>JALAZF010000289.1:5629619-6897826 GCA_022829125.1 Lathyrus tuberosus | reverse complement strand
TGAGTAGAGCTGCTGTGAAGAATTGGAAAGATCTGGCAGAAGCGTTCCTGAAGCAATAACAATATAATATTGACATGGCGCCCAACCGCACCCAATTGCAGGGATTGTCACAAAATGCCAAGGAGAGTTTCAAAGAATATGCACAGAGGTGGAGGGAAATGGCTGCCCAGGTTCAACCTCCCTTGTCAGACAGAGAAATGGCAGATATGTTCATGGGCACCTTGCAAGGGGCCTATCTGGATAGATTAGCTGCTTGTCCGTCAACTGGATTTGCTGATATTGTGATTGCGGGAGAAAGAATAGAAAGTCTGTTAAAGCTTGGAAAGATCCAGGATGTAAGTGGGGCTGGCTCTTCGGGGACGAAGAAACCGTTCGCTAGTAACCAGAAAAGAAGAGAAGGTGATACGAATGCTGTGTTTAGAGGACGAGGCAGAGGGCGTTCTCGAGCTTATTATCAGGTAGATGCTGTGACAATCCCCACACCGTCTGTTCAGAAACAACAACCCCAACAACAAGTTCAACAGCAACAACCTTTTTTCCAGCAAAGGTCTAGACAGAGGGATCGTAAGATGGATCCTCTCCCTATGACTTATGCCGCGCTGTTGCCCCGGCTACTCGAGTTAAAGTTGGTAGAACTCCGTACTATGAAAGCTCCGGTTGCTGGAAACCTGCCACCTAACTTCGATGCTAATGCTCGTTGTGAGTTCCACTCAGGTGCTCAGGGGCACTCCATTGAAAAATGCTGGGCTTTCCATCATAAAGTACAAGATTTGATTGATGCTAAAGCCATCAATTTCTCTCCCGCTCCTAATATTACTCAGCATCCCATGCCTGATCATAGCGCAGCAAATGTGTACGCTATTGAAGATGGGAGGAGATTGAATTTGGTGGTAGACGTTCATCAAGTGAAAACTTCTTTGTTGGTTGTAAAAGATCGTTTATTGAAGGGACAGGTGTTCCCGGGCTGTAATCAAGATTGCTCTGAGTGTATGAATCAGGAGAACGGCTGTGATAAGTTGAAGATGGGTTTACAGAATCTGATCGATGAAGGATGTCTACAGTTCGACAGAGTCGTGAAAGACACTGATGAGATATCAACCGTGACCATCTATTACACTCCCGCTGAGATTCAAATGCCGGTCAATGCAGTTCCCGTGGCGAGTGTTGCGCCAGAAGGGCCCAGTCCTGTCACTATCACGGTGCCAGGACCAATTCCGTTCACATCTACGAAAGCTATCCCATGGCACTATGGGGCAGATGTATATTACGAAGGTAAAAAGCAGGAAGTTGAGCCGTCAGTCAGCCCAAATATTGATAATGTAGGGGGTGTAGGGGGCTTTACAAGGAGTGGAAGGTTGTTCGCTCCCCAAACCTTGAGAAGTGATAAGGAGGTAGAAGCTGCAGCAAAGGCTAAGGGTAAACAGGTGGTTGAAAGTGCGCCTACACCTGAAGCAGAGACAAAGATTACTTTTGATAAGGAAATGGAAGAATTTATGAAGATAATTAAGAAAAGCGATTATAAGATTGTGGACCAACTGAATCAGACCCCTTCAAAGATTTCAATCTTGTCACTATTGATGTGCTCTGATGCGCACCGGCAGGCGTTGTTGAAAGTGTTGAAGAGTGCGTACGTGCCACAAGAAATTATTGTTAATCAGCTCGAGGGCGTAATCTCCAATGTTAATGTTAGCCATGGCTTGGGCTTTACAAGTAGAGATCTGACGGTTGAAGGAAGAAACCATAATAAGGCTTTGCATATCACTATGGAGTGTAAGGGCGCAGTGTTATCTCATGTACTGGTAGACACTGGTTCATCACTCAATGTCTTGCCCAAGAAGGCATTAATGAAACTGGAAGTTGATGGTTTGATCTTAAGGCCTAGTGAGTTGGTGGTCAGAGCATTCGATGGAACTAGACGATCTGTGTTTGGTGAGGTGGAATTGCCCGTACAAATTGGACCACAGGTATTCAAATCCACGTTCCATGTAATGGACATACAACCTGCATATAGCTGCCTATTGGGACGCCCTTGGATTCACGGAGCCGGGGCTGTTACTTCTACTCTACATCAAAAGCTGAAGTATGAGTTTGAAGGGCAGGTTGTGACAGTGTGTAGGGAGGAAGACATCTTTGTGAGTCACTTGTCCACATTCAAGTACATTGAAATGGATGGGGAAATTCATGAGATACTGTGCCAATCATTTGAAGCAGTCAATATTGACGATGCACCTGAGTCTTCTTCTGTACCAGTTGGGGCTGGTACCTCCATTTCATCTTACAAACAAGCTGTCGAAGTCGTCAGGGCAGGCAACGCCCAAGGTTGGGGCAGGTTGATAGAGACCCCAATGAAGGAAGACAAATTTGGTATTGGTTATCATCCCTCTACAACTTCAGATGCGGGGAGCAGGGGACCCATTACTTTCAATAGTGGGGGAATTATCTACATGGACCAGTCTTGTGCAGCCACGGAGGATAGTGTTGACAGTGATTGTGATCTGGACAACTGGGTACGCCCTCATGTTCCGGGACAACAAGTGCAGAACTGGTTCGTTGAAGAAGTCATCCGGGTTACTCTTCAGACAGAGTAATTTTTCTTTGTTTTTTCTAACCATAATGCATGACAAAATCTTGCGCTCTGCCCAAGGCGTATAGATTCATTTGTAGGGCCACCATGGTTGCATTTGCAATGTTTAATCATTAATAAAGGACGTTTTGCAATCAAATTTTGTTCTCTGTCTTTCAGTTTTTATTTTTGCACAAAAAATATAAAATGGCAATGTTTCATTTTCTTTTGTTTTGCTTAAAAATAAATTCTAAAATAAGGCATGAACCCGTTCATGCAGACTTGATCCTCCGGATACCACTGATAACGATTTTGATATGGCCATGTATGACTTTGACAATCCGATTTATCAAGCCGAAGAAGGGGATGGGAAAGATTGTGAACTTTCTGAAGAACTGGCCAGATTGTTGAAACAAGAGGAAAGGGTCATCCAGCCTCATCAGGAGACTGTAGAAATCATCAATATTGGTACCAAGGACGCCAAGAAAGAGATCAGGATTGGTGCCAGCTTGCAAGCAGATGTGAAGCAAACTTTGACGGAAATGTTGCGCGAGTATGTTGACATCTTCGCCTGGTCGTATCAAGACATGCCGGGGTTGGATACGGATATTGTCGTGCACAGGCTACCATTGAGAGAAGAATGTCCGCCAGTCAAGCAGAAACTTCGTCGGACTCACCCCGACATGGCCTTAAAGATTAAGGAGGAAGTCCAGAAGCAGTGGGACGCTGGTTTTCTTGCTGTGACAAAGTATCCTCCATGGGTAGCCAACATCGTGCCAGTACCGAAGAAAGATGGAAAAGTGAGAATGTGTGTGGATTATCGAGATCTTAATAAAGCTAGCCCGAAAGATGATTTTCCGCTACCTCATATTGATGTGCTGGTCGATAATACAGCTCAGTTTTCAGTGTTCTCATTTATGGACGGTTTCTCCGGGTACAACCAGATCAAGATGGCACCTGAAGACATGGAGAAGACCACGTTCATTACTCCGTGGGGTACATATTGTTATAAAGTAATGCCTTTTGGGTTGAAAAACGCAGGGGCAACGTACCAGCGGGCGATGGTGACATTGTTTCATGACTTGATTCATAAGGAGATCGAATGTTATGTAGATGATATGATTGCCAAGTCGAGAACAGAAGAGGAACATCTGGTTAACCTGAAAAAGCTGTTTGAAAGGTTGAGAAAGTTCCGTCTAAGATTAAATCCAAACAAGTGCACGTTTGGGGTGCGTTCTGGAAAGTTACTGGGTTTCATTGTGAGCGAAAGAGGAATCGAGGTTGATCCTGCCAAGGTGAAAGCAATACAAGAAATGCCTGAACCGAGAACAGAAAAAGAGGTTCGTGGTTTCTTGGGTAGATTGAACTACATTGCAAGGTTCATATCTCACCTAACAGCCACGTGTGAGCCAATATTTAAATTGTTAAGGAAAGATCAAACGGTCAGGTGGAATGACGATTGCCAATTGGCATTCGATAAGATAAAAGAATACTTGCAGGAACCTCCGATTCTAATACCTCCAGTTGAAGGGAGACCGCTGATAATGTATCTGACAGTGCTTGAAGGTGCCATGGGTTGTGTTCTCGGTCAACATGACGAGACAGGTAGGAAGGAGCATGCTATTTACTACCTGAGCAAAAAGTTCAATGATTGTGAGTCCCGATACTCATTGCTTGAAAAGACATGCTGTGCGCTTGCATGGGCCGCTAAGCGATTGAGGCAATATATGGTTAGGCACACGACCTTGTTGATTTCAAAAATGGATCCTATCAAGTATATTTTCGAGAAACCAGCATTGACAGGCAGAGTTGCACGGTGGCAAATGGTCTTGACAGAGTATGACATTCAGTACACTTCACAAAAGGCCATCAAAGGAAGTATCTTGTCCGATTATCTTGCGCAACAGCCAATGGATGATTACCAACCCATGAAGTTTGACTTCCCTGATGAGGACATCATGTTTCTCAAAGCTAAAGACTGTGAGGAACCACTCCCGGAGGAGGGGCCAGACCCTGAATCCAAATGGAGTCTGATGTTTGATGGGGCTGTCAATATGAATGGGTGCGGAGTTGGAGCAGTTCTTATCACGCCGGAAGGTGTTCATATGCCTTTCACTGCACGAATAACTTTCGGGTGCACCAACAATGAAGCAGAGTACGAAGCTTGTATAATGGGGATCGAGGAGGCGATTAATCTACGGATTAAAACCCTTGATATATTCGGTGATTCAGCTTTGGTAATCAATCAAGTGAAAGGGAGTTGGTACACGCACCAAGCAAATCTAGTGCCGTATAGAGATTATACGAGGAGATTGCTGACATTTTTCACAACAGTGAAACTGTACCACATTCCTCGAGATGAGAATAGGTTCGCTGATGCCTTGGCCACTTTGTCTTCCATGATCAAAGTGCAAGGATGGAACCATGTACCTAAGATTGAGGTATCCCGCCTTGACAGACCAGCATTTGTGTTTGCGGTCGATGCAACGTCTGATGACAAGCCATGGTTTCATGACATTAAGTGTTTCTTGAAAAGTCAAGAGTACCCGTCCGGGGCATCGTCCAAAGACAGGAAGACGTTGAGAAGGTTAGCTGGTAGTTTCTTCCTGAACAAAGATGGCGTGCTGTATAAAAGAAATTTTGACACGGTCCTGCTTAGATGTGTGGATAGACATGAAGCAGACTTGTTGATGATTGAAGTGCACGAAGGCTCTTTCGGTACTCATGCCGGAGGGCAGGCAATGGCTAAAAAGTTGTTAAGGTCGGGATATTATTGGTTGACTATGGAGTCAGATTGTTGCAAATATGCCCGCAAATGCCATAAATGCCAGATCTATGCAGACAAGGTGCATGTGCCTCCAAATCCGTTGAGTATCATGTCGTCGCCTTGGCCGTTTGCCATGTGGGGCATTGATATGATCGGAAAGATTGAGCCTACAGCTTCCAATGGTCATCGTTTCATCTTGGTGGCAATTGATTACTTCACCAAATGGGTTGAAGCCTCATCCTATGCCAATGTTACAAAACAAGTGGTCGCTCGTTTCTTAAAACGGGATATCATTTGCCGATATGGAGTTCCCGAAAGAATCATTACTGATAATGGTTCTAATTTGAACAATAAGATGATGGCTGAGTTATGCCGGGACTTCAAAATCGAACACCACAATTCTTCTCCGTACCGCCCAAAGATGAATGGCGCGGTCGAAGCGGCCAACAAAAATATCAAGAAGATTGTACAGAAGATGGTTGTCACGTACAAAGATTGGCATGAGATGTTACCATTTGCTTTGCATGGGTATCGAACGTCGGTACGCACGTCTACTGGGGCAACCCCGTTCTCACTTGTATATGGTATGGAGGCAGTGCTACCAGTTGAAGTAGAGATTCCGTCCCTCAGAGTTATGATGGATGTTAAGCTAGATGAAGCTGAATGGGTACGAACCAGATTTGATCAGCTGAGCCTTATTGAGGAAAAGCGATTGGTGGCTGTATGTCATGGGCAACTATATCAGCGCAGAATGAAACAGGCATTTGACCAGAAGGTGCGTCCTCGGGTTTATAAAGTCGGAGATGTGGTACTCAAAAGGATCCTTCCTCCCAATACAGATCACAGGGGCAAATGGACTTCTAATTATGAAGGTCCATTCGTGGTTAAAAAGGTCTTTTCGGGCGGAGCTTTATTGCTTACAACCATGGATGGCGAAGACTTTTCATCCCCTGTCAACTCGGACGTAGTCAAAAAATACTTCGCATGAATAGACCCGCTGGATAATAAAAATAAAAAAATCCAGGCAAAAAAGGGCATCCCGGCGAACCAAAAACAGAATAAGGTTCGGGCAAAAATTAGGGATATAATTGAAAAAAAATTGTACACCCGGTAAGTTGAAAACCCGAAAGGGCAACTTAGGCAAAAAAGGGTATCCTGGTGGATCGAAAACCTGAAAGGGCGGTCCACACAAAAGAGGGATTTAAGCGAATGACTACAGTCTGAGTTATCTGTACCCATTACCGTTTGAACAACTGACGTTCTGAAGAATAGGAATCGGTCTGATCATTCCTCAGAAGGCAAGGTCGGGGAGTTTTGAAGACATACTGGTCATAACAGAATGGAAACTCAGTGGAATTCCGTTTTCACATTGCCATTAGGATAGTTTCTTTTCTCAATTTTCAGCGATCACCTCTTTCCAGGGATTGCTTCCAGATGTAATTGCCTATTCTGGGCTCTCAGTCAATAAATTGAATTTCAATAAAAAGCTTTCTATTTTTGTTTTATTGCTTTGTTTGCAAAAACGTCCTAATTGTTGATAAAACATTGCATTTGAAAACATGGCAGCCTTGCAATAACATGCGCAGAAAAAATATTTGAAATTACTTCGAATGTTGAATACTCCCGGATGGTGGATTCTAGCCACGCAATATTCGGGGCATGTGGGCATATTCTTTTGTTGCAGGTAGCAGGTGCAGATGATTTTAAGCACAAGACTAGCAATAAATCACCCCACGCAAAAGACTGGGGCAATTATGGGTAAGGAGATCGGCGTTCATCGGGTCGATCTCAGTGAATTAAGTTCAACTGGGTACCGTTGTATCTTATTAAGTCGATTCTCTCATTCAGTACTTCCAACAACTACAAGCTTTTCTGTGTCGATAACGGTCACAGGTTCCCCAAAAGGGTGGTCTCGTCGACACCGAAACTGATGGTCATTATCCCCAGCGAAGTCACAAGAGTTGGAAGAGGCTAGATCTTCTGTAAAATCCTCTTATGACATCCGCTTCGGGGACAAATTGTTGGTTTTCTTAAGCATGGGGCATGTTGTTTCCCCAGCATGAAGTGTTGATCACCCCCCAGTAGAGTTTGATGGTCATTATCCCCAGCGAAGTCACAAGAGTTGGAAGAGGCTAGATCTTCTGTAAAATCCTCTCAAAAGGTATTCCCCAACACGAGACGCTTTAAAGCAGTTTTCTCCAGCAGAGTTTGTTATAAACCCGTCATCCCTAACGGAATTGTCTAAAGGGAAGCTCGCCTAACATGGGGCATTGTAGTACTTATCCTAAGCTCGACAGTCACATTCTTCAGCAGACTACTGTGGATTTGCTTTGGGTTTCCCCAACAGATCTCTAAGGATTCTTTCTAGCAAGTTGCAGTGGAATGTTCTAACCAGGATTTGCATATCCCTGGCAGAGTAGCCCTGATACCCAGCAAGATCGTATCTCTGGTCATGGTATCCCCACAGAGGTCAGCATCGAATCTTGTCAGCAACTTCCAGCTGAGTTGTTGTTCTCTCCGCAGAGGTTTATCAGATCGACAGAATCTATTCCTCAACAAGGATGGTACAGCCTTTCCCCAGCCGGGTCAGAAGGTTGATAATCCCTATAAAGGATCTTGGGTTGAATAAATCCCCAAGCAGAGTTTTAATGGCTCATTTCCCCAGCAGGACGTCATTTAAAAATTCTCATCCCCAGCGGAATCGCTGTGACCAGAATTCATTCCCCCAAACAGATGGAATAATTCCTGGCAGAGTCGTCATTCCCTCATATCTTAAAGTCCAATTTATTTTTGGCAAGCTTGACAATTCGAAGCAGACGGATTGTTCATCCATTCGCCAGCAGAGATATTATCCTTTTAGGAGTCTCCGAGATTAAATCATTGATTGTGGTTCCTCAGCAGAGTCGGCAGAGATGTCTGGCGCAGAGGCAGAGAGTAATTCGATTTTAAAATTCTAAAAGTCCAACAGTGGATTGGCAAAAGTCCGTCTTCGGGTGGCAAAAGTCCAACAGTGGATTGGCAAAAGTCCGTCTTCGGGTGGCAAAAGTCCAACAGTGGATTGGCAAAAGTCCGTCTTCGGGTGGCAAAAGTCCAACAGTGGATTGGCAAAAGTCCGTCTTCGGGTGGCAAAAGTCCAACAGTGGATTGGCAAAAGTCCGTCTTCGGGTGGCAAAAGTCCAACAGTGGATTGGCAAAAGTCTGTCTTCGGGTGGCAAAAGTCCAACAGTGGATTGGCAAAAGTCCGTCTTCGGGTGGTAAAAGTCCAACAGTGGATTGGCAAAAGTCCGTCTTCGGGTGGCAAAAGTCCAACAGTGGATTGGCAAAAGTCCGTCTTCGGGTGGCAAAAGTCCAACAGTGGATTGGCAAAAGTCCGTCTTCGGGTGGCAAAAGTCCAACAGTGGATTGGCAGAAGTCCATCTTCGGGTGGCACGAAGCTGCAAAGTCCACCAGTAGCGTGGCAGGCCAGTAGTCGTCTGGAATTGCATAAAAGACATTATCAAAGTCCACCAGTAGCGTGGCAGGCCAGTAGTCGTCTGGAATTGCATAAAAGACATTATCAAAGTCCACCAGTAGTGTGGCAGGCCAGTAGTCGTCTGGAATTGCATAAAAGACATTATTAAAGTCCACCAGTAGTGTGGCAAGCCAGTAGTCGTCTGGCGTCGTTCAAAAGACATTTCCAAAGTCCACCAGTAGCGTGGCAGGCCAGTAGTCGTCTGGAATTGCATAAAAGACATTATCAAAGTCCACCAGTAGCGTGGCAGGCCAGTAGTCGTCTGGAATTGCATAAAAGACATTATCAAAGTCCACCAGTAGTGTGGCAGGCCAGTAGTCGTCTGGAATTGCATAAAAGACATTATTAAAGTCCACCAGTAGTGTGGCAAGCCAGTAGTCGTCTGGCGTCGTTCAAAAGACATTTCCAAAGTCCACCAGTAGTGTGGCAGGCCAGTAGTCGTCTGGAATTGCATAAAAGACAGTATTAAAGTCCACCATCAGCGTGGCAAGCCAGTAGTCGTCTGGCATCGTTCAAAAGACAGATCTCTCCGACGTTTCATCGAGGATTCAATCCAGCAGTCTCGTTGAGTTTATATCCCTTTTCTTCTTCACCCAGAGCAAATTTTTGGTTATTTTTGGTATTCAATCACTATATACCTTGAAAGTCCGAAAGCATTTGCTTTCAGGCATTCAGGTCTACAGCGCTTGAATAGGGGCAGCTGTAATACCCCAAAATTTGCTCTCCCCTTTTGTCATCATAGCATGGCATTATCATTTATCATATCATATCCACCTCATTAACATTACATTGCATTTAACATAGAAAAATGAAGCATGGCATCCTTCTTACCATCAGGGCATGTGATCAGGTGGAAGGTGGACAATCAAGGAATCATTCAAAGCACAAAAAGGTCAATCAAGTTGGCTCTAGGCAAGCCAAGAGGTCTCTCATGTCTCATACTATCTCAATTGATCTTCCAAAACCTCAAGGAAGTGAGATTCAATGGGAGATTGAAGCACTACATCTTTCACTATGCAAGAGGTTCAAAAATTGAAGGAAAACCCTCAAAAGAGATAGCTCATTGATTCAAAATCATTCTCAAGTGGCATTTCTCATCATCCTTTAAGAGGATACACAACATACTCTGAGGAATTTGGATTTGGAAGATGTGCAATTTCCTCCTAACCATAGAGGGTCAAAATTAGGGTTTCTAATAAAATCAGGATATCTCTGATTTTTTGGACAAAGCTTGTTGTCATGATATTCTACATGTTCTTAAGTGTATGTGTATGGAAAATTGCCTTTCAATTGGTTTTGGAAGTGTTTCAATTGGAAGAAAGATAAAAAATCAGGGAATTTGGGGCCAAGTCAAATAATCAGAGGAAAAAGTCAACTCTTGACTTTTTGAGGCCAAATTCATGAAATTCATGTTACATATGTCCAATGTACAAAATTTGGTCAAGAAACTCCAAAGGAATCATGAAAAAATCAAGATGTGGAAAGTTGCCATTTTTGGAAGAGGAAGGGTTACTAAAAATAGCAAGTTTTGGCCATTTTGCATCAGAATTTGAACCAAGGCCATTCAAATTTGGAGTACCAAATGAAAATTCCACTCTGCCTCAATGAAAGGCCTTGCTTTAAGCTTCAAATCCATGTGTGGAACATCTCCATTGGATAAAAAATGAGGGAGATATGATTGATCAAAGTTTGAGCAAAGTAGGTTCAAAACTAGGTCATGACCAAGATTTTCAGGGCACGCGCGCAGTCATTTTAACAAACATGTGGTGGGCCAAATGTCCACTCATTTTACTCATGGTTAAAGGCTTCAAATGAAAAATCTTGCAACATCAAAGTTGTTCCCCTATGTGAGATCTTCAAGATTGATGTTCATGATTTTTTCATTTGATCAAAGGACAAGGAGTTATGATAGCTCAAAGATTGGTCAACACAACTGAAAATCCATGCCATGCACACCTTGCCATGCCATGCCACAAATTGCTCGCCCATGCACCAGTCGTTTTTCCATCTGTTTATGATGATTTTTAGACATGTTTGAGGTACCTTTTCAACTCAAGTCCAACACCAAAATTGTCCTATGATGCTTCCTCAATCCATTGACACCAAGATGATTCATTTTCGTGCCTTGGTCATAAAGAAATCCATGTTCAAACATCACCATCTGCATTGATGCATTGACTGTCATGTGTAGCAGTTCACACATTTTTTTGGTTCAGTCACACCACAAACACTTCATCATCACCAGCTGATTTCTTTTCCTCATTTGCCCAAACATTCTTGCACGTGCTTTCTCTTTGTTACTTCTTACATGAGAAGGGAAACTTGCAAAACTTCCACCACAAGCTACTGCTGCATAACACCACCTCACCATTATCCTCACCATAAGTGACCATGAGCTCTTCCACACTAAAACAAAACCTCTCCAACTCGTGTCACTAACTGTCATGACTCATTCTGTTAACTCAAACTCAGTTAACTAACTCAGTTAACTGTAGTTCTAACCATCAACCACCAGGGTCAAATCATAACCACGCCTATATAAACAATTCTAACAGATTTGGAAAGGGAGATTCTGATTGTTTCACTCTCACTCCAAAAGCACTCTCAACTTTCTCTCTGAATTTTCTCTCTACCTGCACGAACTCCTCAAGTTCTTCTTCAACCTTCACAATCAAGCAAGAAGACATCACTGAAGCATGGAATAGCACAGTTATCTCCAATTTCAGATTCAGATTTCCTCTTATTCTCAAGATCAAATAGCATTTATTTTGCTCAAATTGAAGTTCTAGAAGTTCAAGAACAAGTTCTCATCTCTGGTTTTCTCAAAAATCCAAAGATCTTCAAGTTTCAGGTTCCAAAAGTTCTCAAACTTTGCTTGCACGATTTGATGTTATTTTAACTGGTTGATGTGTTATTTGAGCTTATTAGAAGCTATATGAAACCGGTTAGTTGATAGAGCTTCTTAGAAGCTTAGATCCAAAACCTAGGGCTAATTTCATTGCTTCGATTCTCTCTGTTTGTGTGTTGTTTGTGAAAAATAAGCCTAGATTCATGATCTATGTGACTTCCTGAACATTTTGATGTGTATTGCATAAATTTCTGGAATGTTTGATTGATTGCAGTGCCGGAGAGTGGCCGGAGAAGGTGACCGGAGGTCCCTCTCCGGCCGGTGAGGTTTCATTAGGGTTTATATGCCAGATTAAGTCGTGTCCGTTGATTTGTTTTGATCCAAGGGTGGTGGTGGTGCCAGCGAATAAATGGAGAGGGTGTGTGTCACGTGCTTCATTTTTTTCCATCTGATGATTAGCATGCGCGTGTGTACATGGTTATTAGTGTGTACTAGCAATGTGAGATGCTTGATTTGATTACCTTGACTTTTACATTGACCTGACCTAATCTGATGGTTGTGAGTGAGTCAAAATGGTTGACTGATGGTACACGCTAGTTATGGTGTTTTGCGTGCTTACTGGACCTAAGCCAGATTGATATCCACACCCCATGTTTTCAAGGCCCAATGATTTTGAACTGTTAATTTGCTATGCATGCACCCCCTTCTTTAGTTCCATTTCATTTTATTTCTCATTTTTGCTACACGTTTCATAATTAATTTTTAAAAATACCAAAACATATTGGAAAATTCTACAAAAATTCATGTGTATTCTTAAAACATTTAGGAAATTTTTCATGATTTTATTTTCTGATTTTATGACCTTTTTGCCCCTGTTCCATAATTTTCTTTGAATTTCCACTTAGATGCATTCTAAGCATGATACATGAATTTGTTTAATTTTGTTCTTGCTCATTACCAACTATTTTGACATGATTCTTTTTGCATTGATTCACTAATACATTGAAGCATGTTAGATGATTTTTGTTTGATTTTTTAGGTCACTTTATCATATGTCTTGATGCCTATATTTGCTCCACTTTGCATGATGTTTCAATTTGACCTAATTGCTTTGTTTGAAGTCATTTTGCTCTGAATTTTTACATGCTATCTTGATGTATGATGCATTTCTGACCTAGGCATTCCAATGGTATGCTGGCATAATTTTCATGAATCCATTTGGTCTTTGTTTGATGCATCACATTGGATGTATAATCCATGGCATGTCATTACAACTTTAGTGCATGTTTACATGAATTCTTTTGTGCACATTTGTATGAGCATTTGCATATGTTATGAGCCATTCATATGATATTATAGGTCTTTGATACACATTATAGGTCATCTTTACATGTTCATTTCAATTTGAACTTTGTGCATCATTAACATGTATTGTTTGCCCTTTCTTTTTGAACTTTCATTTCAATTCTTCTTATATTACTTCTTGAATGTCTTGAAGTTACCTCATAAATACTTTTGAGATGTTTATAAACCCTTTTCCATTTAGTTTCAATTCTGGTTGTTGATTTACATGTTCCATTTATGCATGTCCTCTTCATTTCTTTCCATCTTTCATCTACCCCTTCTTCTTGTAACATGTTTAAATGCTAATGGGTGATGATGGTTGCTTATTCACTTGCACTTGTATGATAATAACCATTGGTTTCCATATGATGCCCATTCTGGTTGTGGTTCTAGGATTTGTTTTCTCATTTAATTCTTGTGAGTTTTATGATGCATTACATGTTCTTTTACTTCTTATACTTCTTATACATGTTTACTAACCATGTAGGGGCTTCGGTAAGTTTCAATTGAGTGTGGATAAGGAATCCACATTCAACTTCTATCCTTTCTCTTTTACAATTCCATTTTGTGTTTTGCTAAGCACTTATGTGCTTTCTTTTAATAACTCATTACTTTCCCTTTTTGAATTACAATTCATCTTCTACTTTGGAAGTGAATTGTTTAATTCTTTCTTTCTTTAGACTTTAGGTTGAAACCTCACAAACCTTAGGATAACTCCCTTAACTAATCAATTAGGATTGAGTCTTAGTCCATATAGATTTTTACCTTTATCCTCCCTTGAGTCTCTTTTCTCATCTCAAGGAAAATTCAAAACATATAATAAAGGTAGGCATTTATTGCATTTAGGCCTTTCATATAAAGAAAAGATTATAAGGGGTCTTCTCTTGTAATCTTAGAATGTGTAGCATATAGCCCATCTTGGGTCAATGTGTTAAACATTTGATCTTGTATGAGGGACTTAAATGCAATACTTGTTGAAGGTACAAATAATAAAAAGCACTTCTTCATTTCTTAATCAACAAAAACACTTAACAAACACAAGTATGCTAGTGTGTTTGAACCTTGACAATTGGAACTAAGTGTGGGGGTCTTCTTCACCCTTAGTGTGCTTTCTTACCCATTCCATCTTGGAATGTGTGAAGGTACACACTCCAATTACTAAGATTCAGATACACTGTCATATGCAAATAAATGGAAAAAACTTCTAAAAGACAAAAACAAACAATAACGTCTTTCCTTCGGGAATTCTTTTCTCATCTCATTCATTCTCAACGCACGAACGCGCTTCTACTCGTTCTCTGGCAAGACGGTAACGCACTCGGACCAGCGAGCCTGCAACACCTGAGCTAGAACGTAAGCCGTTCTCTAAAAAACACAAACAATCCATCCCTAGTGAGGGGAACTACGTCGCTCTGATTCTCATGTTCCCGATGAGATACGTAGGCAGTGGGGTAGGGCCCATGCGAGCACTTCTTTTATTTTCCCTACATTTGTTTCTCGTTCCTTTTCCAGTTCTCTTTTCGTTCCTTTTCCAGTATTCTTTTCTATCACCCTTTGATCAAGACAAGCAAGCGTGGATCCCATCGGGTACGATGGACGCGAGGGGGTGCTAATACCTTCCTCTCGCGTAACCGACTCCCGAACCCATTTCTCTTGGTCGTAAGACCATGCTTTTCCTTTCTCTCAGGTTTACGCGGTGTTTCCTTTCCCTCTCTTGGGATAAATACACATTGCTGGCGACTCTGTTTCGGTGCCACTTTCGCGTTTGTACTTGGATGAAAATCCCGGGAGCGACATCATGCTTCAATCAAATATTATCAGAAGCCTCTGAAGATATGAAGAAAATGGATTAAGAGAACAAGGTTCTGAAGATTCTGGAAGCGCAGAGATGATGATTCGAAGACTTGATAATCTCAAGAACCGGGAAATGGTTTCCCTTCTTAGTCATGCTCACAAAAAGCCTCTGAAGTTGAGAAGCCAAGAAAACCTGCCACACTGTACAGCTGTACCACATTACAACGTTAAAATTCTTGAAGACTGTGCGAAATACAAACAAGACAATCTGACATAGACAGGATGCGCAGCATGCAGAGAACTTTGTACCTATCCTCACGCTTCTAGCCGTAAGCCTACTTAGCCATCATGATTCCATCTCAACGGCTCTTTTCACTCGGCTATAAAAGGAAGCTCAAAATCTTGAAGAAAGATACACACGCGAACTGCTACAATACTTTCTAACTCTGTTCTTTCTTAAGTCATTCTTGGTCTAAAAACTAGTTTACATTATCAGCTTGATAAGAAGCAATTTTCTGTAAACCCATTGTATTTGAACTTAAAGTTGTATTCTTTAAGAGAGTCTTAGTGATTAGATCTCTTGAGAAGTCTAGGACGTGTGTCTTAGAGATTGTGCCTTAAGTAACACCTGTGTGGTTGGATTACTTGAGAAGTCTAGAACGTGTGAGTTCTAGAGGTTGTTGTTAGTCACCAGCTGTGTAGCTCGTGCAGTGTACTATTTTGTTGAATAGTGGATTAAGACCTCGTTGAGAGAGTCGAAATCACCTTGGCGGGTGGACTAGATTAACTTGAGAGGTTCTCAAGTGAACTAGTATAAACATAACGTGTTTATATCTCTTTGTTTAACCAAGTTGTTTTTCTTTAGAAAAGGGGTAAAGTTTTACATAGAAAGTTATTTTAAAGAAACGATTTATTTTGAAAAACCAATTCAAACCCCCCTTTCTTGCGTTTTTCACACCTTCAGGTTATGCAAAGGAAAGATGTTAGCTAGCACCCAAAACGTCTATAGTACTCTATACGAACCTCTTTGAAAATCTAGCGTTTGACTTAAAAAGATGTTGTTTGCTAAAGATGGTGGAGGTGAGAAGAGAAGTATTTTTTATAATTTTGTGTTTGACAAGACTTCCTGAGCTTTGTGCTTACTTACCCACAAAGTGCAATGGAGGATCAAAACCTCGTAGTTCGTGGTAAAAAATTACAAAATGGTGCGTTATGAGTCATTTTAAATGAAAAGACAACTTGTCATTTTAAGGAGAAAACTTCAACTAATCACCTACAAGTATGTGAAAAATGGACCTATGCATATCCATGAGAAGGGCTCAAACTTGGATAAAATCAACAAGTATGTCACTACCTCTCTAAGGTGGAAAAGAGTCAACTTATTTCAATAAATACTATGGGGATAGGAGGATCACATCTCAACTATAAAAGACTCATGTCTAGACTTTATGAAATTTTTTAATAGGAAAAGTGCATAAAAGGCACAAAGTGATTTGAATGGGTTAAATTTTTTTTTTAAGTCTTTTGAAAAATGTTCTAAGTATGCTCAAGATTGATTAGCACTTATTAAGAAAATAAGTTTAAAAATGCACTTGACAAAGTCAAGGTTTATTATGAAAGTGGTTCTAGTTTGAAAAAACAGAAAGTTTTGAAAAAGGGAGAAGATTTTGAAAATTTAAGAAGGGGGAGGAGATGGAGAGGCTATCCTAAAGAAATAATATAAAAGCTAAGGAAGTGTTGTACCTTAATTTTTACCCCTAAGATTTCTCACATCTCATTTGCATTTTATACCACAAACAAGATCATGCTTTGCAGAAATCACTGAGCATCTGTGTGTTTCTTATTTTTCTTTATTTGCTTATGTTAACTAACCTATAATCAAAATCCAAAAATATGTGTGTTTCCCTTTTACTAACTTTTTCAGGAAGGATTAGGATCAAGGATATCAAATATCAATCCCTCAGCTCGAATGAAATTCATCTGAACAAAGTCAAAGTTGATCTGCAAATAATTCAAAATCATCTGATCATGAGTTTCTAAGATTTAATTGATTATTATTCAAGAGACTCTAAGGTTCATGTGTTTATTTCCATGCCTTCTTTGACAAGCAAAAAAAATCGAGCCAGAGCCACATATGTGCAATCAAAAGGCAATTTTCCCATTTTTTTTCACTAAAGTAACCGATTACCACTATATGGGTAATCGATTACCACATGGAAAATTTAAAAAAAAACAGTAAATTCAAATTCTGCAGTATTTGGCACCAATTTCATCATTTGAGAATATTCTAGATCACTCCCAAATAATTCCCCTACCTCATCACAATTAATTCCCACCATACACCTTCATTAATCACCACTTGATCTTGATTTTGCCTCCAAATTCAAATTCCATCCTAACTTTGGCTCCAAACCAAACTCCAAACCACCAAAATTCCCAAGCCTAAACTCTATAAATAGAACCTCATTTCATTCATTCTACAAGCTTTTGATAGCCAAATTCACCTTGTCAAATTTCTTGACTCTTTCAATTTTCTCCAACTACCAAATTCTCGAAAGCTCTTTCTTCCATTGAATGTTAGTAAGTTCATCATTAGAACTTACTAATCTTTGAGCTAAACCTTCATCCATTCACTTTTTCATCATCAATTCTGTAGATCAAGGCTTTGAAGTATGGTTCTTGGAGTTAATTTGAAGAATTTTCAGATTTGAAGTGGTAAACTCTTGATCCACCTTTGTTGTTCTTGATACATATTTCACAATGTGATCTATTGTTGATTCTCGTTGCTTGATCTTTGGATCTTGAAAATTGTGATCCATTGGTGTTATTTTCTGTTGTTTCACTTGAATTTTCGTTCACAATTGCATCCTTGATCATGAGGTGTTTGAAGAGATGATTGATCAAGTTTTTGCACATTTTAAAACTGATTTCCTGCTGTTTTAATAGGTGTAATCGGTTACCTTCCTGGTGGTAATCGATTACACCCTGTTTTTCACGTCTGGATTTGCCTTTCTTGCAGTGGTAATCGATTACCAACATTAGGGTAATCGATTACACAGTGGCCAGAATGTGATTTTGGCTTGTTTTTTGGACTGTTTTGGTTGCTTTTCCTTCCATTTTCCTTTAGATCTTTGCCTTGGATTACATCATTGTGTGGTTCAATTAGGCATTTCTTCATCTATTTCTCATTTTCCTTGGATCGATGAAAATATTTAATATCATTTGAACTTATTTTAAGTTCTTGATGAAGATTAGATCGTTACCTCTTTTCTTTTCGTGCAGTATTGCTTTCGGAGAGTGATCTACATATCACTTTTCTAGCATGCATTAGCACTAACATCGTTATTGACCGACCTCTCATAGTATGATCTTCCTCATAGATTGTGCTACGATTGCTTAACATAGTGCTACATGTGCCCCATATCGGAAAATGATCATTCTTGGCCCAAACTTATGTTTGCAAGCCCATGGATGGTTGATTATTTGTCTTTTGGCTCAATACCTATGAGACTTGTTGTTAAGAGGCTTTGGTCTTATCAATCCTCTAATGAGTTCTCATTAACCTTGACCTAAGTGCATTATTCAATCATTATAGATCATTCGTTCTAACAACTAATCACTAACTTCTAACCTTACCTTTATGTTTCCTTCTTGTTTATACTTCCGTCATTTTCACTTTGTCCACTTGAACCATATGTTTGTGCTTATGCCTTTTTCTCTTTGTCCACTTGGACCAAAACCATTAATAAAGGCCAAAACCTCTAAAAAACTTGTGCTACTAATCTTGGACTATGACTACTATCCTTTGCACTGGACATGGAATTTTGAACCTAGACCTTGGACTTCTATGCTATTATTGGATCCTTGGACTTAGAACTATGACCTTTTCCCTTTGCTTTGGAATTATGGTTTGAAGACTTTGGAGCTTTGTTCTTTTGCTTAGTGTATGGTGAAGATGGCTACATTTGTGGTTAGATTTTTCTTATCCTTAGCTTTTACTTTATGCTTTAGGATAGTCACTTCTTCTCCACCCTTTCTTCAATTTTCAAAACCTTCTCCCTTTTTCAAAACCTTCTTGCTTTCAAAACCTAAACCTTTTTCACAATAAACCTTGACTTTTGTCAAGTGCTTTCAAACTTCCTTTTCTTTAATAAATGTCAATCAATGTTAATCATACCTTGTCAAGTTGACTTTAAGCTGACACCATTCGGTAGTGGGAGACGTATACACTACTACAAAAAACTCATTTAACAACGGTTGGAAATGACATATAATGACGCGGGCAAAGGCGTTGTTATGTAGAGTGTTGTTATATATGCGGTACGTACAATGACGGCCCAGTAACCGTTGTAAAAAAATGAAATATGCGCTACCTATAATGACGGTTATTTTAAATACCCGTTGTTGTATGTCTTTTAATAAAATAAAAAAATATAGCATTAGAACTACCTATAATGACGGTTATTTTAAAAAAACCGTTGTTGTATGTGTTTTAATAAAATAAAAAAAATTGCAGCATTAGAACAAGAACAATAGCAAGAACATCAAGAATAACAATAAGAACAAGAACAACAGTACAAACATCAAGAACAACAATAAAAACAACAACAACAACAACAACAACACCAACAACAAGAACAACAACAAGAACAACAACAAGAAAAAGAAAAAGAATCAAAACAAGAAGAAGAAGAAGAAGAAGAACAAGAACAAGAACAAGAACAACAATAATAATAACAATAATAACAACAAGAACAACAACATCAACAAAAACAACAACAATAATAACAATAATAACAACAAGAAGAACAATAATAAAAAAGAATAACAAGAGCAAAAAAAATTAAAAAAGAACACCAATACCTAACATTGCTAACTCGAGTTCTGAAATTTGGTTTAGTGGAGAAATAGAGTATCGTAACTGAAAGATGATGTTTGGAGGTAGAATATGTAGTTCGTCTGAGTTTTGGGTTTCACGCGGATCACTAATAGTAGTGTCTTGGCTGTTGATAATCACTAAATGGACGACCAAGATTTGTTTAAGGATAGTGAATAAACTCAATATGCGCGCCACCTATAATGTTGGTAATGAGAATTGAAAAAATAAGTAAAAAACCAAAAATGCTGGTGCTGGGACTTGAACCCATGACAAGACACTACCTTTAATGACGGTTGGTTTAAATTACTCGTGGTGAAAGGTCTGTCATCATTTTGAAAAAATAAGTAAAAAATGCTACCTATTACAACGGTTGGTTTAAATACCCGTTGTGAAAGGTCTGTCAGCATTTTGAAAAAATAGGAAAAAATGATTAAAATTGAAATTCTGGTATCAGATGTGTGATGTTAAGTGTGATGTCACAACAACACAATCTTCTAAATGAACAAGATAATAAAACAGTCAATCAACACAATGAATTGTTCACCCAGTTCGGTCTAACTACCTACGTCTGAGGGCTACCAAACTAGGGAGGAAATTCACTATTAGTAGTATTAAATTACAGACTCAACAATCCCAGTTGACAATCCACTAACTTAATCACTACCCAATGACACTTCTACCTAAGATACACTTAGATAGGAGAAACCACTCACTCCCCCTAAATCACCACAGTGATACAATTCAAAGATTATAAAGTATAGAAGTCACACTTCCAAAACACAACTTGATCTTGCTTAAAAGCTTTGATCAAGAACAATTAACAACTCAAAACAATTATACCAATTCAAACATGAATGGCTTACAATACACAGACGAAACACACACTTGACTCTTAGTCTTTAATCTCTTGCATTCCTCCCTTCCAAGTAGGGTTGAGGCGCTTTAAATAGAAACTTAGACTTGGGCTTGGACTCCTTGAAAATATCTGATTTGATTTGAATTTAAAATAGATTTTATCTTCAAATCTTTTCATATCTTTCAGCCCTAAAAATAGCAACAAGGTCTGCTTCATATCTGATTGCAACTGAATATATCTTTACCAAGATGTTCGCCTGCAATCTCTCCACCAGATCTCTCAAAACAAACTAATACACGCAGCCCTAACAAAACACAATAACTGATGTTCTGTCACTCAATGTCAAGACATCGTTTTTGACATCAGTACACAAAACTGCAACCCTAACAAACTATATGTTAGTAACTCATGTTAAGACATCAGACATATGACATATTCAACAACAACATTATTTTACCAAAATTCTAGCCAATAACAAGAACTAACAATCTCCCCCTTTGGCTAATTTTGGCTAAAACAATCTCAGCCTACACCAGAGATACTAGCAGCGAAAAAAAAACAATACAAACAGCAACAAATTGACAGCTAGGCAACAACCAACATCAATACTAGGCTAACTCTCCCCCTTTTTAGACACAAATTGACAACCTTGAACCTATCAAAGCAGCAAACACAAAGTCCTGGCATTTACTATGACAAGGTCAAATAACAAGCTTCCCAAAAAGAACAAGTTCCAAAACTTTGACTGGTCAGGCGATACAAACAATGCCCTCTCTATGCATTATAAAAACCAAGCTTTCTTGCTTTTAACAACAGAACTAGGAAATAACCATGAGTCAGTCTAACCGAGATGCTGGAAAGAAACACATGCTAGAGGTCAAGAAACCAGATCCACAGAAGTTGAAGAACAAAACACTGTCTACAGCTGGGGCAACTCCAGGAGCAACAAGAACAAGAAAAACATCAGAGACAAGGATGAAAGTCATCAAAAAACCTCCAGTGCAACTTTATGCTTCTGATGATGAATGTGATGAAGATTGGAAAACTTTTCTTGATTCAGGGGGTTGGGATAATCTTTAGAACCTTTGTTTGTTGCTTTTGATGTACAAAAATCTAATCTTGTATGCTTTCAGCAGTTGAATAAAATTATGTTTCCTTTAAACTAAAGATATGCAATACAGTTCACAATTGCACAAGACACCTCCCAGCACACTTAATCCTCATATATGTAAATTCCTAATTTGCTTCTTAATTTTTCAAATTGATTTGCATCTAAGGCCTTTGTAAAAATATCAGCTAATTGCTGTTCATTAGCAACATGTTCCAAAGTAACTACGTTGTCTTCAACCAAATCTCTTATAAAGTGATAACGTATATCAATATGCTTAGTCCTGCTATGTTGAATTGGGTTTTTAGAGATATTGATAGCACTCAGATTATCACAGTACAGTGTCATGACATCTTGCTTGACATTGTATTCTGTTAACATTTGCTTCATCCAAACAAGTTGAGAATAACTACTCCCTGCTGCTATGTACTCAGCTTCAGTAGTAGAAAGAGGCACACAGTTCTGCTTTTTACTGAACCAAGAGATCAGATTATTCCCTAAGAAGAAACAACCTCCTGAAGTACTTTTTCTATCATCGGCACTTCCGGCCCAATGAGCATCACAATAACCACATAACTCAGTGCTTAATCCATGTCTGTAAAGCATGCCATAGTCACTAGTCCCATTTACATACTTCAGAATCATCTTTACTTGATTCAAGTGACTAACCTTAGGCTCAGATTGATATCTGGCACAAACTCCAACAGCAAAAGAAATATCAGGTCTGCTAGCAGTGAGATACAATAGACTACCAATCATGCTTCTGTATAGACTTTGATCCACACTCACACCATGTTCATCCTTTGACAACTTTAAGTGAGTAGGAGCAGGTGTCCTCTTGTGATTAGCATTTTCCAGACCAAACTTCTTAACAATGTTCTTAGCATACTTGCTCTGAGAGATGAATATGGAGTCTTCCATTTGTCTAACTTGTAGACCCAGAAAATAGCTGAGCTCTCCAACAAGACTCATTTCAAACTCAGACTGAATCTGTTTCACAAAATGTTTAACCATTGCATATGACATCCCAACAAATACTATGTCATCAACATATATTTGAGCTATCATCAGTTTTCCTTCTTCATCTTTGACAAACAAACTCTTGTCAATCCCTCCTTTTCTGTAACCATTCACAGCCAAAAATTCAGTAAGCCACTAGTGCAGAAAGAGTAATTTACACCCGTTTTTTTTTTAATATTTTACACCCATTTTTAGAGGGTGTGAATTCAACGGGTGAGAAATGTATGACGAATTTACACCCGTTTTAAAATGGGTGTAAATAAATGTTATTTTACACCCTTTTTTTGTTGAAATCGGGTGTAAATGTTTATATATATACATTTATAGATGGTATATTACACCCTGTTTTATAGAAATCGGGTGTAAATGTTTACATGTATACATTTATAGATGGTATATTACACCCTTTTTTGTTTAAAATGGGTGTATAAATATGTAATATTACACCCAGTTTTAGAAAACGGGTATAAATTTTTAAATAATTGCATTTAAATTAAACATATTTACTCCTTATTTGATAAAAATCGGGTGTAAAATGAGCAATGTTTACTCTGGATATTGACATATTTACACCCTATTTTCTTTAGAGTGTAAAAATATGATATATTACACCCGATTTTACCATGGATGTTGACAAATTTACACCCGATTTTACCATGGATGTTGACAAATTTACACCCTATTTTCATGATATACTACACCAGATTTTACCATAGGTGTTGACAAGTTTGCACCCTATTTTATTTAAGTAGAATATGTTTGTTTTATTTTCATAATTATATTATATTTAATTTAATTTAAACCTTTTGCATTTAATCAAATATTTTTGTATACATCTAAACATCCGGTAAACAAAAAGCACAACCAAAACAAACATATAATTCATGTAATTCTCACTAAATCAAATGAATTTTATTTTCTATTCAATTGGACCTATTTCCACAATGACAAAACCAGCATAATTTTCAACTATAAATAGTGTGCTATTGTTGTTGTTGTTACATGAAAGATTGTTGCTGGTTGGACATAGCTGCCATTTGAACTGAAGGTGGAGCAGTCATTCTATTAGAGGCAAAAAACGGATTGTGCATTGCAGGTTGCATCATGCCTCCCGCTAGTGCTTGCTCCCATGGATTATAGTTAACGTTTTGGTTGTTTCTTTTGAGTGCGCCGTCGTATAGGTTGTCTAGTGTAACCAGGTCCAAACCTCCAGCCTGAATACTGAATAGATAATCTCGCTTAATAACAGAAATAGAAAGCATATGTGCCAGCAAGGGACCGAGGGAAGGTTGAAGAAAAAAGTTGTTGCAGCACTCTCATTCGAACTGGGAGATGTAACAAGTGCCAATTCTGAACCAGTGGTTCCATTTGCATGATTTAAAGTGCCAATTCCCATTCAGTGGTTCCATTTGCATGATTTAAAATAGAAGAAGATTGTTGATCAGCTGAAACCACCATTAACAAAAAAATTTATGAATTGTGGTCAAAACATCATATCTAATTTCAATATCCAACACAATACAGAAATAGGAATGCGATGCTGGAGCATAGTTAATTTCACATGATTATTATCCTCTGATATCTTAAGAAAAAGTTGTTGAAATGTAACAAATTACTGACGGGAACGATGGCTAAAGCCAAGGCATTCCTTTCATCCAACTCTGCAGCAGCTAGAATAGGATCCTCCATATTCTGGTAATCAAATCAAAACGAGAGAAAAAAAATTCAGCTGGAATAAGATGTAAGTTTTTGTAAAAATGCACCCTTGAAATCTAAAGGTAGTCCACAAAAAAAATTAAGTCACCGCCTGTTTCCAGGTAGCTAAATATTTTTAATCCCAAGTTGGTTAGTGATACATTATGTGCAGAATGAGCATTGTATGGAGAATAAGCGTTATGTTGGACTAAGTAGATCAGATTAAGTGACATTCTATTATTTGATCTTTGGAAGTTTGATCTTTCAATATTTTTAGAAAGGCTTTATGACATCTGAAAGTATTCAATTGATTTCTGTAAGAACATATCAACATTTAGATTTAAGGATGAAGAAACAAATGGTTATAATTTAGCTTACCTCCAAGGGAGATGATCAAGGAACATGGATGGTGAAACAATAATATAATTGAAACTCTCTCTATTTGCTATGTAAGCTCTATAACATCTCTCCCTCTCCATCGTTCTCAAAAATCTCTTACGATCAGTTTGAGGTTTTTTCTTGTCTGGGACAATATGAATTACAAATCCTGGCAAATACATCTCAGGGGGATCATCAGCAGACTGGTTTTCGGAAGTTGGAACAGAATCTATAAACTGTGACACGAGATCATCTCTTGAATGTACATCTGAAGTAAAAGAATTTGTAAATTCGACATTATTGATTTCAACGATATGGTCACTGGCCCTACTATCAGCCCAGAGTGAAATCTCATCATGTTCGTCATCATCATCGCCTGCAACACAACCAAAAAAAGTAACATATACCATCACCATGCAAACAATCAGAATAACAAAATGATTTGCAATATTCATTCCGAAAAGGATGCATATATTAACCATGGTCAGCTGTAACAAGAAGATCCCTTTTACTAGCCTCAGTCCAGAGTGAAGCATCTTGAACCACTTGATTATTACTGCCTGCAGCATATAGTGAAAATCTTTTAAGAAAAGGAACCTCGCACCAACCTAGTTTCATAAATGATGGCGTAATACATATGACTTTCATCACTAATAAAAGTAGCAATATCAATATGCACTGATTAACATGCCTACTAACTTATTCAGATGAACAACCTTTATCATCAATGTCACACAGCACTTCATGCTCTGCCTCTTGATTATTTCTTTCATATTGGCTTATAAATAGAAACTGACGAGCAAGTCTGAAAATCATTGCACTGTCAGCTTTAGGGTTTCCTTCAATTAACAAGAAGAGAAAAATTCATTTAACAAGATCACCTCTTTATATCAAAAGAACCGTAAGCATTCCTTACCATGCTCTCCAGGGTTTCCTTCAATTTGCATGTAAACCTCTCGTGCAGCCTCAACTATACCGGAATGCCCATAGTGGGGGAACGTTGATGTCACATTTTTGTGTGTTTCATAATGAATGTAGGTGGAGCTGCAAGAAGAGATTTAAAATATCGACACGAGACCCCCAAAGTATTGCATTGGAACATGTAAAATATTGACACGGGAGAAAATAAAAATTACTTTACCAAACCAGGCAAGTCATCTGCAGAAAGGGTGCATTCCTTGCATAACCCATCGGTTATTAGGTCCTCAGGCGTTTCAGTTCCACGTATAGTAATTACTACAGTTTGTAGATGATGTAGAACCACAATAAAATATGCAGCTTCACACTTGACCTGGCATGGATATGAGCAAAAAAACAACATTTATACTTGTAGACTCTGCTAGTAAAAGATAAAAGCAATATTCACAATGTCATACACAACTTGAATATATAATAATATTGGGTTGGATAACGTTGGGTTTCCCCGCAATTATAACAACAACCAAAGCCTTTTCCTATTGGATCCACGTATTTAAAGTGAACAACTCCCTTAAGAGTGTAAAGAGTGATATCAATGATTGATAATACATATATAACAATTCATGTGTGTTGCAATACATCCCCTTGTTTTTCTCATTTTACTAACAACTCACTTTAGAGGACCCCAATCATTTCACATTATATACCTCTACTTAGAACTACATCCTAGGATTTCTACTTTTCTGAATTGACAGTGTCTCAATTTCCTGTAACAGAGGGATACTAATAGAATACTAAGCTATCAATCATGATTCACAATAGCACTCAAAATAACTGAGATACTACAAATTGTCATGCAAAAGCTTGTGTTACCAATGAATCTCCCACACTGTCTTTTCTAAACCTACCAACCTTGAACCATCGATACTAGAAAATTAATTATTTGGCTCCTCAGAATGAATGTGTATAGCAGAGCTATAATCAGCAGGAATTTGAAAACTTAAATATACTAATCATGAGCTTATATGGTTAAAACTATACTCATAACTAAACCTTCACTCTAGAGGAACAAAACCCATTCTCGCGAACTTGTCAAGGCAGCAATTAGAGATCAAATATGCGAAGAAACAAGAAAAAATTATTGCAAGACACCAGACAAAAGTATGCAAATGATGAAGCAAACATACAGCATTCAAGTTCTGCGCAAATGTTAATAATACAGTTGATACAAAAATGCCAAACAGGCAGCATTCTCAAGCATATAACTCCCTCTTGAAAGTTGAAACCCACAAGAATATTTACAAAACAAAATCATTCCATTTAGCATAAGAGATCAAAAGCTAACTAAAAAGCAGTGTAAGTTCAACTAGAAAAACACCACATAACAAAAATAACATAATAACAACGAGAACTCCAATCAACTTAAGCAAATTATTCAAAACATTGTCCTCCTGCCGTTGCACTTGTACTGTCTCCTGCGAATTAAAACCTCTCGCGTTCCCACCCTGACACGGGATAACCATATCTTATCCCATAAATAGTGCCATCCTGAAAACCATGAAAGTGAATATTGAACAGAGACGGAAGAAACCCACCAAATTCTGTTGAAACCGAAAGTTCTGAATCTAGCAGTTGCCATTGGAATAAAACCTCCCATCAATCCATCCCCCGCGTAATTTGCTTCGGGAGAAGGAGAGGGGTTTGCCCTTTGCGACCTCTATCCCGAAGGATGGCGAGGAATCTCAATTCAAGGATATGATTTAGTTCTTGGGTCAGTCTGTGATTTGCATCTACATTAGGGAGAAACCAATTTCTCTTCCTGAACAAGTGCTTTGCAAATAGGATATTCTTGAGTAAGAATTTGTCTTGGTCGTACTCCTTTAAATTTAGGACCCCCCATTAAACTCAGAACACAAAATTAAAGGTAGAATAACAAAATCAAAATAACAACATCAAGAACTCAGTTTGATAAATTGAAGAACACAAATTCAAACATCAAACTCAGAAA
The DNA here is from genome assembly GCA_022829125.1 of Lathyrus tuberosus. NCBI lineage: Eukaryota > Viridiplantae > Streptophyta > Magnoliopsida > Fabales > Fabaceae > Lathyrus > Lathyrus tuberosus. The sequence continues at coordinate 6,870,137 of JALAZF010000289.1, read as the reverse complement.
CAAGGATTTCAGAACATAGTACCTTCGATGCATTTGTGGCTTCATTGCAGGTGGAGGTTTTGGCAGCTGGTTTGTTGCCCCAGGAGATTCATTGCAGGTGGAGGTTCTGGCCGCTGGTTCATCGCATACTTAGGTCTTGGCCGTGGGTTGAACTTGCAGTTTACTCTGAATCCCGTCGCAGTTTGTGCATGCAATCATGACAGCTAAATTAGCATGAATGTAATAATCATTCATATCAGAATGACACGGCTGTATATTGAGAAGCAGGGCACTAGAATACATGTTGCAGAATCGTTGAATCCAAACTAATATTCAATACATTTTTCATAACAAATCATCCAACAAGAGCATATGCATCTCGTGATACACTCTCACAACTAGCATGATATGTCTGTATCTGGCCTCTTATCATCCTAAGAAAGGATCTTGATAATTATCCAAAAATTTTAGATTCACAAGTACTGAAAATTCTCAAACTGCTGGTATAAAAGTTAAAAGTTGCAGAAAAGTTAATATTTTTCACTCTACCTTATTTCAATATTAAATAGTTCTTTACACTTCTTTCTAAACTGATGCTCTGTGTCCCTAGTTATAAATGTCCAAGCATCAAATTATCTTAATTCCATTCATTTACATCTTGGATTTTCCAGCCCATAGCAAGGAGATACAATATATCATGTTAAAATAAACTTAAAACTACACTTCTAAATTTAAACTAGGGGGAACAAACCTTTATTTTTGATTACTTTACTTCCTATTCAATCTTTCATCGCCTAATCACAATTTTAGATTGATTTTCTTTCCAAGTTAATACATTTTCTATAAAAAAATTTAAACCAAAATTTGAGATAAATACTCATTCAAAATTTCAAAATCAATTATATAGAAAATAGAATTATTAGTTCTAGAAAAGCCTTCTATAAGTCTAGTTCCTAGTGACCAAGAATTTGAAGACCATTCCTGCTTTCAATACTTCTCTTTAAGGCCTATTTGAGTAGAGTATGCAGCTTCCGGAGGTAAATCGGTATACTTTAGAAAGGCTGCAGTATGACCTCGCCACCAGTTATCACCTTCCAAAGCAGGTCGTCTAAGAAAATGAATTAAGTACATGATAAAACATGTTGAAAATGAAATTATTTAAATTCATGCATAAAACAAGTTTTATGAATTAAGTACATAAAACATGTTGGAGAAAGATAGCTGGAAAAATGTAATGTAAAAATAGAGATAGAGAGCCAGAGAGAGCGTAGGAACACAAAGATATATATCATTATGCCTAAGTGCCAAGATATATATGGCCTAATATGGGCACAACTATTCATATGTCATCTACAGATTTAAAATTTGATATGGTAGGAGATATAAGGTTGGTTTGGTGATTGGTGTGAGACAATTAAGGAGTGAAGTGATAAGGAGGTTGAGGATTCTATCCCCATCTACAACATAACACTAATATATACCAGCAGTTGTCATTCAAAAAAGCTTATAAAAAAAACTAATTTGATATGGTGTGAAACAATGTGCTAGCTATATTCATTGAAACAAAACAAGAGTGATTGAGAAAACAGAAAAGAAAGAACTAGTGAGTAAATTTTACCTCAAGTGCACGTTTGTTGAAGTTGAGTTTTCTGAGACGGTTAATGGTGTGAAAGACGTTGGCGCCGCAAACGGGGAAGCCATCACCCATCCAACTACGGAAAGCGGAAGCTATTGATTCTCATTTGGGAAGATTTTCGATTCTCTTGCATAAGTTGTCTTGGTTTTGTGTTGTTTACGTGCAAAAGAGTTTGAAACTAAGATGGGTTTCAATGCCACCAAGTGTTCGACATATTGTCTGTATAAACTTCGCTTGTACTACGAGACTCCTTAGACTACGCATACTCATGCTTGTTCTGTTCTGACCCCATTCAGTGTTCTGCTCATGCTTTTTCATACAATTTTAACCAATGGTAAATAAATAATAGAGTATAGCGATATGATTTTTATTAGAAGTACAATATTTAAGCATGTGATTAATTAATTTACCCGAGTAATAATAGTAATGGAAATATCTGATTTCCCAAATGGCAAGACACTACTACCAGTAACAAAAAGCTCAAGATTTTCAATGTGTTTTAGTACTTTAAGCTCAATTCCAATTTGTTTCTCACAATGAATTTCAATAAGCACTTCCTTTCCCATAACTCTTGCTTCAACCTCTATGAAGATATTTTTGTTACCGTCATCATCAATTTCATCAGAATCTTTGTTGTCATTATTGTTAAAAATTCCACATAGATTAGGTTTTTTTTAGGACCGTCATTGATGTGTTACCAATGTTTTTGTCTTGTTTCTCTAGCTCATGAACACGTTCTTGAAGCTGTTTCACATAATCAATTGCCGCTCGAAGTAACTCTTGATCCTTTGGTTCAAAAACCTGATTCAAAAGGCTAAAGAATTTCCCAGCTTTCTTCTTTCTCAAATGTACATATCAATTAATTTATAAATTCAACGATTGTATTTCTTTTCATCCATTGCCTAAAAATTTATTAACAAGTTAGAGAGTTACTTGTGATGTAGAAGCACACCATGCATCCCATCAGGCCTCCTAGCATGAGATAATATGTATGTTGAATGTTAGAGTAAAGTACAGGCAAGATGTGGGGATGGGGAAAGCAATAAAATGGGAACACTTTCATGTATACAGTAAACCAACTGACAATTTTCTTACTTTATCTTTGAGTTGAAGTGATGACCAATAAATTCAGAGTTTCCTCCAACAGAATTCTGAATATACACAGCAAATTGTTTACACTCAATACCTCAACAAAACGCACAAGTATTCAAAACCAACATACTGTAACAGTAACAGTCAGCAAAAAACATTTCACTTACAGCCCATGTGAAAAGCAAAGTGACATTTGCTGTTGTTTTACCCCAAATTGCTCAGCTGTATCAAATAAAATTGACTGATTATAATTAAATTTATGTGTGTAAAACTATAACGTAGATTATAATGAAGTGACCTTAGCCTACCGTATAAGTAAAAACTGATACAGGAAAGCTACTCTCCTTGTAGTTATGGGGTATAACAGGTGAAATCTGGCGACAAACTATTTTAATTTTGTTCTCTATATCTTTAATCTGCAAGTCAAAATACTTCAAGCAACACAAACGCTTTACCGGCGCGCACACAAACACATACCTTATTGTGTATACTACTTCTCGCGAAGAAGCAACATCAGCTATTACTGCAAAATTTGCTCCACCTGGTTGGCCATGATTTATCCATCTGTTCTATATGTATGGAAAAATAAGGCCTGGATTAGTAATATTTTCTTAGTATTATTGAACTTGAACACAAATGTTTGTTTCAATACTTGAATATTTACCTTGGAGGCTCAACCTCTGTAAGGTCTATCAATGTTCCTTTCTTTGAACAGAAATAACCTCTCATGTAGACAAATCAACAAACACATACTAGGCATTAAGAGAGATCAACAAGTTTCAGCGATGATGGAATTCAATGATCTAAGTAATGATCTAAGTCGTTGAATTTACCGAATGGGTACTCCCTTCCTATCATCCGACACTGCACCCGATTTTATGAATAACGAATCAGTATCCGAGATTTGGTCGAGTGTATGACTGAATTCAATCAAAACTGGTTATGAGGTTTCACCAAGATGCACATGCATTTGCCAAACAAAACAAAATACATAATAGTTAGTCAAAATATCAAAAGCGCTTATCGTATAAGTGCTTAGGTATAAGAAAGTTTATAACCTGATACAAATTTCCTGATTCAAATAGAGCAAAAAGTTTCTGAGAAATGATAAAAACTGCAACTGCACGTCCTTGTGATATAGGTAAAAACCCATCCAGATGGCCGTCGATTTTGGTGGATACCTCGTGCTGTCCTCTGGTCGTAGTGGTGGATACCTCGTGATGTCCTCTGTTGTAGTCTACGAAACTATCTTTTGTCTCCTTGAATGCCAATTTGTTGGATTTCTTCTTGCGTGTGCGATGCGAGGAAGAAGATGGAGTTATAGGGTTTTTAGAGATTATGGGTTTAGAGAAATGAAGTTTCAAAAAAGGGTTTTCATAGATACATTATTTGTTGTGTTATTTTATTTTATTTTATTTATATAATATTAATTTAATAAACTTATGCCTATTAATTCACTTATTCACCTGACTAACACTTAATATAATATATTGTGTTTTAGTAATATGTTTAAAATTAATAATTAGAGTTGTTAAAATAAATAATTTTTTTACCAATTAAAATTTACACCCATTTTACCTTTAATGGGAGTAATAGAGGTTTGACTATAATAATGATTTTAATTTATTATAATAATATTTTTAATTTACACCCTTTTTTTTAAAATAGGATGTCTATTGTCACGTGTTAATAATTAAAATGACATTTTATTTACAAATTTGCCACCAGGTTACTTATTTACACCCGTTTTTTGTATAATGGGTGTAAATTTTAAAATTATATTCATCACTTTGCACTAGGGAGTCTGTCATACCAAGCTCTTGGTGCTTGCTTCAAACCATAGAGAGCTTTCCTAAGTTTGTAAACATGATTAGGAAATGTTTGATCAATAAATCCTTTTGGTTGATCTATATAAACCTCTTCATTTAAGTACCCATTCAAAAAGGCACTCTTAACATCCATCTGAAAAAGCTTGAATTTGAGATTACAAGCCACACCTAAGAGTAATCTGATAGATTCCAGTCTTGCCACAGGAGCAAAGGTTTCATCAAAATCAATTCCTTCAACCTGAGTGTATCCCTGAGCAACCAATCTGGCCTTATTTCTGGTGACCACTCCTTGTTCATCAGATTTATTCTTGTAAATCCACTTGGTGCCTATCACATTAACTCCATCAGGCCTTGGTACAAGATCCCACACTTCATTCCTCTTGAATTGTTCCAGCTCTTCATGCATGGCATTAATCCAGAATTCATCAGTCAATGCTTCTTTGACATTCTTGGGCTCAATTTTGGACACAAAACAAGAATTTGACACAACCACTCTTGATCTAGTGCTAACCCCTGATTTTGGATCACCTATGATAAGCTTTTTTGGATGGTCCTTTTGCACTCTAATATATGGTTCTTTATTAGGTTGTTCAGGTTCAGCCTCAGCATCAACAGGACTGGGAGCAACACTTCTATCTTCAGTTTCTGATGTAACATCTTCAAACGATGTTCCAACATCATCCAGGACATCAGCTTCTTCCTTCATGTCACTTTCATCAATTACCACATTTATAGACTCCATCATAACCTTGGTTCTGGAGTTGAAAACCCTATAAGCTCTGCTATTTGTAGAGTATCCCAGAAAGATTCCCTCATCACTTTTAGGATCCAATTTTCTCCTTTGTTCACGATCTGACAAAGTATAACATTTACTTCCAAAAACATGAAAGTACTTCACAGTTGGTTTTCTCCCTTTCCACAGTTCATACAATGTAGCTGAAGTGCCTCTTCTCAAAGTAACTCTGTTGTGAATATAGCAAGCAGTATTCATGGCTTCAGCCCAGAAATGGTAAGGAAGCTTTTTGGCATGAATCATTGCCCTAGCATATTCTTGGAGAGTTATGTTCTTCCTTTCAACAACTCCATTTTGTTGAGGGGTAATAGGAGAGGAAAACTCATGACTGATGCCTTCAGCAGAGAATTATTCAGCAAACTTGCTATTTTCAAATTCCCTCCCATGATCACTCCTTATTCTGATGACATTACTCTCTTTTTCTCTTTGGAGTCTTTGGCATAAATCTTTAAACACATCAAACACCTCTGTTTTGTCTTTGATGAAGCTTACCTAGGTGTACCTAGAATAGTCATCTACAACAACATAAGCATACTTCTTCCCACCTAGACTTTCTACCTGCATAAGTCCCATCAAGCCCATATGAAGAAGTTCCAAAACTTTGGAGGCGGTGTTATGTTGAAGCTTCTGATGTGACATCTTGGTCTGCTTCCCTATTTGACAATCTCCACTGACTCTTCCTTCTTCAATTTTGAGTTTAGGAACTCCTCTGACAGCTTCTGAGGATATGATTCTCTTCAGTCCCTTCAGATGAAGATGTCCCAACTTTTGATGCCAGACTTTGACTTCATCTTCCCTAGCAAAAACATATGTTGAGGGACTTGAGTCTTGTTGCACCTACAGATAACAGTTGTCCTTAGACTTAACACCCTTCATGATGACTTCTCCTTTCTCATTTGTGAAAATGCACTCAGATTTTGTAAAGTCTACTTTGAATCCTTGATCACAAAGTTGGCTAATACTGATCAAATTTGTTGTCAACCCTTTGACAAGCAGAACATCATCCAGTCTAGGAACACCAGCACAATTCAGCTTTCCCATACCCTTGATTTCTCCTTTGACACCATCGTCAAAAGTTACATGACCAGAAGAATGGAGATTAACATCCACCAACAAATTCCTCACTCCTGTAATGTGTCTTGAACACCCACTATCAAAGTACCAGTCTTCTTTGGTAGAAACCCTAAGAGACGTGTGAGCTATTAAGCTGGTAACTTTACCTTTTGGAACCCATTGCTTCTTAGACTTGATGACCTGATTACCTTTGTGAAAATTCTGTCTGGGAGTATACTTATGTGCCTTTTGAGGATACCCATGAAGCTTATAACAGTAGGCCTTTATGTGTCCAAAACGCCCACAATGATGACATCTCCAGCGCTTGAATTTCTTCCTAGTGGGAGGCCTGTCAGGATGTTTAAACATCTGTTTTAACATAACTGGCTTGAAACTGGTAATAACATCATTTGAAGCTGATACATTGTTGAATCCTAAACCACTTTTGTCTCCAGCAGTTTTTCCAATGCTAATAATGTTGTCTAGAGCATCAGTTCCATTATTCAACATTCTGACAGTTTTGACATAAAATCCAGTTTAGAGTTCAGCATACTGACTTCATTTTCCAGCTCAGTTTTTTCAGCCTTTAACTGCACAATGATTTTCTTTTGCTTTTCTCCTTCTAGACAGACTTGTTCACTTCTAATGCACAGTTTTTAAATAGAAACTCAGACTTGGGCTTGGACTCCTTGAAAATATCTGATTTGATTTGAATTTAAAACAAATTTTATCTTCAAATCTTTTCATATCTTTCAGCCCTAAAAACAGCAACAAGATCTGCTCCATATCTGATTGCAACTGAATATATCTTTACCAAGATGTTCGCCTGCAATCTCTCCACCAGATCTCTCAAAACAAACTGATACACGCAGCCCTAACAAAACACAACAACTAATGTTCTGTCACTCAATGTTAAGACATCGTTTTTGACATCAGTACACAAAACTGCAACCCTAACAAACTAAATATTAGTAACTTATGTTAAGACATCAGACATATGACATCTTCAACAACAACATTGTTTTACCAAAATTCTAGCCAATAACAAGAACTAACAAAAATAAATTCAGAAAAATCTAAAAACATGAAATTTAATCTAATTAGGTAAAATATTGAGAATTTTTTTAGAATTTTTTGAGACTATGAAAACAGTAAAAAATTCATTAAAAATAGAAAAAAGATGAATTTGGGGTTTTGAGGCTGAAGTCCCGTAACTCTTCCAGAGTAAGGGAGTAATGACCGCACGATTTTTCTACTTCAGATGCACGAAACAGGTCTAAAAAAGGAGACGATTTTCCCTAAAACCGATTTTTTAAAGTGCAAGACCTAAAACTAAATTATTGGCTATAATGACGGTTGAAAACATACCAGTGGTGAAAGGATGTGGGCATTTTGAAATAATATGTAAAAAACCATAAATGTTAGTGCTGGGAACTGAACCCGTGACCTTGCGCTGCCTATAATGATGGTTGAAAACATACCCGTCGTGAAAGGCCTCACATTTCACCACGATTTGAATATTAACCGTCATTAAAAGCCTTTTAACGAGATTAAAAAAAAGCGCGCATCTATTACAACGGTGTATAGGCAATCCGTTGCAAGTCTGGCGTTGTTGTTTGTACGTTTTGTAGTAGTGATATGTCCTGGATCACCATTGGTTATGAGGATGCTGCATTTGATGTTGGGATCATTGATCAACTCATTTGATTGGAAACTTAAAAATAATATGGAGGTTAAGAACATGGATTTGGACAAATCTCTAAGGGTTATTCCGGTTGAACTAAACAAATTATATTAAGTAATTAATGAGATCAATGTATTATTATCTTAAGTTTGCTAGAGATTGGGTTTGAGAAGGACATGGTTTTAAGGGAGTGTATTGTATTTTAATCTAGCTTTTGGTTTTACTTTAATAAATTTGTATTATAATTTGTGTGAGTTAGTAACTTTAAATGTTTCCCTTCCTTAATCTATAAAGGTGAATGTTAAAACAAAATAGTAAATTAAATTTCCTACTTTTGTATACTTCTCTGTTTGATTGTAAACATGTTAATAGAAATTCATGTTATTTCTTCTATTCACCTTGTACACCTGCAGTATATCTTGAAAAATACGACCTTACAAGCATTCGCGTGTTCGCGGAATGATTGAACAGAGTCGTCACCGAACTTTATTTTTTCCCAAGAAGAGAATGAAAAATATTGATAAACCCCTTTAAATAAATAGAAGATGGTCGTTGCAACCAAATTTGTGTTCGAGAGTCGATTACGCAAGGGGAATATGTAAGCACCCCACGCGTCTGTTGTAATCAACGAGAACCTTTCAGTTAGATTTGCGATCAGAATGTTAGCTATGATATTTATTTTCTCCGAGTTATTAAAATATTGAAAAGGAAAATAAAAGGTGTCGCAAAAATGGTTTTATTATGGTGCTTGACGATATTGCGAGTCTCGCGCCTACGTATCCCCAAGTACAATGGGAAATTCAAAGTAACGTAGTTATGCATAAAAAACTACGTATTGGTTCATTGATTGTTTTTATTGAAAGATTGTTTAGGTTATGCCCTACTGGTTAAACATTGCTTGTGCTCGCTATTGGAGTCTTAAAGTGTCTATTTGTATCGCGGTATGAAGAATTAAATACTGTTCTTTTTAAAAAGGGTTTCAATTGCACGAGGGCGAGGAAATAGGTTTGATGTGTTGATTGTAACGTCCCGATTTATTTTAATTATTTTTCGTAATTAAAATTATATGATGTTGTGCATATATGTGTGATTATGTGTGTTTTTGTGGTGTTTGGGTTGCCCTTAGTATGGGGTAGTGACCTTGAAATTGTAGAGATTAAGGTGTTGGGGGTGTGTGACCAATTGTGTAGAGATGAGTGGTGTGGTTAATAATTACTTATCAATATTAGTTAGTAATTATTTATTGGAATAATATTATGTGGATAATATTAATTAGATAATTTTTTAATTTAAATAATTTAGTGAGAATTAATAGATTTAAATAATTAGTTATAAGTATTTTATTAATTTAAAGGTGGATAATATGAGTAGAGAAATAGTGAGGGAAAAGTGGTCCATTCATGGTGGTTAGTGAGGATAAAGAAGGAATAACATATTAGGGGTCTAAGGGTTATAGTAGGAAAAGAAAAATTTGGATAGGGAGAGAATCAGTTTTGGGGGAATAATCGCGTTTGGAGAAAAGAGGAACGGGAAGGAGAAGCAGAGCTAGGGCTTAGAGAACCTTCGAAGAAATTATCACTAAGGTAAGGGCGGGGTTGTTTGATCACTTAAGGGATGAATGATATATGTATGAGGATGGGTAAATCGTTAGTGTTCATAATTATGTTTCGGTGTGAAATTGAGGTTGCGTGTTGGTGTTCGTAATTATGTGAAAATTGCTGATAAATAGCATGTTTTCCTCAATAATGCTATGAATATTGTGAAGAAATTAATGAATAATAGGTGTTTACTCCCCTTGAATGATGCTCTATATTTTATGTTGTGTTTTGGGGCTGTTGGAGGTCAAAACATGGGGTTTGGGGTCTGTTGGTAGGCTGAGAAATAAGAGAAATCACACAAAATCGCACAAAAAATAGGGTTTTCTAGGCCCCGCTACGGGCCATAGCAGCCACTACGGGTGCCCGTAGTAGCCCCCTGGACTGGGGCATCACGGGCGTGCAAAAATTACGAATTTTCGCTGTGGAGAGCTACGGGCCGTAGCCCATGCTACGGGCGGCCGTAGCAACTCCCTGGTTTTGTATAGTGAAATCGTTTTGGCCATAACTTTTGATTTGTAAGTCCGTTAGAAGCTCCTTTCGAAGCGTTGGAAAGCTAACGCGACAAACTACCTTATAAAAATGGTTTCCGTTCCATAAGTTGATTATTTTGTTTTTGATGGCTTAAATGTAATTGTAGTGGTTATGTTGTGATCCGATAAAATCTGAAACGCGTCGTTGTTGGTTGCTATGATGCAAACTGTTGTTATTAAGATGTTACAGTATATTTGTTGGTGTATGATGGCCAGCATTGGTAGAGTAACTTGACCATGGAGGTGTTGGTCATTATGCTTGATGTTGTTCTTCTTTGCATATTGCATTGTTGTTGTTGTTGTTGTATTTGATTACTATATTATTATGTTGTTTCGCGATAAATGCATTGTTGTCGTTTGCGATGTTGGATGATGATATTGATGTGTTTTTATAGCGTTGTTGTTGCATGGTGATTAGTTTTTGTGTGGTATAATGATTAAGATGAATATCATTATACATTGCGTCGTTGTATGTTGTCGTTGAATGCATATCATGTTGCATAAGCTGTATGATAAGTCTTGTGGGGTGTGAGCGCCTTATCGGGATTCCTTGAAATAGAATCGTGTTATTGTTGTTGTTGTTGAGGTAATCGTGTGCCCATGTGGGGTGTGAGCGGTTACGGGTGTTCGTGTGCCCATGTGGGGTGTGAGCGATCACGGATGTTGTGTGCCCATGTGGGGTGTGAGCGACTTATACGAAAATTTCGACGGGAATTATGATCTTGAAAAGGGGATCGAATTGGTACCACATGCATTGAGTCGAGTTGTGGGTCTCATTGCATTGCATTATGTTGTGTTGTGTCGTGGTGTATATGATTGTCTGCTTATGTGAAAAATTGTATTGGTGTTGATGTTGTGATGATAGGGTGAATCGTGTAATGTTTATACGTTTTTATATTTATATTATGCATTTCTTTTGTTGATTTGAGAATCTCACCCCTTCTGTTTGAATGTTACCTCCACGTGTGTAACGTGCAGATAATCAAGAATAATGCGGAGTTGCGGTTAGTGAAGACGAAGTCCTTCACTTTATGTTTTGAGTCGGCGTCTGCTCTGATGTGTAACACTGGAGATATGGAACGCTTGTCGTTATTTATTTCTTCTTTGTTATTACTTTTTCTTAATTGATGTTGGTTATGTGGTTCAAACATATTATGTTTTTAGTTGAGTTTCCGCTGCTACATGAGAAAAATGTTTAAGTATGATTTTGTTGGTACTATTAATAATAAGTTTGTGTTACATGTCGTTTATTTGAGCATATGTGTGTTGGAAGTAACATCCTATATGTTAAATTTTAATAAATTTTTACTCTGATAATTGCATTATTTTACGCGGGGGTTTAGGGTGTTACATAGTGGTATCAAAGCAGGTCGGTCCGTCCGGCCAGGTTGTTTAATTATATTGTTCCCTAGTATGCGACATGTGTGTGAAAACACTGTTGGTGCTAGTTTGTTTTCCATCTGCAGGTTGGGAATGAAACAAGTGGGGGAGAAACATCCGCTTCACTTGGATATTCCAGTTGTTGAGAGATTAGATATCATGTTACTGCATGAGGGAATGCAGTGTTGGATTGTTCATCTGGTTGAGAATGGTGTGATCCTTAAGGGAAGACGGTCATGTGTCCTCATTGTTCACTTCCTTATGGAGGGGGAAGGCGATGTTTTTGCTAGAGATTGGTCAGTGATGTGTGGAGTAGCCTGGCGTGTTTCCTAAGGATGGGCACAATTTGTATTCAGTTGGAACAAGATGATGTTATTCTTGGGACAGATCGTTAGGAGTTAAACCCTGTGTTTACCAATCATCTGGATGAGTAGTGTAGTGTGTTGCTGATTTCAAGGATGCAGGAGTTGTGAGAGTTGTGTCATTTTCGAAACTGAAGAAAAAAGATGGTTTTCTATCTGCTAGAGAGTTGAGAGAGCTCTTAGAGGAAGAGGCTCAAGTGCTTGCATTGTTTGCATCCTTGTCAGTGGAGAGTGAGTCGGTGGTTAATGAATTGCAAGTAGTGCGTGAATTTTCAGAAGTGTTTCCGGATGATATTACTGATGTACCACCAGAGAGAGAAGTGGAGTTTACTATTGATCTTGTCCCTGGTACCAGACTTATTTCTATGGCACCATACAGGATGTCGACATCAGAATTAACAGAGTTGAAGATGCAATTGGTAGAGTTGTTAGAAAAGAAATTTGTGAAACCAAGTGTATCGCCTTGGGGAGCTCCGGTGTTGTTGGTGAAGAAAAAGGATGGCAGTATGAAGTTATGTATCGATTACAGACAGCTGAATAAAGTGACAATTAAGAACAAGTATCCGCTTCAAAGAATAGATGATTTGATAGATCAGTTAGTGGGTGCCCGTGTGTTTAGCAAGATTGACTTGAGGTCGAGTTATCAACAGATACGAGTAAAGGATGGAGATATTCAAAAGATGGCTTTCAGGACTCGATATGGACATTATGAGTATGTAGTGATGTCGTTCGGAATTACAAATGCACTTGGTGTATTCATGGAGTATATGAATCGAATTTTTCATACTTACTTGGATCAATTTGTGGTTGTCTTTATTGATGATATTCTAATCTATTCTAAGTCAGAAGAGGAACACGCTGAGCATTTGCGGATCGTGCTGCAAGTGTTAAAAGAAAAGAAGCTCTATGTTGAGTTTCATTGAGCTGAAGAAGAGATTGACTACGGCTCCAGTTTTGATTCTACCCGAACCAAATGAACTGTTTGTGGTGTATTGCGGCGCTTCTTTGATGGGTATAGGAGGTGTGTTAATGCAGGATGGTAAGGTTGTGGCATATGCTTCACGACAGTTAAGGGTCCATGAAAGGAATTATCCAACTCATGATTTGGAATTCGCTGCTGTGGTATTCGTATTGAAAAATTTGAAGGCACTATCTTTATGGTTCCAGATTTGAAGTGTATAGTGATCATAAGAGATTGAGGTCTCTGTTTGATCAGAAGGAGTTGAATATGAGACAAAGAAGGTGGTTAGAAAACTGCGGCTTAAAACTACAACAAAAACCGTGGACTTTTGATGTATCAGGCGACGACGTTTCGAATCTGTGGGTAAAAGTTAAAAAACCGCGCTCTAAAGGAATAGGCAACGATCGTTTATTCCACGTCTGATAAACCGCCCCCTAAAGCCTTAGGCTATGGTTATTACGCTTTAAGTTGCGGTTTTGTGTCGTTGCCAAAAGTCATTTATATTGTAGTGATTAAACTTGATTTTGGGCTTAGTTATTTTGGGTTTAGGTAATTTTGGGTAATGTTTCTAAAAAACTCTTGTAGATTTTGGAGTGTCTAGATATTTCTTAGGGTTGTAATATTTTCTAAAATACTCTTGGGATTTCTAAAATTGAGAACTCTCTAGAATTATTGTGTATAGAGTTCTCCTTAGAGTACTATAAATAGATATTTAATCCTACACTTTTGTATCGATTAAAAACAAAAAATTCTCTCTTCACAAAAAATTCTCCTATCTATAAAGTTTCTATTCAAGCCATTAATATTTCCACACACTTTTTCAAACCACCAAAACCCGTATTACCAACATGGATAAGTTCTTTAAAATAAATATTTATTATTATTATTATTATTATTATTATTATTATTATTATTATTATTATTATTATTATTATTATTTAATATATTAATTTAGAAAATATTATTATAAATATTTGAGATTGAAATATTAGCTGTGATGTTGAAATATTATAAAAAAATGTGAAAATGTAAAATAATAATAATAAAAGTAACAAAGAATATGAAACTTTTAAGACATCCTTCACAATCCAACATTTCAATAATATTTTTGTTAAAAATACTTATTTTAAGATACACTAAATATGTACTTACATAATAAACATAGTAAAAAATTTAACACACAACAATAAAATTAAGAATAGAAGAAAATAGGAATAAAAAAACAAAGGTTTTTAAGTAAGCAAGAAATTCAATAAAACGATAACAAAGGATTCTTAAACCCACTTACAAAAAGCGAGACGAAGCTCGGAAAAAGAAAATTACAAACCAATTAGGTCTTATGACAAATACTGCAAAGGAAAAACACAATAATATGAATTTAACATAATATTTTTTTTTAGTCTCAAATTTATACAAAGTGGAAGATACAGAATGAACAATATCTTTACTAAAATTGTATTTCGTGATTCCTCAAAAAAAATGTATCTTAAAAAACCATAATCAAACAAGATGGTTCTTCAAAATCTCTTATCTGCACACAAAAATCAATAATTGCTAAACTTTTTTTTTATTAGCAATATTATTAATAGGAGATTAAGGAAATCTCGAACCAAGGAATACAAACACCAAGAATTACAAGAAATCGAGCGGATACTTATACCACTCATATACATTACACTTCTTACTATTCTTATGGCCAAGAATCAACCAATTCCACGAGATAATTTTAATATCGACAATAATATCATTAACGTTGCAAAACGCATCATCAAACAAAATCTTATTTCTAGCCCTCCAAATAATCCAACAAGTGATTAACCATAACGCATACGACTTCCCAACAATTCTACGGTTTTGGAAATTCCCAGACCAAGCCAAAGCATGAAGAATGCAGTTATGTTCATTTACCATACCAATATCCAACAACTCACAAATGTTGTTCCAAACCATAATCGTTTTACAGCAAGATAAAAACAGATGGTTGGAATCCTCAACCTCATGGAAGCAAAACATATACACCTTATCATGGACATTATCAATAATACTTCTCGCCGCCAAATTCGATCTAGTTGGTAGCCTATCTAACACCATCCTCCAAGCAAAGATTTGCACTTTAACCAGAATCGTCGACTTCCAAACAATGTCAAGCAAACCTGAAATATTCTGATCATTATTATAAATAATTCCTGCATTATTCAGAACAGAGTAGAGTGAGGAAACTGAAAACTCCTTCGAATCATTGAGAGTCCAAGACCAAACATCTTTGGTATTAAGAAGAATAGAAGCCGAATCCAGCAAAAGGCAACACGCAGACCACTCGGGCTCCAACGTTTCTGCAGGAACCGTCAAGAACTTACTCACGTTCCAACGCCACCTATCCCCATCCCAACCACCCATCTCCCTGATAGTACAACAAGGAATTCTGCAGGCTTCAAACAAGGTAGGGAACAGAAATTTCAAGGCCATTTGCCCAATCCAAACAGTCTGCCAGAAAGCCCCATTAGAACTGTCTCCTACCGCGCACTCCTTGAATTTATCAAAGCTAACAGCAGAATCAGGGACATAAAGGGAGAGGATGTCCTTGATCCAAAGAGATTCATTCTTGGAACAACCAGCATCCTTAGAAAACTGAGCTTTCAAGCTCAGGTTACCATACCAGTTTTCAAGCAACGACCTCCAATTTTCTTTACCTCCGTGATGGAATTTCCATAACCATTTAGCAAGGAGAGCACGATTGAAACGCCCTACATGTTTAATTCCCAAGCCACCTCTTTCCTTAGATTTGTAAACGGAATTCCAAGAAATCCAAGAAACGAACTTTTTATTAGACGCTCCAGCACAAAGAAAACGACGTTGAATAGCTATGATTGCGTTTATAACTTTCTCCGGAGCCTAAAAGAAGCTCAAATGGTGATATGAAGGTTAACGAGAACCGAGTTAATAAGCGTCACTCTGCCCCCAATAGAAAGGTTCCTGCCATTCCCAACAGATAGTCTATTTCTCAAGCAAGAGACAACAGGCTCCCAAAAATCACACCGACGATGATTACCACCAACCGATAGACCAAGGAATTTGAAAGGGAAGCTACCGGATTTCAATGTAAAAACTGCTCAGCAGCATTCTTAAACTCATCATCAATCCCATTACCATATAAATAGCTTTTAGAGAAGTTGATCTTCAAACCTGAAGATAGCTCGAATGCCCTAAGGATCGCCTTGAACCCCCAAAGATTAGATAGAGATCCATCACCTATAAGAACCGTATCATCAGCAAACTGAAGAACACTAGCAGAGGGCTATCATTAACTCTGAATTATGACAACAGGTTGGAAGCAATTGCATTTCTAACCTTGATGAACTTGAAGTTGAAACACTAGCCAGTATTGAAAAATTCCAATATACAATTAGTAAAATCCACTCCTAATATATCCCAGCAAGCCTTGATGAACTTGAAGTTGAAACCATCAATCCCTGGGCATTTATTTCCTTCGCAACTGAACACTGCACATTTAACATCCTCAGAACTAAACTCCTCCTCAAGCATATTCCTATCTTCCTCGTCAAGAACAACCATGCTATCATAATCGCCCCTAAATCTGGTAGAATTCTGATTCCTGAATCTGCCTTTGAAATAAGCCAAAGCTTCCCTTTTAATCGAAGCGGGATCTTCCACTAGCCTCCCTTTCAATTTGATTGCAGAAAAGTTATTAGACCGATTCCTCACCTTTAATGAATCATGAAAGAACTTCATATTTAAATCCCCATCTGTGAACCACCTTCTACGGGATTTCTGACTCAGCATACTTTCCTTAATTCTCAAGTTCTTCCACATATCTTCCTGGGCTTTCAACTTTTCCTTGCAAACATCTTCATCCTGACTCCCTAGATCTTCCTCCGCCAACAGTTCATTAAAGTTAAGCTTTTGGACATCAACTTCGATCTAAAGATCAACCCATCCGAAAACTTCGGAGTTCCAAACACGCAAATCTGATTTAAGTGACTTCAACTTGTTAAGGAAAACATCACAGCACGAACCAGAGAAAGAGTAAGAATTCCAAGCTTTCTTGACAAACGGGAGAAAGCCTTTATGGTCCAACCATCAATTGAAAGACCTAAAAGTCTTAGGTCCCCAGTTGACGTTGTTGGTCTTCGACCAAACAGGCCGGTGGTCCGACACGTCTCTATCACCCACCACTTGGTTCTTCAGAGACAGAAGAGAAATACCCAAATCATCTGCCAGAATCCTATCTAATCTACTTCTACTCTTACCGTTAGAATTAAACCAAGTAAATTTACTACCGATCACCGGTAAATCAAACATATCAAGTTCTTCAATAAATGAGTTAAAGCCCCTCATTTCACCATTGTTATTACATGATATACCTATCATTTCCTCCCCACTTATAATTGTGTTAAAATCACCACCAATGTTCCAAGCACAACCAGGAAAATGACTCTTCGCTTCAATCAACTATCTCCATAATCTCCTTTTATTTGCAATACCGCACAGAGAGTAAACATTAACCACTGTCAACAAGTGATTATTCCACAAGAATTGAATACCCAAAAAACCAGAACCACGGAAACTAGACCATGCGGTCAACTTACTCCCATTCCACATGGTAAGGATTCCACCTGACCTACCATTAGAGTTAGAAGCAGACCACTCAACATCCTGATTCCTCCATAAACTAGAAACAATAGAATTGCCCATCTCAGGAATTTTAGATTCCTGAATAAGACAGATATCTGCATTCCCTCTAATAAGGATTTGAGAGACTCTCCTCCTCTTCAAAGAGTTGCAGCACCCACGAACATTAAATGTAACTAGATTCATTGACCACCATTAGCCACATCCTTCTTTCCAGTCCTTGCGTCTTTATCTTCCTTATCCAATCTCCTCAAAAGACCATCGAAACCAACATCATCTACATCACCTGTAACCCCCAACTTTCTTATCGATTTTCTCACCTTGGATGGAACATCATCAAGCATCCTACGGCATCTAGAATTTCCTCTTTCCAAGTCAGTATCATTGACCGATTCGCAACACAATAGCGACACAGACTCTAAAGAAGAGTTCCTGTCAGTACGTCTTTTAGACTTCACCAAATCTAAGCTTCTGAGAGATGAATCATCTTCATGGGCCTTCATGGCAGAGTAGAGCAAGGTAGAAAAATAGGATGGTTTGAAAGGAATATTAATGCAGTTGTATACCTCATGTAGAGATTTTTTCTTCTTAGTTTTGGCCCAATTAGAAGGCCTAACTAAACCACCTGGGGGCCCAGATAAAGGTTTAGCGCACCCTAAACCCACAACAAGATCTCCATTGGAATCGACTTTCTGAAAGTTTACTATATCCGTGATTTTGTCAATACCAACCACAAGACTAGCTGACTTGTCAACCACTGGGTGGGCCCCAGTAGACTCTAAACGTTTAACAAAGGTAGGTTCAGCACAGCTATCCCCTCAGGGGTCAGAATAGCGTCAGAATAAACCTTATCCCAACTACCCATAGCCCCTCCTTTCGTTCCACCAAAATCAAAACTATCACCAACAAACAAAATATTATCAGTAAACGTACAACCTTTTCCTTCCTTCTGGACATTAATAGCTACTTCTGTCACATCATGGTTTACTCTAGGCAAACTAGACACCTCATCTTCTATGTCATCGTTTGAATCCCACGCGCCTTCTACCTCCGACGGTTCAGATGATTCGAATTCTTCAGAGTCAATCACCTCATCACCTTCCTCAAATGACAAGGCTTCTCTTCCACACGAGAAATCTTCTAGCAGATAGATGGTAAGAAAATGGTTCTTAACTTCTATGGGGATATATACTTTCACAGTACCTCCAATTTTCGTTTTAATCAACAATCTGGCCACATCAAATCTAGTCTTACTTCTAGTGGTTTCATCACACTGGATGAAAGTTCCAATGCTCGAGCAGATCTTTCTAAAGTTATTATCGCACCAAGCAATGCTGGGTAGACCAAAGCATTTCACCCATACTAGTCTTTCTATATCAACCACGTCCGGCGACCAAAGTCGAATGTCTCTAAACCAAATATCCAGCCAATCACGCGATTCAGAAAGAAACTCTCAATATCTCCACCCGTTAAGTCTTCCAAAATGCACAGCGAGACTCCAAGAGGAGTAGCCTTAATATTGAAATACCCCTCTTCATTTAGAATCCTCTGGATATTGAAAGCATTACCGTCCTCCATAACTTCACCCACTCTCGTCCGAATCATCTTCTCCTCGCAAATTCTATCCACCTCTAACGAAACACGAATATCGCCCCCAATCTCCCTCGACTTATCCTCATTCTCCAATCTACCTACAACTTTAGCGTACGAACCCACAACAATGGATGGTTTCCCAAAATTTCTAGTTTGAACATGCTGGAAAACATTCTTCCTCTGAGAAATAGAAGCTTGGTGAGGCTGATATATTTTCTGATTGAATCTGGGGATGTTAACAAAGATCTTTTTGCCTCCCAGGATGATACTATCAAGATTGATCGCCAGTATACGAGGATCATGAACTTTCCAAAATTTTGCAAAACCGAAACTTTTACCACGCTTATCCCGTCTACCTGAGATGAAAACTTCAGAGATAACTCCATGGACCATAAACTCTTCAAAAAGATCTTTAGCATTCATCGATTCTGGAAACTCAGTAACAAAGAAAGAGAACGTAGCCTCCCCTTTCACTGCACCCTTCCTTTTATTCTCCTTCCAGACTGAAAACCCATCTCTTCTTCCCCACCTCTTCTTCCTATCAACCCTTTCCCACTCCATTCCAACCTAGATGTAAACTAACGAATTACCAAGGCCCCTAAACTCGAAAGCTAGGAATTTAAGCCGAAGATAACTCGAAATCTACACTAGGAAAGAACCGGATTGAGCCCCTAACTAAAACCCAAACTAAGCACAAAGAAGAAACCTTGGAACAGGACAAGTTAGACATGCATCACTACAATGCTAACAACATGTTTTCACGAAGAAAGTAGCCGAACATGGTATTCTTGATTACCCGAAACAAAGCCGATGAACAGTACTAGAGAGAAGGCAGAGAGTCTCTCTATTCCCACAGCACATCCTTCGTAAATGATTATTTCTATACTATATCCATTTCAGATTCGTTGTATTTAATTACCATCAAATTTATATAGAGATGAAAGAGAATTTGTGGAAGGAAACTTGAGAAAGATTAAAGACATTAAATGTCATCAATAGACAAAAGTTGTTGTGTGCAATGTCAAGTTGTCTATTGAGTAATATTTTCATTTCTTATTATTTCTTTACATAAGTAATGGGATAAACATAGAATGTGGTTACTGGATTTGGCATATTAAACGTGGTCACTAAGAAAATGTCTCAATATTATTTGCCCGTTGACTACAGACTATTTATCGAATGTGGATTTCACGTCGGCAACGGAAGTTGAATCCACGTTTAGAACCTTGCTTATTGAGCAAACATTTGGTTAAAATAAAAAAAGTGAAGAGGTAAGGTTTGAAGAATGGTGAGGCTAGAAAGTATTTGGTGTGGCACGTAAATATCATGACAATTGAATATGATGGTGAAGAATGTTTG
This sequence comes from Lathyrus tuberosus, assembly GCA_022829125.1. NCBI lineage: Eukaryota > Viridiplantae > Streptophyta > Magnoliopsida > Fabales > Fabaceae > Lathyrus > Lathyrus tuberosus. The sequence continues at coordinate 6,849,638 of JALAZF010000289.1, read as the reverse complement.
GAGGGATGTTATGGTGTGGTTGTGAGAACCTCCATGTTAAAGGAAATGACATTGTGAAATAGTGACTAAGGACAAAACCTCCAACAACCATTGTTATCATGTGAAATAGAAACCATGTATATATAACACTTGCTTCATCTCTCACACTCAGGGATCCCACGCCTGAACACGACTGTTTAATTAAATAAATTGAAAAATGACAATTGAATATGATGGTGAAGAATGTTTGGAAGGATGTTATGTTGTGGTTGTGAAAACTTCCATGTTGAAGAAAATGACATTGTGAAATAGTGACTGAGGACAAAACCTCCAACAAGCATTGTTATCGTGTGAAATGGATACCATGTATATATAACACTGGCTTCATCTCTCACTCTCAGTGATCCCACACCTGAACACAAGTAGAGGGAACTAGACATGACTATTTATTTTACTTTTGGATTTTAATAACGATTTAATTTATGTGTATTGAAATTTAATGTAAAGAGTATTATGTTGTTAAATTTTTTTTTAATGGATATATGTATTTTTGTCATCCCTTGTGTACTCATAAATAGGCGGTCCAAGTGAGAATGAAATGAGTGTGTTATTAGTAAGGTATGTTTGTTACATACAAGTTTAGAATCTGTAACACCCCAATTCCCATCGCGAATAAATAATACATAAATAACATCAGAGTAACTAAAAATTTATTTTTCCGACAGAAACAAGGATGTCACATTTAAATAAACAAAACATCATCCCTGCTCATAAATTTGATACATAGCGTAACATAGATTACCCTCAATTGGGAAAACTTTTCCATATAAAGGTAATACCAAATATATTCACAATTATATACATAAATAACATAATCGTTTCCCCGACTCCCGTGCTACGTATCAGAGCAGACACCAAGACCGACAACATAACGGAGGGCTAGTCTCCACAAAAGACCTCCAGCAACTCTAATCTGCAATGCCTCATAGAGCATTATAACACAGCAGAAGGGTGAGAAATAACAACTAAATCAAGATTGTATAATAATATGCAAACACACAATCAAACACATGTACAAATCATCTCACCCATACGGTCACATACTAACACATATAGCATACCACAAATACAACATACCACACATAATAAATCAAATCATGATTTTCCACACAGAAAATCCATTCACAATTCTCACCACAATTCATCACAACTCACTCATATACATCACAATGTATATATGTACAAAACCAAGCATATTCATCATGCACACTTCCACAATTCTTATCACTCCACATAAACATACATATTTATGTTTATTCATCAATGCACAAATATAGAGATGATAAATGCAAATCATAGAGACCGACTCACGACTCTATGCAAATGCAATGCGGTACCGACTCAATCATCTTAAGTTCACTCAGGAACTTCTGCTGGAACCATCGCTCGTTACCAAAGTAACTCCCCGTCGGGCCTACGATGTTCACCCACCGCTCACACCTCCACCAAGAGAGGCTCACGATGTTTATGGATCGCTCACACCTCCACCGAGAGAGGCTCACGACCCGATCGCTCACACCTCCACCAAAAGAGGCTTACGATCGCCTACAACCATCGCTCACACCTCCACCGAGAGAGGCTCACGACCCGATCGCTCACACCTCCACCAAAAAAGGCTCACGATCGCCTACAACCATCGCTCACACCTCCACCGAGAGAGGCTCACGACCCGATCGCTCACACCTCCACCAAGAGAGGCTCACGATCGCCTACAACCATCGCTCACACCTCCACCGAGAGAGGCTCACGACTCGATCGCTCACACCTCCACCAAGAGAGGCTCACGATCGCCTACAACCATCGCTCACACCTCCACCGAGAGAGGCTCACGACCCGATCGCTCACACCTCCACCAAGAGAGGCTCACGATCGCCTACAACCATCACTCACACCTCCACCGAGAGAGGCTCACGACCCGATCGCTCACACCTCCACCAAGAGAGGCTCACGACGTTGTAGCAGATTCTCATTAGAATCCCTCAACACAAGAATGCACATCATTATGCTACACATGATAATGACACAAGGCATTCTTGAAATGCATACATGTATACAAACATTGTCATGCATTCATCTCTTACAATCACATACAATTCATCAATATGAATTATTTCACCAACTTTATTCATGCATTAGAAATCAGTCCAACAATGCATTTTCTTGCCATACGGCCACCAATTAGCATACATTGAACTTCACGTAAGCAATTCATTTTCACACATACATGTAATCATAAACATGCATATAAAACCAATTACAACATATCACATTCCTTTGCCTTTCGGCCACACTTTATCATCACAACATGTCATCACATGCACTATCATTACTCAACATCATACAAGGCATACACATTAATATCAATGCCACATTGTATGTTACACAACCAATATACACATCATCATATTCATGCATTGAAAACAATTCAAACAATGCATTTCATCACCTACCACAACAATCATACAAATCACAATGACTTCCACAAGGGATTCACACCACAAAGTCTACCCACGACACATCATAACAACATACATTGATATTCAATCAAACAATGTATTTTTACCACACAACAACATCATTAATCACGCCTCGAAGTCTAATCCAAAACAATGCACATATTTGCCACAAGGCCACAAACTATCATCACAACATTTCATCATGTATATTCACATCATATAACGGTCTAGAAGCTACACGTTACATGTCACAAGCATATATTATGCTAACACATCAATCGCACACATTGTACGCGATAAAAACCCGACAACCCAACACTTTTCCAAAACCACGACCTAAATAATTCATCTACTGCCCTCCAAACCATTTTTAATAGAAATAGCTTTTCATTAGCTTTCCAACGCTTCAAACGGCGACCAAAACGGACTTACGGTTTGAAAATTACGACGAAAACAAAATTGGAAAATATCATGTTCGCTCCAGTATTCGCTAGGCGAACCCTAGCGAACCAAGGCAGTGGAAAACAGACATAAAGTTCGCTAGGCGAACCTTCTAGCGAACATTCGCCAGTTCCTTCGCTGGGGTTCGCTAGGCGAACCCGCGAAACCCAGAAATCGCAGCAGCGTCAACCTAGGTCATATGGGACCAAAATACATCATTTTTATCACCCAAACCCTTCTAATTCATACCAGAACAACCAAAACATGTTTAGACATAATCAACGAGTATTCTACGCGGTTTATATCGAATTTCATCCGTGAAAACATCGATTTCTATCAATTACTCCTAATTTTAATCGATAAGAAAAAGTCGAGAAACAACCAAAACAATCACAACAAACAACACATATACATACACAAGCAAGATATAATTGAAACTTCTCACCCTTACCCGATTAATCGCGCTTGAAACGGAGAATCTTCGATTTTCTTCTCTTTCTCCTCTTTTCTTTCCTCTTCCTTTCTATCTTCTCTTTTCTTTCTCTCTATTTTCTTTTCTCTCTTTTTCTTTCCACTTTCTATTTATAACAAAATATCTAACTACCCAAAATGACCATTTTACCCTTACGCTCAAATATCTCCCAAACGCTCTCAAAATGCGATAAAACATAAACATACCGATGAAATATATTTCGGAAATAAAAGTTGAAAAGAAATAATAATTTAATACAACTATTTTATCTATCTGAGAAATTAACCAATTAGCAGGTATAATACCATAAATTCACACATTTCACAAAATTCAAATAAATGAAATAAATAAATAGAGTTAAACGAATCGGGGCGTTACAGAATCCACTACTTTTGATATAAATAAATGTATAGAAAGGAAAGTAGCAGCAGCTCCACGAGAAAAATAGAGGTAATAATGTATAAGACATTTGACTTTTCAGCACAAATCAAGAAACCAGTTAATGAAACAACAAAATAAAATATAAGACTAAAATAGTTATTTGAAACCCTAAAAACAAAAATTTAAAAATACAAAACCCTAAAACTCAATCAAAACCACCAACCTTGCAAATGAAATTAAGTAATGGTGGAACGAAGAAAAAGAGATGGTGTTCTTTGTCTAGGAGTAGTGGTGGTGGGGAAGGTGAGTAACGGTGGGTGATGGTGATGGATTGAGGGGTTCATCGTGGTGGATTAGAGGTGGTGCTAAGGGTGCATATATGTGTTGTTTGACAAGAGAGAAGAAAAATGGTGGTTGAGCTCTGAACGTGTGATGAAAATGAAATCAATTCTATGAACTGATTGATGAGTCTCAGGCGTATTGCAAAAAACATGAAAGGATATCGTTTGCTTTGGCATTAGGGCGGGTCAGGGTACCCGCTATCTTGTATTGGTTACCCGACCTGCCCATTTAAACTCACCTCAACCCGCTTAACCCACCTGATAGGTCTGTTGGGCCATTTGAATCAGCCTAACATCATATTTTCTTCGGTTTCATTCGGCTTAGGTTGGGCCTACAGTTTTTGTCCACCCTTACCTCCTTGCTTGAGTAGGGTTTGAAGGATCCAACTTTTTTGGTTTGTTGACAACCTAAGGACTGTTATTAACCGGAAATTAAATTGATCTAGAGTCTACATCATGTTGGTTCTCCCTGTTGGAAATAAAGCCTTTTTGTGTTTAGGAAAAAATGTGTGGCAATATTAGAGGCTTAAAGGGAAATTTAATAGGTAGGAGACTTTCATTCAAAAGTGTAGGATTACATCACTATTTATAGTACTCTAAGGAAAACTCTAGACACACTAATTCTTGAAAGTTCTCAACTCTAGAAATTCCAAGAGTATTCTAGAAAATATTACAATCCTAAAAAATATTTAGACACTCCAAACACTACAAGAGTTTTCTAGAAACATTACTCAAAATTATCTAAGCCCAAAAAACAAATAATAAGTTTAGGCTCAAATCAAACTTAATATTTCAACATCCCCCTTAAACTTGAATGTGACTCAAAGCATACTCCTTAGCTTCACAAAAGTTTCCAACTTGAGTGGCTTTGTGAAAATGTCGACAGCTTGATCTCGAGACATCACGTACTTCAACTTCACCTCCTTATTCACTACAAGAAAAACGTATTTTAGCTTCCTGCTCTAGCGTCGGTGCCCGACACCGATGCTATTAGAGTCGCTTTAGAGTCGGCCAAACCTACGCTAAAAGCTTTTTTATGACGAAAATATTACAAATAATAATAGCGTCGGTCAAACCGACTCTATATATTTATAAATATTTTTTATGTATTTATGTTTTTATTTAAGCTTAAATAGGTTTTTCGTCCCTGTAAGTTGGCGAGATTTTGGTTTTCGTCCCTGTATCTTTTTTTTTTCGGTTTTAGTCCCTGTATCTTACTTTTTGCTGGTGTTTAGTCCTTACAGAGGTTTCCTGCAGATTTTCTTGCAGATTTTCCTGCGGATTTTCCTGCGGAATTTGATTTTTAGGAAAATCCGCAGGAAACCTGCGGATTTTCCTGCGAATTTTGGCTTTAGGGACTAAACACCAACAAAAAGTAAGATATAGGGACTAAAACCGAAAAAAAAAAGATACAGGGACGAAAACCAAAATCTCGCCAACTTACAGGGACGAAAAACCTATTTAAGCCTTTTATTTATAATTCATTTAGTCAATTCTTCAAATTTTAATATTATATCATAATTTTTTATTCTATTAGTTAGAGTCGGTGTATTCGACTCTATCGATAAATTTATTTTCAAACGACATTTTCCCCATTCTTTAATTAATATTTTATTTTATTAACTTTGTTAGAGTCGGTTGGCCGACTCAATTTTAATATCATATTATAATTTTTTATTTTATTAGTTAGAGTCGGTGTATTCGACGCTATCAATAAATTTATTTTCAAACCACGTTTTTGCTATTCTTTAATTAATATATTATTTAATTAACTTTGGTAGAGTCGGTCGACCGCCTCTATTTTAATTTGCATATTTTTGTAAAATAAAATATTTCAACTATTATAAAAATCATTTATAAACAAATCAATTACCACTCTATTAAACAAAATATGTTAGAAATGTTTTGTAAAAAATTAAATATATTAATAATATTAATTTTTTATAACCCTTATTCTCTCTTTTCACTTTCCCTCATTTCTCTTCCCTCTAATATCTTTTTACTTTCCCTCTTTTCTTTTCACTTTCCCTCGTTTCAGTTTTTCCCTCTTTTCTTTTCCCTTTCTCTCACTTCACCTTTTCCCTTTCCCCTTTTCACTTCTCTAATTTCTCTAATTTTGGAAGAAAGTAACCATAATGGCTTCTTCATGGCCATAATCTCTTTCTGTTCCTTCGTGTCTTCAGATCTTTGTTCTCGTTGCTGAATCCGTTTTTGGTTCTCGTTACTGAATCGATTTCTTGTTGCTGAATCCCTTTTTCGTTTTAACCCCCATTGAAGGTAAGTATCCATCAAACCCTCATTCTAACCTAGAATTCATCCACAACCCTCATTTTAACCCCAATTCTTTGAATGCATGCATCTGAAGTAAGAAGAAGAATCAACAAAGAAGAAGAGCTTGAAACTTAGAATAAGAGGGTAATTTTCTATAATTCTTTTGACAAACTATTCTGAATGCACCGTGTTTCTCTTGCTGTGTATTAAAATTGTTAGGTTTGGATTTTTCTTATTTTTATTATCATTTGCGCTTTTGTTTCATTCTTTATGTGCTTGTTCTCTGTTATTTATCATTTGGACGCCTTTTCCAAACCCCGAATTGCTGGTTTTTATTGAGATATTTATTAATTTTGTTTTGTTTCTGGGACGTATGACCGTAACGACAGGTTTTAATATTTATCCCATCGCCTATTGAACGTAATTAAGTTTTAGAATTCACATGTTCTACCATTTGTCTTTAATAAATGTGGTTTGAAAAATACATGAGTAGAGAATCATATCTGAAATCCAAATTTCACCTAGGACGTGCTTGGTTGATTTAATATTTTGCACTCAATTTTTGAAACGAAGATATGTCTACTTTGGATTCTCGAGTCTCAATACTATACAAACATGATGATTGTAAAACTTAAATAAGTGAAGTGAACAAATGTAAGGTGACACATACTACGTGGAAATGAAACTCATTCACTTCAGGACTGTGATTTTAAGGCCGTATTATTCCCATTGCTTGAAAATGGCATTCAGTTCATTTGGATGCCTTTTCCAAACCCCGAATTGATGGATCACCCGTAACCTCACTGCATTACACTCCCCTTTGCTCTCTTTGAAAAAGAGTAAGACGGAGATGACCATGCTTTGAATACCTATTTCCTTCATTTTAAATTACTTCAACTTCAACTATTTGTATTCAAATGGAGTGTTAACGATAACTGTTGAACATATTAGTAATATTCCTAATATTCATGCTCTCATAATCATTTTATATGCACATTGTGTACTCCATATTAAATGGGGTTTAGTATGAATAATCCCCACCCCGACCCGCCTATCTTTCTGATATTTGTGTTTCTACTGCTATTTTGTTACTTTTAACAAAATGATATTTTTTCTGCGAAAGTGATGTTAACAGCATTACTATTGGATCTTCAACTAATATACAAGACAATTCTCTTGTTCATGTTGCTAACTCTAATTTGAATGGAAAGGTATTACCTACAATCATTGGAGATAATGTCACTGTAGGTGAGTAAAAAGGATATGTGATCATTTTGTCAATGACTTAAACACGGTTTTTGTGTGAACATTATCTAAGAATTTGGCACTATGAATTTAGGTCACAGTGCTTGTTCTCTTTTGTAGTGAATGTAGTGACTATTGTTATGATTATTGTGCATTGATTTAGTCAAAAGATTATTGTGGCTTTGTTAGTTTTGAGTGAGATGTGTTTAATTATGTTATGGTAGTTTGAGTTTTGTGGTATGGGTTTACCGTGATGTATGTAGAGAATCACGAAAACATTGGGAACACTTAATTTGAAAATATTTTAAACTAAAATTGTCTGGCAAGGACTGACTGCTCACTGCTAATAACACTTCTTTTGTTCTGGAAACAGTTAGGTGAAAGGGCTTCCAAAATTCTAAAGCATCTGTTTCCGTGCTAAAACTCGAGGCATAGCGTACTGTCTCTTTTTCCAACAATTCGGACTATACGAGTTCAGGTTGGTTGCATTTATCTATTTTATGCATTAAGCCTTCTTTACAGTTAGTTACATTGACTTGTTTCCTTCTGAGTATGTTAGTGAAAACTTTTTCTTTACCTTAGTGAAACAACCTTAATATTAGTGACTACATGTGGTTTTAATGGATAACAAATTTTTTAAGAGGATTAATTTTTTAAAAAAAACAGACTCTAATTTTAAATCTCAAATTCAAATAAATTTTGAAGCAGGACTGATTGTCTAATATAAATTAGCCTTTATATCCATTGTCGAGTGTTTTACTCACAGGAGAGGATACCCACCCTGTTGCCTCTGTCATGAACAAAATACTCATGTATTTAATTGACATAATTAATATATTATTATGGGAATCTTAATACCATAGAGTTAATTTATTTGTGCAAAGCTGCAGCGCAGACTTTAACAAGTGTTGAAAATTTTGTTCTTGGGATTATCACCAACCACTTGCATTATTACTTAATTTAAACTTCAGTAGAAAATACAATTATATAAAAAAATGTAAATAATATTTAAACAAACATGTAACATGTAAGGTTTATATATATATATATATATATATATATATATATATATATATATATATATATATATATATATATATATCTGTGTGTGTGTGTGTGTGTGTGTGTGAGATTGTATTTTATGAAAAAGTGAAAAAGTGAAATTTATGATTGGTTGTATTTTGTTATTTTAATAATGAATTAACAAATATGATTGTATTTTGTATTTGATATGATGGTGAAATTATCTTGGATGTAACATGTTGATGGTTGAATTCTATGGAATTTTATTGTAATTTGCATTGGTTTGTTAACGACATTAGACTGTTAGTGATTTTAACTGTTAGTGGATGAGTTAGAGTAGATAGAAATTGTGACAGTTGATGGTTACGTTAATTGAATTATCAAAGAATGCTTGAACCGGTGTAATTGAATCAGTTAGCAAAGGTTAATTATGTTGGAATGTTTTGGAAGTTTGGGTTGTGATAGAATGTTACGTTGAGCTATTATTATCCTGGCTGATGTTAATTGTTAGCTAATTTCAACTATGGATTGTTATTGAATTTAGGATTCTATGACAATTGAATGCTAATAGGAATTGTTAGAATCAGTTTAATAATATTGAAAGCACCTTTGGTTTATATATATATATATATATATATATATATGGCAGTATTATATACGCCAATACAATTTTGGTAATTTCTAAAGTAATGTCAGTTATGCTTTAATGTTTAGTGACTAACAAGTTAATTATTTATCTTATAGAAAATGGATCGTACTTGGATGTACGATAGAGTATATTCTAATAGGCACGGATTGAAAGAAGAGTTTGTCTGTGGGGTTAAAGACTTTGTGAAGAGAGCTCTAAAACAACCCGTTTGTAAATCTGAGGGTGGGATAAGGTGTCCATGTATAAAATGCAAGTGTCTCAAGATAAGGACATCAACTGATGTTAGACTTCACTTGTATCGAGATGGATTTCAACCAAACTATTGGATTTGGACGCAACATGGAGAAGTAGATCTTAATGTTGATACAAGGGATGGTTCAAATAGTAGTGAGCATGTGCGGCATGACAACCATTTTGAGGCAATGAATCAGATGGTGTATGATGCTTTTAGGCCTTATGGAGGATTCTCTCTCGTGAATGATAACATAGAACATGAGGAATTTACAGAGGATGAGTTTCCCAATGAAGATGCTAAACATTTTTATGACAAGTTGATATCTTTCAACAAGCCCATCTATGAGGGAGCCACCCAATCAATATTATCAATATCTACTCAACTTCTTGAACTTAGGTCTAACTAGCATGTTCCACAAAAAGGTTTAGATTTTGTTGCAGGTATGCTTAAAAGTGTGTGTCCAATTCAAAAATGCTTGCCAGAGAACTATTACCAAGCAACACAATCAGTGTCTAAGTTAGGGCTAAAGGTTGAGAAGATTGATTGTTGTAAGAATGGTTGTATGTTATATTACAAGGATGATAGAAAGTTGTCAGAGTGCAAATTTTGTAATGCTCCTAGGTTCATTCCTCGCAAGACTGGCATGGGAAAGTACAAAGATATCCCAGTGAAGAGAATGTTTTATTTCCCAATCATTCCTAGATTACAAAGATTGTATGCATCAACTAAATCGGCAACTGAAATGAGATGGCATCACATGAACAAAAATCGATCCAACGTCCTTCGCCACACGTCAGATGGAAAAGCATGGAAACACTTTGATGATGTATATCCTGAGTTTGCAAAGGAACCCAAAAATGTAAGGATGGGTTTGTGTTCAGATGGATTTACTCCTTACATTCAAGCGTCTGCTTCTCCTTACTCATGTTGGCCAATAATAGTTACTCCTTACAATCTCCCCCCTGAAATGTGCATGACTAAACCATACTTGTTTTTAACTTGTATCATACCCAGACCTAAAAACCCTAAATTGAAGATAGATGTCTACTTGCAACCATTGATTTATGATCTACGTCAATTGTGGTACAATGGAGTTTTGACCTATGATATATCTACAAAACAAAACTTCATCATGAAAGCTTGCTTGATGTGGACAATTAATGATTTTCCAGCCTATGGTATGTTATCTGGGTGGGGAACACAAGGTAAATTGGCATGCCCTCATTGTATGGGACACACCGATGCTTTCACCTTGAAAAGTGGCCATAAGAATTCCTGGTTTGACTGTCATCGCCGTTTCTTGCCATCTAATCATTCTTTTAGAAGGAGTAAAAGAAGTTTTAAAAAAAATAGGGTTGTGAAAGATGGGCCACCTCCCATTTCCACGGGGAAAGATATATGGCCGATAATAAGTAATTTTCCAAAAGTGACTGAAATTGGATGGGAAGAAAAATTGAAAGAGTTCGAAGGGTATGGAGTGAATCATAATTGGAAAAAACAAAGTATTTTTTGGGATCTCCCATATTGGAAGGATAACTTGTTAAGACACAACCTTGATGTGATGCACATAGAAAAAAATGTGTTTGATAATATATTTAACACTGTCATGAATGTTAAGGACAAAACAAAGGATAACGAAAAGGCGAGAGAAGACATGGCTGAATTATGCTTTCGCGGGGACTTAGAGCTCCAACCCTTAGAAAATGGAAAGAATGGTAAACCAAAGGCAAGCTACAGTCTAACCAAATCTGAAGCCAAGTTGGTTTGTAAATGGCTTAAGGAATTGAGAATGCCAGATGGCTATGCGTCAAACCTCAGTAGGTGTGCCAATGTCGAAAAGGGTATGGTGCATGGGATGAAGAGCCATGACTGCCATGTTTTCATGGAGTGTTTACTCCCAATTGCATTCCATTCATTGCCAGATTTGGTTTGGAAACCATTAACTGAGCTAAGTCGATTCTTCAAAGATCTTTGTTGCAATACGTTGAGGATGGACGATTTAGTTAAGTTGGATGAGAACATTCCAATTATCATATGCAAGTTGGAAAGGATTTTTCCACCGGGTTTCTTTGACTCAATGGAGCATCTTCCAATCCATCTTGCCAAAGAAGCAATTCTAGGTGGTCCAGTACAGTACCGATGGATGTATCCATTCGAAGGGTAATTGTTATGGTTGATTTTATTAAGTGATTGCATGTTTATCATGAATTAATAGATGTAGAATGATTGAATGTGAAGATTTATGGGAGTTTCAAAGAGGGCAGTGACAAATAAGGCTAGAGTTGAAGGTTCCATATGCACTGATTATATACACCGCGAGACAAATTACTTTTGTTCTCATTATTTCAACTCTTTCCGTTTGTTGCCAACCACACATCTTAGTAATAATCCTCATTTGGACAATGATGACATTCTACCTACACTGTCCATCCTACAAAGTGGCGGTCGACCAAGTGGGAAGTCAGGAAAGCATTTTCTATCAGATAAGGAATGGAAGTCTTCACATGTGCATGTCTTGATAAATTGTGATGAGATTAAACCATATCTTGAGTAAGTATGCATCTTAATATATTTAATCACATTCTTGATGCATATCATAATAGATATTTACTTATGAATTGTGATGGATTTCAGCATATTCTTAGAGAACCACTCTATAAATATAGAAGATTCATCTGGACGCATACATACAGAGTTTCCCATATGGCTAGAGGAATATGTAAGCGAGGAGAGAAATGGAGTTACTAACCAAGATATAATCACCTTGTCTCATAGTCCCTCATAAATGGCCATATCATGGAACATGTATTTTATCAACGGGTACAAGTTTCATACTGAAGAATGGAGAAAAGGTAGAAAAACGGTTAATTGTGGTGTGCACGTGAAAGGTCTTGCAGAAGGAGGAAAAGATGATTTTTATGGAATAATCAAACATATATTTGAGCTAGATTACTTTGGTCTGAAGGAGAAGATTCCAGTATTTTATTGTGAATGGTTTGACCCAACAAAGAATACTGGCACACAGGTTCATCCACAATATAAAACTGTGGATATTAAGATGGATAAACGTTATCGTCCTTATGACCCCTTCATCCTTGCACAAAATGCAAGACAAGTCTATTATGTCCCCTATCCAGAAATGTGTAGAGATATGTGTGGATGGTGTGCAGCAATCACAACAAAACCAAGGGGTCGCGTGGAGATTGACAACATAGAGGATGAAGTGCCTTATCAATCTGATGGGATGTTACCTGTACTACCCAATGTAGAAATTTAATCAATGTCTTGTTTGCGTGACAACTCACAAGTAGATGTGTTTGAAGAGATTTTTTATCGTTCTCATAGTGAAGTGGAGAGAGGACATTAATGAAGAGAAGTATGTTGTGATGTGAATGAGAGTTCAAATAGAAACAGATGAAAGGATCATTTTCAATCCTATTGTAAAATCAATGCAGTTTTTTTTGTTTCATGTCAAATATAGTTGATTAACCTACCTGGATATTCCTGATTTAACCTTATTTGTTGTTTTAGTTACAGAGTTATGCATGTTTTCATTGATTCCTTTCTAATCCAAATGTTACTTGTTTTGAATTTTGTATTAATGTTACTTGATTACAGAGTTATATGCATTTATGAACATATAAATTCATATAAAAGTAACTACAAATTTCACAAGCATGCATATAAATGCATATAAAAATAGCATAAATGAGAAGAAAACTTTAAAACATTACAGATACTTATTAAATCCTACACAATTTTTGTTGAAGTTTCCCATTATTTCATGTATATATCATATCAGGTACTCCAAAACCATGGCAGCACGATGCAATGGAGTTGGATATCTGTTGGGCTATACCTTAAAATAACAATAAAATTTATTTATAATACTTAGTTATAAATAAATGTCAGCATTTAGCTCAATTAGTTTCATGTTGCCATATTATATACCTTACTCTACGTGGTCTGCTTCAATAAGTACCAACATAGCCCAAGGAGTTTTCACTGCATGAGACTTGTCTCCTTCCAAGTTTGTGTATACTTGTTATTAGTGAGAACCGAAAGTCTATGTTGATAGAAAGAAAGAACTAAGTTAGGTTCTTTCATGCTATATAGTATACCTTGTATTGGCATGAGAGATAGCTCTCACCCCACCCACCATAAAGCTTGTGTTATTTTGATAGCAAAAACTCACATGCCTTTCTAATGCTTTCGCTATCAGCTAGCTGTATGCTTTCGATGTAGTTTGCAGCGTTAGGAATGCAGGTCTATTTCCACCTTCCTGTAAGCCGAGGCTTTGAATTGCTGTTGATATGCATTCTACATACCTATAACAGAGTATTTTTTTTTATAAAAATTCAAGTGATATAGGAAGACACAAGGAAATGTGTCATTGTGAAGTACATACTGATAATCAATGGCGATATCCTCAAAACCTTTTTGGGCCATACTCTAATTGTTAATATGAGCATCCATTAGAATAATCGTTTAGTATTTCATCAATTTATGCAAGCATATTTTATATAATTATAAGTTACAACACCCTTCTGAAATATCCATTTTGTCATTGAGCATATTAGAAACAAACAAATGTGCATTGATTTGAGTATAATCAAGGAATGAAGAATATACAACATTACCTTTGTGTGCTGTAAATATCAGTTACATGGTTTTGAAGTTGCACCATCCCTGTGATCATTATTGAGCAATTGCTTTTAAATGGATTTAACACTTCATCAATTGTCGGTCTGATCATATCCAGAACTTTGGAGATACCTAAATAGCAACTCAACAACACCCTTAATCAATTTAACACATGCGTGGTTGATGTTAGAAGCATGAAGGTATTTATGGCTATGACCCAAAGTGCATCCACATAGAAACTCTGTATTGTTGGGTGGACAAGTAGAATTGTACTGGTATTAGATTAGATTGAAGTATATATAGTGTTGAATCATTATCCACTATCACCTTATTTCAATCTTGTGAATTATTAAACAACACCAAATAAGATATTTTAATTTTCTTTTAATTATAATTAGTTAGTTATAAAGTGTTTTGTGAGTTAAGTAAAATTGTTAGATAACTAACTCCTATTTTGGCTAGTTATGTATACTTTAAGATTCTATCATTTATATATTGTTCCCTCCTAATATTGATCTCTCAAAATCCACTTGAGGCTAGACAATACTGAACCTGATTAATTAGTAGGTAGCAGAAGTGATTAAACTTTAAACACAACATTTCATATCCACATATTTAAGACAGACTCAATACATCAAAACTAATAAGATTATAAACGATGCTTAACAGTAGTCCACTTTACAAGCATTCCAATTGGTATTGTGCTCATACAGTCATGAATATAACAAAGTTCACTCCTATTTATTTTTTTCCTATATTTTTGACTAATTATTTTATGTTTGATGACAACAGATGACTAAAAGAGGTGGAAAATCTAAGATGTTAGCACCAGGAAAGCTTCAAGGACAGCGTAATCGCATAATTAGCAAGAAGGCTACCGCTAGGACACCTGGTCATACAACAGTACCAGCTCAGACAGCATCGTCGGCGCCAACTCAGACAGCATCGCCGACGTCCACTCAGACAACATCGTCGGCGCCAACACCAGCTCTGGCAGCATCTTCTGTGCATGCTGCATCAATGGCACATACTGTATCGGTGTCGGCGCCAACACCAGCTCAGGCAGGATCGTCTGTGCAAGCTACTTCAGTAGCACATATTGCATCGGTGCAAATTGCAGTACCAACACCTGCTACCTCTGAGGTGTTTAGGTTTATGCCTACTCCAAGTTTAAGCCATCAAACAATGGTTGGCCCTCCAAGTTCAAACCATCAAACAATGGTTGGTCCTTCAAATTTGGGAGAGAATGATGAAGAGAAGGAAGATGTGGATGATGGTGATGATGACAATGATGATGATGATGATGATGATGATGATGATGATGATGAGGATGATGCAGTGGGTCAAGAAAATGTTACCCCTCTTGTGCCAACATTAGATGAGAATGGGAAGGTTATTATAAAACCAAGTGGCTCCGTGTAAGTTATATATATTGTAATTGGTGTTGTGTACCATTGCTTAATAATAACATGTTATATGCTCTGCCATATTTAGTTCTGCCATATTTAGTTCAATTTATTCCTGTAGCTGATCATTTTAATATTTTGCAGACTGGTTCCTGCCAAAGAAGTTGCAGGTGCAATTAATTATGCTATACACAAACAATTCTATAGTCCTATATATGCTTGGTCTGAACTCAACCCTAATACAAAAGCTGCTTGGTTTAAGTTTTTTGGAGTAAGTATATATCGAGTTTTGTCAATTAAGCTGATCAAACCATATTTAAACAAGTTATTGATATGTTGTTTAATACTAATTATGTGATTTTAATCATTTTTAGAATAAGGTATCGTGGGATCCTTGCGATCATGCATTCGTCTATGGTGCATTTCAAAAAAAAGGAGCCAAACGATTAAACGATATGCTGGGGAAGGCGAGGAGAAAAGGGACTCGACCTTTATGGATTGGTGGTAAAGCTTGGGCTGGTCTTCAAAATTATTGGAAAACCCCTGCGTTCTTGGCTTTGGCTTCTCAAAACAAGAAGAATCGAGGTTCCGTAAGAGGCGGAGCAGTCCACACCTCAGGCCGTAAGGCTCATATTGATATTGCACTTGAACTTGTAAGTAATAAATTCGACATTTGTGTCAATCTTTTATTATATTGTGACAATTTTACTTGCATTATATATTGATTATTTTTTTATTTTATTATGTGTAGGCACATGAACTTCAAAGGGATTTGCGCCCCGATGAGCTATTTTTAAAAACGCACAAGAGGAAAAATGGTGAATGGGTTGATAAACGAGCTGAATCTACTTATGTAAGTTCTCATAGATGTATTATTTATATTTCTCTTGTTCACTTGATAATAGATTTAGATTTGTTTTAATATCAAGTGAACTTATTGCACATTGTGATTGATTGGTTGATTTTGTTGGTTTCTTTGTTGAATTTGATGGTAATGAGATAAGGTTTTCTAAATACATGTCGGTTTTTTGCAACATAACTATGGAAATTGATGTCAAAACTTGAACTGTTTGCGGCAATGTATATATTATAACTTGAAATGCATTGGTTTCTTGCACCACATTGGTTTGTTCATAGGTCACCTCTCAAATTCATAACCATCCACACATTTCATGTTAAGCTAAGGAATCATGACACCAAATTCCAAAAACACTTTAGTGATTTATTTTTATCTTTTTCTTCCTGTGTTTTTATTCTGTTTTCTTTTAATAGAAATAATGTCTGAATTAGGAAGATTAATTCATTAGAAAATAGAAACTTATAATTTTAGACTCCTACTGTTGCACCACATTGTTATTCTGTTTTTATTCTATTTTTATTCTGGTTTCTTGCACCACATTGTTTATAATGTGCAATATTGTTGCAATGCGATAATACTTTTGTTGAAACTTATAATTTTAGACTCCTATTGAGATAATATTATTCCAGTATTATATCAGTTTCTTCACACCATTGGTAATAAGATTTTTTAACCATATCACTTTTAACATTGTGATTGGTTTGTTGAATTTGATGTTTGTGAAGTTAGGTTTTGGTTTTTATTGGAATATACATAGTGAGAGAATGTGTTTGCAGAATGATAACTTATTGGAGTATCTTTCTATATTGAGACAGTTACTGATTATTATATATATTGAATTTTACTTTTTCAATTGCAGACTGCTTTTAAAAAGAAACTTGCTGCAGAAGTTCAGCCAACTGAAGAAGGGAATGAAGATGATGTTCAAGTGTTAGATGGAGATCATGTAAATCAGTTATGGACAGAGGCTGCTGGGGGCCGTAACCATGGCCGAGTTTATGGTGCGGCAGATTTAGCTATTAATCTTAAGCGTGGATCAAAAAATTTTACCAAACAATCTCAAATTCCTCATCACTCTATGTTTAGAATTTCATTAGAAGCTGAAAAAGCAACTAGAATTAGAGCTGAGAAAATGGCCGAGGCTGCAACAGCTAAATTAGAAGAGGTTAACGAAGTTCTTTTAGCATCAAAAGAACAATGTCGAGTTGCTATCGAGGCTGCTAAAGTGGCAACTGAGGCTGCTCTGAGGATGGAGAGGGAGATGAATGCTTGGAAAGAATTTATGATGAATAAATTTGATGCAACAACTAGCGGATCACATCCTCATCATTATGATGACGATTTGGACGATCAATCATTAGATGAAGATTGATATTGTTCTGTTAGCAGAACAAATTAGTCTTGGATGTGATAATTTTTTGTGTTACTTTGTAGTATTATGATAATTGTTACATTAAATGTGCTATTATTAAATCTACTATTGGATTAGGAAGGTGTTATGACATTTTGAAGAATGACACTACTTTTAAATATACTTTTGTATCAGGAAGGTTGTATGACATTTTGAAATGACAAATGTTAATGGTTGTCTTATGATAATTTATATATATTGACATGTTTTAAGCTTGTCTGAATAACAACAGTTGGATATAGTGGTTCTTTTGTTTTTTCAATTTCTGATATTATTCTTACAAATTTGTCAACAGAGCTGAATCATGATGTATGGTTTGAAAAAGGATAGTTAAACTATTTGTTATAGGTATATGTTATATGTCCTGTTTTGTAATTTAGATATGGTAATAGCAAGAGTAACCAAGGTTGTTGCTATCCAAATCTATTGACTTTTCATGGTTGACTTTAGAGTTGGCGAACCAATACTAAATATTTGTTGACTTTTTTGATTGACTTTAGAGTCGGTTAAACCCATGCTAAACTTATTTATTGACCTTAAGCATTTGACTTTAGAGTCGGTTAAACCCACGCTAAACTTATCTTTAGAGTCGGATAAGCGGATGCTAACTTGATTGGTTGACTTTTCTTTTTTGACTTTAGAGTCGGCTAAGTGGATGCTAACTTGTTTGGTTGACTTTTCTTGCTTGACTTTAGAGTCGGCTAAGCGGATGCTATTTTTATTGTTTGACTTTTCTTGTTTGACTTTAGAGTCGGTTACACCGATGCTAAATTATTTATTGACTTTTCTTCGTTGACCTTAGAATCGGCCGGCCGAGGCTAAAAAGAATTATTGACTTTCTTTGGTTAAATTTAAGCCGACGCTACTAAGTAGCTTCCCGTCTTTTATCCAAGGCTCGACACCGACGCTAAAACCGACGCTAAATCTCTATTAGCGTCGGGTTTTAGGCTATTAGCGTCCGCTCGTGACCGACACTATTATCAATTTTTCTAGTAGTGATTCTCGATGCATTCTCTTATGAAGTGGTAACGAGTGTCGATGTGCTTACTTCTTTCATGAAATACAACATTCTTCTCCAAAGCAAGTGTTGATTTATTGTCAACACATATTTCCATAGGATCTTTTTGTGTCATTTTTAACTCTTTCAACAAGTTCCTTAGCCAAATTGAATGACAAAAGCATGATATAGCTGTGACATATTCAGCTTCACAAGTTGACAGTGTGATGATAGGTTGCTTCTTTGACATCCAAGTGAAAGCAATATCTCCCATAAAGAACACAAAACTAGTAGTGCTCTTTCTATCATCCAAGTCTCTACTCAAATCGTTATCACTATAGCCAACAATCTCATAATTTTTAGAAGAGTAATATTCGCCAAAGTCTGTTGTACCTTTGATGTATCGAAGGATTCTCTTTTTCGCCTTAAAGTGAGTTGTTGTTGGAGATTCCATGTAGCAACTTACGACTCCTACACCATATATAATGTACGACCTTGTACTTGTCATGTAATGTAGACTTCCAACCAAACTATTGCATAGAGTTGGATCCATAATCTCTCCATTTTCATGCTTACTCAACTTGCTACCACATTCCATCGGGGTGCCACCTGGATTGGCATCATCCATCTTGAAATTCTTAATGACTTCTTTTGCATAACCTTCTTGGGTGATAAATATTCCTTTGTCTTCTTTCTTTACTTTGATGCCGAGATAATATGCCATGAGCCCCATATCTGTCATCTCAAATTTATTTGATATGTCTTTCTTGAACTCTTCGAACATGCTTAGATTGTTCCCTGTGAATATCAAATCATCAACATATAAGCACACAATCAAAATATCTCCACTTTGCGCTTTAATATAGAGTGTATGCTCATATGGAGACTTGATGATGTTCTTGTCTTGAAAGTAATTGTCGATTCGAACATTCCAAGCTCTCGGTGCTTGCTTGAGTCCGTACAACGTCTTCTTCAACTTTAAGACTTTTTCGTCTTGCTCTTTTTCTTCATATCCATGTGGTTGTTGGATATAAACTTCTTCTTAGAGAAAATCATTCAAGAAGGCAGACTCCATATCCATTTGATAAATCTTCCATTCATTTTTGGTTGCCAAAGAAATGACCAGTCTAATAGTTTCAAGACGAGCAAAGGGGGAAAATACCTCATCATTGTTGATTCCTTTTCTTTGACTATAGCCTTTTACCGCCAATCTTGCCTTTTCTCTTTTTGCATTCTTCTTTGCCTTGAACACCCATTTTACTTTGATTGCTTTGTGTCCTCGTGGAAGTGTAGTAATTTTCCACATATCATTCTTCGTGATTAACTTGATTTCATCATCCATGACGTCCCTCCACTTCACGTTTTTAACAGCTTCTTGATAGCTTAGAGGCTTGCAATCAACAAAAAGAAAAAGGAGGTTAATGTCATGTTGGTTTTCAGTTACCTCATAAAGCTCTTCAATTCTCCTTAGTCGTGGTTTCCTCTCACTTGAGCTTACATCATCCAACCTTGGTGTCACTAAGGCAGGTGGTGTAATATGTTCCTCTATCACTGGTTGTTCCATTTGTTCTTCTTCTTCAAAGTAAGGAAGAATATCATACATGTCTTCTTGAACACTCCAATCCCAACAATTTTCTTTTTCGAACTCCACATCACGACTTATGACAATCTTTCCATTATTTGGATTATAGAGCTTGATCACTTTGGATCTTTAGTCGTAACCTACGAATATGTACTTTTTACTTTTGTCATCGAGCTATGTTCTCCTTTCATCTTGAATGTGGGTATAGACAATGCTTCCAAACACTTTTAGGTGAGAGATCTCGGGATTTCTTCCACTCCATGCTTCCTGTGGTGTCTTCTCACACACGCTTCTTGTTGGGGGAATGGTTTGTCAGGTAAACCGCACATGCCACTGCTTCAGCCAAAAACTCTTTTGGCATCTTCTTGGTCTTAAGCATGCTTCGCACCATGTTATGTGTGGTCCGGTTCTTTATCTCCGTTACTCTATTTTGTGGTGGTGATCTTGGCACTGTTAGTGGGAGGCAAATTCCATGGTCTTCACAATATTTGTGGAACTTATTTTATGTGAACTCTCCTCCTCGGTCATATCTCATGGCCTTAATGGAAAGATCACTTTCTTTCTCCCTAAGGGCTTTGAACTTCTTAAAGTTTTCAAACACTTCTGACTCCTCCTTCAAGAAATAATCCCACATTTTTCTGGAATAATCATCAATGAAGAGAAGAAAGTATTTACTCTTACCAAAATAGTTTGGATTGATTGGTCCACAGACATCGGTGTTTATGAGCTCTGGCGGTTTTGTCGCTCTTGACGTTGATTCCTTTGGAATTCTTTTCCAGAATTGCTTCCCTATTAGACATTCTTCGCATAATTGGTCTGGATGGTTAATACTAGGCATGCCTCTTACCATCTCTTTCCTTGACAAACATTCTAGACTGTCGAAGTTGAGGTGTTTGAATCATTGATGCCATAGCCACGAAGAGTCGGTATAGCAAGCCTTGAGACACTTTGCCACATCATTTTTAATGTTTAAGAGAAACATTGTGACATAGGCACCTTAACAATCAAGTTATGTCCACAATCTCTTAAGAAACGATTATGTTCTTTCAAGTGGATGTCATAGCCTTTCTCTAATAATTGTCCCTAGCTCAAAATATTATTCTTCATGTTAGGAACATAGTAAAAATTGGATATATGAGCATTTTACCTTTGCATTTGACCAGCATGTTTGAGTCATATCCAAATGAGACATTGTCAGTTGTCGCTTCACTGATCTCTATGAACATTCTTCGATCACCGCACATGTGGTTGCTTGCGCCGGTGTCGAGGTACCACTTATTTCTTTTCTTTTTAAGTTGGTTTTGGCACGCGAGCATCAAAGATTCTTCTTCTCCACCTTTTTCTTCTACAAAGTTAGCTTTCTCCAAAAACCTTCTCCGAGAATCTACACTCAGATGCGTAGTGACCGATCTTGTTGCAGTTGAAGCACTTGATTTGTGATTTGTCTCACCTCGACCATGAATTTCCTCTTCTTGACCTGTTATTGTTTGTGGATTCCAACTTCTTTCTCCATTGTTGAAGTTGTTGGAGTAGTTGTTGTAACCGCCTCCTCCTTCTCCTCTATGTCCCCGTCCATGTCCACGATCTTGGTCATGACCTCATCATGTTTGTCTCTTATAATTCACATAGTTTGTTTCCTTTGAGTTGAGTTGTAGTAGTTTCTGCATAGCCTCTTTTTGTTTACATTTTCTCTTTTGTTTTTCTTCGTATGCTTGTAAGGAACCCATGAGTTGCTCAATAGTCATGGTCTTTAAATCTTGGTTTTCTTCAATATTGGTAACAATGACGTCAAAACTTGGATTTAAAGTGCGAAGTATTTTCTCCATAACTTTCACCTCATCAAAATCTTCACCATTTCTTTTAAGTTTATTGATTACGGTCAATACTCGAGAATAATAATCAAAAATTGACTCGCACTCTTCCATAAACAAGCGTTCAAAGTCACCTATAAGAGTTTGAAGACTAATCTTTTTCACCTGTTCCACTCATTTGTTGCAAGTTTGAAGCTTGTCCCATGCTTATTTGGTCGTCGTTGCTTTGGAGATCTTCTCAAAAGTATCTTCATCCACAGATTTATAAATGAGGAAAAGAGCTTTCTTGTCTCTCTTTCTTGACTCCTTCAATGTCTCCTTTACGCATTGGTGATGCTCTGCAAGTGCACGGATTTATCGAAGTAATATAAAAGATTGTCGAACCCACAGAGACCAATGTCAACCTACTGTAATCTATCGTTGCTTTAGCTAAGGTTAATGATTAAAAAGGTACGAACGGAAATATAAACGCTAATTACTAAAGGTTTGAAGATAATACTAAAACGAGCCCGAAGTATGATTTCCGCGAACCTAAGCGACTTGTAGTACTGATTATGACGATACTATCATTCCGTAGGAAATGCCAACTTAAAGACTCTGTCTCACACTCTCGCGCTATTGACAAAAGCCACGCCTAATGACCCCAAGATTTTGCTCTCGCTCGCTCGGTAATTAAAAGACACATTTTGAAAACCAACAAAGCCTAAACGAGACCTAAAGCGCTCTCGTTGTGTTTAGGATCGATGCTCAGTGTCTACTATTCGGTGCGTACCTCAAACTCTCGCTCTATCGGACACACCTTAATGCATTTCTCACTCTCATGACAAAACATTGTTAAGCAACCCCTCGCTCTCACGACAAAGTCACCTAAATTAAACCTAGACACTAAAACCAGAATATCGAACAGTCATATTTTCATACCGATGGTTCCTACAGAGTCCCGTCGGAACGACGTTCCTCATACGGCGGTCTCTAATTATAATTAACCGGACATAATTAAATCTGACCTTAACATGTTAAAGCATTCAAATTCTGGAACTATCATGTTAAAACAAATTCGAATATAATCTATACTATAATGCAGTAAATAAAGAACCTGTAAAAAAAAGCGGTAAATGAAACTGAACTCGAATACGAAAGTGGCGACAAGATTTGTATTGATACTTGAAGTGATACAGCAGTACAAGGAAATAGAAAATACAAAGTGCAGCAATTCCTCGGTGTGAGTAATTGTTGCTTTGAAACTAAAAATATATGCCTAAGTTCTAAAACGCGATTCGGCAGCGCTTTCGCGCAACTTCCCCGGACCCAAATGCAGACCTACAAAGGTGTATTTATAGAGGAAAATTGGCTCCAAGAAGGTCTGGTACGATTTGAATTCAAACCAAGCAAAATTGTCAAACTGTCACTAAAAAACTGCTCTCGCGCATAACCGCCGTGTGCCTAATGGCGACCGTCATTGCTTCAAAAGGTGATTTCTCTCCTTTTTTGAGACATGGCGAATGCCTTTCTCCTCTGTAGGGGCAAATGGCGAGCGCCATTCAACTGGGGAGGCCAAAACTTGCATTTTTACTGCTTTTCCTTCATTTTCTTGCTCTTTTCCCGGTTTTCTTGCATGGATGCTCTTATTCGACAAATACCTGAAACATAAACATAATACGGCATAATAATATGAAAAACAAGTAAAACAACATTAAATTACATGCGAATCGAGTCAAAATATACAATACATTTTCGCGTTATCAACACCCCCACACTTAAACCATTGCTTGTCCTCAAGCAATCAACCAACACAGTAAAAAGAAAATAAGCACGGTTCGAAACATAGGCACAACGAGACTCTAATCATACGTGGCTACTAGGCTAATGTTTGATCGATATGTACTAAATAGTGGAAACAAGTATATCGTAACGACACATTTCAACATTTGCGGACAAAGACTCCCTTCCTATGCAATACCAATTCAAATCATGACATTATAACTCGACCTACATCCTTCATCCTATTTCACCTCTTTTTCATTCTCACACATTATGTTTTCTTTTTGTTACGAATTTCAAGAGTCCGAACTTTTAGGCTAAATGGTCGGGTGAGGACCACCTAACTTAGCGGGTGTCGCACCTCGAAAAAAATTACTTAATCTAAGGACGCGACCCTCGCACGAAAGGCGCGGAAAACGGTTCGACAGAGTCGCCACCGAACTTTAATTATCCCAAAAGAGGGAAAGGAAAATATCGAGAAAACCTTTAAGGGAGCGGATAAGAACATGGTCGTCGAAACCACATTCCGGGTTCGGGAGTCGCTTACGTGAGGGGAAGGTACGCGCACCCCCTCACGTCCGTTGTACTCAACGGGAACCTCTTAGTTCGAATTGTGAGGAAGGTTATCTAAGCTTGTTTGTTTTCTTCTCAATGGCATATGCGACAAGATAAAGTAAAAGATTTCGATTACTAATGGAAGTGGGGTGGTTTTAGGATAAGGTGCTCGGCAAGATCATCGCGGCCTCGGGCCTACGTATGCTCATTCGGACGAGAATGAGGAATCAGAGCAATCGTAGTTCGATTACGGGAAGGGATAGAGGGAAGACGGAAGATGGGGGGAAGGTAGACGCAAATGGTGGAAAAAGAAAAAGTGTGCTCGCCAAGATCATCGTAATCTTGTGCCTACGTATCTTTACTCGGACGAGAGTAAAGAATCAGAGCAGTCGTAGTTCGTGGTACGCCCACGAAAAGAGGGGTTAGGGTTTAAATTTTAGGAGACGAAAGATTGAATGACATACAACCCAAGGGGCGTGCCTCGAGAGCATTCACTCAAGAATCCAAGGAATGTTAGACTCCAAGAACTCAGTTCTTTCATGAGTTGATTACAAAAAGTGTTCGATAAAGATTAAGTATTTTAAGACGAAAGGGTGAATGAATAACAACCCAAGGGCGTGCCTTAAGAGCCATTCATTCGAAGACCCAAAGAATGCTAGATCCCAAGAATCTCCTTCTTTCATAAGTTGATTAAGAAAACGTTTGAAAAAGATTGAGTCGAATGGGTTGTGAGAAGACGTGAGGATCAATACTAGTCCCTAGGGGTGCTCCTAGTAACAAAACTACGATAGAATGTGAGAAGGGTCGATGGCGAATGCTAACGAGCACTCGACTTACGAGAATGTCTCAACGACGAATCGAGGGTTGGTTTTGAAAATGGTTTAGGTTTGAAAGGGTCGAAAGATTGAATGAATGACAACCCAAGGGGCGTGCCTCGATAGCCATCCATTCGAAGTTTGGTCGAGAAAATGTTTGGTTGCGTATTGGAATCGAATTAGGGTACGAGAAGGGTTTGTTCGTATGGAGACACGAATGTGAGGTTTGATTTGTTTAAGCGTTTTAGGGAGAACGACGATTATTCGATAAACAAGACGTCGGCCTCGCAACCAATTAATCGGGGCATTATAGGGATGCTAGATCCCAACAACACCTTTTTCATTCGATTAATTTACGAAATATTGTTTGATGAACAACGAAAGTACCACATGGAATGCTAGACTCCAATGGCATTCCTTTGTCCAAATAGTTAAGACGAGTGTTTTAGGAACGAAAGGTGAAATGATACACCACCTAAGGCGTGCGCCTCAATAGTGATCACTCAAGAACCCAAGAAGTGCTAGACCTCAAGAATTCAATTCTTTCGCAAATTAATTAAGAAAAAAGATTTGATTAGGTGCGTTAAGTATTTTAGTCGGAAGTAGCGTTTGAACAAATGAAAATGGTTAGATAAGCATGAATATGAATATGATATGGATATGAATAAGAATGAACGACAATATAATTGAGATAACATTAACAAGGTATAATATAACATAAAATTGGTCTCGTCTTAATCGGAATTTATTCGAGAAAATCGATAATCAACGATTTTTGACTTTCATTGACCAAAAGTGAAAATAAAAGAATATAAATCGAAATAGACATAAAAATCGGAAAACTAAGAAAGGTCTCATCTTTACTAAGATTTAAATAAAAAAATCGATAATCTTTAGTATATGATTTTCATTGACCCAAAAATGAATAAAAGTGAAATAAAAATTATAGAAATGAAATAAAATCGAAAATATCAAAAAAGAATAAAGGTCTCACCTTTATCAAGATTTAAAATCGAAAAATCGAAAAATCTTGATATTTTAGTTTTCATGGACCCAAAATGAATAAAAATAATGCGAAAATGACAAAAATGAAATTAAATAAAAAAGGTATAGGAAATGGAATTTACAAATTCGTCTTTTTATTCCATCTCCGTTGTTGATGTTTTTCCGCAGGAATGGAATTTACAAATTCGTCCAGATTAACAATTGAAGTATATAGATCTGTGGCGTAAGAACTTGTTGGAGCTGTTTTGTTATTGCTGCAGTTGGTGTAAGTACTAATTTAATTCATGAGTTACATATTCCGGTTTTGTTTTATTTTTTATTAGGGTTGTGAAATTTCAAGATTGTAGTTCTTAGTATGCCTTTCAATGTGAAGTTAAGGTTGTGAAATTACTCGGTAGTTGATATGATATTGTTTCAATGGTACAGCTGCGAGAAGAGCTTCGATGAGACAGATACAGTCCTTGACCTTCCTCACCAGGTTTGTTAAATCTTCATTAATAACTATAGGTTCTGGTTTGGTTAATCATAACTTCTGGTTTAGTAATAACAACATTTATTTAAATGAAACTGGAGCACCTGCTGCATGGAGAAGTTGTGTAAGGCAGCTGGAATGATGAAATTATAAGTACCTTTTGTCCATACCTCCTGGTGTAATTTCTTGATATTTTAAAATGTTTTAAAGATCCACATCCTTACTGCCACTATTACTGTAAAAAAACATGTTGTTTGGTGGAAACAGATCCTTATCACTTGTGTTACTGTTTGTTATATGTGACAGCAATTTTGTTTTTTTCATTATGTGAAACTTAGATGCAAGTTTTGATACTCTGTTTTTTTATACTTTTTAATGACAAATCAGTGTTGTTTTATAATCAATGCTAATATGATTGAAATTTTGTTTCTGAGGTCAGTCAATGGGACTAGGATGCTTCCGTACTTGCCAAAGGTTAGTCCTTAAGCTTAAATTTGAGTTGGACCTTCATGTTGTTTATATTTGGCATCTTTCTTGGTGCCTAAGAATTTTTTTCTGAACATGGGATACTATGGGTGATGGATATAGTTTTTGTTGATTCTAAACACTGATATAGTTTTTGTTATATGTCACCTGAAGTTTTGATACTCTATTTTGATTCCCTAATTGATACGCTGTTTGGACACGACACAATATTTTTGCAGTGCATTAAATTAAGAACTGACATGTTTTTCATATTTTTTCCAAATTCAGGAAGCCTTGAAATGTTTGAGCAATCTGATAGAATGACCATTTTCAAGGAATCCATTTCCAATGTACTTTGAAGGTGAATGTGATAGTTAGTTTTATAGAACATCAGTTGGTGAAGTAGCTCGAGGCTTATCTTATCTCCATGTACTTTTCAATAAAGCTTATGACCATCTGCATCTGAAAACAAGACTTGAAATTACACTTGGAGCAGCTCGAGGCTTATCTTATCTCCATGGAAAAATAGAAGTCCAGGTTCCAATTATTGCAATATGAATGATTTTGAGCCTGTATGGATAAATAACTTATTTGCAGCTTATAACACAACTGCTTATAATATTTTGTATCTTGTTGATGTAGGCGTTCATTGGCGAGAAACCTTCTGAAAACAGAAAAATAACTATTGGAATGGGTGAAGAACTTTAATATGCTATCAGTAGTTTACTTAGTGCTAAACTGTGTTAACTTAGTGCAATTGAATATCCTAATCTTATAGAATAAAGTAATAATCTCACTTATTGGTATTGCAGATCCTAATGCACACATTATATGGATAGATAACGGAAAGGCAAAACTGAAGGCCCTCCGGGACATCGATGAAGGTTTATTCTAAATTGTATTTTATTTGATTAAATGTTTTCCCTTTTAATTTTGTGGGTTTGCTCTTCCAAGATGCATTGCATTATATGATTTCTGAAAACGTTCTATTCATTTTGAGGCATTTGCATGTGACAGTTTTTGGCTTCTTAAAGGAATGACATTTTTTCCTATATCATGTTTTATTACCAAAATCTGGTCCATAACATGGATAAAAAAGGATGCTTGTCTTAGGTAGTAGGTTCAGAATGCTACTATTAGTATAAAGCAGCTGAAGCGATTGACATCATTTGCACTGCCAGAACCATCAAAAAGATTGGAAAGAACCAGGTCTGCAGTGGTTCATGCTCTCATTGGTTTGAGTATTTATTCTGTTATTGATACGATATTTTGTGCTATCGGTGTTGTTTGTTCTTTATGCTGCAAAATTTGTTTTTCCAATCTAATGGTATGTCTGTGTGTGTGTTTTCAGGTTGTGGAGCGACTGGTCTCCACGTTGGACCGTTGTGCATCACGGACATGCCAACGTAGTTCTATAATATTTGATGTGCCGGTGGATAACAATGCTGATGGTCGGGGTCAATATGAAAATATAATTGGAAATGTGAGTGATAATAACAACAGGGAAGACATGTTTTGATAGTGTTGTTGTTGAGTTACACTGTTGTTTAACCTACACAAGGAATCCCAAGGTGAAAATGTTTAAAGCATAATGTTGTTTTTGTCATTGTGACCAGGATGTTTGTTTCTTGCTCGCTCTTGAATGCTGACTGAAATGTTGTCACTTTCTCTGGTTATCTGCAGGTTTGCTGCATCTGCCAGGCAAAGTATGAAAATAATGAAGACCTTAGAGAACTTACTTTCTGAGGAAAGAAATTTATATTTAAGTTTGTGCCGCTATCCAAAGAGTTCCGCTTCTTCTCGAGAACGTCCCTTCAAAGCGGTAACATCTTATTTTGTCTTTCTAAAAGTTATTATATACGATTGTAATTCACCCGTTACTATGCCACTCCCATTTCAGATTAAGTACATAATCATATGCTTCTGGTTTCAAAGCAATTCGTGAGACCTCAACTGAAATCCAAATTCAAAGTAAGTGGTCTTTATAAAATGTTTAATGTCAATTTTGATTTTAATTTCTTTAGTTTCAAGCGATTTTTTGTTGTTTATATTTTAGTTGGGTTCCAAACAACATCAGTGGCGGTAATCAGTTGCCGATCAAATGCATTTGATCTCTATTTAAACAATCAC
Source organism: Lathyrus tuberosus (assembly GCA_022829125.1). Taxonomy (NCBI): domain Eukaryota; kingdom Viridiplantae; phylum Streptophyta; class Magnoliopsida; order Fabales; family Fabaceae; genus Lathyrus; species Lathyrus tuberosus. The sequence continues at coordinate 6,820,172 of JALAZF010000289.1, read as the reverse complement.
AATCACAATCACAATAGGTACAGTTTTCTGATCCAATTATGTTGTTTCAATTTTCCACAGCACAATTTTCCGTTTATTTAATGTAGTTTCTATTTCCTTCTTCAATTTTTCAGACCTTTTATTTGGTTTTTCCTGCAACATTATGCTGTTAATGTATCTCCACGAAAATGGAATATATATTTATTCCTCAATTGGTATTTATATCTCATGTACTGTATCCTAATTATTTCTCATGGATACTTTTCATTCCCTTTAATGACCATTAAGTTGATACATTGTTTTTGCATCACCACTCACCACACATTAATTCATTGCCTGTCAATATTCCAACTTTTCAGTTTCTAAAGTTTTTATGGTTTTCCATTTCCAAGGTAGGGGGAATATGCAGGGTCACAACCCTCATTATTTATTCATGCCTCCTATTCTCTACTACATACAGCAAACATCAAAAAGACAAAACATTTTCTATGGCATCCAACAAATTAACCAATGAACCAGACCCTGCTGATGACCACACACAGCCTCACGTCCAACCTTCTCCGGAATTGCAACAACGTGACGGTCACCATCCTCCTATCGACAACCAACAACTTCTACAGGTTTGCCCTATACATTTACTCATGCTTTTGTTAATCACTATATCTTTCTCTGCATTAATGTTTCATTGTGATTAACAATGATATTCTACATAACATCAACAGACCCAACAACAACTCCAACCTGCTGTCCACATTGAACCCCTTGCTCACAACCAACCACCTACCGAGGTGCAACCACTTACGGATTTCGACCGCGGTGAACCCCACCAACATCCTCCCCGGTTTGAACGACAGCAACAGCTCCCCCCGGTACAATATCGTTTTCCATGCATGTTTTTTCCCGTTCTTATATTGCATCACCCATTTGATTAACTGGTTTTCTTCTTAAGGTACGTGAAGCTGCTGCACTGCGACACAGAAGAAAGAGGAAAAGAAAAACGAAACCAGCAAGAAATCTGAGAAAAGTCAAATTTTTGGATTCAGATAAGATGAAGAATGGAACTACGAACCAGTTGATTCTGATGATGACGATGAGCGGGACTATACCTGGGAGAACTCTATGTCTGCATGGAGATTTTAATTTACTTTTTAACTATGCTACTTTTCTTTCAATTTTGATTCACTCATTTACTATGTATTCTGTCTTACCAATTTTTCTGGAAATCAAGTTTAAGACTTCTACAACTTATCTTGCTTTATTACTTTTACCTTTTACATTGTCTTCTTCATTTTACATTTACATTCAATTATAATTATGTACATTCTAATATATAATTCATCTTAAAACAATTTAAACATTAATATATGGGGTACATTTCGTTGTTGATTAAACCCACAAAATTATTAATCCTTTTAAAATTTTTTAATTTTGACTATTTCTACATATGAAATAATTATACTTATGTTTCAAACTTAAATAAATAAATATATATCTTTTGAAATAGTAAGTTTTTTTGTTCAAAAATTTTTGTCTTATTTATTTTGTTTCGTTTTTTTTTATTTTACAAAAAATGCCCGTAACACACCGGCATCCGTGCGAAAAATATTCATCATTTATAAATATAAAATAAATATATAATATAGTTGTTATTAATAAAATATAAAATAATAAATAAATATTTATTATTTAATGTATGACAAGATAAATTTAAAGAGAAACATACGAGTGATTTAAATATGCAATATATGTCTGTAACTAAGGAATAAAATGGTGAAATATAGTTGTTGATTCAAATATTTGTTTATATATTCAAATATATAACCAATTTCAAAACAATAATATATTTATATACGGGAAAAATAACTTTGTTGATTAAATAATTTATATATACGAAAAAATATATTATTGTTATAAACGGGAACAATTTAAATTGTTTCAAAACTAATGATTCTAATGATTCTAATATAATATATTTGCTTATAAGAATAAGAGACAATGAAGAAAGAATTTTTATAGAAATATTGTTTTGGTTTTGCAGAACAAGAGACAATGAAGAAGGAATTTTTAGATACGGGCAAAAATATATTCTTAATTCAAATTTATTTTATACAAATTCAAATATATATCTAATGTCAAAACAAACTTCTTTTTTATATACAGGATCAAGTTCGTTGTTGATTAATTACGGGCAAAAATACAATCTTGATTCAAATTATTTACGGGCAAAAATATTTTTTATGTCATTGAATAAAATAATATTTAGTTACGGGCTCAAGTTCGTTGATGATTAATTTATTTATACGGGATCAAGTTCATTGTTGATTAATTTATTTATATATACGGAAAAAATATCATTGTTGTAATATACATTCTAATATTTTTTTTAAAAACGTCAAAACAACAATAATATTTATATAAAATATAAAATATTGTTGATTCAAATAATTTTATATATGGAATAAATTATTGACACTAATTTCTTATTCTTTTAAAATAATATTTTTTTGGTTAAATACCTTAACTTTTTTAATATCATTTTTATTATATTTTGAAAACAATGCGCGTGACATACCGATACCCGTGCGAATGCACGGGTATCCTACTAGTTCTTTCGCAAATTAATTAAGAAAAAAGATTTGATTAGGTGCGTTAAGTATTTTAGTCGGAAGTAGCGTTTGAACAAATGAAAATGGTTAGATAAGCATGAATATGAATATGATATGGATATGAATAAGAATGAACGACAATATAATTGAGATAACATTAACAAGGTATAATATAACATAAAATTGGTCTCGTCTTAATCGGAATTTATTCGAGAAAATCAATAATCAACGATTTTTGACTTTCATTGACCAAAAGTGAAAATAAAAGAATATAAATCGAAATAGACATAAAAATCGGAAAACTAAGAAAGGTCTCATCTTTACTAAGATTTAAATCAAAAAATCGATAATCTTTAGTATATGATTTTCATTGACCCAAAAATGAATAAAAGTGAAATAAAAATTATAGAAATGAAATAAAATCGAAAATATCAAAAAAGAATAAAGGTCTCACCTTTATCAAGATTTAAAATCGAAAAATCGAAAAATCTTGATATTTTGGTTTTCATGGACCCAAAATGAATAAAAATAATGCGAAAATGACAAAAATGAAATTAAATAAAAAAGGTATAGGAAATGGAATTTACAAATTCGTCTTTTTATTCCATCTCCGTTGTTGATGTTTTTCCGCAGGAATGGAATTTACAAATTCGTCCAGATTAACAATTGAAGTATATAGATCTGTGGCGTAAGAACTTGTTGGAGCTGTTTTGTTATTGCTGCAGTTGGTGTAAGTACTAATTTAATTCATGAGTTACATATTCCGGTTTTGTTTTATTTTTTATTAGGATTGTGAAATTTCAAGATTGTAGTTCTTAGTATGCCTTTCAATGTGAAGTTAAGGTTGTGAAATTACTCGGTAGTTGATATGATATTGTTTCAATGGTACAGCTGCGAGAAGAGCTTCGATGAGACAGATACAGTCCTTGACCTTCCTCACCAGGTTTGTTAAATCTTCATTAATAACTATAGGTTCTGGTTTGGTTAATCATAACTTCTGGTTTAGTAATAACAACATTTATTTAAATGAAACTGGAGCACCTGCTGCATGGAGAAGTTGTGTAAGGCAGCTGGAATGATGAAATTATAAGTACCTTTTGTCCATACCTCCTGGTGTAATTTCTTGATATTTTAAAATGTTTTAAAGATCCACATCCTTACTGCCACTATTACTGTAAAAAACATGTTGTTTGGTGGAAACAGATGCTTATCATTTGTGCTACTGTTTGTTATATGTGACAGCAATTTTGTTTTTTTCATTATGTGAAACTTAGATGCAAGTTTTGATACTCTGTTTTTTTATACTTTTTAATGACAAATCAGTGTTGTTTTATAATCAATGCTAATATGATTGAAATTTTTTTTCTGAGGTCAGTCAATGGGACTAGGATGCGTTCCGTACTTGCCAAAGGTTAGTCCTTAAGCTTAAATTTGAGTTGGACCTTCATGTTGTTTATATTTGGCATCTTTCTTGGTGCCTAAGAATTTGTTTCTGAACATGGGATACTATGGGTGATGGATATAGTTTTTGTTGATTCTAAACACTGATATAGTTTTTGTTATATGTCACCTGAAGTTTTGATACTCTATTTTGATTCCCTAATTGATACGCTGTTTGGACACGACACAATATTTTTGCAGTGCATTAAGTTAAGAACTGACATGTTTTTCATATTTTTTCCAAATTCAGGAAGCCTTGAAATGTTTGAGCAATCTGATAGAATGACCATTTTTAAGGAATCCATTTCCAATGTACTTTGAAGGTGAATGTGATAGTTAGTTTTATAGAACATCAGTTGGTGAAGTAGCTCGAGGCTTATCTTATCTCCATGTACTTTTCAATAAAGCTTATGATCATCTGCCTCTGAAAACAAGACTTGAAATTACACTTGGAGTAGCTCGAGGCTTATCTTATCTCCATGGAAAAATAGAAGTCCTGGTTCCAATTATTGCAATATGAATGATTTTGAGCCTGTATGGATAAATAACTTATTTGCAGCTTATAACACAACTGCTTATAATATTTTGTATCTTGTTGATGTAGGCGTTCATTGGCGAGAAACCTTCTGAAAACAGAAAAATAACTATTGGAATGGGTGAAGAACTTTAATATGATATCAGTAGTTTACTTAGTGCTGAACTGTGTTAACTTAGTGCAATTGAATATCCTATTCTTATAGAATAAAGTAATAATCTCACTTATTGGTATTGCAGATCCTAATGCACACATTATATGGATAGATAACGGAAAGGCAAAACTGAAGGCCCTCCGGGACATCGATGAAGGTTTATTCTAAATTGTATTTTATTTGATTAAATGTTTTCCCTTTTAATTTTGTGGGTTTGCTCTTCCAAGATGCATTGCATTATATGATTTCTGAAAACGTTCTATTCATTTTGAGGCATTTGCATGTGACAGTTTTTGGCTTCTTAAAGGAATGACATTTTTTCGTATATCATGTTTTATTACCAAAATCTGGTCCATAACATGGATAAAAAAGGATGCTTGTCTTAGGTAGTAGGTTCAGAATGCTACTATTGGTATAAAGCAGCTGAAGCGATTGACGTCATTTGCAATGCGAGAACCATCAAAACGATTGGAAAGAACCAGGTCTGCAGTGGTTCATGCTCTCATTGGTTTGAGTATTTATTCTGTTATTGATACGATATTTTGTGCTATCGGTGTTGTTTGTTCTTTATGCTGCAAAATTTGTTTTTCCAATCTAATGGTATGTCTGTGTGTGTGTTTTCAGGTTGTGGAGCGACTGGTCTCCACGTTGGACCGTTGTGCATCACGGACATGCCAACGTAGTTCTATAATATTTGATGTGCCGGTGGATAACAATGCTGATGGTCGGGGTCAAGATGAAAATATAATTGGAAATGTGAGTGATAATAACAACAGGGAAGACATGTTTTGATAGTGTTGTTGTTGAGTTACACTGTTGTTTAACCTACACAAGGAATCCCAAGGTGAAAATGTTTAAAGCATAATGTTGTTTTTGTCATTGTGACCAGGATGTTTGTTTCTTGCTCGCTCTTGAATGCTGACTGAAATGTTGTCACTTTCTCTGGTTATCTGCAGGTTTGCTGCATCTGCCAGGCAAAGTATGAAAATAATGAAGACCTTAGAGAACTTACTTTATGAGGAAAGAAATTTATATTTAAGTTTGTGCCGCTATCCAAAGAGTTCCGCTTCTTCTCGAAAACGTCCCTTCAAAGCGGTAACATCTTATTTTGTCTTTCTAAAAGTTATTATATACGATTGTAATTCACCCGTTACTATGCCACTCCCATTTCAGATTAAGTACATAATCATATGCTTCTGGTTTCAAAGAAATTCGTGAGACCTCAACTGAAATCCAAATTCAAAGTAAGTGGTCTTTATAAAATGTTTAATGTCAATTTTGATTTTAATTTCTTTAGTTTCAAGCGATTTTTTGTTGTTTATATTTTAGTTGGGTTCCAAACAACATCAGTGGCGGTAATCAGTTGCCGATCAAATGCATTTGATCTCTATTTAAACAATCACAATCACAATCACAATAGGTACAGTTTTCTGATCCAATTATGTTGTTTCAATTTTCCACAGCACAATTTTCCGTTTATTTAATGTAGTTTCTATTTCCTTCTTCAATTTTTCAGACCTTTTATTTGGTTTTTCCTGCAACATTATGCTGTTAATGTATCTCCACGAAAATGGAATATATATTTATTCCTCAATTGGTATTTATATCTCATGTACTGTATCCTAATTATTTCTCATGGATACTTTTCATTCCCTTTAATGACCATTAAGTTGATACATTGTTTTTGCATCACCACTCACCACACATTAATTCATTGCCTGTCAATATTCCAACTTTTCAGTTTCTAAAGTTTTTATGGTTTTCCATTTCCAAGGTAGGGGGAATATGCAGGGTCACAACCCTCATTATTTATTCATGCCTCCTATTCTCTACTACATACAGCAAACATCAAAAAGACAAAACATTTTCTATGGCATCCAACAAATTAACCAATGAACCAGACCCTGCTGATGACCACACACAGCCTCACGTCCAACCTTCTCCGGAATTGCAACAACGTGACGGTCACCATCCTCCTATCGACAACCAACAACTTCTACAGGTTTGCCCTATACATTTACTCATGCTTTTGTTAATCACTATATCTTTCTCTGCATTAATGTTTCATTGTGATTAACAATGATATTCTACATAACATCAACAGACCCAACAACAACTCCAACCTGCTGTCCACATTGAACCCCTTGCTCACAACCAACCACCTACCGAGGTGCAACCACTTACGGATTTCGACCGCGGTGAACCCCACCAACATCCTCCCCGGTTTGAACCACAGCAACAGCTCCCCCCGGTACAATATCGTTTTCCATGCATGTTTTTTCCCGTTCTTATATTGCATCACCCATTTGATTAACTGGTTTTCTTCTTAAGGTACGTGAAGCTGCTGCACTGCGACACAGAAGAAAGAGGAAAAGAAAAACGAAACCAGCAAGAAATCTGAGAAAAGTCAAATTTTTGGATTCAGATAAGATGAAGAATGGAACTACGAACCAGTTGATTCTGATGATGACGATGAGCGGGACTATACCTGGGAGAACTCTATGTCTGCATGGAGATTTTAATTTACTTTTTAACTATGCTACTTTTCTTTCAATTTTGATTCACTCATTTACTATGTATTCTGTCTTACCAATTTTTCTGGAAATCAAGTTTAAGACTTCTACAACTTATCTTGCTTTATTACTTTTACCTTTTACATTGTCTTCTTCATTTTACATTTACATTCAATTATAATTATGTACATTCTAATATATAATTCATCTTAAAACAATTTAAACATTAATATATGGGGTACATTTCGTTGTTGATTAAACCCACAAAATTATTAATCCTTTTAAAATTTTTTAATTTTGACTATTTCTACATATGAAATAATTATACTTATGTTTCAAACTTAAATAAATAAATATATATCTTTTGAAATAGTAAGTTTTTTTGTTCAAAAATTTTTGTCTTATTTATTTTGTTTCGTTTTTTTTTATTTTACAAAAAATGCCCGTAACACACCGGCATCCGTGCGAAAAATATTCATCATTTATAAATATAAAATAAATATATAATATAGTTGTTATTAATAAAATATAAAATAATAAATAAATATTTATTATTTAATGTATGACAAGATAAATTTAAAGAGAAACATACGAGTGATTTAAATATGCAATATATGTCTGTAACTAAGGAATAAAATGGTGAAATATAGTTGTTGATTCAAATATTTGTTTATATATTCAAATATATAACCAATTTCAAAACAATAATATATTTATATACGGGAAAAATAACTTTGTTGATTAAATAATTTATATATACGAAAAAATATATTATTGTTATAAACGGGAACAATTTAAATTGTTTCAAAACTAATGATTCTAATGATTCTAATATAATATATTTGCTTATAAGAATAAGAGACAATGAAGAAAGAATTTTTATAGAAATATTGTTTTGGTTTTGCAGAACAAGAGACAATGAAGAAGGAATTTTTAGATACGGGCAAAAATATATTCTTAATTCAAATTTATTTTATACAAATTCAAATATATATCTAATGTCAAAACAAACTTCTTTTTTATATACAGGATCAAGTTCGTTGTTGATTAATTACGGGCAAAAATACAATCTTGATTCAAATTATTTACGGGCAAAAATATTTTTTATGTCATTGAATAAAATAATATTTAGTTACGGGCTCAAGTTCGTTGATGATTAATTTATTTATACGGGATCAAGTTCATTGTTGATTAATTTATTTATATATACGGAAAAAATATCATTGTTGTAATATACATTCTAATATTTTTTTTAAAAACGTCAAAACAACAATAATATTTATATAAAATATAAAATATTGTTGATTCAAATAATTTTATATATGGAATAAATTATTGACACTAATTTCTTATTCTTTTAAAATAATATTTTTTTGGTTAAATACCTTAACTTTTTTAATATCATTTTTATTATATTTTGAAAACAATGCGCGTGACATACCGATACCCGTGCGAATGCACGGGTATCCTACTAGTTCTTTCGCAAATTAATTAAGAAAAAAGATTTGATTAGGTGCGTTAAGTATTTTAGTCGGAAGTAGCGTTTGAACAAATGAAAATGGTTAGATAAGCATGAATATGAATATGATATGGATATGAATAAGAATGAACGACAATATAATTGAGATAACATTAACAAGGTATAATATAACATAAAATTGGTCTCGTCTTAATCGGAATTTATTCGAGAAAATCAATAATCAACGATTTTTGACTTTCATTGACCAAAAGTGAAAATAAAAGAATATAAATCGAAATAGACATAAAAATCGGAAAACTAAGAAAGGTCTCATCTTTACTAAGATTTAAATCAAAAAATCGATAATCTTTAGTATATGATTTTCATTGACCCAAAAATGAATAAAAGTGAAATAAAAATTATAGAAATGAAATAAAATCGAAAATATCAAAAAAGAATAAAGGTCTCACCTTTATCAAGATTTAAAATCGAAAAATCGAAAAATCTTGATATTTTGGTTTTCATGGACCCAAAATGAATAAAAATAATGCGAAAATGACAAAAATGAAATTAAATAAAAAAGGTATAGGAAATGGAATTTACAAATTCGTCTTTTTATTCCATCTCCGTTGTTGATGTTTTTCCGCAGGAATGGAATTTACAAATTCGTCCAGATTAACAATTGAAGTATATAGATCTGTGGCGTAAGAACTTGTTGGAGCTGTTTTGTTATTGCTGCAGTTGGTGTAAGTACTAATTTAATTCATGAGTTACATATTCCGGTTTTGTTTTATTTTTTATTAGGATTGTGAAATTTCAAGATTGTAGTTCTTAGTATGCCTTTCAATGTGAAGTTAAGGTTGTGAAATTACTCGGTAGTTGATATGATATTGTTTCAATGGTACAGCTGCGAGAAGAGCTTCGATGAGACAGATACAGTCCTTGACCTTCCTCACCAGGTTTGTTAAATCTTCATTAATAACTATAGGTTCTGGTTTGGTTAATCATAACTTCTGGTTTAGTAATAACAACATTTATTTAAATGAAACTGGAGCACCTGCTGCATGGAGAAGTTGTGTAAGGCAGCTGGAATGATGAAATTATAAGTACCTTTTGTCCATACCTCCTGGTGTAATTTCTTGATATTTTAAAATGTTTTAAAGATCCACATCCTTACTGCCACTATTACTGTAAAAAACATGTTGTTTGGTGGAAACAGATCCTTATCATTTGTGCTACTGTTTGTTATATGTGACAGCAATTTTGTTTTTTTCATTATGTGAAACTTAGATGCAAGTTTTGATACTCTGTTTTTTTATACTTTTTAATGACAAATCAGTGTTGTTTTATAATCAATGCTAATATGATTGAAATTTTTTTTCTGAGGTCAGTCAATGGGACTAGGATGCGTTCCGTACTTGCCAAAGGTTAGTCCTTAAGCTTAAATTTGAGTTGGACCTTCATGTTGTTTATATTTGGCATCTTTCTTGGTGCCTAAGAATTTGTTTCTGAACATGGGATACTATGGGTGATGGATATAGTTTTTGTTGATTCTAAACACTGATATAGTTTTTGTTATATGTCACCTGAAGTTTTGATACTCTATTTTGATTCCCTAATTGATACGCTGTTTGGACACGACACAATATTTTTGCAGTGCATTAAGTTAAGAACTGACATGTTTTTCATATTTTTTCCAAATTCAGGAAGCCTTGAAATGTTTGAGCAATCTGATAGAATGACCATTTTCAAGGAATCCATTTCCAATGTACTTTGAAGGTGAATGTGATAGTTAGTTTTATAGAACATCAGTTGGTGAAGTAGCTCGAGGCTTATCTTATCTCCATGTACTTTTCAATAAAGCTTATGACCATCTGCCTCTGAAAACAAGACTTGAAATTACACTTGGAGTAGCTCGAGGCTTATCTTATCTCCATGGAAAAATAGAAGTCCTGGTTCCAATTATTGCAATATGAATGATTTTGAGCCTGTATGGATAAATAACTTATTTGCAGCTTATAACACAACTGCTTATAATATTTTGTATCTTGTTGATGTAGGCGTTCATTGGCGAGAAACCTTCTGAAAACAGAAAAATAACTATTGGAATGGGTGAAGAACTTTAATATGATATCAGTAGTTTACTTAGTGCTGAACTGTGTTAACTTAGTGCAATTGAATATCCTATTCTTATAGAATAAAGTAATAATCTCACTTATTGGTATTGCAGATCCTAATGCACACATTATATGGATAGATAACGGAAAGGCAAAACTGAAGGCCCTCCGGGACATCGATGAAGGTTTATTCTAAATTGTATTTTATTTGATTAAATGTTTTCCCTTTTAATTTTGTGGGTTTGCTCTTCCAAGATGCATTGCATTATATGATTTCTGAAAACGTTCTATTCATTTTGAGGCATTTGCATGTGACAGTTTTTGGCTTCTTAAAGGAATGACATTTTTTCGTATATCATGTTTTATTACCAAAATCTGGTCCATAACATGGATAAAAAAGGATGCCTGTCTTAGGTAGTAGGTTCAGAATGCTACTATTGGTATAAAGCAGCTGAAGCGATTGACGTCATTTGCACTGCGAGAACCATCAAAACGATTGGAAAGAACCAGGTCTGCAGTGGTTCATGCTCTCATTGGTTTGAGTATTTATTCTGTTATTGATACGATATTTTGTGCTATCGGTGTTGTTTGTTCTTTATGCTGCAAAATTTCCAAAATTTGTTATTCTGCAAAATATTTTTTATGTCATTGAATAAAATAATATTTAGTTACGGGCTCAAGTTCGTTGATGATTAATTTATTTATACGGGATCAAGTTCATTGTTGATTAATTTATTTATATATACGGAAAAAATATCATTGTTGTAATATACATTCTAATATTTTTTTTAAAAACGTCAAAACAACAATAATATTTATATAAAATATAAAATATTGTTGATTCAAATAATTTTATATATGGAATAAATTATTGACACTAATTTCTTATTCTTTTAAAATAATATTTTTTTGGTTAAATACCTTAACTTTTTTAATATCATTTTTATTATATTTTGAAAACAATGCGCGTGACATACCGATACCCGTGCGAATGCACGGGTATCCTACTAGTTCTTTCGCAAATTAATTAAGAAAAAAGATTTGATTAGGTGCGTTAAGTATTTTAGTCGGAAGTAGCGTTTGAACAAATGAAAATGGTTAGATAAGCATGAATATGAATATGATATGGATATGAATAAGAATGAACGACAATATAATTGAGATAACATTAACAAGGTATAATATAACATAAAATTGGTCTCGTCTTAATCGGAATTTATTCGAGAAAATCAATAATCAACGATTTTTGACTTTCATTGACCAAAAGTGAAAATAAAAGAATATAAATCGAAATAGACATAAAAATCGGAAAACTAAGAAAGGTCTCATCTTTACTAAGATTTAAATCAAAAAATCGATAATCTTTAGTATATGATTTTCATTGACCCAAAAATGAATAAAAGTAAAATAAAAATTATAGAAATGAAATAAAATCGAAAATATCAAAAAAGAATAAAGGTCTCACCTTTATCAAGATTTAAAATCGAAAAATCGAAAAATCTTGATATTTTGGTTTTCATGGACCCAAAATGAATAAAAATAATGACAAAATGACAAAAATGAAATTAAATCAAAAAGGTATAGGAAAAAGAATAAAGGTCTCACCTTTATCGAGATTATGTCGAGAAATCGACAAATCGTCGATGTTTGGTTTTCATTGACCCAAAATAAATGAATAAAAATAATGTAATGAAATAAATTGAAATAAAAAAATAAATAGGCCTCATATAAATCATGATTTTGAATTGATTTGAGAAAATCAACTTTAATCAAGATATTTTTGATATCATTGGCCCTAAAATGAAAAGAGAATGGAATCGAAAATAAAAATCGAATAAAGACAAAATAAAGAGACCAAGAACAATTTCTAAGAAATATTAAAAAAGGAAATTAAAGAAAATCAAGAAGAAAATAAATAAGAAAATAAATAAAATAAATAAAAGAAAAAGAAGAAGAAAAGGAAAGAGGGGGCGTGGATCCAAGGCTGGTGGTGCAGGTAATAAATTCAAATGGGCTCAAAGGCCCATCTTATGATTCACCAGAAGTCCAACGCATCATAACACGGCCATGGATATTTTTTATAAAAAAAAAGTAACAAATAAAATGAAAAAACCCAAGGAAGAAGCAACACATCAAATGGCAAATGAAGAAGATCCATCTTTAAAGACCAAAATCAACCAGCGCATCAAATGGCAACAAATCCGTCCCTTTTCAAAAACCCAAAACCCACAACAGTAAAGAGAGAGAAAAAAAAGATCAACACGAGATCGATAAAAAGAAGAAGATCAGAATCTTGAAGGTGTCATCTCCCACCTTCCTTCGCTCACGAATCTTTTTTTCACCCAAGCTTCATATTTCGTTCTCGTTCGACTCGCTCGTGATTCACCGCAAACTCCGTTCGCGAAGGTTTTTACCTTAGACTTAATCTCTCTTCATCTCACTCGATCTCATCTCTTCTTATACTTTGGTTTATGATTATGGGTTGAAAACAGTCTTAGGTTGTTTGAATGGGTTGTTGTTGTGTTGTTGGTCGATATGAAGTGGGTCTGAGTGATTGTTTATAAATGAAGAAGAAAGGCTGACTTGGGGTGATGGAAGTTGTTGTTCTGTGATTGGAACGAAGGGAATGTAAAGAAGGGTGGGTGAGTGAACGCTTGAGGAGGTTTACGGGTGAGATCCAGAAAGTTTGTGTTTTGAAGGGTTGAAGGTTATTGGCGGCTAGGGCTCCTCTTAATGAGAGGATTTGAGGGTGTATTTATAGGAGAGTATGAGGGTCACAGAGAAGAATCGTTGTGTACAAATTGTTGCTGTGTTTTGTGATTTCAATCTGTGCATTTTGTAGCGGCTTTGGAAGGTGGGGTAAGGGCATATACAGGTTGGCAAATTGCAGGTGGGGTGCTGCTGAAGTCCGTACGGCGCGTGACGGCTTGTTGATTGTGTTGCTGTTGTGTGAGATGAGGATAAAAATTTGAGGTTTTGTGGTCCGTGTCACCAATCCTGCCTTATCCTCTGTTTTTGTCTTTTTCTTTTGAGAATTTGTGACGTGTATTATGTTTTAATTATTTTTTATGGCTGAACTTTTATTCTGCTGTATTGTTGTGCGCCGTAGGAGTGAAGGCTATGTGGGTAGAATGGTTTGTGTGTGTTTTCATTGTGCAGGTACATACTACATGTTGTATTCCATAAAAAAATGGCTTGGTTGGCTAGAAATTGTGTGGGAACTTTGCTAGGCCACCCCGTGTTGATAGTGTACGTGAATCATGAGGCTGCTTGGAATGGAAAGTTTGGCAAATGAATCATGCTTGTGTAGGTTGTGATAGATACTGATATATTCATTTTATGGTTTTATGCAGGATTTGTGGACTTTTTGAATCAGGATGTTTGATGTATAGGTTTTGTACCAGCTGGAAATTGTGGAATGTGGTGTGTAGAAAGTCACGCTGCAGAATTGACGTGAGAGGCACTTGCTAGATGGTTGTGTGTGTAGTAATTGCAGTAGGCACTTAAAAAGTTCATGGCTTGAAAAAGAAGGTGTACTGCTAGTAATTTCCATGCGCAGGATTTGATACAATGTGTGGCTTGCAAGATGTTGGTATAGATGACTTGGTGTATGGTGGTGATAGTTTGTACAGGACTTTTGTTCATGATGTATTTTTGCATGGGGTTTTTTTATTGTAAAAGAATGAAATATTAGGACATGAATAAGTTTATGTACATGGGCATTGTATTTGTGACTTTCTCTCTCTTTTTTTTTTTGTTTAGCTTGAACAAAAAAAAGAAATGGTAATGAGATTAGGAAAAGAAATAAGATGGTAATGAGATTAATAAAATGGTAATGAGATTAATAAAATGGTAATGGGCTTAGGTGAATAGGTTATTTGGTGTAATGTTTTGAAAATGAATTTGGGCCTTGAGAATCATTATATACCAATCTTGAATTGTCTTGCTATGCCTTGAATTCCTCGACTAAAAACAAGGATGACTAGAACCTGAGTTTTCATATTAACTCCATGTTTCACACATGACATTATTCTTGATTTTTCCTCTTGAAATGAATAACCCTGAATCAGTCCCTGAGAAATAAAAACCACCATGAATTGGTTTTGGACTTTTGAATTTAAAACCTCGAATCAATTCATGAATCAACCACAAATCAAATCTTGAACTTTTGCCTCTCGGACTTGAACTGCGAGCCAAGTTTTATCATGAGCCGAATGCTCAGGAAAATACATTGAAGTCAGAGGAACATGGCTTAGATACGATTTGCACTATTCACAACTCTGAATGCAAAATGAACTGATGCCACATGAATCTTGCCATTTAAATATTGTTGAACCAAAAAACCTCATTGTGAAGCATAAACCCTGATTTAATCCAAATAATCCTTAATCAGGAAATAACTACTTTGTCACAGTCTGATAACTTGATCAACACACACGTGAAATGCCTGATACAAACCCTGATTGGAGCTACGCACACATCATTTGAATCAATAACAACCAAAACTTTGATCCTAAAACAAACTTGTCTGACCATTGAACCTCAACCACTACAACGACCAGAAACAATATATATATTTTTTTAATTTTCTGAATATGGCTAATGGATGGGAATACAGATGACAGTTATAGACAGGTAGGACAAATTTGGGGTATGACAGATGCCCCTAACTAATTGGCTTAAACCGAGTAAGATGAACTGCCACGGTGTTCGTTCTATGGAGGAATAAGTCAATTAGATATAAAAAATACCAAAATTTTGTCTGAAGGAAAGAAAAGGGATTGGGAAGTTGAAATACAAGAAATCTGACACCAAAAGGATGACAGACCTAACACCAAAAGGATGACAGTGAACACACAAATGGACCTTCCACCAAAAGGATGAAAATGAAGTCAAAGCCTGCTATTACCAAAAGGATAATAGGGCACACACGCACACAGACCCTTCCACCAAAAGGATGAAAATGAGGTCAAAGTCTGCTATTACCAAAAGGATAATAGGGCACACACGCACACAGACCCTTCCACCAAAAGGATGGAAATAAGGTCACGGCCTGCTATTACCAAAAGGATAATAGGGCACACACACACAGACCCTTCCACCAAAAGGATGAAAATGAGGTCAAAGCCTGCTATTACCAAAAGGATAATAGGGCACACACGCACACAGACCCTTCCACCAAAAGGATGAAAATGAGGTCAAAGCCTGCTATTACCAAAAGGATAATAGGGCACACACAGACCCTTCCACCAAAAGGATGAAAATGAGGTCAAAGCCTGCTATTACCAAAAGGATAATAGGGCACACACGCACATAGACCCTTCCACCAAAAGGATGAAAATGAGGTCAAAGCCTGCTATTACCAAAAGGATAATAGGGCACACACGCACACAGAACCTTCCACCAAAAGGATGGAAATGAGGTCAAAGCCTGCTATTACCAAAAGGATAATAGGGCACACACACAGACCCTTCCACCAAAAGGATGAAAATGAGGTCAAAGCCTGCTATTACCAAAAGGATAATAGGGCACACACGCACACAGACCCTTCCACCAAAAGGATGAAAATGAGGTCAAAGCCTGTTATTACCAAAAGGATAATAGGGCACACACGCACACAGAACCTTCCACCAAAAGGATGGAAATTAGGTCAAGGCCTGCTATTACCAAAAGGATAATAGGGCACACACACACACCCTTCCACCGAAAGGATGAAAATGAGGTCAAAGCCTGTTATTACCAAAAGGATAATAGGGCACACACGCACACAGACCCTTCCACCAAAAGGATGAAAATGAGGTCAAAGCCTGCTATTACCAAAAGGATAATAGGGCACACACACAGACCCTTCCACCAAAAGGATGAAAATACGGTCAAAGCCTGCTATTACCAAAAGGATAATAGGGCACACACGCACACAGACCCTTCCACCAAAAGGATGAAAATGAGGTCAAAGCCTGCTATTACCAAAAGGATAATATGGCACACACGCACACTGACCCTTCCACCAAAAGGATGGAAATGAGGTCAAAGCCTGCTATTACCAAAAGGATAATAGGGCACACACACACAGACCCTTCCACCAAAAGGATGAAAATGAGGTCAAAGCCTGCTATTACCAAAAGGATAATAGGGCACACATGCACACATACCCTTCCACCAAAAGGATGAAAATGAGGTCAAAGCCTGCTATTACCAAAAGGATAATAGGGCACACACGCACACAGACCCTTCCACCAAAAGGATGGAAATGAGGTCAAAGCCTGCTATTACCAAAAGGATAATAGGGCATACACGCACACAGACCCTTCCACCAAAAGGATGAAAATGAGGTCAGAGCCTGCTATTACCAAAAGGATAATAGGGCACACACGCAAACAACCCCTTTCACCAAAAGGATGAAAATGAGGTCAAAACCTGCTATTATCAAAAGGATAATAGGGCACACACACACACACACACAGACCCTTCCACCAAAAGGATGAAAAATGAGGTCAAATCCTGCTATTACCAAAAGGATAATAGGGCACACACGCACACAGAGGCCCTTCCACCAAAAGGATGAAAAATGAGGTCAAAATCTGCTATTACCAAAAGTATAATAGGGCACACACACAAATTCCGTCACTCACCAAAAGGATGACACACAGACCAAGGGTTTATGGATCGGCGATACCAAAAGGATGACGGATCAAAACAAGCTACTACCACCAAAAGGATGATAGGAACTTCTTATTCGCGAGGACGAACATCAAAAGGATGAAGGTTGAATTGACATGGTTTCGGCTATCACCAAAAGAATGATAGAAAAGTTTTTATTTGAGGGTTACCAACACCAAAAGGATGTAGGTTGAATTGAGTTGATTGGGTTTGGCTATCACCAAAAGGATGATAGTATGGCAATTGACCAAAGGTCAAGTTTGCTGGGGATATGATGAGATTTATTTGGACACATCAACAAAAGGTTGAAGTAAAGAAATCCAATGAGGAGAGCCCATGAAAAGGAAAAGGAAACAGTGAAAAATGGAGAAGGTAACCCGCCAAGATCTACGCAATCTTGTGCCTACGTATCTTTACTCGGACGAGAATAAGAATCAGGGCAGTCGTAGTTCGACTGAAGAAAAGATTCAATGAGGAACGCCCACTGACTTGGAGGAATGTTTATTGGTTAGGATGAGGATGACGACCTCAGCAACAAAAAGGTTGAGGAACACAACCCAATGAGGAATGCACACTGACTTGCTTGGAGATCACAGCTTCATCAACAGAAGGTTGAAGACTTCATGGGGGACGCCCATGAATTTGAAGAAGATGCCCCTGACTGGGCTGGAGATCGTCTTGAGCTTATCTTGTTCGACCAAAGGTTGAAAACAACTTTGTGAGGAACGCCCACATATTTGCAGAAGATGCCCCTGGCTAGGCTGAAGATCGTCTTGTAGTCTTGAGATTGATCCTGGATCCTATGCATGTATGAATGCTCGATTTTGTAATTATGTGCAATGCAAATGCTGACGCGCGGAGACGCAAGTGTTGGGGAAGTATGATGGGTATGCATATGATGTTTATGATGACGAATGCAATGCATATGATGTGTATGATGCACATGATTGCAGACAGGTGATTGGCCATGTTTGGAAGGTGCCTGCATGGTGGACTTTGGTAGTTGCCAATACGGATTGGACTTTTGGGCGGTGGGAGGGATTTGATTTCCTCGACACTCAATTTGTTGAATACGCCATGATTGATGCAGACGAAGATGCTCTCAAGGCTTCAAGTTTGATGACTTGTTGGTGAATTATGGGTTCACTCCTGAGAGATCCACAACTCTGTGCTTAATGGTCAGGATATCTTGATGACTTGATGGTGATCAGCTCATGAAGATTATGCTCTTGCTCTGAACTGCTTGAAAGTATAAACAAGATATACCTGCTGCAATGAGTCTTGCCCCAGTCTGAACATACTAATGGTCTGCCCCTGATTAACCATTTCTGAAGCGATTTGATCTTTGGATGTTGAGCCTTGATGTGCTTTGAGATAGCTTTCCCCTGATTGAGCTGTTGAAGGATTTGCCCCCTGATTGAGCTGTTGAGGTAGTCTTGCTTCGGGTCGGCACCACTGAAAGTTCAAATTCCTCTTCGATTGCCCCTTGTTGGAATCGTCTTGAATGTCTAGCACGGATTTGTAGTTAGAATTGCATATTCACAAATGGTGATCTTAATGCAATGCAAGTTTAGAAAAAGAGTTATTTATTCGAGTGTCGTGATAGTGAGACGAATGGACCGTTAGCCCAAACGTGTGCTGATTTTGATGGTGTGAAAGATATAGCAAGGAGAATGACACCAATGCTGAAGATTAGCAAATATGGGGAGTCAGTTTACGCAACCTTGCAATAGTATGCTTTCAGAATAATCCTCGCCTCAATTAGGTCTTTCGAGGGTTATAACGTGGTCTAGTTTACGGTTTAGGAAACAAAGGATATAAGGCTCAAAGTATGATTTGTACCTACCCCTCCTTCGTGATGATCTCCAATCCTACGTTTAGTTGATCTCGCACACATTTGTCTTCCAAAAGGGATGACGGTGTAAGAGTGATGTTTCAAGGTATGCTCGAACTAGCAGTCACCTTATTTTGTTTTTGATGGGTGTCAGTGACCCTTTGGTTTTGATATGGTGGTCACTGGATCTTATTTTGTTTTTGTTGAGGATTCGAGGACCTTTTTTTGTTTTTTTACTATATCCCTATCTTTTGCATGGACTGATTTTGCTTGTCGAGTCCATCAGGGTAACCTTGATTTTTGCCTAAGTCTCCTTTGAGGTGCTCGACTTAGCAGGCTTTTGATTTTTTGTTTGTTTTTGATTTTGTTGGATGATGGTGACTGCCAAGTCATGGGTCTTTGATGAACAACCGTCATGTCTTTTGGATTTTGCTTTGTGATTTGAGTGCGTAATTGGATTATCTGAACACTACCCTACCCCAGGTTGAGTGTAAGGGTTTGAATATCCGAAGGAAACTGCTACTTCTAGGCTCGAAGTGGTTAACTAGGGATTATCTCCTTGTATCTCCAGTGTTTGGGAATTGAAATAATGCCTGTACATCATCGACGAGATTCTGTCTGAAAGCATACAGTTTGCAATTATGGGTATTCCGTTTTCATCATCCTCCCTCCAATCATTACTAAATGACAATTTGATATAGAGAGCGAAGTGGATAAATGTGTCGGTGTTTTACAGTAAAAGGAAAAAATGAGCTAATACGACATAACTGATTCAAAATATGCATTGTCAATACATTAAGAAAACCAAATACAAACGACAATGTTCAAAGCATACAGTACTTAAACAAATAAAGACGAAAAAACAAGAATGCAAATGACGGGATGGCAATATGACTTCCTTTTTCAAGGAATAAACTTGACTAGATTTGACTTGACTTGATGGCACTAGTTTGGCGGCGGAAAAGGGTTGTTGATGACATTTAGAGCCCTCCCATTAAACATGAGAAACCTTGAGTCGATCATGTCTTGAACCTTGTGTTTGAAAGCTCTGCAGTCCTCGATCGTATGCCCTGGAGCGCCTTTATGATACTCGCAATAAGCATTAGCATCATAGTCTGGAGGGATGACAGTTGGAGGAGCCAAGTCTTTGGGAGCAATTTCCTTCTTCTCCATCAATTGAGCAAAGATCTGAGCATATGAGGTTGGCAGACAATCAAAGTCTCTATCAAACCTCCTTGTCCTTTGTTGATTAGGCTGACGTTGTTGAGCAGCTCTCTGTTGTTGATGTTGAGAAGGATACTGATACCCTTGCTGGTTGTATGACTGTTGCTAAGGAGCCTGTTGCTGAGGTATTGGAGCTTGAACAGCCGGCTAATAAGGCATTGGTGCATATTGCGCAGCAGCAACATACGGATACTGGAAGTATGGCATTTGAAAAGGCATTGGAGGGGAGCTTGTTGAGCTTGCCCTTTCTGAGCAGAGACAACATTTGTTTCACCCTCTTTCTTCTTGTATCCATTGTTGAAAGGTTTCTTGGCTGCAGACTGACTGCTAGAACCTCCTTGGATCTTTCCACTTTTCAGACCTTCTTCGATTCTCTAACCGATGATAACCAAGTCAGAGAATCCAGCAAAAACATTACCAATCAACTTCTCATAGTATTGGCCTTGCAAAGTACCCATGAAGATGTCAATCAGTTCACGATCAACCAGAGGTGGATGCACTCTTACAGCTAGCTCTCTCCAGCGTTGCGCGTACTCTTTAAAGGATTCGTTGTCCTTTTGAGCCATACTCTAAAGTTGAGTACGATTCGGAGCAAGGTCAGTGTTGTATTTGTATTGCTTGATAAACGCATCAGCTAGATCATCCCAAGTGCGCACATTGCTACGCTCCAACTGCATATACCATTCGAGAGATGCCCCAGACAAGCTGTCTTGGAAGCAATGGATCATCAGCTTTTCATCTTTGGCATAGGCAGCCATCTTACGGCAGTACGTCTTCAGATGGATGTGAGGACAACTGAGACCTTTTTATTTCAGGAATGACAACATCTGGCACCAAGCACATTTCCTGAGCATTCAAAGAATTTGAGTTGTGCCCCTCCATGACTCGGAGTTTCTCAGCTAGATCACGACACATTTTGATGGCTTCAGAATCCTGAGCAGCAGTAGGATTGACAATTGGAATAGCAGTATGGTAGTTTTGTAGCTCATCATACTGATCTACCAGATTTTCTTCAGCATGAGGAATAGGAATCTGAGTGACAACAGGTTGGGCTTGCGGAATAGCTCCAACAGTAACTTCAGGTGTTGGAAGTGGTTGAGTAGTGGCTCCTTCAGCGGCAGGAGTGAAGTTCATTGGTATCCCATAATTGATAGGGTTGGGAACAGGAACTAAGAGCCTTGAGGGTGACCCTTGCACAGGCACAGTGTTGTTGGCAGCAGCGGCTTCATGCAGTTCTTCTTCTCTTCTGGCCATCATGATGGCTTTAAGAATCTGATCAATCTTTCCTTTCATAGAGTCTAACTCTTCTCTGAAGGCGGCTTGCTCTTGTTGAATATGCTCCATCATTCGTCTAGTATTGGCTCGAGTTGTGTACTGGTGTCGAGGAATCAGCTTGATCCACTGGAGAAAGAAGGAAGTTGAGGTGAGATTCTGAGGTTGAAAATGCAATGCAAGATGCATAACAGATGAAATGCAATGCAATGACATGTATGCAATGCAAGATGCAAGATCCAGGATCGCAGACCGCAGGTTCAAACAATTATGAGGTTGGCCGTACCAACGGGTAGATGGTTTCTATGCTGATGGATAAGGTTCCCAGGATAACGGACACTAATCGCATCAACGTCACGCAACAGGCTAGGTGCATTACGACGAGAATGACGACAAGGTCTATCCTGAGTGGGGTCCTCATGCTAGGCGCACAAGGAGCGAGTCCTTAGAGACTAACACTACACGACCACCAACATAGAACTTGGTTCTTAAGAAAGGTTCATAGAGCCACAGACCCTTCATGAATCAAGTCGTTCGACAGGCTAGCTGTGTTACAACAAGATCTACGAAAAGGGGAGCTTTCATGCTAGGCACGCAAGGAGCGAGTCCTTGGAGACTAACACTACTCGACATCCAATTTTGAACTATGTGTTCTCTCTGCGTTTACCAAAGCTCGGGTGTAGAGCTTTACTCATGATATCATCCCAAGATCCAACAGCCAAGAACAATAGGAGAAAGCAATAAGAGAAAAAAATACGTAAACGAGAAAAAAAAATGCAAACAAAGACAACGCTCCTCACAAATCGCTCTAAGATAGGCTTGACTCTCTCATGCATGGAGCAAATGTCCCCAACAGAGTCGCCAGCTGTCGAACCTCCAAAAAACTCGCTTAATCGAAGGACGCGACCATCGCGCGAAAGGCACGGAAAACGGTTCGACAGAGTCGCCACCAAATTTTATTTATCCCAAAAAAGGGAAAGGAAAATATCGAGAAAACCTTTAAGGGAGCGGATAAGAACATGGTCGTCGCAACCACATTCCGAGTTCGGGAGCGCTTACGTGAGGGGAAGGTACACGCACCCCCTCACGTCCGTTGTACTCAACGAGAACCTCTTAGTTCGAATTGTGAGGAAGGTTATCTAAGCTTGTTTGTTTTCTTCTCAACGGTATATGCGACAAGATAAAGTAAAAGATTTCGATTACTAAGGGAAGTGGGGTGGTTTTAGGATAGGGTGCTCGGCAAGATCATCGCGACCTCGGGCCTACGTATGTTCATTCGGACGAGAATGAGGAATCAGAGCAATCGTAGTTCGACTACGGGAAGGGATAGAGGGAAGACGGAAGATGGAGGGAAGGTAGACCCAAATGGTGGAAAAAGAAAAAGTGTGCTCGCTAAGATCATCGTAATCTTGTGCCTACGTATCTTTACTCAGACGAGAGTAAAGAATCAGAGCAGTCGTAGTTCGTGGTACTAATAAAAACCATAAAAACTTGTAAAAGTTTTGAATCATCATTCATCAAGAAAAATCAAAGAAAGTGGGATAACTTGTAAAAGGGGTAACCATAAAAACTTAGAAAAATTTCTAAGTTATGGAAAATGTGACACTAATGTGCCAACTTTGGAGGACCATAACTCCTAAACCACAAGGCCATTGTTCCCCATTCAAAGCTTGATTTGTAGATCAAATTGCCCTCTACGAAAGATTCATACTGACCTATGTCCAAATTCCTCATGGATTTTGAGTTATGGGGTGATCAAAATCAAGAAAAGTCACTTTGTTCCAACACTTAGTGAAAATTTCACTAAGTCAGATTTTACCTTACTTTTTGCCAAACCTACTCAGCAGTTGCCATTCACTATTCCTTGCAAAACAAACTTGCTCTACTATAAATAGAGCTCAATTGTGATCAGTTTGAGTACACCAAAGTCATCAAACATATGCTTTCCTCAAAATCTCTTCTTTCACTCCAATATTGCCTTCAAAGGCAAGTCACTATCGGGTTTTGAGTTTGAGAGCTTTCCAATCAAAACAATCACACACACACACACACCTCACATACATCATATAGAAGTGATCCAAACACTCACATAACATCTGGAACACATATTTCACAAAATCACCAGCCAATTCCTCAAGTTCTTGACAGTTTTGCAGTTGAGGTACCATCTTCAACTCCAAACCATTTCAATCCATTCCAAGCATTCATACACACTCCATGGCACATAGGGAAGCTATCCAGATCATTGGAACCTAGCTGTAACACCTCCAACACAAATCACGATCACCAGCTGCAAGTGGTAAGCATGAGCTCTTCTAACTCTATGATCCATGCAATTTTTGCTGCACAATAATTTGGCCATATGTTCATAATCATGCATGGAATGTTTCCCCTCAATTAATTGCATTGTTTGAATCGTGTATCAAAAATCCTAGCCTTCATGCAGAAATTAGGGTTCTTGAGGATTTTTCATGATTTCTTGTTATATGCTTAATTTAAATGAAATTAAATACCATAGACATGATCGTGAGGTTGAAACGAGTTGATTGGTATGTGGATTACATGATATGATTAAGTATTCAGTGAGATTGGAGAGAAAATGCAAATCTGGGCAAAATTGAAAAACGCGCGTGTTCTTGCTTTTATTCTTGGCGCCATTTTCCAATATTTGAATATTTGAATTTTGTGATTTTATTTAATTGATTCAAAAATTAATTTCTCTCTGAGTTTTAATGATTTTGAGTTGATTCTTTTTTCAATAATTCACAAAAATGTTAAAATATTTTATTTTCCCAAAAAATCCCAAAAATATTATTTATTTTGTATAATTGATATTTTTGCAAAGAATTAATGTTTTAATTGTTTTTGACATTTAAAATATTTTTTCCACCTTGATTTTGCAACTTTTAATGCTTTCTAATTATTTCGTAGGTCAATACTTAATTTTTGAAGCATTAATCCAAGATCACAATTTGTTTTCCATATGTTAAACAATTTTGATGATTTTAATTGAATTTTTATTCAATTAAATACATTTTTGAAAACAAATTAGGGTTTTGGATTAATTCAACCCTCATAAATCATTTTCAAAACACTTTGGGCCTCTAATAGAGTGTAAGACCCAATCCTTTTTTTTGAACAAATCATTTTTGGGCCTCAGTGAATTGTATAAGTCCCGATACCGTAAAAAACAAACGGCACGATCGTCGCCTTTTGAAAAATAACGAACTGGGCCTCTCCATGAGCTATAAGACCCATTCAAAACTTTTTGGGCCTCTAATAGAGTGTAAGACCCAATCCTCTTTTAACCAAAACCATTTGGGCCTCACTTATTGTATAAGTCCCTCTGCGTTAAAAGAAAACCTCGGCGCGATCGCCATTTCAAACGGAAAATCAACTGGGCCTACCCTCGTGTTATAAGCCCCACTCTTTTTCTTTAAACTTTTTGGGCCTCTTAAAAGAGTGTAAGACCCATCCCTTTGTACAGAAAACCTTTTTGGGCCTCAGTCACTTGTATAAGTCCCTCTGTACAAATACAACAGTGCGCTCACTGATAAAACCCTGGGCCTCTCCTTGAGCTGTAAGCCCCAAATATTTCTTTTCAAAACACTTTCTCCTTTGATTTTGAATATACTGTTGTTTTCAATCTGTCTTTGTTGAACAACTAACCAAACAGCATGGAAGCTCTACAACCGAGTAAGTGTTTATCCGCTTTCATTTACCACTTTCATATACATATAACTGTATTGTGGGGCTGTTTCGCTATAAGTCTTCTTTCATAAACTCATATCAACTGTGTAATAATAGTATAGATATTTAGAGTTTCCCCGGCAACTACGTCTAGAACTAGGTGACGCCGTTTCGTTTATTCGTAGAAATAGACAACTAGATCCCCAATAGGATCACCAGATACAGTCTTCTCTTCGGATGTCCTCATTAGGAATTATCATGAAACTCTACTCCCAGAGATGAATGTATTCTCCGTGAATGACATCTTTGAGTTTCTTCCAAATTCTCAAACTTTCCTGACTTGATCTATTCCTTGTGAATAGCTTGCCTTGAATTTCTCGGGGTTTGGGGAGCCACGGGCTTCTTAAAAGCATCGGCCTCCTCTTGGCCATCGTACAAGGACCCACAGGCTTCCTAAAAGCAACCACGCCTCCTCTTGGGCTTAGTACAAGGACCCACCGGCTTCTTAGAAGTATTCACAGCCTCCTCTTAGGCTTCGTATAATGATCTCTTCCTCCGGGAATAATAGACTTCTCTTGAGCTTCGTACAAGGACCCGTCGGCTTCTTAAAAGTTTCCAGCCCCCTCTTGGGCTTCGTACAAATTGTCCCGACGACCTCCTAGAGGTATAGGAACAGAACTTAGTCATCTGCATAGAACAGTCCTTTCAAGAGTCTACTACTGTTTCTCAAAGCATAGTACAAAAGATGCAACTCTAGACTTGGACAGTCTAATTTCCTTGAGTCTCAAAGACATTCTCAAGCACCTTTAAGAATAGGAAGGAAACCCGTAGACTCGGACAGTCTCAATACCCTTCGGATTTCCCACTTCCTTAAAAAACAGGAATAACCCGGATCCTTGAAACAAATCCTTGAGTACAGTGTTGCTCATATAAGAACTGATTTTCTCTTTCAAAATCAGTATACTGGACTGTCACTTAACTGAAACAGTTACATTAGCCTCTCTCTCGGGCTTTGTACGAGACACATAAGAGACTCCCTCATTGAGTCAATCACCCCTTTCGCCTCCACCTCGGGCTTTATATGAGATACAAAAAGGTTCTTATTGAGCCAAACAAATTTTAGCCTCCATCTCGGGCTTCGTACGAGATACAAAAAACTCTCTTGTTGAGTCAAATAGCCTCCATCTCGGGCTTTATACGAGATACCAAAAGACTCCTTCATCGAGTCAAAAACCTTTTAGCCTCTCTCTCGGGCTTTGTACGAGACACATATTAGCCTCCTCTTAGGCTTTAAGAAAACCACTGGTTGATCCAATCAACCTTTTAGCATCAAAACTGTGCCTCGTTCGCAGCATACAAACATCAATAACTCTTTCCCCTTCATCTAATTGCTGTAAGCGGCAAGCCTCTGGATCATCTACATCCATGCCACTGTCCCTCTTTTAGCATGAGAAATTCTTAAGGAAAGATAGCATTGCTCTACACTGAGTTAAAGTATTCCCCTTCAGGTTAAAACCCCCTATAAAGGAAATTATGGCATTGCTAGGATCCGCGTATCCCAGTTAAAGTAATCCTCCCTTTATAACCAGTCACCCAACAGTTGTGACAAACAAACCCTTCTTTAGAGATGACAATTTCTCTCTAAAGTCAGGACCCTCTAGCTTCACATCTTGGGCTTTGAACAAGATACAAACCACCTTCAGCTTCACATCTTGGGCTTTGAACAAGATACAGATCACCTTTCGCTTCACGTCTTGGGCTTTGAACAAGACACCAAAAACTCCCATTTCCCCCCATAGAATAGGAGGAACTACGAACGCTCTGATTTCCCTGTTTCGGTAAACGGGAATACGTAGGCATAAGATTGAAAGAAAAATCTTAGCGAGCACACTAAACAAAAACCCAAAACCCCATATATCCTAATCTGAAGCAGTATCCTAACAAAAAGAGAGAAAACAGTACTGGCGAAAATACAAATAACCAGTACAAAGGCCCCCCACATTGATAGCCTTCGTAACCTAACAGACCGCTGTTTAAACTCAGTATGCAAAGCAGGGTTAATTGGAGACATCTATTTCCCTTCCTTATTCAGCTCACAATAGGATAAAAAATGAATCGACATGTAGTAAACTCAACCGCAGAGAGCGACCAGCGTTTAAGAACCGCGTCCAAAATCGCTCGCTACACCTCCTCTTAGTAGTGTGGTAAAACTATGTTTAGCTATTCTCACGTGCTACATGAATAAGTGTGTTAAAGAACCATAATGGATCCATTTTGTGGTGTTTTGCAATGAATATAGGGTTTGATTGACATGGTTAGGTATATACCAACTCAACAAAACAGATCTACATTTGTCAAAACAAAACAGATTCCAACAAATGCAGCATAGCAGATTTTCTTCAACAAACAATTTATATAGCACCTCATCCTATATAATCCCATGAAGAAATGATTAACAAATGGCCATTAATATCGATAGTGGGGTTTCAGGACTAACATTTTATTTTCAATTTAATTATTAATTAATTAATAAAAGAAACTTGGCATAAAAGCTTAGAATCAAAATATTTTTATTATTAATTAATTAGAATAATAAGAAGAAAAATTGAACATTAAAATTAAAAAATATCTTAATTTCATATACAATTCTTTCATTTATGATATGATTAATCATAAAAAATAAAATAATATAATAAATTGATAAAATAAAATAATTAAACAACAAAATAAATTAAATTTTTAAAATAAATTCTTTCAAAATATTTCAACTGCAACAAACATAATATAAGAAAACGTTTCTATGAATAAAATTTATGTTTCATTTTTTTTAAGTAAATTGATTTTATTTTATAAAGAGCATTTATTTTGATTTAATTAATTAAATATTATTTATTGAGATGAATAATATATTTATTAATCAACTAATATTAATAAATTTGTTGAATGTCAATTTTTTAGACAATCATAGGAAGCCACTTGTGAAGTTAGTGGGATGCATATTATTTTATTTAAATAATTAATTAATTAATTAGAAAAAATTAATTTTGGTGAATGTGGTCGGTAGAAAAATAAAAATAAAATCAATTAATAGTAGTAAGATTTAAAGTACCAATTTTAACCTTCAAATTTTGTAGGAAAAAAAAGACATTATAAAATTATAATTTAGTATGATATCCCATTGTCTGTTACAGTTAGATATCCCTCCTCATGCAAAAACATGCTCCAATGGGCAAATAATATCATTCAATTATTATTACGTATTTTTTATTACTAATAATTAATTAATGCAGGCTCCAATTTGAGAAAGCGTCCCATTTATTACTATATTTGTTTGTACATATATGGGCAAATAATGTTGCTAATACTGTGATTTACTCTCTTTGGTCTCATAGAGTATCTTTTGTTATTTCAAATTATAAGATATTTTATCATATAAAGCTTAAAAAATAAAAACTGGTCAGACTGCGTAAATTTTTGCTTTTAGTTTGGAATGGAAAGATGTTTCCTTAATAAATATGAAAAGTGTTTAATAATTATACCGAAAGACATATGGTGAATTTTTTTTTAAACTAACTTACTTTTTAAAAAAAAAATACTAAAAAAACTGATTTTTCAAACTATTTACGAAACTGACAGGGCTTGGGAAAGGGTTTCAAGGGTGGCGCCATATGAAATGGCGCCTCAGTTAGAGGCCACAAGCCATTTCATATGGCGCCTCAGGCCATACAGTTGCCCTAGGAAAATTCTCTGAGGACAAACCATATGAAATGGCGCCTCAGGCCATTTTCCTTTTTTTTTTTTTTTTAAATGTTTGTTTTTAAATTTGTGCAGAGGCATGGTTAGGAACAGTAGAAAAAGAGTGTAAGCATGTATTGTTGAGTCATGCAGAGTGTGATCTTGTCAATAGTGTAGCTATGCAGAGTTGTGTGGTCTTGTCAAGCTTAGTGTAGGCATGCAGTCTTGTGTGGTCATGTCAAGGATAGTGTGTAGGCATGCAGAGCAGCACATGGCTCTTTGGCAATGCTTTTCTGAAGCAATTAGACTAAAGAGACACGTTTCTTGTAATATTTTTCTGCCTATTAATACACATGAAATATACATCCTATCATCACTTACATTCAAACCATTTACAATCTGCAAACTATTTTTCTTCCAAACTTTAAAGTTTGTAACCCATTTCTTCCTAACACAAATTCAGATATGGCTCAAAGACCACAATACTTGATAACTGCACATATCCTTGGTGAGATATTTGATTGTCCAATTAGTGGTTTCAATTTTAGGGTTACAGAAGTGACTAGGTTTTTAATTGATAGAAGAACAAATTTCTATCATTTGAAAGCCCGGTTAGAGAAGAAATTACAGTGCGGTCCAGTTGGGCAAATTATATACAAAAACCCTATCTTTTTTTAGGGGCATGATGTGTGCAAATTTTTTCAGATGAAAATATGGGATGATGAAGATGTGCGTAATATGTTTCTCAGCCATGAGCATTCCGGTTTCAATGAGGTTGAGTTATATGTTACGTTACAAAATCAACCATTATCTCAACAACTTGAGGTATCGCAGGTTTTCAACGATTCTGACAACGAACAAGCTGAGGTGGATGCAGTTGACGAGGAGGAAGAAGAAGCGGAGGATGTTGTTGACGAAATGATAAACGACGACGAGGCAGACCAATTGCCAGACAGTCATGTTTATCACCCACCCCAACACATGACAACACTAAGCCTAGGCGACGATCAACCATCAACAGATATTTTTTACGACCCATACAAATAGACGGATGGAGTACTAAAAGTTGGAGACAATTTTCGTACAAAAGAAGATTGTGTTCGAGCAATTAAACAATACCATATGACCTTGGCTGTAGATTATAGAGTCGATCGAACAAATCCGACTCTATACAAGATCTACTGCCGCAACGAGGCCTGCCCCTTGAGACTAACGACATCTTTCCGAAAGCGAAGCGATTCCTGGAAGATAGGGTCAATGGGTCCGGAGCACACTTGCATACTAGCCAATCCAAGTCAGGATCATCGCAAGCTCGACTCTCAGATGATCTGCAACGAAATTCTATCAATCGTGAGCGACAACCCTTCTGTGAAAGTCAGTACCATCATAACTCATATGGTGCAAAGATACTACTATACTCCCTCGTTGAGTCTACGAACCCAGTATTCAAAGGCATCCGGAACCTGCCGATAACTGCTCTTGTGAGGTCAACTTATTTTAGGCTCGCTGTGCTCTTTGATACCAGACGTACTAAGTGGGTTTCGGTGATACAATCTGGGCAGCTGTTTAGTGACTATTCCATGGCATTCATGAAGGACGAGGCTGCAAAGGCTAACACACACGTCGTCACGGTCTTCGACCGTTTTGCAGGACACTTCAGTATTGCAGAGTCTATTGATCACAACGAAGGATTGCCTAGGGGATCTTATCGAGTGGAACTAGATAGGAGTTGGTGTGACTGTGGAAAGTTTCAGGCATTTCGTATGCCTTGCTCCCATGTCATAGCAGCCTATTCCAAGGTCCGACTGGACCCAACCAACTATCTCCATGTTCTTTACCAAGTCAGTACTCTATGTAATGTGTACCGTAAAAGCTTTCAAGTAGTCGCAAAGGAGGACTACTGGCCTACATACGAAGGCGAAATTGTGTGGCATAACGACTTGATGCAAAGAAATAAAAAGGGTCGCCCTATCAGCAGCCGGATTCAAACAGAGATGGATACAGGTGAAAAAATGGTGAGGTTGTGTAGTTTGTGCCGCCAGCCAGGCCACAAACGCACTAAGTGTCCAAATGTATTAGGTCCTAGCACAGCGGCATAATTACTTATGTAATCTTGTCTATTTATAATAAGAACAAATTTCATTTCATTGATGGCATACATAACTCAATACAACAACATAGCAAACCTAAACGAAGCATCACTTAACAAAACCTATTACCAAATCATAAAATAATAATAACAATAATAATAACAATAACAATAACAATAACAACACATAAAAGCAGCTTATCTAGGCAATTACAACCATCAACTTAATTTCCTCTTAATACATCATCATCATGAGGACACCAGCATCATTTTCCACTTTCCTCCAAGTCCGGGTGACTCCGTCTGGACCAGACTTCTCAACCTGCCTCTCTATCTTCCTGATCTTTTCACCTGCCTGAAATTCTTCTGGTAGCCAGCGGCGAAGTTCCCTGTGCAAATGCTCCAACGTCTGGGTGTTCTAGAGTAGCATCTCCAACGGAGGCTTGACAACTGAATATATAACTAGGGCATTTCGTTTCATCAGTGGAAACTCTGGCCACTTTTCCTCCGTTGCTGATGACGACGAGGGCCGGCTATTTGAGGATGAAGAAATCGTGTTGAGTAAGGGAGAGTTTGGGAAAGTTTGGGATATTGGTGAGGGAAGGGAGGCAATCAGGGTTTGGATGACAATTGTTGTGCAAAAACAAGTGAGGGAGAGCCCTTATTTATAGGCACAGCATAACATATAAAATAATATAATTTTTAGTCTATTAAAAAAATATAAATTAAACATAAAAAAAAATTAAAAAAAAAAAAAGACCTGCGGCTAGGGGTGGCAAAACAGGCCAGGGCCCGCCGGGTCGGCCCGCCACCCGCCAAAAAATGGCGGGCTGAGCATGGATTTTGGGCCCGCCTACCCACTTCGCCCGCCCCGCCAAAGCAAAAAAACCCGCGGGCGGAATACATAATGGGGCGGGGTTGGCCCGCCAGCCCGTTAAAAAAATATTAAAAAAAGTTATAAAAAAAAGTCCAATTTTTTATTTAAAACATTGGCCCAACATAAATAAAATTAAGTGGTGAGTGGTCCGTCCAGTTAATATTTGAAAAAACAATATCCTCCCTCACATATTGAAAAAAGTCAAAAATAATATCCTCCCTCTCTCACATCACACATTCACAGCCAGCCACACAAAATCCTCTTCACTGTCTTCACTCTTCAGTCTTTTCACACAATTTCAAAAGAAGAAATCAATGTCTCTCTCACTCACAGTCGCGACTCAACCCTAATCCCACTCTCACTATTGCAAGTTAACGGTGGTTTCTTTCTAGCAAGTAAGTTCACTTTTCTCCTATTGTTGCCTGGGTATTTTTGTAATGTTTTATGTTGTATGTATTTTCTCTTTTCTCATATTCATGGAGAGTACCAAATGCCTTTTGTAATGTGGTTATTTCACTGGATGGAATAAAGTTTACATCTTTACTAGTATTGATTTTTTTAAGAACACATTTATTGCACTTAATTGAAAAAAATTGAAAGGATGAGATTACACTGCACATGAATTTCATGGGAATCTCCTCCTTTCCCTTGTACACGAAAAAGATATGGGTTTTCATGTTGCTTTATTTATGAAATGATTGATGTTCCAATAGATATTAGGCAAAAAAACCACTACAGGCTGCAGACTTGTGAGTGTGTGGAATCAAAAAGTGTGCAAAAGTTTTGGTTATTTTGGATAAGGATGAACTGATTTTATGAGATGTAATTTTCAGTTATGAGGTAATGGAATTTCCAGCTAATTTGGTGTGGTCATATGCACCAATTTTTTAGAAACTCGTGCGTATCCAATGTGATGAATAAAAGTCTGATTTTTACTACTCTCTAATTTGGTCTCATGCTTCTTATTTTGTCTCTATTTATTTTATGATACATAAAATGATATGTAATACAATGATGGTGATGAGAAATATATTATCTCTTTACTTTAATTTTAGAATGAAATAAAGTATATAAAAAGCATTCTAAATATTAGTTTTTTGACTTTTAATTCAAAATAAACTATAGGTGGTCTATAGCAGGGTGGTCTGGCATTCTAAAAAGCATTCTAAAAGCATTCTAATTATTTAAAAAGCATTCTAAATATTATTTTTTGCTGCTCTGGCATGTAGCAGTGTGGTCAGTTATCTTATATGTGGTGAGTTTGTCGAAGCAAGCTAATTAATTTTGCTTCTTGAAAGTATTATATACAATGTAGAAGTTTAAAATTTGCTTCTTTTATCATTCCTGTTAAAGAAGCAAGCTAATTAATTTTGGAATCACTTGAGTCTATTTCTTTGCATTTTGAGTCTTATGTGAATGTTTGTCTCTGTAGATTATGTTGCCAGAAGCTGTTGCATTTGACTTTTAATCCAATTTGACACTATTATGGCCATCTACTTTTGTTTTAAATATTTCAATTTTACTAAATATTTATATTCTTTGTAATTTTACTAAATATTTATGGCCATCTACTTTTGTTTTTAAATGTTTCTAATCCAATTTCTTTTTATGTTTTAGGATTTAGTTTGGATATGGATTTCTTAGCTCCAATTGATGAGAGTGATGATGTAGATTTGGATCTAACCGTTGAACAAGATTGTGAGTCGGTGGAACCTAATAGTAATGTGTCAGGGGAACCTAGTAAAACGAAGAACACTAAGAGAAAGCCTAAATCTCAGGTGTGGAAGTTTTTTACTATGATAGAAGGGTTGGATAGTGAGGGAAGGCAAAGAGCAAAATGTAATGCATGTGGTACATCATATGCATGTGGAAGAAAACGATATGGGACATCTTCTCTAAAACGTCATCTTGAAGTTTGCAAGAAAGTTAATTTTGGAGATGTTGGTCAGATTATGTTAGACATGCAAGGAAAGCTAAAATCAGCAAAAGTTGATAATTTGGTATCTCGTGAAATGTGTGCTCGACTAATTATCAAGCGTGATCTTCCTTTTAAATTTGTTGAGTTTGAAGAGCTTACAACTTGGCTTCAGTACTTGAATCCTGATTACATTCCTATCTCTAGAAATACCGCCAAGGCTGATGTTGTGAGAATATACAAAAGGGAAAAGGAAAAGATTAAGATAGAAATGGCCAACACTCCTTGTAGAATTTCTTTAACTTCTGATTTATGGACATCAATTAATACAGAGGGCTATATTACTTTGACTGCTCATTATGTTGATAAAAGTTGGAAGTTAAATAGTAAAATCCTCAACTTTTGTCACATGCCTCCTCCTCACACTGGTTTTGAGTTATGTAAAAGAATATCTGAGTTTTTGACTGATTGGGGAATAGAGAAGAAAGTATTTACCATTACTTTGGATAATGCTTCTGTAAATGATGTCATGCAGCAAACTTTAAAGAGCCAACTAGCCTTGAAAAATTGGTTGTTATGTGAAGGGGAGTTCTTTCATGTCCGTTGTTCTGCACATATCTTAAATCTAATTGTGCAAGAGGGTCTTAAAGTAGCTTCCAGTGCTTTGCAGAAGATTAGGGAAAGCATTAAACATGTGAAGGGTTCAGAAAATAGGATGATAAAATTTAAGCAATGCATTGATATGGTTGGCAACATTGATGTATCAAGTGGGTTGGTTACAGATGTGTCTACAAGATGGAATTCAACATATTTGATGCTTAAAAGTGCTCTTAAATATAAACGTGTATTTGAAAACCTTCATTGTTGTGATGCAAATTATACAAGTAATCCTTCAAAGGAAGAGTGGGTGAGACTTGAAAAAATGAGTAGGTTCTTGTTGCCATTTTATGAAATTACCACTTTGATGTCCGGAACAAGCTATCCCATTTCCAATTTGTACTTCTTGCAAATTTGGAAAATTCAACGTCTTTTGATAGACAACCAAAAAGAGGTAGATGAAGTTATAAAAAAAATGGCTGAAAGCATGATTTTGAAATTTGCGAAGTATTGGGATGAATATAGTGTTGTTCTTGCATTTGGGGCTGTCTTAGATCCAAGAATGAAGTTGGACTCATTGGGCTATTGTTATAAAGTGATTGATCCGCTAAATTGGGAATTGAAGTTGGAAAACATAAAGCTGAAATTGTACAAGCTGTTTGCAGAATATTTTATTTCTTCTTCCAATGCTTCAAGTACTCCTCTTACTACCTCTTCAACTATGTCAACTGAGCCAAGCCTATTTGATGTAAGTTTGTTGTTCATGATTTACTAATTGGTTTTTTCTAAATAATATGAAAGCATGATTTACTAATTACTTTTATTTAACTTTGTTATTTTTTCAATGTCATAATTTTAGGAAATTAGATTGGGTAGACAACAATCTAGTAAGGCTAAAAGAAATGGTCAAAGTCAACTTGACATGTATTTGGAAGAGCCGGCATTGGATCTTGATTACACAGAACATTTGGATGTACTGCAATGGTGGAAGAACACTAGACAAAAATTTCCCGAACTTTCGGTAATGGCTCGAGACTTGTTAAGCATTCCTATGACCACTGTTGCATCAGAATCTTCCTTTAGTATTGGTTCTAGAGTGCTTAACAAGTATAGAAATCGACTATTATCTGAAAATGTTGAAGCATTGCTTTGTTCTCGCAATTGGTTGCATGCCTTTGATGATGGTAATTATTTGTAGTATGAATATAGTTATCTAATATTTTTTTTAACATATTGTTTAGTAACCATTGAATTTATTTCATTGTTTTATAATGTAGATGGAAATGATGATGACAATGAAGATGAAAAAGAGGGTCCAACTTGTTCTAAGAGTGCATCTAATATTCTTGCTTGACCTTGAAGATTAGGATTTAAATTTTAGAATGCTTCACTCTTGTTTTGTTAGGCAATATTAATATTATTATTGTTTTGGTTTGTTGAACTTAAACTTTGATGTTGTACTTAATACTTATTATGATTTTGATTGGTTGAACTTAAACTTTGGTTGTTTGATGGTAAACTTCATGGTTGCTTGAGTTGAACTTGATATTTATTTTGGTTGGTTGGAAGTTAAAACTTATTGATGGTTGTATTATATTTGTACTTGTATATCTAAATTTTGGTTTGATATCTAAATGTTTCTTGATGTTTTCTTATTGAAATGTAAAAAAACAAAGCAATTTAATTTATTTAAAAAATGAAAAAAAAAAAAAAAAAAAGGGCGGGCCGACCCGCTGCCCGCCAACCCGCCACGTTGGCGGGGCGGGCTTGAATTTCATGCCCATTTCGCCTGGCGGGCATGCCCGCCCCGCTCTTTTTTTTGGCGGGCTTTTGGCGGGGCGGGGCGGGCGGCCCATTTTGAAACCCCTACCTGCTGCGCCATTTCATATGGCTTGACCTCAGGCATTTTTTTTAGGGCATATTGTTAGATGTCAAACATGTTATATATTTGTATGAAATACTTGGCATTTTTCATTTCTTTCTAACGGTAAATTGTGTTGTAATGCTTACAATGGAATATATGTGTGGAGCTTCTAATTTGTGTGTTAATGTGCAGGTATAGGCATGAAAGGAGCAAAACTGTGAGACACATGAAGTGGATGCAAGTTTCCACTGAGTTTAGAGCTGCAACAGGGTGTTCGCAGTGCGAACAATCTGGCGAAGGCCCAGCGAAGGTTCGCAGTGCGAATGACCAGCGAAAGCACCAGCGAAGGGTGGCAGAGAGTTCCAACTTTGAGATTACCATGTGTTCGCACTGCGAACTCCTGGCGAGGGTCCAGCGAAGGTTCGCTGGTTGGTTCGCAGTGCGTAGGTGCTGGCGAAGGGAGGCAATAAGTTCTGGGTTTGAGAATTCTGGCTCGCTAGTTTATTCGCAGTGCGAATGTAGCTAGCGAATGATTCGCAGTGCGAACCCACGATTTCTGCTTGGGGTGGTTTAAGTATCAGAGGCACTTAAAGTGCCATTTTTCCTCATTCGCAGTGCGAATGAATTGCTCGCAGTGCAAATACTGCAGAATTCTGCTTTGTATAAATAGAATTTCACTTTATGTTTTAGGGATCTTTTGTTCATTTTGATCCAAAATCATAGTTTTCTGTCTTTTTACCATTGGAGCTTGTATTTTCACTTGGAGAAGCTGATTTTGCATCCATTCTCGATTATTCGGCGTGGATGTTTACTCATCTCCTCTCTTTTCTTGTTATCCAATCTACCATGAGAAGTGGTATCTAAACATTCAATGTTGAGGTTAGATGTAGTTGATTCTATTTTTATGCATTGCTTTTGATCTATTGTATATGAACAAAGTCTTTGATCAATATAGATGAAGTTGTTTTCTCTTAATGCTTTATGTTTGATTTGTTTTACTCTAGACATAGATTCCACAAATCTTGACCTAACAATTTCATCTCTTAAAAACCAAACTCTAGACATAGATTTGGGATTTGCTATTCGCATTGTGTTGATCTTAATGATCGTTGTTTAGATTGTTAGCGTGAGACATCATCTAACGGTTTAAACAACGGTACTCACGACTTCGCTTTAGACATAAACTTAGTCGGGAGGATACGCTGTTATATTGGTCGGAAACCGAGTTCATATGCTTGATTAATCGTTTATACATGGAAAGGATTAGCGAAACCTAACCTTAACCTGCTTTTATAAAACCTTTTACAAAATCTTTGTGACCAATTAATCTTTGCTACAAGTGAATGTTAAAAACAATTGAGAAATTTGTGAAACCGTTAACTTAGAATATCACAACTATTGAAAGGCACGCATCAAATATCAAACAATCCCTGTGGATACGATTAAAAACAACCCCCACTATTACTCTTCTAACAAAATGGCGCCGTTGCCGGGGATTGTTAAGTGATATTGCAAGCATTGCGATAGTTGAGCTATTTTACGCTGTTACCACTTTATCTTGAGCTTGTTAAACTATTTTGTTTAGTGTGCAGACTTAGTTTATGCGAGGGAAACTACCGGCGAACCAACTTCTTTTCGATCCTGAGATTGAGAGAACCGCTCATAGAATCAACAGCATGACTAGACGAAGGAGGCAGCTAGCGAGACAGAAGCGAGAACAAGAGGAAAGTACTTCTACATCACCACCTGTTCCACAAATACTTCCAGTTATGGAGGCAGATCCACCACCACCACCACCACCTGCTTCTAGGCCATGTACAAATAGTCCGAGACACAATGCTCAGTTTGCTCGCCATGCACACAATGGTCGGCATTCTGAGATGAAGACTGGTATTCTCCAACTGTTATATCAAAGTCCATTTACGGGTATGGACCATGAAGATCCTTTCACCCATCTTACAAAATTCTATGAAATAGCGGGAGCGACTGGTGCACCTGAAGCAGAAGAGGAGTCTCTGTTCAAGAGATTATTCCCGCATTCCCTCATTGGGAAGGCAAAGGAATGGTATCTTGATCAGTCAAATGCCATAATGACGGATTGGAATCAATTGGAAGAGAAATTTTTGGAGAGATTTTTCCCTCACACTCGGTTTATGGAAGCAAAGACCGCCATCGCGATATTCGTACAAGGAGCCAATGAATCTCTCAACGAAGCTTGGGAGAGGTTCAAATCAATGTTAAGAAAGTGCAAAGGCCATGGTTTTGATGAATTGTCACAAATTCATATATTTAGAAATGGGCTGTAACTAGTACACAAAACCTTGTTGGATGCCACCGCCGGTGGATCCTTGTTAAGAAAAACTGCAGCGGAAGCCACAACTATCATTGACAAGATGGCCTTGAACGATCATCAAGGTAGTCACAACCGTGGACCTCATCAACGAACTCCGGGAGTGTTGGAATTGGGAACAAGCGATACTATCCTTGCGCAGAACAAATTGTTATCGCAACAGGTTGAGTTGTTAACTAAGCAAATGTCTAAACTTCCGCAACAATTCAAAGAGATGCATGAATCTTCAAGTAAAAATGTGCAAGTGTTAGTGTGTGAATTATGTCGAGGTGACCATCCGACCGGTTATTGTCCTCCCGTTGTGGAGGAAGCAAATTACGCGGGGAATCTAGGATACCAACCCCGACCTCCGTATCAACAAGCCAACCAAGGTTACCAACAAAGGCCTAACCAAGGTTATCAACAACAATGGAGACCGCAAGAAGCTGGACCATCAAACCGTCAACAATACCAAAATTACACTCAACCTCAGCAAGCTCCCGTTGGAAATACAAAGATGGAAGACACTCTTACACAATTTATACAAATGGCAATCTCAAATCAAAAGAATACCGATGCGGCCATAAGGAATCTTGAAACGCAAGTCGGGCAATTATCAAAACAATTGGCCAACCAACAAAAAGGGCCCTTTACGGAAAATACGCTTCTGAATCTAAAGGATTGTAAAGCAATTCTCACAAGAAGTGGAAGAGAGATTGACATGGGTGTAGGTAAAAAGAGAGTGGAGGAGGAGGTTATAGCTGAAAAAGAAAAAGATATGGAAGAGATTGAAGTAGAAAAAAATGTTGAGGGTGTGTTAGTTGAAAATGAGATAGAAAAAAATGAGAAAGAAAAAAGGGAGAATGAGAAAAAAATAGAGAGTGAAGAAAGAGTGAAGAGAACTAAGAAGGGAAAGGAGCCGGTGAACAATATTCCGATTCAACGTCTACCATATCCGCATGCTCCTACAAAGAAAGATAGTGCGCGACACTATTCTCGGTTTATGGATATCTTCAAGCAATTACAAATAAATATTCCATTTTTCGAGGCTTTGGAGCAGATGCCTAAATATGTGAAATTCATGAAAGATATCCTCACGAAGAAGAAAAGGTATACAGATCAGGAGACGATTATGGTGGATGCAAGCTGTAGTGCCATCATTCAACGGACTCTCCTGAGGAAAGAATGTGATCCGGGACGAGTTACATTGTCGGTTATGATAGGAAACATGTATGTGGGCAATGGGTTGATTGATTTGGGTTCTAGCATCAAATTGATACCATTGTCGATTGTGAAACGGCTAGGCCACATGGAATTGAGGTCCACGCAAATGACGTTGCAACTCGCCGATAAATCCACTACCCGTCCTCATGGTGTAGCGGAAGACGTGTTGGTCAAAGTGGACAAATTTTTGTTTTCGATCGACTTTGTTGTAATTGAAATGGAGGAGGATGAGGATGCACCTTTGATTCTTGGAAAGCCTTTCATGAAAACTACCCGTATGGCAATTGACATGGACGATGGTCTCATGAAAGTGAGAGTCCAAGATGAAGAGGTGTGTTTCAATCTTTATGATGCCATGAAGCGCAAGAAAGATAAAGGTGATTGTTTTCGAATCGATGCAACGGAGAAAGCAAGTTTTGAAGTTACAAAGCAAATTCATGTCATTGATCCTTTAAAAAGAGCTTTGGATGATTCCTTGGAAATATTCTCGGTTGAAGAAGAGCAAGCTCTTGAAGAGTGTTTGTTAGAGCTTGAAGCTTTGGAAGAATTGCAACCTTGGGATTATGAAGAGGAAATTCTAAAAAAAGTGGTTAATGATGAGCCTTCCAAACTTGAGCTGAAAGTGTTACCGTCAACCTTGAAGTATGCTTTTCTCGATGACGGTGGTAATAAACCAGTGATCATAAGCAGTGTTTTATCTGAAGAGGAGGAAAGCCGCTTAATTCAAGTGTTGAGAAAAAATCAGGATGCAATGGGATGGACATTGTCCGATCTTAAAGGCATAAGCCCTTCGTATTGCATGCATAGGATATTCATGGAGGAAGAGTTTAAACCGGTTGCTCAACCTCAACGCCGCTTAAATCCTATTATGAAAGAAGTGGTTAGGAAGGAAGTGGTGAAAATGTTAGATGTCGAAATGATTTATCTTATTTCTGACAGCCCGTGGGTTAGTCCGGTGCATGTGGTACCGAAAAAAGGCGGATTAACGGTGGTCTGAAACGAGAAAAATGAGCCCATTCCAACAAAAATCGTTACCGGGTGGAGAATGTGTATCGACTACCGTAGGTTAAACAAAGCTACGAGAAAAGATCATTTCCCTCTACCTTTTATGGATCAAATGCTCGAGAGGTTTTCCGGTCAACAATTCTACTGTTTTTTGGATGGTTATTCGGGTTACAACCAAATTATTGTGAACCCGGAGGATCATGAAAAAACTGCTTTCACATGTCTTTTCGGAATCTTCGCTTATAGGAGGATGCCGTTTGGATTATGTAATGCACCAGCGACTTTTCAACGGTGTATGCAAGCTATCTTCTCAGATTTGATCGAAAAGACAATTGAGGTCTTTATGGATGATTTCTCCATTTTTGGGCAATCGTTCGATGTGTGTTTGAAAAATTTGGATACGGTGTTGGAACGGTGTGTGGAAACTAATTTGGTGCTTAATTGGGAAAAATACAACTTCATGGTGAACGAGGGAATTGTGCTCGGTCACAAGGTTTCTGCAAAAGGCCTTGAAGTTGATAAAGCCAAAGTGGATGTTATCGAGAAATTACCACCGTCGATGAATGTCAAAGGTATAAGGAGCTTTCTTGGACACGTCGGGTTTTACCGAAGGTTTATCAAGGACTTCGCTAAGGTCGCAAAGCCGTTGAGCAACTTGCTTGTCCAAGGTAAGGTTTTTGACTTTGACGAGTCTTGTCTTTTCGCATTTAATTTTTTGAAAAAAAGTTTAACGACCTCACCGATAATCGTTGCACCTAACTGGAAATTAGATTTTGAATTAATGTGCGATGCAAGCGATTATGCGGTTGGGGCTGTTTTGGGTCAGAGGAAAATGAAAGTTTTCCACGCTATACATTATGCGAGCAAAGTTTTAAACGAGGCTCAGATTAACTATGCAACAACTGAGAAAGAGTTGCTTGCCATAGTGTATGCGTTGGAGAAATTTCGTGCCTATTTGATTGGTTCACGAGTCATCGTTTACACGGACCATTCGGCTATAAGGTATCTGCTCACCAAGCCTGATTCAAAACAGAGGCTGATTCGGTGGATCCTTTTGTTACAGGAATTTGATCTTGAAATTCGTGACAAAAGGGGTTCCGAGAATTTGGTGGCGAATCACTTATCCCGCCTGGTCAACGTTGATGTGACCAAAAATGAATTTGAGGTAAAAGAGGAGTTCCCGGATGAAAAATTGTTTAGAGTGCAGGTTAGATCGTGGTTCGCCGACATGGCTAACCACAAAGCCACCGGATTGATACCGGACGGTCTAACGCACCACCAAAAACGGAAATTTTTGTCTGATGCCAAGTCATTTTTATGGGATGAACCCCATTTATTTAAACTTGGTGTCGACAACCTCTTCAGAAGGTGTGTGTCAGTGGAGGAAGCCACAAATATTCTGTGGCATTGTCATAACTCTCCTTACGGAGGTCACTTCAATGGGTTAAGAACGGCCACTAAAGTCCTTCAATCGGACTTTTATTGGCCGTCGTTATTCAAAGATACGCATGCGCATGCCCTAAGTTGTGATAGATGCCAGAGAAGTGGAGGTATTTCACGGCGGCAAGAAATGACATTACAAAATATGTTAGAAATCGAAGTTTTTGACTGTTGAGGGATCGACTTTGTCGGTCCATTCCCATCTTCATTTTCTAATAAATATATTTTGGTCGCTGTGGATTAAGTTTCCAAGTGGGTTGAGTCGATAGCATGTGCTAAAGCCGACGGAAAAATAGTGGTGAAGTTTTTGAAAAGAAATATTTTTGCGCGTTTTGGTACACCTCGAGTGTTAATAAGTGATGGAGGATCTCACTTCTGTAACACTCAGCTTGACAAAGCTCTTGAGCAATATGGTGTGAAGCACAAGGTTGCTACACCATATCATCCTCAAGCTAACGGTCAAGCGGAGGTATCAAATCGTGAGATAAAGCGTATTTTAGAAAAAACTGTTTCGGCCTCGAGAAAGGATTGGGCCAACAAACTGGATGATGCGTTGTGGGCTTATCGGACCGCTTTCAAGGCTCCGATTGGTCTCACACCGTTTAAAATGGTTTATGGTAAGAATTTTCACTTGCCGGTAGAGTTGGAGCACAAGGCGTTTTGGGCCTTAAAATTTTTGAATTTTGATCCACTCTTAGCGGCGAAAAAAGAAAAGTGCAATTACACAAGTTGGATGAATTGCGCCTTCAAGCGTACGATTCCAATAAATTGTATAAGGAGCGTGTAAAGTCTTACCAT
Source organism: Lathyrus tuberosus (assembly GCA_022829125.1). NCBI lineage: Eukaryota > Viridiplantae > Streptophyta > Magnoliopsida > Fabales > Fabaceae > Lathyrus > Lathyrus tuberosus. Next base: position 6,776,816 of record JALAZF010000289.1, on the reverse strand, counting down.
GATAGAAAAATTGTCATCAAACAGTTTGAGGTCGGACAGCTGGTCCAATTGTTCAATTCTCGGTTAAAATTGTTTCCCGGAAAATTAAGATCTAAATGGTCCGGTCCGTTTCGGATTGTGGAAATCTAGCCCTATGGAGCAATCGTAATTGAGGACACAACGTCAAAGGAAAATTGGACAGTTAACGGCCAAAGATTGAAAGTGTATCTTGGAGGAGGTTTCGAGCGGAATCCCGCAATTGTGCCTTTCCGCGATCCGTGAGGTCGCAATGGACCGTCGAGCTTAGCCGACGTTAAACAAGCGCTTGTTGGGAGGCACCCCAACATTGTAAGTATTTTTGCTTTAATTTGCTGTTTTTAGCCATTTTGACATTTTGGACATTTGGAAGTATGGCAGCAAGGCAGACCTGTAATTTTGAAGAAACTGTCTTGTTCCCTGGCTCATTCGCACTGCAAATCTGGGGCGAGCATTCGCCAGCCATTCGCACTGCGAAGCTGGGGCGAGCGTTCGCCAGACATTCACACTGCGAATGTGAGCGCACCAGACTTGGTGGTTTTGCTGCCACAACAGTAAAAAAAAAAGAGGGTTTTTATGGGTGGGCCTGCACGTAGGCCCAAGACCCATGTTGAAGTCTGATTGACTTGGGGGGGGGGGGGACCAAACCCTAGTCCTTTTCCTCTCACTTTCAACCAAAACCAAGAAAAAAATGAAAACCCTCTCAAATTCTCTTTCCCTCTCACGTGCAATTTTTTGTCTATTTCTCTCAAGTTTTTGTCTCTCAATCTCCATTACCAAACAGGTTTGAATTCCTTTTCTCTGAACTTTCTGATTAATTGAGTTTATTTGTGAATTATGCATGAGAATGTGTAGGAAGTTTTGGGTTAGAATTATGTGTTTGGTTGTTCACTGCATGTCTAATTTTTTGCTGGATTTTAAGTTGAGAATACCTGTAGAATGATGTTATGTGTGAAATCTGGGTCTGCAAAAATTTTTCAAAATTTTCGTGCATTCGCTGGCTTGTTCGCACTGCGAACCTGGGGCGAGCGTTCGCCAGGCTTCACAGTGCGAGTGATCTAGCGAGCAGCCCAGATTTTTGTTTTTCTGATAGTTCATTCTGATGCATGTCTGTCCTTAATTCTAATGATCTATCTTGGTGTTTTTGTGTGGATTTGTTTGTCATTTGTGCAGATGGGTCCTAAAACCATGATCAGGAAAAGAAAAGCATCCACATCAAGACAAGCACCGGTCCGCTTTGATGAGACTCGGTTCAGAGGAATTAGACAAGCTCAAAGGTATGAGGTGTTAGAAGCAAGGACCATCCTGGCGGAGAAAAGGTTTGTTCTGAATGAGCAGGGAAGTTATCGTGCCATTGCTGCCCTGTTAACTGCAAAAAAGTGGGATACACTGATAACTCCTGTTGATTCATATAATGTGGAAATGGTTCGTGAGTTCTACGCCGACGCCCTTCCTGATGAGGGCGATCTGTTTAATTGGACTACGGCTGTTGGCAGAAAAACGGTAAGGTTTGACAGAAATACTATTAACCGAGTTCTTGGAGACCCCCTTCCACTGCGTGCTAGCCAAGAGGATAAGTATCATGAGACACTGAGTAATTATCGTGATATTGCCGCAATGACTCGTGATCTCCTACGCCCAGGTAAAAATGTGAAGTTTAATCATTCAGGAGTGGCTGTTCGGTATCATCGAGAGGATATGGTGCCTTTGGCTCAACTTGTATTACTTTTGGTTGTGACCAACATTACGCCAAAGTCACACTCCTCTACCGTTCCGATTCGTTTGGCTCACCTTGTCCACAGTATCCTTACTAATGTGGAAATTGATGTCGCGAGAATTATTGTAGATGAAATAAGGGCCATCGTCGAGAGTGGTTTAGGTGGGAATGCTTCGAGGAAGAATGCCCCTCTTGCTTTCCCTTGTTTGATTATGACCTTATGTGCTGATGCTGGAGTGACTTTGCCTTCGCGTCGTCAAGTTACTGTGACGTCGACTATTGATGATCGATATGTCGACAAATTTTGCAAACCGAAGGGTGTTAGAGCTGAATCTTCTGGGGCTGGTACTGGTGCTGATGCCGGTACAAGCCAGGGTGCTGCTTCTGGATCTCACAACTTCTATCCTTATCAGCAGGAGATCTGCCAATATAATTGGGATTGGATGGCTGCCCAGCAGCGTGCCATGACTAATATTCATTATTCTTTGCAGGTTCTCCAATTGCAGATTCGTGACCCTTCTACGCAGCACACTATGATGTCAAGGGAGCAGTTCCTCGCGCATGCTGGATGGCCTGAGGCCAGGCCTGTTTTCAGAGGGGGAGAGGAAGATGTTGCTGAGCCTGCTGCTGATGATGCTGAGGAGGGGGAGATGGCGATGATATTGTGATTTCTGATGATGATGATGATGGGAAGAGGACGGATGTACTAGGGACTGAGCCTAAGGATGAGCCAGGGACAGACGTGCTCGAGACTGAGTCCGAGGAGGACTGATTTTTTTTTGGATCTTAGACTTTTACACTTCCTTTGGTCATCAAAGTGAAGTTTCTTGTATTTTGTTTTTTCAGCTTTTACTAGTCTATTATTGATGTACTCGTACTCGTGTGGTACTTTTTGGATTATGTAGGTGTTTTATACACCAGGCACTTTATGATTATTATTAGTAATGATTATGGTTTGCAGTAAAATTTTTTGTTTCGCTTTACTAATAAATTGTTGGTTTTTAATTATAGTATTAAGTGTTGAGTTCTTCAGTTTACGAATGCTCAACACTTAAGTGTTTTTTTTGTTGTTAAGTGTTATTAAGAGTTGAATTCTTCAGTTGACGAATGTTCAACTCTTAAACTGTGCATATGTGTTATTTTGATGTTCCTTCTTTTATGATGGAATTTGGGAAGTAGGTTGGAGACTCTTGATTTTAAAGGTAGATTCCTCCAAGATGTGAGGGCTATGATAGTACCGTAAGCATTGTGTTGCGACAAGGTACATTGTTACCTAGCTCGAGAATTTTGTATGTTTTAGGACTTTGTGTCTTGGTGCGATTGAAAATGTTGTTTCGTGTTACAACTTCCTTTGAATGCATGTGTCATTTTAGGATAAAAAACCATTAAAGTGAGTAGCCTCCAAAGTATTACTATATGCTAAGGATTGTGATGAATGTTGTCTTTACTTTTAATTCATGCCTTATCTTGTGACCATGTGATTTTGTGGAAGTAGGAGAAGTGATCAAGGCACTTTTTGAAAGTTAGCACAACCATGTCCATATAGTAATTCACCCGTGAGGAGAGAGCATTTGGTAGCCCCTTTGAGCCTAAACAGTTTAGAACTCAATTGAATGATGAACTTGTTTTATGTACATAATTTGCAAGTTTGGTTCATCATTGAATTTGGTGAGTTTCTAGCATTTTCTTCTTGAACCTTTGAAAATTGTTTACTTTGATTTCCTTGCCTTAAAAAGCAAGGAACATTCACTTTAGGTTGAGTTGAAAATGAGTTGGGGAGAATAAAAAAAGAGGAAGGGTGTGTTACTCCAAATTTTGAAAAAAAAAATTGTTTCAAGCAAGCATGTAAAGAAAAGAGTGTGAATATGTTGTTACAAATACGAAAATGCTTGCTTGGATGAAAAAAAAAAGAGATTCAATAATTGTACGGTAGTTTGTGAAGGTGTGATGAAAAATTGGTGAAATGAAGTTGAGATGTGTGAATTTGTGATTAGTGAATGTTCTTTTGCGTCGGCAATTTCGTTTCAAAGACCGTTAGAAATGTCCCTTTTTTGTTCACCCGACCAAGCTACAACCTTGAAGTCCTTAGTGATATTTTACTTCCATGATTTCTGTTATGACCATTGAGATATGGTATGAATTGCTTAGTATTGCATCATTTGTCATTTGAGTGTAATTGTCCCGTGCTTGTATGCACGTGTGCCTTCAATCCTTTTTCGAAGAGGAGTGTAGAATGACATGTGTATGTTGGGTTAGTTGTTTCTTGAAACATTGTTTGAAATTGTTTAAGAGACAAGTTCTTTTACATTATAGATTCTTGAATTGTGTAATTGTGCATTGTTGTGATCGTTGTTTAGTTGAGCCGTTTTTCGCGTCTTGGTTGAATTGAGTGCTCGAGTAAATCCTCGTGAGAGGCATACTTTGCTTGAAGACAAACAAAGAGTTAGTTGGGGAGAGTTTGTTAGATGTCAAACATGTTATATATTTGTATGAAATACTTGGCATTTTTCATTTCTTTCTAACGGTAAATTGTGAATTTAAGCGGTAAATTGTGTTGTAATGCTTACAATGGAATATATGTGCGGAGCTTGTAATTTGTGTGTTAATGTGCAGGTATAGGCATGAAAGGAGCAAAATTGTGAGACACATGAAGTGGATGCAAGTTTCCACTGAGTTTAGAGCTGCAACAGGGTGTTCGCAGTGCGAACAATCTGGCGAAGGCCCAGCGAAGGTTCGCAGTGCGAATGACCAGCGAAAGCACCAGCGAAGGGTGGCAGAGAGTTCCAACTTTGAGATTACCATGTGTTCGCACTGCGAACTCCTGGCGAGGGTCCAGCGAAGGTTCGCTGGTTGGTTCGCAGTGCGAAGGTGCTGGCGAAGGGAGGCAGTAAGTTCTGGGTTTGAGAATTCTGGCTCGCTAGTTTATTCGCAGTGCGAATGTAGCTAGCGAATGATTCGCAGTGTGAATGAAGGGTTCGCAGTGCGAACCCACGATTTCTACTTGGGGCGGTTTAAGTCTCAGAGGCACTTAAAGTGCCATTTTTCCTCATTCGCAGTGCGAATGAATTGCTCGCAGTGCGAATACTGCAGAATTCTGCTTTGTATAAATAGAATTTCACTTTATGTTTTAGGGATCTTTTGTTCATTTTGATCCAAAATCATAGTTTTCAGTCTCTTTACCATTGGAGCTTGTATTTTCACTTGGAGAAGCTGATTTTGCATCCATTCTCGATTATTCGGCGTGGATGTTTACTCATCTCCTCTCTTTTCTAGTTATCCAATTTACCATGAGAAGTGGTAGCTAAACACTCAATGTTGAGGTTAGATGTAGTTGATTCTGGTTTTATGTATTGCTTTTGATCTATTGTATATGAACAAAGTCTTTGATCAATATAGATGAAGTTGTTTTCTCTTAATGCTTTATGTTTTATTTGTTTTACACTAGACATAGATTCCACAAATCTTGACCTAACAATTTCATCTCTTAAAAACCAAACTCTAGACATAGATTTGCGATTTGCTATTCGCATTGTGTTGATCTTAATGATCGTTGTTTAGATTGTTAGCGTGAGACATCATCTAACGGTTTAAACAACGGTACTCACGACTTCGCTTTAGACATAAACTTAGTCGGGAGGATACGCGGTTATATTGGTCGGAAACCGAGTTCATATGCTTGATTAATCGTTTATACATGGAAAGGATTAGCGAAACCTAACCTTAACATGCTTTTATAAAACCTTTTACAAAATCTTTGTGACCAATTAATCTTTGCTACAAGTGAATGTTAAAAACAATTGAGAAACTTTTGAAACCGTTAACTTAGAATATCGCAACTATTGAAAGGCACGCATCAAATATCAAACAATCCCTGTGGATACGATTAAAAACAACCCCCACTATTACTCTTCTAACACATATCAAATGGCCTGAGGCGCCATATGAAATGGCTTGTGGCCTCTAACTGAGTCGCCATTTCATATGACGCCACCCTTATATTGGGTTTTCAAACCCAGCCATTTCTCTAATTAATCTGAAAAATGGGTTTTTTTGAAATTTTTTTTGAAAATGTATGTTAGTTTAAAAGAAAATCCACATATGGTAACACCATTAACTACATTTTTTTTCAATGTATTCTTTTCAGAATAAGTTACTCATTATGAGACAGAATAAGTAACTTATTTTTAAATATAATAATGAAGTAAATAAAATTGAATCTTTTAAAGATGTTATTCAAACACACGGTTCTGCAATCATATGTGTAGACACCTCTAACAGAATTGTTTTAAAGAGATGTATAATATAGCTTTTTAGTTTAGAAGAGAAGAATCCAATATGAAAAGTATTTAATAATTATATACTGAAAGACGAACTGTAGCCACACTAAGTAACATCTATTATTTATTTTGAAGCGGACATAACTTCATGATATCCTCCTATAAATTGGGGTGAAGTAGAAAGCAAAATGCAGAAAGTGCTTCCAACTCTTAATTAATACTTTGGAGAAGTACTTAAGTACGTACTTAATCAATTGCTTCTTCTTTCTAATTATTTCTAGCTTTAATTTCCCTTGCTCTTATATGATAATTTATAATGCTTGATTATTAATTATGCTTGCCTTGTTTGTCTCAGATATGGATTATGTGAGTAGTGCACTGCTGTCTGCTCTTTTTGTTGACATGCATTGTCACATACTTTACCACTTCACTCTATGCAAGAACCAAAAATTCAAACTACAAGCTTCCACCTGGACCTTCCTTTTTCACTATCATGTCTAACGTTGTTGATTTCTACAACAAACCACAACAAACACTTGCAAAATTTGCTAAGTTGTATGGTCCTGTTATGCGTATAAACCTATGCACTGAAACCACTGTCATAATCTCCTCATCAGATATGGCCAAAGAAATTCTCCATACTCATGACTCTTTGTTCTCTGATAGATCTGTTCCTCATAACACAACAACTCATGATCACAATAATTTTAGCTTAGTCTTCCTCCCATTTTCTCCTCTTTGGCAACACCTTAGGAAAATATGCCATAATAATCTATTCTCTAACAAAACTCTTGATGCAAGTCAAGAACTTAGACGTATGAAACTCAAAGATCTTCTCGATGATATGCGTAAAAGCAGTTTAACCAGCGAAGCTGTTGATATTGGAAGAGCCGCTTTCAAGGCTTGCATTAATTTTTTGTCTTACACTTTTGTGTCTCAAGATTTTGTTGAGTCATTGGAAGATGAGTATAAGGATATAGTTTCCACTCTCCTGAAAGCTGTTGGAACACCAAACATCTCTGATCATTTCCCTGTGTTGAAGATTTTTGACCCACAAGGCATTAAAAAACACACTACAAATTATGTTGCAAGGGTGTTCTATGCCTTGGATATCATAATTGACAAGCGAATGAAGGTGAGAGAAAGTGAAGATTATATCTCAAACAATGACATGTTAGACACCTTGTTGGACATTTCCAAAGAAGATATTCAGAAGATGGATAAAAAACAGATTAAACATCTATTACTTGTATGTATTTTTATCTTCTACTTTGATATAATTATGCACTAGTGATTTACATGGTCAATTTAAATTTTCAAAGGCCCTATATTTAGACACGATTTAACTGTGGCAAAATAAGTAAAGATTTTATTTAGCCACTGTTCAACCGTCGTACACACTCTTAAAGACGGTCATGATGATTTACTTAACACGTAATTGTTGTACTTTTACCAGGATTTGCTTGTGGCGGGAACTGATACAACAGCATATGGATTAGAAAGGGCAATGAGTGAACTAGTACGCAATCCTAAGATTATGTCAAAAGCCAAAAAGGAACTTGAGGAGATTATTGGATTAGGAAATCCAGTTGAAGAATCAGACATAGATAGGCTTTTTTTTTTTTTTTTTGTAAGCAAGTAGATTAATAAATCGAGAACTAAGGGTTCTCAAACCTGTTTACAAAAAGGGACGAGTTCGACAACTCGACAAAAAGAAAATTGGAAACCAATTGCACCTACGAAAAGGCTATCAACGGATTTTTACAAAAATCGTAAAAATTGCAATTGGAGTTGCCAATTTCACCTATAATAGACCATTTCCATGCCGTAATTTTGATACTCCAAACAATATCTAGAACGTTCCAGCTTTGATTCTCGAAAATAACTCCGTTCCTAGAATTCCAAATATTCTAAGAGATAGCCAACCAAAGGACTCCCGCTTTCGCTTTTGGAACGCCCTGAGACGAGCAAAAGGAGAACCACCGCAAAAAACTATCTTCGGAACACGATACATTATCCACACTACTCTCTACAAAACCAATCCACTCCCGAATCTCCCTCCAAATCAATCTCAAAAACCTACAACTACAGAAAAGATGAAACTATGATTCTTCTACCAAATTACAGAATACACAACCAAAATCAGAACCGGGCATAAAAACACCTCTATGACGAAGGTTCACCTTGGTTGGCAACCTTTTCCAAAATAATCTCCAACCAAAAGCTTTCACTCGAAACGGTACTTTAAGTCTCCATAACCGTTTCCAAACTCTCTCCACACCATGCAAATGCGCATAAGAGTGCGAGTTAAAAAACGCAGCTTCAGGGCTGTTGCCGAAAACAGCAGCAGCAGTCGTACCTGCCACCAGGACCCCAGCCAAAACCTCATCCCCACTACCTGAAACAGTCGCAGCAGTGCCAGAATTCCTGACAACACCATTCTGCATTTCCGCCGAATGGACTAGGAGCGGCTCTGAGCTGTACTGAAGGGCCGAAACCTCCTCCTCCAAAAGAGTACCTGCAAAAGAAAAAGTTCCAGCAGAAATACCTTCAAATGTAGTGAAAAGAACCTCCGCAGCAGAAACATTATGGGAAGCTGCTACATTCACTGAAGAATTAATCCCAACTGGAGCTGCAATTAAACCCGCCCTGTAGTCAGCAAGAATGTCGGCACAAGATTTAACCGAAAATCCTTGCACTGGATCAGGCTTCCAAAACACAGAGTCATGACTGTCTCCACCAATGGTAACATTCCTCAACAACCTCAGAAGATCGTTTCGGCTATCTTCAACATCTGCTAAAAGACTCCTCTTAACACCCAAATCCCCCCATCTCCAACCCCTTTCCACCCAACCTCCCAAACTAGCCACCGAGGCATCTTGAAGCTCAGAATAAGAAAAAAGAATTGGAAATTTCTCCTTGAGAGTGAAATCTCCCAACCATCTAAAATGCCAAAAAGACGAGGTGAAACCATTACCTATCACAAACTTACAATTATCCATGAAAATATCGACGTCAAGATTTTTATCTATCCCCCCAATATCTTTCCATCACACCGAATAATAGCTACTTGCTTTAGTATAGGATCCACCCTTAACCATATTAGAACAAATGTCCCTGTACCTCGCTCTCAAAATTCTATACCACAAAGACTCCGATCCATTCAAGATCCTCCACCTCCATTTAAGAAGAAGAGCGATATTGAAGTCCTTAATACTTCTCACCCCTAAACCACCTTTTTCAACCGGCTTACAAATATCCTTCCATCCGATCCAATGAATCCTTCGTCTTCCCTCCGTTCCCCCCCAAAGAAAGTTACTTTGCAACCTCGTGATTTCTTTAGCAATTTTAACCGGCATCCTATAGAAAGAGAGCATAAAAATAGCTAAAGAACATAACACCGATTTTAGAAGGGTAATCCTACCTCCAAGGCTAAGGGTGCGACATTTCCAATTAGATAGCCGACGTTTAATCTTTTCGACCAAACTACTCCACATCATAGTTCTTCTCGGATTGAAGCCTATAGGAATTCCAAGAAAAGTGAAATTGCTTTCCTCCATCCTACAAGAAAGAAAAGAAGCCGCCGCCTCCAAAAAATCAGGATTACCATTAATACCAATGAGCTTACTTTTATGATAGTTAATACCCATCCCCGAAACAAGTTCAAAACTCCTTAGAACCACTTTTAACGCCCATACTTGTTTCCAACTACTTTCCCCGATAAGCAAAGTATCGTCCGCGAATTGGAGGATCTCAACCGAGCAATCCCTATTGATGGAAATTCCTTCATTTTCACCAATTTCCACCGCCTTTCTAACCAAGCCCGAAAGCCCTTCCGCAACAAGGACAAAGAGAACAGGAGAAAGGGGATCGCCTTGTCTCAATCCCCTCTCCACAATAAACTCCTTAGTCGGCTTCCGTTAACAAGCACCGACATCTTGCTATTGAAAATTAACAACTCCATCCATCTCAACCAAATATCTCCAAAACTCATCCTCCGCATCATGAATCTAAGAAAGTTCCAACTCACTTTATCATAGGCTTTTTCAAAATCCACCTTAAAAAGGATACAACTCTTTCCTTCCTTCCTACTAAAATCCACCAACTCGTTCGCCACGAGAACTCCATCTAAAAGTTGTCTTCCGGGGACGAAAGCGCTTTGACAATTAGATATGATAGAGCCCAAAATGACCTTCAACCTTCCCGCTAAAAGTTTAGTAAGAATTTTATACAAGCAACCTACTAAGCAAATTGGCCTATAATCGTCTAAGCTCAAAGGGTTTGAAACTTTTGGAACTAGCGTCAAGAAAGATGAAGTGATAGATTTCGATAAAACCGTGCCCGTGTGGAAGCCATTGAAAAAACGCACCACATCTTCCTTAACAATCTACCAACATTTCTGAAAAAATAACATAGAGAAACCATCCGGGCCCGGACTTTTAGATCCCTCACACCCCCACACCGCTTCTTTTATTTCTTCTTCCTTGAAAGGGGCTACTAACGACTCTCTATCCATATTATCAATGCTCCTAAAATAGATGCCCTGTAAAGTAAGTCTCTCTTCAACCTCTTTGACGAATTTCATTGAAAAATGTTCAAACACGTCGTCCTTCACCTTACTAACTGAATCCTCCACTCCACTTACCGGATTGAATGTCCCGATATGGTTTCGTCTCCTTCTCTCTTTCATAACTCTGTGGAAAAACCTACTATTATTATCTCCGTCGTTGTTCCACTTCACCCTCGCCTTTTGGATTAGCATATTCTCCTTTATCTTTAGATTAATCCAAAATCGGCTAGACGCTTCCTTCCTTCTAGAAAGAATGTCCGCACAATCACTATCTTTTTCGAGAGCTAGTAACTCGTCCGCTTCATTCAACTCTCTAACCCCTTCCTCCACCTCTAACTCATACCTCACAAAAACCTTCAAATTCCACCACCTAAGTCGGTCTTTAAGGAGTCTCAATTTCTCCTTCAAAACAAAATCACTTCTCCCAACCACATTCAAAAGCTTCCACTCCTTTTCAACAAAAGGGATGAAATCTTTAAACGTAAACCACTCGTTGTTAAATTTAAAAGGCTTCGGTCCCCAATCCGCCCCATCAATCACCAACCAAATAGGAGAATGGTCCAAAAGATCCCTTAGCTCGATAGATTGACCTACCACCCCCCATCTTTCCATCAAAATCTCCGAAATTAAGAACCGATCAATCCGACTCATTGACTTCCCATAACCACTATACCAACTGTATTTTTTCCCTTTACACGGAACACCCACCAAGTTGCTATTTGCTATGAACGAAGCAAACTCCACCATCTCCGACCTTCTATAAACCCCTCCTCGCCCTCTCCTTTCACTAGGATTTTGACCGGTGGTAAAAGAGAGTTTACGTTTACACCCTCCAGCTCCACTATTGCTTCCTCGAAAAGCAAGGGTAGATGTGGAAATATCAGGATGATGTCCCTCTGAAGGTCAAGATTTTCTCGTGGAGATTAGTTAGAGATAGATTGCCGGCTCGTTCCAACCTTGCTTCTAGGGCCATTATCTCTTCATCTCAAGACAAGGTGTGTGTTTTGTGTAACCTTGTAGATGAGGATGCCTTGCATCTTTTTCTTATTTGTCCTAAAGTTCAGAATTTGTGGTCGAAAATTTCTGTTTGGTTAGGAGTTCATCCGGTTTATGCCGATAATATTTGCAATCATGCTTTGTTGTAGTTCCTTGCTCTGTACCATAAAGGTAAAGACGACATGAGTTGTTATTTGTGGACGGTCTCGTCTTGGTGCATATGGAGCATGAGGAATAATATTATTTTCAACGGTTTTGTTTGGGACACGGATGAAGTTTTTAACCGTATTGTTTCTATTTCCTGGAGATGGTTAGAAATAGGCCGCAAGAGGTGTAATTTCTTTGATTGGATGTATCATCCATTAGATTTCTTGTAATTTTCTTTTTGGTTGATCGTTCTCTCCCTCTTTTGATGGGTTTTTTGTAGAGGGTTGGAGAATCCCTGTTTCTCCCATTAATACAAATTGCTTATAAAAAAAAATTCCAAAACGTGCTCAATATGAATGGGCCATTGGTAGAACAAATATATGGGAGGATGCTCATGTGTTTTCACCAGAAAGGTTTATAGGATCTGAAATAGATGTGAAAGGTAGACACTTTAAGCTGACACCATTTGGTAGTGGGAGACGTATATGTCCAGGATCACCATTGGCAGTGAGGATGTTGCATTTGATGTTGGGATCATTGATCAACTCATTTGATTGGAAACTTGAAAACAATATGGAGTTTAAGGGCATGGATTTGGAAAAATCTCTAAGGGCTATTCCAGTTGTACTAAATAAAGTATATTAAGCAATTAATGAGATCCATGTATTATCTTAAGTTTGTTGGAGATTGAGTTTGAGATGGACCTGGTTTTAGGGGAGTATATTGTATTTTGATCTAGTTTTTGTTTTTACTTTAATAATGTGTGGGTTTGAAACTTTAAAGGTTTCCACTCCTTAGTCTATGGAGGTGTATGCTAAAACAATATGGTAAATTAAACTTCATACTTTTGTATACTTCTGTGTTTATTTTTTGATAAATAAAAAATGGAGTTAATCAAAGCAATAGAGGTGCTCTAACCCCTACAACTAAAGAACCTTACAAAAGAAAGAGAAAATTATCTAACACAATCAAGAGGGGCAACTAAAAAGTCTTAAAAGTTACAATGTGATAATGGGAATCTACCGATAACACTCCACTTCTAAACTGTCATTTTAATAACTAAAACTTTCTCATTAACATTACAAACATCACCTTTGAAAAATGATTTTATTTCTTTTAGTCCAAATGCTTCAAGTAATAGCCCACCAAATGATACCTTTGTTGCTTTCTTTAACTATCTTTGACAGTTCTTTCTTGAAGTAGATGAAATTTTGCCAACAATAATGATTCACCACTATAGGAATTTCAATCCACTTTTCCACGCCCTTCCAAATTTGCCAAGTGACTTGACATTGAAACAATAGATATAGAGCTATTAAAATGGGCTATACGGCTTTAAACGGGACGGTCTTGACAGGCCCCGGGCTTTTTAGGGCTGAGCCAAAAAAGCTCTGTTGTAATATGAATTCAAAAATTACTGTCAGAATCCAGCCCTAGATGGGGTTCAAGCTACCCGACCCTAAACGAGTTTTTTTTATTAAAAATAAAAATTAAAACTCCATAATATTGATTATACATGAAATTAAAAATTATATTATTTTAAACATAATACCTTTTTAAGTACTATAGTATTTTTTATAAATACAATAATGTGTTTTTAAATACAACACTTATCTAAATTGTATAAAATAATACTCAAATATTTCACATAAGAGAAACTAATCGAATATTGATTATATAAATGTATAAGATTTAAACGAGAAAGATTGAATAAAATAGAGATAAAATTTAGTGAGGCGAGAAAAATCAATATATATATAATTTACAGCTATGCGGGTCTAACGGACTACCCACGCCCCATACGGACAAGCCCTGATGGGTAGTAGATTTTTAGGGATTGGTTAAAAAAGTCCTGAAAAAATATGGGCTCTAATTTTAAGGCTCAAACCCTATAATTTTTCAGGTCTGGTGGACTGATCTATTTGGACTAACCCATTTTGACAGCTCTAAATAGATGTTCAATATTTTCATCATCTAAAAAACAGAAACAAATGGCACAACATGAGAATTAACAAGGACTCCTCTTCTCTTCAGATGATCTTTACTTGGTAATCTATCGAGGAACAACCTCCAACCTAACATCATGATTTTTGGTGTAATTTTGTTACTCCAAACATCACTCAGAACCAAGAGAAGAGGTTCCTCCTTGTAGCGGGAAAATTTGAGATTAAGCTATTGATTAACTTAACTCGCAAAACAAGAGTCGCCACCACACTTTTATTTTTCCAAAGGAAAAGAAAAAGAGTGAACAAAACCTGAAGAAGTTTTAATACAAAAACTAATAAAAACAGAGACAGGGGTAAGGGGATTGGTTACGCAAAGGGAAGGTGTTAGCTAGCAGCCAAAACGTCTATAGTACTCTATACGAACCTCTTTGAAAATCTAACGTTTGACTTAAAAAGATGTTGTTTGCTACAGATGGTGGAGGTGAGAAGAGAAGTATTTTTTATAATTTTGTGTTTGACAAGACTTCCTGAGCTTTGTGCTTACTTACCCACAAAGCGCAATGGAGGATCAAAACCTCGTAGTTCGTGGTAAAAAATAACAAAATGGTGTGTTATGAGCCATTTTAAATGAAAAGACAACTTGTCATTTTAAGGAGAAAACTTCAACTAATCACCTACAAGTATGTGAAAAATGGACCTATGCATATCCATGAGAAGGGCTCCAACTTGGATAAAATCAACAAGTATGTCACTAGCTCTCTAAGGTGGAAAAAAGTCAACTTATTTCAAAAAAATACTATGGGGATAGGAGCATCACATCTCAACTATAAAAGACTCATGTCTAGACTTTATGAAAAATTTTAAAAGGAAAAGTGCATAAAAGACACAAAGTGATTTGAATGGGTTAAAAGTTTTTTTTTAAGTCTTTTGAAAAATGTTCTAAGTATGCTCAAGATTGATTAGCATTTATTAAGAAAATGAGTTTAAAAATGCACTTCACAAAGTCAAGGTTTATTATGAAAATGGTTCTAGTTTGAAAAAACAGAAAGTTTTGAAAAAGGGAGAAGATTTTGAAAATTTAAGAAGGGGGAGGAGATGGAGAGGCTATCCTAAAGAAATAATATAAAAGCTAAGGAAGTGTTGTACCTTAATTTTTACCCCTAAGATTTCTCACATCTCATTTGTATTTTATACCACGAACAAGATCATGCTTTGGTTCCTCTACCCCTCTCATCTTTGGGTTTTTGCCTTGCAGGGATCACTGAGCATCAATGTGTTTCTTATTTTTCTTGATTTGCTTATGTTAACTAACCTTTAATCAAAATACAAAAATATGTGTGTTTCCCTTTTACTAACTTTTTCAGGAAGGATTTGATTCAAGGATATCAAATATCAGTCTCTCAGCTCGAATGAAATTCATCTGAACAAAGTCAAAGTTGATCTGCAAACAATTCAAAATCATCTGATCAAGAGTTTCCAAGATTTAATTGATTGTTATTCAAGAGACTCCAAGGTTCATGTGTTTATTTCCATGCCTTCTTTGACAAGCAAAAAGAATCGAGCCAGAGCCACATCAGTGCAATCAAAAGGCAATTTTCCCATTTTTTTCACTAAAGTAACCGATTACTGTAACACCCCCAATCTATCCCCCAATTCAATAAAGCGATAACAAATAAATCAGAGTATAATTAAAACATTCATGGAATAGACGAAGGTGTCACATCAATTGAAACAAAATACAATAACCAGCTCATATAGATATACAACAATCAGGTAGCACACAACAGAGGAACTCAGTTCCTAACACCCACAATTCAGATACAGAATAAAAGCGGAAAATCTGCAACTGAATCTCATATATATATATATAACATAAAAGTTTGTCTGTCATACACAGAGTCATACATGTATAATCCAAAAAGAACCTATACATATACACATAATCACACACGATCTTCGCGACTACCCGTTGCTACATATCAGAGCCGACCGACAAAAGAATAAAGACCTAAGCTTCACAAAAAGACCTCCAGCATCTAATCTGCAATGCCTCATAGAGCATTCAAAACAGCAGAAGGGTGAGAAACACAATTATAATATAGTTGCATACAAATATATAATAACACAAAAATACACATGTAAAATATTCTCACCACAACTTACACCAGAATTCAACAACAAAACAACACAATTCATATCTCATATATCCATCACCAAGGCATATCAATCCTGTTCAATGCATTTATCTCCATATATATATATATATATATATATATATATATATATATATATATATATATATATATATATATATATATATATATATATATCACTCATCAATTCCATTCACAAATCCACACAACATCAATCCATTCATGATTTATGCAAATGCACAGAGACCGATACAACGACTCTAAGCAAATGCAATGCGGGTACCGTTCCATCCATCATTCTCATCATTAGTTCACTCAGGAACTATTGGAATCATCGCTTGTTACTTAGTGTATCTCCCTGTCGGGAAAACGATGTTCCCCGTCGCTTTAGGTCCTCTTTGTATAAGGCATACGACGTTTATGGATCGCTTTAGGTCTTCTTTGTATAAGGCACACGATCCGATCGCTTTTGGTCATCTTTGTATAAGGCACACGATCGTCTATTATCCTCGCTTTAGGTCCTCTTTGTATAAGGCACACGATGTTATAGTGGATTCCCTCTAGAACCGTTTCGTCGCTCACACCCCACAAGGGCACACGACATCACAAGATGCATATCATGATGCTTAGCATACAATGACTCATGACAATCCAATGCATACATATATAGAATCATGTGAACCATCTCAACATCAATAATCATGCATATAGAATCAACCATAATCATAATTCATTTACTTGCACTTAGGCCACAAACCATCATCACAACATTTCATCACATGCATTCACATCATATAACATCACACAAGTCATACGATATATATCAAAAGCATATTGCATGATAACACATCAAATAGACACCATTAAAAAGGTAAAAGTCGACAAAATGACACATTTCCAAATTCTCGACATAATTAAATTGGCCAACAGTCTCAAAACTATTTTAATAAGAAATAACATTTCAATAGCTTTCTAACGGTACCAAGAATGCCTCGATCCGAGTTACAGATCAAAAGATGAATTTTCAAAGAAAATAATTTATTGAGAAACAGCCAGATTCGCCTGGCGACTTACGATTTCGCCTGGCGAATCCCCCTTCGCCAGCACTTCGCCTGGCGAACTAGTGGCGAGACCTAATTCGCCTGGCGAATCGCACCAGAACCAGAATTTTCTGCTGCGGGTTACATGGTTCCAAAACCCCCAAAAATCCTATTTTTCATCCCAAATCAATTCCAACAGCAAAATAAATATCAGCAATTGCTCATAAACACAGTGTGATCATACAACGCAATTTATATCGATTTCCGACCGCAAAAACATCGATTCCTAATCATTTTCTCATTTTCAACCTAGAAGTGAAAACTATGAAAAGGCAAGAGAACCTTCAAACACACACATACATATTCATACACAAGCATAAGATAATCGAGTTTCGCACCCTTACCCGATTTAATCGTGTTTGAAAAGTCGGTTGGATCAATTTCTTTCTCTCTAAGTTTTCTCCCCTTTTCTTCTTTTCTTTCCCTTTTCCCTCTTCTCTTTGTCTTTCTCTCTATTTTTCTCTCTAAGTTCTATTTTAAATGAAAAACATAATATCTACCCATCAAAAGACCAAAATACCCCTACACTCATATATCTCGCAAACACTCTGAAAACCCGATAAAACATAATCACGATGAAAAAATAATATATTGCCAAATAAAAGTCAAGAATAAAATAATATAATAATAAAAATAATTAAATCGACTCGATTAAATAAATCTAACAAAACTGGGGCGTTACAACTCTCCCCTAGTTAGAGATTTTCGTCCTCGAAAATATTACCTGAGACGAACAACTCTGGATACGACTCCCGCATCCGACTCTCCAACTCCCACGTCAAATCGCCCTCAGCAGCGCCTCCCCACGCTACTTTCACAAGCGTAATATCCTTGCCTCTTAACCGCTTCAACTCGCGATCCAAAATTCTCACTGGTAATGCCTCAACCGTAAGGTTCTCCCTTACCTCTACCACATCCATCGGAATCACATGCGACGGATCCGGAACATACTTCCGAAGCTTTAAAACATGGAACACATCATGCAAATTCGAAAGACTCGGCGGCAACGCCACCCGATAAGCCACAACACCCACTCTCGCGGATATCTGGTAAGGACCAATAAACCGAGAAGTAAGCTTCTCCGACTTCAATGCACGACCAACACCCGTCACCGTGTAACTCTCAAAAATACATGATCACCTTCTTGAAACTCAAGATCTTTCCTCCTTCAATCATGATAACTCTTCTGCCTACTCTGAGAAGCCTTCATCTTCTCACGAATAAGTTTCACCTTTTCCGTAGTCTGTTGCACTAACTCCGGTCCAACCACCGAACTCTCACCAGATTCATGCCAACACAACGGTGTTCGACATCTTCTTCCATACAACGCTTCAAAAGGTGCCATTCCAATACTCGAATGGAAACTGTTATTAAACGTGAATCCCACCAACGCAAGATAACTATCCCAAGCACCACCTTGCTCAAGAACACAAGCTCTCAGCAAATCTTCCAACGACTGAGTAGTTCTCTCGGTCTGACCATCTGTCTGCGGATGATGAGCCGAACTCAATCTCAACTTGGAACCTAACTCCTTTTGCAAACTTTCCCAAAATCTGGAAGTAAACCTCGGATCTCGATCTGAAAGAATACACAATGGAACACCATGTTGCTTTACAATCACACGGATATAAATCTCAGCCAACCGCTCCAAAGAAAAACTGATGTCAATCGGAATGAAGAGCGCCGATTTAGTCAGCCTATCCACAATCACCCAAATGGTATTATGTCCCCTCTGTGTATTCGGTAACCCTGTCACAAAATCCATAGAAATGCTGTCCCATTTCCCCTCGGGAATATCCAACGGTTGCAATAATCCACTAGGCTTATGATGTTCTACCTTTGACTTCTGACACATCAGACACACATAAACAAACTGAGCCACATCCCTCTTTAATCCAGACCACCAAAAGATCTTCTTCAAATCTTGATACATCTTATTAGCTCCCGGGTGTATACTCAAATTACTCCGGTGTCCTTCCTCTAAAATCATCCTTTTCAAGTCCGAATCATCAGGAGTACAAATTCTAACACGAAATCTCAAAACACCCTTACCATCCACTTTAAAGTCACCATTCACACTTTGATCTCCAACCGTCATCAAATCAACAAATTTCACATCCAACTTCTATCTCTCGCTAACGGTTAACAAAAAATCATTAGTGACCTTTAACATACCAAGCCTCACGCCATTAGATGTCAATTCACACACCAAACTCAAATCTTTAAATGCTTCTAAAAGTTCCCACTCTTAAACCATCAAAACAGACATATGCAAAGATTTACGGCTTAACGCATCGGCTACCACATTAGCTTTTCCAGGATGGTAATTCAAGCCAAAATCGTAGTCCTTCAAAAATTCCAACCGTCTTCATTGCCTCATATTCAACTCTTTCTGATCAAACAAGTATTTCAAACTCTTATGATCACTAAAGACTTCGAATTTTGCACCATAGAGATAATGCCTCCAAATTTTCAATACAAAAACCATTGCCGCTAATTCCAAATCATGGGTAGGGTAATTCTTCTCATGAATCCTCAATTGCCTCGAAGCATAAGCCACAACCTTACCTTCTTGCATCAACACTCCACCTAAACCAATCAAAGACGCATCACAATACACCACAAATGGTTCAGTAGGATTCGGTAAGATCAAAATCGGAGCTGTAGTCAATCTTCTCTTCAGCTCACTAAAACTTTCCTCACACTGAATATCCCAAATAAACGCTTTACCTTTACAAGTCAGCTGGGTCAAAGGAAGTGCTAACTTGGAAAAACCTTCGATGAATCTTCGATAATATCCAACTAAACCCAAAAAGCTTATAATTTCAGTAACAGATCTAGGAGCCTCCCATTGTAGAACTGCATCTACTTTAGATGGATCCACAACAATACCATTACCTGAAATCACATGCCCAAGAAAACTCACTTCTGACAACCTGAACTCACACTTGGACAACTTGGCAAAAAGTCTCTTTTCCTTCCTAATTTGCAACACACTTCGCAAATGTTCTGCATGTTCCTCCCGAGACTTAGAATAAATCAAGATATCATCAATAAACACAACAATAAATCGATCCAAATGCTCATGGAAAATACGATTCATATACTCCATAAACACACCGGCGCATTAGAAACCCCGAACGACATCACAGAATATTCGTAATGTCCGTAGCGTGTCCTAAAAGCCGTCTTCTGAATATCTTCCTCTTTCACTCTAATCTGATGATAACCTGACCTCAAATCAATTTTACTAAACACACACGCACCTACCAACTGGTCCATCAGATCATCAATTCGCGGAAGAGGATACTTATTCTTAATCGTCACCTTATTCAGCTGGCTATAATCAATACACAATCGCATACTTCTATCTTTCTTTTTCATCAATAAAACTGGAGCACCCCAAGGCGATACACTCGCCCTCACAAACCTCTTTTCTAGCAATTCATTCAACTGCTTCATTAACTCAACCAACTCAGATGCCGACATACGATATGGTGCCATAGATACAGGTCTAGTACCAGGAACTAGATCTATAGAAAACTCCACCTCTCTCTCTGGCGGCACATCCGAAATATCCTCTGGAAACACCTCTGGAAAATCACACACCATTGGAAACACATCAAGTGCAACTTGACAGTCCACAGTCAACGATGCAAATAACCCAAACAACTGAGCTTCATCCGCCAAATGTTTCTTCAACTCTTTGGTAGATAAGAAACTCGATTCCTCGTCTTCTTCAAGAGAAGGAAATCTTACCAGCTTATGATAACAATCAATGTGCACTCGATTGAACTGCAACCAATTCATTCCCAGAACCACATCTAAACCCTCCAATGGCAGACACACCAATTCCATCTCAAAATCTTTACCATAAATGGTCAAAGGACAACTTAAACAAACCAAGGAAGTAGTTACCGACCCCATTGCTGGAGTATCAATAACCATCTCTACACCCATCGAAGACAACAAAAGATTCAAACGCTTCGCGCACTCAGACGAAATAAACGAATGAGTCGCTCTGGTATTAATAATAGCAACTAAAGGCGTACTATTAATAAAACAAGTACCTCTGATCAGACGGTCTGCACTAGTAGTCTAAGTTCCTGCCAATGAAAATACTTTCCCTCCAGCTAGAGCTTGCTTTGGTTTCGGACACTTCGTACTAACATGACCAGGTTCACCACAGTTGAAACACTTCACCACGTTCCTCTTACAATCAGCTGCGACATGTCCTAAACCTCCACAATTGGAACACTTCCTCATATCCTTTCTACATTCAAACTGATGATGTCCTAAGTCACCACAACTAAAACATCTCGGAGGATTAGACATACCTCCCCCACTTGGCCTTTTATCAAAACTACCCCTTTGCTTCAGCATAATGTGGATAAAACTGAACAAGCTCCACAAACCTAGCAGTGTAATCAACAACAGACATGTTACCTTGTTTCAACTCCAAGAACTCTATTTCCTTCTTTCCTCTAACATCTTCAGGAAAATACTTCCTCAAAAACTCCCTGCTAAACAAAGTCCAAGTGACCTCTTCACCTGTAGCTTCCCAAACATGACGCTTACTAACCCACCAATCATCAGCCTCCTCCTGCAACATGTGAGTACCCAGTCTCACCTTATGTTCCTCAGCACAGTCCATAACTCGAAAGATTCTTTCAATATCCTTAAGCCAAATCTGAGCACCATTAGGATCATGTCTCCCTTTGAAGACAGGCGGTTTGTTATTCCTGAACTCATCATTCCCACCAGCATTAGGTGCACCCCACACAGCCTGAGCCATAGCTTGCATAGCAGCAGCAAGAGCAACGTCATTCCTACCAGCCATATTATGTTCATTTCCAATAACAGCAACTATGGTTAAATAAACAGCTTACCCAAACACCAAGACCGACACGGACTGGCACGAACTGACACAAACTGGCTCTGATACCACTTAATGTAACACCCCGAATCTATCCCCCAATTCAATAAAGCGATAACAAATAAATCAGAGTATAATTAAAACATTCATGGCATAGACGGAGGCGTCACATCAATTAAAACAAAATACAACAACCTACTCATATAGATATGCAACAATCAGGTAACACACAACAGAGGAACTTAGGTCCTAACACCCATAATTCAGATACAGAATAAAAGCGGAAAATCTGCAACTAAATCTCATATATATATATAACATATAAGTTTGTCTGTCATACACAGACTCATACATGTACAATCCAAAAAGAACCTATACATATACACATAATCACACACGATCACCTCGACTACCCGGTGCTACATATCAGAGCCGACCGACAAAAGAATAAAGACCTAAGCTTCACAAAAAGACCTCCAGCATCTAATCTGCAATGCCTCATAGAGCATTCAAAACAGCAGAAGGGTGAGAAACACAATTATAATATAGTTGCATACAAATATATAATAACACAAAAATACACATGTAAAATATTCTCACCACAACTTACACCAGAATTCAACAACAAAACAACATAATTCATATCTCATATATCCATCACCAAGGCATATCAATCCTGTTCAATGCATTTATCTCCAACATATATATATATATATATATATATATATTCACAAATCCACACAACATCAATCCATTCATGATTTATCCAAATGCACAGAGACCGACACAACAACTCTATGAAAATGCAATGCGGTACCGTTCCATCCATCATTCTCATCATTAGTTCAATCAGGAACTATTGGAATCATCGCTTGTTACTTAGTGTAACTCCCCGTCGGGCAAACGATGTTCCCCGTCGCTTTAGGTCCTCTTTGTATAAGTCACACGACGTTTATGGATCGCTTTAGGTCCTCTTTGTGTAAGGCACACGATTCGATCGCTTTAGGTCCTCTTTGTATAAGGCACACGATCGTCTATAATCATCGCTTTAGGTCCTCTTTGTATAAGGCACACGGTGTTATAGTGAATTCCCTCTGGAACCGTTTCGTCGCTCACACCCCACAAGGGCACACAACATCACAAGATGCATATCATGATGCTTGGCATACAAAGACTCATGACAATCCAATGCATACATATATACAATCATGTGAACCATCTCAACATCAATAATCATGCATATACAATCAACCACAATCACAATGCATTTACTTACCCTTAGGCCACAAACCATCATCACAACATTTCATCACATGCATTCACATCATATGACATCACACAAGTCATACGATATATATCAAAAACATATTGCATGATAACACATCAAATACACACCATTAAAACGGTAAAAGTCGACAAAACGACACATTTCCAAATTCCCGACATAATTAAATCGGCCAACAATCTCAAAACTATTTTAATAAGAAAGAACGTTTCAATAGCTTTCTAATGGTACCAAGAACGCCTCGATCCGAGTTACGGATCAAAAGTTATGAATTTTCAAAGAAAATAATTTATTGAGAAACAGCCAGATTCGCCTGGCGACTTAGGATTTTGCCTGGCGGATCCCGCTTCGCTAGCACTTCGCCTGGCGAACTTGTGGAGAACCATAAATTTAGAAAAACCCCAAGAGTTACAGAAGCTAACCCATTTCTGTCTCTCCGTTTTCGCCTGGCGACTTACGATTTCGCCTGGCGAATCCCCCTTCGCCAGCACTTCGCTTGGCGAACTACTGGCGAGACCTAATTCGCCTGGCGAATCGCACCAGAACCATAATTTTCTGTTGTGGGTTACATGGTTCCAAAACCCCCAAAAATCCCATTTTTCATACCAAATCAATTCCAACAGCAAAACAAATATCAACAATTGATCATAAACACAGTGTGATCATACAACGCGATTTATATCGATTTTAGACCGCGAAAACATTGATTCCTAATCATTTTCTCATTTTCAACCTAGAAGTGAAAACTTTGGAAAGGCAAGAGAACATTCAAACACATACATACATATTCATACACAAGCATAAGATAATCGAGTTTCGCACCCTTACCCGATTTAATCGTGTTTGAAAAGTCGGTTGGATCAATTTCTTTCTCTCCAAGTTTTCTCCCTTTTTCTTATTTTCTTTCCCTTTTCCCTCTTCTCTTTGTCTTTCTCTCTATTTTTCTCTCTAAGTTCTATTTTAAATGAAAAACATAATATCTACCCATCAAAAGACCAAAATACCCCTACACTCATATATCTCGCAAACGCTCTCAAAACGCGATAAAACATAATCACGATGAAAAAATAATATATTGCCAAATAAAAGTCAAGAATAAAATAATATAATAATAAAAATAATTAAATCGATTCGATTAAATAAATCTAACAAAACTGGGGCGTTAAAATTACCACTATATGGGTAATCGATTACCACGTGGAAAATTTGAAAAAAATCAGTAAATTCAAATTCTGCAGCATTTGGCACCAATTTCATCATTTGAGAATATTCTAGATCACTCCCAAATAATTCCCCTACCTCATCACAATTAATTCCCACCATACACCTTCATTAATCACCACTTGATCTTGATTTTGCCTCCAAATTCAAATTCCAATCCTAACTTTGGCTCCAAACCAAACTCAAAGCCACCAAAATTCCCAAGCCTAAACTCTATAAATAGAACCTCATTTCATTCATTCTACAACCTTTTGATAGCCAAATTCACCTTGTCAAATTTCTTCTTGCCTCTTTCAATTTTCTCCAACTACCAAATTCACGAAAGCTCTTTCTTCCATTGGAAGTTAGTAAGTTCATCATTAGAACTTAGTAATCTTTGAGCTAAACCTTCATCCATTCACTTTTTCATCATCAATTCTGTAGATTAAGGCTTTGAAGTGTGGTTCTTGGAGTTGATTTGAAGAATTTTCAGATTTGAAGTGGTAAACACTTGATCCACCATTGTTGTTCTTGATACATCTTTCACAATGTGATCTTTTGTTGATTCTCGTTGCTTGATCTTTGAATCTTGAAAATTGTGATCCATTGGTGTTATTTGCTGTTGATTCACTTGAATTTTCGTTCAGAATTGCATCCTTGATCATGAGGTGTTTGAAGAAACGATTGATCAAGTTTTTGCACATTTTAAAACTGATTTCCTGCTATTTTAGCAGGTGTAATTGGTTACCTTCCTGGTGGTAATCGATTACACCCTGTTTTTCACGTCTGGATCTGCCATTCTTGTAGTGGTAATCGATTACCAACATTAGGGTAATCGATTACACAGTGGCCAAAATGTGATTTTGGCTTGTTTTTGGGACTGTTTTGGTTGCTTTTCCTTCCATTTTCCTTTTGTTCTTTGCCTTGGATTACATCATTGTGTGGTTCAATTAGGCATTTCTTCATCTATTTCTCATTTTCCTTGGATCGATGAAAATCTTCAATATCATTTGAACTTATTTTAAGTTCTTGATAAAGATGAGATCGTTACCTCTTTTCTTTTCGTGCAGTATTGCTTTCGGAGAGTGATCTACATATCACTTTTCTAGCATGCATTAGCACTAACATCGTTATTGACCGACCTATCATAGTATGATCTTCCTTATAGATTGTGCTACGATTGCTTAACATAGCGCTACATGTGTCCCGTATCGGAAAATGATCATTCTTGGCCCAAACTTATGTTTGCAAGCCCAAGGATGGTTGATTATTTGTCTTTTAGCTCAATACCTATGAGACTTGTTGTTAAGAGGCTTTGGTCTTATCAATCCTCTAATGAGTTCTCATTAACCTTGACCTAAGTGCATTATTCAATCGCTATAGATCATTTGTTCTAACAACTAATCACTAACTTCTAACCTTACCTTTATGTTTCCTTCTTGTTTATACTTCCGTCATTTTCACTTTGTCCACTTGAACCGTATGTTTATGCTTATGCCTTTTTCTCTTTGTCCACTTGGACCAAAAATATTAATAAAGGCCAAAATCTCTAAAAAACTTGTGCTTCTAATCTTGGACTATGGCTACTATCCTTTGCATTGGACATGGAATTTTGAACCTATACCTTACACTTCTATGCTATTCTTGGATCCTTGGACTTAGAACTAGGACCTTTTCCCTTTGCTTTGGAATTATGGTTTGAAGACTTTGGAGCTTTGTGCTTTTTCTTAGTGTATGGTGAAGATGGCTACATTTGTGGTTAGATTTTTCTTATCCTTAGCTTTTACTTTATGCTTTAGGATAGTCACTTCTTCTCCACCCTTTCTTCAATTTTTAAAACCTTCTCCCTTTTTCAAAACCTTCTTGCTTTCAAAACTTGAACCTTTTTCACAATAAACCTTGACTTTTGTCAAGTACTTTTTCAAACTTCCTTTTCTTTAATAAATGTCAATCAATGTTAATCATACCTTGATTCTTTTCAAAAGACTTTAAAAAACATTCAAACTCATTCAAACTCTTTTTGTGCCTTATGCACTTTCTCTTTCAAAACTTTTTCATAGGTTTAAACATGATTCATCTCTTTAAGCGGAATTATTCGCTTGGAAATGACGACTTGTCTTTACATTTAAAATCAACCATAACAAACCAATTTTGTCATTTGTACCACGAACTACGAGGTTTTATCCTATATTGTACTTTGTGGGTACGTAGGCATGAGTTGACAAATCTCTCCAAACACAAAAAAAAAACTTAAAAAATACTTCTCTTCTTATCTCTTCAATCTCTTTTCAAACAAACCTTTTTAAAGGAAAAAGCGTAGATATTTCAAAGGGTTCCTATAGAGTACTATAGACGTTTTGGGTGCTAACACCTTCCCTTAGTGTAACCAACCCCCTTACCCAGTCTTTGTTTACTTGTTCTTGTTTAGAACTTGCTAGGTTTTGTTCGCTCTTTTTCCTTTTCTTTTGGATAAAATAAAAGTGCGATGGCGACTCTTGCTTTTTGAGTTAAGTTAATCAATAGATTACACTCACGATTTTTGCCACTACAGAAAAGTGGCGACTCTGCTGGGGAAGAATTGACCAGTCTCTAGTTCTTACTGGGTTTAGCCTACTTTGATTTATTTACGCTTTATCTATTTGATTTGTTTGTTATTGCTTGTTCCATTTGGGTGCTTGGTGATCTTGTGTGGTGAGATAAGTCCTATACTCGGACTTGAGAGCACTTATGATAGGAGGGTGGTATAGTCTTGTTCGACTTACGTGGAGTAGTCCTTACTAAGCTGACTTGAGATCCCCCACTCAGTAAAGGCCCCTTTGGGATTAATGATGTCATACGAGTAGTGGTAGGTGACATTACTTTTTCTGATCTGGGAGCCTGCGAAGCTGAGGACCTTGGAACCCTTTAACCCATATTGGCCTTATTAGGACGTGGTGCGGTGGCTATTCAGGTGTAGACTTGAATTAGTTGTTACGCGATACCACACTCAGACAAGTTTCCATTGAGAATATTGTTGGTTGACGAGTAGTCGTTTAAGCCGATAATATCCAAAAGATGGAATTATGATTCTGGGCACGTTTTAGAACCTTGTTCGGCAGGTGCTGATACCCTTAGTACATACCATTGTGGGTTGGTTCTTAACCTTGACTCCATTCTCGTGACTCGCACCCTTGACCCGTGCGCTTGGAGTCATCTTGTTTGTGGTTGTTGCATCCATGCATTCTTGCATTCATGAGCATACATATGCATTTATCCAAGTTGCCAAAGGAACTCATTTCAACTGTCTCCTTCTTCAGTTATCTGTCCACCGTCAAGCTGTTTCCTCGACACAACTACGGAACTAGAGCTGCTGTCATATTGAGAATAGAAAATCCAGAACAACACAATGCCTAAGTCAGAATGGAAATTGATGAGTTGAAGGCCAACATGACCAAGATCACAGAAATAATGCAAGTTCTGATTGCTAGAGGTGAACCACCTCAGAGGACCGTGATCTCTGAAATCTCAACTACTGCTGTTAACCCCCCTCTGATTCAGCAACCAGCTTCGACTTGGCCAGTATTTGGGTTACCTCTAAATTACTCGCCACCCCTTGCAACTACACCAATGGTTGTCTCGTCTGTACTGCCAGTATCTTCAGCTCCATTGTTCACTGAACCTCAGCCTGTTGTGCATACCACAACTCAAGCTGCTAGTTCTTTAATTTTTAGGGTCCGCATTAATTTTGTAAAAACAAATAATAGCAGCAATATGTTAGATAGGATATTTTATCTTGCTAAAGAAGAACAGGTTGAGCAAGAAGTCCTATTGTGAAATGGAACATGTTGAGTTGAAGTGGTTTCAACGTCTGGAACAACATGTCGTATTAAGATGTCCCATGAAGGTCCATTCGACATCACGCCAGAACTGAAGTGAATTAAAGATTCTGTTATGTCTTAACAGATGCAGAATATTTCGGGAATAATATGCAAATTCTATGTGGCGCTGAATTAAAAGGTCTGAAGATTCAAACTTGAAATTGAGAAGAATATTGGAAAATATACACTTTCTAAATATGGAGATATTTTAGGAAGTTAAAGATTGAAGTCCTATTATGTAGCAGAAGTTTCTGCTGATCTGTAGCAGCTTATGTGCTGTGTTTGTGAAGGCCCAAATCGAGTTGGGAATAGGTTATATATAGATGCAGTGTAACCTAGAATTGTAACTGAACCAAAGATGTAAAAGTTCTATTATTAGGGTTGGTTCCTGTACCACTCGACATATGATTTGGACAGTTTTTTAGTGTGATCCTCGAAGCTGTTAAGTAAGAGGAGTATTGTTCTTCGAGGAAGCTTTTAAGTAACTCTAAGTTGTGTTTTGGAAGTGTGTCTTTCTTGTTGAATTGTTGTATAGGTAAAGAGCCGTTGATGCAGTGGCAGAGTGTTGACTGCTAGACATCATTGCGATGATTGGGAGTGAGTAGGGTTTCTCATATCTAGAGAGGATCTTGATAGAAGGATCATTGGGTAGTGATTAAGTGATAAGCTGTAAACGGGGAGTTTAGCTTTGAATTGATACTGGTGATAGTGGACTTCATCCCTGGCTTGGTAGCCCCCAGAGTAGGTGTGTTAGACCGAACTAGGTTAACAATTCTGTGTGTTTTGTTTTTATCTTTTCAGTACCGTGCTTATTGTTATATACCTTGCCATGTGTCCTCATGTCAGACCAGATGTCGAATGTCATGTTATAGGACATCTGAAGTCTGATGTACCAGAATTTCAATTGGTATCAGAGCAGGTCATTCTGTTCTTTATCTGGATGAGATCCGAGGGAAGATACTTTCTGGTTCATGGTCAAGGTAGAAGCTTTCTACTGAAAAGTTGTTGAACTTGGAGAAGTTCATATAGGTGTGAGAATGGTCCCTAGAAGTGGAGGATGGACTGTTCGTGACAGGCAGTGGCATGTGCTGAAGGCTTGGAGGTTTGGTTGAAAAGCTGTTGTGTTGTGGTTATAATAGGTTTGATTTATTTTCAAACCTGTGGTATTGTGGTGTCACCTGGATTATGATGCTAGGGCTGATATGTGACACCTGAAGGTTTTGAGGAGTTTGTGTTGTTGTCCGCTGCGTATCTATCTGAAAACTCCTGAGGTTGTAACTGAGAAGGTTGTTCTTCTCTGAGTGTATATCCTATGGTGATAGAATATATGCAAGACTGCTTCAACTTACTTTGTCAACGATACTTGAAGATTATTGTTCAAGTCCACTCATAAAGGCATTGATAAGTGAAGTTATAAGGAAGAGATCTGAAGATAGTAAGAAGTAATTTACTTTCGCTTCTTTTCTTAAAAAGGCTAATCTCCAGTCTTTGATCTCTTGGTGTGTTCCTTAGAATGATGTCCTATCTAGTGTTAGAACATCACGGCAGAATTGTGCAGAATTTTGTGGTCTAAAGGAATGGCATAACAGATGCTCTGGGTGCTAAACTAATGAGGTTTGATCGCATGGGTTTAGAACCTACTCCTGATCTGGAAGAGGAGGCATCCGGGTGGTATGTCTAAGAAGTTTCTAGCCCTGGAACTTATCTTAGATGTGTGAGTTGGTCAAGGTGTGATCAACATGTTATTTACTCCTGAGGTCAGTTTATTTCTAGTCCTTGCTGCAGGAGTGGAGGACCTGAGATTCAAGAAGTATTTTCTCTAGCAGACTTCTTGGACATTAAGGTCAAAGATCAAAGAATCGTGATTTTTTCTCTGTTATTTGGAAGCCTTATCTGAATGATCTTGTGAAGCTAGATAAGTATTGACTGTGTGTGATTAAGGATTGATTTGATTCCAATCACAGTCTGTGCTGCTATTAAAGGGGGGAGCTTGGTGATTCTGTTTTGGAATGTAGGGTTTTTCTTAGTGCAGCTGGACTCTGTTCAGAATGTTATGGTTTTTGTCTCCTGAGATCACGAGCCTCTACCTGATTTATGTACTGGTGTGAGGGTCTAGCAGTAGGTGAATGTGTTCAGCAGGTGTGTTGAAGAGAGAGTGAGCTTTTGAAGACATGAAGATGCATCTTATGTTTTCCATTATTCAAGGTACGAATAAGCACATGTTATTCTTGATAGGGGGAGAGTGTCAAAATTTTATGCAGCTGGACGTGTTATTCTTGATAATTCTGCGGCTTTTGGTGTTGGCACTTATTTTGAAGCAAATTAGGAACTTGCATACATGAGGATTAAGTGTGCTAGGATGTGTCTTGTGCAGTTATGATCTTTATTGCTTGTGTTTAGGAAACATAATTAAAACAGAATTTTATTGCACTGCTGAAAGCATACAAGATTAGAAAAAGCAACAAACAAAGAGTCTAAAGATTATCCCAACCCCCCGAATCTAGAAATGTTTTTCAATCTTCGTCCCATTCATCATCAGAAGCTTGAAGTTGCTCTGAAGGTCTTTTGATGGCCTTCATCCTTGTCTCTGATGTTTTTCTTGTTCTTGTGGCTCCTGAAGTTGCCCCAGCTGTGGACAGTGTTTTGTTCCTCAACTTCTGTGGATCTGGTTTCTTGACTTCCTGCATGTGTCTCTTTCCTGCATCCTTGTTAGACTGACTCATGGTTCTATCTGTGATGTGTTGTTAGAAGCAAGGAGGTTTGGTTTTTATACTGCATAAAGAGTCTTTGTTTGTATCGCCTGACCAGTCAAAGTGGTCTTTTGTTTGGGAACTTGTTTTTCTTGGGACCTTGTCACATTGGATGTAAGAACTTCGTGTTTGGTGCCTTGGTAGGTTAAGAGGTTGTCCAATTGTGGCTAAAAAGGGGGGAAAGTGAGAATAGGTTTTGTCTAGTTGTCTGACGTGATTCTTTTGAGTTTGTTTTCGGTACAGCTACTGGTGCTGGTTGTGATCAGGTGGTTGTGATTACCTGAATAAAATACAGAAGGTGTGTTCCTTTATCTTATGCTGATGTCTTACATATTGTTACAACATCATTGTTTGTTGTGTATCCTGGATGAAGGTCTGGGACTGTGCTTGTGGAGTTGGAAGAAGCAGCATTATTGTCTGAAGTGGCAGTTCTGACATAATGTGGATTAGAATGGGCAGATTCTGATCTTGATGGTAAGTAGTTTTGGTCTGGCAATACATGACTACTTTCATGATGAAGACTTCATTAGGTGCGTGTGAATGTAAGGACAGAAGGTTGTAGTCAGTGGTGTGATCTGATCAGAATGGCTGAAGATAAGGAGGTTTCTTCTAATACAAGTAAAAGGTGGGGGCAGTCCTTATAGTGGGTTGCAAGTAATCTAAAGACATTTGTTATGGAATATGTGAAAAATTCCAAATCAAGTGGGATTTTATATTGGACTTGGAAGACCATGTATCTGAAATAAACATGGTGAAATCATGCTCAACAAATTCAATAATGTGGCAATATCGTTGTGCTATCATAAGGTGCATTGGTTGTTCATGTCAGGGGGAGTTAAGGCTGTTGTCTATGGTCGATTACAGCAAGAGTGCAGCTTTTTGCGTTGCTTGCGTGCTGTCCAAGTTTGTGCAGAGTGATGTCAAACAACATGATGGGACATGTACTATTGAGTGTGGTTAGGTGTTCCTAAGGCTGGTGTGCTATCCCAGCTGCTTGAAGCTAGTGCTTATGCAAGAGGAGTCTGAAGAGAAGAATTGTTGTATCTAGGAGAATTTATTTTTCTCTGCTGGTCTGTAGGAATCTAGAAGGGATTGTGAGTTGTGCTGATCGATAGAAGTCGTCTCAGAATCCAACAGAAAAGAAAATGTGCGTGTGTTTTGGAATGTATAATTTTCTATGGAGTCTTGGGTTGAAAATGTTGTGACCAAGCAGACATTGTCTGATAAGATGTCAGAACATGGTACAGGACATGTTTTTCTTGAGCCAAACAAGGAATTATTCTGGACGGTAGTGTAAGGATAAGGTGAAACACGTGTCTTTGCCTTTGCATGGAACGTTATTGGCTCAATTTATGGTAAGAATCAGTTGAGAAGCAATAAAGGCGGTCAAGACTGTTTTGGAAGGTAGACATTGAATTTGGATGGAGTTTTTGATACCTAAAATAGCGTTTCTTTGACCAAGAACCTTGAAAAATTCAAAGCCCATTAATTCCAAAGTAACTGGTCAGCTATTTATAGGGGTTGTTCTTTTCTCCTTTAGCCAATGAGTGTTCTTG
Source organism: Lathyrus tuberosus (assembly GCA_022829125.1). Taxonomy (NCBI): domain Eukaryota; kingdom Viridiplantae; phylum Streptophyta; class Magnoliopsida; order Fabales; family Fabaceae; genus Lathyrus; species Lathyrus tuberosus. Next base: position 6,744,371 of record JALAZF010000289.1, on the reverse strand, counting down.
TTTCATAAGTCTTATGGCGTTTGTTCGTTTTTGGGTGAGCACCACTTGGGTCTGGTTCTGTGAGGGCCTTCTTTGCAATTTTTGGCTAAAAAAGGGGAGAAAGGGTTTGCGAAATGGTTTGCGTAGATGCTATGTCTGGAGTCTGCAGTTATAGATGTGTTCAGGGATGCCGAAGAGGGTGTCCTATCCTTAAGTTGGTGTTGAGTCTTTGTGACTTGTGTCCTGAGTTATGAACACAGTTGTGACTTGTGTTCTGAGTTACTTGGGATGATAGATTGGTACTTCTTAAGTTTCATCTTATGCCACAGGTCGACTAGGGGCGTCTGATCAAATAAGGTGTGCAGAAATCTCTTATGCCACCATTGGTCCTTTATGTCAAGACAAACGTTTCTTTTCTAGAGGAGTCTTCTACAATTGTTCTGGGTCTGTCCTGGAAGGAAAAAGAAATGTGTTGTATTGAGGGGGAGTGTCAGATATCTTCTTCCTCATGTGAACCAAATGACTTCAGAACATTCTACTTCTTAGGTCCTAATGTGCTGCCTGAAGTTATTGTGTTGTGGTGCTCGGAGGTGTTGGTATGGAGCTCATAGAATATGCTGAAAAGAGTTGTCAAACATGATGTCCTAACATCCTTCAAGATTTCCCAAGAAGATGATTCTCCATGGTTGCTGTACACAGTAGCTACTGATGGTTACTGTTAGGTTCAATGGTTGCTAATGACTACTGACAGTAGTGTAGGGTTGTAATTGCTGCTGTAATCTGGGTTGTAATGTTCATATATTTGTTTTAGCCAAAATTTGCCAAAGGGGGAGAATGTTAGTTCTTTAATTTTTAGGGTTGGCATTAATTTTGTAAAAACAAATAATAGCAACAATATGTTAGATAGGATATTTTATCTTGCTAAAGAAGAACAGGTTGAGCAAGAAGTCCTATTGTGCAATGGAACATGTTGAGTTGAAGTGGTTTCAACGTAGGGAACAACATGTCGTATTAAGATGTCCCATGAAGGTCCATTCGACATCGCGCCAAAACTGAAGTGAATTAAAGATTCTGTTATGTCTTAACAGATGCAGAATATTCAGGGAATAATATGCAAATTCTATGTGGCGCTGAATTAAAAGGTCTGAAGATTCAAACTTGAAATTGAGAAGAATATTGGAAAATATACACTTTCTAAATGTGGAGATATTTTAGGAAGTTAAAGATTGAAGTCTTATTATGTAGCAGAAGTTTCTGCTGATCTGTAGAAGCTTATGTGCTGTGTTTGTGAAGCCCCAAATCTAGTTGGGAATAGGTTATATATAGATGCAGTGTAACCTAGAATTGTAACTGAACCAAAGATGTAAAAGTTCTATTATTAGGGTTGGTTCCTGTACCACTCGACATGTGAGTTGGACAGTTTGTTAGTGTGATCCTCAAAGGTGTTAAGTAAGAGGAGTATTGTTCTTGGAGGAAGCTTTTAAGTAACTCTAAGTTGTGTCTTGGAAGTGTGTCTTCCTTGTTGAATTGTTGTATAGGTAAAGAGTCGTTGATGCAGTGGCGGAGTGTTGACTGCTAGACATCATTGCGATGATTGGGAGTGAGAAGGGTTTCTCATATCTAGAGAGGATCTAGATAGAAGGGTCATTGGGTAGTGATTAAGTGAGAAGCTATAAACGGGGAGTTTAGCTTTGAATTGATACTGCTGATAGTGGACTTCATCCCTGGCTTGGTAGCCCCCAGAGTAGGTGTGTTAGACCGAATTGGGTTAACAATTCTGTGTGTTTTGTTTTTATCTTTTCAGTACCGTGCTTATTGTTATATACCTTGCCATGTATGCTCATGTCAGACCAGATGTCGAATGTCATGTTATAGGACATCTGAAGTCTGATGTACCAGAATTTCACAAGCTACTCCTGAGAATCCCCCTTTCGTGTACCATGCTGCTGGTCCACAATCCGAAAGTCAGGGAGAACCTGGATACATTGAAGAAGTCAGAGAGCAATGAAAAACTCTAGAGAAAAGGATAAGAGTCGTGGAAGGAAATGATGTCTTTGGTGCTGCCACAATGGACATGTTCTTGGTTTCAGAGTTGGTTATGCCTGCCAAATTCAAAACTCCTAATTTTGAGAAATACAAGGGGCACACCTATCCTAAAAGCCACTTGGTGATATACTACCGCAAGATGGCTGCCTATACCAACAATAACAAACTGCTCATTCCTTGTTTCCAAGACAACTTGAGTGGGGCTTCAATGAAATGGTATATGGGACTTGAGAAGAACCGTATCCAAAGTTGGAAGGACTTGGATGATGCTTTCTTAAAGCAGTATAAGTACAATTTGGACATGGCACCTGATCGCCGTCAACTGCAAAACATGTCTAGAAAAGAAAAAGAATCCTTTAAGGAATAAGCTCAGCTCTGGAGAGGGCTAGCTGCTCAGGTGGAGCCACCCTTGGCAGAAAATGAATTGAATGGATTATTCATGGACACTCTTCAGCCACCCTTTTGGGAAAAGATGATAGGTAGTGTATCATCTAGTTTTGATGACCTAGTCACTATTGGAGAAAGACTAGAAGAGGGTATCAAGAAAGGAAAGATTACTAATGCTAAAGCCTTTAATGGTGCTAGAAAGTCCGTTGGGAATTTGCAAAAGAAGAAGGATGGCGATACCCATGTTGTTTGAATTGAAAGGAAACCCCATCGTAGGAAACTACAATAATTAGCTGCAGTTGCTCATGTTGTCAATGCTCAACTAGTTTAAGCTCCTTGTCAGGCTGTTAGACAAAATCAGAACCGCAATAGGGTTAACTTTGATCTTATCCTGATGTCCTACACTGAGCTGTATCTAGGTCTTGTTCAGAAAGGTTTGATTACAACAAGGGCTCTACCTCCTCCTCCAAATCCTCTCTCAGTCGGCTATAGGGCTGATCTTCATTGTGAGTTCCATCAAGGTGGGGCAGGCCATAACTTGGAAGGTTGCTATGCAGTGAAGGATAGAGTACAAAAGCTGATCAGAGACAAGTCCTCACCTTTCTTGATGATAATCCCAATGTTGTCTACAATCCTTTGCCAAGTGAAGTTTGAGTCAGTTCAGACAGATAATCTCATAAAGCCAGTGTTTCAGACAGGACAGCTCATCCTTGTTACTGATTAGTCACTAGGCCTTGTTTTCTTTCTGTTTGCATTTTTCTTTGATTGTATTGACTATTTACTTTCGAACTTTATTTGTACTTTCATGGTTAATTTTTAATGAAATGAGCATTGCAATGTTTTGATTCAATTCATTTACATCCACTATGTGCATCTTTATGCTTTCTTTTTCAAAAACAAAAATATATCTCCTGTTCACTTTCTTTATCAAGCTTTTGTTTATGCAAAGATTGTAGGGAGGATGATGAAAACGAAATACCTAAAATTGCTGGATTGTATGCTTTTAATTAAAACTTGGCTGATGATGTACAGACATTGTTTCAACTCCCAAACACTAGAGAAATAAGGAAGATAATCCCTTGTCAACCCCTTTGAGCCTAGAAGTTGGAGTTTCTTTCAGTACGAAAAAACCCGCAATCTTAACCTGGGGATGGGTAGTTCTCAGTTAATTTGACTGTACATTTAAACACAAGAGAATCATTCAATAAAGGTTGCAATCACAAGCTTTCTTTTGCACACATCAAAGAAGTGTCGAAGATGTCTTTCAAATCAAAAGCTAATGATGGCTCACCATAATCATTAAGCCAGACAGTCACTATCTTTCAAATAAAAAAAATCAAATGAAAAGCCTGCTAAGTCAAAACCTATGAAGGAGACTTAGGCAAAAATCGAGGCATCCCGCTGACTGTAAGCTTAAATGACACAGTTCAGGCAAAAGTTATGGATAACAAACAAATCAATCAAGAGGTTACCAAAATCCTCAAAGAAAAAACGAGTTGACTGATACCCTCATCAAAAACAACAAAATGTTGTAAGAAAAAGTGACTACCATTTCAAAATTCCCTTGGCCCTTGAGCCATCATCATAATAGTTTTGTAATTCCAAAATCGCTTGGAACCTGAATGCATAGTTTAAATTAACTGAACATATGACTGAAGATCATCATGAAGAATGGGTTGGGTACAAATAAACTTTGAGCTTATATCCTTTGTTTCGAAATTCATGAACCATACCACGTTACAACCCTCAAAAGACCTAATTGAAGCCAGGTTTCTTTTGAAATCATACTACTGCAAGGTTGCATAAATTCAATTCTAAGATTGTTTCCAATCATCTGTTTTGATGTCATACCTTTGCTTTCTCTTTCATTTTTGTCTAAATCACAGTGTTTTGACAAGTGCTTCATTTTCTATACATCAATAATATCATTCCAAAAATGACTTTGATTTCAAAATTGCATGAGCTTTGCATTAAAATTACCATGAATGAATGGTTTTTTTTACAGACAAACTTTTCTCATCAAGAAATTTCAAACAGTTTAGAAAACTTGGTCAATGATCCTATCAGGGGCACGTTACTTCCAGATTCAGTTGATAATTGGTCCAAGATTTGTTCGCTTAGTGCAAGTTATTCTCAGAATTGGTTAACGAAAAGATCTATTTCAAGACCCACACTAAGTTTAGCCTTCTCAACAGTCATTTCGAGAACTGAAGCCATGATCACTTTATCCTCAGCATTAGTTTCAAGAATTGAAGTCGTGATCAGTTCATTTTTCCCCCGCAGTAGTCAAACTGAAGCCATGATCAGTTTATCCTCATTAGTCAACCAATATGGGGCAGTCTTCTCTAAGAATACCCGAGCAACTTTTCGTGTCTTTCCTCAAAAGACCATCAGCCTGATACAATTCATAAATGACAGAGATATGTTTAACATCTTCTCTCCAAGCAGAGTGGGCAGTGTTCCCTGTGTTGAGGAATCAGAGTTCCATTCTTCCCTCACAAAAGAGTCTATCTCAGTTATCCCGATCATCTGCATTGCATACATAAATCATTCATAGTTCATGAAAGCTCCTATGGTTTGACAAAATTTTGGTAAAACATATTATTGATAAAGATGAATAAATCTGGCCATGAACAAAGATGTCGAAGAAGATGTCTCAACCTGAAGACACGACATCCTGGATTAATATACTGATTTAGCAGGTTTTAAATCTGTAACAAATCTGCGCAAGTATTGATACGCTTTCTAGGAATGGATCAAGGACCAAAGATATGAAGCCTAAGACTGCTGAAGACTATAAAAGAAGACGTAGTCCTAGGGTTTATGTACCTTGTAGATACCTTTTGTAACCTAGGATTGTAAGTCTCCCTTTGTATCGGTTGATGCACTGTGGTAGACCTATGTATCGCACAGATCCATAAGCCTTTAGGTATTGGAGTGTGTATTGTTCTTGGATGAAGCTTTTAAGCGAATCCAAGCTAGCGTGTTGGTCAAGTATGCTTGACAGAATTTTGTATCAACAGGGATGGTTTAGATATCACAGATTGTGATTAGGGGAAGTGAGTGGTGATTCTCATATCAAAGATGGTGTTCTTTGGTAAATATTTCATTGGGTAGTATTTAGGAGATAAAGTTGTAAACGGGGGAGTTTAACTTTATAATTTTACTACAGATAGTGGAGTCTTCTTCCTGGATTGGTATCCCCCATATGTAGGTGAATTGCACCGAACTGGGTTAACAATTGCTGTGTTTTTTTATCATTCTGCAGATATTCATATTCTGTTATTGTTCTTGATAAACATGTTGGAATAAATGTCGTAACATCTGTGATTCTGCAGTTACTGATATTCAAGGTATCAGTATGTTGTTCTGTTCTTGTTTAAATGATTATACAGAACAATGTCTTGACATGTGTTAGGACATCTGCTGTCTGCTATGCCAGAATTTCAATTGGTATCAGAGCAGGCATCCTGTCTGGTTCTGGATGAGATCTTTGGGAGATACTTTCTGGAATTTAAACAAGGAGGAGTTTTGAAGATCAGATCAATCAACTCAGACATACTCAAGGGTATTAATGGATGGGATGGATGTTCTGGATCGAAGGTAACAACCCGGTGGTTGTTCATGTTGCTAATGAGGTTCTACAACAACTGCAGGAGAAGTGGCTAGTTCTCTTGTTGGGGTGTCTTATTAGATGTTTTGACATCTTATTAGGGCAAGTTGAACTTGTTCCTTGGTGGTTCCGCTGTATATGTTTCAGATGGAAGAGCTCTGGAATTATGGGATTCTGGAGTTGTTACTGAAGACAGATAGTGGAAGATCTCAATCGTCGGCCTCTATATTTGAAGATATCTGCATCTTTTTATTCCAAATTCGGGAGCGATGGAATGAAGAGAGTTGTTGAAAGATGTCTGTTATGGTGACTTGGTACTTGGAAGCTAAGTTCCATGGTGCAGTTTGAAGTCAGTTGAAGAGTGTAGCGCGCGATTTTTGTCAGTGATACGACCACCTTATCGCGGAATTTGGGTTTTCTCCTTAATGAAGAGGAGGGGGTGATACTTTCTGATTTCTTATTTATCCCATGAAGCTGAAAGGGAAAGGGAAGCTATCTAAAACTAACCTTGCACGCGAATGTTTAACTGAACAAACGCTTAAAGAGATTCGGGGAGTTCAGGGTCCGGTTATACAATGGGGAGTTGTCAATTACCCATCCTATATGTGGTTATCCACAAGTTGTTAGCTTTAGGTTCTGCTTTGTACTTGATGGTATTTATCCGTTAATGGGTTGGGAAAGTTTCTTGGGAAATATGAGAGAGAGTGTGAGTTTTTGTTAATGTTTGAGTTTTTCCGATGTTTTTGGTAAGGTACTGGACCTAAAGATTGATGTATGAAGGTACTTGACCTAGAGTTTTTTTTTAGTATGCTCGCTAAGATTTTGCAATTTTATGCCTACGTATTCCCGTTTAAACGAAACAGGGAAATCAGAGCAATCGTAGTTCCTTCCATTCTAAGGGAGGAAAAAGATATTTTGGTGTCTTGTTCAAAGCCCAAGATTGAGGCTAAATGGGGTATTTGTGTCTTGTTCAAAGCCCAAGATTGAAGCTAAAAGGTTTGACTGGGAGAGAATTTGTCATCCCTAAAGGGAAACATCTCGTCTGTTTATCACACCTATTGGGTGACTGTTTGTAAAGGAGGATTACTTTAACTGGGATATGTGAATCTAGCAATGCCATAATTTCCTTTATAGGGGGTCTGTCCTGAAGGGGAAAAATTTAACTTAGTGTAGAGCAATGCCATTTTCCTTAGGAATCTTTCATGCTAAGAGAGGGACAGTGGCGTGGATGTAAATAATCCAGAGGCTTGCCGCTTACAGCAATTAGATGAAAGAAGGGAGTTTCTGTTTTGACATATGATAATACAGAGAAATGACTTCCTTTAGAGGGATTTTGATTTCCTCGAAGGGTATGTTGATTTTTGTGTTCCTTGATCAAAGCCCAAGGTTGAAGTTAAGAGGTTGATTCACTCTACTGGGTAAGTCCTTATACAAAGCCTAAGAGGAGGCTGAGAATGACTGGCTCAACAAGAGAGTGTTTATATGTGTCTTGTATAAAGCCCAAGATTGGGGCTAAAAGAGACTGACTCTTTGGGGATATCATTATACAAAGCCTAAGAGGAGGCTAAAAGTTGACTTTTTCGGGGAAAATGTTCTTTCTGTCTTGTACAAAGTCCAAGATTGAGGCTAAAAAGGATTTTTGACTCCGCCGGGGATGGTTTGTATGTGTTTTATACAAAGCCCAAGATAGAGGTTGAAAAGAAGACTGACTCTGTGGGAAAGAACTCTTTATCTGTCTTGTACAAAACCCAAGATTGAGGCTAAAATGAGACTTTACTGACTCGGCTGAGGATATTTTAGGTATCTTGTACAAAGCCCAAGATTGAGGCTGAAATGAGTTTGACTCTGGGGGAGAGTATTATCTGTCTTATACAAAGCCCATGATTGAGGCTGAGAAAGAGGATTGACTCTGTTTAGGGAAATTTATATAGTGTCTGGTACAAAGCCCAAGATTGAGGCTGAGAAAGAGGATTGACTCTGTTTAGGGAAATTTATATAGTGTCTTGTACAAATCCCAAGATTGAGGCTGAAAAGGGGTTTGACTCAACAAAAGTGTGCTTTTATCTGTCCTGTACAAAGCCCAAGATTGTGGCTGAACAAGTTGGAGAAATCATTATACAAAGCCTAAGAGGAGGCTAGTTTCTTCTAGAGGAAATCATTATACAAAGCCTAAGAGGAGGCTGTAAAAGATTGTCTCAACAAGAGAATGGTTTTATCTGTTTTGTACAACGCCCAAGATTGAGGCTGAAAAGGGTTGACTCAACAAGAGAGTCTGAAAAGGTGATTGACTCAACAAGAGAGTCTGAAAGTTGATTGACTTAACAAGAGAGTCTAAAAAGGGTGGTTAACTCAACAAGAGAGTCTGAAAAGGGTGATTGACTCAACAAGAGAGTCTGAAAAGGTTAGCTCCGCTGGGGAGAATCATTGTACGAAGCCTAAGAGGAGGCTGGCTAATTATGATGAGGAACGGAAGGATCATTATACAAAGACTAAGAGGAGGCTATCTTTGCTGGGGATTATTGAGATCTTGAGGAAGGTCCAAATGGGGAATCAACTCTTGCTAAGGGTTATAGAAGAGTTGAGGTATCAGATGCCTTGAGGTTCTGATAGTGTTATACGGAGGATAAACTGACCCTGGCTGGGGGATTTTAGGAGAGAGACTGGGTTTTAGAACCCATGGATTTTAACTCTACTGGAGGTTGATCCAGAATGATCGGGTTTTCTCCTATGTTTGTAAGGAGCTGGAGAATGTCTTTGAGACTCAAGAGGGGATTAGACTATCCAAGTCTATTGGTATGGAAGAGTTTATCTTTGTATAACGCCCAAGAGGAGGTTGACTCTTTTAAGGGATGAGTATCAACCCTAAAATTGGTCTGAGGTTTTGACTCTTTTTAGAAAGGCAGCTCTAACGAAGGATGACTAAGTTCTGTCCTATACCTTTAAGAGGTCTTCAGGGTCCTTGTATTAAGCCCAAGAGAAGGCATGAGAACTTCTAAGAAGCCGGAGGGTCCTTGTACAAAGCCCAAGAGGAGGCGGGGATGCTTTTAGGAAACCCGTGGGTCCCAAACCTAAGAAAAGTTCAAGAAAGGTTTCACCGAGAATTAATCCTTTAGTGAACAGTTATAGGGTTTGAAGATATTCAAGAGAAGTTTCACCGGGAATAATTCATCTCTGGGGAATAGAATTTCTTTGACAATTTCTAATAGTGACAGTCTGAGAAAAGGTTGACCGAGAATACTGCCTTTCTCTTTGTTCCATATTGTTTAAGCCCAAGAGAAGGCAAGACTGTATCTGGAAATCCTATGGGGATCTAGTTTTGACTGTATTAAAGAGTGACCAACTGGTTTTACCTAGTTCTAGACCTAGTTGCCGGGGAAAACTCTAAATAGATATACTAGTATATATACAGTTGATATATGACAAGTATTTAAAAGGATATGAAAGAAGGACTTACAGATGAGCAGCTTCCCACAATACAATTATATATATATATATATATGAAAGCAAATAAATGAAAGCTGATAAAAACTTACAGGTGAGCAAGCTTCCATGTTGTATTGTTAGTTGTTCAAAGAAATTAAAGAAAGTTTTGATAACAACTGTATATTTGAACCTAAATCAAAAATGAAGTTGTTTTAAAAAAGATTATTGGGGCTTATACTCAAGGAGAGGCCCATGGTGAAACAGTGATCGCACCGTTGGTTTGAAAATTGTACTGGGACTTATACAATGACTGAGGCACAAAAAGTTTTATGTACAAAAAATGGTTGGGTCTTACACTCTATGAGAGACCCATAAATGTTTTTTAAGAAAAGGAATGGGACTTATAGCTCAAGGAGAGGCCCAAGTGATTTGATTTTGAACTGGCGATCGCGTCGAGATTCTTGAAAATGTGTTGGGACTTATACAATGTTTGAGGCCCAAAATGATTTTGGTTGAAAATGGATTGGGTCTTACACTCTAAAAGTGTTTTTGAAATGTTTGATAAGGATCAAAATCAAAGAAACCCTAATTTTCATTTTTAAAAGTAATTCTTTAAAGACAATTAATAAAAATGATAAAAAAGACCAAATAAGTTTAAATAAACCACTTGTGATTTTTGGTTAAGGTTTGAAAAGTGAGGTTTTAATCACAAGATGATTTAGAACCCATTTGGTTTTGATTTTCAAGATAAAAATTCAGTTTTAAAATGTTTAAAAATAATAAAAAATGAATTTATTCACAAAAATTCCAACTATATTAAATAAATAATATAAATATGATTTTTTGTAGAATAAAATACTTTAATATTTTTGTGACTTTTCAGAAAAACAACCAATAAAAAATGATTAAAATTGAGAGAGAAATTAATTTTCCAAGTTATTAACAAAAATAATATGAAAAATATTAAAATAGGATAAGTGATAAAAAAGAGATCTGGGGCGAGGGGGATTCGAACCCCAGACCTCTCGCTCGCTAATACACACAAACCAGCAGATCAACCACTGGGGCGCAATGCCAATTCAAGAATAATATGGCAAGTGAAAATTATATAGTAAAACAAGTTGGATTTCTGAAGCATGGCGCCATGGCCATCTTCAACCTCAAGCTCAGATACGTGAAGGCTCCAATCTCCCTCATCTCTCAATCATTTCACATGATCTAAATATGAAAATCGTGTGTTTTTAGATGAGGAACACAATGGCAATACCCAATTTTATTGAAATTAATTGAATCAGAACATATCATGATAAAACTGTAAAAACCCTAAAATTGGCATGAACTCAATGAAATCCTATACACACGTTGTAAACAACAATTGATTGAGGGTAAATGATCTACAAACATCCAGAAACACAATGGTAACAAGAAAACATGTTTATGATGCATGATTCATTGAGTTTGAAAGTTCAAGTTTTACCTTTGCAAGTGAGAATCGAATTCTGGTTTGGAGGTGTTACATATGAGTTCCAATGATTTGGACAACTTCCTTGTACCTCAAAGGATGTGTTTGAATGCTTGGATTGATTTGAAATAAGTTGGAACTGGTTGTGGCACCCTAACTGCAACTCTACTAAAAGCTTGAGCAAATGGATGGTGATTTCGTGAATTTGGTGTTCCAGATGTTGTTTTAGTGTTTGATCAGCTCACATATGATGTTTCTGAGGTGTGTGTGTGATTGGTTTGGTTTGAAACACACTCTAACTCAAAACTCGATAGTAACTTGCATTAGAAGATATTTTTGAAGTGAAAGTTGTGATTCTAAGAAAGGCATCTGTTTAGGATCTTTGGTGTACTTAATTTGAGCACAAATGAGCTCTGTTTATAGTAGAGCAAATTTGTTTTGGCATCAATAATGTTTGGCAACTTGGATCAGATTGTATTGAATGCCTTGGTTCTTTGGTCAAGGGTCTCCTCTAGTCATTGACTTGTGCCAAACTTTGCAGGTTTAGGTCCTCTGTTGTATGAGCTTATCTTGACTCATTTGGTTGATCATGGACTGATACATGCCAGCTCTATGCATCCATTGAATGTCTCAAAACAAAATTGGAGTCTTGAGGCATCTTTAGCTTTTAGGGGTGGCACACGGACATGTAGTTCCAAAGACTTAGGAGGCTTATGGATCAGTGTTTGTCCCTTGGTTGTTTCCCCTTGAGGTGTACAGATGGATAACCACGTTTGAATTTGCCCAAATTGATCAATTCGAGCACTAAGGCACAAATCTACCTTGCAAAAACAGTTTGCAACAAGGCATGTTGCAGCTGTCATAACCTCTAGCTCAGGTAGAGTTTGATGGAGTTCTTGGACATTTTGGAAAGCTGATATATCCTATTTCAACATGATGTCCAACTTTGGTTTTGAATCAACTTGAATTATAATGAAAAATGCCTCTACATTTTGGAAAAAATAAGGCAGATTCTGACTTAGTGAAAATTTCACTAAGTGTTGATAAAATGTCATTTTCATGTTTTTTGTGATTTTGCTCAAACAATAACTCAAAATCCATAATGAATTGGAATGAGGTCTAGTTGACATATTTGAAGTATGTAACATGAAATTCAATCTGAGCTTTGAATGGGAGAAAAAGGCCTTAGGGTTTGGGAGATATGGCCTTGCAAAGTTGGTACCCTAGCCACTTTGTTCCATAACTTAGAAAAAATTCTAAGTTTTTTATGGTTACCCCTTTAACAAGTTAACTCATTTTCTTTGATTTTTCTTGATGAAAGATGATTCAAATCACATATTAACATTGTTTTAGGGTTAAGGAACCTTGGTTGACCAAAAATCCAAAAAGTCAAACTTGGATTTTTGTACAGTTGACTTTTTCATCAGATGAAATTTTGACTTTGTGATCCTTTTGTGAAATCAATCCTTGGGCTCGATTAAACTTCATGGATGGCCTCCAAGGGTATTTAGGAATGTCTTGGACCCCTCCCTATGGTTTGAGATCAAGGGTAGTCCAACAGTCAGGGATAGGGTTGACTTTTTCCACTAAAAACCCTAATTTATGATCAGATGGTTTTGAGCTCTTGTGGCTCATGATTTGAACTCTTTGCGTCAATCAAATCTTGTAAACATGTCAACATGATGTATTTGAAGTATTTAAAGTTCATTTTGAAGCTTCAAGCCATGTCTAACTTCACAAGTTACCTCAAGGGTTGAATTAGGTCAAAACCCTAATTCCTGACTTTTTGATAGATGGACCCTCAAGGTGATTTTGCCATTGTGGATGGGATCTTGAGATCCTTTTTAGATTTTTGGACCCTACATTGAGTTATTGGCTTATGCCTAGATGGAAATTTTCATCTGGGGATCCTGGTCGACCAAACCCTAATTTGGTGACACTGATGAACTTGAGGCTTGATTCACTTGGTATATTGCAACCTTGTGCTTGATTCTTGATGTGGGAGTCCTCTTGATCCTTTGTGGATGTTTGAGAGGCTAGACAAGTTGAAGATCATGTCATTTCTTGATTGATCCTTTGTCTAAGTGCTCTGAGAGGGCTCAAAACCCTAATTCTTGATTGTAGTGAATGCTCAACCATCTTTGAGGAGATTGATGAGTGTGATGGTTCATCCATATTGTGATGGTGATTTTCACAATGATGGGAAATCTTGGTGGTCAAAATTTGGGGTATGACAGATGCCCCTATTTAATTTTCTTGGACTCGAAGGTGTGAATGGCGAAGGTATTCGGGCATTCAGGGTGCAAGAGGATTAAATATCGGAATACCCGAAATTTTGATGGTGGTTATGAATGGCAGCTTGCTCATCCGTCTTCTTTTTCTAAGAAAAGATGCTTAGAAAAGGTAAAAACTTCCCCTCGATCCTGGTTTTCAGCCACGGAACTGGTCTCAGTTTCTGAAATAAACTTCCCCTTGATCCTGGTTTTTATCCACTGAACTGGTCTCAGTTTCTGAAATAAACTTCCCCTCGATCCTAGTCTTCAGCCAAGGAACTGGCCTCAGTTTCGTTTGTCCATAAACTTCCCATCGATCCTGGTCTTCAGCCAAGGAACTGGTCTCAGTTTCTTTTGTCAATAAACTTCCCCTCGATCCTGGTCTTCAGCCAAGGAACTGGTCTCAGTTTCTTTTGTCAATAAACTTTTTTGACATGGGATGCTATTTGTAGCGGTTTTCCTCAAACTTCTCGCCGAATTTTCCTTGGGAGATGCCATTTGACGGAAAAAGTTTTGATGTCAGACTTGCAGGAGAAACCCATTCGTCTGAGCTGTAGAGTTGTACAAACTTCTCAGTTGGAGACGCCATTTGTTGACTCTACTGGGGAAAACGAGTCTCTTGAGAGACTGCTTTCTGCTTGGGGATACTACATCATACTTTTCCTCGAGATCTTCTCGGAGAAATTCCATGTGATGTGATCCAATTTTGAGGTGCTGATGACTTTATTAACATTGACTTTCCGGAGAGAAAATCCAATGTGTTGCTGAGAGTCTTCAGTTGAGGGGCTTTCTCTGGGGATTTTCCTTAATCCTGGAAAGCGAAGATAACATCTTCAATGGTGAAGAGTGACGTTTGTCGAGTGCCTTCTGGTCTTTCAGAGGTTCAAGTTATCAAAGTGGTCGAGGACCAACTTCATCCCAGTAATAAACTAGGGAGAGATTGCTTAGATGATTCGCTTCTTGACGAGGAAAGAACTGACAACTTCATTGACAAGAGGACTTTACCACTTAAAGTTAAGACTGACTAGAGTGATAGTGATGCGATATAATTATGAATGCAAATCAATAATACATGATGTATGTATGTTTATGATGACAAAACTGACACGACATACAGACTAGTGGATGAACACGACTGGATACTCGGCCACTGTGGGAATGAAAAGTATCACTGGTTCAAGATAGAAATTCTGCCTTGCTTAGGAAAAAATAGTTCCTGCGGGGAACAACGTTGGTCGGACTTAGGAGGTAAGAACTCTGTCGGGGATGTCAGATGGAATATTCACATCTGACATAGATGATCCTTCATTCAGTCATACTAGTTCGAGAAGGAGTACTTTGATTCTGCACTTTAAAGCTTAATCGCCTTTGGGGAAGCGATCGATGTTCTTTCTATGTTCAACAATCAAAAGAATTGCCATCTTTATTTTAAAAGCAGCAAAATTTGACAGTAAATTCATTTTTGTTTTATTCCACGAATTGTTGATCATATTAAAAACATCATTCTGTAATGCTAAAACAAATAAGAATTACAAACAAAAGCATTAGGGCTCAAATTTTATTGATAGGAAGGAAATCAGCCAAGCGCGTAATTCCATAGAGTATTTACAAAGTTAGAAAATGGTAATTTAAGGGAAAAGGGCTACATTGAAACACACCGACCGTTATCCTTCTACCAACTTTGAATTCTGGACATCCTGAGCTTCCGTCGAAGATGACCTTGACTGGAGTTTTCCTGATGGATGGCATTACTGCAGGGGATTTAACCTCGTCAGACGTAGTTACTTGCCATTAATCCCTAACTTTTTCCTGGATTGTACCTTGAGATTTCCAATCCACCAAGATGATTTCTAATTATGTCTCTAATTTTTTCCTGGACCGCCCTTTCGGGTTTTCAATCCACTGAGACATTTTTTTCTTTTTTATTTTATTTTATTTAGGAGAAGTATTTCTTGACTACATCAACATTCGTGGGGTAGGCAAATTCTTCTCCATCCATGGTTACGAGTCTCAAGGCGTCGCCTGAGAAGGCTTTCTTGACCACATAGGGGCCGTCATAATGAATGTATCTTCTTGAGCATGAGGTCTCCTTTTCTGAAGACACGGGGTCGGACTTTTTTGTCAAACGCTTTCTTCATTCTTTGCTGATACAACTGACCATGGCACAGAGCCGTTATTCGCTTTTCTTCGATCAGATTCAGTTCATCGTGTCGACTTTGACACCATTCAGCTTCTGTTAGCTTAGCCTCTATCAATACCCAGATTGATGGGATCTCTACTTCTATGGGGAGCACTACCTCCATGCCATATACTAGAGAGAAAAGGGCTGCCCTTGTTTAAGTGCGGACAGATGTGCGATAACCGTGAAGAGCAAAGGGTAGCATCTCGTGCTAGTATTTGTAGGTTACAACCATCTTTTGAACAATCTTCTTGATGTCTTATTAGCTGCTTCTACCACTCCATTCATCTTAGGTCAGTAGGGAGATGAGTTATGGTGTTCGATCTTGAACTCAGCGCATAACTCTTTCATCATCTTGTTATTCTAGTTGGATCCATTATCCATAATGATCTGGCTTGGAACACCATAACGGCATATGATATTGTTCTTGATAAATCAGACCACCACTTGTCAAGTTACATTGGTGTATGACGCTGCTTCGACCCACTTGGTGAAGTAGTTAATGGCTACCAGGATGAACCGATGTCCGTTCGAGGCTTTGGGTTCGATCATACCAATCATGTTAATTCCCCATATAGAAAAAGGCCATGGGGAAGAAAGAACTTTGAGATGCGTTGGCGGTACATGGATTTTGTCTGAGTATATCTGACACTTGTGACACTTCCTCATGTACTTGTAGCAATCGGATTCTGTGGCCAACCAATAGTATCCTGCTCTCAGAATTTTTCTCGCCATTGTGTGTCCGTTGGCATGAGTGCCAAAGGATCCTTCGTGAATTTCTTTTATCAGCATTTTTGCTTCTGGTCTGTCTACGCATCGGAGCAAGACCATGTCAAAATTTCTTTTATAGAGTGTGTCACCGCTCAGAAAGAAACTGCCTGCCAATCTTCTAAGAGTCTTCCTGTCTTTTCTGGATGCCCCAGGTGGGTACTCTTGTTTCTGAAGGAAGCATTTGATATCGTGATACCAAGGTTTGTCGTCTATGACTGCTTCGATCGCGAAAATGTAAGCGGGCCGTTCAAGGCGCATTATGTCAATCTTAGGTATTCGTTCCATTAACCTACACTAATGATGGAAGAGAGAGAGGCTAGGGCATCAGCCATGTGATTCTCTTCACGAGGGATGTGATGAAACTCGATTTTGTTGAAGAATGGTAACAACCTTCTCGCGTAGTCTTTGTAAGGAATCAGTCCTGATTGGTATGTGTTCCAATCTCCTTTGATTTGATTGATAACCAAGATTGAGTCTCCATACACATCCAAGTTCTTAATTATCAAGTCAATCGCTTCTTCGAGGCCCATGATACAAGCTTTGTATTCGGCCTTGTTGTTTGTGCACTTGAATATTAGTCGAGCGGTGAAAGGAATGTGGGTATCCTGAGGTGTTATGATGATTGCCCCAATTCCATGTCCATAATTGTTGACGGCTCCGCCAAAGATTAGTCCCCATTGGGAACCCAGGTTTGGCCCTTCACTGGGTAGTGGTTCATCGCAATATTTCATTTTCAAGTACATGACATGTTCGTCTGGGAAGTCAAACCCGACTGATTCTTGGTCATCAATCGGTTGATGAGCCACATGATCGGATAAAATACTTCCTTTGATGACTTTTTAAGCATGGTACTCGATGTCGTATTTTGATAACAACATCTGCCAACGGGCGATCCTTCCCGTGAGAGCAGGCTTTTCAAAGACGTACTTGATTGGATCCATTTCGGAGATTAACCAAGTAGTGTGACAAATCATATACTGGCGAAGACGTTTGGCTGCCCAAGCCAGAGCACAACAAGTTTTCTCAAGCATAGTATACCGAGTTTCATAGTCGGTAAATTTCTTGCTCAAATAGTAGATGGCAGACTCTTTCCTTTTGGTTTCGTCTTGTTGGCCAAGTACACAACCCATTGAGTCTTCCAAGACTGTTAGGTAGATGAGCAGTGGTCTTCCTTCCACCGGAGGTGATAGAATCAGTGGATTCAATAAGTATTCCTTGATACTGTCGAAGGCGGTTTGGAAGTCTTCTATCTATATGCAGTCCTGATTCTTTTTGAGTAATTTGAAGATCGGCGCACATGTTGCGGTTATGAGGAATATAAATCTGGAAATGTAATTCAAACGTCCCAGGAATCCCATGACTTGTTTTTCAGTCTTTGGAGAAGGCATTTCTTGAATGGCCTTGACCTTGTCAGGATCAACCTCAATTCCGTTCTGGCTGACGATGAACCCTAGCAATTTCCCTGAACAGACACCGAATATGCACTTGTTGGGATTTAAGCAGAGTTTCTACTTCCTCAGACGCTCGAATAGCTTTGACAGGTGGGTCACATGCTCCTCTTCTGTCTTAGATTTGGCAATCATATCATCGACATACACTTTTATTTCTTTGTGTATCATGTCGTGAAACAGAGTAGTCATGGCCCTTTGATAGGTTGCCCCAACGTTCTTCAAACCGAATGACATTACCTTGTAATAAAAGGTGCCCCATGGGGTGATGAATGAAGTTTTCTCCATGTCTTTTGGCGCCATTTTTATCTGATTATAGCCCGAGAATCCATCCATGAAGGAGAGTACTTTGAACTTTGCTGTATTATCCACCAGCATGTCTGTGTGAGGTAAGGGAAAGTCATCCTTTGGACTGGCTTTGTTTAGATCCCTGTAGTCTACACACATTTTGACCTTTCTGTCCTTTTTCAGAATTGGTACTATGTTGGCTAACTATTGAGGATATTATGATGTGGCGTGGAAACCCGCGTCAATCTGTTTCTGTACCTCCTATTTGATTTTGATGGCCATGTTTGGATGAGTCCATCTTAGTCTTTGTTTTACCGGCGGACATTCTGATCTTAACGGTAGATGATGTTCCACGATGCTGGTATCCAACCCTGGCATATCCTGATAGGAGCAAGCGAATACATCGGGAAATTCCTTGAGAATTTTTTTCAAACCTTCTTTGACAGTCGGACTGAGCAGTGCCCCAATCTTGACTTCTTTTCTCTCTTCTTCTGACCCCAAGTTGACCGTTTCCAACGGCTCTTTGTGAGGTTCAATGGACCTTTCCTCTTGTCTGACTAATCAGGAGATCTCTTCTGGAATTTCTTCGTCATTTTCTTCTTCAGCCTCAAATACCGGGAATTCAAAGTTGGGAGAAGGCGTTGGATCGGATGTTTCAATGGGGTTTAAAACAAGCAATCTGCATGACGTGATGATTGTTTTTTAGAAGAGATAGAGAGAAATGCAAGAGTGTGTGCAGTATATTTTCTGAAAAATGCTTGTTTTTATTATTTGAGTTGTTTTTAGGATTACCATTTTCTGAAAAAGTGAAAAGAGAAAACAGTAATAAATGCAGAAATTACAGAACGACGTTATTTTACTTATGATTTGGTCGATTCTTGAAACTGCAGCCCTATAAAACAAAACTCTGTCGCTTTGGACGAAGCGAAGAGGGACATTTACAGAAACTGAGCCCTATCAAAACATCCGTTTCACCTGGGCAGGGTGAAAGGTTAAAATAAAGATGGTAATTACTTAGACTTATGAACGACTTTCGGGACATCGACAGCAACCCATTGGCGGTGAACTCCTCTGTGAATCACAAAGTCTAGTACCTTCCTCCTTGGCTTGTCTTCAGAAATGACACTGATTTCTGGTGGAGCAGGATCGTTGGAGTCTGTCTCCCAGGCAGAGTTGTCGTAGACGAACTCTTCTATTATATCTTGCACAGTGTTTGCACTCTCAGGTGGATCTCCCCATCCAGTTGGCTGGATGTCTTCGAGCCTGATACGAGAGCTTTTAGGAGCAGTGTACTTGACCAAGAAGTCTTACTTGCCACTCGGTTGTCCTAAGGTGTCCCACACTTCTTTGGAACTGGAGGAGTCATCCCTTTCAATGACGTTGACCTCAAGAAAAGCGTAGTTAATGAACTCTTGTCCAACGTTCTTTGCAAATTCATCGTTGTACTGGATATCTTCAGAATGCCCTAAGTAATGATCCCATGACTTGGGGGGGATGCAGGTATTCTTTTCAATGATGCTCAGCAGGTAAACATCGTTCGGCTGACTCTTTTGTCCCAAGTCTCCTGGGTACGGCTGCCAGATAGGCAGGCCATCCATTGGGCCATAATAGTCATGGTCAAAGTTGTCTTTCATCAGAGTGTCTTCCTCTAATGAGTTTGGTGGAGCACGACATCCTTCCGGATCACAATCTCCGTATATCATTTTGACGTCTGATCTTGGTATATATCTCGGACTCTGTGCGGGATAGAAAAATGGCGTAGGCACCTCTCCCTGAGACATATAACCATCTTCGTTAAGATAGGACTTCCATTCTTCATATGTATCGGAGGAGTCACCCTCGTTGATGATATGTACTTCTTGAGACACTATGTGAAGGAAACCTCCACTGTGGAAGAAGTTCTAAATGGGATGAAAACTTTCATCGTTAGTAGCAGTCTGGGTACAGGTTGAGGAAAAACCAAGACCTTTCTTTGTCTTGTTATCCGTAGGAATGACAAGCTGTCCCCATCCTTTTATATTGTTACTTTTGATCACTTCGAGAGCATCTTTGTACGAGGAAATCGATGTTCCCTTTTCTGATTGGTTGTCATTTCTCACCGAAAGTGCTTGGAACTGGGTTCCAACAACCTCCTCTAGTTATACACAAGTGGATGATGATAAGTTGCTCAAGATCAAGGCATGTTCTCCACAGACTGTGACCAGTTGGTCATTCTTGACAAACTTCAGCTTCTGGTGAAGTGTCGAAGTGACTGCCCCAGCCCCGTGTATCCAAAGTCTTCCTAACAAATAACTGTATGCTTCCCGGATATCCAAGACCTGGAAATTGACTTGGAAAGTGTGAGGACCGATAGTTATGGGAAGGTTAACTTTGCCGATAACTGTTTTTCGAGATCCGTCAAATGCTTTGACGATGACCTCGCTGCCTCTCATCGGAGATCCTTTAAATGATAGTCGCATTAGAGTGGACTTTGGCATAACATTCAGAGCTGATCCGGTATCTACCAGTACGCTGGCTAAAGCATCATCCTGGCAGTTGACTGTAATGTTGAGTGCCATGTTGTGATTTTTTCCTTCTTCCGGCAGTTCTTCATCACTAAACCCCAAGTTGTTGCAGGAAGTGATGTTGGAGATGATGCTTTCGAATTGTCTTATTGCTACATCTTGTTCCACAAAGGTTTGTTCTAAGACTTTCTGTAGAGCCTCTCTGTGGGCTTCAGAACTGAGTAATAGAGATAACACAGAGATTTTTTAAGGAGTTTGTAACACAATGTTATACTCGCTCTTTTGGATGAGCTTTAGCATCTCATCATTGTTCTTTAAAAGGTCGGGATCACTGGATTGACTGACTGGTTGATTAGGAACTTCTGTTTGAGGTTCTTTTTCTTTGGTAGGTTCTCCAACTTCTCGGTTGAAGATTCGACTACTCCGTGTTACTCGACTGAGGTCTGCGATATTCACGACAGAGGGTAATGGAGTTTCCTTCCCATTCTCAATTGTTGTTGCACCATATTCGTAAGGGATAGCTTTATCGAATTTGTACGGTACTGGTCCCGATAGATAGATAACTACAGGAGCCTTTTAATTTATCTGACCATCATAGCTGGCCTCAATTGGTTCAAGGTTGAGAATCTTTCAACTATCAAGAGGAACTCTTGATTCATGGAGTAAATAGATTAGGCGCATACATCTTTGGTCACTTCTCGTTTAGGGATCAAGACAACTTCTTTGCCTCGATTGGGAAGATAGTCTGACATTATTTTAATTGGACCAGAGATTGAACATGGTTGAATCTCTTTGTGGTCCAACTGACTTTGAAGGGCTGCTCGCACGAGGTAGCATCCTTAGTTATCCTCTGAGCAAACTCTACAGCGCTCATAGTTGTGTGGTGGCACCTAGCCACGTCCGCTTTGTATGCAGTGTAACCTTACTAGATCTATTTCCATTGATCGAACATCTTGATTTTGATACCTAGTAGGGTTCCCATCATCCATACAGACTTGTTGTGTGTCTTTATCTAGATAGATCGGAAGCCACCAGTGGTTCAACAAGTGTTGTAGTGTTTTTTGAACGAGTGCACATCCCTGGTTGTCCTTACAACATACTTTATAGTTCTGATAATCAAGTGAAGTCAGAAAACCGAGCTGGACTTGCTTAGCGTGTAATTCCACCGGACTGGTAATCATCAAGCGAATATCGAAGATTTGAATCATGTTAACTTGATAATGACTTCTATCACGGTAGTCCTGGATCCATCCAAGGTCGATCTGACACTGGAGGGCCTCTTGTACAAAAGAGCATCCATGATTGTTTACCGAGCATATTAGACAGGAATCGTAATCGTGCCGTGGCAGATCATGATGTTGGCTTTTCCTTGAGTGCATTGCCACCAAGTTGACATTCATCGCGCCGATGTCGTGGTTTTGAATGATGTTGGAATTTGTATAAGTCATGTTGACTTCACGAATTCGGTGATCTTGGATCCATCCGAGATCCATCTGTTCTTGCAGAGCTAATTGCACCACAGAACATCCTTGATTATCTTTAGAGAAGATATCACACTGGTGATAATTATGAGACGGTACATGACTGTATCCGTTCTGTCTGCAATGCATCTTGACTAGGTTGGTTCCCAATAAGAGTACATCATGAATTTGATAGTTGTGGTTAGACTCTTCCTCTATCAAATTTACTGCAGCTTTCTCATGTTAAGGTAACGGGTTTGTCTGAACATTTGGATTTGTATCCTTGAAGGATAAGACCCTACTCCTGACAAGCTTTTGTACATCAGATTTGAAGCTGAGACAGTTTTCTATGTTATGCCCCGGTCCTCCTCGATGGTAAGGGCAAGTCTGATCCGCTTTGAACCAAAAAGGCGGATTCTCCGGTATTGCACGAGGATACCTAGTTTGGACGGTCCCCTTGACCAGTAGTAATGGAAACAGTTCTGCGTACAACATTGGTATAGGGTCAAACCCTGGTGGTAGCGTTGTACGGTTATTGTTGTACTGAGGACGAGCCTGCTAAAGAGGCTGTTGTGTCCTTTGTTGATATTGTTTTTGATTTGGTTGGCTCTGAGCAACCTGAGGTTGATATGTTGGAATACGCGCAGGGTTGATAGCAGGAGTTACAGCTGCTACTGGTTGGTACCGTCGCCTTTGCTTTCCGAGAGAGATATTACCAATATCTTGCTCTTTTTTCTTAGGGAAAGCACTACCGTATCTTTTGATACTGCTTGATGGTCCTGTATGTTTGACCAGGCGTCCTTCTCGGACTGCTTCTTCAAGACGAACTCCCATGTTTACCATTTTAGTAAAGTCACTGGGCGCACTGGCGACCATTCGGTCGTAATAGAATGAACTCAAGGTTTTCAAAAAGATCTTTGTCATCTCCTTTTCCTCAAGAGGTGGACAAATCTGGGCGGCAATTTCGCGCAATCTCTGAGTATATTCCTTAAAGGTTTCCTTATCCTTCTGCGACATGGCTCTAAGTTGATCTCTGTCCGGTGCCATGTCCAGGTTTTACATATATTGTCAAACGAAGGAAGTGCCAAGATCTCTGAAAGTGACGATCTTAGTGCGGTTTAAGCCCATGTACCATTTGAGTACGACACCGATTAAACTATCTTGGAAGTAGTGGATCAGTAGCTGTTGGTTCTCTGTCTGAGTTGACATCTTTCGAGCGTACATCACCAAATGACTTTGAGGGCAAGAGTTTCCCTTGTATTTCTCAAATTCGGGCACCTTGAATTTATGCGAAATTTTCACATTGGGGACCAAACAAAGGTCTGCGGCGTCCTTTTCGAATAGAACCTGACCGTGAATGGCATGCAGTTCCTTCTGCATCTCCAGGAACTGTTCCTGGATCTCAATCAATCTGTTGTACATAGATTCATTTCCACCAAAAGGTATCTGTGGAATCTGTCCTTCCAGGACAGTGTGTACCACGGGTGGTGGTATAGTCATTATGGCAGTGACTCTTGGTGCTTCCTTATCCCGAAGTTTGTAACCCTTAGTGTCATACCCCAAATTTTGACCACTAAGATTCCCATCATTGTGGAAATCATCATCACAATATGGATGAACCATCATACCTCATTAGTCGCCCCAAAGATGGGTGAGCATCCACTACAAAAAGAAATTAGGGTTTCAGGCCCTCTCAAAGCTCTTAGGAAAAGGATCAATCAAAGAATTGACATGATCTTCAACTTGTCTAACCTCTCAAACATCCACAATGGATCAAGAGGACTCCCACATCAAGGATCAAGCACAAGGTTGCAACACTCTAGGTGGATTAAGCCTCCAGATCGCCAGTATCACCAAATTAGGGTTTTGGTCGACCAGGGCCTCCAGATGGAAATTTTCCTCTGGACATGAGCCAAGGCTTCAAAGCATAACCTATGATGCTCCAAGGGACATCATAAACCCAATCACCAAGTCAATTTAGCCTCAGGGGATGCATTTATCAAAAATCAGGAATTAGGGTTTCTTGACCTAATTCACCCCTAAGTTGACTTTTGGGACAAATCATGAGCCAAGACCTCAAGAGAAGATTTGAGGGTCCCTAACACACTACATTGATCCATTTTCAACAATGGATTGATCCAAGAAGTTTGATTCACAAGTTTCAATCTCATCTGAACCACAGTTAGGGTTTCGCGGGAAAAGTCAATTGTAGCTGTGACTTTTGACCCAGGCATGCTCCCAAACCTTGGGACATGATTCAATACACCCTATAACACCTATGGAACATGTCCATCAAGTTTGATTTAAGTCAAGGACATGATTTCATAAAGGATCGCACAGTTTGGAATTCATCTGACAAAAGTCAACTGTGCACAAAAGTCAAACTTTGACTTTTTGAGATTTTTCACAAAAATGGTTTTTTAACCCTAAAATGATGTTAATGTGTGATTGGAATCATCATTCATCAAGAAAAATCAAGAAAAGTGGGATAACTTGTAAAAGGGGTAACCATAAAAAACTCATAAATTTTCTAAGTTATAAAACAAAGTGGCTAGGGTACCAACTTTGAAGGATCATAACTCCTAAACCACAAGGCCATTTTTCCCCATCCAAAGCTGGATTTGTAGCCCTCATGGCCCTCTACAAAAGTGTCAACTACACCTCATTCCAATTCACTATGGATTTTGAGTTATGGAATGCTCAAAATGGCTGAAAACATGAAATGTCACTTTTCCCAAAACTTAGTGAAATTTTCACTAAGTCAGAGTCTGCCTTACTTTTTTTCAAATGTAGGGGCATTTTTCACATGGATCCAAAAAGTATCAAGACCAATTATGATCAAACAGTTGTTGTATCATATGAGGGCTTCCCAAAATGACCAAGAACATCACCAAATTCCACTTGAGCCATGAGATATGACAAGGGCAATATGCCTTGCTGAAAACTGCCAAGGCTAGGCAGAATTTTGAATTTTTGCTCGATTTGGCAAAATCAGCTAATTCCAAGCCTTGTCATCATCTTGGACACATCTGAGGATCAAATCCAAAGGGGACAAACACTGAGCCAAGCCTCCAAAGTCCTTGGAACAAGAAGTAGCATGCCAAATCCCTAAAAGAGGGACAAGACTCCAATTTTGGATTGGAGCATTTAATGGATGCTTAGAGGTGGCATGGACTGAACTATTTGCAAATGAATTCAGTCAAGATTGATCCAACAACTAGGGAACCAAAGGCCTGTGCCCTAACCTCTAGTCAATGGCTAGAGGAGACTTGGCTTCCCATTGCTCAACATTGGCCAAACCTCTGTTGTGGTTGCCATTCACTATTGATCCCAAAACGAACTTGCTCTACTATAAATAGAGCCCATTTTTACTCAGTTTGAGTACACCAAAGCCATCAAACAGATGCTTTCCTCAAAATCTCTTTCTCTTGGCAAAAATGCCTTCTTTAGCAAGGTAACTCTGAGTTTTTGAGTTAGAGAGCAATTCTAACCAAACCAATCACACACACACACACCTCATATATGTCATGTATAAGCTGTCCAAACTCTCACAAGTGACCTATAATCCTTATATCACAAAGTCATCTCTCAAAACCTCAAAATAGTACTTTTATGCATTTTTCAAGCCATGTCTTGATTCAGTCACTTTCCAAACCAGATAAAACCTCAAACACACTCCAAAAAACATCCTTGAACTGTCCTAAATGGTTCCCCCCATCTGGAACACCATTTGAGAGAGTTGCTATTTTGGCCATTTTAACCCCTTTTGCAAGAAAGGGTCAGTTTGTGTTTTTGCAGGTTCCAACTGATTCAAATCATCCTAAAAGCTTCTAAGGGATCATTTGAGAGTGTCCAAAGCATCAAACCATTTCTGGAACAAGAGGCTTGACAAATTGCACAAAAACTCCAAAAAGCTCAAAAGGAGATAAGCCTTATGACTTGAACTTTCTAAAATATGCATTGTTTTGAGGTCCACTGATCATACACCTCTTATACATGTCATATGTGTTGTGTTTGAGCCAATTCATCATGTAATTCATGCTTGTACCAGAGTGTAGCATAGAAAATGCAATTATATGCCTATTTCAAAACCCTTATCGGATTTTGAGGAGGGATCATGATCTGAGAAAAATACCACCACCATTGGATTCCTTGTGAAATTCTAAGCCAGATGCATATAAATTTTGTCCCCAAACATGGAGAAATGAGAAAGTTATAGGCCTTCCCGTTTCTTGCCAAAACTTGCCTTGCCTTGCCTTGGGCCAAGCCAAAAACAAGGCATGCCTTGTATCTTTGTTGGTCTGTTTCAATCAACGGATGTATCGCCACCCCAGTGGTAAGGCGCGCGCCCTATAACCTTGAGGTCGTGGGTTCAAACCCCACCCATGCCATTTTGTGTTTTCTCACATTTTTGCTATTTTCCTCATATTTTCATGTTTTATTAATTAATTGGAAAATTAATAACTCCTTCAATTTTAATTATTTTTGATTGGTTCTTTTTGAAAAAAATCACAAAAATGTTGAAATATTTTATTCCACAAAAAAATTAAGTTTATATTAGTTATTTAATATAATTAGTATTTTTGTGAATAAATTCATTTTTAATTGTTTTTAAACATTTAAAAGTGAATATTTACTTTGAAGATCAAAACCAAATGAGTTCTAAATCATCTTGTGATTTAAACCTCATTTTTCAAACCTAAAACAAAAATCACAAGTGGTTTATTCAAATTCATTTGGTATTTTTTATCATTTTATTTGATTTTCTTTAAATATTTACTTTTAAAGGAAAACAAAATTAGGGTTTTATTGATTTTCAACCTAACAAACTTTTTCAAACACTCATGGGCCTCTAATAGAGTGTAAGACCCAACCCCTTTTTGAAACCAAAATATTTTGGGCCTCTGTCATTGTATAAGACCCACGTTGTGATTAAAAAGTTCGGCGCGATCATCGCCCGTTTAAAACAAAACTTGGGCCTCTCCTCGAGCTATAAGACCCATTCAAAAACTTTTTTTGGGCCTCTAATAGAGTGTAAGACCCAATCCCTTTTTAACCAAAACCTTTTTTTGGGCCTCAGATATTGTATAAGTCCCTCTGTGTTAAAAGAAAACCTCGGCGCGATCGCCAGTTGAAAAATCAAACCCTTGGGCCTACCCTTGTGTTATAAGCCCCATTCTTTAAAAATAAATCTTTGGGCCTCTTGAGAGAGTGTAAGACCCATCCCTTTGTACAGAAAACCTTTCCCGAGACTCAGTCACTTGTATAAGTCCCTATACAAAACGACAGTGCAATCACTGATAAAACCCTGGGCCTCTCCTTGAGCTGTAAGCACCAATTTTCTTTTCAAAGTACTTTCTCCTTTAAATTTTATATATTGTTATCAAAGCTTTCTTTGTTGAACAAACTAATAATACAACATGGAAGCTCTACAACCAAGTAAGTGTTTACCCGCTTTCATTTACCGCTTTCATATATATATAACTGTACTGTGGGGCTGTTTCACTGTAAGTCCTCTTTCATAAACTCATATCAACTGTGTAATAATAGTATAAATATTTAGAGTTTCCTCGACAACTATGTCTAGAACTAGACAAAACCTCGCCTCCTTACATCAACATTAGATAACTAGATCTAAGGAATTTCCCCATGAACAGTTCATATACAGAAGGACATTGTTCCATGTGAAACCCCTTCTGGAACTGTTCATCAGCCTCCTCTTGGGCTTAGTGCAAGGACCCGAAGGCTTCCTAAAAGCATCCCCGCCTCCTCTTGGGCGTTGTACAAGGATCCGTCGGCTTCTTAGAAGTTTTCACAGCCTCCTCTTAGGCTTCATATAATGATTCTTCCTCCAGGAAGAGGGCCTCCTCTTGGGCTTTGTACAAATTGTCCCTCGGCTTCTTAAAAGTTTCCAGCCTCCTCTTGGGCTTCATACAAATTGTCCCGATGACCTCCTAGAGGTATAGGAACAGAAATTAGTCATCTTAATAGAGCAGTCTTTCAAAGAGTCTAGATCTTACTACTACTGTTTCTTAAGCATAGTGCAAAAGATAAAACTCGTAGACTCTGTAGCGAGCGATTTTGGACGCGGTTCTTAAGCGCTGGTCGCTCTCTGCGGTTTGAGCTTAAACTACAGGTCGATTCATTTTTTATCCTATTGTGAGCTGAATAAGGAAGGGAAATAGATGTCTCCAATTAACCCTGCTTTGCATACTGAGTTTTAACAGCGGTCTGTTAGGTTACGGATGCTATTAATGTGGGGGGGCCTTTGTACTGGTTATTTGTATTTTCACCAATACGGTTCTTTCTTTTTACCTGGGCAGAAGGTTTCTGGCGGGGAACAAGGATTAGGATGTTAGGACTGATGCTTTTGAATTACTGCTTTTGATTGATGGAGATATGGGATTTGGGTTTTTTGTTGATTGTGCTCGCTAAGATCTTTTCTTTCGATCTTATGCCTACGTATTCCCGTTTACCGAAACAGGGAAATCAGAGCGTTCGTAGTTCCTCCTATTCTATGGGAGGAAATGGGTGTTTTTGGTGTTTTGGTGTCTTGTTCAAAGCCCAAGACGTGAAGCGAAAGGTGGTTTGTATCTTGTTCAAAGCCCAAGATGTGAAGCTGAAAGGTCTATTTGTGTCTTGTTCAAAGCCCAAGACGTGAAGCTGAAAGACCTCGACTTTAGAGAGAATTTGTCATCTCTAAAGAGGGGAGAAGGAGAATTACTTTAACTGGGATACGCGGATCCGAGCAATGCCATAATTTCTGAAGAAAGGGTTTTAACCAGAAGGAGAAGACTTTAACTCAGTGTAGAGCAATGCCATCTTTCCTTAGGAATTTCTCATGCTAAAAGAGGGACAGTGGCATGGATGTAGATGATCCAGAGGCTTGCCGCTTACAGCGATTAGATGGAAGGAAAGGAGTTTTTGATGTTTGTGTACTGTGAACGAGGCACAGCTTTGATGCTAAAAGGTTGATTGGATCAACCAATGGTTTTCTTATACAAAAGCCTAAGAGGAGGCTAATTTCCGCTAGGAAAATCATTATACAAAGCCTAAGAGGAGGCTATCTTGTGTCTCGTACAAAGCCCGAGAGAGGGGCTAAAAGGTTTTGACTTGACGATGAAGTCTTTTGGTATCTCGTATAAAGCCCGAGATGAAGGCTATTTGACTCAACAAGAGAGTTTTTGTATCTCGTACGAAACCCGAGATGGAGGCTGTAATTTGTTAGGCTCAATAAGAACCATTTTATATCTCGTATAAAGCCCGAGATGGAGGCGAAAGGGGTGATTGACTCAACAAGAGAGTCTTTGATACTCAACAAGAGAGTGTTTTTGTATCTCGTACGAAGCCCGAGATGGAGGCTAAAGGTTTGTTTCAGTTGAGTGACAGATCCAATATACTGATTTTAATAGAGAAAATCAGTTCTTATATGAGCAACACTGTACTCAGGGATTTGATCTGAGGATCAGGGATATTTCCTTCTCTTTGAGGAAACGGGAAATCCAAAGGGTATTGAGACTGTCCGAGTCTGCGGGTTTCCTTCCTATTTAACGAAGGGGTCACTTGAGAATGTCTTTGAGACTCAAGGAAGTTAGACTATCCAAGTCTAGAGTTTTATCTCTTTTGTACTATGCTTTGAGAAACAGTAGTAGACTCTTTGAAAGGACTGTTCTATAAGGATGACTAGGTTTTGTTCCTATACCTCTAGGAGGTCGTCGGGACAATTTGTACGAAGCCCAAGAGGAGGCTGGAAACTTTTAAGAAGCCGACGGGTCCTTGTACGAAGCCCAAGAGGAGGCTATCATTCCCGAAGGAAGAGATCATTATACGAAGCCTAAGAGGAGGCTGTGAATACTTCTAAGAAGTCGTAGTGTCCTTGAATAATGCCCAAGAGGAGGCCGATGCTTTTACGAAGCCCGTGGGTCTATCATCTCCTTTCCATTAGGAGAGATAACTCTTTTAAAGATAAAAACCACTGGTAAACGTGCGAGGTTTACTATCCAGCGACTTTTAGCTTTTAAAGAGGGTTCCTTAGTTAAGGTCCAAGATTATGACCATAGTGGGTACCCAAACCCTGAGACATTCAAGGCATGCTATCCACAAGTAATAGATCAAGTCAGGAAAGTTCGAGAATTTGGAAGAAACTCAAAGATGCCATTCACGGAGAATACATTCATCTTGGGGAGTAGAGCTTCTTGACGATTCCTAAGGAGGACAGCCGAAGAGAAGACTGTATCTGGTGCTCCTATTGGGGATCTAGGCGTCGATTTCTACGAATAAATGAAACGGCGTCACCTAGTTCTAGACGTAGTAGCCGGGGAAACTCGAAATATCTATACTATTATTACACAGTAGATATGAGTTTATGAAAGGAGACTTACAGTGAGCAGCCCCACAATACAGTTTATAATATGAAAGCAGTAAATGAAAGTGATAACCACTTACTCGGTTGGAGTGTTTCCATGCTGTTTGGTTAGTTGTTCAACAAAGAAAGATTGAAAACAACAGTATATTCAAAATCAAAGGAGAAAGTGCTTTGAAAAAGAAAGATTTGGGGCTTACAGCTCAAGGAGAGGCCCAGGGTTTTATCAGTGAGCGCATTGTTTGACTTTGTACAGCGGGACTTATACAAGTGACTGGGGCCCAAAAAGGTTTTCTTTACAAAGGGATGGGTCTTACACTCTCTCAAGAGGCCCAAAAAGGTTTAAAGAAAAGAGTGGGGCTTATAACACGAGGGTAGGCCCAAATGATTTTTCGTTTAAAAATGGTGATCGCGTCGAGGTTTTCTTTTAACGCAGAAGGACTTATACAATAAGTGAGGCCCAAAATGTTTTGGTTAAAAGGGAGATTGGGTCTTACACTCTCATAGAGGCCCAAAGTGTTTTGAATGGGTCTTATAGCTCAAGGAGAGGCCCAGATGATTTTTATTTTTAAACGGGCGACGATCGCGCCGTTTACTTGTACAGAGGCACTTATACAATGAGTGAGGCACAAAAAGTTTTTGTACAAGGGGGGATGGGTCTTACACTCTCTTAAGAGGCCCAAAAAAGTTTTGAAAATGATTTATGAGGGTTGAATTAATCCAAAACCCTAATTTGTTTTCAAAATGTATTTAATTGAATAAAAATTCAATTAAAATGATCAAAAATTATTTAACACATGGAAAACAAATTGTGACCTTGGATTAATGCTTCAAAAATTAAGTATTGACCTTTAGGTCGTGACAGCAAGTCCAAAGTGATTTTTGATTTGGAGGTGTTACAGATGAGTGGTGATGATCTGAACAGCTTCCCTACACCCTATGGATTGTGTTTGGTTGGTTGGACTTGATTGAAATTGGCTGGATCATTTTGTGGTACCTCAGCTGCACTTTGGTTAAAACCTTGAGCAACCAGCTGGTGATTTTGTGAAATTGATGTGTCAGAAGTAATCTAAGTGTTTGATCAGCTCATATGTGATGTATGTGAGGTGTGTGAGTGATTGGTTTGATTGGAATTGCTCTCAAACTCAAAACCCGATAGTGACTTGCCTTAGAAGGCAAAATTGGAGTGAAAGAAGATATTTTGAGGAAAGCATCTGTTACATGGCTTTGGTGTACTCAAACTGACCATAATTGAGCTCTATTTATAGTAGAGCAAGTTTGTTTTGCAAGGAATAGTGCATGGCAGCTGGTAAGTAGGTTTGGCCAATGTTGGCAAATGAAAATCCAAGTCTTCTCTAGCCATTGACTAGAGGTTAGGGCACAGAGCTTTGGTCCCCTTGGTCTTGGATAAGTCTTGACTGATTTCAGATGAGAATGGCTCAGTCCATGCCACCATTGATGGTTCCATTGAATGCCTCATTCCAAATTTGAAGTCTTGTCCCTATTTTGGCAACTCTAGGTTCAACATGCTATTCCTTGTTCCTTGGACCTTGGAGGCTTGGCTCAGTGATTGTCCCCTTTAGATTCAATCCTCTGAGGTGTCCAAGTGGATAGGAGCAATTGAATTTGGATGATTTTGGAAAATCGACCAAAGTTGCAAATTCTGCCTTGCTTTGACAGATTTCAGCAAGGCAACTTGGCAATGTTGTATCTCATGGTGTAGGTTGAATTTGGCAATGTTCTTGGCCATTTTGGAAAGCTCTTGCATAATACAACAACTGTTTGAACAAGTTTGGTTTTGATCTCTTTTGATTCCAAGTGAAAAATCCCCCTACGTTTGGCAAAAAGTGAGGCAGAATCTGACTTAGTGAAAATTTCACTAAGTGTTGGAAAAAGTGACATTTTCACTTTTCAGCCACTTTGATCACTCCATAACTCAAAATCCTTAATGAATTGGAATGACTTGTAGTTGAAGTTTTTGTAGGTGATAATGAGGGCTACAAATCCATCTTTGGATGAGAAAAAATGGCCTTGTGGTTTAGGAGTTATGGTCCTCCAAAGTTGATACCTTTGCCACTTTATTTTTAACTTAGAAAAATTTCTAAGTTTTATGGTTACCCCTTTTACAAGTTATCTCACTTTTCTTGATTTTTCTTGATGAATGATGATTCAAATCATACATTAACATCATTTTAGGGTTAAAAATCCATTTTGGTGAAAAATCTCAAAAAGTCAAAGTTGACTGTTGTGCATAGTTGACTTTTTATCAGTTGAATTCCAAACTGTGCAATTCTTCAGGAAATCATGTCCTTGACCTAAATCAAACTTGATGGACATGTTCCATGGGTGTCATAGGGTATATTCAATCATGTATTAGGGTTTGGGAGCATGTCTTGGTCAAAAGTCAAAGTTACAGTTGACTTTTCTCTTAAAACCCTAATTGTGGTGCAGATGAAATTGAGACTTGTTGCTCAAACTTCTTGGATCAATCCATTGTTCCAAATGGATCAATATGGTATATTAGAGACCCTCAAATCATGTCTTGAGGTCTTGGCTCATGGTTTGTCCCAAAAGTCAACTTATGGATGAATTAGGTCAAGAAACCCTAATTCCTGATTTTTGATGAATGCATCCCCTGAGGCAAAATTGACTTGATGCATGGGTTCATGAGGTTCCATGAAGTATATTAGGTCATGTTTTGGATCATTGCCTTGTGCCCAGATGAAAATTTCCATCTGGAGGCCCTGGTCGACCAAAACCCTAATTTGGTGACACTGTCGATCTTGAGACTTGATCCACCTAGAAGGGAGCATCCTTGTGCTTAATCCTTGAAGTGGGAGTCCTTTTGATCCATTGTGGATGTTTGAGAGATTAGACAAGTTGAAAATCATGTCATTTCTTGATTGATCTTTTGTCTAAGCACTCAGAGAGGGCTTGAAACCCTAATTCTGATTGTATTGAATGCTCACCCATCTTTGGGGAGACTGATAAAGCATGATGGTTCATCCATATTGTGATGATGATTTTCACAATGATGGGAAATCTAAGTGGTCAAAACTTGGGGTATTACAGATGCCCCTATTTAATCTTCTTGGACCCGAAGGTGTTAATGACGAAGGGATTCGAGCATTCGGGGTGCAAGAGGATTAAATATCGGAATATCCGAAATTTTGATGGCTATGAATGGCAGCTCGCGGATTCATCTTCTTTTGCTAAGCAATGATGCTTAGAAAAGGTATACTTCCCCTCGATCCTAGTCTCCTACCAAGAACTGGTCTCAGTCTCTTTTGAAATAAACTTCCCCTCGATCCTGGTTTCCTACCAAGGAAGTGGTCTCAATTGTGAAAACAAACTTCCCCTCGATCCTGGTTTCCTACCAAGGAACTGGTCTTAATTTTTGATTTAA
The DNA here is from genome assembly GCA_022829125.1 of Lathyrus tuberosus. Lineage (NCBI taxonomy): Eukaryota > Viridiplantae > Streptophyta > Magnoliopsida > Fabales > Fabaceae > Lathyrus > Lathyrus tuberosus. The sequence goes on along the minus strand of JALAZF010000289.1, from coordinate 6,710,770 downwards.
ACTTCCCCTCGATCCTGGTTTCCTACCAAGGAACTGGTCTTAGTTTCTTTTGAAATAAACTTCCCCTCGATCCTAGTTTCCTACCAAGGAACTGGTCTTAGTTTCAGAAATAAACTTCCCCTCGATCCTGGTTTCCTACCAAGGAACTGGTCTTAGTTTCTGATTTAAACTTCCCCTCGATCCTGGTTTCCTACCAAGGAACTGGTCTTAGTTTCTTTTGTCAATAAACTTTACTGACAAGGGACGCTATTCGTAGCGGCTTTCCTTCAAACTTCTCGCCGAATTTTCCTGGGGAGATGCCATTTGAGTGGAAAAAGTTTTAATGTCAGACTTGCTGGGGAACCCATTTGTCTGAGTTGTAGAGGTACACAAACTTCTCTGTTGGAGACGCCATTTGTCGATTCTACTGGGGAAAGCGAGTCTCTTGAGAGACTGTTTTCGTTTGGGGTTACATCATACTTTTCTCGGGATCTTCCCGGAGAAATGCCATATGATGGGATCCAATTTTGAGGTGCCAATGACCTTCTCATCAGTGATTTTTCGGAGCAAAACTGGCGTGCTGCCGAATCTCTGATCACGAGGCTTTCTCTGTGGATTTTCCTTAATCCGGGAAAGCAAGGATATCATCTTCAATGGCGAAGATTGATGCTTATTGAAAGTTTTCTCTGGCTTTTCAGAGGTTCAAGTTATCAAAGTGGTCAAGGACCAACTTCTTTCCAGAATTAAACTAGAAGCGAGGTTGTTCAGACACAGTATTTCCTGACGAGGCAAGAACTGACAACTCGATTGAGAGGACTTCTACCACTAGGGAACAAGACCGACTAGAGTGATAGTGATGCAATATGAAATGTAAATGCCAATAAAAAATGCATGATGTATGTATGTATATGCTGACAAAACAGACACAACATACAGACTAAGAGATGAACACATTTGGATACTCGGCCATCGCGGGGCGAAGAAGTACTGTTGATAGCAATTCCACCTTGCTTAGGAGAGATAGTCCCGTTAGGAGCTATGTTGATCGGGCTTAGGAGATGAGAACTCGGCCGAGGATGTCAGACGAAACATGGTCCCTGACACAGTTGATCCCTTCATTCAGGCGAACTGGTTTAGAAGGAGTACTTTGATTCTGCACTTTGAAGTTCGCTTACTTCGGGAGAAGCGATCGATGTTCTTCTGATGTTCAATAGTCAAAAGAAATGCCATCTTTAATTTAAAAGCAGAAAAAGTTTAACAAGTAAATTTGTTTTATTTCAAGAATCGCTGATTAAGTTTAAACAACGTCGTTCTGTAAAGCTAAAACAAGTAAAGAATTACAAACAAAAGCACAAGGGCTCCAATTTTATTGATAAGATGGAGATCAGCCAAACGCGTGATTCCAAAGAGTATATACAAAGTTAGAAAATGGTAATTTACAGGGAAAAGGGCTACGTTGAAACATAACGACCACTATCCTTCTACCAACTTTGAGTTCGGGACATCCTGAGCTTCCGTCGAAGATGACCTTTGACTAGAGACTTCCTCTGATAGATGATGTTGTAACTGCTGCTGAGGGACTTGCCTCTGTTGAACATAGTTACTTGCCATTATCCCTAATTTTTGCCTGGATTGTACTATGAGATTTCCAATCCATCGGGATGATTTTTTTTTATGTCTCTAACTTTTGCCAGGACCGCCCTTTCGGGTTTTCAATCCACCAAGACGTTTTTTTTTAGGCAAAGTATTTCTTGACTACATCAACATTCGTGGGGTAGGCAAATTCCTCTCCGTCCATGGTTGCAAGTCTCAAGGCGCCGCCTTAGAAAGCTTTCGTGACCACATAGGGGCCATCATAATTTGGGGTCCATTTGCCCCGAGAGTCAGTGAGAAATGATTGTATCTTCTTGAGCACAAGGTCTCCTTTCCTGAAGACATGAGGTCGGACCTTTTTGTCAAACGCCCTCTTCATTCTTTACTGATACAACTGACCGTGGCATAGTGCCGTGACTCATTTTTCCTCGATCAGATTCAATTCGTCATGTCGACTTTGACACCATTCAGCTTCGGTGAGCTGAGCTTCCATCAATACCCGGATTGATGGGATCTCTACTTCTATGGGGAGCACTGCTTCCATGCCATATACTAGGGAGAAAGGGGTTGCCCCTGTTGAAGTGCAGATAGATGTTCGATAACCGTGAAGAGCAAAGGGTAGCATTTCGTGCCAATCTTTATAAGTTACAACCATCTTTTGAACGATCTTCTTGATGTTCTTGTTAGCCGCTTCTACCGCTCCGTTCATCTTGGGTCGGTAGGGAGATGAGTTATGGTGTTCGATGTTGAACTCTGCACACAACTCTTTCATCATCTTATTGTTCAAGTTAGATCCATTATCAGTAATGATCTCGCTTGGAACACCATAACGGCAGATGATATTGTTTTTGATAAATCGGACCACCACTTGTTGGGTTACATTGGGGAATGACGCTGCTTCGACCCACTTGGTGAAATAATCAATGGCTACCAGGATGAACCGATGTCCGTTTGAAGCCTTGGGCTCAATCATACCAATCATGTCGATTCCCCATATGGAAAAAGGCCACGGGGAAGAAAGAACTTTGAGATGTGATGGCGGTACATGAATTTTGTCGGAGTATATCTGACACTTGTGACACCTCCTCATGTACTTGTAGCAGTCGGATTCCATGGTCAACCAATAATACTCGGCCCTGAGAATTTTTCTCGCCATTGTGTGTCCGTTGGCATGAGTGCCAAAGGATCCTTCATGAATTTCTTTCATGAGCATGTCTGCTTCTGGTCTGTCGACGCATCGGAGCAAGACCATGTCAAAATTTCTCTTATAAAGAGTGTCACCGCTCAGGAAGAAGTTTCCAGCCAATCTTCTGAGGGTTTTCCTGTCTTTTCTAAGTGCCCCAGATGGGTACTCTTGTTTCTGAAGGAAGCATTTGATATCGTAATACCAAGGTCTGTCGTCTATGACTGCTTCAATCGCGAAGATGTAAGCGGGCCGTTCAAGGCGCATGATGTCGATCTTAGGTAGGTCATTCCATTGACCTACACTAATCATGGAAGAGAGAGTGGCTAACGCATCAGCCATGTGATTCTCATCACGAGGGATGTGATGAATGTCGACTCTGTTGAAGAAGGGTGACAACCTTCTTACATAGTCTTTGTAAGGAATCAATCCTGATTGGTATGTGTTCCAATCTCCTTTTATCTGGTTAATAACCAGGGCTGAATCGCCGTATACGTCCAAGTTTTTGATCCTTAAATCAATCGCTTCTTCGAGACCCATGATACATGCTTCGTATTCGGCCTCGTTGTTCGTACATTTGAACGTAAGTCTGGCAGTGAACGGAATGTGGGTACCCTGAGGGGTAACAATGATTGCCCCAATTCCGTTTCCATAATGATTGACTGCTCCGTCAAAGATAAGTCCCCACTGGGAACCTGGTTCTGGCCCTTCACTGGGTAGCGGTTCATCGCAGTCTTTCATCTTTAGATACATGACATCTCCATCAATCGGTTGATGAGCCAAATGATCAGCTAAAATACTTCCTTTAACGGCTTTCTGAGCATGGTACTCTATGTCATATTCTGATAGTAACATCTGCCAACGGGCAATCCTTCCCGTGAGAGCAGGTTTTTCGAAAACGTACTTGATTGGATCCATTTTGGAGACCAACCAAGTAGTATGACGAATCATGTACTGGCGAAGACGTTTGGCTGCCCAAGCCAAAGCGCAACAAGTTTTCTCAATCATTGTGTACCGAGTCTCGCAGTCGGTGAATTTCTTGCTTAGATAGTAAATGGCAGACTCTTTCCTTTTAGTTTTGTCTTGTTGGCCAAGTACACATCCCATTGAGTCCTCTAGGACTGTGAGGTAAATGATCAGTGGTCTTCCTTCCACTGGAGGTGATAGGATCGGAGGATTCAACAAATATTCCTTGATACTGTCGAAGGCGGTTTGGCAATCTTCTGACCAAACGCAATCCTGGTTCTTTTTGAGTAATTTGAAAATTGGCGCACATGTCGCGGTCATAAGGAATATGAATCTGGAGATGTAGTTCAAACGTCCCAGGAATCCTCTGACTTGTTTTTCAGTTTTCGGAGAAGGCATTTCTTGAATGGCCTTGACCTTGTCAGGATCAACTTCAATTCCTTTCTGGCTGACGATGAACCCTAGTAATTTCCCCGAACGGACACCGAAGGTGCACTTGTTAGGATTCAAGCGGAGCTTGAATTTTCTTAGACGTTCGAACAATTTTGACAGATGTTCAACGTGCTCATCCTCTGTTCTTGATTTTGCAATCAAATCATCGACATATACCTCGATTTCTTTGTGTATTATGTCATGAAATAGAGTAGTCATGGCCCTTTGATAGGTTTCCCCGGCATTCTTCAAACCGAACGGCATTACGTTGTAACAAAAGGTACCCCATGGGGTAATGAACGAAGTTTTCTCCATATCTTTCGGCGCCATTTTGATCTGATTATAGCCCGAGAATCCATCCATAAAGGAGAATACTTTGAACTTTGTTGTGCTGTCAACCAGCATGTCAATGTTTAGTAAAGGAAAGTCGTCCTTTGGACTTGCCTTGTTTAGATCTCTGTAATCAACACACATTCTGACCTTTCCATCCTTTTTGGGAACGGGTACAATGTTGGCTAACCATTGAGGATATTCAGATGTAGCGAGGAAACCCGCGTCGATCTGTTTCTGTACCTCCTCTTTGATTTTGATGGCCATGTCCGGGTGAGTCCGTCTCAACCTTTGCTTTACTGGCGGACATCCCGATCTTAGCGGTAAGTGATGTTCCACGATGCTGGTATCCAACCCTGGCATATCCTGATAGGACCAAGCGAATACATCGGGGAATTCTTTGAGAAGCTTTATCAAACTTTCTTTGACAGTTGGACTGAGCAGTGCTCCGATCCTGATTTCTTTTCTCTCTTTTTCTGAACCCAAGTTTACCGTTTCCAACGGCTCTTTGTGAGGTTCAATGGACCTTTCCTCTTGTCTGAGTAGTCGGGAGATCTCTTCTGGAATTTCATCGTCATTTTCTTCTTCAGCCTCGAATACCGGGAACTCAAAGTTGGGAGAAGGCATCGGATCGTATGTTTCAACGGGGTATAAAACAAGCAATCTGCATGACGTGATGATTCGTGTTTAGAAGAAATAGAGAAAATGTAAGTGTGTGCAGTGTATTTATTTTACTGCTTGTTTTTATTTTTTGAATTGTTTTTTTAGGATTACCATTTTCTGAAAAAGCAAAAAGAGAAAACAGCAATTAATGCGGAAATTACAGAACGACGTTATTTTATTAATGAACAAGTCGAATCTTGAAACTGCAGCCCTATAAAACAAAACTCACTCGCTCTGGGCAAAGCCAAGAGGGAAATTTACAAAAAGCGAGCCCTATCAAAACATCTGTTTCACCTGGGCAGGGTGAAAGGTTAAAGATGGCAATTACTTTGACTGATGAACGACCTTTGGAACCTCGACGACAACCCATTGGCGGCGAACTCCTCAGTGAATCACAAAGTCTGGAACCTTCCTTGATTTGTCTTCAGAAATGACGCTGATTTTTGGTGGAGCAGGATCATTAGAATCTGTCTCCCAAGCAGAATTGTCGTAGGAGGATTCCTCTGTTGCACTTTGCATATCATTGGTGCTCTCAGCTGTATCTCCCCATCCAGTTGACTGGATATCTTCGAGCCTGATACGAGAGCTTTCGGGAGTAGTGTACTTGACCATAAAGTCGTATTTTCCACTTGGTTGTCCCAAAGTGTCCCAAACTTCTTTGGAACTGGAGAAGTCATCCCTCTCGATGACGTTGACCTCAGGAAAAGCATAGTTGATGAATTCTAGTCCTGCAAACGTTGCGAATTCATCTTCATGTTGAGTAGTTTCCGAATGACCTGAGTGTTGATCCCATGACATGGCGGGGACACAGGTATTCTGTTCAATGACGCTCAACTGAGTTTCATTACTCGGCTGACTTTCTTGCCCCAAGTTTCCTGGGTAAGGCTGCCACATTGGAAGACCATCCATCGGGCCATAGTAATTGTGATCAAAGTTTTCTTTCATCAGAGTGTCTTCCTCTAATGAATTTGGCAGAGCACGACATCCTTCCGGATCACAATCTCCGTAGATCATTTCGACATCTGATCTTGGTATAAATCTCGGACTTTCTGTAGGAAAGCAAAAAGGCATAGGCACCTCTTCCTGAGACATATAGCCGTCCTTGTTAAGGTAGGACTTCCATTCTTCATCTGTGTCAGAGGGATCTTCCTCATTGATAGCATGAACTGTCTGAGACAATGGGTGAAGAAAACCTCCACTGTGGAAGAAGTTTTGAAGGGGATGAAGACTTTCATCGTTGGCGGCTGTCTGAGTACAGGTCGCAGAAAAACCAAGACCCTTCTTTGTTTTATTGTCAGTGGGAATGACAAGCTGTCCCCATCCTTTTGTATCGGTACTCTCGACCACTTTGATAGCATCTTTGTATGAAGAAATTGAAGTTCCTTCTTCGGATTGATCGTTCTTGCTCACCGATAGTGCTTGGAACTGAGTTCCAATAACCTCCTCGGGTTCTACACAAGCAGATGATGATAGGTTACTCACGAGCAAGGCTTGTTCCCCACAAACCGTGACAAGTTGATCGTTCTTGACGAACTTTAGCTTTTGGTGGAGGGTTGAAGTAACCGCTCCAGCCTGATGTATCCAAGGTCTTCCTAATAAACAACTGTATGTTGCCCGGATGTCCATGACCTGGAAAGTGATTTGGAAAGTGTGAGGACCAATAGTTATGGGAAGATCAACTTCGCCGATAACTGTTTTTCTGGATCTGTCGAATGCTTTGACGACGACCTCGCTGACTCTCATCGGAGGGCCCTTAAATGATAATTGCGTCAAAGTGGACTTTGGCATAACATTCAGGGCTGACCCTGTGTCTACCAGTACATTGGCTAAAGCATCGCCCTGGCAGTTAACTGTAATGTTGAGCGCCATGTTATGACGACGACCCTCTTCAGGTAATTCCTCATCACTAAATCCCAAATTATTGCAGGAAGTGATGTTAGAGACAATGCTATCGAATTGTCTGATTGTTACATCCTGTTCCACAAAGGCTTGCTCCAAGACTTTCTGTGGAGCCTCTCTGTGTGCTTCTGAACTGAGTAATAGTGATAATACTGAGATCTTTGAAGGAGTCTGTAACAGTTGATCAACAATGTTATATTCACTCCTTTGGATGAGCTTTAGCATCTCATCTTTGTCTTTTGAAAAGTCGGGATTACCAGATTGACTGACTGGTGGATCAGGAATTTCCGCCTGAAGTTCCTTTTCTTTTTTGGATTTTCCAACCCCTCGGTTGAAGATTCGACCGCTCCGTGTTACACGACTGATGTCTGCAATATTCACGACGGAGGGTAATGGAATTTCCTTTCCATTCTCGATTATTGTTGCACCGTATTTGTAAGGGATTGCCTTAGCTGATTCATACGGTAGTGGCCCCGGTAGATAGATGACTATGGGAACCTTCTGATTTTTCTGACCATCATAAGTAACCTTGATCCGTTCCCGGTTAGGAACTCTAGATTTGTCAACTAGAGGGATGATTGCAAAAACATCCATGGTCCTGTGATGACCAGAGATCCTGACAACATCCTCAACTTGCTCGGCAAGGTAGTTCGGCGACCAAATGATGGGTCCTGAACCGGGATATGGACGAATTTCCCCATGATCGACCTGACCCTGAAGAGCTGCTCTCACTAGGTAACACCCTTGGTTACTTTCTGCACAGACGCTACAACTGTCATAGTTTTGTGGTGGCACCTGGCCACGCCCACTTTGAATACAATGCATCTTGACCAGATTGGTCCCCAATAAGAGTACATCGTGAATTTGATAGACATTGTTAGTCTCTTTCTCAATCAGATTGACTGCAGCTTTCTCGTGTTGAGGCAGCGGGTTCGTAAGAACATTAGGATTCGTATCTTTGAAAGATAAGAGCCCGCTCCTAACAAGCTTTTGCACGTCGGATTTGAAATTGAGACAAGTCTCAATGTTATGCCCTGAACCTCCTTGATGATAAGGGCATGTTTGATCCGCTTTAAACCAAAAAGGCGGATTTTCCGGTACTGTAAGAGGAGACTTAGTCTGGATGTGCCCCTTAGCCAGCAGTAACGGAAATAGCTCTGCATACGTTACGGGTATAGGATCAAATCCTGGTGGCCGTATTGTATGGTTGTTGTTATATGGAGGACGAGCCTGCTGAAGAGGCTGTTGTGTCCTTTGTTGGTCAGGTTGGCTCTGCGCAACCTGAGGTTGATACATAGGAACAGGCGCGGGGCCGATAGCAGGAGTAACAGTTGCTACTGGCTGATAACGTCGCCTTTGCTTTTCGAGAGAGATATTCCCAATATCTTTCTCTTTTTTCTTAGGGAGAGCACTACCGTATTTTTTAGTATCGCTCGTTGATCCAGTGTCTTTTACCAAACATCCTTCTCGGACGGCTTCCTCAAGACGTACACCCATGCCGACCATTTTGGTGAAATCAGTGGGTGCACTGGCAATCATTCGGTCATTGTAAAATGAGCTTAAGGTCTTTAAGAATATTTTTGTCATCTCTTTTTCCTCAAGAGGTGGACAAATTTGAGCGGCAATTTCACGCCACCTTTGAGCATACTCCTTAAAGGTTTCCTTTTCCTTTTGCGACATTGATCTGAGTTGATCTCTATCGGGAACCATGTACAAATTGTACTTGTATTGTTGGATGAAGGCAGTACCAAGATCTCTGAATGTACTGATCGTAGTACGGTTTAAACCCATGTACCATTTGAGTGCGACACCGGTTAAACTATCCTGGAAGTAGTGAATTAGCAGGTCCTGATTCTCCGTCTGAGCTGACATCCGCTGAGCGTACATCACCAGATGGCTCTGAGGGCAAGAGTTACCCTTGTATTTTTCAAAGTCGGGCACTTGGAACTTGTGCGGGACTTTCACATTTGGGACCAAGCAGAGGTCTGCGGCGTCCTTTCCAAATAGATCCTGACCGCGAATGGCTTGCAGCTCTTTCTGCATTTCCAAGAACTGCTCCTGGAATTCATCCATTTTGTCGAACATAGTTTCCTTCTTACCAGAAGGTGTATGTGGAATCTGTCCTTCCGGGACAGTGTGCACCACAGGGGGTGGTACTGTGACTACGGCAGTAAGTCTTGGTGCCTCCCGAAGTTTGTAACCTTCATGAGTCTTCAGTATGCCCCTAGCATCTTCGCTTTCCTGAAGTTTGTAACCTTCAGGCTAAGCGACTTCTGTTGCGATTCCCTGATCTTCAGGGATCAGCGGAACATATCCTTCTGGGATATAGTTAACAGGCATGCCCCAAGGACGATCTTTCGGAATCTGATACCTAGGATCATACTTTTCTATGATGGGCGTTGAGGTGATCTCTGAGATCACAGTTCTTTGTAGCTGAGCTTCTGCCATGGCTTGCATGTCGTTACGAAGCTTTCTCATATCCTCTCTCAGAGCGTCGATCTCTTCTTTCAACTCTCTGTTTTCTTCCTCAAGATCATCCATCTTTTTCTGACGATTGGCCCGAGTATTATACGAATGAGACAGTTTGACTCTAGACTCGAGACACAAACGTGAGATTCGTAGGGAAGAAGAATACGCGATGTGAGAATGACGAATGCAATGATTATATTAATTGTTGTTTTTTGGTTTAATCAAAATAAACTTCGACAATTAGATTGCAAATATCAAACAGTGGGGAAACCCCTTTTTATTGAAATTCAAAGGATTACAGAATTGGAAATACAGTAGATTACAAAGTGCAGAAACAGAAACCTAAACTAATGGGTCCCGAGTCCTCTCTGAGAAGAAACCGGGTGCTGATTCTGGTATCTTCCTTTTCTTTGACCGGGGCGCTTGGGCCGTTGTCGGGTTGTCATTCCTTTGCCAAGTGAAAGGAGTGAGCAAATTCCTTTGGTCATCTTGATTCTCTACAGCATGCTGCTCCAAAATTTCAATCAGAGCATCTTTCTCTTTTAGTAGTTGCTGTATTTGGATACACTTTACGTCGAGGGTGTGGTACTTGTTCTTCCAAGATCTTCTTTCCTTTTGAACTTTGTTGAGAGTAACCTGAAGCTTTTCAGTTTCTGTCATGAAGTACATGACAGTTTCCCTCGGTGGAAGAATTCCGTAACGAGGATAAGGCATTTTTAGCTTGAGAGCTCTGCTTTGTACCCAATGGAGTTAAGGCTCCACCGAGACACAGTCCAGTTTTCCCAGAGACTCTCGTCCTTTCTTATGAACCTGTTTCCAAGCTTGCACTATTTCCATCTTTAGTGCTCTGTCATTTTCTCCTTCTTTGAAGAAAAGACCTTCCAGATGAACACCCAGTGGGATGTGTCGCATCGGGTATCCAAATTGACGAAGAACCAATATCGGATGATAGTTGATTCCTTCTTTAGTTCCTATGAGGGGTACGCTGGGGAAGTTTCCACAACGGTCAATGATTCTGATTCCCTCATAAATCCTATTACACCAATCTATATCGGAATTGGTGAGAGACATGATCTTCTGCGACCAACGTAAGACACTCTTGCAATCCCAAAAAGCAGCAGGCTTGGGCAAGTGAGAGATAAATCATTTGTAGAGCAAAGGTACACAACATGTGATCTCCCCTCCGCTGTACAAATTTCCCAAGTGTACAGAATGATACGCATCTGCGAACAAAGTCGGCACAGGGTTTCCAATGAGAAAAACCTTAATAGCGTTGATATCGACGAAGTTATTGATGTTGGGAAACAAAAATAACCCGTAGGTGAGCAAGACAAAGATGCTTTCAAAAGCAGTCCCGTTCCCTATACTAGCGAAGTATAGAGCCTTTTTTGTCAAGAACTGGGCTGGCAAACCTTGGATGCCACCCTTAGTGGTCATGTGAGTCTTGACCTCAGACTCGTCCAAATGAATTGCCCTTGCAATAGTCTGATTCTTTGGAATTTCTTCCAGTCCAGAAAATGGAGCTCGATCTGTGATATGTAAATCAGCCAGATGAGTATACTCCTCCAGCGTTGGTGATAGCTGCTAATCCGGGAATGTGAAACAGTGATAAACTGGATCGTAGAACTGAATGAGCGCACCCATGATTCCCTCAATCACATGGACTCTTAACAGTGGTAGCAAACCACCGTGCTTAGCTCTGAAAGCCTCTGGGTTAACGATCATCCTCGCTAACCTTCTCAAATCCCCTACTTTTGGAACCTTGAAGGTATACTGGCGAGTTCTCCTTCTACCGAAATCCATTAGCGTAATCTTTTTCTCTGATATTTGCAATCACAGTCTTAGTTTAATTTGAAAAACAGAGATACTAGAAGAGAAAGTTTTTTTTTGAATGCTTTAATGTTTTATTAAATGGATGCATGAATGCAGCACACAAAAACATAGAAAAAACATGGGGTCAGAGGGTCGTTGTCATGAAGTCAAGGCTCTACCCATCCCCAAAGGTTTATACTAGGGTGATTTTTGTACCTGTACTCATTATCATCAGCTCCTCCCAGGAAAGCAAGACAACAAGCGGATCGCCAACGAGTTGTGTGCAATCTTAGAGTAAGTGCCATTCACCGAGAATAGATCACCAGCCTCAAATAAGGGTAGTATCGCGTAACAGCTATTTCCGATAGCTTCCGCACTACGAAAGGGTTGGCTTTTCTAGGTGTATACTCAATCTTTCCACATACGGCATCACCCGCATTCCCATTAGCAGAAAAATAAACATGTATAGAAATTAGGAAAAGCAGTATATATATTTGTCCTAAATCATCCTAGACTTATAAAGCTAAGAATCCTAAGTTCCTGACAGAAAATGGGTTCCCCGGCGGAAGCCCCAATCTGTGGTATTCACACAAGTGAAGAGAAGGAAGACAGAGTTTGACAAAGACTGGCCCCACGGTGGGTGCCATTTTTCTGTAGCGAGCGATTTTGGACGCGGTTCTTAAGCGATGGTCGCTCTCTGCGGTTTGAGCTTAAACTACAGGTCGATTCATTTTTTATCCTATTGTGAGCTGAATAAGGAAGGGAAATAGATGTCTCCAATTAACCCTGCTTTGCATACCGAGTTTTAACAGCGGTCTGTTAGGTTACGAATGCTATCAATGTGGGGGGGCCTTTGTACTGGTTATTTGTATTTTCACCAATACGGTTCTTTCTTTTTACCTGGGCAGAAGGTTTCTGGCGGGGAACAAGGATTAGGATGCTAAGACTGATGCTTTTGAATTACTGCTTTTGATTGATGGAGATATGGGATTTGGGTTTTTTGTTGATTGTGCTCGCTAAGATCTTTTCTTTCGATCTTATGCCTACGTATTCCCGTTTACCGAAACAGGGAAATCAGAGCGTTCGTAGTTCCTCCTATTCTATGGGAGGAAATGGGTGTTTTTGGTGTTTTGGTGTCTTGTTCAAAGCCCAAGACGTGAAGCGAAAGGTGGTTTATATCTTGTTCAAAGCCCAAGATGTGAAGCTGAAAGGTCTATTTGTGTCTTGTTCAAAGCCCAAGACGTGAAGCTGAAAGACCTCGACTTTAGAGAGAATTTGTCATCTCTAAAGAGGGGAGAAGGAGAATTACTTTAACTGGGATACGCGGATCCGAGCAATGCCATAATTTCCGAAGAAAGGGTTTTAACCTGAAGGAGAAGACTTTAACTCAGTGTAGAGCAATGCCATCTTTCCTTAGGAATTTCTCATGCTAAAAGAGGGACAGTGGCATGGATGTAGATGATCCAGAGACTTGCCACTTACAGCGATTAGATGGAAGGAAAGGAGTTGTTGATGTTTGTGTACTGTGAATGAGGCACAACTTTGATGCTAAAAGGTTGATTGGATCAACCAATGGTTTTCTTATACAAAAGCCTAAGAGGAGGCTAATTTCCGCTAGGAAAATCATTATACAAAGCCTAAGAGGAGGCTATCTTGTGTCTCGTACAAAGCCTGAGAGAGAGGCTAAAAGGTTTTGACTTGACGATGAAGTCTTTTGGTATCTCGTATAAAGCCCGAGATGAAGGCTATTTGACTCAACAAGAGGGTTTTTGTATCTCGTACGAAGCCCGAGATGGAGGCTGTAATTTGTTAGGCTCAATAAGAACCATTTTTTATCTCGTATAAAGCCCGAGATGGAGGCAAAAGGGGTGATTGACTCAACAAGAGAGTCTTTGATACTCAACAAGAGAGTGTTTTTGTATCTCGTACGAAGCCCGAGATGGAGGCTAAAGGTTTGTTTCAGTTGAGTGACAGATCCAATATACTGATTTTAAAAGAGAAAATCAGTTCTTATATGAGCAACACTATACTTAGGGATTTGATCTGAGGATCAGGGATATTTCCTTCTCTTTGAGGAAACGGGAAATCCAAAGGGTATTGAGATTGTCCGAGTCTACGTGTTTCCTTCCAATTTAACGAAGGGGTCACTTGAGAATGTCTTTGAGACTCAAGGAAGTTAGACTGTCCAAGTCTAGAGTTTTATCTCTTTTGTACTATGCTTTGAGAAACAGTAGTAGACTCTTTGAAAGGACTGTTCTATAAGGATGACTAGGTTCTGTTCCTATACCTCTACGAGGTCGTCGGGACAATTTGTACGAAGCCCAAGAGGAGGCTGAAAACTTTTAAGAAGCCGACGAGTCCTTGTACGAAGCCCAAGAGGAGGCTATCATTCCCGAAGGAAGAGATCATTATACGAAGCCTAAGAGGAGGCTGTGAATACTTTTAAGAAGCCGTAGTGTCCTTGAATAATGCCCAAGAGAAGGCCGATGATTTTACGAAGCCCGTGGGTCTATCATCTCCTTTCCATTAGGAGAGATAACTCTTTTAAAGATAAAAACCACTGGTAAACGTGCGAGGTTTACTATCCAGCGACTTTTAGCTTTTAAAGAGGGTTCCTTAGTTAAGGTCCAAGATTATGACCGTAGTGGGTACCCAAACCCCGAGACATTCAAGGCATGCTATCCACAAGGAATAGATCAAGTCAGGAAAGTTCGAGAATTTGGAAGAAACTCAAAGATACCATTCACGGAGAATACATTCATCTCGGGGAGTAGAGCTTCTTGACGATTCCTAAGGAGGACATTCGAAGAGAAGACTGTATCTGGTGCTCCTACTGGGGATCTAGGCATCTATTTCTACGAATAAATGAAACGGCGTCACCTAGTTCTAGACGTAGTACCCGGGGAAACTCGAAATATCTATACTATTATTACACAGTAGATATGAGTTTATGAAAGGAGACTTACAGTGAGCAGCCCCATAATACAGTTTATAATATGAAAGCAGTAAATGAAAGCGATAACCACTTACTCAGTTGGAGTGCTTCCATGCTGTTTGGTTAGTTGTTCAACAAAGAAAGATTGAAAACAACAGTATATTCAAAATCAAAGGAGAAAGTGCTTTGAAAAAGAAAGATTTGGGGCTTACAGCTCAAGGAGAGGCCCAGGGTTTTATCAGTGAGCGCACTGTTTGACTTTGTACAGCGGGACTTATACAAGTGACTGGGGCCCAAAAAGGTTTTCTGTACAAAGGGATGGGTCTTACACTCTCTCAAGAGGCCCAAAAAGGTTTAAAGAAAAGAGTGGGGCTTATAACACGAGGGTAGGCCCAAAAGATTTTTCGTTTAAAAATGGCGATCGCGCCGAGGTTTTCTTTTAACGCAGAGGGACTTATACAATAAGTGAGGCCCAAAATGTTTTGAATGGGTCTTATAGCTCAAGGAGAGGCCCAGATGATTTTTATTTTTAAACGGGCGACGATCGCGCCGTTTACTTGTACAGAGGGACTTATACAATGAGTGAGGCCCAAAAAGTTTTTGTACAAGGGGGGATGGGTCTTACACTCTCTCAAGAGGCCCAAAAAAGTTTTGAAAATGATTTATGAGGGTTGAATTAATCCAAAACCCTAATTTGTTTTCAAAATGTATTTAATTGAATAAAAATTCAATTAAAATGATCAAAAATTGTTTAACACATGGAAAATAAATTGTGACCTTGGATTAATGCTTCAAAAATTAAGTATTGACCTTTAGGTTGTGACAGCAAGTCCAAAGTGATTTTTGATTTGGAGGTGTTACAGATGAGTGGTGATGATCTGAACAGCTTCCCTACACCTTATGGATTGTGTTTGGATGGTTGGACTTGATTGAAATTGGCTGGATCATTTTGTGGTACCTCAGCTGCACTTTGGTTAAAACCTTGAGCAACCAGCTGGTGATTTTGTGAAATTGATGTTTCAGAAGTAATTTAAGTGTTTGATCAGCTCATATGTGATGTATGTGAGGTGTGTGAGTGATTGGTTTGATTGGAATTGCTCTCAAACTCAAAACCCGATAATGACTTGCCTTAGAAGGCAAAATTGAAGTGAAAGAAGAGATTTTGAGGAAAGCATCTGTTAGATGGCTTTGGTGTACTCAAACTGACCACAATTGAGCTCTATTTATAGTAGAGCAAGTTTGTTTTGCAAGGAATAGTGCATGGCAGCTGGTAAGTAGGTTTGGCCAATGTTGGCAAATGAAAATCCAAGTCTTCTCTAGCCATTGACTAGAGGTTAGGGCACAGAGCTTTGGTCCCCTTGGTCTTGGATAAGTCTTGACTGATTTCAGATGAGAATGGCTCAGTCCATGCCACCTTGGTGGTTCCATTGAATGCCTCATTCCAAATTTGAAGTCTTGTCCCTATTTTGGCAACTCTAGGTTCAACATGCTATTCCTTGTTCCTTGGACCTTTGAGGCTTGGCTCAGTGATTGTCCCCTTTAGATTTAATCCTCTGAGGTGTCCAAGTGGATAGGAGCAATTGAATTTGGTTGATTTTGGCAAATCGACCAAAGTTGCAAATTCTGCCTTGCTTTGACAGATTTCAGCAAGGCAACTTGGCAATGTTGTATCTCATGGTGTAGGTTGAATTTGGCAATGTTCTTGGCCATTTTGGAAAGCTCTTACATGATACAACAACTGTTTGAACAAGTTTGGTTTTGATCTCTTTTGATTCCAAGTGAAAAATCCCCCTACATTTGGCAAAAAGTGAGGCAGAATCTGACTTAGTGAAAATTTCACTAAGTGTTGGAAAAAGTGACATTTTCACTTTTCAGCCACTTTGATCACTCCATAACTCAAAATCCTTAATGAATTGGAATGACTTGTAGTTGAAGTTTTTGTAGGTGATAATGAGGGCTACAAATCCATCTTTGGATGAGAAAAAATGGCCTTGTGGTTTAGGAGTTATGGTCCTCCAAAGTTGGTACCTTTGCCACTTTATTTTTAACTTAGAAAAATTTATAAGTTTTATGGTTACCCCTTTTACAAGTTATCTCACTTTTCTTGATTTTTCTTGATGAATGATGATTCAAATCATACATTAACATCATTTTAGGGTTAAAAATCCATTTTGGTGAAAAATCTCAAAAAGTCAAAGTTGACTTTTGTGCACAGTTGACTTTTTATCAGATGAATTCCAAACTGTGCAATTCTTCAGGAAATCATGTCCTTGACCTAAATCAAACTTGATGGACATGTTCCATGGGTGTCATAGGGTATATTCAATCATGTATTAGGGTTTGGAAGCATGTCTTGGTCAAAAGTCAAAGTTACAGTTGACTTTTCTCTTAAAACCCTAATTGTGGTGCAGATGAAATTGAGACTTGTTGCTCAAACTTCTTGGATCAATCCATTGTTCCAAATGGATCAATATGGTATATTAGAGACCCTCAAATCATGTATTGAGGTCTTGGCTCATGGTTTGTCCCAAAAGTCAACTTATGGATGAATTAGGTCAAGAAACCCTAATTCCTGATTTTTTATGAATGCATCCCCTGAGGCAAAATTGAATTGATGCATGGGTTCATGAGGTTCCATGAAGTATATTAGGTCATGTTTTGGATCATTGCCTTGTGCCCAGATGAAAATTTCCATCTGGAGGCCCTGGTCGACCAAAACCCTAATTTGGTGACACTGTCGATCTTGAGACTTGATCCACCTAGAAGGGAGCATCCTTGTGCTTAATCCTTGAAGTGAGAGTCCTTTTGATCCATTGTGGATGTTTGAGAGATTAGACAAGTTGAAAATCATGTCATTTCTTGATTGATCTTTTGTCTAAGCACTCAGAGAGGGCTTGAAACCCTAATTCTGATTGTATTGGATGCTCACCCATCTTTGGGGAGACTGATGAAGCATGATGGTTCATCCATATTGTGATGATGATTTTCACAATGATGGGAAATCTAAGTGGTCAAAATTTGGGGTATTACAGACTCGGACAGTCTAAAGCTCCATTGGATTCCCAATTTCCCTAGAGAACTAGAAATAATCCTCACCCTCAGATCAAATCTATGAGTATAACATTACTCATATAAGAACTGATTTTCTCTTTGAACCAACATACTGGACCTATCACTAAACTGAAACAATTACTTTAGCCTCCTCTTGGGCTTTGTACAATGATTCTCCCCAGCGGAGCTAAATCCTTTAGCCTCCATCTCGGGCTTCGTACGAGATACCAAAACACTCTCTTGTTGAGTATAAAAGACTCTCTTGTTGAGTCAAACAAATTTTAGCCTCCGTCTCGGGCTTCATACGAGACACCAAATCACTCTCTTGTTGAGTATAAAAGACTCTCTTGTTGAGTCAAAACAACTTTTAGCCTCCATCTCGGGCTTCGTACGAGATACCAAAACACTCTCTTGTTGAGTATAAAAGACTCTCTTGTTGAGTCAAACAAATTTTAGCCTCCGTCTCGGGCTTCATACGAGACACCAAATCACTCTCTTGTTGAGTATAAAAGACTCTCTTGTTGAGTCAAAACAACTTTTAGCCTCCATCTCGGGCTTCGTACGAGATACAAAATCACTCTCTTGTTGAGTATAAAAGACTCTCTTGTTGAGTCAATCCCCTTTAGCCTCCATCTCGGGCTTCGTACGAGATATAAATCACTCTCATGTTGAGTATAAATGACTCTCTTGTTGAGTCAATCACCTTTCGTCTCCATCTCGGGCTTCGTACGAGATACAAAACACTCTCTTGTTGAATATAAAAGACTCTCTTGTTGAGTCAAACCTTTAGCCTCCGTCTTGGGCTTCGTACAAGACACATAAAAACACCCTCTTGTTGGGCCAATAGCCTCCTCTTAGGCTTGGTATAAGGAAACCCCCAGTTGAGTCAATCAACCTTTTAGCATCAAAGTTGTGCCTTGTTCATAACATACAAACATCAACAACTCCTTTTCCCCATCTAATTGCTGTAAGCGGCAAGCCTCTGGATTATTTACATCTACGCCACTGTCCCTCTTTTAGCATGAGAAATTCCTAAGGAAAGATGGCATTACTCTAAACTGAGTTAAAGTCTTCTCCTTCAGGTTAAAAATCCCCTATAAAGGAAATTATGGCATTGCTGGATTCACATATCCCAGTTAAAGTAATTCTCCTTTATAACCAGTCACCCAACTGTTGTGACAAACAGACCCCTCTAGAGATGACAAATTCTCTCTAAAGTCAAAACCCTTTAGCTTCATAACTTGGGCTTTAATCAAGATACAAATAGACTCTTCAGCTTCATATCTTGGGCTTTGAACAAGATATAAACAAATCACCTTCAGCTTCACATCTTGGGCTTTGAACAAGATACAGATCACTTTTAGCTTCAATTCCTGGGCTCAAGACACCAAAACACCATTTCCTCCCATAGAATAGGAGGAACTACGATCGCTCTGATTTCCCTGTTTCGGTAAATGGGAATACGTAGGCATAAGATTGAAAGAAAAATCTTAGCGAACATAATAATCAAAAACCCAAAATCCCGTACCTTCACACATCAATCGAAAAGCATCAGTCCTAACATCCTCACAAATGATCCCGTCACACTGTGTTCTTAACAAAATAAGCCAGAAAGAGGCCCCACTTCCATATAGCATCCGTATATTAACAGACCGCTGTTTAAACTCAGTATGCAAGCAGGGTTAGTTGGAGACATCTATTTCCCTTCCTTCATCAGCTTCAATAGGATAATAAATGAATCGACCTGTAGTCCCCTAAAGAGCGACAGTGCTTAAGAACCACGTCCAAAATCGCTTGCTACAGAAAAGTGGCGCCCACCGTGGGGCAGTTCAAAGGAATCTTGTCTCTCTTATATTTCTGGTTGAAATATTTTCTTTGGATGAATCCTTGGGTTCACAGGATATCACCGAATGATGGTTTCATCGGGGAATGTCATTATTGCTAGGATCGGCCCTCACTAGGATCTTAGGTCAAAACCTTTAAATTGGAAAGGAACCACAGAATGGCGCCTCCGCCGGGGAGCCATTTTCTGTCAGGAACATAGGATTCATAGCTCTAAAAAGTCTAGGATATTAGGACAAATATATATACTGCTTTTCCTAATTGATATATGTGTTTATTTTTCTGCTAATGGGAATGCGTGTGATGCCCCATGTGGAAAGATTGAGTATACACCTAGGAAAAACCTCTTTTAGTAGTGCGGAAGCTATCGGAAATTACTGTTACGCGATACTACCCTCTTTTGAGATTCTTCGAAAAAACATCACCTAGCACGGTTCCCGGCCCGCTGGTGTTTTCTCAACAAGAATTAATGATTTTGAGAGACATGTACAAAAATCACTAGTATAAACCTTTGGGATGGGTGGAGCCTTGACTCCATGACACCGACCCCTTGACCCCGTGTTTTTTCTATGTTTTTGTGTGCTGCATTCATGCATTCATTTAAAAAAAAACACTAAACAAAGAAAATTTTCTCTTCTAGTCTCTCTTTTTCAAATTAAACTAAGACAATGATTGCAAATGTCAGAAAAAAAGGATTGTGCTCATAGATTCCGGTAGAAGGAAAACTCATAAGTATACCTTCAAGGTTCCAAAACTAGAGGATTTGAGAAGATTAGCGAGGATGATCACTAACCCTGACGCTTTCAGAGCCAGGTACGGAGGTCTACTACCTATGTTAAAGGTCCAAGTAATTGAAAGAATCATGGATACACTCATTCAGTTTTACGATCCGGTCTATCACTGTTTCACATTCCCGGATTACCAGCTCGTACCAACGCTGGAGGAGTATTCTCATTTGACTGATTTACATATCACTGATCGAGCTCCATTTTCTGGACTGAAAGAAATTCCAAAGGATCAGATCATTGCAAGAGCAATTTATTTGGATAAGTCCGAAGTCAAGACTCACATTACCACTAGGGGTAGGCTCCCAAGTTTACCAGCCAAGTTTCTGGTAAAAAAGTCTCTATACTTTGCTAGTATAGGGAACGTGGCCGCTTTCGAGAGCATCTTTGTTTTGCTCACCTACGGGTTATTTTTGTTTCCCAACATCGATAACTTTGTAGATATCAACGCCATTAAGGTTTTTCTCATTGGAAACCCTGTACAAACTTTGCTTGCAGATGCGTATCATTCTGTACAATTAGGGAATTTGTACAGCGGAGGAATGATCACGTGCTGTGTACCCATGCCATACAAATGGTTCATTTCCCACTTGCCTAAGTCTGCCGCTTTTTGGGATCATAAGAGTGCTTTACGTTGGTCGCAGAAAACCATGTCCCTTACCAACTCTGATATAGATTGGTGCAATAGGATTTATGACGGGATCAGGTTCATTGACCATTGTGGAAACTTCCCCAACGTACTCCTCATAGGAACTAACAGAGGAATCAATTACCATCCAGTGTTGGTTCGTCGTCAATTTGGATACCCGATGAGGCATGTCCTGCGTAATGCTCATCTGGAAGGTCTTTTCTTCAAGGAAGGAGAAAATGATAGGGCACTAAAGATGGAAATAGTGCACGCTTGGAAACATGTTCATAAGAAACGACAAGAGTCTCTAGGAAAACCGGACTGTGTCTCGGTGGAGCCTTATCTCCACTGGGTGCAAACTATAGCTCTCAAGCTAAAAATGCCTTATCCTCGTCACAGAGTTCTTCCACCAAGGGAATCTGTCATGTACTTCATGACTAAAACGGAAAAACTTCAGGTTACTCTCAACAAAGTTCAACAAGAGAGGAGGTCTTGGAAGAACAAGTACCGCATTCTCAATGTGGAGTGTATCAAAATACAGCAACTACTGAAGGATAAGGATGCTCTAATTGAGATTTTGGAGCAACATGCTGTTGAAAATCAGGATGACCAAAGGAATTTGCTCACTCCTTTCACTTGGCAAAGGAATGACAACCCGACAATGGCCCAAGAGCCCCGGTCCAAGAAAAGGAAAGTACCAGAATCAGCACCTGAGTTCTCCTCAGAGAGGACTCGGGACCCACTAGGTTAGGTTTCTGTTTCCACACTTTGTAATTTACTGTATTTCCATTTCCGTAATCCTTCGAATTCAATAAAACGGGGATTTCCCCACTGTTTGATATTTGCAGTCTAATTGTCGAAGTTTATTTTGATTAAACCAAAAAACAATTAATATAATCATTGTATTCATCATTCTCACGTAATGTATTCTTCTTACCTACGAATCTCACGTTTGTGTCTCGGTTCTAAAGTCAAATTGTCTCATTCATACAATACTCGGGCCAATCGTCAGAAAAAGATGGATGATCTCGAGGAAGAGAACAGAGAGTTGAAAGAAGAGATCGACGCTCTGAGAGAGGATATGAGAAAGCTTCGTAATGACATGCAAGCCATGACGGAGGCTCAGCTACAAATGAATGTGATCTCAGAGATCACCTCAATGCCCATAGTGGAAAAGTATAATCCTAGGTATAGAATGCCAAAAGATCGTCCTTGGGGCATGCCACCTAACTATATCCCGGAAGAATATGTTCCGCCGATCACTCGAGATCCGGAAACTTTAGCAGAAGCCACTGGGCCTGAAGGTTACAAACTTCGGGAAAGCGAATATGCCAGGGGCATACCAATAACTCTTGAAGGTTACAAACTTTGGGAAACGCCAAGATTCACTGCCGTAGTAACGGTACCACCCCCTGTGGTGCACACCGTCCCGGAAGGACAGATTCCACGGATACCTTCTGGTAGAAAGGAAACTATGTTTGACAGAATGGATGAATTCCAGGAGCAGTTCTTGGAAATACATAAAGAACTGCAAGCCCTGCGCGGTCAGGATTTATTCGGAAAGGACGCCGCAGATCTCTGCTTGGTCCCTAATGTGAAAGTCCCGCACAAATTCCAGGTGCCCGATTTTGAAAAGTACAAGGGTAACTCTTGCCCTCAAAGCCATTTGGTGATGTACGCTCGGCGAATGTCAGCTCAGATAGAGAATCAGGATCTGCTGATTCATTACTCTCAGGATAGTTTTACCGGTGCCGCATTAAAATGGTACATGGGTTTAAACCGCGCCACGATCAGCACGTTCAGAGATCTTGGCACTGCCTTCATCCAAAAATATAAATACAATCTGGACATGGCACCAGGAAGAGATCAACTCAGATCAATGTCGTAAAAGGATAAGGAAACCTTTAAGGAATACGCTCAGAGATGGCGTGAAATTGCCGCTCAAATTTGTCCACCTCTTGAGGAAAAAGAAATGACAAAGATTTTCTTAAAGACCTTGAGCTCATTTTACTACTACAGAAGGGTTTCCAGTGCACCCAGCGACTTCACTAAAATGGTCGGTATGGGGCTACGTCTCTAAGAAGCCATTCGAGAAGGACGTCTAGTCAAAGACACTAGATCGACAAGCGGCACTAAGAAATATGGTAGTGCTCTCCCTAAGAAAAAAGAGCAAGATATTGGGAATATCTCTCTCGAAGAGCAAAGGTGACGGTACCAACCAGTAGCAGTTGTAACTCCTACTATCAACCCTGCGCCTGTTTCTACGTATCAACCTCAGGTTGCGCAGAGCAAACCTAATCAACAGCAATTTCAGCAAAGGACACAACAGCCTCTTCAGCAGGCTCGTCCTCCATACAACAACAACCGTACAACGCGGCCACCAGGATTTGATTCTATACTCGTATCATACGCAGAATTATTTTCGTTACTGCTGGTCAAAGGGCACGTCCAGACCAAGGCTCCTCTTACAGTACCAGAAAATCCGCCTTTTTGGTTTAAGGTGGATCAGACTTGCCCTTACCATCAAGGAGGACTGGGGCATAACATAGAGAACTGTCTCAGTTTCAAATCCGACGTGCAAAAGCTTGTTAGGAGCGGGGTCTTATCTTTTAAAGATACGAATCTGAATGTTCTCACGAACCCGCTGCCTCAGCATGAGAAAGCTGCAGTCAATCTGATAGAAGGAGAATTTAACAACGTCTATCAAATTCACGATGTACTCTTATTAAGGGCCAACTTGGTCAAGATGCATTGTAGACAGAGTGGATATGGCCATGTGCCACCTCATAATTATCACCAGTGTGATATCTGCTCTAAAAACAATTGGGGATGTTCCGTGGTGCAATCAGCTCTACAGGAACAGATGGATCTCGGATGGATCCAAGAGCACTGAGTTCATGGAGTTAACATGGTTTATACGAATTCCAACATCAAAACCACGACATCCGTGCGATGAATGCCAACTTGGTGGCGATGCACTCAAGGCAAAGCCAGTATCATAATCTGCCATGGCATGAGTACAGTTCCTGTCTGACTTGCTCGGTAAACAAACATGGATACTCTTTCATACAAGAGGCCCTCCAGCGTCAGATGGATCTTGGGTGGATCCAAGACTACCATGATAGGAATCATTATCAGATCAACATGATTCAAATCTTCGATATTCGCTTGATGAATATCAGTCTGGTGGAGTTACACGCTACGCAGGTCCAACTCGGTTTTCTCACTTCACATGATTATCAGAGCTGCAAAGCGGGTTGCGAAAACGATCAGGGTTGTGCCCTTGGCCAGGAAACACTTCAGCACTTGTTGAACCACTGGTGGCTTCCAATCTATATGGATGAAGACACCCAGCAAATTAGTATCACTAACGGGAATCCTACTAGATATCAAAGTCAAGATGTTCGGTCGATGGAAACAGACCTCGTCAGGTTACACTGTATTCAAAGTGGACGTGGCCAGGTGCCACTACACAACTATGAGCGGTGTGGAGTTTGCTCAGTGGATAATCAAGGATGCTACCTCGTGCGAGCAGCCCTTCAAGGTCAGTTGGAGCGCAAAGAGATTCAACCATGCTCAAGTTCTGGATCAGTCAACTATCTCGCTGATCAAATCGAGGACGTTGTCATAATCTCTGATCATCAGAGGGCTAGGGATGTTTGTGCCATCATCCCTCTACTTGACGAATCGATAATTCCCAACTGGGAACGGATCGAAATTACTTACGATAGTCAGAAAAATCAGAAGGTTCCCATAGTCATCTATCTACCGGGACCTCTACCGTATGAATCAACTAAGGCTATCCCTTACAAGTACGGTGCGACAACAGTCGAGAACGGGAAGGAAATTATGTTTCCCTCCGTCGTGAATATTACAGACGTCAGTTGAGTAACACGGAGCGGTCGAATCTTCAACCGAGGTGATGGAAAACCTAACAAAGAAAAGGAACCTCAAACAGAAGTTCCCAATCCACCGGTCGGTCAATCCAGTAATACTGACCTTTCGAAAAACAATGATGAAATGCTGAAGCTCATCCAGAGGAGTGAATACAACATTGTTGATCAACTGTTATAGACTCCTTCAAAGATCTCGGTATTATCACTGTTACTTAGTTCATAAGCGCACAGGGAGGCTCTACAGAAAGTCTTGGAGCAAGCCTTTGTAGAACAGGACGTAACAATTAGACAGTTTGATAGCATTGTCTCTAACATCACTTCCTACAATAACTTGGGATTTAGTGATGAGGAATTACCTGAAGAAGGTCACCATCATAACATGGCGCTTAATATTACAGTCAACTGCCAGGACGATGCTTTAGCCAGCGTAACTGGTAGACACAGGGTCAGCCTTGAATGTTATGCCGAAGTCTACTTTGATGCAATTATCATTCAAAGGACCTCCGATGAGAACCAGCGAAGTCGTCGTCAAAGCATTTGACGGATCCAGAAAAATGGTTATCGGCAAAGTCGACCTTCCCATAACTATCGGTCCTCGCACTTTCCAAGTCACTTTCTAGGTCATGGACATTCGGGCAACTTAAAGTTGTTTATTAGGAAGACCTTGGATACATCAGGCTGGGGCGGTCACTTCAACCCTCCACTAAAAGCTAAAGTTCGTCCAGAACGACCAACTCATCACAGTCTGTGGAGAACAGGCCTTGCTCGTAAGCAATTTATCGTCATCCACTTATGTAGAACCGGACGGGGCAATTAGAACCCAGTTCCAAGCGCTTTCGCTACACAAGGACGATCAATCCGAAGGGGGAACTTCGATTTCCTCGTACAAAGATGCTATTAAAGTGGCAAGAGTACCAATACAACAGGATGGGGGCAGCTTGTCATTCCTACTGACAATAAAACAAAGAAGGGTCTTGGTTTTTCTGCGACCTGTACCCATACAGCTGCTAGCGATGAAAGTTTTCATCCCATTTATAACTTCTTCCACAACGGAGGCTTCCTTTAAACCGTGACTCAAGAGGTGCATACCATCAATAAAGATGATTCATCCGATACGGAGGAAGAATGGAAGTCCTATATCAACGAGGACGGTTATATGTCTCAGGACGAAATGCAGACTCCCTTTTGCTTTCCTACATAGAGCCCGAGATTTATACCCCGGTCAGATGTCGAAATGATATATGGAGATTTTGATCCGGAAGGATGTCGTGCTCCACAAAACTCATTAGAGGAGGACACTCTAATGAAAGACAACTTTGACCACAACTACTATGGCCCGATGGATGGCCTTCCGATGTGGCAGCCTTACCCAGGAGACTTGGGGCAAGAAAGTCAACCAAACAATGAAAATTAGCTGGCCATCATTGGAAAGAATACCTGCGTCCCCGCCATGTCATGGGATCAACACATAGGTTATCCTGAAAATACCCAGCACGACGATGAATTCGCAACGTTTACAGGACTAGAATTCATTAACTATGCTTTTCCCGAGGTCAACGTCATCGAGAGAGATGACTCCTCCAGTTCCAAAGAAGTATGGGACACCTTGGGACAAACAAGTGGAAAATTCAACTACTTGGTCAAGTACACCGCTCCTGAAAGCTCTCGTATTAGGCTCGAAGACATCCAGCCAACTGGATGGGGAGATACAGCTGAGAGCATAAATACTACGCAAAATACAACTGAGGAATCCTCCTACGACAACTCTGCCTGGGAGACAGATTTCAACGATCCTGCTCCGCCAAAAATCAGCGTTATTTCTGAAGACAAATCAAGGAAGGTACCAGACTTTGTGATTCACAGAGGAGTTCGCCACCAATGGGTTGCTGTCGATGTTCCAAAGATTGTTCATAAGTCAAAGTAATTGCCATCTTTAACCTTTCACCCTGCCTAGGTGAAACGGATGTTTTGATAGGGCTCACTTTCTGTAAATTTTCCTCTTCGCTTCGCCCAAAGCGACAGAGTTTTGTTTTATAGGGCTGTAGTTTCAAGAATAGACTTGTTCATTAATAAAATAACGTCATTCTGTAATTTCTGTATTAATTGCTGTTTTCTCTTTTTGCTTTTTCAGAAAATGGTAATCCTAAAAAACAAATCAATGATAAAAACAAGCAGTTTTCAAAAAAAAATACACTGCACACACTTTTGCATTCTCTCTATCTCTTCTAAACACGAATCATACCGTCATGCAGATTGCTTGTTTTAAACCCCGTTGAAATATACGATCCGATGCCTTCTCCCAACTCTGAATTCCCGGTATTTGGGGCTGAAGAAGAAGTTGACAACGAAATTCCAGAGGAGATCTACCGACTACTCAAACAGGAGGAAAGGTCCATTGAACCTCACAAAGAGCCGTTGGAAACGGTAAACTTGGGTTCAGAAAAAGAGAGAAAAGAGGTCAAGATTGGGGCATTGCTCAGTCCAACTGCCAAAGAGAGTTTGACGAAACTTCTCAAAGAGTTTTTCGATGTATTCGCTTGGTTCTATCAGGATATGCCAGGGTTGGATACCAACATCGTGGAACATCATCTACCATTGAGATCGGAATGTCCGCCAGTAAAACAAAGGTTGAGACGGACTCATCCAGACATGGCCATCAAAATCAAAGAGGAGGTACAGAAGCAGATTGACGCGGGTTTACTCGCCACATCAGAATATCCTCAATGGTTAGCCAACATCGTACCCGTTCCGAAAAAGGATGGAAAAGTCAGAATGTGTGTCGATTACAGATATCTAAACAAGGCTAGTCCAAAGGACGACTTTCCTTTACCACACATTGACATGCTGGTAGACAGTATAACAAAGGTCAAAGTTTTCTCCTTCATGGATGGATTCTCGGGCTATAATCAGATAAAATTGGCGCCGAACGACATGGAGAAAACTTCATTTATTACGCCGTGGGGTACCTTTTGTTACAAGGTAATGTCGTTCGGTTTGAAGAACGCCGGGGGCAACCTATCAACAGGCCATGACTACTCTGTTTCATGACATGATACACAAGAAAATCGAGGTATATGTCGACGACATGATTGCAAAATCTAAGTGTCGCTCCCGAGATTTTCATCCAGGTACAAACGCGAAAGAGGCACCGAAACAGAGTCGCCAGCAATGTGTATTTATCCCAAGAGAGGGAAAGGAAACACTGCATAAACCTGAGAGGAAGGATAGAGCATGGTCTAGCGACCAAGAGAACTGGGTTCGGGAGTCGGTTACGCGTGAGGAAGGTATTACCACCCCCACGCGTCCATCGTACCCGATGGGATCCACGCTTGCTTGTCTCGATCAAAAGGGTGATAGAAAAGAATACTGGAAAAAGAATTGCTAGCTGGAGAACGGGAAAAAGAAAGGAGAGATAAAGAGAAACAAATGTAGGGAAAATAAAAGAAGTGCTCGAATGGGCCCTACCCCACTGCCTACGTATCTCATCGGGAGCATGAGAATTAGAGCGACGTAGTTCCCCTCACCTAGGGAAAATTGCTTGTGTTTTTTAATGGAACAGCTAACGTTCTAGCTCAGGTGTTACAGCTCGATGTATAGAGACTTAGGCGTTACCATCTTGCGAGAGAACGAGGAGAAGCACGTTCGTACGTCGAAAGTGAGTGAGATGAGAAGAAAATTCCCGAAGGAAAGGCGTTATTGTTTATTTTTGTCTTTTAGAAAGATGTGTTTTGATTGCTTTTATTTGTAACTTGCATTGCACCCAAGTCTACAACATAGGAACGAATACGTCGTGTATCGTCCCCCAACAGGACGTACACTAAGTACCCTAGAAGAATGAAGGGAGACCCCCCATTATTCACTTCCCACATATAAGGCTCATGCGCAATACTCGTTTAACCTTTATTATGTGTTTTATAATGATTATGAGATGAGAAGAGAAGACTCAAGAGAGGATCAAAGGTGAAACTAATAAGGGAGACTCAAACCTAGTGTTAGCATGCTTGGTGATCCTATGGTTAATGTGGTTTAACAAACCTAAGTCTAAAGGAAGGGAGAAGTCTACCTAATGTTGTCATGCATGGATTGCTATCCTAATGTCTCTCCTACCTCTGACTTAATCGAAAATTAAGTGGAGCTAGGAATCCTACGGGATCATGTCATCAGACAAGTAAACACAGGATGAATCAATCACAAAATGGGCTAAAAGCAACGAAAGAGGAAACAGTGTCAGTCAACAATAATATCACACAATAATAATAAGAAAAAGGGAACTTTAGCCAAGGGGTCATCTCAACCGAGGCAAACAAGCTAGGTGTGGGAAATAGGGGTGCTCGCCCAATGGTATCATGAACCATGGAGAGCAGAGTAAGAATGGAGAAGATGTGAATCAGATCACATAAGCATTAGCATTGGTCAATGCGAGCTATAGACAAGGCGTGGGGGTTTGATTACTAAACCCTCCTTCCACTGACGGACTCAACAACAAGAGCAGGTAATGTTCAGAGCTTCAATCATGTAATGAGAGCTAAGAACGACTCAACTAGAATAACGGGGGTCGATTGCGAACCCTGCCTTCCGTCAATTGCCTCCTTAGAGGTCTTCAACACAATATCAAACAAACACAATCATGGCCTCACTTGAGGGCTTTCCATACAATCCTACTTATCATGGCATCGACTATTCCTACTTCTCATGGCATTTGAAAGCATTAAAGAGAAGTGAAGAGATAAGGGGTCCTACCAAACGGATATGAATCCGTAGCAAAGCAACGAAAGCGCAACGAAAGCAAGTCACGAAAGCACCTATAAACATATAGCAAACCAAGTTAGAAACAAGCTTTTATTTACAAAATCAAATGGTCACACCACCTTTGGAATGTCTCCTTTATGTACCTTGCACATGTGAACCAAAGACATTAGTAATAACAAGAGATTGTATGTACAACATAAGGACCTAAGTCTAATGACTATGTACATTTGAGTCACACTAGTCAAAGTGAAAGACCTAAAAGAATTATGAAGTTACAAGCTAAGTTACAACTATGCTACAAGACTAATCTACTTTGAAGTTAAAGGTAAACCAACAAAAGAAAGTCATTACAAGTTAGATGAATTGAATTAAAACATGAAGATGGACCAAGGTCAGAAGTGAAACAACTTATACACATGCCTAAAACCAATCTCAAAGTGTCACAAAGGTTTACATTAAACTCTCTCCAAAGTCAATTCATTCCATGAGCTAAACCACATTTAAACTCCTCATACAAGTATGTAAACTTGTCACTCAAATAAGGAAAATGAAATTACATGGTAAGGCAATGTTAAAGCTCACACACCAGAGGTAAATGACCTATAAAATGTCCTAATTGAATCCCAAAAACAATCATGAACATGGCATACAAGTGGCATCAAAGGAAGCGTCCAAAGCGAAACACAAAGTCAAGTTTACATACACACAAAGAAAGCATCATTTAAGGCATGTGAAATGATCAAAGGCAATACTCAAGCATGTCTCAATTGTACATCAAAATACACTTAACAATCTGCTAAATCTCATATTCAAAGTTGGCTCAAAGTGCTCTCATACAAGTCCTAAACATAACTTCTTTCTACGCATGTATCAACATGTTCGGTTCGCATTGAAAAATGAGTGAAAAATAGTAAAATGCTCTAAGAAATTATGAGTAATTGAACACATCATGCCAAGGACAGTAGGTAACCACATACAAAAGATAGTGTTCACATCATGCACTGAACATGCTCAATCAATTGCAAACGTAACATAAACGTCAATGATGATCATACGAATTAAGGCTCACGAGATTAACTTCAAAAATATCTCAAAGCTCAAGTACAGTGCACCAATCAATTATCATGATGTGAAACAATCAAATGCATAAATTTACACCAAAAATCAGCTCCAAATTGTCAAGGAAAAATCATATTCTAGCACTTACATCACTAGATATACCATTTAGAACCCATTCCTTTCTAAAGTTCCAGAAAAATAACAAACAGCCCCCAAAATGGAATTAAAAATCACCAAAAATTAATTAATACAATCAAGAACTCTCATGAATTTTATTAGAATTTTCTTAGACATGAGACTATTTTTAGAATTAGATTTTGAAACAAACATGAAAAGAAAATTAAAGGAAAATAAGGAAGAACAAGGGGGGGGGGGGGGGGGGGGGGGGGGTTGTGCTATAGCAAAAAACAGTTTAAATTCTTCTTGGGCTTAACAACGGGGGTGCAATTAGCAGAAAAAAAACTAGGCCCAGGACGCCCAAAGCCTGAGGGTGCACGGTA
Source organism: Lathyrus tuberosus (assembly GCA_022829125.1). NCBI lineage: Eukaryota > Viridiplantae > Streptophyta > Magnoliopsida > Fabales > Fabaceae > Lathyrus > Lathyrus tuberosus. Next base: position 6,679,999 of record JALAZF010000289.1, on the reverse strand, counting down.
GGTCTTCACATCCTAACATCCAATCTTAGCCGTTTGATCATGGTCAGAGATCAAACCAAGGGTCTTGATGAAGGGTGTATGGTAGCTAATATGGGGACGCAAGTATATCACCTAAGAGATCCTACCGGACGGTGACAAGTGTCACCACCGGAGTGGACTGCACCACCCTCTCTTATCCTCTTCCATTGTCATAAGACTCTCAAAATTCAGCATATCCCTTAAACGTTTCTCCATCTCTCTCTCTCTCCACGCATTTTTCCCTTTTTTGAAAACCTAACCACGGGAGACGACGGTGGCCGGCGGCAGCGGCGCCGTCTTCTCCGGCACCCAACCACCCCAAAACACCAACTGTCCAACACAAACCCTAACTAAATTCACGCCCTCTCTCTGAATCCGTGAACGGTTTTCTCAAATCCTCACTCAAACTACGGGATCGACGCTATCGGAACTAAGAACGAACAAGAATTAAATCGATCCACAATGAACTACTAAGTTCAAGGCCGCAGCTATAGAAAGGAGAGGATTGCATACCTGATGAAGACGAGAGCGAATCTTCAGGTATGAAACTCGTTCTTCTCCTCCTTCAATATCTCGCGAGGCTGCGTTCTTGTTCTTCTCCGCGACTCTGAATCTGAATTGCTGTTGTTGATCTAAAAATGATGTTGTATCACGGACTGGTGTTGATGTGCGTGTTCTTGCAGGTTTGTTGAAGATTGAGGCGATGAAGATTTGGTGATGATGATCAGGAGTTGGTTGCTATTTGTAACGAACTCACGGTAAGGCTCCACGTTCCGATTCAATCCGCTTCTCCCTACTCGGTTCGTGCGTTTTGCTTCTGATGCGTTGTGCTTTGCAACAGTGTTGAATTTCTGTGAGTTCTGTTGTGGTTTATTAGAAGGATGAAGATGATGTTGGAGGCTGTGAAATGGTCGCGAGAAGATGATGATTCTTGAAGACGAGAGCTAATTGAAGATGGTGACGAGGTTGGAATCGTTTTCAGAGTTGAGAATTGATGAAGATGGATAGAGATTAGAGATTGAAGATTGGTTGTGTGTATTTTATGTTAGAGGTTTTGTTAAGAGGTTAGAGGAAATTGGATTTGGGAAAAACGGTTATGGTTGGAGATTGATGAAGACGAAGCGAGAAGAATTAAGCGTGGAGATGGAGATTGAGAAGTTTCTCTCTGTTTTTTGTTAGAAGTGGTGTTAGAGGAATCACAATTCCCCTAGAGATTGGTTAGGTTTTTTTTTTTTTTGTATTTTCGGTTATGGAATTTTCTGTTAGAGAGTTTGTTAGCAGTTAGAGAAGTTTTTGGAATGGTTTCGTTATTTTCTTTTTTTTTTCTGTTGTGCTGGCTCTTTTTTCTTGCTGAAATATGCTGTTGCTTTACATAAGCTGCTGTCATGAAGCCTTCGCTTTCGAAATCGTTCAGTTCTTTGATCCCTTGCACCAACTGAGCTATGTTGTATTGATGCCTTAGTGGAGTGGTATTTTTCTGTTACCTGTTATGTAAATAGATATGAAATTTTGAATTTATGTTATAAAAATCTGTTTTGGAGCTGTTAAGCCATTCCTGTTAAGTAATCAGCTCAAAGGTTCAACTTGCATAACAAAGTAGATTTTGCTATTCACATTCACAAGTTCCAAGTATCCACTATGGCAGCCTGATTAGCTACCCAGGTAATAGGTTGAGGTGGATTGAGTTAATCACCCAATAATTGTAAGCGCGTAACTAATTCCCCATGACACTTTCCACTAGCCGGCTTGTTCTTCATGTGATTCATAGGGCTACGCTCAGCTTCTTCCATTAGTTCACAAAAATCAACATGTGTTATAGATTCGTCCCCTGATTAGAAAAATGGCCCACCATAAATCTCCAAAGCCTAATGAAAGAATAGTGGACTTAGAAAAAAGATGGTTTGGACGTTAGAACATGGTTATGGGTTTTAAGATGTGAATGGTAAAAAAGATTGGTTCATGGCTTTTAGAAAAAATGAGCAAGTGAATTTTATAGTGAAATGCAGATTAAATGGCCTTGATGAAATAGTTTGAAAATGTTATCTCTTAAAATGGGTATTTGGTTTCAAAATGTGGATAAAAATGGACTTAAAAATGGATCTAAAATGAAATGGATTTGAATATTTGAGATATGATTTCTAAGAGTGGAATGGTTTAAAATGGAATTTGGGTTTAGAATGGATATGGATAATGGTTTACGGTTGGAATGGATATCAAAAGTGGATTAGAGTTTATGATATGGGGTGGATACAGATTTACAAACTTGTATCTCGAAGTCCAAATATCTTAAAGCGCTTGCCTAATCCAAATCCCAACTCAAATACTCCATGAGTTCCGCCTCGAATCAACTTCAATCTCCTCCCTCATTAACTTGTATTATACACAATGAACAATAATCAACTGAGAGAATAATTTTGTCCTGACCACAATATAAATCCACAACTGGATCTCATGTCAAGATGCCTTTGTCATAAACCCCAGTCATCATCTTCAATTGATGAATATCAACCGAGTCGCACAGAAGATAAGAAACCATGATCCCATGCCTCAAGAGCACATGCGAATGTATGATTAAGTCATGACTTAATGGAGATGCAGATGAATGTGAAGCATAAGCCAGTTAGCGGTTAAAAAAAAGGAGGGCAAATTTTGGGGTGCTACAGCTGCCCCTATTCAATCATTTGTGAATCTGAATGGATGAAAGCAACGGCTATCAGGAATTCAAGATACATAGGGATTGAATACAAAAACAACCAGAAAATTTGCACGCTGAATGAAGAAGAAAAGGGATATAAACCCTCTTAGAAGTATCAACAAATAACTGCATAGATCGATACGACGTGTATCAAAGTAGGGATACGAACGAGTATCAAGGACCATACAGACGAGTAGTGAAAGAAAACACGGACGAGTGTTGAAGGACACGGACGAGTGTTGAAGGTCAATACAGACGAGTATTGAAATATGAGGTTCAAACATAGACGAGTGCTGGAAGGACACGGGCGGGTGTTACAGGTCAATACGGACGAGTATTGCAATAAGAGTTCAGACACGGACGAGTGTTGAAAGGACACGGACGAGTGTCAAAGGTCAATACGGACGAGTACAGGACAATCATCAAAGGAACACGACGAGTGACCAAGCCAACGATGCGGACGAGTATCGGACTATGATTAACAAGATACAGACGAGTATCTCCAAAGTCAATACGAACGAGTATTGGCTAAAAAGTTCAGACACAGACGAGTGCTGAAAGGACACAGACGGGCGTCAAGGATCAATACAGACGAGTATTGAAAGGACACGGACAAGTGTCAAAGGTCAACGATGCGTACGAGCACCGGACAATCATCAAAGGAACACGACGAGTGACCAAGCCAACGATACGGGCGAGTATCGAACGATGATTAACAAGATACGGACGAGTATCTCCAAAGTCAATACGGACGAGTATTGGCTAAAAAGTTCAGACACAGACGAGTGCTGAAAGGACACGGACGGGCGTCAAGGATCAATACAGACGAGTATTGAAAGGCAGTTCCAACACGAACGAGTGTTGACAGGTTAAAACAAAAGACAACTCTACTGGGGATTGAAACGTTAAACAAAACACAGACGAGCGTTAGGGGAACACGGACGCGTGTTCAAAATCAACACGGACGAAATATTGAGGAACAACAAGAGGGCACGGACGAGTGTCAATAGAACACGGACGAGCGTTAAAAGGACACGGACGGACGTCCAAAGTCAATGCGGACAGGTATTGAATTAACCCTGTATGATCAAGTGTTGGAAGCTTTGCTGAGGTTGCGTGACAATGTTTGGTCTGTGAATCGCTCTGGCTTGCAGGTAAATGGTTGAACTTGGCTTATGTTCGCATGCATATATTTGAATTTTTCCATGGCGTAGTGCTCCATCTCAATGGAAATGCTACGCGTTTTGAGGATGACATGCATACTATATGCAAAATGCAAAGAGGTTCCTTAGTAAAATAAATACTGAGGCAAGGTAAGGCAACTCCGCTGGGGAAATGAGCTGGATTGACTTCGTGGTCGCAAGCCGTACTGAGGAAGACAAATTGACCTGATCTCCTGATCTGGGCACTGACCTGACATACCTGTTGAGGTTGACGTAGGAAATGATAACTTTGCTGGGGAGGCATCATCTGAACCAGTCCACTCGGGGAATAACCATAACCATAGAACTCTGCTGGGGATTAATGAGCTTACAAAAAACCCTGCTAGGAGAACCACTTCAGAGCGTCTCGTGCTGGAAATGTTCCTTGAGAGGATTTTACAGAAGACCACGCCTCTTCAAACTCTACTAGGGACAATGGACTTGGAACATCTTCTGCTGGGGAATTTTCAAAATGCTCCATGCTTGGGATGGCAACTTCACTGGAGATTCACAACAAAAAAGCTTGTAGCTGTTGGAAGTAAGGAATGAGAATCGACTTAATAAGATACAACGATACTCAGTTGAAATTAATTCACCGATATCGAATCGTCGTGAATGACCATCGACCGAATGATGGACTTAATCAGTAGGAGTTGTGACGAAAGAGTGACATGAGAGTCCCTTTCTGAACATGATGGCTTCAGTACTACCATTTGACAATGTTGCTGGGGATCCTGGAGCTCTATAAATACGCTGGGGATATCCACCTCCAAGAAGAACTTTCCTGCTGAGGAACTGTCACTGCTTGGGGAGGAACGATCAATTGCGCTTCGTAAGGGACTTTGGCTTGAAAACGTCATACATCTTTGAACAGCTAATTAGCAGACTTTCAACACCTGCAAACAAAAGAATGCGCACCTATACCCCAAGGTAACATGGGTTTTGAAGTATTCACCTAAGCGCACTCATTAGTTAAAGTAATTTTAAATATTTTCCTTTTAAGCATGTTATTGTAGAACCCCAATGTTTTCATATGCAAATGTTTATCAAAATTTGGACGTTTGCGTAAACAAAGCAAATATAAAAACAAACAAACATATAGAATTATTCTGAATAACGACCATTTTATTGATTGAAGAGCCTGAAAATAGGCATTTACATCAAGAAGCAATTCCTAGAAAGAGGTAATTGCCAAAACAGAAAAGAAACTATCCTAATGGCAATGTGAAGCTGGAACTTTATTGAGTTTCAACCCTGCTATGGTTCATATATCTTCAAGATTCTCCAACTACTTTACCTTCAAAGGGGGATGATTGAACTGATTCCTATCTTTCAGAGTGCTCATTGATTGAAACGAGACAATACAGACTACTCAGATCGCAGTTTTCGCTAAATCTCTCTTTTGCCTGGATCGCCCTTTACGTGTTTTCAATCCAGCGAGATACCCTTTTTTGCCTAAGTTGCCCTTGCGGGTTTTCAACTTACCGGGTGTATTTTCTTTTTTATCTTTATCCCTAATTTTTGCCCGAACCTTTTCTTTTCCTTTTTTATTATGGTTCGTCGGGATGCCCTTTTTTGCCTGGACTCTCTTTTTACTGTCCAGCGGGTCTCTTTATGCGAAGTATTTTTTAACTGCGTCTGAGTTCACAGGGGACAAAAAATCCTCACCGTCCATTGTTGTAAGCATCAAGGCTCCCCCTGAGAAGACCTTCTTAACAACATATGGACCTTCATAATTAGGAGTCCATTTGCCCCTATGATCTGTATTTGGAGGAAGAATCCTTTTCAATACCAAGTCGCCCGTCTGGTAAGAATCCTTTTCTGGTCAAATGCCCGTTTTATTCTCCTCTGATACAGTTGTCTATGACAAACTGCAGCCAATCATCTTTCTTCGATGAGACTCAACTCATTGAACCTCGCTCGAACCCATTCAGACTCGTCAAGTTTAACATCCATCATGACCCTTAAAGAAGGGATTTCCACTTCAACCGGTAGCACTGCCTCCATACCGTATACAAGCGAAAATGGGGTTACCCCAGTAGACGTACGAACAGAAGTACAGAAGTACCGTATACAATCTTTATATGTCACTACCATATTTTGTACAATCTTCTTAATATTTTTGTTGGCTGCCTCGACGGCTCCATTCATCTTCGGGCGATAAGGAGAAGAATTGTGGTGTTCAATTTTGAAGCTTTGGCATAGCTCTTTCATCATCTTGTTGTTAAGATTAGAACCATTGTCAGTGATGATTCTTTCGGGCACTCCATATCGGCAAATAATCTCCTTCTTAATGAATCGGGCTACCACTTGCCTGGTAACATTTGCAAAAGAGGCAGCTTCCACCCACTTGGTGAAGTAATCAATAGCCACCAGAATGAATCGATGTCCGTTGGAAGCAGTAGGCTCAATCTTCCAAATCATGTCAATGCCCCACATAGCAAAGGGCCATGGAGAACTCATCACATTCAGAGGGTTTGGTGGCACATGCACCTTGTCAGCATAGATTTGGCATTTGTAGCATTTTCGGGCATACTTGAAGCAATCAGCCTCCATAGTTAACCCGTAATACCCCGCCCGCAATAACTTCTTCGCCATAGCATGCCCACCAGCATGGGTACCGAAAGATCCTTCATGCACTTCCTGCATTAACAGGTCTGCTTCGTGTCTATCCACGCATCTGAGCAAGACCATGTCAAAGTTTCGCTTGTAAAGCACATCCTCATTCAAGAAGAAGCTTCCTGCCAACCTCCTCAGAGTCTTTTTGTCATTGTTTGATGCCCCAGCCGGATAATCTTGACTCTTCAAGAAACGCTTGATATCAAAATACCAGGGCTTATCATAAGTCGTCGTATCAGCGGCAAACACATGAGCGGGTCTGTCTAGCCTCATCACATCAATCTTTAGGATATGGTTCCACCAATTCACCTGAATCATGGAAGACAACGTAGCTAAAGCATCAGCCATCTGATTTTCATCACGAGGTATATAGCACAATTTTACTGTTGTAAAGAAAGTCAACAGTCTTCTCGCGTAGTCTCTGTAAGGAATCAAGTTCTGCTGGTGGGTATGCCAATCTCCATTGATCTGGTTGATCTCTAGAGCAGAATCCCCAAATATCTCAAGAGTCTTGATCCTTAAATCAATGGCTTCCTCGATACCCATGATACAAGCCTCATATTCCGCTTCATTATTAGTGACATCAAACGTTAACCTGGCAGTTAAAGGTATCTGTGATCCTTTCGGAGTAATAAGGACTGCCCCTACACCACTTCCATTCATGTTAACAGCCCCATCGGACATCAGCTTCCATTTGTCATCAGGATCCGGCCCTTCGTCAACCGGAGGCTCTTCACAATCTTTAGCCTTGAGAAACATGATGTCTTCATCAGGAAAGTCAAACCTCATTGGCTGATAATCATCAATAGGCGACTCGGCAAGATAATCCGACAACACACTCCCTTTGATAGCTTTATGGGAAGTGTATTGTATATCATATTCAGTCAAAACCATCTGCCACCGAGCGACCCTTCCATTAAGAGCTGGCTTCTCAAAAATGTACTTGATTGGATCCATTTTTGAAATCAGCAGGGTTGTATGAGTCAGCATGTATTGTCTCAATCGCTTGGCAGCCCATGCTAGTGCGCAGCATGTCTTCTCAAGCATCGAGTACCTGGACTCGCAATCGGTGAATTTTTTACTCAGGTAGTATATAGCATGCTCTTTCCTACCTGTCTCGTCGTGTTTACCGAGAACATAACCCATGGATCCATCACGTACAGTGAGATACATAATCAGCGGCCTCCCAGGAACTGGAGGCATGAGAATCGGAGGATTTTGCAAATATTCTTTTATTTTATCAACGGCCTTTTGACAGTCATTGTTCCACCTGATTGATTGATCTTTTCTCAATAACTTGAATATCGGCTCACAAGTCGTGGTAAGATGAGATATAAATCTGGCAATATAATTCAGTCTTCCCAAAAATCCACGGACTTGTTTTTCGGTTCTTGGCTCCGGCATCTCTTGAATGGCTTTTACCTTTGCTGGATCCACCTCGATTCCCTTTTCACTGACGATGAAGCCTAGAAGCTTACCAGATCTTACCCTAAAAATACACTTATTCGGGTTCAGCCTCAATCTGAACTTTCTCAACCGTTCAAACAACTTTTTCAAATTTATCAAATGCTGCTCTTCCGTTTCTGATTTGGCAATCATATCATCCACATAAACTTCAATTTCCTTGTGAATCATATCGTGGAAGAGCGTCACCATGGCACGCTGATATGTTGCCCCAGCATTCTTTAAACCAAACGGCATCACCTTATAACAGAATGTCCCCCACGGGGTAATAAATGTAGTCTTCTCCATATCCTCTGGCGCCATCTTGATCTGGTTATATCCGAAAAACCCATCCATGAAGGAAAACACAGAGAATTGAGCCATATTATCCACCAACACGTCAATGTGTGGTAAAGGAAAATCATCTTTTGGACTCGCCCTGTTCAAATCTCGATAATCCACGCACATCCTGACTTTGCCATCCTTCTTCGGTACAGGCACAATATTAGCGACCCATGGTGGATAACTAGTAACAGCTGGAAACCCCGTATCCAACTGCTTTTGCACCTCCTCTTTGATCTTGATGGCCATTTCAGGTTTGGTTCTCCGAAGCTTCTACTTGACAGGAAAACAACCCTCTTTCAGCGGTAATCTGTGCACCACGATGTTTGTATCCAACCCCGACATATCTTGATAAGACCATGCGAAGATGTCAACATACTCTCGCAACATCTCAATCAGCTCTTTCTTTACATTCTCTGTCAGGCTTGCCCCTACCTTGACCTCTTTCTTTACCTCTTCAGTACCGAGATTGACAACTTCTATAGATTTCTGATGAGGCTGAATGGCGCTTTCTTCCTGTTTCAATAATCTAGCCAACTCTTCAGGAAGTTCACAGTCTTCCTCATCCTCCTCCTCAGCTTGGTATATTGGATTATCGAAGTAATAATGAACCATAGCGAGGTCGTCATCAACAAGATCCAGAGAATTATTTCTTCATGAATGATAATTCATGCTTTTAGAAGTTGCTCTTTTTTTTAAAGGAACAGAAAGAAAAAATGCACAAAAAATGCGAAGAAACATTGCCATTTTATTTAAAAATAACAAAATGAAAGACAGGGAACGCAACTTTGAATACAAAACGTCCTTTTATTAATGATAAAAATTTGTATGAGAACAAATGGGGGCCCTACAATGGAGTCACTATGCCTTGGGCAGAGCATAGGACCTTTGCATGCTTAATAAAAGAAAACATAGAAAATTACTTATTTGGCAGAGTAACTTGGATGAGATCCTCCGAAAACCAATTGTTCAGCTTCATTCCTGGGGCACAGGGACGCACCCAATTGTCCAGGTCATAGTCACTATCTTCACCGTCTTCAATTGCTGCACTAATCTGGCTGGGATGTATGACTCCTCCACTTGAGAAAACAACGGGCCCTTGGCGTTCTTGACCCTGTAGTAGTGGAACTCGAGGAGGTTTATAACCAATTCCACTCTTATCATCCTTGAAAGGTAGCTCAATTACTTGTCCCCAACCTTCGGTATGACCAGACTGCACCACCTCTAAAGCCTGCTTATACGAAGTCATAGATGCTCCCACCCTTGCCTCACCAGAAGGAGAACCTCTCACCATATTCATAGTTTCAAATGCCTGACAGAGAGTTTCGTGGATCTCTCCGTCCATCTCCACGTACTTGAAGGATGACAGATGACTAACGAAAATATCTTCTTCTCCGCATACCGTAACAACCTGACCATCAACTACAAATTTTATCTTCTGATGCAAGGTTGAAGACACCGCCCCAGCAGCGTGGATCCATGGATGACCCAATAGACAACTATAGGCCGATTGGATGTCCATCACATAAAACACTGTATTAAAGACCTGGGGGCCAATCTGGACAGGTAGCTCTACTTCTCCAAACACTGATCTCTTTGAACCATCAAATGCTTTCACCACTAGATCACAAGGCCTCAATATAACTCTTTCCACATCAAGCTTTGCTAATGCTTTCTTAGGCAACACATTGAGGGACGAACCAGTGTCCACCAATACATGGGATAACATAGCACCTTTACATTCCATCGATATGTGGAGAGCCTTATTGTGGTTCCTCCCTTCTGGCGTTAAGTCAAAATCTGTGAACCCTAAACCGTTACCGGCGTTAACATTGGAAATCACACTTTCAAGCTAGTTCACTGATATTTCTTGTGGCACGCACGCCATATTAAGGATTTTTAACAAAGCATTCCTATGCGCTTCGGAGCATAGCAACAATGACAATATGGAGATCTTAGAAGGAGTCTAATGTAGATGGTCAACGATCTTATAATCGCTCTTTCTGATTATTCTCATGAATTCCTCAGCATCTTTCTCCAATGATTTATCAGATTCTGCCCCTGGCACTGGTTCCTCACCTATCACCTACTTTCCTTTGGTCCTCGTTAATGCTTCATTATCGTCTTTCCTGAGTGTCTGAGGAGCAAATAGCCTTCCGCTGCGAGTGAAACCACCCATTCCCCCAACATTTCTGATACTTGAACCACTTTCTTTAGGAGTTTGCACCTCCTGCCTCTGTCCTTGACTATTAGTTCCATAGTACCACGGAATAGCAACCTTGTTCTCATTTGGGACATGACTAGGAACAGTTATAGCTATAGGAGCTACTCATACAGGCGCAGACGTCTTTACAGGAGCAGGCACCGGAATTTCCACAGGATCAAAGTAGTTTGTAATAGTAGAAACTTCATCATCATTCTTTTTCAACTGCTCAAATTGTAAACATCCTTCATCCATCATGCTCTGAAGGCTATTTCTCAACTTCACACAACCGTTATCAGCAATCAAACAATCTTCACAACTTTTCGAACAACCCGGAAATACAGCCCCTTTCAGTAGGCGGTCTTTCACAACTTTCAACGGAGTCTTGACATCATCAATATCTCTCACCAAATTCAAATCTCCATCTTCTTCAATGGAATTCACCCCTGGTCCATCATGCGAAGGCATGGGATGTTGAATTACATTAGGCCTCGGAGCAAAATTAATAGCCTTTGAATTAACAAGATCCTGAACCACATGTTTGAAAGCCCTGCAATTTTCCACATTGTGACCTGGCGCGTTTGAGTGAAATTCACACTTTTCATTTGCATCGTACCCAACGGGTAAGTCGCCCACTGGGGGAGCCAAAGTCCTCAATTGTACCAACTTCAAACGAAGTAGATTCTGTAGCATTTGTGAGCATGTCATAGGGAAAGCATCAAAATGTCGGTCATTCATTCTCTGTCTCGGGCGATACTGCCTCTGAGCCGCAGGTTGAGCCTTAGTATCTGGAGTTGGAATAGTTATAGATGCTGATTGGTGATATGTACCCTGTCGTCCTCGACCTCCCCCTTGTGCATATGCAGCATTAGCGTCACCTTCACGCTTCCAATTATTGTTACCAAAAAACTTCTTTGCGGGGGCTGAACTTGTACTACTGCTGTCCTAAATCTTCCCCAGCTTTAGCAAACTCTCGATTCTCTCTCCAGCAATTACTATGTCGGAAAAACCAGTGGATGGACAAGCAGCCAACCTGTCAAGATACGGACCTTGCAGAGTATTCATGAACATGTCAGCCATTTCTCTATCTGCCAATGGAGGTTGCACCTGGGCAGCGAATTCACGCCACCTCTGGGCGTACTGCTTAAAACCTTCCTTTGGGTCCTGTGTCATGCTTTGTAACTGAGTGCGATTCGGTGCCATATCGATGTTATACTGGTATTGCTTTAAGAAAGCCAAGCACAACTCTTTCCAGTTTCTGACGTGAGCCCTGTCCAACTTTATGTACCATTCCAGTGAGGCTCCAGATAAGTTGTCCTGGAAAAAATACATCCATAACTTCTGATCATCAGAATAAGCAGCTATCTTCCGGTTATACGCCTGGAGATGAGTTTTGGGACAAGTACTACCATTGTACTTGTCGAAAGTAGGTGGTTTAAACTTTGGGGGAATCTTGACACCCTGTACCAGCCCCATATCCTCGACATCAATTCCCAAAGGATTCTGACTCTTTATAGCTTTCACTCTTTCAGCCAATCCCTCGTATTTCTTGTCATCATGGTAGAATACCATATCAGCATTGAGTACAGAAAACTGATCATCCTGACGATCTTCCACCAGCCCATTGTTGCCAGGAAGAAAACCCAAGTTAACTCTAACCGGAGGATTGACAACAAGAGGATTGACAACAGGAGGGTTGACAACAGGAGGATTGACAACCGGAGGGTTAACAACAGGAGGGTTGACAACAGGAGGGTTAACCCGAGGGGGATTAACGTTATTAACAGTAGGAATCTCTGTCTCCAACCTCTGGATAGTAGCTCTCATGTCTTCCTGCCCCGTTCTCAGGTCCTGTTGCCCCTGGGCAACACCCTGCATCAGATTCATAAATTGTTCCATGCGTGCCCTTAACTCATCTAACTCTGTCTGTACCTGGTCCATGACTTTAGCTTGGTTTCGTCTGGTAGCGTATCGGTGAATATGAGAATCAGCTATTATGCCTGCAACCAAATAAAGGTTAGAAAAAAATTGGAGCAAGTACCTGCTATGCAAAATGCTCATGATCATGAGGATGCTAATGCAAATGCAAACAATCATATTTAACCATTTCCAAGGCATATCCGCTTTGATTCCAGCTTTGAAATTGGGCAAGGGAATGGACACGACATCGGAAAATAAATCCGAATCCAGAAATATTACAGAATCAAACAAAGGAAGACACCTTTCAAAAATTGAGAACTGTAGAGACAAATATGGCCGAACCAAATATTGTAATATCATATCATAAGAAGTCATACAGATAGGTTCGATACAATCTACAGTGATTCCATCAACAATCCTGATGGTAATCACAGCAAAATACAAACAACATCATCACTACAAATCAATTCCAAATAAGCTGGCTTCAACCTCTTCAAGAAGGTTCACAGTGTCTGGATGGGTAGGTCTTTCTAGCAACCCCTTGATCAGTCTGTTTCTCTTCTCGACATCCTGATTCAGCCTAGCAATCTGCTCTTCAACATCATTGCCTTCGCGCTTTGACTTCTTAATTCCCGCTTGCAACTTGAGCTCTTCAAATTCTTTTTGGGCTTCTTTCCACTTACCAGAGAAGTGCTTCTTATCTTCCTTCATTCTTTGAAGTTCTTCTTTTAACTCCCCATTCTCAATCTTGAGCTCTTCCCACATCTCCTGATATGTGGCAAGCTCGTCTTTAGTTTTGGTCAAAAGCTTCTTGGTTTCCCTGTAAGCTTTACCGGATGATTCAGCAGTCATACTGATTTTTCTACAGTGTTGAGCTCTGTCATCAAGATCCTTCTCCCTTTTTTCCAAACGCTCTGTCAAATCTTGGACCTTCCATTTCATCTCCAAGTTGTCATGTAACGCGCCCTGAAGTTTACTACTCATACTAGCATTTTCCTCTCTCAAGTCTTGCACCACTTTTCGCTGCTTATCAAATTCTTCGATAGGTACGCTGATCCTTTCCTCTATCACTTTAGGATACAAGGGAGGCGCCCGATCAAAAGGCAAATAGTACTCTTCGACCCTCTTCTTTATCCATTGCTCATATGGAGGGAAAGTTCGATTGTTAGGCAAACCCCAAACGGTCTTTCCTCTCTTCTGTTTACTGAGCCATGCTTTGGAAGCTTTCTGCGCCACATCTAATCCATCATCAGCCATGTGAAAATACAAAGACTCTTCCAACTCCTTTTCAACTGGGGGATTTTTCAGAGCATACCCAAACTGCCGGATAGCCAAGGAAGGGTTATAGTTAATACCCCCTTTCCTCCCTATCAATGGAACATTCGGGTACTCACCGCAACTGTGCAAAATGTCTTTACCCAGCACTCTGTGATTCACCCAAACAATATCCTTAGCGTCTAGACCCATCAGACGTTGACTCCATTTCAGAGAATTCTTAGTATCCTTGAAAGCACCTGACTGGGGTAGACGATTGGCAAACCACTTATAGAAAAGAGGTGCACAACAATGAACTGTCCCACCTCGTCTCTTCTCGTTCCTGTTGTACAAGGCATAATAAAGATCTCCTAATAAGGTTAGCACCATATTCTGAGATACAAATATTCTGATAGCATCCATGTCAACAAAATCAGGCTCATTCGGGAACAAGACAACACCATATACACAGAGAGCCAACACTGCATTGAAGACATTCTACTTCTCTTCCTTTGCTGCCTCTTGAGCCTTGTTTGCTAAGTATGATAGGTGATAGCCGCGAACCTTTCCCTTGCCAGAAATATCAGCTTTCAAAGTTGACTTGCTCAAATAAAGAGCACCAGCCACGGCTTGGAAATCCAGATCTACCTTCGACCCACAGAAAGGAACATCTTCTTTGATGGAAATTCCCAGAATGTTAGAATATTCCTCCAGAGTAGGAACCAGAACATAATCCGTCAGTACAAAGCACCTCAAGGCAGGATCATAGAACTGCATCAGGGTACGTAAGCCATTAGCTTCACATTCACTGAGGTTACGAGCATAGGATAGGATCCAACCGTACTTTTCTCCAAACATTCCTAACACTTCCGGATTGGCCATCTCTTGCAATTTACAAATCTGACCCAGGGTGAGCTTCGGAAACTTGTACACAATGGTGTTCTTCTTGCCCCTTTTGTTGTCCATCCCTATAACAGCCCGTTGACTGGAATCAAAATCAGATACTACATGGAAATGAAAAAATATGAATGTTAGAAAAGAGATGCAATGCAAGGCATGAGATCAAGGTGCCACGTGTCTGTGCTGGACTGTGCACGGTGTCAGTGTAGCTCTGAGAACAATATAGGACCATATATAGAAACCATCTGAATACAATAGGGTGACTTCTCCTTTTGTGTAATGTCAACAGAGAATCGGGTATGTAGGAGGTCATGGTTACCTGCAAACCTGTAAACAACCCGCCCTTCTCACGTGTGGGTACTAGGATGTTCAGTATCTCGGGCTCTCAGGTCGAGAAATGATGATACGTTCGCCATTTCTGGTTTAGCATCATCATCAATCGAGGAGGCCTCAACTGATTCTCCAAAACGAAAAGTCCTTAGCTTCTGGCACTGAGGTCGAGAAGCAATAGTACATTCATCCCTCGGGGTACAGTACTATCGCCAATAGAGGAGTGCCTCCACTGATTCTCTAAAAAGGATGTCCTATAGCACGTTCCCAGCATTGGGTCCTCGGGTCGAGAATGTGCAATGGGTTTGCCACAAAACGTGGTCTGCCACTGTCACATCTCGGGAAGAGTGTCGTTACTGAGTCCTCGGGAATGGTCACCAGAGTCGACGATTCCTCCAGAGAATATCTACTGGCCTGTATAGAGCATACAGTAGCAGATAGCTCCGGATAGAACCTCGTCTGGTTGTAGGTCTCGTGAACACCCACACGTTGTAAAGCACCACGGGAGCGACACGTCCACCCACACTAATACCTAGGTGTATGCTCAAGCCTGGGTAGTGGGCTTATCTCTCAGAACACCCTGCCCGCCAAACAGAAAAACCAGCACAGTCCAGCATAATAATGAAATGCAAATGCAATAAATGCGGTAAAATAGTAAAGTACAGTAAAGCAGTAATACAATAAATAGCAATACAGTACAACAATAAATACAACAAAATAAACCACCACAAAAACACCCAAAGCAATAAAACAGGCAAGCGCTAGGATTGACTCGCTAAGGAAACCAGAAATTCTGGGTTTAGTCCCCAGCAGAGTCGCCAGCTGTAGCTCCCGGGATTTTCATCCAGGTACAAATGCGAAAGAGGCACCGAAACAGAGTCTCCAGCAATGTGTATTTATCCCAAGAGAGGGAAAGGAAACACTGCATAAACCTGAGAGGAAGGATAGAGCATGGTCTTGCGACCAAGAGAACTGGGTTCGGGAGTCGGTTACGCGCGAGGAAGGTATTAGCACCCCCACGCGTCCATCGTACCCGATGGTATCCACGCTTGCTTGTCTCGATCAAAAGGGTGATAGAAAAGAATACTGGAAAAAGAATTGCTAGCTGGAGAACGGGAAAAAGAAAGGAGAGAGAAAGAGAAACAAATGTAGGGAAAATAAAAGAAGTGCTCGAATGGGCCCTACCCCACTGCCTACGTAACTCATCGGGAGCATGAGAATCAGAGCGACGTAGTTCCCCTCACCTAGGGAAAATTGCTTGTGTTTTTTAATGGAACGGCTAACGTTCTAGCTCAGGTGTTGCAGCTCGCTGTATGGAGACTTAGGCATTACCGTTTTGCGAGAGAACGAGGAGAAGCACGTTCGTACGTCGAGAGTGAGTGAGATGAGAAGAAAATTCCCGAAGGAAAGGCATTATTGTTTGTTTTTGTCTTTTAGAAAGAAGTGTTTTGATTGCTTTTATTTGTAACTTGCATTGCACCCAAGTCTACAACATAGGAACGAATACGTCGTGTATCGTCCCCCAACAGGACGTACACTAAGTACCCTAGAAGAATGAAGGGAGACCCCCCATTATTCACTTCCCACATATAAGGCTCATGCGCAATACTCGTTTAACCTTTATTATGTGTTTTATAACAATTATGAGATGAGAAGAGAAGACTCAAGAGAGGATCAAAGGTGAAACTAATAAGGGAGACTCAAACCTAGTGTTAGCATGCTTGGTGATCCTATGGTTAATGTGGTTTAACAAACCTAAGCCTAAAGGAAGAGAGAAGTCTACCTAATGTTGTCATGCATGGATTGCTATCCTAATGTCTCTCCTACCTCCGACTTAATCGAAAATTAAGTGGAGCTAGGAATCCTACGGGATCATGTCATCAGACAAGTAAACACAGGATGAATCAATCACAAAATGGGCTAAAAGCAAAGAAAGAGGAAACAGTGTCAGTCAACAATAATATCACACAATCACAATAAGAAAGAGGGAGCTTTAGCCAAGGGGTCATATCAACCGAGGCAAACAAGCTAGGTGTGGAAAATAAGGGTGCTCGCCCAATGGTATCACGAACCATGGAGAGCAGAGTAAGAAAGGGGAAGATGTGAATCAGATCACATAAGCATCAGCATTGGTCAATGCGAGCTATAGACAAGGCGTGGGGGTTTGATTACTAAACACTCCTTCCACTGATGGACTCGACAACAAGAGCAGGTAATGTTCAGAGCTTCAATCATGTAATGAGAGCTAAGAACGACTCAACTAGAATAACGGTGGTCGATTGCGATCTTATCAATAAAATTTGAGCCTTTGTGCTTTTGTTTGTAATTCTTAACTTGCTTTAGCTTTACAGAACGACGTTGTTTAAACTTAATCAGCGATTCTTGAAATAAAACAAAAATGAATTTACTTGTTAAAACTTTTTCTGCTTTTAAATTAAAGATGGCATTTCTTTTGACTGTTGAACATCAGAAGAATCTCGATCGCTTCTCCAAAGGTGTTTGAACCTCAAAGTGCAGAATCAAAGTACTCCTTCTAAACCAGTTCGCCTGAATGAAGGGATCAACTGTGTCAGAGACCTTGTTTCGTCTGACACCCTCGGCCGAGTTCTCATCTCTTAAGCCCGATCAACATGGCTCCCCGCGTGGACTATCCCTCCTAAGCAAGGTGGAATTGCTATTTTGAATCAACGGTACTTCTTTGCCCCGCGATGGCCGAGTATCCAAATGTGTTCATCCATTAGTCTGTATGTCGCGTCTGTTTTGTCAGCATAAACATACATACTTCATGCATTTTATTTGCGTTCGCATTTCGTATTGCATCACTATCACTTGAATCGGTCTTGTCCCCTAGTGATAAACAGTTTTCTCAATCGAGTTTGTCAGTTATTTCCTCGTCAGAAAGTGTTGCGTCTGCACAATCTCGCCACCAGTGTATCTTTAGATCGGAGTCGACACTTGGCCACTTTGATAACTTGAACCTCTGAAAGATCAGAGAACCTTCAACAGATGTCACTCTTCGCCATTGAAGATGATATCCTTGCTTTCCCGGATTAAGGAAAATCCACAGAGAAAGCCTCATGATCAGAGATTCGGCAGTACATCAGTATTTCTCCGAAAAGTCGTTGATGAGAAGGTCATCGGCACCTCAAAATTGGATCCCATCATATGGCATTTCTCCTGGAAGATCCCGAGAAAAGTATGATGTAACCCCAAACGAAAACAGTCTCTCAAGAGACTCGCTTTCCCCAGTAGAATCGACAAATGGCGTCTCCAAAACAGAGAAGTTTGTGTACCTCTACAATTCAGACGAATGGGTTCCCCAGCAAGTCTGACATCAAAACTTTTTCCACTCAAATGGCATTTCCCCAGGAAAATTCGGCGAGAAGTTTGAAGGAAAACCGCTACTAACAGCGTTCCTTGTCAAGAAAGTTTATTGACAAAAGAAACCGAGACTAGATCCTTGGTAGGAAACCAGGATCGAGGGGAAGTTTACAAAAGAAACTAAGACCAGTTCCTTGGTAGGAAACCAGGATCGAGGGGAAGTTTATTTCAAAAGAAAACTGAGACCAGTTCCTTGGCTGAAGACCAGGATCGAGGGAAAGTTTACCTTTTCTAAGCATCATTGCTTAGCTAAAGAAAATAAATGCATAAGCTAACATTCATAACCACCATCAAAATTTTGGATATTCCGATATTTAATCCTCTTGCACCCCGAATGCTCGAATACCTTCGTCATTCATACCTTCGGGTCCAAGAAGATTAAATAGGGGCATCTGTAATACCCCAAATTTTGACCACAAAGATTTCCCATCATTGTGAAAATCATCATCACAATATGGATGAACCATCATGCTTCATCAGTCTCCCCAAAGATGGGTGAGCATCCAATACAATCAAAATTAGGGTTTCAAGCCCTCTCTGAGTGCTTAGACAAAGGATCAATCAAGAAATGACATGATCTTCAACTTGTCTAATCTCTCAAACACCCACAATGGATCAAAAAGGACTCCCACTTCAAGGATTAAGCACAAGGCTGCTCCCTTCTAGGTGGATCAAGTCTCAAGATCGATAGTGTCACCAAATTAGGGTTTTGGTTGACCAGGGCCTCCAGATGGAAATTTTCATCTGGGCACAAGGAAATGATCCAAAACATGACCTAATATACTTCATGAAACCTCATGAACCCATGCATCAAGTCAATTTTGCCTCAGGGGATGCATTCATCAAAAATCAGGAATTAGGGTTTCTTGACCTAATTCACCCCTAAGTTGACTTTTGGGACAAACCATGAGCCAAGACCCCAAGAGATGATTTGAGGGTCTCTAATACACCATATTGATCCATTTGGAACAATGGATTGATCCAAGAAGCTTGAGCAACAAGTCTCATTCTCATCTGCACCACAATTAGGGTTTTAAGGGAAAAGTCAACTATAACTTTGACTTTTGACCAGGACATGCTCCCAAACCCTAATACATGATTGAATATACCCTATGACACCCATGGAACATGTCTATCAAGTTTGATTTAGGTCAAGGACATGATTTCCTGAAGAATTGCACAGTTTGGAATTCATCTAACAAAAAGTCAACTGTGCACAAAAGTCAACTTTGGCTTTTTGAGATTTTTCACCAAAATGGATTTTTAACCCTAAAATGATGTTAATGTATGATTTGAATCATCATTCATCAAGAAAAATCAAGAAAAGTGAGATAACTTGTAAAAGGGGTAACCATAAAACTTATAAATTTTTCTAAGTTAAAAATAAAGTGGCAAAGGTACCAACTTTGGAGGACCATAACTCCTAAACCACAAGGCCATTTTTTCTCATCCAAAGATGGATTTGTAGCCCTCATTATCACCTACAAAAACTTCAACTACAAGTCATTCCAATTCATTAAGGATTTTGAGTTATGGAGTGATCAAAGTGGCTGAAAAGTGAAAATGTCACTTTTTCCAACACTTAGTGAAATTTTCACTAAGTCAGAATTCTGCTTCAATTTTTGCCAAATGTAGGGGGATTTTTCACTTGGAATCGAAAGAGATCAAAACCAAACTTGTTCAAACAGTTGTTGTATCATGTAAGAGCTTTCCAAAATGGCCAAGAACATTGCCAAATTCAACCTACATCATGAGATACAACATTGGCAAGTTGCCTTGCTGAAATCTGTCAAAGCAAGGCAGAATTTGCATTTTGGCTCGATTTGCCAAATTCAGCCAATTGCAATTGCTCCAATCCACTTGGACACCTCAGAGGATTGAATCCAAAGGGGACAATCACTGAGCCAAGCCTCCAAGGTCCAAGGAACAAGGAATAGCATGTTGAACCTAGAATGACCAAAATAGGGACAAGACTTCAAATTTGGAATGAGGCATTCAATGGAACCATCAAGGTGGCATGGACTGAGCCATTCTCATCTGAAATCAGTCAAGACTTATCCAAGACCAAGGGGACCAAAGCTCTGTGCCCTAACCTCTAGTCAATGGCTAGAGGAGACTTTCATTTCCATTGGCCAACATTGAGGAAACCTACTTACCAGCTGCCATGCACTATTCCTTGCAAAACAAACTTGCTCTACTATAAATAGAGCTCAATTGTGGTCAGTTTAAGTACACCAAAGCCATCTAACAGACGCTTTCCTCAAAATCTCTTTCTCTTTGCAAAAATGCCTTTCTTAGCAAGGTAGCTATCGGGTTTTGAGTTTGAGAGCAATTCTGCACAAACCAATCACTCACACACCTCACATACATCACATATGAGCTGATCAAACACTCACATAACATCTGGAACATCAAAATCTCAAAATCACTTGCCATCCACACAAGTTTGAAGTGAAGTTGCAGCTGAGATGCCATAAACTGATCCCGTCCATTTCAATTCAATCCAAGTGTTCAAACACACTCCATATGGTGTAGGGAAGCTGTCCAGATCATCACAACTTGTCTGTAACACCTCCAACTCAAAATCACATCGGCTCTTGCTGTCACGACTTGAAGGTCAATACTTAATTTTTGAAGCATTAATCCAAGATCACAATTTGTTTTCCATGTGTTAAACAATTTTTTATCATTTTAATTGAATTTTTATTCAATTAAATACATTTTTGAAAACAAATTAGGGTTTTGGATTAATTCAACCCTCATAAATCATTTTCAAAACTTTTGGGCCTCTATTAGAGTGTAAGACCCAATCCTTTTTTGACCAAATCATCTTTGGGCCTCACTTATTGTATAAGTCCCGATACCGTCAAAAAATAAACGGCGCGATCGTCGCCTTTTCAAAAAACATCTGGGCCTCTCCTCGAGCTATAAGACCCATTCAAAACTTTTGGGCCTCTATTAGAGTGTAAGACCCAATCCCCCTTTTTACCAAAACATTTTGGGCCTCACTTATTGTATAAGTCCCTCTGCGTTAAAAGAAAACCTCGGCGCGATCGCCATTTTTAAACGAAAAGTCATTTGGGCCTACCCTCGTGTTATAAGCCCCACTCTTTTTCCTTTAAACCTTTTTGGGCCTCTTGAGAGAGTGTAAGACCCATCCCTTTGTACAGAAAACCATTTTTGGGCCACAGTCACTTGTATAAGTCCCGCTGTACAAATTCAAACAGTGCGCTCACTGATAAAACTCTGGGCCTCTCCTTGAGCTGTAAGCCCCAAATCTTTCTTTTTCAAAGCACTTTCTCCTTTGATTTTGAATATACTGTTGTTTTCAATCTTTCTTTATTGAACAACTAACCAAACAGCATGGAAGCTCTACAACCGAGTAAGTGGTTATCGCTTTCATTTACTGCTTTCATATTATAAACTGTATTGTGGGGCTGCTCACTGTAAGTCTCCTTTCATAAGCTCATATCTACTATGTAATAATAGTATAGATATTTCGAGTTTCCCCGACAACTACGTCTAGAACTAGGTGACGTCGTTTCATTTATTCGTAGAAATAGACGCCTAGATCCCCAATAGGAGCACCAGATACAGTCTTCTCTTCGGCTGTCCTCCTTAGGAATCGTCAAGAAATTCTATCCCCCAGAGATGAATTATTCTCGGTGAAACTTCTCTTGAATTTCTTCAAACCGCCGAACGGTTCAGACTCTCTCTAAAAGTTAAAGTCACTGGATAGTAAACCTCGCACGTTTACCAGTGGTTTTAACTCTAAAAGAGTTTTCCTGAACTTTTCTTTGGTTTGGGACCCACGGGCTTCTTAAAAGCATCGGCCTCCTCTTGGGCATCATACAAGGACCCACAGGCTTCCTAAAATCAACCCCGCCTCCTCTTGGGCATTATTCAAGGACCCTACGGCTTCTTAGAAGTATTCACAGCCTCCTCTTAGGCTTCGTATAATGATCTCTTCCTCCGGGAATGATAGCCTCCTCTTGGGCTTCGTACAAGGACCCGTCGACTTCTTAAAAGTTTCCAGCCTCCTCTTCGGCTTCGTACAAATTGTCCCGACGACCTCCTAGAGGTATAGGAACAGAACCTAGTCATCCTCATAGAACAGTCCTTTCATAGAGTCTACTACTGTTTCTTGAAGCATAGTACCAAACATAAAACTCTAGACACGGACAATCTAACTTCCTTGAGTCTCAAAGACATTCTCAAGTACCCTTCGTTAAATAGGAAGGAAACCCGCAGACTCGGACAATCTCAATACCCTTTGGATTTCCCGTTTCTTCAAAGAGAAGGAAATACCCCTGATCCTCAAATTAAATCCCTCTGTACAGTGTTACTCATATAAAGACTGATTTTCTCTTTTAAATCAGTATATTGGATCTATCACTCAACTGAAACAGTTACAATAGCCTCCATCTCGGGCTTCGTACGAGATACCAAAATTCTCCCCAGTGGAGTCAAAACATCCTTTTAGCCTCTCTCTCAGGCTTTGTATGAGACACAAAAGATTCCCTCGTTGAGTCAATCACCCTTTTTTTGCCTCCATCTCGGGCCTCGTACGAGATATAAATCCCTTAAACAAGAGTCGAACTCTTTGCTAGCCTCCTCTTAGGCTTTGTATAACGATATGCCCCACTGGGTCAAAAACTTTTAGCCTCTCTCTCGGGCTTTGTACGAGACACAAAATAGCCTCCTCTTAGGCTTTGTATAATGATTTTCCTAGCGGAAATTAGCCTCCTCTTAGGCTTTGTATAAGAAAACCACTGGTTGATCCAATCAATCTTTTAGCATCAAAGCTGTGCCTTGTTCACAGTACACAAACATCAACAACTCCTTTCCCTTCATCTAATCGCTGTAAGCGGCAAGCCTCTGGATCATCTATATCCATGCCACTGTCCCTCTTTTAGCATGAGAAAGTCCTAAGGAAAGATGGCATTGCTCTACACTGAGTTAAAGTCCTCTCCTTCAGGTTAAAACCCTTTCTTCGGAAATTATGGCATTGCTCGGATCCGCGTATCCCAGTTAAAGTAATTCTCCTCCTCCCCCTCTTTAGAGATGACAAATTCTCTCTAAAGCCGAGGTCTTTCAGCTTCACATCTTGGGCTTTGAACAAGATACAAATCACCTTTCGCTTCACGTCTTGGGCTTTGAACAAGACACCAAAAACCAATTTCCTCCCATAGAATAGGAGGAACTACGAACGCTCTGATTTCCCTGTTTCGGTAAACGGGAATACGTAGGCATAAGATCGAAAGAAAAGATCTTAGCGAGCGCAATCAACAAAAAACCCAAATCCCATATCTTCATCAATCAAAAGCAGTAATTCAAAAGCATCAGTCCTAACATCCTAATCCTTATTCCCCGCCAGAAACCCTTTGCCTAGAAAAAAGAAAGAAAGAACCTGTATTGGCGAAATACGAATAACCAGTACAAAGGCCCCCTACATTGATAGCATTCGTAACCTAACAGACCGCTGTTTAAATTCAGTATGCAAGCAGGGTTAATTGGAGACATCTATTTCCCTTCCTTATTCAGCTCACAATAGGATAAAAAATGAATTGACCTGTAGTTTTAAGCTCAACCGCAGAGAGCGACCAGCGCTTAAGAACCGCGTCCAAAATCGCTCGCTACAGAAAAGTGGCGCCCACCGTGGGGCCCGTTCCTTTATTTCTACTTCTCTTGTGTGAAAAATTACACAAATGGCGACTCTGCTGGGGAGTCTCCTTTTCTGCCTTAGGGCATCATCCCCATTTTCTACGGAAAATGGGAACTCTACCGAAGAGAAAGATTGACCTATGCTGGTCCATCTCTTAGGCAGGGAACCACAGATTGGGGCTTCCGCCGGGGAACCCATTTCTGTCAGGAACTTAAGATTCATAGCTTTATAAGTCTAGGATGATTAGGACAAATATATATATACTGCTTTTCCTAATTGCTATACATGTTTATTTTTCTGCTAATGGGAATGCGGGTGATGCCGTATGTGGACAGAATGAGTATACACTTAAGAAAAGCCAACCTTTTTTCGTAGTGCGGAAGCTATCGGAAATAGCTGTTACGCGATACTACCCTCATTTGAGGCTGGTGATCTATTCTCGGTGAATGGCACTTACTCTAAGATTGCACACAACTCGCTGGCGATCCGCTTGTTGTCTGCCTTCCTGGGAGGAGTTGATGATAATGAGTACAGGTACAAAAATCACCCTAGTATAAACCTTTGGGGATGGGTAGAGCCTTGACTTCATGACAACGACCCTCTGACCCCATGTTTTTTCTATGTTTTTGTGTGCTGCATTCATGCATCCATTTAATAAAACATTAAAACAAAAAAAAAATTTCTCTTCTAGTCTCTCTGTTTTTCAAAATTAAACTAAGACTGTGATTGCAAATATCAGAGAAAAAGATTGCATTAATGGATTTCGGTAGAAGGAGAACTCACCAGTATACCTTCAAGGTTCCAAAACTAGGGGATTTGAGAAAGTTAGCGAGGATGATCGTTAACCCAGAGGCTTTCAGAGCCAAGCACGGCGGTTTGCTACCACTGTTAAGAGTCCATGTGATTGAGGGAATCATGGATGCGCTCATTCAGTTCTACGATCCGGTTTATCATTGTTTCACATTCCCGGATTACCAGCTGGCACCAACGCTGGAGGAGTATTCTCATCTGACTGATTTACATATCACTGATCGAGCTCCATTTTTTGGACTGGAAGAAATTCCAAAGAGTCAGACTATTGCAAGAGCAATTTATTTGGATGAGTCTGAGGTCAGGACTCACATGACCACTAAGGGTGGCATCCAAGGTTTGCCAGCCCAGTTCTTGACAAAGAAAGCTCTGTACTTCGCTAGTATAGGGAACGAGACTGCTTTTGAAAGCATCTTTGTCTTGCTCACCTACGGGTTATTTTTGTTTCCCAACATCAATAACTTCGTCGATGTCAACGCTATTAAGGTTTTTCTCATTGGAAACCCTGTGCCGACTTTGCTCGCAGATGCGTATCATTCTGTACACTTAGGAAATTTGTACAGCGGAGGGGAGATCACATGCTGTGTACCTTTGCTTTACAAGTGGTTTATCTCTCACTTGCCTAAGTCCGCTGCTTTTCGGGATTGCAAGAGTGTCTTATGTTGGTCGCAGAAGATCATGTCCCTCACCAATTCTGATATAGATTGGTGTAATAGGATTTATGAGGGAATCAGAATCATTGACCGTTGTGGAAACTTCCCCAGCGTACCCCTCATAGGAACTAAAGGAGGAATCAACTATCATCCGATATTGGTTTGCCGTCAATTTGGATACCCGATGCGACACATCCCACTGGATGTTCATCTGGAAGGTCTTTTCTTCAAAGAAGGAGAAAACGACAGAGCACTAAAGATGGAAATAGTGCAAGCTTGGAAACATGTTCATAAGAAAGGACGAGAGTCTCTGGGAAAACCGGACTGTGTCTCGGTGGAGCCTTATCTCCATTGGGTACAAACTAGAGCTCTCAAGCTAAAGATGCCTTATCCTCGTTACGGAATTCTTCCGCCGAGGGAAATTGTCATGTACTTCATGACGGAAACTGAAAGGCTTCAGGTTACTCTCAACAAAGTTCAAAAGGAAAGAAGATCTTGGAAGAACAAGTACCGCACCCTCAACGTAGAGTGCATCCAAATACAGCAATTATTAAAAGAGAAGGATGCTCTGATTGAAATTTTAGAGCAGCATGCTGTAGAGAATCAAGATGACCAAAGGAATTTGCTCACTCCTTTCACTTGGCAAAGGAATGACAACCCGACAACGGCCCAAGCGCCCCGGTCAAAGAAAAGGAAGATACCAGAGTCAGCACCCGATTTCTCTTCAGAGAGGACTCGGGACCCATTAGTTTAGGTTTCTGTTTCTGCACTTTGTAATCTACTGTATTTCCATTTCTGTAATCCTTTGGAATTCAATAAAAAGGGGTTTCCCCACTGTTTGATATTTGCAATCTAATTGTCGAAGTTTATTTTAATTAAACCATTAAATAATTAATATAATCATTGCATTCATCATTCTCACATCGCGTATTCTCCTTACCTACGAATCTCACGTTTGTGTCTCGATTCTAGAGTCAAACTGTCTCATTCGTATAATACTCGGGCCAATCGTCAAAAAAAGATGGATGATCTTGAGGAAGAAAACAGAGAGTTGAAAGAAGAGATCGACACTCTGAGAGAGGATATGAGAAAGCTTCGTAACGACATGCAAGCCATGGCAGAAGCTCAGCTACAAAGAACTGTGATCTCAGAGATCACCTCAACGCCCATCATAGAAAAGTATGATCCTAGGTATCAGATACCGAAAGATCGTCCTTGGGGCATGCCTGTTAACTATATCCCGGAAGGATATGTTCCGCCAATCACTGAAGATCAGGGAATCGCAACAGAAGCCGCTGGGCCTGAAGGTTACAAACTTCGGGAAAGCGAAGATGCCAGGGGCATACTGAAGACTCCTGAAGGTTACAAACTTCGGGAAGCACCAAGACTTACTGCCGTAGTCACGGTACCACCCTCTGTGGTGCACACTGTCCCAGAAGGACAGATTCCACCAACACCTTCTGGTAAGAAGGAAACTATGTTTGACAGAATGGAGGAATTCCAGGAACAGTTCTTGGAAATGCAGAAAGAGCTGCAAGCCATTCGCGGTCAGGATCTATTTGGAAAGGACGCCGCAGACCTCTGCTTGGTCCCAAATGTAAAAGTCCCGCACAAGTTCCAAGTGCCCGACTTTGAAAAATACAAGGGTAACTCTTGCCCTCAGAGCCATCTGGTGATGTACGCTCGGCGGATGTCAGCTCAGATGGAGAATCAGGACCTGCTGATTCACTACTTCCAGGATAGTTTAACCGATGCCGCACTCAAATGGTACATGGGTTTAAACCGTACTACGATCAGTACATTCAGAGATCTTGGTACTACCTTCGTCCAATAATACAAATACAATTTGGACATGGCACCAGACAGAGATCAACTCAGATCAATGTCGCAAAAGGAAAAGGAAACCTTTAAGGAGTACGCTCAAAGGTGGCGTGAAATTGCCGCTCAAATTTGTCCACCTCTTGAGGAAAAAGAGATGACAAAGATCTTCTTAAAGACCTTAAGCTCATTTTACTATGACCGAATGGTTGCCAGCGCACCCAGTGATTTCACCGAAATGGTCGGCATGGGTGTACATCTTGAGGAAGCCGTCCAAGAAGGACGTTTGGTAAAAGACACTGGATCAACGAGCGGTACTAAAAAATACGGTAGTGCTCTCCCTAAGAAAAAAGAGAAAGATATTGGGAATATCTCTCTCGGAAAGCAAAGGCGACGTTATCAGCCAGTAGCAGCTGTTACTCCTGCTATCGGTCCCGCGCCTGTTCCTATGTATCAACCTCAGGTTGCGCAGAGCCAACCTGACCAGCAAAGGACACAACAACCTCTTCAGTAGGCTCGTCCTCCATATAACAATAACCGTACAACACGGCCATCAGGATTTGATCCTATACCTGTAACGTACGCAGAACTATTTCCGTTACTGCTAGCCAAGGGGCACATCCAGACTAAGTCTCCCCTTTCAGTTCCGGAAAATCCGCCTTTTTTGTTTAAGGTGGATCAGACATGCCCTTATCATCAAGTAGGTTCAGGGCATAACATTGAGACTTGCCTCAATTTCAAATCCGACGTGCAAAAGGTTGTTAGGAGCGGGCTCTTATCTTTCAAAGATACAAACCCTAATGTTCTCACGAACCCGCTGCCTCAACACGAGAAAGCTGCAGTCAATCTGATTGAGAAAGAGACTAACAATGTCTATCAAATTCACGATGTACTCTTATTGGGGGCCAATCTGGTCAAGATGCATTGTAGACAGAGTGGATATGGCCATGTGCCACCTCATAATTATCACCAGTGTGATATCTGCTCTAAAGATAACCAAGGATGTTCTGTAGTGCAAGCAGCTCTACAGGAACAAATGGATCTTGGATGGATCCAAGAGCACCGAGTTCGTGGAGTTAACATGGTTTACACAAATTCCAACGTCATTCAAAACCACGATATCTGTGCGATGAATGTCAACTTGGTGGCGATGCACTCAAGGCAAAGCCAGTATCATAATCTGCCACAGCACGATTACAGTTCCTGTCTGATTTGCTCGGTAAATAAACAGGGATGCTCTTTCATACAAGAGGCCCTCCAGCGTCAGATGGATCTTGGATGGATCCAAGACTACCATGATAGGAACTCCTATCAAATCAACATGGTTCAGATCTTCGATATCCGCATAATGAATACCAACCTGGTAGAGTTACATACTGAGCAGGTCCGACTTGGATTCTTAATATCACATGACTATCAAAGCTGTAAAGCGAGTTGCGAAAACGA
Source organism: Lathyrus tuberosus (assembly GCA_022829125.1). NCBI lineage: Eukaryota > Viridiplantae > Streptophyta > Magnoliopsida > Fabales > Fabaceae > Lathyrus > Lathyrus tuberosus. Next base: position 6,651,300 of record JALAZF010000289.1, on the reverse strand, counting down.
TCGAGGTTGTACCCTTGTCCAGGAGGCACTTCAGCACTTGTTAAATCACTGGTGGATGCCAATCTACATGGATGAAGATACTCAGCAAATTAGTATCAATAACAGGAATCCTACTCGTCGTCAAAGTCAGGATGTCCGATCAATGGAAGGTAACCTAGAGAGGTTACATTGTATTCAAAGTGGGCGTGGCCAGGTGCCACCACACAACTATGACAGTTGTAGCGTCCGTTCGGAAAGTAACCAAGGGTGTTACCTTGTGAGAGCAGCTCTTCAGGGTCAGGTCGATCATGGAGAAATTCGTCCATATCCAGGTTCTGGACCCATCAACTGGACGCCGAACTACCTTGCCGATCAAGTTGAGGATGTTGTCACAATCTCTAGTCATCATAGGACCAGGGATGTTTTTGCCATCATTCCTCTACTTGACGAATCTAAAGTTCCCAACTAGGAACGGATCGAGATTACTTATGATGGTCAGAAAAATCAGAATTTTCCCATAGTCATCTATCTACCAGGGCCACTACCGTATGAATCAGCTAAGGCAATCCCTTACAAATACAGTGCAACAATAATCGAGAATGGAAAGGAAATTCCATTACCCTCCGTCGTGAATATTGCAGACATCAGTCGTGTAACACGGAGCGGTCGAATCTTCAACCGAGGGGTTGGAGAATCCAACAAAGAAAAGGAACTTCAGGCAAAAATTCCTGATCCACCAGTCAGTCAATCTGGTAATCCCGACTTTTCAAAAGACAAAGATGAGATGCTAAAGCTCATCCAAAGGGGTGAATATAACATTGTTGATCAACTGTTATAGACTCCTTCAAAGATCTCAGTATTATCACTGTTACTCAGTTCAGAAGCCCACATGGAGGCTCTACAGAAAGTCTTGGAGCACGCCTTTGTGGAACAGGATGTAACAATCAGACAATTTGATAGCATTGTCTCTAACATCACTTCCTGCAATCATTTGGGATTTAGTGATGAAGAATTACCCGAAGAGGGTCGCCGTCATAACATGGCGCTTAATATCACAGTTAACTGCCAGGACGATGCTTTAGCCAGCGTACTGGTAGACACAAGGTCAGCCCTGAATGTTATGCCGAAGTCCACTTTGATGCAATTATCATTCAAGGGCCCTCCGATGAGAATCAGCGAGGTCGTCGTCAAAGCATTCGACGGATCCAGAAAAACAGTTATCGGCGAAGTGGATCTTCCCATAACTATTGGTCCTCACACTTTCCAAATCACTTTCCAGGTCATGGACATCCGGGAAACATACAGTTGTTTATTAGGAAGACCTTGGATACATCAGGCTGGTGCGGTTACTTCAACCCTCCACCAAAAGCTAAAGTTCGTCAAGAACGACCAACTTGTCACGGTTTATGGGGAACAAGCCTTGCTTGTGAGTAACTTATCATCATCTACTTGTGTGGAACCCGAGGAGGTTATTGGAACTCAGTTCCAAGCACTATCGGTGAGCAAGAACGATCAATCCGAAGAAGGAACTTCAATTTCTTCATACAAAGATGCTATCAAAGCGGTCGAGAGTACCGATACGACGGGATGGGGACGGCTTGTCATTCCTATTGACAATAAAACAAAGAAGGGTCTTGGTTTTTCTGCAACCTGTACTCAGATAGCCGCCAACGATGAAAGTCTTCATCCCCTTCAAAACTTCTTCCACAGTGGAGGTTTCCTTCACCCAGTGTCTCAGACAGTTCATGCTATTAATGAGGAAGATCCATCTGACACGGATGAAGAATGGAAGTCCTATCTTAACAAGGACGGCTATATGTCTCAGGAAGAGGTGCCTATGCCTTTTTGCTTTCCTTCAGAAAGTCCGAGATTTATACCAAGGTCAGATGTCGAAATAATCTACGGAGATTGTGATCCGAAAGGATGCCGTGCTCCGCCAAATTCATTAGAGGATGACACTCCGATGAAAGAAAACTTTGATCACAATTACTATGGCCCGATGGATGGTCTGCCAATGTGGCAGCCTTACCCAGGAAACTTGGGGCAAGAAAGTCAGCCGAGTAATGAAACTCAGCTCAGCGTCATTGAACAGAATACCTGTGTCCCCGCCATGTCATGGGATCAACACTCAGGTCATTCGGAAACTACTCAACATGAAGATGAATTCGCAACGTTTGCAGGACTAGAATTCATCAACTATGCTTTTCCTGAGCTCAACGTCATTGAGAGAGATGACTCCTCCAGTTCCAAAGAAATTTGGGACACTCTGGGACAACCAAGTGGAAAATACGACTTTATGGTCAAGTACACTGCTCCCGAAAGCTCTCGTATCAGGCTCGAAGATATCCAGTCAACTGGATGGGGAGATACAGCTGAGAGCACCAATGCTATGCAAAATACAACTGAGGAATTCTCCTACGACAATTCTGCTTGGGAGACAGATTTCAACGATCCTACTCCACCAGAAATCAACATCATTTCTGAAGACAAATCAATGAAGGTGCCAGACTTTGTGATTCACCGAGGAGTTCGCCGCCAATGGGTTGCCGTCGAGATTCCGAAGGTCGTTCGTCAGTCAAAGTAATTGCCATCTTTAAGTCTTTCACCCTGCCCAGGTGAAACGGATATTTTGATAGGGCTCGCTTTCTGTAAATTTCCCTCTTCGCTTTGCCCAAAGCGACAGAGTTTTGTTTTATAGGGCTGTAGTTTCAAGATTCAACTTGTTCATTAATAAAATAACGTCGTTCTGTAATTTCCGCATTAATTGCTGTTTTCTCTTTTTGCTTTTTCAGAAAATGGTAATCCTAAAAAAAAACATTCAATAATAAAAACAAGCAGTAAAATAAATACACTGCACACACTTGCATTTTCTCTATCTCTTCTAAACACGAATCATCACGTCATGCAGATTGCTTATTTTATACCCCGTTGAAACATACGATCCGATGCCTTCTTCCAACTTTGAGTTCCCGGTATTCGAGGCTGAAGAAGAAAATGACGACGAAATTCCAAAAGAGATCTCCCGACTACTCAGACAAGAGGAAAGGTCCATTGAACCTCACAAAGAACCGTTGGAAACGGTAAACTTGGGTTCAGAAAAAGAGAGAAAAGAAATCAGGATCGGAGCATTGCTCAGTCCAACTGCCAGAGAGGGTTTGGTAAAGCTTCTCAAAGAATTCCCCGATGTATTCGCTTGGTCCTATCAGGATATGCCAGGGTTGGATGCCAGCATCGTGGAACATCATTTACCGCTAAGATCGGAATGTCCGCCAGTAAAGCAAAGGTTGAGACGGACTCACCCGGACATGGCCATCAAGATCAAAGAGGAGGTACAGAAACAGATCGACGCGGGTTTCCTCGCTACATCTGAATATCCTCAATGGTTAGCCAACATCGTACCCGTTCCCAAAAGGGATGGAAAGGTCAGAATGTGTGTTGATTACAGAGATCTAAACAAGGCAAGTCCAAAGGACGACTTTCCTTTACCACACATTGACATGCTGGTTGACAGCACATCAAAGTTCAAAGTATTCTCCTTCATGGATGGATTCTCGGGCTATAACCAGATCAAAATGGCGCCGAAAGACATGGAGAAAACTTCGTTCATTACCCCATGGGGTACCTTTTGTTACAAGGTAATGCCGTTCGGTTTGAAGAACGCCGGGGTAACCTATCAAAGGGCTATGACTACTCTGTTTCATGACATGATACACAAAGAAATCGAGGTATATGTCGATGATTTGATTGCAAAATCTAGAACAGAGAGTGAGCACGTTGAACATTTGTCAAAATTGTTCGAACGTCTAAGAAAATTCAAGCTCCGCTTGAATCCCAACAAGTGCACCTTCGGTGTCCATTCAGGGAAACTACTAGGGTTCATCGTCAGCCATAAAGGAATTGAGGTTGATCCTGACAAGGTCAAGGCCATTCAAGAAATGCCTTCTCCGAAAACTAAAAAACAAGTCAGAGGATTCCTGGGACGTTTGAACTACATCTCCAGATTCATATTCCTTATGACCGCGACATGCTCGCCGATTTTCAAATTACTCAAAAAGAACCAGGACTGCGTTTGGACAGAGGATTGCCAAACCTCCTTAGACAGTATTAAGGAGTACCTGTTGAACCCACCGATTCTATCACCTCCAGTGGAAGGAAGACCACTAATCATTTACCTCACAGTCCTAGAGGACTCAATAGGATGTGTACTTAGGCAACAAGACGAAACTAAACGGAAAGAGTCTGCCATTTACTATCTAAGCAAGAAATTCACCGACTGTGAAACTCGGTACACGATGCTTGAGAAAACTTGCTGCGCTTTGGCTTGGGTAGCCAAACGTCTTCGCCAGTACATGATTCGTCATACTACTTGGTTGGTCTCCGAAATGGATCCAATCAAGTACGTTTTCGAAAAACCTGCTCTCACGGGAAGGATTGCCCGTTGGCAGATGTTGCTATCAGAATATGACATAGAGTACCACGCTCAGAAAGCCGTTAAAGGAAGTATTTTAGCCGATTATTTGGCTCATCAACCGATTGACGATCAAGAATCAATCGGGTTTGACTTCCCAGACGAAGATGTCATGTATCTAAAGATGAAAGATTGCGATGAACCGCTACCCAGTAAAGGGCCAGAACCAGGTTCCCAGTGGGGACTTATCTTTGACGGAGCAGTCAATCATTATGGAAACGGAATTGGGGCAATCATTGTTACCCCTCAGGGTTCCCACATTCCTTTCACTGCCAGACTTACGTTCAAATGTACGAACAACGAGGCCGAATACGAATCATGTATCATGGGTCTCGAAGAAGCGATTGATTTAAGGATCAAAAACTTGGACGTATACGGCGATTCAACATTGGTTATTAACCAGATAAAAGGAGATTGGAACACATACCAATCAGGATTGATTCCTTACAAAGACTATGCAAGAAGGTTGTTACCTTTCTTCAACAGAGTTGAGTTTCATCACATCCCTCATGATGAGAATCACATGGCTGATGCATTAGCCACTCTCTCTTCCATGATTAGTGTAGGTCGATGGAATGACATACCTAAGATCGACATCATGCGCCTTGAACGGCCCGCTTACATCTTCGCGATTGAAGCAGTCATAGACGACAGACCTTGGTATCACGATATCAAATGCTTCCTTCAGAAACAAGAGTACCCATCTGGGGCACTCAGAAAAGACAGGAAAACCCTCAGAAGATTGGCTGGAAACTTCTTCTTGAGCGGTGACACTCTTTATAAGAGAAATTTTGACATGGTCTTGCTCCGATGTGTCGACAGACCAGAAGCAGACATGCTCATGAAAGAAATTCATGAAGGATCCTTTGGCACTCATGCCAACGGACACACAATGGCGAGAAAAATTCTCAGGGCCGGGTATTATTGGTTGACCATAGAATCCGACTACTACAAGTACATGAGGAGGTGTCACAAGTGTCAGATATACTCCGACAAAATTCATGTACCGCCATCACATCTCAAAGTTCTTTCTTCCCCGTGGCCTTTTTCCATATGGGGAATCGACATGATTGGCATGATTGAGCCCAAGGCTTCAAACGGACATCGGTTCATCCTGGTAACCATTGACTATTTCACCAAGTGGGTCGAAGCAGCGTCATTCGCCAATGTAACCCGACAAGTGGTGGTCCGATTTATCAAAAACAATATCATCTGCCGTTATGGTGTTCCAAGCGAGATCATTACTGATAATGGATCTAACTTGAACAATAAGATGATGAAAGAGTTATGCGTAGAGTTCAAGATCGAACACCATAACTCATCTCCCTACCGACCCAAGATGAACAGAGCGGTAGAAGCGGCTAACAAGAACATCAAGAAGATCGTTCAAAAAATGGTTGTAACCTATAAAGATTGGCACGAGATGCTACCCTTTGCTCTTCATGGTTATCGCACATCTGTCCGCACTTCAACAGGGGCAACCCCTTTCTCTCTAGTATATGGCATGGAAGCAGTGCTCCCCATAGAAGTAGAGATCCCGTCAATCAGGGTATTGATGAAAGCTCAGCTCACCGAAGCTGAATGGTGTCAAAGTAGACACGACGAACTGAACCTGATCGAAGAGAAGAGAATCACGGCACTATGCCACGGCCAATTGTATCAACAGAGAATGAAAAGGGCGTTCGACGAAAAAGTCCGACCTCGTATTTTCAGAAAAGGAGACCTCGTGCTCAAGAAGATACAATCATTTCTCTCTAACTCTCGGGGCAAATGGACCCCGAATTATGATGGCCCATATGTGGTCACGAAAGCTTTCTCAGGCGGTGCCTTGAGACTTGCAACCATGGACGGAGAGGAATTTGCCTACTCCACGAATGTTGATGTAGTCAAGAAATACTTCGCCTAAACTAAAAAAAAAATGTCTCGGTGGATTGAAAACCCGAAAGGGCGGTCCAGGCAAAAGTTAGAGACATGAAAAAAAAAGAATCATCCCGATGGATTGGAAATCTCATTGTACAATCCAGGCAAAAATTAGGGATAATGGCAAGTAACTATGTTCAACAGAGGCAAGTCCCTCAGCAGCAGTAGTTACATCATCTATCGGAGGAAATCTCCAGTCAAAGGTCATCTTCGACGGAAGCTCAGGATGCCCCGAATTCAAAGTTGGTAGAAGGATAGTGGTCGTTATGTTTCAACGTAGCCCTTTTCCCTGTAAATTACCATTTTCTAACTTTGTACATACTCTTTGGAATCATGCGTTTGGCTGATCTCCATCTTATCAATAAAATTTGAGCCTTTGTGCTTTTGTTTGTAATTCTTAACTTGCTTTAGCTTTACAGAACGACGTTGTTTAAACTTAATCAGCGATTCTTGAAATAAAACAAAAATGAATTTACTTGTTAAAACTTTTTCTGCTTTTAAATTAAAGATGGCATTTCTTTTGACTGTTGAACATCAGAAGAATCTCGATCGCTTCTCCAAAGGTGTTTGAACCTCAAAGTGCAGAATCAAAGTACTCCTTCTAAACCAGTTCGCCTGAATGAAGGGATCAACTGTGTCAGAGACCTTGTTTCGTCTGACACCCTCGGCCGAGTTCTCATCTCTTAAGCCCGATCAACATGGCTCCCCGTGTGGACTATCTCTCCTAAGCAAGGTGGAATTGCTATTTTGAATCAACGGTACTTCTTTGCCCCGCGATGGCCGAGTATCCAAATGTGTTCATCCATTAGTCTGTATGTCGCGTCTGTTTTGTCAGCATAAACATACATACTTCATGCATTTTATTTGCGTTCGCATTTCGTATTGCATCACTATCACTTGAGTCGGTCTTGTCCCCTAGTGATAAACAATTTTCTCAATCGAGTTTTTCAGTTCTTTCCTCGTCAGGTAGTGTTGCGTCTGCACAATCTCGCCACCAGTGTATCTTTAGATCAGAGTCGGCACTTGGCCACTTTGATAACTTGAACCTCTGAAAGATCAGAGAACCTTCAACAGATGTCACTCTTCGCCATTGAAGATGATATCCTTGCTTTCCCAGATTAAGGAAAATCCACAGAGAAAGCCTCGTGATCAGAGATTCGGCAGTACATCAGTATTTCTCCGAAAAGTCGTTGATGAGAAGGTCATCGGCACCTCAAAATTGGATCCCATCATATGGCATTTCTCCGGGAAGATCCCGAGAAAAGTATGATGTAACCCCAAACGAAAACAGTCTCTCAAGAGACTCGCTTTCCCCAGTAGAATCGACAAATGGCGTCTCCAAAACAGAGAAGTTTGTGTACCTCTACAATTCAGACGAATGGGTTCCCCAGCAAGTCTGACATCAAAACTTTTTCCACTCAAATGGCATTTCCCCAGGAAAATTCGGCGAGAAGTTTGACGGAAAACCGCTACTAACAGCGTTCCTTGTCAAGAAAGTTTATTGACAAAAGAAACCGAGACCAGATCCTTGGTAGGAAACCAGGATCAAGGGGAAGTTTACAAAAGAAACTAAGACCAGTTCCTTGGTAGGAAACCAGGATCGAGGGGAAGTTTATTTCAAAAGAAAACTAAGACCAGTTCCTTGGCTGAAGACCAGGATCGAGGGGAAGTTTACCTTTTCTAAGCATCATTGCTTAGCTAAAGAAGATAAATGCGTAAGCTACCATTCATAACCACCATCAAAATTTTGGATATTCCGATATTTAATCCTCTGGCACCCCGAATGCTCGAATACCTTCGTCATTCATACCTTCGGGTCCAAGAAGATTAAATAGGGGCATCTGTAATACCCCAAATTTTGACCACTAAGATTTCCCATCATTGTGAAAATCATCATCACAATATGGATGAACCATCATGCTTCATCAGTCTCCCCAAAGATGGGTGAGCATCCAATATAATCAAAATTAGGGTTTCAAGCCATCTCTGAGTGCTTAGACAAAGGATCAATCAAGAAATGACATGATCTTCAACTTGTCTAATCTCTCAAACATCCACAATGGATCAAAAAGGACTCCCACTTTAAGGATTAAGCACAAGGCTGCTCCCTTCTAGGTGGATCAAGTCTCAAGATCGACAGTGTCACCAAATTAGGGTTTTGGTCGACCAGGGCCTCCAGATGGAAATTTTCATCTGGGCACAAGGCAATGATCCAAAACATGACCTAATATACTTCATGGAACCTCATGAACCCATGCATCAAGTCAATTTTGCCTCAGGGGATGCATTCATCAAAAATCAGGAATTAGGGTTTCTTGACCTAATTCACCCCTAAGTTGACTTTTGGGACAAACCATGAGCCAAGACCTCAAGAGATGATTTGAGGGTCTCTAATACACCATATTGATCCATTTGGAACAATGGATTGATCCAAGAAGCTTGAGCAACAAGTCTCATTCTCATCTGCACCACAATTAGGGTTTTAAGGGAAAAGTCAACTGTAACTTTGACTTTTGACCAGGACATGCTCCCAAACCCTAATACATGATTGAATATACCCTATGACACCCATGGAACTTGTCCATCAAGTTTGATTTAGGTCAAGGACATGATTTCCTGAAGAATTGCACAGTTTGGAATTCATCTGACAAAAAGTCAACTGTGCACAAAAGTCAACTTTGACTTTTTGAGATTTTTCACCAAAATGGATTTTTAACCCTAAAATGATGTTAATGTATGATTTGAATCATCATTCATCAAGAAAAATCAAGAAAAGTGAGATAACTTGTAAAAGGGGTAACCATAAAACTTAGAAATTTTTCTAAGTTAAAAATAAAGTGGCAAAGGTACCAACTTTGGAGGACCATAACTCCTAAACCACAAGGCCATTTTTTCTCATCCAAATATGGATTTGTAGCCCTCATTATCACCTACAAAAACTTCAACTACAAGTGATTCCAATTCATTAAGGATTTTGAGTTATGGAGTGATCAAAGTGGCTGAAAAGTGAAAATGTCACTTTTTCCAACACTTAGTGAAATTTTCACTAAGTCAGAATTCTGCTTCACTTTTTGCCAAATGTAGGGGGATTTTTCACTTGGAATCAAAAGAGATCAAAACCAAACTTGTTCAAACAGTTGTTGTATCATGTAAGAGCTTTCCAAAATGGCCAAGAACATTGCCAAATTCAACCTACATCATGAGATACAACATTGGCAAGTTGCCTTGCTGAAATCTGTCAAAGCAAGGCAGAATTTGCATTTTGGCTCGATTTTCCAAAATCAGCCAATTGCAATTGCTCCAATCCACTTGGACACCTCAGAGGATTGAATCCAAAGGGGACAATCACTGAGCCAAGCCTCCAAGGTCCAAGGAACAAGGAATAGCATGTTGAACCTAGAATGGCCAAAATAGGGACAAGACTTCAAATTTGGAATGAGGCATTCAATGGAACCATCAAGGTGACATGGACTGAGCCATTCTCATCTGAAATCAGTCAAGACTTATCCAAGACCAAGGGGACCAAAGCTCTGTGCCCTAACCTCTAGTCAATGGCTAGAGGAGACTTTCATTTCCATTGGCCAACATTGAGGAAACCTACTTACCAGCTGCCATGCACTATTCCTTGCAAAACAAACTTGCTCTACTATAAATAGAGCTCAATTGTGGTCAGTTTAAGTACACCAAAGCCATCTAACAGATGCTTTCCTCAAAATCTCTTTCTCTTGGCAAAAATGCCTTTCTTAGCAAGGTAGCTATCGGGTTTTTAGTTTGAGAGCAATTCTGCACAAACCAATCACTCACACACCTCACATACATCACATATGAGCTGATCAAACACTCACATAACATCTGGAACATCAAAATCTCAAAATCACTTGCCATCCACACAAGTTTGAAGTGAAGTTGCAGCTGAGATGCCATAAACTGATCCAGTCCATTTCAATTCAATCCAAGTGTTCAAACACACTCCATATGGTGTAGGGAAGTTGTCCATATCATCACAACTTGTCTGTAACACCTCCAACTCAAAATCACATCTGCTCTTGCTGTCACGACTTGAAGGTCAATACTTAATTTTTGAAGCCTTAATCCAAGATCACAATTTGTTTTTCATGTGTTAAACAATTTTTGATCATTTTAATTGAATTTTTATTCAATTAAATACATTTTTGAAAACAAATTAGGGTTTTGGATTAATTCAACCCTCATAAATCATTTTCAAAACTTTTGGGCCTCTATTAGAGTGTAAGACCCAATCCGTTTTTGACCAAATCATCTTTGGGCCTCACTTATTGTATAAGTCCCGATACCGTCAAAAAACAAACGGCGCGATCGTCGCCTTTTCAAAAAACATCTGGGCCTCTCCTCGAGCTATAAGACCCATTCAAAACTTTTGGGCCTCTATTAGAGTGTAAGACCCAATCCCCCTTTTTACCGAAACATTTTGGGCCTCACTTATTGTATAAGTCCCTCTGCGTTAAAAGAAAACCTCGGCGCGATCGCCATTTTTAAACGAAAAGTCATTTGGGCCTACCCTCGTGTTATAAGCCCCACTCTTTTTCCTTTAAACCTTTTTGGGCCTCTTGAGAGAGTGTAAGACCCATCCCTTTGTACAGAAAACCATTTTTGGGCCACAGTCACTTGTATAAGTCCCGCTGTACAAATTCAAACAGTTCGCTCACTCATAAAACTCTGGGCCTCTCCTTGAGCTGTAAGCCCCAAATCTTTCTTTTTCAAAGCACTTTCTCCTTTGATTTTGAATATACTGTTGTTTTCAATCTTTCTTTGTTGAACAACTAACCAAACAGCATGGAAGCTCTACAACCGAGTAAGTGGTTATCGCTTTCATTTACTGCTTTCATATTATAAACTGTATTGTGGGGCTGCTCACTGTAAGTCTCCTTTCATAAGCTCATATCTACTGTCTAATAATAGTATAGAAATTTCGAGTTTCCCCGGCAACTACGTCTAGAACTAGGTGACGCCGTTTCATTTATTCGTAGAAATAGACGCCTAGATCCCCAATAGGAGCACCAGATACAATCTTCTCTTCGACCGTCCTCCTTAGGAATCGTCAAGAAATTCTATCCCCCAGAGATGAATTATTCTTGGTGAAACTTCTCTTGAATTTCTTCAAACCGCCGAACGGTTCGGACTCTCTCTAAAAGTTAAAGTCACTGGATAGTAAACCTCGCACGTTTACCAGTGGTTTTAACTCTAAAAGAGTTTTCCTGAACTTTTCTTTGGTTTGGGACCCAAGGGCTTCTTAAAAGCATCGGCCTCCTCTTGGGCATCATACAAGGACCCACAGGCTTCCTAAAAGCAACCCCGCCTCCTCTTGGGCATTATTCAAGGACCCTACGGCTTCTTAGAAGTATTCACAACCTCCTCTTAGGCTTCGTATAATGATCTCTTCCTCCGGGAATGATAGCCTCCTCTTGGGCTTCGTACAAGGACCCGTCGGCTTCTTAAAAGTTTCCAGCCTCCTCTTGGGCTTCGTACAAATTGTCCCGACGACCTCCTAGAGGTATAGGAACAGAACCTAGTAATCCTCTTAGAACAGTCCTTTCATAGAGTCTACTACTGTTTCTCGAAGCATAGTACCAAAGATAAAACTCTAGACACGGACAGTCTAACTTCCTTGAGTCTCAAAGACATTCTCAAGCACCCTTCGTTAAATAGGAAGGAAACCCGCAGACTCGGACAGTCTCAATACCCTTTGGATTTCCCGTTTCCTCAAAGAGAAGGAAATACCCCTGATCCTCAAATTAAATCCCTGTGTACAGTGTTACTCATATAAAGACTGATTTTCTCTTTTAAATCAGTAAATTGGATCTGTCACTCAACTGAAACAGTTACAATAGCCTCCATCTCGGGCTTCGTACGAGATACCAAAATTCTCCCCAGTGGAGTCAAAACAACCTTTTAGCCTCTCTCTCAGGCTTTGTATGAGACACAAAAGATTCCCTCGTTGAGTCAATCACCCTTTTTTTGCCTCCATCTCGGGCCTCGTACGAGATATAAATCCCTTAACCAAGAGTCGAACTCTTTGCTAGCCTCCTCTTAGGCTTTGTATAACGATATGCCCCACTGGGTCAAAAACCTTTAGCCTCTCTCTCGGGCTTTGTACGAGACACAAAATAGCCTCCTCTTAGGCTTTGTATAATGATTTTCCTAGCAGAAATTAGCCTCCTCTTAGGCTTTGTATAAGAAAACCACTGGTTGATCCAATCAATCTTTTATCATCAAAGTTGTGCCTTGTTCACAGTACACAAACATCAACAACTCCTTTCCCTTCATCTAATCGCTGTAAGCGGCAAGCCTCGGGATCATCTATATCCATGCCACTGTCCCTCTTTTAGCATGAGAAATTCCTAAGGAAAGATGGCATTGCTCTACACTGAGTTAAAGTCTTCTCCTTCAGGTTAAAACCCTTTCTTCATAAATTATGGCATTGCTCGGATCCGCGTATCCCAGTTAAAGTAATTCTCCTCCTCCCCCTCTTTAGAGATGACAAATTCTCTCTAAAGCCGAGGTCTTTCAGCTTCACATCTTTGGCTTTGAACAAGATACAAATCACCTTTCGCTTCACGTCTTGGGCTTTGAACAAGACACCAAAAACCAATTTCCTCCCATAGAATAGGAGGAACTACGAACGCTTTGATTTCCCTGTTTCGGTAAACGGGAATACGTAGGCATAAGATCGAAAGAAAAGATCTTAGCGAGCGCAATTAACAAAAAACCCAAATCCCATATCTTCATTAATCAAAAGCAGTAATTCAAAAGCATCAGTCCTAACATCCTAATCCTTATTCCCCGCCAGAAACCCTTTGCCTAGAAAAGAGAAAGAAAGAACCTGTATTGGCGAAATACGAATAACCAGTACAAAGGCCCCCCTACATTGATAGCATCTGTAACTTAACAGACCGCTGTTTAAATTCAGTATGCAAGCAGGGTTAATTGGGGACATCTATTTCCCTTCCTTATTCAGCTCACAATAGGATAAAAAATGAATCGACCTGTAGTTTTAAGCTCAACCGCAGAGAGCGACCGGCGCTTAAGAACCGCGTCCAAAATCGCTCGCTACAAATCCTACTTATCATGGCATCGACTATTCCTACTTCTCATGGCATTTGAAAGCATTAAATAGAAGTGAAGAGATAAGGGGTCCTACCAAACGGATATGAATCCGTAGCAAAGCAACGAAAGCGCAACGAAAGCAAGTCATGAAAGCACCTATAAACATATAGCAAACCAAGTTAGAAACAAGCTTTTATTTACAAAATCAAATGGTCACACCACCTTTGGAATGTCTCCTTTATGTACCTTGCACATGTAAACCAAAGACATTAGTAATAACAATAGATTGTATGTACAACATAAGGACCTAAGTCTAATGACTATGTACATTTGAGTCACACTAGTCAAAGTGAAAGACCTAAAAGGATTATGAAGTTACAAGTCAAGTTACAACTATGCTACAAGACTAATCTACTTTGAAGTTAAAGGTAAACCAACAAAAGAAAGTCATTACAAGTTAGATGAATTGAATTAAAACATGAAGATGGACCAAGGTCAGAAGTGAAACAACTTATACACATGCCTAAAACCAATCTCAAAGTGTCACAAAGGTTTGCATGAAACTCTCTCCAAAGTCAATTCATTCCATGAGCTAAACCACATTTAAACTCCTCATACAAGTATGTAAACTTGTCACTCAAATAAGGAAAATGAAATTACATGGTAAGGCAATGATAAAGCTCACACACCAGAGGTAAATGAACTATAAAATGTCCTAATTGAATCCCAAAAACAATCATGAACATGGCATACAAGTGGCATCAAAGGAAGCGTCCAAAGCGAAACACAACGTCAAGTTTACATACACACAAAGAAAGCATCATTTAAGGCATGTGAAATGATCAAAGGCAATACTCAAGCATGTCTCAATTGTGCATCAAAATACACTTAACAATCTGCTAAAACTCATATTCAAAGTTGGCTCAAAGTGCTCTCATACAAGTCCTAAACATAACTTCTTTCTACGCATGTATCAACATGTTCGGTTCGCATTGAAAAATGAGTGAAAAATAGAAAAATGCTCTAAGAAATTATGAGTAATTGAACACATCATGCCAAGGACAGTAGGTAACCACATACAAAATATAGTGTTCACATCATGCACTGAACATGCTCAATCAATTGCAAACGTAGCATAAACGTCAATGATGATCATACGAATTAAGGCTCACAAGATTAACTTCAAAAATATCTCAAAGCTCAAATTACAATGCACCAATCAATTACCATGATGTGAAACAATCAAATGCATAAATGTACACCAAAAATCAGCTCCAAATTGTCAAGGAAAAATCATATTCTAGCACTTACATCACTAGATATACCATTTAGAACCCATTCCTTTCTAAAGTTCCAGAAAAATACCAAACAACCCCCAAAATGGAATTAAAAATCACCAAAAATTAATTAATACAATCAAGAACTCTCATGAATTTTATTAGAATTTTCTTAGGCACGAGACTATTTTTAGAATTAGATTTTGAAACAAACATGAAAAGAAAATTAAAGGAAAATAAGGAAGAACAAGAGGGGGGGGGGGGGTGTGCTATAGCAAAAAACAGTTTAAATTCTTCTTGGGCTTAACAACGGGGGTACAATTAGCAGAAAAAGAACTAGGCCCAGGACGCCTAAAGCCTGAGGGTGCACGGTAGGTCTTCACATCCTAACATCCAATCTTAGCCGTTTGATCATGGTCAGAGATGAAACCAAGGGTCTTGATGAAGGGTGTATGGTAGCTAATATGGGGACACAAGTATATCACCTAAGAGATCCTACCGGACGGTGACAAGTGTCACCGCCGGAGTGGACCGCACCACCCTCTCTTATCCTCTTCCATTGTTATAAGACTCTCAAAATTCAACATATCCCTTAAACGTTTCTCTCTCTCGCAACCGTCTTTCTCTCTCTCCACGCGTTTTTCCCTTTTTTGAAAACCTAACCGCCGGAGACGACGGTGGCTGGCGGCGGCGCCGCCGTCTTCTCCGGCACCTAACCACCCCAAAACACCAACCGTCCAACACAAACCCTAACTAAATTCACGCCCTCTCTCTGAATCCGTGAACGGTTTTCTCAAATCCTCACTCAAACTACGGGATCGACGCTATCGGAACCAAGAACGAACAACAATTAAATCGATCCACAATGAACTACTAAGTTCAAGGCCGCAGCTATAGAAAGGCGAGGATTGCATACGTGATGAAGACGAGAGCGAATCTTCAGGTATGAAACTCGTTCTTCTCCTCCTTCAATATCTCGCGAGGCTGCGTTCTTGTTCTTCTCCGCGACTCTGAATCTGAATTGCTGTTGTTGATCTAAAAATGATGTTGTATCACGGACTGGTGTTGATGTGCGTGTTCTTGCAGGTTTGTTGAAGATTGAGGCGATGAAGATTTGGTGATGATGATCAGGAGTTGGTTGCTATTTGTAACGAACTCACGGTAAGGCTCCACGTTCCGATTCAATCCGCTTCTCCCTACTCGGTTCGGTCGTTTTGCTTCTGATGCATTGTGTTTTGCAACAATGTTGAATTTCTGTGAGTTCTGTTGTGGTTTATCAGAAGAATGAAGATGATGTTGGAGGCTATGAAATGGTCGCGAGAAGACGATGATTCTTGAAGACGAGAGTTAATTGAAGATGGTGACGAGGTTGGAATCGTTTTCAGAGTTGAGAATTGATGAAGATGGATAGAGATTAGAGATTGAAGATTGGTTGTGTGTATTTTCTGTTAGAGGTTTTGTTAAGAGGTTAGAGGAAATTGGATTTGGGAAAAACGGTTATGGTTGGAGATTGATGAAGACGAAGCGAGAAGAATGAAGCGTGGAGATGGAGATTGAGAAGTTTCTCTCTGTTTTTTGTTAGAAGTGGTGTTAGAGGAATCACAATTCCCCTAGAGATTGGTTAGGTTTTTTTTTTTGTATTTTCGGTTATGGAATTTTCTGTTAGAGAGTTTGTTAGCAGTTAGAGAAGTTTTTGGAATGGTTTCGTTATTTTCTTTTTTTTTTCTGCTGTGCTGGCTCTTTTTTTTGCTGAAATCTGCTGTTGCTTTACATAAGCTGCTGTCATGAAGCCTTCGCTTTCGAAATCGTTCAGTTCTTTGATCTCTTGCACCAACTGAGCTATGTTGTATTGATGCCTTAGTGGAGTGGTATTTTTCCGTTACCTATTATGTAAATAGATATGAAATTTTGAATTTATGTTATAAAAATCTGTTTTGGAGTTGTTATGCCATTCCTGTTAAGTAATCAGCTCAAAGGTTCAACTTGCATAACAAAGTAGATTTTGCTATTCACATTCACAAGTTCCAAGTATCCACTATGCCAGCCTGATTAGCTACCCAGGTAATAGGTTGAGGTGGATTGAGTTAATCACCCAATAATTGTAAGCACGTAACCAATTCCCCGTGACACTTTGCACTAGCCGACTTGTTCTTCATGTGATTCATAGGGCTACGCTCAGCATCTTCCATTAGTTCACAAAATTCAACATGTGTTATAGATTCATCCCCTGATTAGAAAAATGGCCCACCATAAATCTCCAAAGCCTAATGAAAGAATAGTGGACTTAGAAAAAAGATGGTTTGGACGTTAGAACATGGTTATGGGTTTTAAGATGTGAATGGTCAAAAAGATTGGTTCATGGCTTTTAGAAAAAATGAGCAAGTGAATTTTATAGTGAAATGCATATTAAATGGCCTTGATGAAATAGTTTGAAAATGTTATCTCTTAAAATGGGTATTTGGTTTCAAAATGTGGATAAAAATGGACTTAAAAATGGATCTAAAATGAAATGGATTTGAATATTTGAGATATGATTTCTAAGAGTGGAATGGTTTAAAATGGAATTTGGGTTTAGAATGGATATGGATAATGGTTTACAGTTGGAATGGATATCAAAAGTGGATTAGAGTTTATGATATGGGGTGGATACAGATTTACAAACTTGTATCTCGAAGTCCAAATGTCTTAAAGCGCTTGCCCAATCCAAATCCCAACTCAAATACTCCATGATTTCCGCCTCGAATCAACTTCAATCTCCTCCCTCATTAACTTGTATTATACACAATGAACATTAATCAACTGAGAGAATAATTTTGTCCTGACCACAATATAAATCCACAACTGGATCTCATGTCAAGATGCCTTTGTCATAAACCCTAGTCATCATCTTCAATTGATGAATATCAACCGAGTCGCACAGAAGATAAGAAACCATGATCCCATGCCTCAAGAGCACATGCGAATGTATGATTAAGTCATGACCTAATAGAGATGCAGATGAATGTGAAGCATAAGCCAGTTAGCGGTTAGAAAAAAGGAGGGCAAATTTTGGGGTGCTACACTAAGACAGAAGAGGAGCATGTGACCCACCTGTCAAAATTATTTCAGCGGCTAAGAAAGTACAAACTCTGCTTGAATCCAAACAAGTGCACCTTTGGTGTCCGTTCAGGGAAACTTTTAGGGTTCATCGTCATCCAGAAAGGAATTGAGGTTGATCCTAACAAGGTCAAGGCCATTCAAGAAATGCCTTCTCCGAAAACTGAAAAACAAGTCAGAGGGTTCCTGGGACGTTTGAACTACATCTCCAGATTCATATTCCTCATGACCGCGACATGTGCCCGATTTTTAAATTACTCAAAAAGAATCAGGACTGCGTTTGGACAGAGGACTGTCAAACTGCCTTCGACAGTATCAAGGAATATCTGTTGAACCCACCGATTCTATCACCTCCAGTGGAAAGAAGACCACTGATCATCTATTTAACAGTCCTGGAAGACTCAATGGGTTGTGTACTTGGCCAACAAGACGAAACAAAAAGGAAAGAGTTTGCCATTTACTATTTAAGCAAGAAATTCACCGACTGCGAAACTCGGTACACTATGATCGAGAAAACTTTTTGTGCTCTGGCTTGGGCAGCCAAACGTCTTCGCCAGTACATGATTCGTCACACTACTTGGTTGGTCTCCAAAATGGATCCGATCAAGTACGTCTTTGAAAAACATGCTCTCACGGGAAGGATTGCCCGTTGGCAGATGTTGTTATCAGAATATGACATAGAGTACCATGCTCAGAAAGCCGTTAAAATAAGTATTTTAGCCAATTATTTGGTTCATCAACCGATTGACGATCAAGAATCAGTCGGGTTTGACTTCCCAGACGAAGATGTCATGTATCTAAAAATGAAAGACTGCGATGAACCGCTACCCATTGAAGGGCCAGAACCAGGTTCCCAATGGGGACTTATCATTGACGGAGCAGTCAATCATTACGGAAACGGAATTGGGGCAATCATTGTCACCCCTCAGGGTTCCCACATTCCTTTCACTGCCAAACTGACGTTCAAGTACAAGAACAACGAGGCCGAATACGAAGCTTGTATCATAGGTCTCGAAGAAGCGATCGACTTAAGGATCAAGAACTTGGACGTATATGGCGACTCATCCCTGGTTATCGATCAGATCAAACGAGATTGGAACACATACCAATCAGGATTGATTCCTTACAAAGACTATGCGAGAAGGTTGTTACCCTTCTTCAACAGAATTGAGTTTCATCACATCCCTCGTGATGAGAATCACATGGCTGGTGTATTAGCCACTCTCTCTTCCATGATTAGTGTAGGTCAATGGAATGACGTACCTAAGATCAACATAATGCGCCTTGAACGGCCCGCTTACATCTTCACGATTGAAGCAGTCATAGATGACAAACCTTGGTATCACGATATCAAATGCTTCATTCAGAAACAGGAATACCCACCTGGGGCACTAAGAAAGGACATAAAGACCCTCAGAAGACTGATTGGCAGTTTCTTCCTGAGCGGCGATACTCTTTATAAGAGAAACTTTGACATGGTCTTGCTCCGATGTGTGGATAGACCAGAAGCAGATATGCTGATAAAAGAAATTCATGAAGGATCCTTTGGCACTCATGCCAATGGACACACAATGGCGAGAAAAATCCTAAGAGCAGGGTACTACTGGTTGACCATGGAATCCGATTCCTACAAGTACATGAGGAGGTGTCACAAGTGTCAGATATACTCAGACAAAATCCATGTACCGCCAACGCATCTCAAAGTTCTTTCTTCCCCATGGCCTTTTTCCATATGGGGAATCGACATGATTGGCATAATTGAGCCCAAGGCTTCGAACGGACATCGGTTCATCTTGGTGGCCATCAATTATTTCACCAAGTGGGTCGAAGTAGCATCATACACCAATGTAACCCGACAAGTCGTGGTTCGATTTATCAAAAACAATATCATCTGCCGTTATGGTGTTCCGAGCTAGATCATTACTGATAATGGATCTAACTTGAATAATAAGATGATGAAAGAGTTGTGCGCTGAGTTCAAGATCGAACACCATAACTCATCTCCCTACCGACCCAAGATGAACGGAGCGGTAGAAGCGGCTAACAAGAACATCAAGAAGATCATTCAAAAGATGGTTATAACCTATAAAGACTGGCATGAGATGCTACCCTTTGCTCTCCACGGTTATCGCACATCTGTCCGCACTTCAACAGGGGCAACCCCTTTCTCTCTAGTATATGGCATGGAAGCAGTGCTCCCCATAGAAGTAGAGATCCCATCAATCTGGGTATTGATGGAAGCTAAGCTTACAGAAGCTAAATGGTGTCAAAGTCGACACGACGAACTGAATCTGATCGAAGAAAAGCGAATAACGGCACTATGCTACGGTCAGTTGTATCAGCCAAAAATGAAGAAGGCGTTTGACAAAAAGGTCCGACCTCGCGTCTTCAGGAAAGGAGACCCTGTGCTTAAAAAGATACAGTCATTCCTCACTGATTCCCGGGGCAAGTGGACTCCGAATTATGACGGCCCCTATGTGGTCAACAAAGCTTTCTCAAGCGGCGCCTTGAGACTTGCGACCATGGACGGAGAGGAGTTTGCCTACACCACGAATGTTGATATAGTCAAGAAATACTTCGCCTAAACTAAAAAAAAAACGTCTCGTTGGATTAAAAACCCGAAAGGGCGGTCCAGGAAAAAATTAGAGACACGATCAAAAATCATCTCGGTGGATTGGAAATCTCAAAGTACAATCCAGACAAAAATTAGGGATAATGGCAAGTAACTATGTCCAACAGAGGCGAGTCCCTCAGCAGCAGTTACGTCATCCGTCCGGAAAACTTCGAGCAAGGTCATCTTCGACAGAAGCTCAGGATGTCCGGAATTCAAAGTTGGTAGAAGGATAGTGGTCGTTATGTATTAATGCAGCCCTTTCCCTTTAAATTACCATTTTCTAACTTTGTAAATACTCTTTGGGATCACGCGTTTGGCTGATTTCCATCTTATCAATAAAATTTGAGCCCCTGTGCTTTTGTTTGCAATTCTTATTTGTTTTAGCTTTATAGAACGACATTTTAATATGATCAACGATTCTTGAAATAAAACAAAAATGAATTTACTTGTAAAACTGTTCTGCTTATTAAAATAAAGATGGCAATTCTTTTGACTTTCGAACATCGAAAGAACATCGATCGCTTCTCCAGAAGTAATCGAGCTTCAAAGTGAAGAATCAAAGTATTCCTTTTAAACCAGTACGCCTGAACGAAGGATCAATTGTGTCAGAGACCTTGTTTCATCTGACACACCCCGGTAGAGTGCTTACCTCCTAAGCCCGACCCGCGTAGCTCCCAATAGGGACTATCTCTCCTAAGCAAGGCGGAATTGCTACTCTTGGGCCAGCGATACATCTTTGTCCCTTGCGATGGCTGAGTATCCAGTCGTGTTCATCCATCAGTCTGTGTGTCGCGTCAGTTTTGTCAGCATAGACATACATACATCATGCATTATTTATTTACATTCATGTTCATATTGCATCACTATCACCCTAGTTGGTCTTATCCCTTGGTGATAAACATCCTCTTGTCAATCGAGTTGCCAATCCTTTCCTTGTCAGGAAACGTCGTGTCTGAGCAACCGCTTCTCCACTTTGCTGCTGAACTAAAGTTGGTTCTTTGACCACTTTGATAACTTGAATCTCTGAAAAGGCAGGAAAACCCTCAGCCGATGTCACTCTTCGCCATTGAAGATGATATCTTCGCTTTCCCGGATTAAGGAAAATCCCTAGAGAAAGCTCTCAACTAAAGACTTTCGGCAAATCATTGGTTCTTCTCTCCAGAAATTCAAAGTCAACAAAGTCATCAGCACCTCAAAATTGGATCACATCATATGGCGTTTCTCCGAGGAGATCCCGAGAAAAGATGGTGTAATATTCCCCAAGCAGACAGCAGTCTCGCAAGAGACTCGCTCTCCCAAGTAGATTCGACAAATGGCGTCTCCAAATAGAGAAGTTTGTGCACCTCTATAACTCAGACGACTGAGTTCCCCAGCAACTCTGACGTCAAAATTTTTTCTGGCAAATGGCATCTCTCCCCAGGAAAATTCGGCGAGAAGTTTGAGGAGAACTACTACAAATAGCATCCATTGTTAATAAAGTTTATTGACAAAAGAAACTGAGACCAGTTCTTTGGTAGGAAACCAAGAACGAGGGGAAGTTCATTTCAGAAACTAAGACTAGTTCCTTGGTAGGAAACCAGGATCGAGGGGAAGTTCGTTTCAAAAGAAAACTGAGACCAGTTCCTTGACTGAAGACCAGGATCGAGGGGAAGTTTTACCTTTTCTAAGCATCGTTACTTAGCAAAAGAAGATGAATGCGTAAACTACCATTCATAATCGCCATCAAAATTTCGAGTATTCCGATATTTAATCCTCTTGCACCTCGAATGCCCGAATACCTTCGCCATTCATACCTTCGGGTCGAAGAAGATTAAATAGGGGCATCTGTCATGCCACAAATTTTGACCACTAAGATTCCCATCATTGTGGAAATCATCATCATAATATGGATGAACCATCATACCTCATTAGTCTCCCCAAAGATGGGTGACCATCCACTACAAACTGAAATTAGGGTTTCAGGCCCTCTCAGAGCTCTTAGGCAAAGGATCAATCAAAGATGGCATTACTCTAAACTGAGTTAAAGTTTTCTCCTTTAGCTTTATTTGTTGAACAAACTAACAATACAACATGGAAGCTCTACAACCGAGTAAGTGTTTACCCGCTTTCATTTACCGCTTTCATATGTATATAACTGTACTGTGAGGCTTTTTCACTGTAAGTCCTCTTTCATAAACTCATATCAACTGTGTAATAATAGTATAGATATTTAGAGTTTCCCCGGCAACTACATCTAAAACTAGACAAAACCTCGCCTCCTTACATCAACATTAGATAACTAGATCTAAGGAATTTCCCCATGAACAGTTCATATACAGAAGGACATTGTTCCATGTGAAACCCCTTCTGGAACTGTTCATCAGCCTCCTCTTAGGCTTAGTGCAAGGACCCGCAGGCTTCCTAAAAGCATCCCCGCCTCCTCTTGGGCGTTGTACAAGGACCCGTTGGCTTCTTAGAAGTTTTCACAGCCTCCTCTTAGGCTTTATATAATGATTCTTCCTCCAGGAAGAAGACCTCCTCTTGGGCTTCGTACAAATTGTCCCTCGGCTTCTTAAAAGTTTCCAGCCTCCTCTTGGGCTTCGTACAAATTGTCCCGACGACCTCCTAGAGGTATAGGAACAGAAATTAGTCATCTTAATAAAACAGTCTTTCAAAGAGTCTAGATCTCACTACTACTGTTTCTTAAGCATAGTGCAAAAGATAAAACTCGTAGACTCGGACAGTCTAGAGCTCCATTGGATTCCCAATTTCCCTAGAGAACTGGAAATAATCTGCACCCTCAAATCAAATCTATGAGTATAACATTACTCATATAAGAACTGATTTTCTCTTTGAACCAACATACTAGACCTGTCACTAAACTGAAACAATTACTTTAGCCTCCTCTTGGGCTTTGTACAATGATTCTCCCCAGCGGAGCTAAATCCTTTACCCTCCATCTCGGGCTTCGTACGAGATACCAAAACACTTTCTTGTTGAGTATAAAAGACTCTCTTGTTGAGTCAAACAACTTTTAGCCTCTGTCTCGGGCTTCATACGAGACACCAAATCACTCTCTTGTTGAGTATAAAAGACTCTCTTGTTGAGTCAAAACAACTTTTAGCCTCCATCTCGGGCTTCGTACGAGATACAAAATCACTCTCTTGTTGAGTATAAAAGACTCTCTTGTTGAGTCAATCCCCTTTAGCCTCCATCTCGGGCTTCGTACGAGATATAAATCACTCTCTTGTTGAGTATAAAAGACTCTCTTGTTGAGTCAATCAAATTTTGCCTCCATCTCGGGCTTCGTACGAGATACAAAACACTCTCTTGTTGAGTATAAAAGACTCTCTTGTTGAGTCAAAACTTTAGCTTCCGTCTTGGGCTTCGTACAAGACACATAAAAACACCCTCTTGTTGGGCCAATAGCCTCCTCTTAGGCTTGGTATAAGGAAACCTCCAGTTGAGCCAATCAACCTTTTAGCATCAAAGTTGTGCCTTGTTCATAACATACAAACATCACCAACTCCTTTTCCCCATCTAATTGCTGTAAGCGGAAAGCCTCTGGGTTATTTACATCCATGCCACTGTCCCTCTTTTAGCATGAGAAATTCCTAAGGAAAGATGGCATTACTCTAAACTGAGTTAAAAATCCCCTTTAACGAAATTATGGCATTGCTGGATTCACATATCCCAGTTAAAGTAATTCTCCTTTATAACCAGTCACCTAAATGTTGTGACAAACAGACCCCTCTAGAGATGACAAATTCTCTCTAAAGTCGAAACCCTTTAGCTTTATATCTTGGGCTTTAATCAAGATACAAATAGACTCTTCAGCTTCATATCTTGGGCTTTGAAAAAGATACAAACAAATAACCTTCAACTTCACATCTTGGGCTTCGAACAAGATACAGATCACTTTTAGCTTCATGTCTTGGGCTTTGAACAAGACATCAAAACACCATTTCCTCCCATAGAATAGGAGGAACTACGATCGCTGTGATTTCCCTGTTTTGGTAAACGGGAATACGTAGGCATAAGATTGAAAAAAAAATCTTAGCGAGCACAATAATCATAAACCCAAAATCCCATACCTTCACACATCAATCGAAAAGCATCAGTCCTAACATCCTCACAAATGATCCTGTCACACTGTGTTCTTAACAAAATAAGCCAGAAAGAGGCCCCACTTCCATATAGCATCCGTAACTTAACAGACCGCTGTTTAAACTCAGTATGCAACCAGGGTTAGTTGGAGACATCTATTTCCCATCCTTCATCAGCTTCAATATGATAAAAAATAAATCGACATGTAGTCCCCCAAAGAGCGACAGTGCTTAAGAACCACGTCCAAAATCGCTAGCTACACTTAGGAGTTGCTGTTATGCCCCTTGCATCTTCGCTTTCCTGAAGTTTGTAACCTTCAGGCCCAGCGGTTCCTGCTGCAGTTTTTGGATCTTCTGTGATCGGCGAAATATATCCTTTCGGGATATAGTTGAGTGGCATGCCCCAGGGACGATCTTTAGGCATGTTGTACCGAGGATCATACGTCTCCACTATGGGCGTAGATGTGATCTCTGAGATCACATTCCTTTGCTGTTGTTTCTGAGCTGCTACCAGAGATTGTATGTCATTATGAAGTTTTCTCAGATCTTCTTTCAGAGTGTCGATTTCTTCTCTCAACTCTCTGTTCTCTTCCTCGAGATCATCCATTTTTTTTGTCGATTGGCCCGAGTATTGTACGAATGGGACAGTTTGACTCTAGAATTGAGACACAGGCGTGAGATTCGTAGAGAAGGAGAATGCGTTATGTGAGAATGATGAATGATATGCAATAATTATATTTTAATTAATTTTAATCAAAAGAAACTTCCACAATTGGATTGTAAATATCATACAGTGGGGAAACCCCGTTTTATTGAATTCAAAGATTGCGGAAATGGAAATACAGTAATTTACAAAGTGCTATAAAAGGAAATGTATAAACTTATAGATCCTGAGTCCTCTTTGAGGAGAGCTCAGGTGCTGGTTCTGGTTGAAATATTGCATGTTATAGCATGTTGAACATTTGTGATGTTGCACTGTTGGTTGAGGTTTTATGAATCATGTAATGATTTTTAATAAAAACTAAGAACATATTCGTGTCCCTGAGAGTTTTTACTCCAACTTTGATTTTTATTTCATCTGATTTGGTGGAGTAACGAGTAGGATATGAGGGCTGGAAATTCTGGCCATGTTTGATGCTTTAGGGCACGCGAGAGAAGAGAGAACGAGGGAGGAAGAAGGAGTTGGTGGCCCCCAGTCAGTCCAACATGGCGCTGAGGTGGCCATTTGGGTTGGTTTTTAAAATAAAAACAATTTGTATCATATAATGTTTGGATGAGAGCGTAGCACCGCTGGTCCATGGAGGAGGTTGTGTGTATTGGAAAGCGAAGGGTCTGGGGTTCGAATCCCCCTCGCCCCAGACCTTTTCCTTTTTATTTTTCCCGTCTGTTGCACTTGTCTTGATATATTATTAAGTGTTTGCCCCATATGTTCACAACACGCTCTTGGTTCAGTTGGCAAGGCTTTTGAGCCCTAAGCCCCATGGTGTGAGTTCAAGTCTCTTGTGAGACATTTCCATTATTTTTATCACTTGTTCCGTTTTCATTTTTATGGTTTGTATCTTGTTTTTAAAAGTCCATAACTTGCTCATTTTTTACTCTATTTGAACCATTCTTTTTGAAAAATGTTCCTTAAGATGTATATTTTCTAATTGTGAAAAGAAATTGGTAAAAATAATTTTTTTGAAACATTTATTAATGTTGAAAGTGAGAGGTTTTTTTAGGGTTTTCATAAAAAACACCTTGACTTCTCTGCTTTCTTGTCTATATTGATGAAAAGAGACCTAATACATATTGTTCAAACCTTGTATGATGTTGTGACATTATGTACCCTTGTTTCACTTTATTTCCTTGAGGTCTAATGTGTTATTACATGTAAATATTCTTTGAAATGCCATGAAATCTCTTTAGATCATTTGCCTTGTAACATGAGTTTGTTTGATCAAATATGTGACATGTTTATGTCTTGAAACTTGAATGCCATGTTTGAACCACCTTTGAGTGTTTAATGTCTTGAGTTTGTCACCTTTGAATGCATGAATTTTAAGATAGTGTCACATTCTTTTGGTTTACCTATACCACTTATGTTTGCTAAACATTTCCACATGTGCTCCCCATGAAGTGTCTTGGTCTTTACCATGCTCTTATTTTCATCTCGTTTATGATATTTGTTTATCTTATAACTTCATTAAGTCTTCCCCCAAGTGAGGCTAGTTTTTTAGCTCTCCTCTTTAACCCTCATTATTCCCCTCCTTCCAAAGGAAAGACTCTCTATTGACTTTTAAGTCATAGATAGCTCATATACCATCTTGGCCTCATAAAAGCCTCTTCTCCCTTTAACCTTATTGGGTTCCCCCTCTTGTGAGCACTATCATCATAGTGCTTACTTCTCTCCATGACCTCCTCAGAGGCACTTATCTCATGACTTAGGTTTGACCTAGAGTTCTTGAACTCTATGGGAGCATCATCATTATGATGTTCCTTTTCCCTTTGGCCTTCTTAGACCCATTTACCTCTTAACTTAGAAATAGGTTAGAGTTCTTCAACTCTATGTGATTCTCATCATCATGAGTATTCACTTACTCCTCATAACTTAGACTAAGAGAGTTTCTTAAACTCTATATGAGCTCATATTCATTCCTCTTGGAATTTTGGCCATAGTCAATGTTTCTTCACCCTTAGTTAAGTGAACTATGAATGCTCTGATTCTTTAGTCAGGATACGTAGGCACAAGATGCGACGTCTTGGCGAGCATACTTAGTATATACCCCTAGGTCTTTACCTTCAACCTTAGTACCTTGGTCTTCACCATAGGTCTTCATCCATACCATTTGGTCCTTACCTTTATCATTTTTTGTCTTCACCATAGGTCTTTACCTTAACCTTAGTAGATTCCCTTAGCAAGCAAACATAACATAACACACATACATATAAGAGGTTCCTGTAGAGTACTACAGATACTTAGGGTGCTAATACCTTCCCTTAGTATAACCAACCCCCAAGCCTATATCCTCTTAGGGTTTTCTTCGATCTTTACCCTTTCCTTTGGATAAATCAAAGCTCGGTGGTGAATTTCAAATTTTTGTGATTCAAGTTAATTAATAGCTTGACATCTGATTCTCACCGCAACAGGAAATGGCGACTTCACTGGGGACTCAAATTATGGGTTAAGCCCACCTTGTTTGTGCTTGTGTATTTATGTTTTTGCTTGCATATATGTTTGTACATATCTGTATATCTGTATGCCTGTTTTGTTGGATTCTTCTGTTTGGCAGGGTGTTATTATTGAGTGGTGAGATAAGTCCTAGCCCGGACTTGAGTGCACTTATTATAGGACGATGGTATATTCAAGGAGGCTTGGAGGGAGTAGATTCCCGAAAAGTTAACTTGAGACACCATCACTCAGTTGAGGCTCTCTTGAGAGTCTAGTCATGTTGAACGAGTCTATTCGTGAAAACGTGCTACTCTCGACCTAGGTTCCCTTGATATTAAGAACCGTAGTTACCTCTAACCCCACATAGCCTTTTTAGTATGTAGTGCGAGGACTATGAGGGAGTCTATTCCCTAATCGGTTGCTACGCGATACTACACTCAGACGAGATTCTCTTGAGAATACTATTGACTACCGAGTCATTCGGGAAATCCATAATATCTGAAAGATTGGTTGTCGACTCTGGGAACTTCTTAGAACCCTGTTCTACAGTTGATAAACCAATAGTACATGCCAATTGGGATGGGTGAACCATGGCTCTATGCTCATAACCTTAACCTAAGCCCTTTGTCTGTGTGTTTGTACATTTGTGAATATGTGTGCATCTTTGTGCTTTCTTTTGCATTCATACATCAATAGCATTCATTTCATGTCAGTTTCATGGAACTCAGACCTCCCTTTTGTGAATATCATAGGGACATCATGGACAGTTCCAGAAGGAATACCGTGAAATACACTTTCAAGAATCCTAAATTGGATGACCTAAGGAGATTGGGAGATTTGCTGACAGACCCCAAAGCATTCAAGGACAGATATGGGAAGCTGTGGATTTTGTTGAATAAGGTTGCGGTGAGAATCGGATAACAAGCTATTAATTAACTTGCATCACATATTTTTGAATTCACCACCGACTTTGATTTATCCAAAGGAAAGGTTCAAGATCGAGAAAAACCTAAAGGGGGAGATCTAAGGTTCGGGGGTTGGTTATACTAAGGGAAGGTATTAGCACCCTTAATATCTGTAGTACTCTACAGGAACCTCTTGTTTAGTTTGTGTTATGTTATGTTTGCTTGCTATGATAATCTGCTAAATGTAAAGGTAAAGACCTAAGGTATGTACACTAAGTTTGCTCGCCAAGACATCGCATCTTGTTCCTACGTATCTGATTAAAGAATCAGAGCAACCGTAGTTCACCTAACTAAGGGTGAGAGAGGAACCATTGACTAGGGCCAAAGTTCCAAGGGGAAATGAGTATGAGCTCGTATAGAGTTTAAGAAACTCTCTAAGTCTAAGTTATAGGGGGGAAAGTTTGTACTCAAAGTGATGAGTCTCACCTTAGAGTCCAAGAACTCTAACATTGTTGTAAGTTGTAGGATTGAGTGGTTGTGAGGCCAAGGGGAAAATGGCTATGACTATAAGGTCAAAGCCTACCTATGACTATGAGGTCAAAGGTAAAAGATGGCTCTATGACTATGAGGTCAAGAGGGGATCCTATGACTATGAGGTCAAGGATTGATTATGAGATACCTTCGACCTTGAGGTCAATAGAAAAACTTTCCTTTGGAAGGTGGGGGAAGAATAACTTCTTATGAATAAGAATGTTACAAGTGATTTGAGATTCAAATGAACACTTATGGGTTCAAGAATTCAAAAAGAAAGTGCGGAGATTAAGCAAAGATTAATTTCAATAACACGACATTCAAGTTTCAAGACATTAACATGTCACATAATGGATCAAACAAACTCATGTTGCAAAGTAAAAATGATTTAAGAAGATCCCATGGTATTTCAAAGGATATTTTCATGTTAAAACACATTTAAACTTCAATGAAACAAGGTAGAACCAAGCATACAATGTCAAGACATCATACAAGGTTTAAACAACATACATTAGGTCTAAGTAAACATGGCAAAAGGAATAAAAGAAATCAAGTTGTTCTTATAAAACCCTAAAAAAGGCCATTCATTTCCAACATTGATATATGTTTCAAAAATAATTATTTTTACAATTTTCTTTCCATACTCAGAAAATAGACATGTTAAGAAACATTTTGCAAATAGAATGGATCAAAAAGGATTAAAATTGAGCAAGTTATGATCTTTTGAAATCAAGGCATGAACCATGAAAATAGAAAATAAACAAGTGATAAAAAAGTAGGGAAATGACTCCCATGGGTATTGAACACGTGCCCTTACGCTTGCAGTCCAAAACCTTTACCAAACCAACCATTGCGCGCGCTTTATCAATTCATGGCAACAAAACCACATATATGAAACAAAACATTTTCAGAAATTACAAACAAAAGGATTGGGGCGAGGGGGATTCGAACCCCAGTCCTTGTTGTCAATTGGCGTGTGTTCTTACAACTGGGGTGGCCATACATCCAGTGTATGTGCCCACCCCACAAACACTTAACCCTTTGTACGCTTGAGGAGAGGAAGAAAACCAAAACCCTTGCCTCAACAAACCCAAGACCAAGGCTGGTTTTACTCAAACAAGTCCAAATATACAAAGCTATCCTTGGCAAACTATGCCTCACATTCATTACAATGGTCACAATATAATGACAAGACAAACAAAACTTCACCAATTCCAAATAACATCAACTCAAACAAACTTGAATAAATAAAATGTAATGAATCTTGTCCCCCACCATAAAGTGTCAGTAGTGCTTTCTGAATCAGAATCAAAGGCAAACATGATCAAGTGGAAGTTGCATTTTAGTGAGAACTCATGATAAGATCAGTGTGATATCAAAATAAATTCAACATTTTGGGATGTGCAAACATCATATTATCAAAACTAGCAGTGTACAGAGATGTAGCTCATGTTCAAAGACATTCATTTGAATACACCTAGAGGCTGATTCGGATGCAAGAAACAAATATTCATGAAGACCAAAGGAAATGGCAGTGCAGGTAGTGCATAATACCAAACTAACATGTTCATACCAGATTAAAACAGCATCATGACCATGGCACTACAAAGTATTCTAACATGTCATGGACTTTTCAAGAACTGTTTTAAGAATTGCAAATCTTAACATGACCACCTATTGTACTAAAGCAGTACAGATGCAAGGCAAATTTAACAGCTGGGCATGTGTATTGAAAGTAAAAAAATCCAACATCCATTCTGTCAGCATGATAACAGTTAGGCATATGGCTACATAACAGTCAAGAAATCCCTAAAGCAAAGAACATGATCATACTTAGCACAAACCTCAAACCAAATCTTTTATGTCAGTTAGATCAAGACCAGTAGTGTATAGACACGATGAGACAACTCAGGCCTATAAACCTAATACATGAGTACATGGATATTAAGACAACATACTCTCAAACACTTTATGCATATGATCTGGAGCAACAAGGTAAAAGCAACACTATATTCACTATAACAGTATAATATCAAACCGCATTCTTTCATGTTGTTCACAGATAAAACTCAAAACTTGACATACTGATGTGAAAAGAAACAGTTTTCAGGTTAACAACAATACATGAATTCAGCAATATTTCCCTCATGATCACTTGATAAAATGCAAACAAATCAATATGGCAGCAGCGTGATCAAGATATGGTAGGCACATGAGCTGAGGATTATCAGTATGAGAGGGCAAAGAACAAAACAGAACTTGGTTATTAACATGACTTCAAACAAAAGCCTTATATAGGTCTTGCAAAACTAAACTAAACATGGACATTCTGAAAACAAAACAGCCTCATCATAAAGCTATGAACAATGTATCATCCCACTGGTTGTTTCAAGCATCATGTAAGTTCAATAAGATCATGGTAGTGCTAGGTTTCAATCAACACAGTCAATAAAACATATAAACTTGGTTATATGACATGATGCTAAGTTGTTAAAAGGTGGTGAAAGCAAAACTCCATCAGGCCAGCAAACAAAAACCAATACTATTAACTTATGCTAATATAGAGTGAACCGCTTGAAAATGACTCAAGCTCATAGTAATGATACCAAAAGAGTTTCATGCTATCAGTTAGCAGCATATCACATGCTTTTAAACATATTCATAAAAAATGATTCGGAATGCAAGATGCACTAATATATGGAGCATGGCAGGAGGTTATACTTCATGAAGTATTTGGCTCCAATGTCAATCACGAATTCATAGAGGAACTCAGTTCAACAAGAAATAACATGTTATGCTTATAGGTACATCTGAATATAGGCAAACACAGGAATAGATATCACATGTAATGTTAAAGCCAAATGAATCCACAACAAAACTTCTATTTTAGAGGCAAAACCATCAAAAGCTTTTCATTCAAGAAGAAATGTTAGGTTAAAACAGGAACATGTAAACAAGAACAACACAAACTCTATTTCACATGGATATCAAGCATTAACATGACCAATACTTCACAAATAGTAGTGATGGTTTCAACCAACATATTCTCCTATTACCAAAGTTCTGACCAAAGGCATATATTTGTCATGGCAGATAGTTTACAACCAGGTTCATAGGTAACAATCACCCTAAGTCCCTAAACAAATAACATCATCCAGAGGAAAGCACAAAAAAAAAGTTATGAGCACGATAGTAAGAACAAGAACAAACTAACTTACCCCTTTTGACATATCAGCAGCAACAAAGGTTTTACCTCTCTTTAAGGTAGTAAGCCATGAACAAAAGTTTTAGACATCATGGTACACAAAACTTTCATCACGTATAAATGTGACATAGAAACAACAGGCATAACATTCATAAAGAGAGCAATGGCAACATGAATATTTGCATAAACATAAACAATAAGTGAAAGGATAATGCTTACCAAGTGGAATAGGTCCACTGCAATTTCCAATATGCACAAACTTCCCTTGTTGAAACAAACTCACTTCCAATGCCAAGCCTTTCCCTCTTCCTCTCCTTGCAGAACTTGAAAACTCGAATGATATTTAGAGTGTTTTGTGAATGGTTGTTGGTGTCAAATGCAAGGAAACTGAGCTACTATTTATAGGTGAGGCAAGAGAGCTCAAGGTATGGTCTTCTGCCAAAAATGCCAAGTCTGCCCTTCCTTTTTCGTGTGAGTTTTTCAAACTTGCAGAGTGAAATCTTCCAAAGATCTCTGAGCCTCTGAGCAGGACTGTTGAGAACTGATAGGTGCATTGCTCAATGAATAAACAACGTTATTTCCGCTTTTGGAAAGTTTCTCTCTCCCTCCCACTTGCATCAACAAGCCATAAACTCATTTTTTAATGCCAATCAGTTTGAATTTCGTGGAGAAGCTTGTTTACATGTTAACTATATCATTAGAACTTAGAAATGATGGAAATTAGTGATTAGGGAAGTGTTAGAATCAAAATCCAAAAGTTAGTTTCTTGAATGTTAAGGAATGAAACCCTCATCTTTGACTCTTCGAAACTCCCAGCTCCCTTGATGGATGGAGGAGTTCTAGTACTCTTTGGAAAGCTCTCATTGCCCTCTACAACTTTCATGACCAAGGGTTTTTGATTTGAGGCCTGGATCTTTGAGAAAAACTGGGTCAAAGTTAGCTTGTCATTAGGGCAAAAGATGCTGAAAATTCACCAAGTCCTTGGGCAGTTTGGCTTCCAAGCTTCATAACTCAAAAACCATGCATTTTTTTGTGGAGAAAAGTCATATTTAACACTTTAAAGATCTTGGAAAGAACTTTCATTTGGGCTTTGAGTCACTCCATTTGGATGTGTGGTTTGGAAGTTATGACCATTTCAAGTTATCACAAGAGAGAGAATTTTCACATATGAAAAGTTTCATGATCATAAACTTACTTCCTTTGCAAGAAACTTCTTGAAACTTGATCTTGACACTTTAAATCATCAATAAGACATGTTACGATGATTTGAGGCAAAGGAGATTCCATTTGGATCAAAATCCCAAAGATTAGGGTTTCAGTCAAAACCCTAATTTTTACTGTGAATGCACTGAGATAAACCTCTATGATCTTACTTCTTTATTCATATTCAAAGTTCATAGAAGACCTTTAGGGATGTTTACTAACTCATGGAGTCATGACCTAGGGTCTGAAGGCACCTCCTGATGAAAACCAAGGCCAATGATCCATATGTCCTATAGAAACCCTAATTTAGGAGACAGGGTGAGACTGGGGCTCAAAACCTCTCATGATGGGAGCCAGATGACCTTGAATTCTTGTTGAGTGAGACCTTTTGGATGTAGATAACTCAAATGATTGATGGACCAATCAACTCTTGACTTGATAGGGCAAAATTCTTCAGTGGTTCCTCAGGTTAAAACCCTCATTCCATACTTTGGTCTGGTGATCCTTTGTTGACTTGACTTAATTCAAAGTCTTAAGTTCTTGGTTTTAAACAACTGGTGAATCTTTGTGATGATTATCCACCATAGAATACCTTAGGAGGCCTTGAATCTCTCTGTGTAAACCCTAATTCAAATATAAAAGAAACAAACTGCAAGATATGGGTTAGTTTAACAATGCACATATGATTGATCCTAAATGTCTATGCAAGATGTTATGACATCTAAGAGGTAAAATTTGGGGTACAACAGTTTCCCCTATTTAAATAGCTTTACCGAATGGCACGAGGAAAGGAAATCCTCGGGACATCAAGGTGAAAGGTATTTAAATATAGAAAACTAAAAATTTTGCCCTTAGATGGAATGCAGATGCTAAGGACGAGCGACATACATGCAAATGCTGACATGCCATAAACTTCTAGTATGACGATATGATGCCATGATAGTGCAAAAATGCAGACAGACCAGACACCCAAGATGAAGAGCAAATAACCACAAGTGAGTAACACTGGGGAAGGATGAAGGTTAGTATCCTTGAGGGAAACTTACTGAGGATACAGGCTAACCAACAAAAGAGACTCACTGGCGGGGACTCTGAGGAAATACTGGGGATAGAAATGAACTGAGGGTGACCCTACAGATCCTTACTGGAGATAGTAGCCAGAGACGTGTTCTCTACTGGGAAGAATCCAGGGAGATGGACGACAAGTTCATATGTGACCGGACGACACTAGGGTAATAAAGCACATTCTTACTGGGCATGAAACCAGAAAGAAGACATGATCTCTACTAGGGATCAGTTTGAAATAAAAGGATAGACATTCAATAAAAGATTTTCTGGGATTTCTTATACTGAAGAGTTAAAACGGGATCTTCAAGAAAAAACCAGGAAAGACAGAGATGAACTCTGCGTGCCGGATGATGAAAAATCACAAGGACTTTCAAAGAGATACTGATAATGACTGAACCTCTGCTGGGAACCAGATTAAAGTGCCAACAATGATTGGACTCAGAAGTGATATGTCAGTATACACCAACTTGAGTTGGATAAGATACCAATTTGAGTTGGTTTGGGTACCAATATTAGCTGGATTTTGGATACCCTTTTGACAACGGGTTCAAATTTGACCTGGGGTTTAGATTCACTTTTGACCTGAGATTTTTTTTTTGGGGGTTCATATTTGACCTGGGTTTAAACGAAGGGTTCATGTTTGACCTGAGGTTTTGGTTCATGTTTGACCAGAGTTTCAAACAACGGGTTCATATCTGACTCGAAGTTTAGGTTCATATCTGACCTGGGTTTCAAACAATGGATCCATGTTTGACTCGAAGTTTAGGTTCATGTTTGACTCGAAGTTTAGGTTCATGTTTGACCTGGGTTTCAAACAACGGGTTCATATTTGACTCGAAGTTTAGGTTCATGTTTGACCAGGGTTTCAAACAACGGGTTCATGTTTGACTCAAATTTTAGGTTCATGTTTGACCTGGATTTCAAACAACGGGTTCATGTTTGACTCGAAGTTTAGGTTCATATCTGACCTGGGTTTCAAACAACGGGTTCATGTTTGACTCGAAGTTTAGGTTCATGTCTGACCTAGGTTTCAAATAACGGGTTCATGTCTGACTCGAAATTTAGGTTCATGTTTGATCGGGTTTCAAACAACGGGTTCATGTCTGACTTGAACTTTAGGTTCATGTCTGACCTGGGTTTCAAACAACGGGTTCATGTTTGACTCGAAGTTTAGGTTCATGTCTGACCTGGGTTTCAAACAACGGGTTCATGTTTGACTCAAAGTTTAGGTTTATGTTTGAACTAGGTTTCAAACAACGGGTTCATGTTTGACTCGAAGTTTAGGTTCATGTTTGACCTAGGTTTCAAACAACGGGTTCATGTTTGACTCGAAGTTTAGGTTTGAAATTCTGGTGCATGTGCAGAATTTAGATGTCCTAGAACATGCCGTTCGACATCTGGTCTGACATGATCATAAATGGCAAGGTATAATCCAATAAACATGGTACTGAAAAGAAATAAGCAAGACACACAGAATTGTTAACCCAGTTCGGTCGAACACACCTACTCTGGGGGCTACCAAGCCAGGGATGAAGTCCACTATTAGTAGTATCAATTCAAAGCTAAACTACCCGTTTACAACTTATCACTTAATCACTACCCAATGACCCTTCTACCTAGATCCTCTCTAGATATGAGAAACCCTTCTCACTCCCAATCATCGCAATGATGTCTAGCAGTTGACACTCCGCCACTGCATCAATGACTCTTTACCTACACAACAATTCAGCACAGAAGACACCCTTCCAAGACATAACTTAGAGTTACTTAAAAGCTTCCTCCAAGAACAATACTCCTCTTACTTAACAGTTTCGAGGATCACACTAACAAACTGTCCAACTCACAGGTCGAGTGGTACATGAACCAACCCTAATAATAGGACTTTTACATCTTTGGTTGCGTTACAAAACTAGGTTACAGAGCATCTATATATAACCTATTCCCAACTGGATTTGGGCCTTCAAAATCGCAGCAAATAAGCTGCTACAAATCAGCAGAAACTTCTGCTACATAATAGGTCTTCAATCAATTCCTTCCTAATTTATCTCCATAATTAGAAAGTCATTATTCTTTAATATTCTTCTTGATTCTGACTTGAACCTTCCAGACCTATAAAACAACGCCACATAGGATAACATAATATTCCCAGAATATTCTGCATCTGTTAAATCATAACAGAATTTAACTGTCCAGCTCAGCACAGGCGCGATGTCGAATGATTCAGCATAGGACATCTTATCCGACATATTGCTCCAGATGATGAGAACTTCTCATCTCAACATGTCTCAGCATACAATAGGACTTCTTGCTTAACCTGTTCTTCTTAGCAAGTAATCACGTCCTATTAAACATATTGCTGCTACAAGAACGACAGACCATGATTTTCTCTCACCACATAACAGAATGTAAACACACGTCAGTCTTCAAAAAAATACGTAGCAAATAAAACCAAAACAATCTCAACAGAATGTTACTTTGGACGTCGTGTTTGACATCACATCACAGAACCTTAACCTTCAGGTTTAGTGAGGTCCAATATGTCTGAATCTGTCATGACATAACCATGCACTCATACTAGCTTAGTGCAGCACAACATGCCAAGACATCACACTTGACATTTCCACAACCTGCAACTAAACTATACTGGAAGATACACATAAGCACATGTTAAAACAACTTTAGTGACATAAAGCTATCATATAGGTTTTAACAAAATTTAGCCAACACAAATACTGCATAGCTGCAGATCTAACAATCTCCTCCTTTGGCAAATTTTGGCTAAAACCATCATATCATATCAAATATATCAGCAGCAGAAGATAGTCACACACATCAGTAGCAGATAAAACAATTATCAGCACTGCAGCACCTACACAAGCAGATAAACACTACATCTTCATTTGCACACATACACAACCTCACACAGCCACTCACACTAACTCAGAGAAGTTAGAACATGATATAGACCATCATATGTCAGTAGCACACTCATCTCCCCCTGACTCCAGCCAGCGTCCTCTCAAGGAAACAACCAAGGACACTGGCTACTACTACTTACTTCTCCCCCTTTTTAGCCATAATATGCCAAACCAAGCAACTATGCATTTAAGGGAAATCAACCAGAAGCAGAAAAAAAAAACAGTAGTATTACTCCCCCTGACGTGGATAACTAGTGCACCTGAATGGAAGACATAAGACGCATCTTCATGTCTTCAAGAGCTCACTCCCAGTCCAGCCACCTGCTGAAGCACATTCATTTTGGCACCACAATCCCTTCTAACAAGAAAAAGTAGTCACTCACACATGGAGTTACATCATGCTATACGTGAGGAACATAAGGATCACCATTCTCCTTCAAACAACCAGAGAGCCACAAAAACTTCAAATCCACAAAACTTCAAAACCACAAAAATCACATCACAGCCCATCACATCACAGAAGATCACAAGAACACAGGAACAGTATTCTCTCACCCAACTCTCCAAAGGCAATCATTCCCTATCATTCTCTCGTATGATAGTTTGGAATACTCCTGATCAGTTGATGAGTATCTTCACCTTCATACTTTCAAGCAATCAATACCTGATATGCTTCAGTCTTCTCTACATTCTCTATCCAAGGCAGACCTTCTACTTCATCATTCTCCCGTATGACTATGTAGACGCTCCTTAGGCATAAAGTAGACACCAAGCTCCAGAACCAGAGCAAAATCATCCTTCACCAAGGATATCCATCCCGGATAATGTTCCAACACCAAGTTAGAACATCTCTCACACACCAAGACATCATCACCATGATTCTTGATATGCTCCACCAACTGGACTTACTAAAGCATAGTAATCCAAAGAACTAGAGAAATACACTCTCATCCGCCTTCAAGAAGAATAATCTCCTTGAGTCTTCAACTCATCACCCTTCTGCCCAAGAGTAACTTGTTCCAAGACAATCCTCAATCATAACCAGCTGCCACACTTTCATTATCTTGATTCTTCGAATCCACTTCTGAGATCAACCAAATGCCACAGTTTGATCACCTCATTCATGAATCCTCATATGAAAAAGCCAACTGCCACAAATTTTCTTCTTCATGTTTTTCAAAATTCTCACAAAGATATCCTGATCTACCCACTGAAATTGATCTTCAAATCACATGTTCCACTTGCTTACTATCAAACACACTTAGAATCTCCAAGTCATGTAATATCTTCTTCTTCTTGCAGGTCCAGCAAACTGCCATGAGAGCAATCTTTATGAAGCATTCAATTTTCATTCCTGTAGATCATCCTATCTTAAGCTGATGTGCCACATCACCAACTGAGACTTCTGATGTTAAGCTAGATGTCAGAACATTATGACATCCAACTGTTAAATTCAGCTCTTCCTTCTGCCACTCAGAAGAACCTCCTCCCTTTGCAGAAACAGATTTCCATGCTCTCATAGACTTGATTCAACAATCAAGTTTGAGTAGACAACCTCCATCCTGCTCAGAAACCCCAAAGACTTCAAACCTACCACATCTGAGTCTTCAGAGAATAAGTAGTTCAAGACTACCCCATAGTTATACCAAATAATGCCACTTCCCTTAGTAGAGCCGTCAGTAGAAAGCTAGAGATAACAACCACATATCCTCGACTTTAAAAAAAAACCATGCTCCAAAGCACCTCGATCAGAAATAAACTGATCCATCCATCAAGATTATGATGTCTTCATAGTCTTCCATCTCCATCTTCAGCATCAACAATATCCATACCAGCTTCTTGCCAGGAAATTTTCCAGAAATACACGACTCCTGTCACACAAGACTGAAGCAAATCCTCAGGCCAACTCCCAAGAAATAACAGATGCTAAAGCTTACGCAGTACCCCTCCCATGATTCTGCACAAACTCTGATGATGAGATGTTTCAAACATCGTGTTGAACTTCACCAATCTTGAATCACAAGGATAATCAATCAAATATTTGTGAACTCCACAAACAACAATTGATCTTAAATCCTTGTATAATAGCCCTACTTCACTGCTGTAGCTGAGCTCCACCAGATCATGTCATGAACACTTATAAAGTATTCAGTCTTGTTGCAAGTATCTTTTTCAATGACAATGTTGAGATACCAAGGCTGCCACTCTTGACTCAAGTAACTAAGACTTTCTCTGAACAAGTCTTCTTTACCTCAACAAATCTTCAAACAGATTGGATTCACTCTTAGGGTCAAGAGAGATGCATCCT
The DNA here is from genome assembly GCA_022829125.1 of Lathyrus tuberosus. NCBI lineage: Eukaryota > Viridiplantae > Streptophyta > Magnoliopsida > Fabales > Fabaceae > Lathyrus > Lathyrus tuberosus. The sequence goes on along the minus strand of JALAZF010000289.1, from coordinate 6,611,489 downwards.
TCCTTGCTGTTTTTGTGAAAGGTGAAAATAAATCACCTCCACGATCTTCACCCCTTTGCTTCCTAGGAAGCACCTCCTAGTCTGAAGAATAACTAGAAGACTCCAGAACATGACTCAGTTGCCTTGATTGGACTTGATCATCATATCAAGTGTCTTCAACAACTTAATCAACAAGAAATCATCAAACCCCTAGAGCATGAGTTTGATAATTCATCTTACCCTTCAATCTGACTTCAGCATACATGATGAAGCCACTCACCCATGTACAAAGTCATACCAGACTCAACCATCACAAAGACATCCCTCTGCTCCCGACTTTGGAATGCTATGTGACATCACACAAGAACAGAAAACGAGTAAGGACAGCTACAATCTTCCTTCAATCATAACTCCAGAATCCCACACTTCTAGAGCTCTTCAATCAGAACCTCATGCAGCGGAACTACCAAGGAAATAGATCCTGCTTGCCCTAATAAGATGTCAGAACATCTTATAAGACACATCAACAAAAGAACTAGCCACTTCTTTCGTAGATGTTGTCGAATCTCCCTCAGCAATATGAACAACCAGGAATTTTCCATCAGATATATATATGCAGCGGAACACACACCAGAAAATTCCTCTACAACCTTCAGGCAAAACATAATAACCCATGCCACTCCATGTGCAATAGGTCAACATAGGTTTGAAAATAAATCAAACCACACAGCAGCTCACCACCAAAGCTACAAGCCTGATAACAGACAGGTCCAATACACATTGTCATGAACAGTCCATCCTCCACTTCTAGGGACCATTCAAACAACAATATAAACTTCTCCACGTTCAAACAACTTTTCAGTAGAAAGCTTCTACCTTGACCATGAACCAAAAAGTATCTTCCCTCGGATCTCATCCAGATATAGAACAAAATGACCTGCTCTGATACCAATTGAAATTCTGGTGCATGTGCAGAATTCAGATGTCCTAGAACATGCCGGTCGACATCTGGTCTGACATGATCATAAATGGCAAGGTATAATCCAATAAACATGGTACTGAATAGAAATAAGCAAGACACACAGAATTGTTAACCCAGTTCGGTCGAACACACCTACTCTGGGGGCTACCAAGCCAGGGATGAAGTCCACTATTAGTAGTATCAATTCAAACCTAAACTACCAGTTTACACCTTATCACTTAATCACTACCCAATGACCCTTCTACCTAGATCCTCTCTAGATATGAGAAACCCTTCTCACTCCCAATCATCGCAATGATGTCTAGCAGTTGACACTCCGCCACTGCATCAACGGCTCTTTACCTACACAACAATTCAGCACAGAAGACACCCTTCCAAGACATAATTTAGAGTTACTTAAAAGCTTCCTCCAAGAACAATACTCCTCTTGCTTAATAGTTTCGAGGATCACACTAACAAACTGTCCAACTCACAGGTCGAGTGGTACAGGAACCAACCCTAATAATAGGACTTTTACATCTTTGGTTGCGTTACAAAACTAGGTTACAGAGCATCTATATATAACCTATTCCCAACTGGATTTGGACCTTCAAAATCGCAGCAAATAAGCTGCTACAAATCAGCAGAAACTTCTGCTACATAATAGGTCTTCAATCAATTCCTTCCTAATTTATCTCCATAATTAGAAAGTCATTATTCTTTAATATTCTTCTTGATTCTGACTTGAACCTTCCAGACCTATAAAACAACGCCACATAGGATAACATAATATTCCCAGAATATTCTGCATCTGTTAAATCATAACAGAATTTAACTGTCCAGCTCAGCACAAGCGCGATGTTGAATGATTCAGCATAGGACATCTTATCAGACATATTGCTCCAGATGATGAGAACTTCTCATCTCAACATGTCTCAGCATACAATAGGACTTCTTGCTTAACCTGTTCTTCTTAGCAAGTAATCACGTCCTATTAAACATATTCCTGCTACAAGAATGACAGACCATGATTTTCTCTCACCACATAACAGAATGTAAACACACGTCAGTCTTCAAAAAAATACGCAGCAAATAAAACCAAAACAATCTCAACAGAATGTTACTTTGGACGTCGTGTTTGACATCACATCACAGAACCTTAACCTTCAGGTTTAGTGAGGTCCAATATGTCTGAATCTGTCATGACATAACCATGCACTCATACTAGCTTAGTGCAGCACAACATGCCAAGACATCACACTTGACATTTCCACAACCTGCAACTAAACTATACTGGCAGATACACACAAGCACATGTTAAAACAACTTTAGTGACATAAAGCTATCATATAGGTTTTAACAAAATTTAGCCAACACAAATACTGCATAGCTGCAGAACTAACAAGGTTCATATCTGACCTGGGTTTCAAACAACAGGTTCATGTTTGACTCGAAGTTTAGGTTCATGTCTGACCTGGGTTTCAAACAACGGGTTCATGTTTGACTCAAAGTTTAGGTTCATCTTTAACCTGGGTTTCATACAACGGGTTCATGTTTGACTCGAAGTTTAGGTTCATCTTTGACCTGGTTTCAAACAACGGGTTCATGTATGACTCGAAGTTTAGGTTCATGTTTTACTTGGGTTCAAACAACGGGTTCATGTCTGACTCAAAATTTAGATTCATGTTTGACCTAGGTTCAAACAACGGGTTTTTAGGTTCAACTTTGACCTGGGTTTCAAACAACGGGTTCATATTTGACTCAAATTTTAGGTTCATGTTTGACCTGGGTTTCAAACAACGGGTTCATGTTTGACTTGAAGTTTAGGTTCATATCTGACCTGGGTTTCAAACAACGGGTTCATGTTTGACTCGAAGTTTAGGTTCATGTCTGACCTGGGTTTCAAATAACGGGTTCATGTTTGACTCGAAGTTTAGGTTCATGTTTGACCTGGGTTTCAAACAACGGGTTCATGTTTGACTCGAAGTTTAGGTTCATGTCTGACCTGGGTTTCAAACAATGGGTTCATGTTTGACTCGAAGTTTAGGTTCATGTTTGACCTAGGTTTCAAACAACGGGTCCATATTTGATTTGAAGTTTAGGTTCATATCTGACCTGGGTTTTAAACAACGGGTTCATGTTTGACTCAAAGTTTAGGTTAATGTCTGACCTGGGTTTCAAACAACGGGTTCATGTTTGACTCAAAGTTTAGGTTCATCTTTGACCTGGTTTCAAACAACGGGTTCATGTCTGACTCGAAGTTTAGGTTCATGTTTTACCTGGTTTCAAACAACGGGTTCATGTCTGACTCGAAGTTTAGGTTCATGTTTGACCTGGGTTCAAACAACGGGTTCATGTATGTCTCGAAGTTTAGGTTCATGTTTGACCTGGGTTTCAAACAACGGGTTCATGTTTGACTCGAAGTTTAGGTTCATGTTTGACTTGGGTTTCAAACAACGGGTTCATGTTTGACTCGAAGTTTAGGTTCATGTTTGACCTGGGTTATACAATGCAAGCAATTACTGAGTCTTAAATTCCATACGAGGAGATTAAGTATCTGATAGGTTAATACCGGGGTTGCATAACTGAAGATTAGACTTCTTGGGGAATACCAATTATGGTTGCAAAAAGTTGGATTGCACTAGGGATATACAAGTTTCTCAAGAGATTGCTACTTGTCATTGGGTATAAGTTCCTCAGAGATGTTGATATCATAACACTGATGGAGAATGAATTTTGTCTTCCACGAGGACCTGTAAAAGATTCTTCCTGCGAGACACAGTGCAGAATAAATGTTTGTTCAAACTAGGTTCGAAAACCTAATCTGCCAGTGACCAAAGTTCAATATAGGAACAAGCTAGAAGGAAACGGTCAAACAAGACTCCAATCAGTGAGGATTGAGCTCTAATGTGGATTTATCTTATCCAAGCGTGGAAAAGACAACTGAACCAACCATCATCCACGAGGATAAAACTCTGTGGGGAGTTCAGAAATGATGGGCACTTTATGCCTAGGGCTGACAATTCTATTAGAGAGAATAGACAACCCCTGTCACTTGGGGAGATAAACACCAATGTGAACAACGCAGGTAAACACCGGACAAAAGCAAAAAAAGCTAAGATGCTATGCATATGAGTGCACATATGCCATGGCTATGCTGACAAAACAGACAAGAAGCGAAAATGGAGATGAAATAAACATCTCAACAAGGATACCCAGCCAAACTCATCAGATTGGACCACTACTGGGGGTGAACTTGCAGAATCAGTAGTTCAATTTCAAGATTACAACTTTCTCTGGTGAGAAGAGTATTCCACTTGGTATAGCATCACGACTTCACTAGGATTGCCATCATGAGCTTGATCTCTTCGCTGGAGAGAAAAGATCCATTAGGAATTGTCAAGTTTAGCAGAAGTAACAATTTACTGGGGAGCTAGCAAAAGATATCACAAAGGCTGAGTAGTTATGCATAACTCATCTGCCCTAGAGTACACAGTCTGTCAGAAGAAAATATCAAGAGGACTTTACATAAGAATTGCATGCAAGATGCTTCAATATCTTCAAACTTTAGAAAAGAAATGAGCCTTGGCGTAACTGCCCCGGTTCATCTGTATTCATAATATAAAGTACTCAGACTGCGGTAGAAACAACTGGGGAACAAACTTGCCCTAGTATTCTGAACTTAAAAGTCCTGCCCCTGATTCGATAACTCTTGGAATGGTAGATTGGTAAATCCCTCCGTTTGGTTGCCCCTGACTGAGCTTCCTTTATCAAGTCAAATTCCCTAGCTGGCTCCATTTGTCGAGATTTCTTTGACATTTAATTGTCTTTGCAAACAAGTACTGTTCATTAAAAATTGGAAATTTTAATGCAAAATTCATGCAAGCTTTTGAAATCAAGTTTTATTGACGAAACACACACGGTAGAATGATTAAATCAAAAACCAAGGTGGATCTAGTCATTTACAGCATGACAGATGAAGTGATCAACACACGCAAATAGCAAAGATCATTAGGAGTCAGGTTAATCAACCTTGCTGTAGTATGCTTTCAAAACAACCTTACCTCAATTAGGTCTTTTAAGGGTTGTAACGTGGCTTGGTTCACCGGTTTATGAAAAAAAGGATAAAGGCTCAAAATTTATTTGTTCCCACCCCATCTTCGTGATGAACTCCAATCCTACACTCAGTTAACTCAACCTATACATTCAGGTTCCTCTAGGTTAGGAATGAATTAATTATAGTTGACGATGGTTCAAACACCTTTGTAGTCATTACTCCTTTGCAGAATTTGGTTGTCCTTTATTGTTGAGGTTTTGAAGCCTCTTCTTGTCTTTGCTTGAGGTTTTTGAGACCTCTTCCTTTCTTGGTTGAGGTTTTGATACCCTTTTTCCTTATTTGAGGTTATGAGACCTCCTTTTGTCTTCACTGAGGTTTTGAGACCTCTTTTTCGCCTTTGTTGTGGTTTTGAAACCTCTTTTTGTCTTTTGAGGTTTTGAGACCTCTTCTTTTTGTTGTTGTACAAGTCCTTTTGCATAAGGCAAAGTCTTGGGCCTCTCATCTTTCTTGGATTTTACCTTAAAAGGGACTCGGCTCATTCTTTGATTAAGGATTTCTTAACGATCCTTCCTTATTTATCACTTCGGGAGCACTTGTACAACATTTTACTCATTTGATTTGAGAGAGCTGACTGGTATCTTCCATGAAGCGCTTTCGTTCAAATGCATAACCAAGTTAAACTGAGAACTACCCACCCCAAGGTTAAGATTTAAGGGTTTTTTAGTGTAAGAAAAGAAAACTCCTACTTCTTGGCTCGAAGGGTTAACGAGGGATTATCTTTCTTATTTCTCCAGTGTTTAGGAATTGAAATAATGCCTTACATCCTCGGCAAGGTTTAATTGAAAGCATACCACTGCAATTATGGATAATATTTTCATCATCTTCCCTAATCTTTGCTTAACAACAATTTTGATAAGTGGCATGAAGCAAGGTAAAGATATAAATTTTTGTTTTCATGAACATAAAAGTAAATGAGTGAAACGAATGGACTTAATCAAAAGATGCACAAACATTCCATTAATTCTGCCAATTTGAAATTACAACAAAGCTTATAAGAAAAAACAAATTCAAAGTGCAAAGGAAATACAATTGAAAATGCTGAAATGAACAAAATACAACCAGCTTTGGCGAATTAATCTCAAAAGATTTTAGTTTCCGGGCCCAAGTGGGGGAATACTTTCATTATTGATCACTTGTTCTTTGTGATACAGAACCCTGAGAGGCCTCGCAAGTCCTTTGCCTCTTGCTTCAGAAGTCGAGACATTGACATTTGATGTACCTTCCTGAGGTTGCAGTGTATTCAGCAGGCTTATCAGTCTTGCTTTAAACTCTTTGTACTCTTTAATAAGATGCCCCATTGTCCCAGTATGGAATTTGCATTCAGTCTCCGGATGATCTTCTTCGAAGATCAATTCCTGGTCATAAATCAAGATTAGGGTTTCAAGCCCTCTCTGAGTGCTTAGACAAAGGATCAATCAAGAAATGACATGATCTTCAACTTGTCTAATCTCTCAAACACCCACAATGGATCAAAAAGGACTCCCACTTCAAGGATTAAGCACAAGGCTGCTCCCTTCTAGGTGGATCAAGTCTCAAGATCGATAGTGTCACCAAATTAGGGTTTTGGTCGACCAGGGCCTCCAGATGGAAATTTTCATCTGGGCACAAGGCAATGATCCAAAACATGACCTAATATACTTCATGGAACCTCATGAACCCATGCATCAAGTCAATTTTGCCTCAGGGGATGCATTCATCAAAAATCAGGAATTAGGGTTTCTTGACCTAATTCACCCCTAAGTTGACTTTTGGGACAAACCATGAGCCAAGACCTCAAGAGATGATTTGAGGGTCTCTAATACACCATATTGATCCATTTGGAACAATGGATTGATCCAAGAAGCTTGAGCAACAAGTCTCATTCTCATCTGCACCACAATTAGGGTTTTAAGGGAAAAGTCAACTGTAACTTTGACTTTTGACCAGGACATGCTCCCTGTAACGCCCCGTTTTGCCAATTTTGTTTATTGAGTCGTTTTGATTATTTTATTATTATTTTATTGTATTTTCGAATTTTATGTGAAAATATGTTATTTTTCGTCGTGAATATATTTTATCTCATTTTGGGATCGTTTGCGAGAAATTTGAGTGTAGGGGTATTTTGGGCATTTGGGTGTATTTTGATTAAGTTAGAATAAATAGAAAGTATAGAAAGAAAAAGAAAGAAAAATCAGAAAAATAGAGAAGAAGAAAAGAGAAGAGAAAGAAGAAAAGAGAGAAAAAAACTTGTGAAGGAAGAAATCAATCTCCCGACTTTCTTGAACGCGAATTTATCGGGTAAGGGTGCGAAACTCGATTATACTATGATTGTGTATGATTATGTATGTTTTGTGTGGATGTTTTGGTTGGTTTTTCCATATGTTTCCGTTTATGCCGTATTTAACGGAATCGATAGAAACCAATGTTTTTACGGTCGAAAAGTCGTATAAATACATGTGTTGGTTGGTTATATGTATGTGAGCTGCTGTTTAAAGTTTCATGAAGTTCGGTTATGTTTTGGTTAGTTTTCGTTATGTTTCCGTTGTTTTGTCCGTTTAGGTCGAATTATAGGAAATCGATAGAAACCGATGTTTTCACGGTTAGAATTCGAAATAAATTACGTAGTTGTATCGAGCAAGGTTAGGTCGTCGTATAGCGTGCTTTTTATTCGATTCGGTGAGGTTTGAAAAATCTGGTTTTTGAACGGTTGAAATTTAATCGAAAAATCGAACGTCGTAGAAATTTCGTTTATGTGTTCTAAATTGTTCTTATGTATTTGGTGTTTATGAGTATATGTTTGTTTCGGTGAAAATGTTCGATTTAGTCGTGTTTTCGGGCATTGAGAAAAATTACAGCATAGGTGTAATTGAGAAAATCTGGTTTTTTGTGAAAAACAGGGTTAGGGATCGATGCATACGCCCCAGGGATCGATACATACTGTTGGATTTTAAGAAAACAGCAATTTCACTACAGCATGCATCGATCCATGCTTCCATGTATCGATACATGTGGCTTTATGCATCGATCCATGCTGCCTGGGTATCGATACATCCTGGGAAATTCTGTTTTTCGGGGAAACTTCGGAAATTCATATCTTTTGATCCGTAACTCGGATCGGGACGTTCTTTATACCGTTGGAAAGCTTATGAAATGTTCTTTCATATAAAAATGGGCTTTTAGATTATTGGCCGATTTAATTATGTCTGAAATTGGGAATAGTGTCGATTCTCGACTTTTGTCGTTTTAAATGGTGCGTAATTGACGTGTATTATGTGATATGTTTGTGATTTGGATGTGTATGCCTCATGTGCTGCTGTGATGATGATTTGTGGCCGACAGGCAAGAAAATGCTAAGTGTTGCATTTGTTTAGATATGCATGATTATTGATGTGTGTGAGCATGCAATGTGAATGTCATGAGTCATTGTATGCCAAGCATCATCGTGCATTGTTGAAACGTCCTGAGTGACGATTTGATTCTTGAGGGAATCCACTATACCATCGTGTGCCTCAAAAATACGAGGCGTTGCCTGAGGACTTAAAGCGATAAGTATAGACGATTGTGGGCTCCTTTGGAGACTTAAAGCAATCCTTAACGTCGTGTGCCTCAAAAATATGAGGCGTTGCCTGAGGACTTAAAGCGACGGGTGAACATCGTAGGCCCGACGGGGAGTTACTTGAGATTCTCAGTAACGAGCGATGGTTCCAATAGTTCCTGAGTGAACTGATGATGAGACATGAGACATTGGAAGTCGGTACCGCATGGCATGTGCATAGAGTCGTTGTGTCGGTCTATGTGCATTGCATTAAATTATGAGTCATTTGTGCATGAATTGTGAATGTGACTTAATGAGATGGAATATGTGTGATTGTATTGTGAATGATTGATGGGTAGTGGTATTTGACACTTGTGAATTGTACTGTGTGTTGTTATAATTGATCTGTGTGTTTTGGTGGTGAGAATACGTTATTGTGCATTTTTTTGGTGTTAATATATAATCTTATGCAATTATATTATGGTTGTTTTTCTCACCCTTCTGCTGTTTTATAACGCTCTATGAGGCGTTGCAGATTAGAGTTGCTGGAGGTATTCTTTTGTGAAGAGTTGCGTCTTCATTATTTTGGTCGGTCGGCTCTGATATGTGACTCCGGGTAGCATAGGGTGGCCGTGTGTGATTGTTTTGTGTATCTGATGATATATTTTGGCTGTACATGTATAACTTGATGTATGACGGACAAGTTTATATGTATATATGTATATGTGTTATTCAGATTTTAGATCTTTCCGCTTTAATTCTAATTTCTGAAAAGTGGGTGTAAGGAACGAAGTTTCCTCTGTATGATTGTTACCCCACGTTGCATATCTAAATGAGCAGGTGTTGCATGTTAGTTGTTTGGTTACTTTGATGTGATTCTCCCTTTCTATGCCATGATAATTCCATTATACTCTGATCAATTTTCGAATTTTCTTTTAGCGCCTTAATTGCGTGTTTTGGGGGTATAGATCGGGGGCGTCACATTAAGTGGTATCAGAGCCAGTCCGTGTCAGTTGTGTCGTTCGTGTTTGTTGTGTCTGGCATATTGGGCGAGTTACGTTGAGCGAGTTGTTGTTTAACCATAGTTTCTGTGTTTGGACGAACAGAATATGGCTGGTCGTAATGATGCTGCTCTGGCTGCTGCGATGGAGGCAATGGCACGAGCTGTGCAGGGTGCACCGAATGCGGCAGGAAATGATGAGTTTAGAAAGAATAAGCCGCCGGTCTTTAAAGGGAAACATGATCCGGATGGTTCACAGTTGTGGTTAAAGGAGATTGAGAGGATTTTCAGGGTAATGGATTGTGACGAGGAGGATAAGGTGAGGCTGGGCACTCATATGTTACATGAAGAGGCTGACGACTGGTGGATCAGTACTCGTCAAGTGTTGGAAGCTGAGGAGGAGGAAGAAGAGATTACTTGGGAGGTGTTTAGTCGAGAGTTCCTAAGGAAGTATTTTCCGGAAGATGTCCGAGGAAAGAAGGAGATTGAGTTTTTGGAACTGAAACAAGGTAACTTATCTGTTGTTGAATATACTGCTAAGTTTGTGGAGCTTGTGCAGTTTTATCCTCACTATGTGGAAGCGACTGCTGAATTTTCTAAGTGTGTGAAGTATGAAAGTGGCTTGCGTCCTGAGATAAAGCAGGCGATTGGTTATCAGAGGATTCGAAGGTTTGCTGATTTGGTGGAATGCTGTAGGATCTATGATGAAGACAGTAAGGCTCGTTCTGCTCACTATAAAAGTGTAAGTGACAGGAAAGGGAAGCAACAATTCCGTGGTGGACCGTATGTGTCACCGGCTGATAAAGGTAAACAAAGGAGTACTTTTGATCGTAGGTCAGGTGGAGGTGGTATGTCTAATTCTCCTAGGTGTTTTAAATGTGGTGAATTGGGTCATCGCCAGCATGAATATAGGAAGAAAGTGAATAAGTGTTCTAATTGTGGTGGTATTGGACATGTTATAGCGGATTGTAAAAGGAAGAATGTCGTGAAGTGTTACAATTGTGGAGAACCTGGTCACATTAGTTCGAAGTGTCCTAATCCGAAGAAGGCTCAGACTAGTGGGAAAGTGTTTTCGTTGGCAGGGACTCAGACTTCAAAGGCAGATCGTCTGATAAGAGGGTGCACATTGATTGTTATCATAAGCTTGTAAGGTTTCCTTCTCTTGAGGAAGATGAAGACTCGAGTTTCTTGTCTACTAAAGAGTTGAAGAAACTTTTAGCGGATGAAGCTCAGTTGTTTGGAGTGTTTACATCGTTATCGGTGGATAGTCAAGTTTCACTTGATGTGTTTCCTGTTGTGTGCGAATTTCCTGAGGTGTTTCCTGAGGATATTTCAGATGTGCCGCCGGTGAGAGAGGTGGAATTTTCGATAGATCTAGTTCCTGGTACTAGACCTGTTTCTATGGCACCTTATAGAATGTCGGCATCTGAATTGGTGGAGTTGAAAAAGCAGTTGAATGAGTTGTTGGAAAAGAGGTTCGTGAGACCAAGTGTTTCTCCTTGGGGTGCTCCAGTTTTGTTAGTGAAAAAGAAAGATGGGAGTATGCGATTATGTATTGATTATCGCCAGTTGAATAAAGTGACGATTAAGAATAAGTATCCGCTTCCAAGGATTGATGATCTGATGGATCAGTTGGTTGGTGCTTGTGTATTTAGCAAGATCGATTTGAGATCGGGGTACCATCAGATAAGAGTGAAAGAGGAGGATATTCAGAAGACGGCCTTTAGAACACGGTACGGTCATTATGAATATTCGGTGATGCCGTTCGGGGTTTCTAATGCGCCTGGTGTGTTTATGGAATACATGAATCGGATTTTCCACGAGCATTTGGATCGTTTTGTGGTGGTGTTTATTGATGATATTTTAATCTATTCTAAGTCTCGGGAAGAACATGCAGAGCATTTGCGTATTGTTTTGCAGGTTTTGAAGGAAAGGAAGCTTTTTGCCAAATTGTCCAAGTGTGAATTCTGGTTGTCTGAGGTGAGTTTTCTTGGGCACGTAATTTCTGGTAATGGTATTGCTGTGGATCCATCTAAAGTAGAAGCAGTTCTACAATGGGAGGCTCCTAGATCCGTTACTGAAATTCGAAGTTTTCTAGGTTTGGCTGGTTATTATCAGAGGTTCATTGAAGGTTTTTCTAAGCTAGCTCTTCCTTTGACGCAGTTGACTTGTAAGGGCAAGGCGTTCATTTGGGATATTCAATGTGAAGAGAGTTTTTGTGAGCTGAAGAGAAGATTGACGACAGCTCCGATTCTTATTTTACCTAATCCTAATGAACCATTTGTGGTATATTGTGATGCGTCCTTAATTGGTTTGGGTGGTGTGCTGATGCAGGAAGGTAAGGTTGTAGCTTACGCTTCGAGGCAATTAAGAGTTCATGAGAAAAACTATCCTACTCATGATCTTGAATTAGCGGCTGTAGTTTTTGTGTTGAAGATTTGGAGGCACTATCTCTATGGTGCGAGGTTCGAGGTCTTTAGTGATCATAAAAGCTTGAAATATTTATTTGATCAGAAAGAGTTGAACATGAGGCAGCGGAGATGGTTGGAATTCTTGAAAGACTACGACTTTGGCTTGAATTACCATCCTGGTAAAGCTAATGTGGTAGCCGATGCATTGAGCCGGAAATCGTTGCATATGTCCGCATTGATGGTGAAAGAGTTGGAACTTTTGGAATCGTTTAGAGATTTGAGTTTGGTATGTGAAGTGACATCGGTTAGTGTGAGGCTTGGAATGTTGAAAGTTACTAATGAATTTTTGTTGTCGGTTAGTGAGAAACAAAAGCTGGATTTGAAATTTGTTGATTTGATGAGGAATGAGAATGTGGACTTCAAGGTGGATAATTTTGGTGTTTTGAGATTTCGTGGTCGTATTTGTATTCCTGATGATGCGGAGTTGAAAAGAATGATTTTGGAGGAAGGACACCGAAGTAACTTAAGTATTCATCCGGGAGCGAATAAGATGTACCAAGATTTGAAGAAGATTTTCTGGTGGTCTGGTTTGAAAAGAGATGTGGCTCAGTTTGTGTATGCATGTTTGACTTGTCAGAAATCGAAAGTGGAACATTTGAGACCTAGTGGTTTGTTGCAACCGTTGGATATTCCTGAGTGGAAATGGGATAGCATTTCGATGGATTTTGTAACGGGGTTACCGAATACTCAGCGAGGGCATAATGCTATTTGGGTGATTGTGGACAGGCTGACTAAATCGGCGCATTTTATTCCGATTGACATCAGTTTTTCTTTGGAACGGTTAGCTGAGATCTATATCAGTGTGGTGGTGAAATTGCATGGAGTTCCTTTAAGTATTGTTTCTGATCGAGATCCTAGGTTTACATCGAGATTTTGGGAAAGTTTACAGAAGGCTTTGGGTTCTAAATTGAGGTTGAGTTCGGCTTATCATCCGCAGACAGATGGTCAGACCGAAAGAACGATTCAGTCGTTGTAGGATTTGTTGAGGTTGTGTGTTTTGGAACAAGGTGGTGCGTGGGACAGTTATCTTGCTTTGGTTGAGTTCACGTATAATAACAGTTTCCATTCTAGTATTGGAATGGCACCTTTTGAGGCTTTATATGGACGAAGATGTAGAACGCCGTTGTGTTGGCACGAAACTGGTGAGAGTTCTGTAGTTGGACCAGAATTGGTGCAACAGACGACGGAAAAGGTAAAGTTTATTCGTGAGAAAATGAAAGCTTCTCAGAGTAGACAAAAGAGTTATCATGATCGGAGACGAAAGGATCTTGAGTTTCAAGAGGGTGATCACGTATTTCTGAGGGTTATGCCGGTAACGGGTGTTGGTCGTGCTTTGAAATCTAAGAAGCTTACTTCTCGATTTATTGGTCCTTACCAGATATCTGCGAGAGTGGGTGCTATAGCGTATCGTGTGGCGTTACCGCCGAATCTGTCGAACTTGCATAACGTTTTTCATGTTTCACAGCTTCGGAAGTATGTCCCGGACCCTTCGCATGTGATTCCGATGGACGAGGTTGAAGTAAGGGATAACCTTTCGATCGAGGCATTACCAGTTAGTATTTTGGATCGCGAGGTGAAGCGGTTGAGGGGTAAAGAGATTGCACTTGTGAAAGTGGCGTGGGGAGGCGCTGCTGATGGTAATCTGACGTGGGAATTGGAGAGTAGGATGCGGGAGTCGTATCCGGAGTTGTTTGTATCAGGTAAGATTTTCGAGGACGAAAATTTCTAAGTGGGGGAGAATTGTAACGCCCCGTTTTGCCAATTTTGTTTATTGAGTCGTTTTGATTATTTTATTATTATTTTATTGTATTTTCGACTTTTATGTGAAAATATGTTATTTTTCGTCGTGAATATATTTTATCACATTTTGGGATCGTTTGCGAGAAATTTGAGTGTAGGGGTATTTTGGGCATTTGGGTGTATTTTGATTAAGTTAGAATAAATAGAAAGTATAGAAAGAAAAAGAAAGAAAAATCAGAAAAATAGAGAAGAAGAAAAGAGAAGAGAAAGAAGAAAAGAGAGAAAAAAACTTGTGAAGGAAGAAATCAATCTCCCGACTTTCTTGAACGCGAATTTATCGGGTAAGGGTGCGAAACTCGATTATACTATGATTGTGTATGATTATGTATGTTTTGTGTGGATGTTTTGGTTGGTTTTTCCATATGTTTCCGTTTATGCCGTATTTAACGGAATCGATAGAAACCAATGTTTTTACGGTCGAAAAGTCGTATAAATACATGTGTTGGTTGGTTATATGTATGTGAGCTGCTGTTTAAAGTTTCATGAAGTTCGGTTATGTTTTGGTTAGTTTTCGTTATGTTTCCGTTGTTTTGTCCGTTTAGGTCGAATTATAGGAAATCGATAGAAACAGATGTTTTCACGGTTAGAATTCGAAATAAATTACGTAGTTGTATCGAGCAAGGTTAGGTCGTCGTATAGCGTGCTTTTTATTCGATTCGGTGAGGTTTGAAAAATCTGGTTTTTGAACGGTTGAAATTTAATCGAAAAATCGAACGTCGTAGAAATTTCGTTTATGTGTTCTAAATTGTTCTTATGTATTTGGTGTTTATGAGTATATGTTTGTTTCGGTGAAAATGTTCGATTTAGTCGTGTTTTCGGGCATTGAGAAAAATTACAGCATAGGTGTAATTGAGAAAATCTGGTTTTTTGTGAAAAACAGGGTTAGGGATCGATGCATACGCCCCAGGGATCGATACATACTGTTGGATTTTAAGAAAACAACAATTTCACTACAGCATGCATCGATCCATGCTTCCATGTATCGATACATGTGGCTTTATGCATCGATCCATGCTGCCTGGGTATCGATACATCCTGGGAAATTCTGTTTTTCGGGGAAACTTCGGAAATTCATATCTTTTGATCCGTAACTCGGATCGGGACGTTCTTTATACCGTTGGAAAGCTTATGAAATGTTCTTTCATATAAAAATGGGCTTTTAGATTGTTGGCCGATTTAATTATGTCTGAAATTGGGAATAGTGTCGATTCTCGACTTTTGTCGTTTTAAATGGTGCGTAATTGACGTGTATTATGTGATATGTTTGTGATTTGGATGTGTATGCCTCATGTGCTGCTGTGATGATGATTTGTGGCCGACAGGCAAGAAAATGCTAAGTGTTGCATTTGTTTAGATATGCATGATTATTGATGTGTGTGAGCATGCAATGTGAATGTCATGAGTCATTGTATGCCAAGCATCATCGTGCATTGTTGAAACGTCCTGAGTGACGATTTGATTCTTGAGGGAATCCACTATACCATCGTGTGCCTCAAAAATACGAGGCGTTGCCTGAGGACTTAAAGCGATAAGTATAGACGATTGTGGGCTCCTTTGGAGACTTAAAGCAATCCTTAACGTCGTGTGCCTCGAAAATATGAGGCGTTGCCTGAGGACTTAAAGCGACGGGTGAACATCGTAGGCCCGACGGGGAGTTACTTGAGATTCTCAGTAACGAGCGATGGTTCCAATAGTTCCTGAGTGAACTGATGATGAGACATGAGACATTGGAAGTCGGTACCGCATGGCATGTGCATAGAGTCGTTGTGTCGGTCTATGTGCATTGCATTAAATTATGAGTCATTTGTGCATGAATTGTGAATGTGACTTAATGAGATGGAATATGTGTGATTGTATTGTGAATGATTGATGGGTAGTGGTATTTGACACTTGTGAATTGTACTGTGTGTTGTTATAATTGATCTGTGTGTTTTGGTGGTGAGAATACGTTATTGTGCATTTTTTTGGTGTTAATATATAATCTTATGCAATTATATTATGGTTGTTTTTCTCACCCTTCTGCTGTTTTATAACGCTCTATGAGGCGTTGCAGATTAGAGTTGCTGGAGGTATTCTTTTGTGAAGAGTTGCGTCTTCATTATTTTGGTCGGTCGGCTCTGATATGTGACTCCGGGTAGCATAGGGTGGCCGTGTGTGATTGTTTTGTGTATCTGATGATATATTTTGGCTGTACATGTATAACTTGATGTATGACGGACAAGTTTATATGTATATATGTATATGTGTTATTCAAATTTTAGATCTTTCCGCTTTAATTCTAATTTCTGAAAAGTGGGTGTAAGGAATGAAGTTTCCTCTGTATGATTGTTACCCCACGTTGCATATCTAAATGAGCAGGTGTTGCATGTTAGTTGTTTGGTTACTTTAATGTGATTCTCCCTTTCTATGCCATGATAATTCCATTATACTCTGATCAATTTTCGAATTTTCTTTTAGCGCCTTAATTGCGTGTTTTGGGGGTATAGATCGGGGGCGTCACACTCCCAAACCCTAATACATGATTGAATATACCCTATGACACCCATGGAACATGTCTATCAAGTTTGATTTAGGTCAAGGACATGATTTCCAGAAGAATTGCACAGTTTGGAATTCATCTGACAAAAAGTCAACAGTGCACAAAAGTCAACTTTGGCTTTTTGAGATTTTTCACCAAAATGGATTTTTAACCCTAAAATGATGTTAATGTAGGATTTGAATCATCATTCATCAAGAAAAATCAAGAAAAGTGAGATAACTTGTAAAAGGGGTAACCATAAAACTTATAAATTTTTCTAAGTTAAAAATAAAGTGGCAAAGGTACCAACTTTGGAGGACCATAACTCCTAAACCACAAGGCCATTTTTTCTCATCCAAAGATGGATTTGTAGCCCTCATTATCACCTACAAAAACTTCAACTACAAGTCATTCCAATTCATTAAGGATTTTGAGTTATGGAGTGATCAAAGTGGCTGAAAAGTGAAAATGTCACTTTTTCCAACACTTAGTGAAATTTTCACTAAGTCAGAATTCTGCTTCACTTTTTGCCAAATGTAGGGGGATTTTTCACTTGGAATCGAAAGAGATCAAAACCAAACTTGTTCAAACAGTTGTTGTATCATGTAAGAGCTTTCCAAAATGGCCAAGAACATTGCCAAATTCAACCTACATCATGAGATACAACATTGGCAAGTTGCCTTGCTGAAATCTGTCAAAGCAAGGCAGAATTTGCATTTTGGCTCGATTTGCCAAAATCAGCCAATTGCAATTGCTCCAATCCACTTGGACACCTCAGAGGATTGAATCCAAAGGGGACAATCACTGAGCCAAGCCTCCAAGGTCCAAGGAACAAGGAATAGCATGTTGAACCTAGAATGGCCAAAATAGGGACAAGACTTCAAATTTGGAATGAGGCATTCAATGGAACCATCAAGGTGGCATGGACTGAGCCATTCTTATCTGAAATCAGTCAAGACTTATCCAAGACCAAGGGGACCAAAGCTCTGTGCCCTAACCTCTAGTCAATGGCTAGAGGAGACTTTCATTTCCATTGGCCAACATTGAGGAAACCTACTTACCAGCTGCCATGCACTATTCCTTGCAAAACAAACTTGCTCTACTATAAATAGAGCTCAATTGTGGTCAGTTTAAGTACACCAAATCCATCTAACAGATGCTTTCCTCAAAATCTCTTTCTCTTGGCAAAAATGCCTTTCTTAGCAAGGTAGCTATCGGGTTTTGAGTTTGAGAGCAATTCTGCACAAACCAATCACTCACACACCTCACATACATCACATATGAGCTGATCAAACACTCACATAACATCTGGAACATCAAAATCTAAAAATCACTTGCCATCCACACAAGTTTGAAGTGAAGTTGCAGCTGAGATGCCATAAACTGATCCAGTCCATTTCAATTCAATCCAAGTGTTCAAACACACTCCATATGGTGTAGGGAAGCTGTCCAGATCATCACAACTTGTCTGTAACACCTCCAACTCAAAATCACATCTGCTCTTGCTGTCACGACTTGAAGGTCAATACTTAATTTTTGAAGCATTAATCCAAGATCACAATTTGTTTTCCATGTGTTAAACAATTTTTGATCATTTTAATTGAATTTTTATTCAATTAAATACATTTTTGAAAACAAATTAGGGTTTTGGATTAATTCAACCCTCATAAATCATTTTCAAAACTTTTGGGCCTCTATTAGAGTGTAAGACCCAATCCTTTTTTGACCAAATCATCTTTGGGCCTCACTTATTGTATAAGTCCCGATACCGTCAAAAAACAAACGGCGCGATCGTCGCCTTTTCAAAAAACATCTGGGCCTCTCCTCGAGCTATAAGACCCATTCAAAACTTTTGGGCCTCTATTAGAGTGTAAGACCCAATCCCCCTTTTTACCAAAACATTTTGGGCCTCACTTATTGTATAAGTCCATCTGCGTTAAAAGAAAACCTCGGCGCGATCGCCATTTTTAAACGAAAAGTCATTTGGGCCTACCCTCGTGTTATAAGCCCCACTCTTTTTCCTTTAAACCTTTTTGGGCCTCTTGAGAGAGTGTAAGACCCATCCCTTTGTACAGAAAACCATTTTTGGGCCACAGTCACTTGTATAAGTCCCGCTGTACAAATTCAAACAGTGCGCTCACTGATAAAACTCTGGGCCTCTCCTTGAGCTGTAAGCCCCAAATATTTCTTTTTCAAAGCACTTTCTCCTTTGATTTTGAATATACTGTTGTTTTCAATCTTTCTTTATTGAACAACTAACCAAACAGCATGGAAGCTCTACAACCGAGTAAGTGATTTCGCTTTCATTTACTGCTTTCATATTATAAACTGTATTGTGGGGCTGCTCACTGTAAGTCTCCTTTCATAAGCTCATATCTACTGTGTAATAATAGTATAGATATTTCGAGTTTCCCCGGCAACTACGTCTAGAACTAGGTGACGTCGTTTCATTTATTCGTAGAAATAGACGCCTAGATCCCCAATAGGAGCACCAGATACAGTCTTCTCTTCGGCTGTCCTCCTTAGGAATCGTCAAGAAATTCTATCCCCCAGAGATGAATTATTCTCGGTGAAACTTCTCTTGAATTTCTTTAAACCGCC
This sequence comes from Lathyrus tuberosus, assembly GCA_022829125.1. NCBI lineage: Eukaryota > Viridiplantae > Streptophyta > Magnoliopsida > Fabales > Fabaceae > Lathyrus > Lathyrus tuberosus. Next base: position 6,592,528 of record JALAZF010000289.1, on the reverse strand, counting down.
GAACGGTTCGGACTCTCTCTAAAAGTTAAAGTCACTGGATAGTAAACCTCGCACGTTTACCAGTGGTTTTAACTCTAAAAGAGTTTTCCTAAACTTTTCTTTGGTTTGGGACCCACGGGCTTCTTAAAAACATCTTCCTCCTCTTGGGCATCATACAAGGACCCACAGGCTTCCTAAAATCAACCCCGCCTCCTCTTGGGCATTATTCAAGGACCCTACGGCTTCTTAGAAGTATTCACAGCCTCCTCTTAGGCTTCGTATAATGATCTCTTCCTCCGGGAATGATAGCCTCCTCTTGGGCTTCGTACAAGGACCCGTCGACTTCTTAAAAGTTTCCAGCCTCCTCTTGGGCTTCGTACAAATTGTCCCGACGACCTCCTAGAGGTATAGGAATAGAACCTAGTCATCCTCATAGAACAGTCCTTTCATAGAGTCTACTACTGTTTCTCGAAGCATAGTACCAAAGATAAAACTCTAGACACGGACAGTCTAACTTCCTTGAGTCTCAAAGACATTCTCAAGCACCCTTCGTTAAATAGGAAGGAAACCCGCAGACTCGGACAATCTCAATACCCTTTGGATTTCCCGTTTCCTCAAAGAGAAGGAAATACCCCTGATCCTCAAATTAAATCCCTGTGTACAGTGTTACTCATATAAAGACTGATTTTCTCTTTTAAATCAGTATATTGGATCTATCACTCAGCTGAAACAGTTACAATAGCCTCTATCTCGGGCTTCGTACGAGATACCAAAATTCTCCCCAGTGGAGTCAAAACAACCTTTTAGCCTCTCTCTCAGGCTTTGTATGAGACACAAAAGATTCCCTCGTTGAGTCAATCACCCTTTTTTTGCCTCCATCTTGGGCCTCGTACGAGATATAAATCCCTTAAGCAAGAGTCGAACTCTTTGCTAGCCTCCTCTTAGGCTTTGTATAACGATATGCCCCACTGGGTCAAAAACCTTTAGCCTCTCTCTCGGGCTTTGTACGAGACACAAAATAGCCTCCTCTTAGGCTTTGTATAATGATTTTCCTAGCGGAAATTAGCCTCCTCTTAGGCTTTGTATAAGAAAACCACTGGTTGATCCAATCAATCTTTTAGCATCAAAGCTGTGCCTTGTTCACAGTACACAAACATCAACAACTCCTTTCCCTTCATCTAGTCGTTGTAAGCGGCAAGCCTCTGGATCATCTATATCCATGCCACTGTCCCTCTTTTAGCATGAGAAATTCCTAAGGAAAGATGGCATTGCTCTACACTGAGTTAAAGTCTTCTCCTTCAGGTTAAAACCCTTTCTTCAGAAATTATGGCATTGCTCGGATCCGCGTATCCCAGTTAAAGTAATTCTCCTCCTCCCCCTCTTTAGAGATGACAAATTCTCTCTAAAGCCGAGGTCTTTCAGCTTCACATCTTGGGCTTTGAACAAGATACAAATCACCTTTCGCTTCACGTCTTGGGCTTTGAACAAGACACCAAAAACCAATTTCCTCCCATAGAATAGGAGGAACTACGAACGCTCTGATTTCCCTGTTTCGGTAAACGGGAATACGTAGGCATAAGATCGAAAGAAAAGATCTTAGCGAGCGCAATCAACAAAAAACCCAAATCCCATATCTTCATCAATCAAAAGCAGTAATTCAAAAGCATCAGTCCTAACATCCTAATCCTTATTCCCTGCCAGAAACCCTTTGCCTAGAAAAAAGAAAGAAAGAACCTGTATTGGCGAAATACGAATAACTAGTACAAAGGCCCCCCTACATTGATAGCATCCGTAACCTAACAGACCACTGTTTAAATTCAGTATGCAAGCAGGGTTAATTGGAGACATCTATTTCCCTTCCTTATTCAGCTCACAATAGGATAAAAAATGAATCGACCTGTAGTTTTAAGCTCAACCGCAGAGAGCGACCAGCGCTTAAGAACCGCGTCCAAAATCGCTCGCTACAGAAAAGTGGCGCCCACCGTGGGGCCCGTTCCTTTCTTTCTACTTCTCTTGTGTGAAAAATTACACAAATGGTGACTCTGCTGGGGAGTCTCCTTTTCTGCCTTAGGGCATCATCCCCGTTTTCTACGGAAAATGGGAACTCTACCGAAGAGAAAGATTGACCTATGTTGGTCCATCTCTTAGGCAGGGAACCACAGATTGGGGCTTCCGCCGGGGAACCCATTTCTGTCAGGAACTTAAGATTCATAGCTTTATAAGTCTAGGATGATTAGGACAAATATATATATACTGCTTTTCCTAATTGCTATACATGTTTATTTTTCTGCTAATGGGAATGCGGGTGATGCCGTATGTGGACAGAATAAGTATACACTTAAGAAAAGCCAACCTTTTTTCGTAGTGCGGAAGCTATCGGAAATAGCTGTTACGCGATACTACCCTCATTTGAGGCTGGTGATCTATTCTCGGTGAATGGCACTTACTCTAAGATTGCACACAACTCGCTGGCGATCCGCTTGTTGTCTGCCTTCCTGGGAGGAGCTGATGATAATGAGTACAGGTACAAAAATAACCCTAGTATAAACCTTTGGGGATGGGTAGAGCCTTGACTTCATGACAACGACCCTCTGACCCCATGTTTTTTCTATGTTTTTGTGTGCTGCATTCATGCATCCATTTAATAAAACATTAAAACAAAAAAAAAATTTCTCTTCTAGTCTCTCTGTTTTTCAAAATTAAACTGTGATTGCAAATATCAGAGAAAAAGATTGCATTAATGGATTTCGGTAGAAGGAGAACTCACCAGTATACCTTCAAGGTTCCAAAACTAGGGGATTTGAGAAAGTTAGCGAGGATGATCGTTAACCCAGAGGCTTTCAGAGCCAAGCACGGCGGTTTGCTACCACTGTTAAGAGTCCATGTGATTGAGGGAATCATGGATGCGCTCATTCAGTTCTACGATCTGGTTTATCATTGTTTCACATTCCCGGATTACCAGCTGGCACCAACGCTGGAGGAGTATTCTCATCTGACTGATTTACATATCACTGATCGAGCTCCATTTTTTGGACTGGAAGAAATTCCAAAGAGTCAGACTATTGCAAGAGCAATTTATTTGGATGAGTCTGAGGTCAGGACTCACATGACCACTAAGGGTGGCATCCAAGGCTTGCCAGCCCAGTTCTTGACAAAGAAAGCTCTGTACTTCGCTAGTATAGGGAACGAGACTGCTTTTGAAAGCATATTTGTCTTGCTCACCTACGGGTTATTTTTGTTTCCCAACATCAATAACTTCGTCGATATCAACGCTATTAAGGTTTTTCTCATTGGAAACCCTGTGCCGACTTTGCTCGCAGATGCGTATCATTCTGTACACTTAGGAAATTTGTACAGCAGAGGGGAGATCACATGTTGTGTACCTTTGCTTTATAAGTGGTTTATCTCTCACTTGCCTAAGTCCACTGCTTTTTGGGATTGCAAGAGTGTCTTACGTTGGTCGCAGAAGATCATGTCCCTCACCAATTCTGATATAGATTGGTGTAATAGGATTTATGAGGGAATCAGAATCATTGACCGTTGTGGAAACTTCCCCGGCGTACCCCTCATAGGAACTAAAGGAGGAATCAACCATCATCCGATATTGGTTTGCCGTCAATTTGGATACCCGATGCGACACATCCCACTGGATGTTCATCTGGAAGGTCTTTTCTTCAAAGAAGGAGAAAACGACATAGCACTAAAGATGGAAATAGTGTAAGCTTGGAAACATGTTCATAAGAAAGGACGAGAGTCTCTGGGAAAACCGGATTGTGTCTCGGTGGAGCCTTATCTCCATTGGGTACAAACTAGAGCTCTCAAGCTAAAGATGCCTTATCCTCGTTACGGAATTCTTCCGCCGAGGGAAATTGTCATGTACTTCATGACGGAAACTGAAAGGCTTCAGGTTACTCTCAACAAAGTTCAAAAGGAAAGAAGATCTTGGAAGAACAAGTACCACACCCTCAACGTAGAGTGCATCCAAATACAGCAATTATTAAAAGAGAAGGATGCTCTGATTGAAATTTTAAAGCAGCATGCTGTAGAGAATCAAGATGACCAAAGGAATTTGCTCACTCCTTTCACTTGGCAAAGGAATGATAACCCGACAACGGCCCAAGCGCCCCGGTCAAAGAAAAGGAAGATACCAGAGTCAGCACCCGATTTCTCTTCAGAGAGAACTCGGGACCCATTAGTTTAGGTTTCTGTTTCTGCACTTTGTAATCTACTGTATTTCCATTTCTGTAATCCTTTGGAATTCAATAAAAAGGGGTTTCCCCACTGTTTGATATTTGCAATCTAATTGTCGAAGTTTATTTTAATTAAACCATTAAACAATTAATATAATCATTGCATTCATCATTCTCACATCGCGCATTCTCCTTACCTACGAATCTCACGTTTGTGTCTCGATTCTAGAGTCAAACTGTCTCATTCGTATAATACTCGGGCCAATCGTCAGAAAAAGATGGATGATCTTGAGGAAGAAAACAGAGAGTTGAAAGAAGAGATCGACATTCTGAGAGAGGATATGAGAAAGCTTCGTAACGACATGCAAGCCATGGCAGAAGCTCAGCTACAAATAACTGTGATCTCAGAGATCACCTCAACGCCCATCATAGAAAAGTATGATCCTAGGTATCAGATACCGATAGATCGTCCTTGGGGCATGCCTGTTAACTATATCCCGGAAGGATATGTTCCGCCAATCACTGAAGATCAGGGAATCGCAACAGAAGCCGCTGGGCCTGAAGGTTACAAACTTCGGGAAAGCGAAGATGCCAGGGGCATACTGAAGACTCCTGAAGGTTACAAACTTCGGGAAGCACCAAGACTTACTGCCGTAGTCACGGTACCACCCCCTGTGGTGCACACTGTCCCGGAAGGACAGATTCCACCAACACCTTCTGGTAAGAAGGAAACTATGTTTGACAGAATGGAGGAATTCCAGGAACAGTTCCAGGAAATGCAAAAAGAGCTGCAAGCCATTCGCGGTCAGGATCTATTTGGAAAGGACGCCGCAGACCTCTGCTTGGTCCCAAATGTAAAAGTCCCGCACAAGTTCCAAGTGCCCGACTTTGAAAAATACAAGGGTAACTCTTGCCCTCAGAGCCATCTGGTGATGTACGCTCGGCGGATGTCAGCTCAGACGGAGAATCAGGACCTGCTGATTCACTACTTCCAGGATAGTTTACCTGGTGCCGCACTCAAATGGTACATGGGTTTAAACCGTACTACGATCAGTACATTCAGAGATCTTGGTACTGCCTTCGTCCAATAATACAAATACAATTTGGACATGGCACCCGACAGAGATCAACTCAGATCAATGTCACAAAAGGAAAAGGAAACCTTTAAGGAGTACGCTCAAAGGTGGCGTGAAATTGCCGCTCAAATTTGTCCACCTCTTGAGGAAAAAGAGATGACAAAGATCTTCTTAAAGACCTTAAGCTCGTTTTACTATGACCGAATGGTTGCCAGCGCACCCAGTGATTTCACCGAAATGGTCGGCATGGGTGTACGTCTTGAGGAAGCCGTCCGAGAAGGACGTTTGGTAAAAGACACTGGATCAACGAGCGGTACTAAAAAATAAGGTAGTGCTCTCCCTAAGAAAAAAGAGAAAGATATTGGGAGTATCTCTCTCGGAAAGCAAAGGCGACGTTATCAGCCAGTAGCAGCTGTTACTCCTGCTATCGGTCTCGCGCCTGTTCCTATGTATCAACCTCAGGTTGCGCAGAGCCAACCTGACCAGCAAAGGACACAACAACCTCTTCAGCAGGATCGTCCTCCATATAACAATAACCGTACAACACGGCCATCAGGATTTGATCCTATACCTGTAACGTACGCAGAACTATTTCCGTTACTGCTAGCCAAGGGGCACATCCAGACTAAGTCTCCCCTTTCAGTTCCGGAAAATCCGCCTTTTTGGTTTAAGGTGGATCAGACATGCCCTTATCATCAAGGAGGTTCAGGGCATAACATTGAGATTTGCCTCAATTTCAAATCCGATGTGCAAAAGCTTGTTAGGAGCGGGCTCTTATCTTTCAAAGATACGAACCCTAATGTTCTCACGAACCTGCTGCCTCAACACGAGAAAGCTGCAGTCAATCTGATTGAGAAAGAGACTAACAATGTCTATCAAATTCACGATGTACTCTTATTGGGGGCCAATCTGGTCAAGATGCATTGTAGACAGAGTGGATATGGCCATGTGCCACCTCATAATTATCACCAGTGTGATATCTGCTCTAAAGATAACCAAGGATGTTCTGTAGTGCAAGCAGCTCTACAGGAACAAATGGATCTTGGATGGATCCAAGAGCACCGAGTTCGTGGAGTTAACATGGTTTACACAAATTCCAACGTCATTCAAAACCACGACATCTGTGCGATGAATGTCAACTTGGTGGCGATGCACTCAAGGCAAAGCCAGTATCATAATCTGCCACGGCACGATTATAGTTCCTGTCTGATTTGCTCGGTAAAAAAACAGGGATGCTCTTTCATACAAGAGGCCCTCCAGCGTCAGATGGATCTTGGATGGATCCAAGACTACCATGATAGGAACTCCTATCAAATCAACATGGTTCAGATCTTCGATATCCGCGTAATGAATACCAACCTGGTAGAGTTACATGCTGAGCAGGTCCGACTTGGATTCTTAATATCACATGACTATCAAAGCTGTAAAGCGGGTTGCGAAAACGATCGAGGTTGTACCCTTTTCTAGGAGGCACTTCAGCACTTGTTAAATCACTGGTGGATGCCAATCTACATGGATGAAGATACTCAGCAAATTAGTATCAATAACAGGAATCCTACTCGTCGTCAAAGTCAGGATTTCCGATCAATGGAAGGTAACCTAGTGAGGTTACATTATATTCAAAGTGGGCATGGCCAGGTGCCACCACACAACTATGACAGTTGTAGCGTCTGTTCGAAAAGTAACCAAGGGTGTTACCTTGTGAGAGCAGCTCTTCAGGGTCAGGTCGATCATGGAGAAATTCGTCCATATCCAGGTTCTGGACCCATCAACTGGACGTCGAACTACCTTTCCGATCAAGTTGAGGATGTTGTCACAATCTGTAGTCATCATAGGACCAGGGATATTTTTGCCACCATTCCTCTACTTGACGAATCTAAAGTTCCCAACTAGGAACAGATCGAGATTACTTATGATGGTCAGAAAAATCAGAAGGTTCCCATAGTCATCTATCTACCAGGGCCACTACCGTATGAATCAGCTAAGGCAATCCCTTACAAATACGGTGCAACAATAATCGAGAATGGAAAGGAAATTCCATTACCCTCCGTCGTGAATATTGCAGACATCAGTCGTGTAACACGGAGCGGTCGAATCTTCAACCGAGGGGTTGGAGAATCCAACAAAGAAAAGGAACTTCAGGCAGAAATTCCTGATCCACCAGTCAGTCAATCTGGTAATCCCGACTTTTCAAAAGACAAAGATGAGATGCTAAAGCTCATCCAAAGGAGTGAATATAACATTATTGATCAACTGTTACAGACTCCTTCAAAGATCTCAGTATTATCACTATTACTCAGTTCAGAAGCCCACAGGGAGGCTCTACAGAAAGTCTTGGAGCACGCCTTTGTGGAACAGGATGTACCAATCAGACAGTTCGATAGCATTGTCTCTAACATCACTTCCTGCAATCATTTGGGATTTAGTGATGAAGAATTACCCGAAGAGGGTCGCCGTCATAACATGGCGCTTAATATCACAGTTAACTGCTAGGAGGATGCTTTAGCCAGCGTACTGGTAGACACAGGGTCAGCCCTGAATGATATGCCGAAGTCCACTTTGACGCAATTATCATTCAAGGGCCCTCCGATGAGAATCAGCGAGGTCGTCGTCAAAGCATTCGACGGATCCAGAAAAACAGTTTTCGGCGAAGTGGATCTTCCCATAACTATTGGTCCTCACACTTTCCAAATCACTTTCCAGGTCATGGACATCCGGGCAACATACAGTTGTTTATTAGGAAGACCTTGGATACATCAGGCTGGAGCGGTTACTTCAACCCTCCACCAAAAGCTAAAGTTCGTCAAGAACGACCAACTTGTCACGGTTTATGGGGAACAAGCCTTGCTCGTGAGTAACTTATCATCATCTACTTGTGTGGAACCCGAGGAGGTTATTGGAACTCAGTTCCAAGCACTATCGGTGAGCAAGAACGATTAATCCAAAGAAGGAACTTCAATTTCTTCATACAAAGATGCTATCAAAGCGGTCGAGAGTACCGATACGACAGGATGGGGACGGCTTGTCATTCCTATTGACAATAAAACAAAGAAGGGTCTTGGTTTTTCTGCAACCTGTACTCAGACAGCCGCCAACGATGAAAGTCTTCATCCCCTTCAAAACTTCTTCCACAGTGGAGGTTTCCTTCACCCAGTGTCTCAGACAGTTCATGCTATTAATGAGGAAGATCCATCTGACACAGATGAAGAATGGAAGTCCTATCTTAACAAGGACGGCTATATGTCTCAGGAAGAGGTGCCTATGCCTTTTTGCTTTCCTTCAGAAAGTCCGAGATTTATACCAAGGTCAGATGTCGAAATAATCTACGGAGATTGTGATCTGAAAGGATGTCGTGCTCCGCCAAATTCATTAGAGGATGACACTCCGATGAAAGAAAACTTTGATCACAATTACTATGGCCCGATGGATGGTCTGCCAATATGGCAGCCTTACCCAGGAAACTTGGGGCAAGAAAGTCAGCCGAGTAATGAAACTCAGCTGAGCGTCATTGAACAGAATACCTGTGTCCCCGCCATGTCATGGGATCAACACTCAAGTCATTCGGAAACTACTCAACATGAAGATGAATTCACAGCGTTTGCAGGACTAGAATTCATCAACTATGCTTTTCCTGAGCTCAACGTCATTGAGAGAGATGACTCCTCCAGTTCCAAAGAAATTTGGGATACTCTGGGACAACCAAGTGGAAAATACGACTTTATGGTCAAGTACACTGCTCCCGAAAGCTCTCGTATCAGGCTCGAAGATATCCAGTCAACTGGATGGGGAGATACAGCTGAGAGCACCAATGCTATGCAAAATACAACTGAGGAATTCTCCTACGACAATTCTGCTTGGGAGACAGATTCCAACGATCCTACTCCACCAGAAATCAACATCATTTCTGAAGACAAATCAAGGAAGGTGCCAGACTTTGTGATTCACCGAGGAGTTCGCCGCCAATGGGTTGCCGTCGAGATTCCGAAGGTCGTTCGTCAGTCAAAGTAATTGCCATCTTTAAGTCTTTCACCCTGCCCCGGTGAAATGGATATTTTGATAGGGCTCGCTTTCTGTAAATTTCCCTCTTCGCTTTGCCCAAAGCGACAGAGTTTTGTTTTATAGGGCTGTAGTTTCAAGATTCAACTTGTTCATTAATAAAATAACGTCGTTCTGTAATTTCCGCATTAATTGCTGTTTTCTCTTTTTGCTTTTTCAGAAAATGGTAATCCTAAAAAAAACATTCAATAATAAAAACAAGCAGTAAAATAAATACACTGCACACACTTGCATTTTCTCTATCTCTTCTAAACACGAATCATCACGTCATGCAGATTGCTTGTTTTATACCCCGTTGAAACATACGATCCGATGCCTTCTTCCAACTTTGAGTTCCCGGTATTCGAGGCTGAAGAAGAAAATGACGACGAAATTCCGGAAGAGATCTCCCGACTACTCAGACAAGAGGAAAGGTCCATTGAACCTCACAAAGAACCGTTGGAAACGGTAAACTTGGGTTCAGAAAAAGAGAGAAAAGAAATCAGGATCGGAGCATTGCTCAGTCCAACTGCCAGAGAGGGTTTGGTAAAGCTTCTCAAAGAATTCCTCGATGTATTCGCTTGGTCCTATCAGGATATGCCAGGGTTGGATGCCAGCATCGTGGAACATCATTTACCGCTAAGATCGGAATGTCTGCCAGTAAAGCAAAGGTTGAGACGGACTCACCCGGACATGGCCATCAAGATCAAAGAGGAGGTACAGAAACAGATCGACGCAGGTTTCCTCGCTACATCTGAATATCCTCAATGGTTAGCCAACATCGTACCCATTCCCAAAAGGGATGGAAAGGTCAGAATGTATGTTGATTACAGAGATCTAAACAAGGCAAGTCCAAAGGACGACTTTCCTTTACCACACATTGACATGCTGGTTGACAGCACAGCAAAGTTCAAAGTATTCTCCTTCATGGATGGATTCTCGGGCTATAACCAGATCAAAATGGCGCCGAAAGACATGGAGAAAACTTCGTTCATTACCCCATGGGGTACCTTTTGTTACAAGGTAATGCCGTTCGGTTTGAAGAACGCCGGGGCAACCTATCAAAGGGCTATGACTACTCTGTTTCATGACATGATACACAAAGAAATCGAGGTATATGTCGATGATTTGATTGCAAAATCTAGAACAGAGAGTGAGCACGTTGAACATTTATCAAAATTATTCGAACGTCTAAGAAAATTCAAGCTCCGCTTGAATCCCAACAAGTGCACCTTCGGTGTCCATTCAGGGAAACTACTAGGGTTCATCGTCAGCCATAAAGGAATTGAGGTTGATCCTGACAAGGTCAAGGCCATTCAAGAAATGCCTTCTCCGAAAACTGAAAAACAAGTAAGAGGATTCCTGGGACGTTTGTACTACATCTCCAGATTCATATTCCTTATGACCGTGACATGCTCGCCGATTTTCAAATTACTCAAAAAGAACCAGGACTGCGTTTGGACAGAGGATTGCCAAACCTCCTTCGACAGTATTAAGGAGTACCTGTTGAACCCACCGATTCTATCACCTCCAGTGGAAGGAAGACCACTAATCATTTACCTCACAGTCCTAGAGGACTCAATGGGATGTGTACTTGGCCAACAAGACGAAACTAAACGGAAAGAGTCTGCCATTTACTATCTAAGCAAGAAATTCACCGACTGTGAAACTCGGTACACGATGCTTGAGAAAACTTGTTGCGCTTTGGCTTGGGTAGCCAAACGTCTTCGCCAGTACATGATTCGTCATGCTACTTGGTTGGTCTCCGAAATGGATCCAATCAAGTACGTTTTCGAAAAACCTGCTCTCACGGGAAGGATTGCCCGTTGGCAGATGTTGCTATCAGAATATGACATAGAGTACCACGCTCAGAAAGCCGTTAAAGGAAGTATTTTAGCCGATCATTTGGCTCATCAACCGATTGACGATCAAGATTCAATCGGGTTTGACTTCCCAGACGAAGATGTCATGTATCTAAAGATGAAAGATTGCGATGAACCGCTACCCAGTAAAGGGCCAGAACCAGGTTCCCAGTGGGGACTTATCTTTGACGGAGCAGTCAAACATTATGGAAACGGAATTGGGGCAATCATTGTTACCCCTCAAGGTTCCCACATTCCTTTCACTGCCAGACTTACGTTCAAATGTACGAACAACGAGGCCGAATACGAATTATGTATCATGGGTCTCGAAGAAGCGATTGATTTAAGGATCAAAAACTTGGACGTATACGGCGATTCAGCATTGGTTATTAACCAGATAAAAGGAGATTGGAATACATACCAATCAGGATTGATTCCTTACAAAGACTATGCAAGAAGGTTGTTACATTTCTTCAACAGAGTTGAGTTTCATCACATCCCTCATAATGAGAATCACATGGCTGATGCATTAGCCACTCTCTCTTCCATGATTAGTGTAGGTCGATGGAATGACATACCTAAGATCGACATCATGCGCCTTGAACGGCCCGCTTACATCTTCGAGATTGAAGCAGTCATAGACGACAGACCTTGGTATCACGATATCAAATGCTTCCTTCAGAAACAAGAGTACCCATCTGGGGCACTCAGAAAAGACAGGAAAACCCTCAGAAGATTGGCTGGAAACTTCTTCCTGAGCGGTGACACTCTTTATAAGAGAAATTTTGACATGGTCTTGCTCCGATGTGTCGACAGACCAGAAGCAGACATGCTCATGAAAGAAATTCATGAAGGATCCTTTGGCACTCATGCCAACGGACACACAATGGCGAGAAAAATTCTCAGGGCCGGGTATTATTGGTTGACCATGGAATCCGACTACTACAAGTACATGAGGAGGTGTCACAAGTGTCAGATATACTCCGAAAAAATTCATGTACCGCCATCACATCTCAAAGTTCCTTCTTCCCCGTGGCCTTTTTCCATATGGGGAATCGACATGATTGGCATGATTGAGCCCAAGGCTTCAAACGGACATCGGTTCATCCTGGTAGCCATTGACTATTTCACCAAGTGGGTCGAAGCAGTGTCATTCGCCAATGTAACCCGACAAGTGGTGGTCCAATTTATCAAAAATAATATCATCTGCCATTATGGTGTTCCAAGCGAGATCATTACTGATAATGGATCTAACTTGAACAATAAGATGATGAAAGAGTTATGCGCAGAGTTCAAGATCGAACACCATAACTCATCTCCCTACCAACCCAAGATGAACGGAGCGGTAGAAGCGGCTAACAAGAACATCAAGAAGATCGTTCAAAAAATGGTTGTAACCTATACAGATTGGCATGAGATGCTACCCTTTGCTCTTCATGGTTATCGCACATCTGTCCGCACTTCAACAGGGGCAACCCCTTTCTCTCTAGTATATGGCATGGAAGCAGTGCTCCCCATAGAAGTAGAGATCCCGTCAATCAGGGTATTGATGAAAGCTCAGCTCACCGAAGCTGAATGGTGTCAAAGTCGACACGACGAACTGAACCTGATCGAAGAGAAGAGAATCACGGCACTATGCCACGGCCAGTTGTATCAACAGAGAATGAAAAGGGCGTTCGATGAAAAAGTCCGACCTCGTATTTTCAGAAAAGGAGACCTCGTGCTCAAGAAGATAAAATCATTTCTCTCTAACTCTCGGGGCAAATGGACCCCGAATTATGATGGCCCATATGTGGTCACGAAAGCTTTCTCAGGCGGCGCCTTGAGACTTGCAACCATGGACGGAGAGGAATTTTCCTACTCCACGAATGTTGATGTAGTCAAGAAATACTTCGCCTAAACTAAAAAAAAAAAACATCTCGGTGGATTGAAAACCCGAAAGGGCGGTCCAGGCAAAAGTTAGAGACATGAAAAAAAAAGAATCATCCCGATGGATTGGAAATCTCATAGTACAATCCAGGCAAAAATTAGGGATAATGGCAAGTAACTATGTTCAACAGAGGCAAGTCCCTCAGCAGCAGTAGTTACATCATCTATCGGAGGAAATCTCCAGTCAAAGGTCATCTTCGACGGAAGCTCAGGATGCCCCGAATTCAAAGTTGGTAGAAGGATAGTGGTCGTTATGTTTCAACGTAGCCCTTTTCCCTGTAAATTACCATTTTCTAACTTTGTACATACTCTTTGGAATCACGCGTTTGGCTGATCTCCATCTTATCAATAAAATTTGAGCCTTTGTGCTTTTGTTTGTAATTCTTAACTTGCTTTAGCTTTACAGAACGACGTTGTTTAAACTTAATCAGCGATTCTTGAAATAAAACAAAAATGAATTTACTTGTTAAAACTTTTTCTGCTTTTAAATTAAAGATGACATTTCTTTTGACTGTTGAACATCAGAAGAATCTCAATCGCTTCTCCAAAGGTGTTTGAACCTCAAAGTGCAGAATCAAAGTACTCCTTCTAAACCAGTTCGCCTGAATGAAGGGATCAACTGTGTCAGAGACCTGGTTTCGTCTGACACCCTCGGCCGAGTTCTCATCTCTTAAGCCCGATCAACATGGCTCCCCGCGTGGACTATCTCTCCTAAGCAAGGTGGAATTGCTATTTTGAATCAACGGTACTTCTTTGCCCCGCGATGGCCGAGTATCCAAATGTGTTCATCCATTAGTCTGTATGTCGCGTCTGTTTTGTCAGCATAAACATACATACTTCATGCATTTTATTTGCGTTCGCATTTCGTATTGCATCACTATCACTTGAGTCGGTCTTGTCCGCTAGTGATAAACAGTTTTCTCAATCGAGTTTGTCAGTTCTTTCCTCGTCAGGTAGTGTTGCGTCTGCACAATCTCGCCACCAGTGTATCTTTAGATCAGAGTCGGCACTTGGCCACTTTGATAACTTGAACCTCTGAAAGATCAGAGAACCTTCAACAGATGTCACTCTTCGCCATTGAAGATGATATCCTTGCTTTCCCAGATTAAGGAAAATCCACAGAGAAAGCCTCGTGATCAGAGATTCGGCAGTACATCAGTATTTCTCCGAAAAGTCGTTGATGAGAAGGTCATCGGCACCTCAAAATTGGATCCCATCATATGGCATTTCTCCGGGAAGATCCCGAGAAAAGTATGATGTAACCCCAAACGAAAACAGTCTCTCAAGAAACTCGCTTTCCCCAGTAGAATCGACAAATGGCGTCTCCAAAACAGAGAAGTTTGTGTACCTCTACAATTAAGACGAATGGGTTCCCCAGCAAGTCTGACATCAAAACTTTTTCCACTCAAATGGCATTTCCCCAGGAAAATTCGGCGAGAAGTTTAAAGGAAAACCGCTACTAACAGCGTTCCTTGTCAAGAAAGTTTATTGACAAAAGAAACCGAGACCAGATCCTTGGTAGGAAACCAGGATCGAGGGGAAGTTTACAAAAGAAACTAAGACCAGTTCCTTGGTAGGAAACCAGGATCGAGGGGAAGTTTATTTCAAAAGAAAACTGAGACCAGTTCCTTGGCTGAAGACCAGGATCGAGGGGAGTTTACCTTTTCTAAGCATCATTGCTTAGCTAAAGAAGATAAATGCGTAAGCTACCATTCATAACCACCATCAAAATTTCGGATATTCCAATATTTAATCCTCTGGCACCCCGAATGCTCGAATACCTTCGTCATTCATACCTTCGGGTCCAAGAAGATTAAATAGGGGCATCTGTAATACCCCAAATTTTGACCACTAAGATTTCCCATCATTGTGAAAATCATCATCACAATATGGATGAACCATCATGCTTCATCAGTCTCCCCAAAGATGGGTGAGCATCCAATACAATCAAAATTAGGGTTTCAAGCCCTCTCTGAGTGCTTAGACAAAGGATCAATCAAGAAATGACATGATCTTCAACTTGTCTAATCTCTCAAACATCCACAATGGATCAAAAAGGACTCCCACTTCAAGGATTAAGCACAAGGCTGCTCCCTTCTAGGTGGATCTAGTCTCAAGATCGACAGTGTCACCAAATTAGGGTTTTGGTCGACCAGGGCCTCCAGATGGAAATTTTCATCTGGGCACAAGGCAATGATCCAAAACATGACCTAATATACTTCATGGAACCTCATGAACCCATGCATCAAGTCAATTTTGCCTCAGGGGATGCATTCATCAAAAATCAGGAATTAGGGTTTCTTGACCTAATTCACCCCTAAGTTGACTTTTGGGACAAACCATGAGCCAAGACCTCAAGAGATGATTTGAGGGTCTCTAATGCACCATATTGATCCATTTGGAACAATGGATTGATCCAAGAAGCTTGAGCAACAAGTCTCATTCTCATCTGCACCACAATTAGGGTTTTAAGGGAAAAGTCAACTGTAACTTTGACTTTTGACCAGGACATGCTCCCAAACCCTAATACATGATTGAATATACCCTATGACACCCATGGAACATGTCCATCAAGTTTGATTTAGGTCAAGGACATGATTTCCTGAAGAATTGCACAGTTTGGAATTCATCTGACAAAAAGTCAACTGTGCACAAAAGTCAACTTTGACTTTTTGAGATTTTTCACCAAAATGGATTTTTAACCCTAAAATGATGTTAATGTATGATTTGAATCATCATTCATCAAGAAAAATCAAGAAAAGTGAGATAACTTGTAAAAGGGGTAACCATAAAACTTAGAAATTTTTCTAAGTTAAAAATAAAGTGGCAAAGGTACCAACTTTGGAGGACCATAACTCCTAAACCACAAGGCTATTTTTTCTCATCCAAAGATGGATTTGTAGCCCTCATTATCACCTACAAAAACTTTAACTACAAGTCATTCCAATTCATTAAGGATTTTGAGTTATGGAGTGATCTAAGTGGCTGAAAAGTGAAAATGTCACTTTTTCCAACACATAGTGAAATTTTCACTAAGTCAGAATTCTGCTTCACTTTTTGCCAAATGTAGGGGGATTTTTCACTTGGAATCAAAAGAGATCAAAACCAAACTTGTTCAAACAGTTGTTGTATCATGTAAGAGCTTTCCAAAATGGCCAAGAACATTGCCAAATTCAACCTACATCATGAGATACAACATTGGCAAGTTGCCTTGCTGAAATCTGTCAAAGCAAGGCAGAATTTGCATTTTGGCTCGATTTCCCAAAATCAGCCAATTGCAATTGCTCCAATCCACTTGGACACCTCAGAGGATTGAATCCAAAGGGGACAATCACTGAGCCAAGCCTCCAAGGTCCAAGGAACAAGGAATAGCATGTTGAACCTAGAATGGCCAAAATAGGGACAAGACTTCAAATTTGGAATGAGGCATTCAATGGAACCATCAAGGTGGCATGGACAGAGCCATTCTCATCTGAAATCAGTCAAGACTTATCCAAGACCAAGGGGACCAAAGCTCTGTGCCCTAACCTTTGACTAGAGGAGACTTTCATTTCCATTGGCCAACATTGAGGAAACCTACTTACCAGCTGCCATGCACTATTCCTTGCAAAACAAACTTCACTACAACAGATAAGTCCTTAGACAGCGCTTTTTTTGCCCTTAGACAGTGCTTTTAAGCGCTGTATAAACCTGCGCTGCTATAGGTTTAGACAGCGCTTTGGTTAATACCAAAAGCGCTGTCTAAAGGTGGGTATATTTAATGAAAAGCGCTGTCTATGGTACCTTTATATAAAATTTTTCGTATACCTTAGACAGCGCTTTTGGTGAAAGCGCTGTCTAAGCCCTACCTTGTTTGACTTTTTTGGTATACCTTAGACAGCGCTTTCACCCAAAGCGCTGTCTAAGGTATACCTTAGACAGCGCTTTTGGTAAAAGCACTGTCTAAGGTATACGAAAAATTTTATATAAATTTTTTAAAACCTCAATTTTTACCAGGTTTTTTCAACCAGAATTTGACCTGTTTTTGACCTGTTCAGAAAAATACCACAATTTGGAGATTCAAATCAATCCAATCTATCCTATTTAAATGTACCAATTTACACCAAAATTATATATCCAAAACAATTGGCAATTCAAACCAATATATATATTTAAAATTACAAACCAAAATTATATACTAGTACAAATGCACATATCACTTATACTAGTATTTTTGCATCCAACCAAAGGTATGCTTCAAATCTACATTATAGGTCCTGAAAACACAAAGATTGTAATTCAATTAAAAGAATACATAAACAAAGTTACACATATTTAAATTCTCATCAATTAAAGTAAGAGTACAATATTATACCTTGTAAAATTCCGAGCTCCATAATGAATTGACACCAATCCTCTTTAATTTCATCCAATTGAGAAATTGAGTAATGAGCACACTTGCATTCTTCAAAGTACTACATAATAATATAACATAGTTTGATTTAGTTTTAACTATTTTATTAGACATGAGAGATATGTGTTAATATTAAAATAACTCATAAGTTAGAAATACATACATCGGATGGAATCTCTATTCGATCCAACAAAAGAGTGTCTCTCATAAACCTCAACATGAAATAGCCGCAATCTATTTGATTGCGTTGCCGAGGACACTACAAATGAAAAGAAAATATGGATAAATCCTTAGTTTTATCAAGTAGCATCACTAATATAATAACACATGTGATAATTAATATACCTTCACTGTATTCCATGTAATAATGGGGTTGACTCTCTGCTGTGGTAGATGGCTAGCTCGTAGTGCTAGGAAAGCTTGTATAGCGCTAATAAAATATAAGTGAATATTTAGAAAAATTCACATAAATAAATAAACAAACAAATAAATATACACATTCATATTTAGAACAATCTCACTTACGTGTCAATACGCTTCTTCAAATCCGGGTATGTTGTCCAATCATTTCCTAACGAATCCAGATAATACACCATTGCTCTGCTAGGATTAATTGCGACCAACAACCAATGTCCACTGTAAGATTAAACAAGTGTTAGATGGAAACTTTCTACACGACGTCAAAATACAAAAAAAACTATAATAGATGAATTTAGAATGAAAATCTAACCCAGTATTAAACGGTAAAAAGAACAACTTTTCCGTTTCTTGGTTGTCCATAAAGACGTCGCGTATATACGCCAGGACCTCATCTGGTTTATTGATTATTAAGGTTAAGTTGACAGACGCCGGGCATAGGAATGCAAATCTTTGCTGCAATCCGTGTGGGCGCATAACTCTGTCATACAGAAACCTTAAATAAAAACATCATTAACATTAGACTATTCATTTGAAACATAAAGTAAATAAGTTGTTTAATTAATATACCAAAGTAGATCGGATATATACCTCACGTATGTATTGACAACAGTGCCGCCCAATTCTTCATGATTGAAAACTTGCTCGAAGTCTTCATTACTAATAATTTGGTCATGTTCAAAGCCATAGATACCTTTCTCCATATGTATAAGACGAACACCTCCGGTGATAATATCTGTCACTTGTAGATACGTCTGGAGGCACGACCTAAACTTGGAGATAGGTTGTTTTCTACCCCTGCTCTTCTTAGCACCAACATTTTTTTGCATTGAAATGTTGCTAATCTGTTTACCAGGCAGCTATATATCATATAATTTGTTAGATGAAGTATAAAATATCCAATTTAACATTTTCTATGCATAAATATCATATAATTGTGATGTACCTATTTTTTTGAAACAACGGACTCGGTATGCTCCGGAATCCGCTTATCCTTTGTTTTGGATTTTGTTGGAGTCTAAATAACATTACCATGTAAAAAATGAAAATAAAATGCTCGTAAAATCTTTGAATCTACACATTAAGGTTAACAAA
Organism: Lathyrus tuberosus; assembly: GCA_022829125.1. Taxonomy (NCBI): domain Eukaryota; kingdom Viridiplantae; phylum Streptophyta; class Magnoliopsida; order Fabales; family Fabaceae; genus Lathyrus; species Lathyrus tuberosus. The sequence continues at coordinate 6,573,552 of JALAZF010000289.1, read as the reverse complement.
GGTTTATAACGGTTTTAAGCATACCTCATATCCTACGAGTATGAGGTTTGACGGCCATGCAACATACGACCCTATAGCATCTCGCACCAATGTTACATCCGAATCATCGTCAGGATAGGGTAATGGTGCTTCCTCCTCTATAGCAATATCAACTGATACTTTCAAACTTCCAGTAGGGAGGGATTTATTGTGAAGTAATTGTACCCCATTGTTATACACTTTTCCCTTTGCAACATTCCGATAAGTTGGTGAAGATAAGAAGAGCTGACATTGGGAAACGCCCTAAAACCAAAAATAAATATGCCATTGTTAATGTGTATATATGTCATTTAAATAATTTAAGCTACTAATTTAATTTCATAAATATATATATATATAAATACCTCTGGAATAATCGGATGAAAGCTGCAGTTGATACTATCTTTCTCCGATCCATCTCTAACACATGAAGCGTTATCCCTTTCTTTTTCCTTTCGTAATTCCCGAACCTCAGCTTCTAGTGCTTCCAATTTAGCTTGAAGTTCTGCATTACTAGCAACCTTTCCCTTTTTAATATTCAAGGAGGTCGGGGTGATCCCAAATGCCTTACCCCTCACCCGACCAGAATACTCAGGGACATCTAATGCCCGACTAAGTATGCTCCTGGTATCGTCTGGAGATACAGACTGAGATAACGCCTCCTGAAAATCAGATGAATATCGAATATTTGTCAAATATTTGTTAATAAAGTTTTGATTTAATTAAAGAAATATTGTTATACTTACACATTTCTCAAATACTTGTAGAACCTCTACTGCAACAACTCCAGACTTGCCCACACGGGCTTCCTTCCACAAGACATGTGCAGGAAGAGATGTTTCAGAGCTATTCGCCTGTTGTAACTACATATAAAGCCAAATAATATGATCAACTATAACTCATGATGAACAATTATTATAGCATTGCAATATATTGATACTTACCAAAGATTGCTCCAAACGTCCATATCCAACACGTCCTTTCCTGTATTTATACTTGGGAGCTGATGCTCTTTCCCGATTAATTGCACTTAATCGCGTAAATTCTGGGGTTTGCCGTTTGGATTTAAACGTTACCCATTCTTGTGGTGATATCAAACTTGCATATTTAGATGGATACTCTCCATCAACAAAGTTATCGTCAGCATCCCTAAGATAGGTGCGGTTTAAATATGTCCTAAACCCTCTTAGGAGCTTCCCTGCCAATCTCATCAAAAAAGCTTTTCTTTCTTCCTCGACGTTGAAGCACCTCTAAAAAAACCATACACATTGGTTAGTACAAATAATTTGAAGGACATAATTAGTTGGCATAATTAAAGACATAATTATGGTACCTTTATCTCATTCCAAATTTTTTCTTTGGTTTCCTTCAACTGTTTGGATCTCCAATCATCACAAGTAATAGGAACCGCATTCCTTACAAGTGCACCAATGAAACTTGTCAAAGTATGACCGTTAGGCTCAATAAGTGTATTCTGGGCGCTCCAATGTACATTATAAGTGATGCCTTGATCTCTAGCATGGATCACTCTCTTCATAATGGTTATTCCTCTTCTAATCTCTGCTTCCATAGATCTGTTACTTCCAACCTGAATATCGGGATCATCATCATGTAGGTGATCATCATCATGTGGGTGATCATCATCATGTGGGTGATCATTGTTAGTAGCCATCTAACCTGTAATAAATAAATCAAGGATATCAAATATAATATATAACAAATATAATAAAGAAATCAAGGATATCAAATATAACAAATATGACATAATATATAACAAATATAAGAAAGAAATCAAGTATATAACAAATTTTACCTCTTTAGCTATAATGGCTAAAGAGTTGGATATGTTTTAAAATAAAAGTTTTTTAGAAGATTTAATAAAACTAAACTAAACTATTTAGAAGATGTTTTAAACAAAACTTCATTAAACTAAACTTCATTAAACTAAACTATTTAGAAGATGTTTTAAACAAAACTTCATTAAACTAAACTAAACTAAACTAAACTAAACTAAACTAAACTAAACGATTTAACAAATATAATAAAATATGTTTTAAACAAAAATACTTGGAGTTAGCTCACTAAAACTAACCTAAACTAGCATGTTAACAATTCAAATTCCAACAACAGTCCAACTAATTTCGACCTAAACAATAACTTCATTAACAAAACTCATCAAACATACTCATCAAACATACACATTCACTACAAAACTTCATTAACAAATCTTCATTAACAAAACTCATTAACAAACTCATCAAATATACTCATTCACTACAAAACTTCATTAACAAAACTTCAAACATACTCATTCACTACAAAACATCATTAATAAAACACTCCAACATAACTTCATTAACAAAACTCATCAAAGAGCAGAAAGAACGAAAACTCATTTTCATTAACGTCATTAACAAAACTCATTTTCATTAACTTCATTAACAAAACTTAACAAAACACAACAACGACGTACCTTTAACGACGGTAACAACGGCAATGCAAGAACGAAATGTATCAAAGAGCAGAAATGGACGGACGACGGCAATGAGCAGAAACGAACGACGACGGAAATCAGCAGAAACGGACGGACGGCAAGGTTTTTCGGTGAAGGTTTACGGTTGACGGACGGTTGACGGTGAAGGTTTTTCGGTGAAGGGTTTTGAGCTCTGTTCGCATGCAGGGGAGAAGAAAGAGCGAAAATATGAAAATGAATACTGACTATTCATATATTTTAATTTTATTATACCTTAGACAGCGCTTTTAATAAAAGCGTTTTCTAAGTTGGACCTTAGACAGCGCTTTTAAAAGCGCTTTCAAAGGTTGGCCTTAGACAGCGCTTTTGATTTTATTTTTTTTAATTTTTAAGACCTTAGAAAGCGCTTTTAACTAAAGCGCTGTCTAATATTTTCCATTAAATTTTTTTTTAAAATTTATAAGACCTTATAAAGCGCTTTTGACCAAAGCGCTGTCTAAGGTCTTATATTTTTTTGCGCTTTTACTTTTTTAAATGGCTAGTTTCCTTGTTTTTAACTTATAGCAGCGCTTTTGTATTAAAGCGCTGTCTAAGGTGCGATGTTATAACTTACTTTTGTTGTAGTGCTTGTTCTACTATAAATAGAGCTCAATTGTGGTCAGTTTAAGTACACCAAAGCCATCTAACAGATGCTTTCCTCAAAATCTCTTTCTCTTGGCAAAAATGCCTTTCTTAGCAAGGTAGCTATCGGGTTTTGAGTTTGAGAGCAATTCTGCACAAACCAATCACTCACACACCTCACATACATCACATATGAGCTGATCAAACACTCACATAACATCTGGAACATCAAAATCTCAAAATCACTTGCCATCCACACAAGTTTGAAGTGAAGTTGCAGCTGAGATGCCATAAACTGATCCAGTCCATTTCAATTCAATCCAAGTGTTCAAACACACTCCATATGGTGTAGGGAAGCTGTCCATATCATCACAACTTGTCTGTAACACCTCCAACTCAAAATCACATCTGCTCTTGCTGTCACGACTTGAAGGTTAATACTTAATTTTTGAAGCATTAATCCAAGATCACAATTTGTTTTCCACGTGTTAAACAATTTTTGATCATTTTAATTGAATTTTTATTCAATTAAATACATTTTTGAAAACAAATTAGGGTTTTGGATTAATTCAACCCTCCTAAATCATTTTCAAAACTTTTGGGCCTCTATTAGAGTGTAAGACCCAATCCTTTTTTGACCAAATCATCTTTGGGCCTCACTTATTGTATAAATCCCGATACCGTCAAAAAACAAACGGCGCGATCGTCGCCTTTTCAAAAAACATCTGGGCCTCTCCTCGAGCTATAAGACCCATTCAAAACTTTTAGGCCTCTATTAGAGTGTAAGACCCAATCCCCCTTTTTACCAAAACATTTTGGGCCTCACTTATTGTATAAGTCCCTCTGCGTTAAAAGAAAACCTCGACGCGATCGCCATTTTTAAACGAAAAGTCATTTGGGCCTACCCTCGTGTTATAAGCCCCACTCTTTTTCCTTTAAACCTTTTTGGGCCTCTTAAGAGAGTGTAAGACCCATCCCTTTGTACAGAAAACCATTTTTGGGCCACAGTCACTTGTATAAGTCCCGCTGTACAAATTCAAACAGTTCGCTCACTGATAAAACTCTGGGCCTCTCCTTGAGCTGTAAGCCCCAAATCTTTCTTTTTCAAAGCACTTTCTCCTTTGATTTTGAATATACTGTTGTTTTCAATCTTTCTTTGTTGAACAACTAACCAAACAGCATGGAAGCTCTACAACCGAGTAAGTGGTTATCGCTTTCATTTACTGCTTTCATATTATAAACTGTATTGTGGGGCTGCTCACTGTAAGTCTCCTTTCATAAGCTCATATCTACTGTGTAATAATAGTATAGATATTTCGAGTTTCCCCGACAACTACGTCTAGAACTAGGTGACGCCGTTTCATTTATTCGTAGAAATAGACGCCTAGATCCCCAATAGGAGCACCAGATACAATCTTCTCTTCGACCGTCCTCCTTAGGAATCATCAAGAAATTCTATCCCCCAGAGATGAATTATTCTCGGTGAAACTTCTCTTGAATTTCTTCAAACCGCCGAACGGTTCAGACTCTCTCTAAAAGTTAAAGTCACTGGATAGTAAACCTCGAACGTTTACCAGTGGTTTTAACTCTAAAAGAGTTTTCCTGAACTTTTCTTTGGTTTGGGACCCACGGGCTTCTTAAAAGCATCGGCCTCCTCTTGGGCATCATACAAGGACCCACAGGCTTCCTAAAAGCAACCCCGCCTCCTCTTGGGCATTATTCAAAGACCCTACGGCTTCTTAGAAGTATTCACAGCCTCCTCTTAGGCTTCGTATAATGATCTCTTCCTCCGGGAATGATAGCCTCCTCTTGGGCTTCGTACAAGGACCCGTCGGCTTCTTAAAAGTTTCCAGCCTCCTCTTGGGCTTCGTACAAATTGTCCCGACGACCTCCTAGAGGTATAGGAACAGAACCTAGTAATCCTCTTAGAACAGTCCTTTCATAGAGTCTACTACTGTTTCTCGAAGCATAGTACCAAAGATAAAACTCTAGACACGGACAGTCTAACTTCCTTGAGTCTCAAAGACATTCTCAAGCACCCTTCGTTAAATAGGAAGAAAACCCGCAGACTCGGACAGTCTCAATACCCTTTGGATTTCCCGTTTCCTCAAAGAGAAGGAAATACCCCTGATCCTCAAATTAAATCCCTATGTACAGTGTTACTCATATACAGACTGATTTTCTCTTTTAAATCAGTATATTGGATCTGTCACTCAACTGAAACAGTTACAATAGCCTCCATCTCGGGCTTCGTACGAGATACCAAAATTCTCCCCAGTGGAGTCAAAACAACCTTTTAACCTCTCTCTCAGGCTTTGTATGAGACACAAAAGATTCCCTCGTTGAGTCAATCACCCTTTTTTTTGCCTCCATCTCGGGCCTCGTACGAGATATAAATCCCTTAAGCAAGAGTCGAACTCTTTGCTAGCCTCCTCTTAGGCTTTGTATAACGATATGCCCCACTGGGTCAAAAACCTTTAGCCTCTCTCTCGGGCTTTGTACGAGACACAAAATAGCCTCCTCTTAGGCTTTGTATAATGATTTTCCTAGCAGAAATTAGCCTCCTCTTAGGCTTTGTATAAGAAAACCACCGGTTGATCCAATCAATCTTTTAGCATCAAAGTTGTGCCTTGTTCACAGTACACAAACATCAACAACTCCTTTCCCTTCATCTAATCGCTGTAAGCGGCAAGCCTTTGGATCATCTATATCCATGCCACTGTCCCTCTTTTAGCATGAGAAATTCCTAAGGAAAGATGGCATTGCTCTACACTGAGTTAAAGTCTTCTCCTTCAGGTTAAAACCCTTTCTTCAGAAATTATGGCATTGCTCGGATCCGCGTATCCCAGTTAAAGTAATTCTCCTCCTCCCCCTCTTTAGAGATGACAAATTCTCTCTAAAGCCGAGGTCTTTCAGCTTCACATCTTTGGCTTTGAACAAGATACAAATCACCTTTCGCTTTACGTCTTGGGCTTTGAACAAGACACCAAAAACCAATTTCCTCCCATAGAATAGGAGGAACTACGAACGCTCTGATTTCCCTGTTTTGGTAAACGGGAATACGTAGGCATAAGATCGAAAGAAAAGATCTTAGCGAGCGCAATCAACAAAAAACCCAAATCCCATATCTTCATCAATCAAAAGCAGTAATTCAAAAGCATCAGTCCTAACATCCTAATCCTTATTCCCCGCCAGAAACCCTTTGCCTAGAAAAAAGAAAGAAAGAACCTGTATTGGCGAAATACGAATAACCAGTACAAAGGCCCCCCTACATTGATAGCATCTGTAACCTAACAGACCGCTGTTTAAATTCAGTATGCAAGCAGGGTTAATTGGAGACATCTATTTCCCTTCCTTATTCAGCTCACAATAGGATAAAAAATGAATCGACCTGTAGTTTTAAGCTCAACCGCAGAGAGCGACCGGCGCTTAAGAACCGCGTCCAAAATCGCTCGCTACAAATCCTACTTATCATGGCATCGACTATTCCTACTTCTCATGGCATTTGAAAGCATTAAATAGAAGTGAAGAGATAAGGGGTCCTACCAAACGGATATGAATCCGTAGCAAAGCAACGAAAGCGCAACGAAAGCAAGTCATGAAAGCACCTATAAACATATAGCAAACCAAGTTAGAAACAAGCTTTTATTTACAAAATCAAATGGTCACACCACCTTTGGAATGTCTCCTTTATGTACCTTGCACATGTAAACCAAAGACATTAGTAATAACAAGAGATTGTATGTACAACATAAGGACCTAAGTCTAATGACTATGTACATTTGAGTCACACTAGTCAAAGTGAAAGACCTAAAAGGATTATGAAGTTACAAGTCAAGTTACAACTATGCTACAAGACTAATATACTTTGAAGTTAAAGGTAAACCAACAAAAGAAAGTCATTACAAGTTAGATGAATTGAATTAAAACATGAAGATGGACCAAGGTCAGAAGTGAAACAACTTATACACATGCCTAAAACCAATCTCAAAGTGTCACAAAGGTTTGCATGAAACTCTCTCCAAAGACAATTCATTCCATGAGCTAAACCACATTTAAACTCCTCATACAAGTATGTAAACTTGTCACTCAAATAAGGAAAATGAAATTACATGGTAAGGAAATGTTAAAGCTCACACACCAGAGGTAAATGACCTATAAAATGTCCTAATTGAATCCCAAAAACAATCATGAACATGGCATACAAGTGGCATCAAAGGAAGCGTCCAAAGCGAAACACAACGTCAAGTTTACATACACACAAAGAAAGCATCATTTAAGGCATGTGAAATGATCAAAGGCAATACTCAAGCATGTCTCAATTGTGCATCAAAATACACTTAACAATCTGCTAAAACTCATATTCAAAGTTGGCTCAAAGTGCTCTCATACAAGTCCTAAACATAACTTCTTTCTACGCATGTATCAACATGTTCAGTTCGCATTGAAAAATGAGTGAAAAATAGAAAAATGCTCTAAGAAATTATGAGTAATTGAACACATCATGCCAAGGACAGTAGGTAACCACATACAAAATATAGTGTTCACATCATGCACTGAACATGCTCAATCAATTGCAAACGTAGCATAAACGTCAATGATGATCATACGAATTAAGGCTCACAAGATTAACTTCAAAAATATCTCAAAGCTCAAGTACAATGCACCAATCAATTACCATGATGTGAAACAATCAAATGCATAAATGTACACCAAAAATCAGCTCCAAATTGTCAAGGAAAAATCATATTCTAGCACTTACATCACTAGATATACCATTTAGAACCCATTCCTTTCTAAAGTTCCAGAAAAATACCAAACAACCCCCAAAATGGAATTAAAAATCACCAAAAATTAATTAATACAATCAAGAACTCTCATGAATTTTATTAGAATTTTCTTAGGCACGAGACTATTTTTAGAATTAGATTTTGAAACAAACATGAAAAGAAAATTAAAGGAAAATAAGGAAGAACAAGGGGGGGGGGGGGGTGTGCTATAGCAAAAAACTGTTTAAATTCTTCTTGGGCTTAACAACGGGGGTGCAATTAGCAGAAAAAGAACTAGGCCCAGGACGCCTAAAGCCTGAGGGTGCACGGTAGGTCTTCACATCCTAACATCCAATCTTAGCCGTTTGATCATGGTCAGAGATGAAACCAAGGGTCTTGATGAAGGGTGTATGGTAGCTAATATGGGGACGCAAGTATATCACCTAAGAGATCCTACCGGACGGTGACAAGTGTCACCGCCGGAGTGGACCGCACCACCCTCTCTTATCCTCTTCCATTGTTATAAGACTCTCACAATTCAACATATCCCTTAAACGTTTCTCTCTCTCGCAACCGTCTCTCTCTCTCCACGCGTTTTTCCCTTTTTTGAAAACCTAACCGCCGGAGACGACGGTGGCCGGCGCCGCCGCCGCCGTCTTCTCCGGCACCCAACCACCCCAAAACACCAACCGTCCAACACAAACCCTAACTAAATTCACACCCTCTCTCTGAATCCGTGAACGGTTTTCTCAAATTCTCACTCAAACTACGGGATCGACGCTATCGGAACCAAGAACGAACAACAATTAAATCGATCCACAATGAACTACTAAGTTCAAGGCCGCAGCTATAGAAAGGCGAGGATTGCATACCTGATGAAGACGAGAGCGAATCTTCAGGTATGAAACTCATTCTTCTCCTCCTTCAATATCTCGCGAGGCTGCGTTCTTGTTCTTCTCCGCGACTCTGAATCTGAATTGCTGTTGTTGATCTAAAAATGATGTTGTATCACGGACTGGTGTTGATGTGCGTGTTCTTGCAGGTTTGTTGAAGATTGATGCGATGAAGATTTGGTGATGATGATCAGGAGTTGGTTGCTATTTGTAACGAACTCACGGTAAGGCTCCACGTTCCGATTCAATCCGCTTCTCCCTACTCGGTTCGTGCGTTTTGCTTCTGATGCATTGTGTTTTGCAACAATGTTGAATTTCTGTGAGTTCTGTTGTGGTTTATCAGAAGGATGAAGATGATGTTGGAGGCTGTGAAATGGTCGCGAGAAGACGATGATTCTTGAAGACGAGAGCTAATTGAAGATGGTGACGAGGTTGGAATCGTTTTCAGAGTTGAGAATTGATGAAGATGGATAGAGATTAGAGATTGAAGATTGGTTGTGTGTATTTTCTGTTAGAGGTTTTGTTAAGAGGTTAGAGGAAATTGGATTTGGGAAAAATGGTTATGGTTGGAGATTGATGAAGACGAAGCGAGAAGAATGAAGCGTGGAGATGGAGATTGAGAAGTTTCTCTCTGTTTTTTGTTAGAAGTGGTGTTAGAGGAATCATAATTCCCCTAGAGATTGGTTAGGTTTTTTTTTTGTATTTTCGGTTATGGAATTTTCTGTTAGAGAGTTTGTTAGCAGTTAGAGGAGTTTTTGGAATGGTTTCGTTATTTTCTTTTTTTTTTCTGCTGTGCTGGCTCTTTTTTTTGCTGAAATCTACTGTTGCTTTACATAAGCTGCTGTCATGAAGCCTTCGCTTTCGAAATCGTTCAGTTCTTTGATCTCTTGCACCAACTGAGCTATGTTGTATTGATGCCTTAGTGGAGTGGTATTTTTCCGTTACCTATTATGTAAATAGATATGAAATTTTGAATTTATGTTATAAAAATCTGTTTTGGAGCTGTTATGCCATTCCTGTTAAGTAATCAGCTCAAAGGTTCAACTTGCATAACAAAGTAGATTTTTCTATTCACATTCACAAGTTCCAAGTATCCACTATGCCAGCCTGATTAGCTACCCAGGTAATAGGTTGAGGTGGATTGAGTTAATCACCCAATAATTGTAAGCACGTAACCAATTCCCCGTGACACTTTGCACTAGCCGGCTTGTTCTTCATGTGATTCATAGGGCTATGCTCAGCTTCTTCCATTAGTTCACAAAATTCAACATGTGTTATAGATTCATCCCCTGATTAGAAAAATGGCCCACCATAAATCTCCAAAGCCTAATGAAAGAATAGTGGACTTAGAAAAAAGATGGTTTGGACGTTAGAACATGGTTATGGGTTTTAAGATATGAATGGTCAAAAAGATTGGTTCATGGCTTTTAGAAAAAATGAGCAAGTGAATTTTATAGTGAAATGCAGATTAAATGGCCTTGATGAAATAGTTTGAAAATGTTATCTCTTAAAATGGGTATTTGGTTTCAAAATGTGGATAAAAATGGACTTAAAAATGGATCTAAAATGAAATGGATTTGAATATTTGAGATATGATTTCTAAGAGTGGAATGGTTTAAAATGGAATTTGGGTTTAGAATGGATATGAATAACGGTTTACAGTTGGAATGGATATCAAAAGTGGATTAGAGTTTATGGTATGGGGTGGATACAGATTTACAAACTTGTATCTCGAAGTCCAAATATCTTAAAGCGCTTGCCCAATCCAAATCCCAACTCAAATACTCCATGATTTCCGCCTCGAATCAACTTCAATCTCCTCCCTCATTAACTTGTATTATACACAATGAACATTAATCAACTGAGAGAATAATTTTGTCCTGACCACAATATAAATCCACAACTGGATCTCATGTCAAGATGCCTTTGTCATAAACCCTAGTCATCATCTTCAATTGATGAATATCAACCGAGTCGCACAGAAGATAAGAAACCATGATCCCATGCCTCAAGAGAACATGCGAATGTATGATTAAGTCATGACCTAATAGAGATGCAGATGAATGTGAAGCATAAGCCAGTTAGCGGTTAGAAAAAAGGAGGGCAAATTTTGGGGTGTTACACTAAGACAGAAGAGGAGCATGTGACCCACCTGTCAAAATTATTTCAGCGGCTAAGAAAGTACAAACTCTGCTTGAATCCAAACAAGTGCACCTTTGGTGTCCGTTCAGGGAAACTTTTAGGGTTCATCGTCATCCAGAAAGGAATTGAGGTTGATCCTGACAAGGTCAAGGCCATTCAAGAAATGCCTTCTCCGAAAACTGAAAAACAAGTCAGAGGGTTCCTGGGACATTTGAACTACATCTCCAGATTCATATTCCTCATGACCGCGACATGTGCCCGATTTTCAAATTACTCAAAAAGAATCAGGACTGCGTTTAGACAGAGGACTGTCAAACTGCCTTCGACAGTATCAAGGAATATCTGTTGAACCCACCGATTCTATCACCTCCAGTGGAAAGAAGACCACTGATCATCTATTTAACAGTCCTGGAAGACTCAATGGGTTGTGTACTTGGCCAACAAGACGAAACAAAAAGGAAAGAGTTTGCCATTTACTATTTAAGCAAGAAATTCACCGACTGCGAAACTCGGTACACTATGATCGAAAAAACTTTTTGTGCTCTGGCTTGGGCAGCCAAACGTCTTCGCCAGTACATGATTCGTCACACTACTTGGTTGGTCTCCGAAATGGATCCGATCAAGTACGTCTTTGAAAAACATGCTCTCACGGGAAGGATTGCCCGTTTGCAGATGTTGTTATCAGAATATGACATAGAGTACCATGCTCAGAAAGCCGTTAAAGGAAGTATTTTAGCCAATTATTTGGCTCGTCAACCGATTGACGATCAAGAATCAGTCGGGTTTGACTTCCCAGATGAAGATGTCATGTATCTAAAAATGAAAGACTGCGATGAACCGCTACCCAGTGAAGGGCCAGAACCAGGTTCCCAATGGGGACTTATCTTTGACGGAGCAGTCAATCATTACGGAAATGGAATTGGGGCAATCATTGTCACCCCTCAGGGTACCCACATTCCTTTCACTGCCAAACTGACATTCAAGTACAAAAACAACGAGGCCGAATACGAAGCTTGTATCATGGGTCTCGAAGAAGCGATTGACTTAAGGATCAAGAACTTGGACGTATATGGCGACTTATCCCTGGTTATCAATCAGATCAAACGAGATTGGAACACATACCAATCAGGATTGATTCCTTACAAAGACTATGCGAGAAGGTTATTACCCTTCTTCAACAGAATTGAGTTTCATCACATCCCTCGTGATGAGAATCACATGGCTGGTGTATTAGCCACTCTCTCTTCCATGATTAGTGTAGGTCAATGGAATGACGTACCTAAGATCAACATAATGCGCCTTGAACGGCCCGCTTACATCTTCACGATTGAAGCAGTCATAGATGACAAACCTTGGTATCACGATATCAAATGCTTCATTCAGAAATAGGAATACCCACCTGGGGCACTAAGAAAGGACATAAAGACCCTCAGAAGACTGATTGGCAGTTTCTTCCTGAGCGGCGATACTCTTTATAAGAGAAACTTTGACATGGTTTTGCTCCGATGTGTAGATAGACCAGAAGCAGATATGCTGATAAAAGAAATTCATGAAGGATCCTTTGGCACTCATGCCAATGGACACACAATGGCGAGAAAAATCCTAAGAGCAGGGTACTACTGGTTGACCATGGAATCCGATTGCTACAAGTACATGAGGAGGTGTCACAAGTGTCAGATATACTCAGACAAAATCCATGTACCGCCAACGCATCTCAAAGTTCTTTCTTCCCCATGGCCTTTTTCCATATGGGGAATCGACATGATTGGCATAATTAAGCCCAAGGCTTCGAACGGACATCGGTTCATCCTGGTGGCCATCAATTATTTCACCAAGTGGGTCGAAGTAGCATCATACACCAATGTAACCCGACAAGTCGTGGTTCGATTTATCAAAAACAATATCATCTGCCGTTATGGTGTTCCGAGCCAGATCATTACTGATAATGGATCTAACTTGAATAATAAGATGATGAAAGAGTTGTGCGCTGAGTTCAAGATCGAACACCATAACTCATCTCCCTACCGACCCAAGATGAACGGAGCGGTAGAAGCGGCTAACAAAAACATCAAGAAGATCGTTCAAAAGATGGTTATAACCTATAAAGACTGGCACGAGATGCTACCCTTTGCTCTCCACGGTTATCGCACATCTGTCCGCACTTCAACAGGGGCAACCCCTTTCTCTCTAGTATATGGCATGGAAGCAGTGCTCCCCATAGAAGTAGAGATCCCATCAATCTGGGTATTGATGGAAGCTAAGCTTACAGAAGCTAAATGGTGTCAAAGTCGACACGACGAACTGAATCTGATCGAAGAAAAGCGAATAACGGCACTATGCCACGGTCAGTTGTATCAGCAAAAAATGAAGAAGGCGTTTGACAAAAAGGTCCGACCTCGCGTCTTCAGGAAAGGAGACCTTGTGCTTAAAAAGATACAGTTATTCCTCACTGATTCCCGGGGCAAGTGGACTCCGAATTATGACGGCCCCTATGTGGTCAAGAAAGCTTTCTCAAGCGGCGCCTTGATACTTGCGACCATGGACGGAGAGGAGTTTGCCTACACCACGAATGTTGATATAGTCAAGAAATACTTCGCCTAAACTAAAAAAAAAAAACGTCTCGTTGGATTGAAAACCCGAAAGGGCGGTCCAGGCAAAAATTAGAGACACGATCAAAAATCATCTCGGTGGATTGGAAATCTCAAAGTACAATCCAGACAAAAATTAGGGATAATGGCAAGTAACTATGTCCAACAGAGGCGAGTCCCTCAGCAGCAGTTACGTCATCCGTCCGGAAAACTTCGAGCAAGGTCATCTTCGACAGAAGCTCAGGATGTCCGGAATTCAAAGTTGGTAGAAGGATAGTGGTCGTTATGTATTAATGCAGCCCTTTCCCTTTAAATTACCATTTTCTAACTTTGTAAATACTCTTTGGGATCACGCGTTTGGCTGATTTCCATCTTATCAATAAAATTTGAGCCCCTGTGCTTTTGTTTGCAATTCTTATTTGTTTTAGCTTTACAGAACGACATTTTAATATGATCAACGATTCTTGAAATAAAACAAAAATGAATTTACTTGTAAAACTGTTCTGCTTATTAAAATAAAGATGGCAATTCTTTTGACTTTCGAACATCGAAAGAACATCGATTGCTTCTCCAAAAGTAATCGAGCTTCAAAGTGAAGAATCAAAGTATTCCTTTTAAACCAGTACGCCTGAACGAAGGATCAATTGTGTCAGAGACCTTGTTTCATCTGACACACCCCGGTAGAGTGCTTACCTCCTACGCCCGACCCGCGTAGCTCCCAATAGGGATTATCTCTCCTAAGCAAGGCGGAATTGCTACTCTTGGACCAGCGATACATCTTCGTCCCTTGCGATGGCTGAGTATCCAGTCGTGTTCATCCATCAGTCTGTGTGTCGCGTCAGTTTTGTCAGCATAGACATACATACATCATGCATTATTTATTTACATTCATGTTCATATTGCATCACTATCACCCTAGTCGGTCTTATCCCTTGGTGATAAACATCCTCTTGTCAATCGAGTTGCCAATCCTTTCCTTGTCAGGAAACGTCGTGTCTGAGCAACCGCTTCTCCACTTTGCTGCTGAACTAAAGTTGGTTCTTTGACCACTTTGATAACTTGAATCTCTGAAAAGGCAGGAAAACCCTCAGCCGATGTCACTCTTCGCCATTGAAGATGATATCTTCGCTTTCCCGGATTAAGGAAAATCCCTAGAGAAAGCTCTCAACTAAAGACTTTCGGCAACACATTGGTTCTTCTCTCCAGAAATTCAAAGTCAACAAAGTCATCGGCACCTCAAAATTGGATCACATCATATGGCGTTTCTCCGAGGAGATCCCGAGAAAAGATGGTGTAATATTCCCCAAGCAGACAGCAGTCTCGCAAGAGACTCGCTCTCCCAAGTAGATTCGACAAATGGCATCTCCAAATAGAGAAGTTTGTGCACCTCTATAACTCAGACGATTGAGTTCCCCAGCAACTCTGACGTCAAAATTTTTTCCGTCAAATGGCATCTCTCCCCAGGAAAATTCGGCGAGAAGTTTGAGGAGAACTACTACAAATAGCGTCCATTGTTAATAAAGTTTATTGACAAAAGAAACTGAGACCAGTTCTTTGGTAGGAAACCAAGAACGAGGGGAAGTTCATTTCAGAAACTAAGACCAGTTCCTTGGTAGGAAACCAGGATCGAGGGGAAGTTCGTTTCAAAAGAAAACTGAGACCAGTTCCTTGACTGAAGACCAGGATCGAGGGGAAGTTTTACCTTTTCTAAGCATCGTTACTTAGTAAAAGAAGATGAATGCGTAAACTACCATTCATAATCGCCATCAAAATTTCGAGTATTCCGATATTTAATCCTCTTGCACCCCGAATGCCCGAATACCTTCGCCATTCATACCTTCGGGTCGAAGAAGATTAAATAGGGGCATCTGTCATGCCACAAATTTTGACCACTAAGATTCCCATCATTGTGGAAATCATCATCACAATATGGATGAACCATAATACCTCATTAGTCTCCCCAAAGATGGGTGACCATCCACTACAAACAGAAATTAGGGTTTCAGGCCCTCTCAGAGCTCTTAGGCAAAGGATCAATCAAAGATGGCATTACTCTAAACTGAGTTAAAGTTTTCTCCTTTAGCTTTATTTGTTGAACAAACTAACAATACAGCATGGAAGCTCTACAACCGAGTAAGTGTTTACCCGCTTTCATTTACCGCTTTCATATGTATATAACTGTACTGTGAGGCTTTTTCACTGTAAGTCCTCTTTCATAAACTCATATCAACTGTGTAATAATAGTATAGATATTTAGAGTTTCCCCGGCAACTACATCTAGAACTAGACAAAACCTCGCCTCCTTACATCAACATTAGATAACTAGATCTAAGGAATTTCCCCATGAACAGTTCATATACAGAAGGACATTGTTCCATGTGAAACCCCATCTGGAACTGTTCATCAGCCTCCTCTTAGGCTTAGTGCAAGGACCCGCAGGCTTCCTAAAAGCATCCCCGCCTCCTCTTGGGCGTTGTACAAGGACCCGTCGGCTTCTTAGAAGTTTTCACAGCCTCCTCTTAGGATTTATATAATGATTCTTCCTCCAGGAAGAAGACCTCCTCTTGGGCTTCGTACAAATTGTCCCTCGGCTTCTTAAAAGTTTCCAGCCTCCTCTTGGGCTTCGTACAAATTGTCCCGACGACCTCCTAGAGGTATAGGAACAGAAATTAGTCATCTTAATAGAACAGTCTTTCAAAGAGTCTAGATCTCACTACTACTGTTTCTTAAGCATAGTGCAAAAGATAAAACTCGTAGACTCGGACAGTCTAGAGCTCCATTGGATTCCCAATTTCCCTAGAGAACTGGAAATAATCTGCACCCTCAAATCAAATCTATGAGTATAACATTACTCATATAAGAACTGATTTTCTCTTTGAACCAACATACTAGACCAGTCACTAAACTGAAACAATTACTTTAGCCTCCTCTTGGGCTTTGTACAATGATTCTCCCCAGCGGAGCTAAATCCTTTACCCTCCATCTCGGGCTTCGTACAAGATACCAAAACACTTTCTTGTTGAGTATAAAAGACTCTCTTGTTGAGTCAAACAACTTTTAGCCTCTGTCTCGGGCTTCATACGAGACACCAAATCACTCTCTTGTTGAGTATAAAAGACTCTCTTGTTGAGTCAAAACAACTTTTAGCCTCCATCTCGGGCTTTGTACGAGATACAAAATCACTCTCTTGTTGAGTATAAAAGACTCTCTTGTTGAGTCAATCCCCTTTAGCCTCCATCTCGGGCTTCGTACGAGATATAAATCACTCTCTTGTTGAGTATAAAAGACTCTCTTGTTGAGTCAATCAACTTTTGCCTCCATCTCGGGCTTCGTACGAGATACAAAACACTCTCTTGTTGAGTATAAAAGACTCTCTTGTTGAGTCAAAACTTTAGCTTCCGTCTTGGGCTTCGTACAAGACACATAAAAACACCCTCTTGTTGGGCCAATAGCCTCCTCTTAGGCTTGGTATAAGGAAACCTCCAGTTGAGCCAATCAACCTTTTAGCATCAAAGTTGTGCCTTGTTCATAACATACAAACATCACCAACTCCTTTTCCCCATCTAATTGTTGTAAGCGGAAAGCCTCTGGGTTATTTACATCCATGCCACTGTCCCTCTTTTAGCATGAGAAATTCCTAAGGAAAGATGGCATTACTCTAAACTGAGTTAAAAATCCCCTTTAACGAAATTATGGCATTGTTGGATTCACATATCCCAGTTAAAGTAATTCTCCTTTATAACCAGTCACCCAACTGTTGTGACAAACAGACCCCTCTAGAGATGACAAATTCTCTCTAAAGTCGAAACCCTTTAGCTTTATATCTTGGGCTTTAATCAAGATACAAATAGACTCTTCAGCTTCATATCTTGGGCTTTGAAAAAGATACAAACAAATCACCTTCAACTTCACATCTTGGGCTTCGAACAAGATACAAATCACTTTTAGCTTCATGTCTTGGGCTTTGAACAAGACACCAAAACACCATTTCCTCCCATAGAATAGGAGGAACTACGATCGCTGTAATTTCCCTGTTTTGGTAAACGGGAATACATAGGCATAAGATTGAAAAAAAAATCTTAGCGAGCACAATAATCATAAACCCAAAATCCCATACCTTCACACATCAATCGAAAAGCATCAGTCCTAACATCCTCACAAATGATCATGTCACACTGTGTTCTTAACAAAATAAGCCAGAAAGAGGCCCCACTTCCATATAGCATCCGTAACTTAACAGACCGCTGTTTAAACTCAGTATGCAACCAGGGTTAGTTGGAGACATCTATTTCCCATCCTTCATCAGCTTCAATATGATAAAAAATAAATCAACCTGTAGTCCCCCAAAGAGAGACAGTGCTTAAGAACCACGTCCAAAATCGCTAGCTACACTTAGGAGTTGCTGTTATTCCCCTTGCATCTTCGCTTTCCTGAAGTTTGTAACCTTCAGGCCCAGCGGTTTCTGCTGCAGTTTTTGGATCTTCTGTGATCGGCGAAATATATCCTTTCGGGATATAGTTGAGTGGCATGCCCCAGGGACGATCTTTAGGCATGTTGTACCGAGGATCATACGTCTCCACTATGGGCGTAGATGTGATCTCTGAGATCACATTCCTTTGCTGTTGTTTCTGAGCTGCTACCAGAGATTGTATGTCATTATGAAGTTTTCTCAGATCTTCTTTCAGAGTGTCGATTTCTTCTCTCAACTCTCTGTTCTCTTCCTCGAGATCATCCATTTTTTTTGTCGATTGGCCCGAGTATTGTACGAATGGGACAGTTTGACTCTAGAATTGAGACACAGACGTGAGATTCGTAGAGAAGGAGAATGCGTTATGTGAGAATGATGAATGATATGCAATAATTATATTTTAATTAATTTTAATCAAAAGAAACTTCCACAATTGGATTGTAAATATCATACAGTGGGGAAACCCCGTTTTATTGAATTCAAAGATTGCGGAAATGGAAATACAGTAATTTACAAAGTGCTATAAAAGGAAATGTATAAACTTATAGATCCTGAGTCCTCTTTGAGGAGAGCTCAGGTGCTGGTTCTGGTTGAAATATTGCATGTTATAGCATGTTGAAAATTTGTGATGTTGCACTGTTGGTTGAGGTTTTATGAATCATGTAATAATTTTTAATAAAAACTAAGAACATATTCGTGTCCCTGAGAGTTTTTACTCCAACTTTGATTTTTATTTCATCTGATTTGGTGGAGTAACGAGTAGGATATGAGGGCTGGAAATTCTGGCCATGTTTGATGCTTTAGGGCACGCGAGAGAAGAGAGAACGAGGGACGAAGAAGGAGTTGGTGGCCCCCAGTCAGTCCAACATGGCGCTGAGGTGGCCATTTGGGTTGGTTTTTAAAATAAAAACAATTTGTATCATATAATGTTTGGATGAGAGCGTAGCACCGCTGGTCCATGGAGGAGGTTGTGTGTATTGGAAAGCGAAGGGTCTGGGGTTCGAATCCCCCTCGCCCCAGACCTTTTCCTTTTTATTTTTCCCATCTGTTGCACTTGCCTTGATATATTATTAAGTGTTTGCCCCATATGTCCACAGCACGCTCTTGGTTCAGTTGGCAAGGCTTTTGAGCCCTAAGCCCCATGGTGTGAGTTCAAGTCTCTTGTGAGACATTTCCATTATTTTTATCACTTGTTCCGTTTTCATTTTTATGGTTTGTAACTTGTTTTAAAAAGTCCATAACTTGCTCATTTTTTACTCTTTTTGAACCATTCTTTTTGAAAAATGTTCCTTAAGATGTATATTTTCTAATTGTGAAAAGAAATTGGTAAAAATAATTTTTTTGAAACATTTATTAATGTTGAAAGTGAGAGGCTTTTTTAGGGTTTTCATAAAAAACACCTTGACTTCTCTGCTTTCTTGTCTATATTGATGAAAAGAGACCTAATACATATTGTTCAAACCTTGTATGATGTTGTGACATTATGTACCCTTGTTTCACTTTATTTCCTTGAGGTCTAATGTGTTATTACATGTAAATATTCTTTGAAATGCCATGAAATCTCTTTAGATCATTTGCCTTGTAACATGAGTTTGTTTGATCAAATATGTGACATGTTTATGTCTTGAAACTTGAATGCCATGTTTGAACCACCTTTGAGTGTTTAATGTCTTGAGTTTGTCACCTTTGAATGCATGAATTTTAAGATAGTGTCACATTCTTTTGGTTTACCTATACCACTTATGTTTGCTAAACATTTCCACATATGCTCCCCATGAAGTGTCTTGGTCTTTACCATGCTCTTATTTTCATCTTGTTTATGATATTTGTTTATCTTATAACTTCATTAAGTCTTCCCCCAAGTGAGGCTAGTTTTTTAGCTCTCCTCTTTAACCCTCATTATTCCCCTCCTTCCAAAGGAAAGACTCTCTATTGACTTTTAAGTCATAGATAGATCATATACCATCTTGGCCTCATAAAAGCCTCTTCTCCCTTTAACCTTATTAGGTTCCCCCTCTTGTGAGCACTATCATCATAGTGCTTACATCTCTCCATGACCTCCTCAGAGCCACTTATCTCATGACTTAGGTTTGACCTAGAGTTCTTGAACTCTATGGGAGCATCATCATTATGATGTTCCTTTTCCCTTTGGCCTTCTTAGACCCATTTACCTCTTAACTTAGAAATAGGTTAGAGTTCTTCAACTCTATGTGATTCTCATCATCATGAGTATTCACTTACTCCTCATAACTTAGACTAAGAGAGTTTCTTAAACTCTACATGAGCTCATATTCATTCCTCTTGGAATTTTGGCCATAGTCAATGTTTCTTCACCCTTAGTTAAGTGAACTATGATTGCTCTGATTCTTTAGTCAGGATACGTAGGCACAAGATGCGACGTCTTGGCGAGCATACTTAGTATATACCCCTAGGTCTTTACCTTCAACCTTAGTACCTTGGTCTTCACCATAGGTCTTCATCCATACCATTTGGTCCTTACCTTTATCATTTTTTGTCTTCACCATAGGTCTTTACCTTAACCTTAGTAGATTCCCTTAGCAAGCAAACATAACATAACACACATACATACAAGAGGTTCCTGTAGAGTACTACAGATACTTAGGGTGCTAATACCTTCCCTTAGTATAACCAACCCCCAAGACTATATCCTCTTAGGGTTTTCTTCGATCTTTACCCTTTCCTTTGGATAAATCAAAGCTCGGTGGTGAATTTCAAATTTTTGTGATTCAAGTTAATTAATAGCTTGACATCTGATTCTCACCGCAACAGGAAATGGCGACTTCACTGGGGACTCAAATTGTGGGTTAAGCCCACCTTGTTTGTGCTTGTGTATTTATGTTTTTGCTTGCATATATGTTTGTACATATCTGTATATCTGTATGCCTGTTTTGTTGGATTCTTCTGTTTGGCAGGGTGTTATTATTGAGTGGTGAGATAAGTCCTAGCCCGGACTTGAGTGCACTTATTATAGGACAATGGTATATTCAAGGAGGCTTGGAGGGAGCAGATTCCCGAAAAGTTGACTTGAGACACAATCACTCAGTTGAGGCCCTCTTGAGAGTCTAGTCATGTTGAACGAGTCTATTCGTGAAAACGTGCTACTCTCGACCTAGGTTCCCTTGATATTAAGAACCGTAGTTACCTCTAACCCCACTTAGCCTTTTTAGTATGTAGTGCGAGGACTATGAGGGAGTCTATTCCCGAATCAGTTGCTACGCGATACTACACTCAGACGAGATTCTCTTGAGAATACTATTGACTACCGAGTCATTCGGGAAATCCATAATATCTGAAAGATTGGTTGTCGACTCTGGGAACTTCTTAGAACCCTGTTCTACAGTTGATAAACCAATAGTACATGCCAATTGGGATGGGTGAACCATGGCTCCATGCTCATAACCTTAACCTAAGCCCTTTGTCTGTGTGTTTGTACATTTGTGAATATGTGTGCATCTTTGTGCTTTCTTTTGCATTCATACATCATAAGCATTCATTTCATGTCAGTTTCATGGAACTCAGACCTCCCTTTTGTGAATATCATAGGGACATCATGGACAGTTCCAGAAGGAATACCGTGAAATACACTTTCAAGAATCCTAAATTGGATGACCTAAGGAGATTGGGAGATTTGCTGACAGACCCCAAAGGATTCAAGGACAGATATGGGAAGCTGTGGATTTTGTTGAATAAGTGTTGCGGTGAGAATCGGATAATAAGCTATTAATTAACTTGCATCACATATTTTTGAATTCACCACCGACTTTGATTTATCCAAAGGAAAGGTTCAAGATCGAGAAAAACCTAAAGGGGGAGATCTAAGGTTCGGGGGTTGGTTATACTAAGGGAAGGTATTAGCACCCTTAATATCTGTAGTATTCTACAGGAACCTCTTGTTTAGTTTGTGTTATGTTATGTTTGCTTGCTATGATAATCTGCTAAATGTAAAGGTAAAGACCTAAGGTATGTACACTAAGTTTGCTCGCCAAGACATCGCATCTTGTTCCAACGTATCTGATTAAAGAATCAGAGCAACCGTAGTTCACCTAACTAAGGGTGAGAGAGGAACCATTTACTAGGGCCAAAGTTCCAAGGGGAAATGAGTATGAGCTCATATAGAGTTTAAGAAACTCTCTAAGTCTAAGTTATAGGGGGGAAAGTTTGTACTCAAAGTGATGAGTCTCACCTTAGAGTCCAAGAACTCTAACATTGTTGTAAGTTGTAGGATTGAGTGGCTGTGAGGCCAAGGGGAAAATGGCTATGACTATAAGGTCAAAGCCTACCTATGACTATGAGGTCAAAGGTAAAAGATGGCTCTATGACTATGAGGTCAAGAGGGGATCCTATGACTATGAGGTCAAGGATTGATTATGAGATACCTTCGACCTTGAGGTCAATAGAAAAACTTTCCTTTGGAAGGTGGGGGAAGAATAACTTCTTATGAATAAGAATGTTACAAGTGATTTGAGATTCAAATGAACACTTATGGGTTCAAGAATTCAAAAAGATAGTGCGGAGATTAAGCAAAGATTAATTTCAATAACATGACATTCAAGTTTCAAGACATTAACATGTCACATAATGGATCAAACAAACTCATGTTGCAAAGTAAAAATGATTTAAGAAGATCCCATGGTATTTCAAAGGATATTTTCATTTTAAAACACATTTAAACTTCAATGAAACAAGGTAGAACCAAGCATACAATGTCAAGACATCATACAAGGTTTAAACAACATACATTAGGTCTAAGTAAACATGGCAAAAGGAATAAAAGAAATCAAGTTGTTCTTATAAAACCCTAAAAAAGGCCATTCATTTCCAACATTGATATATGTTTCAAAAATAATTATTTTTACAATTTTCTTTCCATACTCAGAAAATAGACATGTTAAGAAACATTTTGCAAATAGAATGGATCAAAAAGGATTAAAATTGAGCAAGTTATGATCTTTTGAAATCAAGGCATGAACCATGAAAATAGAAAATAAACAAGTGATAAAAAAGTAGGGAAATGACTCCCATGGGTATTGAACACGTGCCCTTACGCTTGAGTCCAAAACCTTTACCAAACCAACCATTGCGCGCGCTTTATCAATTCATGGCAGCAAAACCACATATATGAAACAAAACATTTTCAGAAATTACAAACAAAAGGATTGGGGCGAGGGGGATTCGAACCCCAGTCCTTGTTGTCAATTGGCGTGTGTTCTTACAACTGGGGTGGCCATACATCCTGTGTATGTGCCCACCCCACAAACACTTAACCCTTTGTACGCTTGAGGAGAGGAAGAAAACCAAAACCCTTGACTCAACAAACCCAAGACCAAGGCTGGTTTTACTCAAACAAGTCCAAATATACAAAGCTATCCTTGGCAAACTATGCCTCACATTCATTACAATGGTCCCAATATAATGACAAGACAAACAAAACTTCACCAATTCCAAATAACATCAACTCAAACAAACTTGAATAAATAAAATGTAATGAATCTTGTCCCCCACCACAAACTGTCAGTAGTGCTTTCTGAATCAGAATCAAAGGCAAACATGATCAAGTGGAAGTTGCATTTTAGTGAGAACTCATGATAAGATCAGTGTGATATCAAAATAAATTCAACATTTTGGGATGTACAAACATCATATTATCAAAACTAGCAGTGTACAGAGATGTAGCTCATGTTCAAAGACATTCATTTGAATACACCTAGAGGCTGATTCGGATGCAAGAAACAAATATTCATGAAGACCAAAGGAAATGGCAGTGCAGGTAGTGCATAATACCAAACTAACATGTTCATACCAGATTAAAACAGCATCATGACCATGGCACTACAAAGTATTCTAACATGTCATGGACTTTTCAAGAACTGTTTTAAGAATTGCAAATCTTAACATGACCACCTATTGTACTAAAGCAGTACAGATGCAAGGCAAATTTAACAGCTGGGCATGTGTATTGAAAGTAAAAAAATCCAACATCCATTCTGTCAGCATGATAACAGTTAGGCATATGGTTACATAACAGTCAAGAAATCCCTAAAGCAAAGAACATGATGATACTTAGCACAAACCTCAAACCAAATCTTTTATGTCAGTTAGATCAAGACCAGTAATGTATAGACACGATGAGACAACTCAGGCCTATAAACCTAATACATGAGTACATGGATATTAAGACAACATACTCTCAAACACTTTATGCATATGATCTGGAGCAACAAGGTAAAAGCAACACTATATTCACTATAACAGTATAATATCAAACCGCATTCTTTCATGTTGTTCACAGATAAAACTCAAAACTTGACATACTGATGTGAAAAGAAACAGTTTTCAGGTTAACAACAATACATGAATTCAGCAATATTTCCCTCATGATCACTTGATAAAATGCAAACAAATCAACATGGCAGCAGCGTGATCAAGATATGGTAGGCACATGAGCTGAGGATTATCAGTATGAGAGGGCAAAGAACAAAACAGAACTTGGTTATTAACATGACTTCAAACAAAAGCCTTATATTGTTCTTGCAAAACTAAACTAAACATGGACAATCTGAAAATAAAACAGCCTCATCATAAAGCTATGAACAATGTATCATCCCACTGGTTGTTTCAGGCATCATGTAAGTTCAATAAGATCATGGTAGTGCTAGGTTTCAATCAACACAGTCAATAAAACATATAAACTTGGTTATATGACATGATGCTATGTTGTTAAAAGGTGGTGAAAGCAAAACTCCATCAGGCCAGCAAACAAAAACCAATACTATTAACTTATGCTAATATAGAGTGAACCGCTTGAAAATGACTCAAGCTCATAGTAATGATACCAAAAGAGTTTCATGCTATCAGTTAGCAGCATATCACATGCTTTTAAACATATTCATAAAAAATGATTCGGAATGCAAGATGCACTAATATATGGAGCATGGCAGGAGGTTATACTTCATGAAGTATTTGGCTCCAATGTCAATCACGAATTCATAGAGGAACTCAGTTCGACAAGAAATAACATGTTATGCTTATAGGTACATCTGAATATAGGCAAACACAGGAATAGATATCACATGTAATGTTAAAGCCAAATGAATCCACAACAAAACTTCTATTTTAGAGGCAAAACCATCAAAAGCTTTTCATTCAAGAAGAAATGTTATGTTAAAACAGGAACATGTAAACAAGAACAACACAAACTCTATTTCACATGGATATCAAGCATTAACATGACCAATACTTCACAAATAGTAGTGATGGTTTCAACCAACATATTCTCTTATTACCAAAGTTCTGACCAAAGGCATATATTTGTCATGGCAGATAGTTTACAACCAGGTTCATAGGTAACAATCACCCTAAGTCCCTAAACAAATAACATCATCCAGAGGAAAGCACAAAAAAAAAGTTATGAGCACGATAGTAAGAACAAGAATAAACTAACTTACCCCTTTTGACATATCAGCAGCAACAAAGGTTTTACCTCTCTTTAAGGTAGTAAGCCATGAACAAAAGTTTTAGACATCATGGTACACAAAACTTTCATCACGTATAAATGTGACATAGAAACAACAGGCATAACATTCATAAAGAGAGCAATGGAAACATGAATATTTGCATAAACATAAACAATAAGTGAAAGGATAATGCTTACCAAGTGGAATAGGTCCACTGCAATTTCCAATATGCACAAACTTCCCTTGTTGAAACAAACTCACTTCCAATGCCAAGCCTTTCCCTCTTCCTCTCCTTGCAGAACTTGAAAACTCGAATGATATTTAGAGTGTTTTGTGAATGGTTGTTGGTGTCAAATGCAAGGAAACTGAGCTACTACTTATAGGTGAGGCAAGAGAGCTCAAGGTATGGTCTTCTGCCAAAAATGCCAAGTCTGCCCTTCCTTTTTCGTGTGAGTTTTTCAAACTTGCAGAGTGAAATCTTCCAAAGATCTCTGAGCCTCTGAGCAGGACTGTTGAGAACTGATAGGTGCATTGCTCAATGAATAAACAACGTTATTTCCGCTTTTGGAAAGTTTCTCTCTCCCTCCCACTTGCATCAACAAGCCATAAACTCATTTTTTAATGCCAATCAGTTTGAATTTCGTGGAGAAGCTTGTTTACATGTTAACTATATCATTAGAACTTAGAAATGATGGAAATTAGTGATTCGGGAAGTGTTAGAATCAAAATCCAAAAGTTAGTTTCTTGAATGTTAAGGAATGAAACCCTCATCTTTGACTCTTCGAAACTCCCAGCTCCCTTGATGGATGGAGGAGTTCTAGTACTCTTTGGAAAGCTCTCATTGCCCTCTACAACTTTCATGACCAAGGGTTTTTTATTTGAGGCCTGGATCTTTGAGAAAAACTGGGTCAAAGTTAGCTTGTCATTAGGGCAAAGGATGCTGAAAATTCACCAAGTCCTTGGGCAGTTTGGCTTCCAAGCTTCATAACTCAAAAACCATGCATTTTTTTTTGGAGAAAAGTCATATTTAACACTTTAAAGATCTTGGAAAGAACTTTCATTTGGGCTTTGAGTCACTCCATTTGGATGTGTGGTTTGGAAGTTATGACCATTTCAAGTTATCACAAGAGAGAGAATTTTCACATATGAAAAGTTTCATGATCATAAACTTACTTCCTTTGCAAGAAACTTCTTGAAACTTGATCTTGACACTTTAAATCATCAATAAGACATGTTACGATGATTTGAGGCAAAGGAGATTCCATTTGGATCAAAATCCCAAAGATTAGGGTTTCAGTCAAAACCCTAATTTTTACTGTGAATGCACTGAGATAAACCTCTGTGATCTTACTTCTTTCTTCATATTCAAAGTTCATAGAAGACCTTTAGGGATGTTTACTAACTCATGGAGTCATGACCTAGGGTCTGAAGGCACCTCCTGATGAAAACCAAGGCCAATGATCCATATGTCCTATAGAAACCCTAATTTAGGAGACAGGGTGAGACTGGGGCTCAAAACCTCTCATGATGGGAGCCAGATTACCTTGAATTCTTGTTGAGTGAGACCTCTTGGATGTAGATAACTCAAATGGTTGATGGACCAAGCAACTCTTGACTTGATAGGGGAAAATTCTTCAGTGGTTCCTCAGGTTAAAACCCTCATTCCATACTTTGGTCTGGTGATCCTTTGTTGACTTGACTTAATCCAAAGTCTTAAGATCTTGGTTTTAAACAACTGGTGAATCTTTGTGATGATTGTCCACCATAGAATACCTTAGGAGGCCTTGAATCTCTCTGTGTAAACCCTAATTCAAATATAAAAGAAACAAACTGCAAGATATGGGTTAGTTTAACAATGCACATATGATTGATCCTAAATGTCTATGCAAGATGTTATGACATCTAAGAGGTAAAATTTGGGGTACAACAATTTCTCCTATTTAAATAGCTTTACCGAATGGCACGAGGAAAGGAAATCCTCGGGACATCAAGGTGAAAGGTATTTAAATATAGAAAACTAAAAATTTTGCCCTTAGATGGAATGCAGATGCTAAGGACGAGCGACAGACATGCAAATGCTGACATGCCATGAACTTCTAGTATGACGATATGATGCCATGATAGTGCAAAAATGCAGACAGATCAGACACCCAAGATGAAGAGCAAATAACCATAAGTGAGTAACACTGGGGAAGGATGAAGGTTAGTATCCTTGAGGGAAACTTATTGAGGATACAGGCTAACCAACAAAAGAGACTCACTGGCGGGGACTCTGAGGAAATACTGGGGATAGAAATGAACTGAGGGTGACCCTACAGATCCTCACTGGAGATTGTAGCCAGAGACGTGTTCTCTACTGGGAAGAATCCAGGGAGATGGACGACAAGTTCATATGTGACCGGACGACACTGGGGTAATAAAGCACATTCTTACTGGGCATGAAACCAGAAAGAAGACATGATCTCTACTAGGGATCAGTTTGAAATAAAAGGATAGACATTCAATAAAAGATTTTCTGGGATTTGTTATACTGAAGAGTTAAAACGGGATCTTCAAGAAAAAACCAGGAAATACAGAGATGAACTCTGCGTGCCGGATGATGAAAAATCACAAGGACTTTCAAAGAGATACTGATAATGACTGAACCTCTGCTGCGAACCAGATTAAAGTGCCAACAATGATTGGACTCAGAAGTGATATGTCAGTATACACCAATTTGAGTTGGATAAGATACCAATTTGAGTTGGTTTGGGTACCAATATTAGCTGGATTTTGGATACCCTTTTGACAACGGGTTCAAATTTGACCTGGGGTTTAGATTCACTTTTGACCTGAGTTTTTTTTTTGGGGGTTCATATTTGACCTGGGTTTAAACGAAGGGTTCATGTTTGACCTGAGGTTTTGGTTCATGTTTGACCAGAGTTTCAAACAACGGGTTCATATCTGACTCGAAGTTTAGGTTCATATCTGACCTGGGTTTCAAACAATGGGTCCATGTTTGACTCGAAGTTTAGGTTCATGTTTGACTCGAACTTTAGGTTCATGTTTGACCTGGGTTTCAAACAACGGGTTCATATTTGACTCGAAGTTTAGGTTCATGTTTGACCAGGGTTTCAAACAACGGGTTCATGTTTGACTCAAATTTTAGGTTCATGTTTCACCTAGATTTCAAACAACGGGTTCATGTTTGACTCGAAGTTTAGGTTCATATCTGACCTGGGTTTCAAACAACGGGTTCATGTTTGACTCGAAGTTTAGGTTCATGTCTGACCTAGGTTTCAAATAACGGGTTCATGTCTGACTCGAAGTTTAGGTTCATGTTTGATCGGGTTTCAAACAACGGGTTCATGTCTGACTTGAAGTTTAGGTTCATGTCTGACCTGGGTTTCAAACAACGGGTTCATGTTTGACTCGAAGTTTAGGTTCATGTCTAACCTGGGTTTCAAACAACGGGTTCATGTTTGACTCAAAGTTTAGGTTTATGTTTGAACTAGGTTTCAAACAACGGGTTCATGTTTGACTCGAAGTTTAGGTTCATGTTTGACCTAGGTTTCAAACAACGGGTTCATGTTTGACTCGAAGTTTAGGTTTGAAATTCTGGTGCATGTGCAGAATTCAGATGTCCTAGAACATACCGTTCGACATCTGGTCTGACATGATCATAAATGGCAAGGTATAATCCAATAAACATGGTACTGAAAAGAAATAAGCAAGACACACAGAATTGTTAACCCAGTTCGGTCGAACACACCTACTCTGAGGGCTACCAAGCCAGGGATGAAGTCCACTATTAGTAGTATCAATTCAAAGCTAAACTACCCGTTTACAACTTATCACTTAATCACTACCCAATGACCCTTCTACCTAGATCCTCTCTAGATATGAGAAACCCTTCTCACTCCCAATCATCACAATGATGTCTAGCAGTTGACACTCCGCCACTGCATCAATGACTCTTTACCTACACAATAATTCAGCACAGAAGACACCCTTCCAAGACATAACTTAGAGTTACTTAAAAGCTTCCTCCAAGAACAATACTTCTCTTACTTAACAGTTTCGAGGATCACACTAACAAACTGTCCAACTCACAGGTCGAGTGGTACAGGAACCAACCCTAATAATAGGACTTTTACATCTTTGGTTGCGTTACAAAACTAGGTTACAGAGCATCTATATATAACCTATTCCCAACTGGATTTGGGCCTTCAAAATCGCAGCAAATAAGCTGCTACAAATCAGCAGAAACTTCTGCTACATAATAGGTCTTCAATCAATTCCTTCCTAATTTATCTCCATAATTAGAAAGTCATTATTCTTTAATATTCTTCTTGATTCTGACTTGAACCTTCCAGACCTATAAAACAACGCCACATAGGATAACATAATATTCCCAGAATATTCTGCATCTGTTAAATCATAACAGAATTTAACTGTCCAGCTCAGCACAGGCGCGATGTCGAATGATTCAGCATAGGACATCTTATCCGACATATTGCTCCAGATGATGAGAACTTCTCATCTCAACATGTCTCAGCATACAATAGGACTTCTTGCTTAACCTGTTCTTCTTAGCAA
Organism: Lathyrus tuberosus; assembly: GCA_022829125.1. NCBI lineage: Eukaryota > Viridiplantae > Streptophyta > Magnoliopsida > Fabales > Fabaceae > Lathyrus > Lathyrus tuberosus. The sequence goes on along the minus strand of JALAZF010000289.1, from coordinate 6,543,527 downwards.
GTAATCACGTCCTATTAAACATATTGCTGCTACAAGAACGACAGACCATGATTTTCTCTCACCACATAACAGAATGTAAACACACGTCAGTCTTCAAAAAAATACGTAGCAAATAAAACCAAAACAATCTCAACAGAATGTTACTTTGGACGTCGTGTTTAACATCACATCACAAAACCTTAACCTTCAGGTTTAGTGAGGTCCAATATGTCTGAATCTGTCATGACATAACCATGCATTCATACTAGCTTAGTGCAGCACAACATGCCAAGACATCACACTTGACATTTCCACAACCTGCAACTAAACTATACTGGAAGATACACATAAGCACATGTTAAAACAACTTTAGTGACATAAAGCTATCATATAGGTTTTAACAAAATTTAGCCAACACAAATACTGCATAGCTGCAGATCTAACAATCTCCCCCTTTGGCAAATTTTGGCTAAGACCATCATATCATATCAAATATATCAGCAGTAGAAGATAGTCACACACATCAGTAGCAGATAAAACAATTATCAGCACTGCAGCACCTACACAAGCAGATCAACACTCAATCTTCATCTGCACACATACACAACCTCACACAGCCACTCACACTAACTCAGAGAAGTTAGAACATCATATAGACCATCATATGTCAGTAGCACACTCATCTCCCCCTGACTCCAGCCAGCTTCCTCTCAAGGAAACAACCAAGGACACTGGCTACTACTACTTACTTCTCCCCCTTTTTAGCCATAATATGCCAAACCAAGCAACTATGCATTTAAGGGAAATCAACCAGAAGCAGAAAAAAAAACAGTAGTATTACTCCCCTTGACGTGGATAACTAGTGCACCTGAATGGAAGACATAAGACGCATCTTCATGTCTTCAAGAGCTCACTCCCAGTCCAGCCACCTGCTGAAGCACATTCATTTTGGCACCACAATCCCTTCTAACAAGAAAAAGTAGTCACTCACACATGGAGTTACATCATGCTATACATGAGGAACATAAGGATCACCATTCTCCTTCAAACAACCAGAGAGCCACAAAAACTTCAAATCCATAAAACTTCAAAACCACAAAGATCACATCATAGCCCATCACATCACAGAAGATCACAAGAACACAGGAACAGTATTCTCTCACCCAACTCTCCAAAGGCAATCATTCCCTATCATTCTCTCGTATGATAGTTTGGAATACTCCTGATCAGTTGATGAGTATCTTCACCTTCATACTTTCAAGCAATCAATACCTGATATGCTTCAGTCTTCTCTACATTCTCTATCCAAGGCAGACCTTCTACTTCATCATTCTCCCGTATGACTATGTAGACGCTCCTTAGGCATAAAGTAGACACCAAGCTCCAGAACCAGAGCAAAATCATCCTTCACCAAGGATATCCATCCCGGATAATGTTCCAACAACAAGTTAGAACATCTCTCACACACCAAGACATCATCACCATGATTCTTGATATGCTCCACCAACTGGACTTACTAAAGCATAGTAATCCAAAGAACTAGAGAAATACACTCTCATCCACCTTCAAGAAGAATAATCTCCTTGAGTCTTCAACTCATCACCCTTCTGCCCAAGAGTAACTTGTTCCAAGACAATCCTCAATCATAACCAGCTGCCACACTTTGATTATCTTGATTCTTCGAATCCACTTCTGAGATCAACCAAATGCCACAGTTTGATCACCTCATTCATGAATCCTCATATGAAAAAGCCAACTGCCACAAATTTTCTTCTTCATGTTTTTCAAAATTCTCACAAAGATATCCTGATCTACCCACTGAAATTGATCTTCAAATCACATGTTCCACTTGCTTACTATCAAACACACTTAGAATCTCTAAGTCATATAATATCTTCTTCTTCTTGCAGGTCCAGCAAACTGCCATGAGAGCAATCTTTATGAAGCATTCAATTTTCATTCCTGTAGATCATCCTATCTTAAGCTGATGTGCCACATCACCAACTGAGACTTCTGATGTTAAGCTAGATGTCAGAACATTATGACATCCAACTGTTAAATTCAGCTCTTCCTTCTGCCACTCAGAAGAACCTCCTCCCTTTGCAGAAACAGATTTCCATGCTCTCATAGACTTGATTCAACAATCAAGTTTGAGTAGACAACCTCCATCCTGCTCAGAAACCCCAAAGACTTCAAACCTACCACATCTGAGTCTTCAGAGAATAAGTAGTTCAAGACTACCCCATAGTTATACCAAATAATGCCACTTTCCTTAGTAGAGCCGTCAGTAGAAAGCCAGAGATAACAACCACTTATCCTCGACTTTAAAAAAAAACCATGCTCTAAAGCACCTAGATCAGAAATAAACTGATCCATCCATCAAGATTATGATGTCTTCATAGTCTTCCATCTCCATCTTCAGCATCAACAATATCCAGACCAGCTTCTTGCCAGGAAATTTTCCAGAAATACACGACTCTTGTCACACAAGACTGAAGCAAATCCTCAGGCCAACTCCCAAGAAATAACAGATGCTAAAGCTTACGCAGTACCCCTCCCATGATTCTGCACAAACTCTGATGATGAGATGTTTCAAACATCGTGTTGAACATCACCAATCTTGAATCACAAGGATAATCAATCAAATATTTGTGAACTCCACAAACAACAATTGATCTTAAATCCTTGTATAATAGCCCTACTTCACTGCTGTAGCTGAGCTCCACCAGATCATGTCATGAACACTTATAAAGTATTCAGTCTTGTTGCAAGTATCTTTTTCAATGACAATGTTGAGATACCAAGGCTGCCACTCTTGACTCAAGTAACTAAGACTTTCTCTGAACAAGTCTTCTTTACCTCAACAAATCTTCAAACAGATTGGATTCACTCTTAGGGTCAAGAGAGATGCATCATTCCTTGCTGTTTTTGTGAAAGGTGAAAATAAATCACCTCCACGATCTTCACCCCTTTGCTTCCTAGGAAGCACCTCCTAGTCTGAAGAATAACTAGAAGACTCCAGAACATGACTCAGTTGCCTTGATTGGACTTGATCATCATATCAAGTGTCTTCAACAACTTAATCAACAAGAAATCATCAAACCCCTAGAGCATGAGTTTGATAATTCATCTTACCCTTCAATCTGACTTCAGCATACATGATGAAGCCACTCACCCATGTACAAAGTCATACCAGACTCAACCATCACAAAGACATCCCTCTGCTCCCGACTTTGGAATGCTATGTGACATCACACAAGAACAGAAAACGAGTAAGGACAGCTACAATCTTCCTTCAATCATAACTCCAGAATCCCACACTTCTAGAGCTCTTCAATCAGAACCTCATGCAGCGGAACTACCAAGGAAACAGATCCTGCTTGCCCTAATAAGATGTCAGAACATCTTATAAGACACATCAACAAAAGAACTAGCCACTTCTTTCGTAGATGTTGTGGAATCTCCCTCAGCAATATGAACAACCAGGAATTTTCCATCAGATATATATATGCAGCGGAACACACACCAGAAAACTCCTCTACAACCTTCAGGCAAAACATAATAACCCATGCCACTCCATGTGCAATAGGTCAACATATGTTTGAAAATAAATCAAACCACACAGCAGCTCACCACCAAAGCTACAAGCCTGATAACAGACAGGTCCAATACACATTGTCATGAACAGTCCATCCTCCACTTCTAGGGACCATTCAAACAACAATATAAACTTCTCCACGTTCAAACAACTTTTCAGTAGAAAGCTTCTACCTTGACCATGAACCAAAAAGTATCTTCCCTCGGATCTCATCCAGATATAAAACAAAATGACCTGCTCTGATACCAATTGAAATTCTGGTGCATGTGCAGAATTCAGATGTCCTAGAACATGCCGGTCGACATCTGGTCTGACATGATCATAAATGGCAAGGTATAATCCAATAAACATGGTACTAAAAAGAAATAAGCAAGACACACAAATTGTTAACCCAGTTCGGTCGAACACACCTACTCTGGGGGCTACCAAGCCAGGGATGAAGTCCACTATTAGTAGTATCAATTCAAAGCTAAACTACCCGTTTACACCTTATCACTTAATCACTACCCAATGACCCTTCTACCTAGATCCTCTCTAGATATGAGAAACCCTTCTCACTCCCAATCATCGCAATGATGTCTAGTAGTTGACACTCCGCCACTGCATAAACGGCTCTTTACCTACACAACAATTCAGTACAGAAGACACCCTTCCAAGGCATAACTTAGAGTTACTTAAAAGCTTCCTCCAAGAACAATACTCCTCATGCTTAACAGTTTCGAGGATCACACTAACAAACTGTCTAACTCACAGGTCGAGTGGTACAGGAACCAACCCTAATAATAGGACTTTTACATCTTTGGTTGCGTTACAAAACTAGGTTACAAAGCATCTATATATAACCTGTTCCCAACTGGATTTGGGCCTTCAAAATCGCAGCAAATAAGCTGCTACAAATCAGCAGAAACTTCTGCTACATAATAGGTCTTCAATCAATTCCTTCCTAATTTATCTCCATAATTAGAAAGTCATTATTCTTTAATATTCTTCTTGATTCTGACTTGAACCTTCCAGACCTATAAAACAACGCCACATAGGATAACATAATATTCCCAGAATATTCTGCATCTGTTAAATCATAACAGAATTTAACTGTCCAGCTCAGCACAAGCGCGATGTCGAATGATTCAGCATAGGACATCTTATCAGACATATTGCTCCAGATGATGAGAACTTCTCATCTCAACATGTCTCGGAATACAATAGGACTTCTTGCTTAACCTGTTCTTCTTAGCAAGTAATCACGTCCTATTAAACATATTGCTGCTACAAGAACGACATACCATGATTTTCTCTCACCACATAACAGAATGTAAACACACGTCAGTCTTCAAAAAAATACGCAGCAAATAAAACCAAAACAATCTCAACAGAATGTTACTTTGGACGTCGTGTTTGACATCACATCACAGAACCTTAACCTTCAGGTTTAGTGAGGTCCAATATGTCTGAATCTGCCATGACATAACCATGCACTCATACTAGCTTAGTGCAGCACAACATGCCAAGACATCACACTTGACATTTCCACAACCTGCAACTAAACTATACTGGCAGATACACACAAGCACAAGTTAAAACAACTTTAGTGACATAAAGCTATCATATAGGTTTTAACAAAATTTAGCCAACACAAATACTGCATAGCTTCAGAACTAACAAGGTTCATATCTGACCTGGGTTTCAAACAATAGGTTCATGTTTGACTCGAAGTTTAGGTTCATGTCTGACCTGGGTTTCAAACAACGGGTTCATGTTTGACTCAAAGTTTAGGTTCATCTTTAACCTGGGTTTCATACAACGGGTTCATGTTTGACTCGAAGTTTAGGTTCATCTTTGACCTGGTTTCAAACAACGGGTTCATGTATGACTCGAAGTTTAGGTTCATGTTTTACTTGGGTTCAAACAACGGGTTCATGTCTGACTCGAAGTTTAGATTCATGTTTGACCTGGGTTCAAACAACGGGTTTTTAGGTTCAAGTTTGACCTGGGTTTCAAACAACGGGTTCATGTTTGACTCGAATTTTAGGTTCATGTTTGACCTGGGTTTCAAACAACGGGTTCATGTTTGACTTGAAGTTTAGGTTCATATCTGACCTGGGTTTCAAACAACGGGTTCATGTTTGACTCGAAGTTTAGGTTCATGTCTGACCTGGGTTTCAAATAACGGGTTCATGTTTGACTCGAAGTTTAGGTTCATGTTTGACCTGGGTTTCAAACAACGGGTTCATGTTTGACTCGAAGTTTAGGTTCATGTCTGACCTGGGTTTCAAACAATGGGTTCATGTTTGACTCGAAGTTTAGGTTCATGTTTGACCTAGGTTTCAAACAACGGGTTCATGTTTGACTCAAAGTTTAGGTTCATGTTTGACCTGGGTTTCAAACAACGGGTTCATGTTTGACTCGAAGTTTAGGTTCATGTTTGACCTAGGTTTCAAACAACGGGTCCATATTTGACTTGAAGTTTAGGTTCATATCTGACCAGGGTTTCAAACAACGGGTTCATGTTTGACTCAAAGTTTAGGTTAATGTCTGACCTGGGTTTCAAACAACGGGTTCATGTTTGACTCAAAGTTTAGGTTCATCTTTGACCTGGTTTCAAACAACGGGTTCATGTCTGACTCGAAGTTTAGGTTCATGTTTTACCTGGTTTCAAACAACGGGTTCATGTCTGACTCGAAGTTTAGGTTCATGTTTGACCTGGGTTCAAACAATGGGTTCATGTATCTCTCGAAGTTTAGGTTCATGTTTGACCTGGGTTTCAAACAACGGGTTCATGTTTGACTCGGAGTTTAGGTTCATGTTTGACTTGGGTTTCAAACAACGGGTTCATGTTTGACTCGAAGTTTAGGTTCATGTTTGACCTGGGTTATACAATGCAAGCAATTACTGAGTCTTAAATTCCATACGAGGAGATTAAGTATCTGATAGGTTAATAGCGGGGTTGCATAACTGAAGATTAGACTTCTTGGGGAATACCAATTATGGTTGCAAAAAGTTGGATTGCACTAGGGATATACAAGCTTCTCAAGAGATTGCTACTTGTCATTGGGTATAAGTTCCTCAGAGATGTTGATATCACAACACTGATGGAGAATGAATTTTGTCTTCCACGAGGACCTGTAAAAGATTCTTCTTGCGAGACACGGTGCAGAATAAATGTTTGTTCAAACTAGGTTCGAAAACCTAATCTGCCAGTGACCAAAGTTCAATATAGGAACAAGCTAGAAGGAAACGGTCAAACAAGACTCCAATCAGTGAGGATTGAGCTCTAATGTGGATTTATCTTATCCAAGCGTGGAAAAGACAACTGAACCAACCATCATCCACGAGGATAAAACTCTGTGGGGAGTTCAGAAAGGATGGGCACTTTATGCCTAGGGCTGACAATTCTATTAGAGAGAATAGACAACCCCTGTCACTTGGGGAGATAAATGCCAATGTGAACAACGCAGGTAAACACCGAACGAAAGCAAAAAAAAGCTAAGATGCTATGCATATGAGTGCACATATGCCATGGCTATGCTGACAAAATAGACAAGAAGCGAAACTGGAGATGAAATAAACATCTCAACAAGGATACCCAGCCAAACTCATCAGATTGGACCACTACTGGGGGTGAACTTGCAGAATCAGTAGTTCAATTTCAAGATTACAACTTTCTCTGGTGAGAAGAGTATTCCACTTGGTATAGCATCACGACTTCACTAGGATTGCCATCATGAGCTTGATCTCTTCGCTGGAGAGAAAAGATCCATTAGGAATTGTCAAGTTTAGCTGAAGTAACAATTTACTGGGGAGCTAGCAAAAGATATCACAAAGGCTGAGTAGTTATGCATAACTCATCTGCCCTAGAGTACACAGTCTGTCAGAAGAAAATATCAAGAGGACTTTACATAAGAATTGCATGCAAGATGCTTCAATATCTTCAAACTTTAGAAAAGAAATGAGCCTCGTCGTAACTGCCCCGGTTCATCTGTATTCATAATATAAAGTACTCAGACTGCGGTAGAAACAACTGGGGAACAAACTTGCCCCAGTATTCTGAACTTAAAAGTCCTGCCCCTGATTCGATAACTCTTGGAATGGTAGATTGGTAAATCCCTCCATTTGGTTGCCCCTGACTGAGCTTCCTTTATCAAGTCAAATTCCCTAGCTGGCTCCATTTGTCGAGATTTCTTTGACATTTAATTGTCTTTGCAAACAAGTACTGTTCATTAAAAATTGGAAATTTTAATGCAAAATTCATGCAAGCTTTTGAAATCAAGTTTTATTGACGAAACACACACGGTAGAATGATTAAATCAAAAACCAAGGTGGATCTAGTCATTTACAGCATGACAGATGAAGTGATCAACACACGCAAATAGCAAAGATCATTAGGAGTCAGGTTAATCAACCTTGCTGTAGTATGCTTTCAAAACAACCTTACCTCAATTAGGTCTTTTAAGGGTTGTAACGTGGCTTGGTTCACCGGTTTATGAAAAAAAGGATAAAGGCTCAAAATTTATTTGTTCCCACCCCATCTTCGTGATGAACTCCAATCCTACACTCAGTTAACTCAACCTATACATTCAGGTTCCTCTAGGTTAGGAATGAATTAATTATAGTTGACGATGGTTCAAACACCTTTGTAGTCATTACTCCTTTGCAGAATTTGGTTGTCCTTTATTGTTGAGGTTTTGAAGCCTCTTCTTGTCTTTGCTTGAGGTTTTTGAGACCTCTTCCTTTCTTGGTTGAGGTTTTGATACGCTTTTTCCTTGTTTGAGGTTATGAGACCTCCTTTTGTCTTCACTGAGATTTTGAGACCTCTTTTTCGCCTTTGTTGTGGTTTTGAGACCTCTTTTTGTCTTCTGAGGTTTTGAGACCTCTTCTTTTTGTTGTTGTACAAGTCCTTTTGCATAAGGCAAAGTCTTGGGCCTCTCATCTTTCTTGGATTTTACCTTAAAAGGGACTCGGCTCATTCTTTGATTAAGGATTTCTTAACGATCCTTCCTTATTTATCACTTCGGGAGCACTTGTACAACATTTTACTCATTTGATTTGAGAGAGCTGACTGGTGTCTTCCATGAAGCGCTTTCGTTCAAATGCATAACCAAGTTAAACTGAGAACTACCCACCCCAAGGTTAAGATTTAAGGGTTTTTTAGTGTAAGAAAAGAAAACTCCTACTTCTTGGCTCGAAGGGTTAACGAGGGATTATCTTTCTTATTTCTCCAGTGTTTAGGAATTGAAATAATGCCTTACATCCTCGGCAAGGTTTAATTGAAAGCATACCACCGCAATTATGGATAATATTTTCATCATCTTCCCTAATCTTTGCTTAACAACAATTTTGATAAGTGGCATGAAGCAAGGTAAAGATATAAATTTTTGTTTTCATGAACATAAAAGTAAATGAGTGAAACGAATGGACTTAATCAAAAGATGCACAAACATTCCATTAATTCTGCCAATTTGAAAGTACAACAAAGCTTATAAGCAAAAAAAAATTCAAAGTGCAAAGGAAATACAATTGAAAATGCTGAAATGAACAAAATACAACCAGCTTTGGCGAATTAATCTCAAAAGATTTTAGTTTCCGGGCCCAAGCGGGGGAATACTTTCATTATTGATCATTTGTTCTTTGTGATACAGAACCCTGAGAGGCCTCGCAAGTCCTTTGCCTCTTGCTTCAGAAGTCGAGACATTGACATTTGATGTACCTTCCTGAGGTTACAGTGTATTCAGCAGGCTTATCAGTCTTGCTTTGAACTCTTTGTACTCTTTAATAAGATGCCCCATTGTCCCAGTATGGAATTTGCATTCAGTTCCGGATGATCTTCTTCGAAGATCAATTCCTGGTCATAAATCAGCTTTTGTACAGTTGATTCTAAGGCTCAACAACCGTCTAGGTTATGCCCTTCGGCTCCCTTGTGGAACTCACAATTCAGGCTTGGATTGTGCCAAGGTCCTAGCACAGGATTGAGAAGTCAGGGAGTTACCAACTTGTTCTGTATCAATAGTGGGAAGATTTTGCTCAACGGCACAGGAATAAGCTCGAATTTGACAGGGTACTTTTTCTTGTTTTAGTCTTGAGAGCCTCGAGGAGAAACAATCGTCCCCTTGGTAGACACCTGATGACTATGATATTCTGGTGTAAGGCCAAGATCAAATGTCGAATGGTACAAAGTTTCCCCAAAGACAGATCCTTGGCCTGGGAGAACCATAGGAGATGGCAAAGGATTGTTGATTTGAATGCCTTGGGACGTAAAAGAGAACTTCTTAGAGTCTAGCAGATTCTGAACCTTATTCTGAAGTACCTTACAATCTTCAGTTGAACGTCCCTGTGCCCCAACGTGGTAGTCACATCGAACATTGACGTCAAAGCCTGGTGGGTATGGAAAAGGTACTGGCTCTATTTCCTTTGGTACGATCAATCCACCCTTAATCAACTCTGGCAGGAACTAACTGTACGGTATTGGTAGCTGAGTGAAATTCCTTTCTGGCTTACTTGGCCTTGGTCGTGCATACTGACGCGGCTGATGGCGGTCTGGCCTTTGATACTGAGGAGGTCCTTGAGTTAGAGGAGCCACAAGAGGTGATGGACTTACAACTTCTCTAGGAGTAACAAGGTGAGCATGCTCCTCTTTTTTCATCAAAGCTTGCAAAGTTTCCAGAACCCAACTCATCTGGCACTTGAGGATTCTAACCTCCTCTTTCAGGTCTTCCTGGTTCTTCAGAATTTCATTCATTGTTGCCATTGTCTTGAATAGGTGTTATGTATCCTTCAGACACATAAAAGGAGAGAGCCTCAAGACTGAGAAATGTGAACGAAATGCGAATGCAAATGGGTATGAGATGCAAGATGCAAATGCAAGCTAAACTATCAAGAAACCAAAGAGGTTTTACAAATAATGTAGGCATTGAAATCTTCATTAAAATAAACTTCTTCATTAAGAAATCTTGCAAGTAGTACATCTTTTTAATTGGAAATAGATAGTACATCAACATCAAAAGGAACCAGTAATAACAAAGGAAACAACAACAACAATAGGAAACAGTGACAGTCATAAGAAACTAAGGATAAGCTCCACTGGTTGACGGCCCTTCTCCTCAATAAATATTCCTGATCAACTCACTGATACGCTATTTGACTTCCGCCTCCTTGAGAGCCAAATCTCCTAATTCCTCCACCATCCTTTGTCTTGCCTTTGTGGGTGACTCATGGTGAGGCAAGGGTTTTGTCATCACAAGAGCTATTATGCGAGACCATTCCAAATGCTTCTCAGTGACAGGGCATTCAGAAGTCCACAGTTTCCTGTTGATTTGGTGCCAGGCACGCTCAATTATGATCTTAGTCTCAAACTCTTCATCCTCCTTAAGATAAAACATCTCTAGCTCACTGTCATCAGGAATTCCCCTCTTCAAATGGCCTAGTTGGCGAAGGGCAAGCACAGGGTTGTAATTTATACAACCATTCCTCCCCATGAGGGGCACATTGGGAAAGTTCCCACAGCTATGGATCATAGTGAATCCCTCATCAGTTGAGTCGTATCATTTGATGTCAGTGTGTTTCAGCTCTATCAGCTTCTTAGACCAAAGCTTGTTATCTTCGACCTCCCAAACGGCTGGAGTCTTTGGTAAGTAAGAAATAAACCATTTTTAAAAGAGGGTGGCACAATAATCAATCGATCCACAACTCCAAATAAACTTGGTATGCACATAATGATAGACATCTGCCAGCAGTATTGGAACTGGGTTTCCAATTATGAAGATCTGGATAGCCTGAACATCAACGAAAATCTTGGCATTTGGGAACAAGAACAACCCATAAACCAACAAAGCAAATGTTGATTCAAAAAGTGCATTATTTCCCCTATCCTTGAAGTAAAGAGCCTTCTCAATTAAGAACTGGGCAGGTAACCCCCGCCTTCCTTTATTAGTCAACTGAGCCTGAATTTCGGATAGTCTGATCTTCATTGCTCTAGCGATGTCTTTGGCGGAGAGCGGGTCCTCAGTCCCAGAAAATATAGGAGCTTCCTTGACAGGAATCCCTATCATGGCGGAGAACTCCTCTAATGTTGGCACTAGCTGGAATTCCAGGAACACGAAGCAACGATATGCAGGATGATATAGCTAGACCAGTACCTCAAGAGGCCCTTCAGTTACCTGGATTCTCATCAGTGAAAGGAGACCCCCATATCTATCAGCAAAAGCTGATTGGTCTTCAACCATGTCTTCCATCCACAATAATTGGTCTAGCTCGGGACGTTCAAAGAAATACGGCCATGCCTCTCCTCTTGCAGCAGCCATGTCTAAAAAATCTACAAAATAAAGTTAGTACCTTTATAGTTTAGCAGGGAATACTAATGTAATGCAAACCTTCATGGAATTCAGACACTTTTGCGGAATATCGCGGGATATTGAAAGATCTCATTTTCATTAATAAAAAGGCGAATTACAAAAGCTGATACACTCCCATGAGTCTTAAACAAATTTAGGACTCTTGAAGGTGTATTTTACAGTATTCCTTTTTAAACCGTCCATGGTATCCCTCCGATATTTAAAAAAAAAAAGAAAGTCTGAGTTCCATGAAACTGATATGAAATGAATGTTTATGATGTATGGATTGCAAGACAAGCACATATACACATGTTCACAAATGTATGAGCACACAAAAGGTCTGGGTTAAGAGCATGGAGTCATGGTTTACCCCCCATTGGTATGTACTATTGGTTTTCACCTGCCGAACAAGGTTCTAAAAAGTTCCCAGAGTCGACAACCCATCTTTCGGGTTTTATCGATTTCCCAAATGACTTGGTGGTCAATAAAATTCTCAAGAGAATCTCGTCTGAGTGTAGTATCGCGTAGCAACCAATTCAGGAATAGACTCCATCATAGTCCTCGCACTACATCCTAAAAGGCTTAAGTGGGGTTTGGAAATAACTACGGTTCTCAGTATCGATGGGACCTACATTAAGAGTAGCACATTTTCACGAATGGGATCGTTTAACATGACTAAGCTCTCAAGAGGGCCTAAACTGAGTGATGGTGTCTCAAGTCAACTTTTTCAGGAATCGACTCCCTCAAAGCCTCCTTGAATATACCATCGTCCTATCATAAGTGCACTCAAATTTGGGTTAGGATTTATCTCACCACTCAAAAGCACACTTCCAACAGAAGAAACCAAGCATATATTCAAGTATGTACAAATATATAAATAAACAAGCAAAACATATAACAACACGAATAAAACAAGTTAGGGGAAACCCTCAAAATAACTTATCCCCAGTGAAGTCGCCATTTCTGTTGCGGTGAGAATCAGATAACAAGCTATTAATTAACTTGCATCGTATTTCTTTGAATTCACCACCGACTTGGATTTATCCAAAGGAAAGGTTCAAGATCGAGAAAAACCTAAATCGGGAGATCTAAGGTTCGGGGGTTGGTTATACTAAGGGAAGGTATTAGCACCCTTAATATATGTAGTACTCTACAGGAACCTCTTGTTTAGTTTGTGTTATGTTATGTTTGCTTGCTAAGATAATATGCTAAAGGTAAAGGTAAAGACCTAAGCTATGTACACTAAGTTTGCTCGCCAAGACACCGCATCTTGTGCCTACGTATCTGACTAAAGAATCAGAGCAACCTTAGTTCACCTAATTAAGGGTGAGAGAGAAACCATTGACTAGGGCCAAAGTTCCAAGGGGAAATGAGTATGAGCTCATATAGAGTTTAAGAAACTCTCTAAGTCTAAGTTATAGGGGGGAAGTGAGTACTCAAAGTGATGAGTCTCACCTTAGAGTCCAAGAACTCTAACATTGTTGTAAGTTGTAGGATTGAGTGGCTGTGAGGCAAAGGGGAAAATGGCTATGACTATGAGGTCAAAGTCTACCTATGACTATGAGGTCAAGAGGGGATCCTATGACTATGAGGTCAAGGATTGATTATGAGATACCTTTGACCTTGAGGTCAATAGAAAAACTTTCCTTTGGAAGGTGGGGGAAGAATAACTTCTTATGAATAAGAATGTTGCAAGTGATTTGAGATTCAAATGAACACTTATGGGTTCAAGAATTTAAAAAGAAAGTGTGGAGATTTAGCAATGATTAATTTCAATAACATGACATTCAAGTTTCAATACATCAACATGTCATATATTGGATCAAACAAACTCATGTTGCAAAGTAAAAATGATTTAAGAAGATCCCATGGTATTTCAAAGGATATTTTCATGTGAAAATACATTTAAACTTCAATGAAACAAGGTAGAACCAAGCATACAATGTCAAGACATCATACAAGGTTTAAACAACATACATTAGGTCTAAGTAAACATGGCAAAAGGAATAAAAGAAATCAAGTTGTTCTTGTAAAACCCTAAAAAAGGCCATTCATTTCCAACATTGATATATGTTTCAAAAATAATTATTTTTACAATTTTCTTTCCATACTCAGAAAATTGGCATGTTAAGGAACATTTTACAAAAAGAATGGATCAAAAAGGATTAAAATTGAGCAAGTTATGATCTTTTGAAATCAAGGCATGAACCATGAAAATAGAAAATAAACAAGTGATAAAAAAAGTAGGGAAATGACTCCCATGGGTATTGAACTCGTGCCCTTGTGCTTGCAGTCCAAAACCTTTACCAAACCAACCATTGCGCGTGCTTTATCAATTCATGGCAGCAAACCAACATATATGAAACAAAACATTTTCAGAAAATACAAACAAAAGGACTGGGGCGAGGGGGATTCGAACCCCAGTCCTTGTGGTCAATTGGCGTGTGGTCTTACCACTGGGGTGGCCATACATCCAGTGTATGTGCCCACCCCACAAACACTTAACCCTTCGTGCGTTTGAGGAGAGGAAGAAAACCAAAACCCTTGCCTCAACAGACCCAAGACCAAGGCTGGTTTTACTCAAACAAGTCCAAATATACAAAGCTATCCTTGGCAAACTATGCCTCACATTCATTACAATGGTCCCAATATAATGACAAGACAAACAAAACTTCACCAATTCCAAATAACACCAACTTAAACAAACATGAATAAATAAAATGTATTGAATCATGTCCCCCACCACAAACTGTCAGTAGTGCTTTCTGAATCAGAATCAAAGGCAAACATGATCAAGTGGAAGGTGCATTTTAGTGAGAACTCATGATAAGATCAGTGTGATATCATAATAAATTCAACATTTTGGGATGTGCAAACATCATATTGTCAAAACTAGCAGTGTACAGAGATGTAGCTCATGTTCAAAGACATTCATTTGAATACACCTAGAGGCTGATTCGGATGCAAGAAACAAACATTCATGAAGACCAAAGGAAATGGCAGTGCAGGTAGTGCATAATACCAAACTCACATGTTCATACCAGATTAAAACCGCATCATGACCATGGCATTACAAAGTATTCTAACATGGCATGTACTTTTCAAGAACTGTTTTAAGAAAAGCAAATCTTAACAGTACCACTTATTGTACTAAAGCAGTACATATGCAAGGAAAATTTAACAGTTGGGCATGTGTATTGAAAGTAAAAAAAATCCAACATCCATTCTGTCAGCATGATAACAGTTAGGCATATGGCTACATAACAGTGAAGAAATCCCTAAAGCAAAGAACATGATCATACTTAGCACAAACCTCAAACCAAATATTTTATGTCAGTTAGATCAAGACCAGTAGTGTATAGACACGATGAGACAACTCAGGCCTATAAACCTAATACATGAGTACATGGATACTAAGGCAACATACTCTTAAACACTTTATGCATATGATCTAGAGCAACAAGGCAAAAGCAGCACTATATTCACTATAACAGTATAATATCTAACCACATTCTTTCATGTTGTTCACAGATAAAACTCAAAACTTGACATATTGATGTGAAAAGAAACAGTTTTCAGGTTAACAACAATACATGAATTCAGCAATATTTCCCTCATGATCACTTGATAAAATGCAAACAAATCAACATGGCAGTAGCGTGATCAAGATATGGTAGGCACATGAGCTGAGAATTATCAGTATGAGAGAGCAAAGAACAAAACAGAACTTGGTCATTAACATGACTTCAAACAAAAGCCTTCATATTGTTCTTGCTAAACTAAACTAAACATGGACATTCTGAAAACAAAACAGCCTCATCATAAAGCTATGAACAATGTATCATCCCACTGGTTGTTTCAAGCATCATGTAAGTTCAATAAGATCATGGTAGTGCTAGGTTTCAATCAACACAGTCAATAAAACACATAAACTTGGTTATATGACATGATGCTATGTTGTTAAAAGGTGGTGAAAGAAAAACTCCATCAGGCCAGCAAACAAAAACCAATACTATTAACCACTTGAAAATGACTCAAGCTCATAGTAATGATACCAAAAGAGTTTCATGCTATCAGTTAGCAGCATATCACATGCTTTCAAACATATTCATAAAAAATGATTCGGAATGCAAGATGCACTGATATATGGAGCATGGCAGGAGGTTATACTTCATGAAGTATCTGGCTTCAATGTCAATCACAAATGCATAGAGGAACTCCGTTCGACAAGAAATAACATGTTATGCTTATAGGTACATCTGAATAAAGGTAAACACAGGAATAGATATCACATGTAATGTTAAAGCCAAATGAATCCACAACAAAACTTCTGTTTTAGAGGCAAAACCATCAAAAGCTTTTCATTCAAGAAGAAATGTTATGTTAAAACAGGAACATGTAAACAAGAACAACATAAACTCTATTTCACATGGATATCAAGCATTAAAATGACCAATACTTCACAGATAGTAGTGATGGTTTCAACAAATTTATTCTCCTATTACCAAAGTTTTGACCAAAGGCATATATTAGGCATGGCAGATAGTTTACAACTAGGT
Organism: Lathyrus tuberosus; assembly: GCA_022829125.1. Classification (NCBI taxonomy): domain Eukaryota; kingdom Viridiplantae; phylum Streptophyta; class Magnoliopsida; order Fabales; family Fabaceae; genus Lathyrus; species Lathyrus tuberosus. The sequence continues at coordinate 6,527,067 of JALAZF010000289.1, read as the reverse complement.
TCATAGGTAACAAACACCCTAAGTCCCTAAACAAATAACATCATCCAGAGGAAAGCACAAAAAAAAACAGTTATGAGCACGATAGTAAGAACAAGAACAAACTAACTTACCCCTTTTGACATATCAGCAGCAACAAAGGTTTTACTTCTCTTTAAGGTAGTAAGCCATGAACAAAAGTTTTAGACATCATGGTACACAAACCTTACATCATGTATAAATGTGACATAGAACCAACAGGCATAGCATTCATAAAGAGAGCAATGGCAACATGAATATGTGCATAAACATAAACCATAAGTCAAAGGATAATGCTTACCAAGTGGAATAGTTCCACTGCAACTTCCAATATGCACAAACTTCCCTTGTTGAAACAAACTCACTTCCAATGCCAAGCCTTTCCCTCTTCCTCTCCTTGCAGAACTTGAAAACTCAGATGATATTTAGAGTGTTTTGTGAATGGTTGTTGGTGTCAAATGCAAGGAACCAGAGCTGTTATTTATAGGTGAGGCAAGAGAGCTCAAGGTATGGTCTTCTGCCAAAAAATGCCAAGTCTGCCCTTCCTTTTTCGTGTGAGTTTTTCAAACTTGCAGAGTGAAATCTTCCAAAGATCTCTGATCCTCTGAGCAGGACTGTTGAGAACTGATAGGTGCATTGCTCAATGAATAAACAATGTTATTTCTGTAACGCCCTGTTTTGCCAATTTTATTTTATTGAGTCGTTTTTGATTATTTTATTATTATTTTATTGTAATTTCAACTTTTGTGTGAAAATATGTTATTTTTCGTTGTGAATATATTTTATCGGGTTTTGGGAACGTTTGCGAGATATTTGAGTGTAAGGGTATTTTGGGCATTTGGGTGTATTTTGTTAAGTTAGTAAAGAAAAGAAAAATAGAAATAGAGAGAAAAATAGTAGAAGAGAAAGAAAGTAAGAAAAGAGAAGAAAAGAGGAGAAGAGAGAAAAGAGAGAAATTGGAGAAAAGCTTGGGAAATCAAGAGAACAAGTTCTAGGAATCGATTAATCGGGTAAGGGTGTGAAACTCGATTATCTTATTGTTGTGTATGATTATGTATGTGTGGTTGCATGTTGTATTGTCTCGTTCGGTAGTTTTTCGGATATAGGTCAAAATCGTGTAATCGAGTAGAAATCGATGTTTTCACGGACGGAATTCGATATAATTTGTGTTGTATGATCTATGTATGTGTATGAACCATTGCTAGTAATTGTTTGGCTATTGGAAATGATTTGGGGAAGAAAATGGGCAAAATTGGAGGTATGGAACAGTGTTCACGCAGCAGAATTTTTCTGCTTCTGGTGCAGAGCACCGGGCGAAAGGCCCTGAGCGCCGGGCGATGCGTTCTTTTCGCCGGGCGGTTCGAGAGGCACAGAGGTGCCAAGCTTCTGCCTCTTTGAATTATTTTGGAGGATTGATATCGCCTGTGTTTCGTCGGGCGAAGCAGAGGCGAAGCGTGTTTCGCCGGGCGGTGAGCATGCCTCGCCGGGCGGTGGGTGGTTTTTGAAAACAATTTTCCTTTTGTTTTAAAATCCATATCTTTCGAACCATATTTCCGAATTGAGTGATATTTATATCGTTGGAAAGCTTATGAAATGTACTTTTGGATGATGATGATTTTGGAATTGTTAGCCGATTTAATTATGTCAGAAAAATCAGGAATAGTGTCGTTTTGTCGACTTTTGCTGTTATAATTGTGTGAATTTGATGTGTAATGTACGATGTACTGTTAATATGAATGTTGTATGGATTATGTGTTGTGTTGGGATGAGAATACTATGTGTGGATGATGAATTGTGGCCTAAGGGTAAGAAAATACTATGTGTGATATTTGATGATAAATGCATGATCATGAATGTGTGTATGTATGCAATGTGAATGTCATGAGTCATTGTATGCCAAGCATCATGTTATGTATTGTGGAAACTCCTGAGTGGCGGTTTAATTCCTGAGGGAATTTGCTATAACATCGTGTGCCTCGAAAATATGAGGCGCTGCCTGAGGACCTAAAGCGATGGTTGTAGACGATCGTGTGCCCATGATGGGACTTAAAGCGATCCATAACGTCGTGTGCCTCGAAAATATGAGGCGATGCCTGAGGACCTAAAGTGACGGGTGAACATCGTAGACCCGACGGGGTGTTACTTGAGATTCTCAGTAACGAGCGATGGTTCCAATAGTTCCTGAGTGAACTGGTGATGAGACATGAGAAACAATGGAAGTCGGTACCGCATGGCATGTGCATAGAGTCGTTGTGTCGGTCTCTGTGTATTTGCATCATCATGGATTAAATGTGTATGTTAATTGTGAATGTGATAATGTGATGGGATATGTATAATTGTGTTGATGAGGAGTGTATTATGGGTGATTGACGTGTATTCGTGATGAATACCTGATAATTGTACTGTGTTATGTTTTATTCGATTGTGGTGCATTTGTGGTGAGAACCTTATACTTGTGTATTTTTGTGTTAATATATAATTTTACTCAACGGTATTATGATTGTTTTTCTCACCCTTCTGCTGTTTTATAACGCTCTACGAGGCGTTGTAGATTAGAGCTGCTGGAGGTATTCCTTTTTGTGAAGCGTTGCGTCTTCATTATTTTGGTCGGTCGGCTCTGATATGTGACTCCGGGTAGTTAGGGTGGCCGCGTGCTATTATTTTGTATATCTGATGATATATTTTGGTTGTACATATGCTACCTGTTGTATGACAAACTGTTTATATGTGTATATGTATATATGTTAATCAGATTTTAGATTTTCCGCTTTAATTCTAATTTCTGAAAAGTGGGTGTAAGGAACAAAGTTTCCTCTGTATGATTGCTACCCCACAGTTGCATATCATTATGGGCAGGTGTTGCATGTTATGTGTATGTTTTGGTTACTTTGATGTGACTTTCCCTTTCTATGCCATGATGTTTCAAATATACTCTGATGAAATTTCGAAATTTTTATTTACCGCTTAAATAGCCTGGGGGTATTAGATTGGGGGCGTCACATTAAGTGGTATCAGAGCCAGTTTGTGTCAGTTGTGTTGTTGTGTCGTTTGTGTCTATTGTGTCTGGCATATTGGGCGAGTTGTGTTGAGCGAGTGGTTGTTTAACCATAGTTTCTGTTTTGGACGAACAGAATATGGTTGGTCGTAATCATGCTGCTTTGGCTGCTGCGATGGAAGCGATGGCACGAGCTGTGCAGGGTGCACCGAATGCTTCCGGAAATGATGAGTTTAGAAAGAATAAGCCGCCGGTCTTTAAAGGGAAACATGATCCGGATGGTGCACAGTTGTGGTTGAAAGAGATTGAGAGGATTTTCAGGGTAATGGATTGTGACGATGATGATAAGGTGAGGTTAGGCACTCATATGTTACATGAAGAGGCTAACGACTGGTGGATCAGTACTCGTCAGGTGTTGGGAAGCTGAGGAGGAGGAAGAAGAGATTACTTGGGAAGTGTTTAGCCGAGAGTTTCTAAGGAAGTATTTTCCCGAGGATGTCCGAGGAAAGAAAGAAATTGAGTTTTTGGAGCTAAAGCAAGGTAATATGTCTGTTGTGGACTATACTGCTAAGTTTGTGGAACTTGTGCAGTTTTACCCTCATTATGTGGAAGCGACTGCTGAATTTTCAAAGTGTGTGAAGTATGAAAGTGGTTTGCGTCCTGAGATAAAGCAGGCTATTGGATATCAGAGGATTCGAAGGTTTGCTGATTTGGTGGAATGCTGTAGGATTTATGATGAAGATAGTAAGGCTCGTTCAGCTCACTATAAAAGTGTAAGTGACAGGAAAGGGAAGCAACAGTTCCGTGGTGGTCCGTATGTGTCACCGGCTGATAAAGGTAAACCAAGGAGTACTTTTGATCGTAGGTCAGGTGGAGGTGGTATGTCTAATTCTCCTAGGTGTTTTAAATGTGGTGAATTGGGTCATCGCCAGATGGAATGTAGGAAGAAAGTGGATAAGTGTTCTAATTGTGGTGGTATCGGACATGTTTTAGCTGATTGTAAAAGGAAGAATGTGGTGAAATGTTATAACTGTGGGGAACCTGGTCACATTAGCTCGAAGTGTCCGAATCAGAAGAAAGCTCCGACTAGTGGCAAGGTGTTTTCTTTGGCAGGAACTCAGACTTCAAGTGCAGATCGTCTGATTCGAGGTACTTGTTTTATTAATAGTACGCCTTTAGTTGCTATTATTGATACTGGAGAGACTCATTTGTTCATTTCGTCTGAGTGCGCGAAGCGTTTGAATCTTGTGTTGTCTTTGATGGATGGTGATATGGTTATTGATACTCCAGCGATGGGGTCAGTAACTACTTCTTTGGTGTGTTTGAGTTGTCCTTTGACCATTTATGGCAAAGACTTTGAGATGGATTTAGTGTGTTTGCCGTTGGAAAGTTTGGATGTAGTTTTGGGAATGAATTGGTTGCAATTTAATAGGGTTCATATTGATTGTTATCATAAGCTGGTAAGGTTTCCTTCTCTGGAGGAAGGCGAAGACTCGAGTTTCTTATCTACCAAAGAGTTGAGGAAACTTTTGGCGGAGGAAGCTCAGTTGTTTGGATTGTTTGTATCCTTGATTGTGGATAGTCAAGTTTCTCTTGATGTGTTTCCTGTTGTGTGCGAATTTCCTGAGGTGTTTCCTGATGATATATCAGATGTGCCGCCGGTGAGAGAGGTTGAATTTTCTATAGATCTAGTTCCTGGTACTAGACCTGTTTCTATGGCACCTTATAGAATGTCGGCATCTGAATTGGTGGAGTTGAAAAAGCAGTTGAATGAGTTGTTGGAAAAGAGGTTCGTGAGGCCAAGTGTTTCTCCTTGGGGTGCTCCAGTTTTGTTGGTGAAAAAGAAAGATGGGAGTATGCGATTATGTATTGATTATCGCCAGTTGAACAAAGTGACGATTAAGAACAAATATCCGCTTCCAAGGATTGATGATCTGATGGATCAGTTGGTTGGTGCTTGCGTATTTAGTAAGATCGATTTGAGATCGGGGTACCATCAAATAAGAGTGAAAGAAGAGGATATTCAGAAGACGGCCTTTAGAACGCGGTACGGTCATTATGAATATTAAGTGATGCCGTTCGGGGTTTCTAATGCGCCTGGTGTGTTTATGGAATACATGAATCGGATTTTCCACGAGCAATTGGATCGTTTTGTGGTGGTGTTTATTGATGATATTTTAATTTATTCTAAGTCTCGGGAAGAACATGCAGAGCATTTGCGTATTGTTTTGCAGGTTTTGAAGGAAAGGAAGCTTTTTGCCAAATTGTCCAAGTGTGAATTCTGGTTGTCTGAGGTGAGTTTTCTTGGGCACGTAATTTCAGGTAGTGGCATTGCAGTGGATCCATCTAAGGTAGAAGCAGTTCTACAGTGGGAGGCTCCGAGATCTGTTACTGAAATTCGTAGCTTTTTGGGTTTGGCCGGTTATTATCGACGGTTCATTGAAGGGTTTTCTAAGCTTGCATTGCCTTTGACCCAGTTGACTTGTAAAGGTCAAGCGTTCATTTGGGATATTCGGTGTGAGGAGAGTTTTTGTGAGCTGAAGAGGAGATTGACGACAGCTCCTATTCTGATTTTACCTAATCCTAATGAACCATTTGTTGTGTATTGCGATGCTTCTTTAATTGGTTTGGGTGGTGTTCTGATGCAGGAAGGTAAAGTTGTAGCTTATGCTTCAAGGCAGTTAAGAGTTCATGAGAAAAACTATCCTACTCATGATCTTGAGTTAGCGGCGGTAGTTTTTGTGTTGAAGATTTGGAGGCACTATCTCTATGGTGCGAGGTTCGAAGTCTTTAGTGATCATAAAAGCTTGAAATATTTATTTGATCAGAAAGAGTTGAACATGAGACAGCGGAGATGGTTGGAATTCTTGAAAGACTACGACTTTGGCTTGAATTACCATCCTGGTAAAGCTAATGTGGTAGCTGATGCGTTGAGTCGGAAATCGTTGCATATGTCGGCTTTGATGGTTAAGGAATGGGAACTTTTGGAATCGTTTAGAGATTTGAGTTTGGTATGTGAAGTGACTTCGGATAGTGTAAGGCTTGGGATGTTAAAGGTTACTAATGATTTTCTGATGACGGTTAGTGAGAAACAGAAGTTGGATTTGAAATTTGTGGATTTGATGTTGGTTGGGGGAGGAGATGCGAATAGTGATTTTCAAGTGGATTCTAATGGTGTTTTAAGGTTTCGTGGACGGATTTGTATTCCTGATGATGCGGAGTTGAAAAGAATGATTTTGGAGGAAGGACACCGGAGTAATTTAAGTATACATCCGGGTGCGAATAAGACGTATCAAGACTTGAAGAAGATTTTCTGGTGGTCTGGTTTGAAAAGAGATGTGGCTCAGTTTGTGTATGCTTGTTTGACTTGTCAGAAATCGAAGGTGGAGCATTTGAAGCCTAGTGGTTTGTTGCAACCGTTGGATATTCCTGAGTGGAAGTGGGATAGCATTTCGATGGATTTTGTAACGGGGTTACCGAACACTCAGAGGGGGCATAATGCTATTTGGGTGGTTGTTGATAGGCTGAGTAAATCGGCTCATTTTATTCCGATTGACATCATTTTTTCTTTTGAGAGGTTGGCTGAAATTTATATCAGTGTGGTGGTGAAGTTGCATGGAGTTCCATTGAGTATTGTTTCTGATCGAGATCCAAGGTTTACATCGAGATTTTGGGAAAGTTTACAGAAGGCTTTGGGTTCTAGACTGAGATTGAGTTCGGCTTATCATCCGCAGACGGATGGTCAGACGGAGAGGACGATTCAGTCTTTGGAAGATTTGTTGAGGGCTTGTGTTTTGGAACAAGGCAGTTCGTGGGATAGTTATCTTGCGTTGATTGAATTCACGTATAATAACAGTTTTCATTCTGGTATTGGCATGGCGCCGTTTGAAGCATTGTATGGACGAAGGTGTCGAACGCCGTTGTGTTGGCACGAATCTGGTGAGAGAACGGTGGTAGGACCAGAGTTGGTGCAACAGACGACAGAGAAAGTGAAGCTTATTCGAGAGAAAATGAAGGCTTCTCAGGATCGACAAAAGAGTTATCATGATCGGAGACGGAAGGATCTTGAGTTTCAAGAGGGTGATCACGTATTTCTGAGAGTTACGCCGGTAACGGGTGTTGGTCGTGCTTTGAAATCTAAGAAGCTTACTTCTCGATTTATTGGTCCTTACCAGATATCTGCGAGAGTGGGTGCTGTAGCGTATCGTGTGGCGTTACCGCCGAATCTGTCAAATTTGCATGACGTTTTTCATGTTTCACAGCTTCGGAAGTATGTTTCAGACCCTTCACATGTGATTCCGATGGACGAGGTTGAGGTAAGAGATAACCTTACGATCGAGGCATTACCAGTTAGGATTTTGGATCGCGAGGTGAAGCGGTTGAGGGGCAAAGAGATTGCACTTGTGAAAGTGGCGTGGGGAGGCGCTGCTGAGGGTAATTTGACGTGGGAATTGGAGAGTAGGATGCGGGAGTCGTATCCGGAGTTGTTTGTATCAGGTAAGATTTTCGAGGACGAAAATTTCTAAGTGGGGGAGAATTTTAACGCCCCGTTTTGCCAATTTTATTTTATTGAGTCGTTTTTTATTATTTTATTATTATTTTATTGTAATTTCAACTTTTGTGTGAAAATATGTTATTTTTCGTTGTGAATATATTTTATCGGGTTTTGGGAACGTTTGCGAGATATTTGAGTGTAAGGGTATTTTGGGCATTTGGGTGTATTTTGTTAAGTTAGTAAAGAAAAGAAAAATAGAAATAGAGAGAAAAATAGTAGAAGAGAAAGAAAGTAAGAAAAGAGAAGAAAAGAGGAGAAGAGAGAAAAGAGAGAAATTGGAGAAAAGCTTGGGAAATCAAGAGAACAAGTTCTAGGAATCGATTAATCGGGTAAGGGTGTGAAACTCGATTATCTTATTGTTGTGTATGATTATGTATGTGTGGTTGCATGTTATATTGTCTCGTTCGGTAGTTTTTCGGATATAGGTCGAAATCGTGTAATCGAGTAGAAATCGATGTTTTCACGGACGGAATTCGATATAATTTGTGTTGTATGATCTATGTATGTGTATGAACCATTGCTAGTAATTGTTTGGCTGTTGGAAATGATTTGGGGAAGAAAATGGGCAAAATTGGAGGTATGGAACAGTGTTCACGCAGCAGAATTTTTCTGCTTCTGGTGCAGAGCGCCGGGCGAAAGGCCCTGAGCGCCGGGCGATGCGTTCTTTTCGCCGGGCGGTTCGAAAGGCGCAGAGGTGCCAAGCTTCTGCCTCTTTGAATTATTTTGGAGGATTGGTATCGCCTGTGTTTCGCCGGGCGAAGCAGAGGCGAAGCGTGTTTCGCAGGGCGGTGAGCATGCCTCGCCGGGCGGTGGGTGGTTTTTGAAAACAATTTTCCTTTTGTTTTAAAATCCATATCTTTCGAACCGTATTTCCGAATTGAGTGATATTTATATCGTTGGAAAGCTTATGAAATGTACTTTTGGATGATGATGATTTTGGAATTGTTAGCCGATTTAATTATGTCGGAAAAATCAGGAATAGTGTCGTTTTGTCGACTTTTGCTGTTATAATTGTGTGAATTTAATGTGTATTGTACGTTGTACTGTTAATATGAATGTTGTATGGATTATGTGCTGTGTTGGGATGAGAATACTATGTGTGGATGATGAATTGTGGCCTAAGGGCAAGAAAATACTATGTGTGATATTTGATGATAAATGCATGATCATGAATGTGTGTATGTATGCAATGTGAATGTCATGAGTCATTGTATGCCAAGCATCATGTTATGTATTGTGGAAACGTCCTGAGTGGCGGTTTAATTCCTGAGGGAATTTGCTATAACATCGTGTGCCTCGAAAATATGAGGCGCTGCCTGAGGACCTAAAGCGATGGTTGTAGACGATCGTGTGCCCATGATGGGACTTAAAGCGATCCATAACGTCGTGTGCCTCGAAAATATGAGGCGATGCCTGAGGACCTAAAGCGACGGGTGAATATCGTAGACCCGACGGGGTGTTACTTGAGATTCTCAGTAACGAGCGATGGTTCCAATAGTTCCTGAGTGAACTGGTGATGAGACATGAGAAACAATGGAAGTCGGTACCGCATGGCATGTGCATAGAGTCGTTGTGTCGGTCTCTGTGTATTTGCATCATCATGGATTAAATGTGTATGTTAATTGTGAATGTGATAATGTGATGGGATATGTATAATTGTGTTGATAAGGAGTGTATTATGGGTGATTGACGTGTATTGGTGATGAATACCTGATAATTGTACTGTGTTATGTTTTATTCGATTGTGGTGCATTTGTGGTGAGAACCTTATACTTGTGTATTTTTGTGTTAATATATAATTTTACTCAACGGTATTATGATTGTTTTTCTCACCCTTCTGCTGTTTTATAACACTCTACGAGGCGTTGTAGATTAGAGCTGCTGAAGGTATTCCTTTTTGTGAAGCGTTGCGTCTTCATTATTTTGGTCGGTCGGCTCTGATATGTGACTCCGGGTAGTTAGGGTGGCCGCGTGCTATTATTTTGTATATCTGATGATATATTTTGGTTGTACATATGCTACCTGTTGTATGACAAACTGTTTATATGTGTATATTTATATATGTTAATCAGATTTTAGATTTTCCGCTTTAATTCTAATTTCTGAAAAGTGGGTGTAAGGAACAAAGTTTCCTCTGTATGATTGCTACCCCACAGTTGCATATCATTATGGGCAGGTGTTGCATGTTATGTGTATGTTTTGGTTACTTTGATGTGACTCTCCCTTTCTATGCCATGATGTTTCAAATATACTCTGATGAAATTTCAAAATTTTTATTTACCGCTTTAATAGCCTGGGGGTATTAGATTGGGGGCGTCACAATTTCCACTTTTGGAAAGTTTCTCTCTCCCTCCCACTTGCATCAACAAGCCATAAACTCATTTTTTAATGCCAATCAGTTTGAATTTCGTGGAGAAGCTTGTTCACATGTTAACTATATCACTAGTACTTAGAAATGATGGAAATTAGTGATTAGGGAAGTGTTAGAATCAAAATCAAAAAGTTAGTTTCTTGAATGTTAAGGAATGAAACCCTCATCTTTGACTCTTCGAAACTCCCAGCTCCCTTGATGGATGGAGGAGTTCTAGTACTCTTTGGAAATTTCTCATTGCCCTCTACAACTTTCATGACCAAGGGTTTTTGAGTTGAGGTCTGGATCTTTGAGAAAAACTGGGTCAAAGTTAGCTTGTCATTAGGGCAAAAGATGCTGAAAATTCACTAAGTCCTTGGGCAGTTTGGCTTCCAAGCTTCATAACTCAAAAACCATGCATTTTTTGGAGAAAAGTCATATATAACACTTTGAAGATCTTGGAAAGAGCTTTTATTTGGGCTTTGAGTCACTCCATTTGGATGTGTGGTTTGGAAGTTATGACCATTTCAAGTTATCACAAGAGAGGGAATTTTCACATATGAAAAGTTTCATAATCATAAACTTACTTCCTTTGCAAGAAACTTCTTGAAACTTGATCTTGACACTTTAAATCATCAATAAGACATGTTATGATGATTTGAGGCAAAGGAGATTCCATTTGGATCAAAATCCCAAAGATTAGGGTTTTAGTCAAAACCCTAATTTTGACTGTGAATGCACTGAGATAAACCTCTGTGATCTTGCTTCTTTCTTCATATCCAAAGTTCATAGAAGACCTTTAGGGATGTTTACTAAATCATGGAGTCAAGACCTAGGGTCTGAAGGCACCTCCTGATGAAAACCAAGGCCAATGATCCATATGTCCTATAGAAACCCTAATTTGGGAGACAGAGTGAGACTGGGGCTCAAAACTTCTCATGATGGGAGCCAGATGACCTTGAATTCTTGTTGAGTGAGACCTCTTGGATGTAGATAACTCAAATGATTGATGGACCAAGCAACTCTTGACTTGATAGGGCAAAATTCTTCAGTGATTCCTTAGGTTAAAACTCTCATTCCATACTTTGGTCTATTGATCCTTTGTTGACTTGACTTGATTCAAAGTCTTAAGATCTTGGTTTTAAACAACTGGTGAATCTTTGTGATGATTTTCCACCATAGAATACCTTAGGAGGCCTTGAATCTCTCTGTGTAAACCCTAATTTCAAATATAAAAGAAACAAACTGCAAGATATGGGTTAGTTTAACAATGCATATATGATTGATCCTAAATGTATATGCAAGATGTTATGACATCTAAGAGGTAAAATTTAGGGTACAACAATAAGAAAGAAGATGAAGGACTCCTCTCTACTTTGCTTCAGTTCTATGACCCAAAGTACCATTGCTTTACTTTCCCTGATTATCAACTCTTGCCTACCCTTGAAGAGTATTCTCAGATAGTTGGTTTACCTATTAAGGATGAGTCTCCTTTTCCTATCTTCGAGAGGAACCCCAAAGAGCAAGAAATAGCTAAGGTTACTCACTTAGAGTTAGTTGACATTTAAAACAATATGACGGCCAAGGGAGGAATATTTGGTTTGACTGCTAAGTTCTTAATTGGAAAGGCTCAATACTACGCCAAGCACTCAAATAGGGATGCCTTTGAAGCCATTTTCGCATTACTTATCTATGGGCTCTTTCTGTTTCCAAACTTTGATAATTTTGTGGACATAAATGCTATCAAGATCTTTTTGAAGAAGAATCCAGTACCAACATTGCTAGTCGATGCTTACCATTCAGTCCATTTGAGGAATGCCCATGAGGTACATCAGCTCACTTGTTGTGCTCTTGTGTTGTATAGATGGTTTGTTTCACATCTGCCAAAAGCAGACGCATTTTGGGACCCTAAGAAAGGATGGTGATCTAAGAAGATTATGGCTCTTTCTCATTCCGATATTGATTGATATAACCGTGTGTATGATGGGGTAATGATCACAGATAGTTGTGGGAACTTTGGCAATGTACCTCTTCTTGGTACCAAAGGAGGAATCGGCTACAACCCTGTGTTGGCTCGTCGATAATTGGGGTACCCTCTAAAAGATAAGCATCTTGGTATTCATTTGGAAAACATATTTTTTGAAGGATATGACAAATTTGAAGAGCAGAGAAGATTGATTATGAGTGCTTGGGGTAGCAGGCACAAGAAGGGAAGGAGTGCTATGGGAAAACCTAATTGTGTGTCCTTGGAACCGTATCTCCAATGAGTCCGAAGAAGAGCTATTGAGTTGAAGATGCCTTATTCTAGACAGGAACCAATTGCTTTAAAGGAAGAGCCCATTCTATTTTTCATGTCAAAGGAAAAAGAGTTGAAGATTTCTTTGAACCAAGCCCAACAGACATGAGAAGCTTGGAAGCACAAATATCAAGTGGTTGTTGAGGAGAACTTAGAACTTCAAAAGCAACTACAAGCCAAGAATGAAGAGCTGCTTTCATGCAAGAAGAGGAAGACCCAAGAAGGACCAAGCACCTCTGATACTCAATCTACTCCATGGAAGTTGATCGTTGACAAGCTCGTCAAGGAAAAGGCTCAGATGGAGAAGGAAATTAAAAAGCTCAACATGAGGCTCCTAGGAGAATTTCCTTAGGTCTTTTTAGCTTTTATTTAGCCTTATGTTTAGAACATTTGAAAGTGTATTGACTCTTGTAATTCACTTTTATTAATGAGAATGAGACTTTTTGATATCCCTTGGTATTTCACGAGTGTCTGATTTACATGAAACTTTGCATTTGCATCCCGCATTTTTCGCTAAACTATCAAGAAACTAATCTTGTTTTGTAGACATTGTAGAGATGGATGCTAGAAGAGTGTGGCCGTATACTTTTGAGGTTCCCGAGTTAGAACAACTGTTGGGATTGGGAGATATGATTGAAGACCCGTCAACTTTCACTAAAAGGTATGGGAGGATCCTGCCATTGCTGAAAATCCAAGTAACTGAAGGACCGCTTGAGACATTGGTCCAACTTTATCATCCTGTTTACCACTGCTTTGTGTTCCCAGACTATCAACTAATGCCAACTTTGGAGGAATACTCCTCTGTGATGGGTATCCCTGTCAATAACTCTCCTCCGTTCTCTGGATTAGAAGATGAACTCACTGACAAAGACATTACAAGAGGAACGAGGCTGAGATTGTCTGACATCAGAGCTCACTTGACCAACAAGGGAGGACGTCGTGGATTACCTGCTCAATTCCTACTCGAGAAAGCTCTCTATTTTGTTGGTAGAGGAAATTCTGCACTCTTTGAATCAACCTTTGATTTGCTTGTCTATGGTATGTTCCTGTTTCCTAATGCCAAGTACTTTGTCGACGTTCAGGCTATTCGAATCTTCATGCTCAATAACCCAGTTCCTACACTTTTGGCTGATACTTATCATGTCGTTCACACAAGATACATGCAGAATAGAGGACCAGTTGTCTGTTGTGTTTCCCTCTTCTATAGGTGGTTTATTTCGCACCTACCGAAGACGCTAACTTTTTGGGAAGTGGAAGATAGCACGATTTGGTCCAAGAAACTGATGGAGTTGACCCACACTGACATTGAATGGTACAACCCAATCTATGGGGCAATTCTGATGATCCACAACTGTGGGAACTTCCCCAACGTGCCTCTCATGGGAAGGAATGGGTGCATCAGCTACAATGCTGTTAGTTCTTGGATTGGCTGGAATTTTGGTAAAACAAAGTATATTCAATGTTGATGTCAAGGTACTGATGTTGCAACATTGAGGTCTTAACACTGGGCTGTGTTAAGTATGTAATTGCTGAAGTTGGATGTCTGATGTCACATGGTGATGTTGTAACATCAGATCTGCAGAATTAACAACAGCAGGCTGTGATGTTGTTAGGGTTGCGTATTAGCTGGAATTGTGGAGAGCAAGCTGTCTCATTGGATGCGAATATCTTGGGATAGATATTTGCTGCTGCATAGGAGATCTGGTGCAGATTTGTAGGAGATTTAAAAGGTTGAAGATTTAAAAAGATTTTAGGAGAAAATCTGTTTTAAATATTCAGTTTTAAATAACAAATCTGGGAGATATTATAGCAAGTCCAAGACCAATTCAAGGAGCTATATAAAGCGCACAAGACCAAAGGAAAAAGGTACAGAAATACAGAGAGAAAATCAAGAGCAGAGGCTGAGTGTCTTGAGTATTTTGTACGAGTTGTGTAACCAGAATTCTAGGGTGAATTGTTGTGTCGTATTCTGTCCTCTCTAGAAGCTGTGAAGCAATAGAGAGTGGTTGCTTGATCGAAGCTGTGAAGTAAGATCAAGGTTACTCAAAGTGGTCTCTTTGAGAGTTTGTAAGGGATTGAGTGGTGTTCTCATACCTAAGTGGTTTCTTAGGTAGGAAGTCATTAGTAGAGTATAAGTTTAGGAGATTGTCAACGGGTTGTTGAGTCTGTAAATTATATCTACAAGTAGTGAATTCCATCCCTGGCTTGGTAGCCCCCAGAGTAGGTTGGTTGTAACCGAACTGGGTCAATAATTCTTGGTGTTATTTTACTGTTATTGCTGTCCATTGTGCAGAGTGTGTTGTTGTGACATCACACCTTAACATCACACGTCTGATACCAAAATTTCAAATGATGTGCTTGCTCGCCGTCAGTTAGGCCATCCAATGGAGGAGATCCCTGGAGATGCTTTTTCTTGAGGAGGATGAAGGTTTTGAGCTTAAGATCAAAGTGGAGTGTGCTTGGCGCAGCATCAACAGACAAGGATGGATCGCTTTGGGAGACCCTGATTGCACCACTACTGAGGCCTTCTTAGAATGGTCTCGCGAAAGAGCTCTCGTGATGAGGGCGCCTTATCCCTGTCACGAGTCTTCTACAGAGGAAGAGCTGAAGTTGAAGAATGCTCTAGGAGAATTGACCCTTGAAAGGGCAAAGATCAAGGAGAGAATCAACATGCTTTTGAGAAAGATCAATGGAGGGGAGGGACCATCTGCCAACGGACCAGATGCTTAGTTTCCTTTATGTTGTGTTTTCCATTTCCGCTTAAGTATTTAAATTATGAAAGATGTACTATCTATGATGTAATATTTGCAAGATTTTCTAATGAAGAAGCTTATTTTGATGAACATCCTGTTATCTACAATGTTTGCAAAATTTCTTGACTTCTTGATAGTTTAGCTTGCAATTTCATCTGCATTTTCATTTGCATCATGTCATGACATGTGCATTTTCTTCCCTGTCTTACCTCATGTCACCGTATTCTCTTCAGAATCGTCAAACTGAGTCCCCGACACCGCTACAACACACGAGCCCAAGCTCGCCAAAGGATGTCAGAACAGAATTTTGAAATGGATATAGTTAACAATGAGCTGAGTGAGCTACGAGGAGGAATGGGGCAGATTCTGGAAGCTATTCAAGTTATGAAAGCAAAGATGGATACACAGGCCATTGTGGTTTCTGAGATTATCACTCCAACTGTGGAACCTCCTACTACTACGTTGAACACCACATTGGGTATGCCTTTTGATTTCATACGTCCGCCGGTTCCCACTTCTTCTCAACAAGTTGTGCCCTTGGGTAACGAGAATCATCAAGCTATTCCTACTTTTACTCCAGCAGCAGTGCAAACTCAAGTTCACCCCATTTTTCACAACCCGCATTGTTGGTTGCAGAATAGGGCAAGCAAGCAAAAATATTTATTTTCGGAAGAATTCCCTCCAGGATTTTTGTCGTGTCCACAGAGATCGGTTCGAGGGAAAGAATGTCGTTCGACAGTCTCTCGCGTTAATGAGTTTGGTTTTGAATGGTTTCAAACAAGAAAACAGAAAAGTAAACATTAAAACATAAAACAAATTCATTCTTCAGAGAGAAAAACTCGTCCGACAATGCATATAAATCACTCCTCACAAACTTAAACTTACTGACCAGTTATACTCCACCTACAATACTCCTCAATATCACCCAGCATCGTTCACAACAAAGGTTATGTCTAACGCACAGTTGAGATAACAATCGTGTCACTCTCTTCGTCACTCTTGTGAGCGAAGCCTCGAAACACGGAAGGCATTAAGCTTCGACGCCTATTGAAGATTGTTAGCTCTAAATCTATCTCTAGAATCTAGTAACTAACAGACAATCATCCCTAATCGAAGTTTGCAACGGTTATCTCTAACGCAACCCAAACCCCACACATAAAGCAAAAATCAGAGACAATCACCAATAAAGATTTGTAAAGCAAGTTTTATACAACGCCATGGGCGACAAATATACATGAGATCATAGTACAAACATATACAAACCCAACAAAGAAGAAAGATATAAAGAAAATCAGAAATGAACCAAACATCTCGCGGTTTGTCGGCGCCGATCGACGATCAATCCACCTCGGATCATCCGCATGCAAGCTTCCATGATGTTTTCTAAGCTAATCTACTGAAAAAATGAAGTTTGATGGAGTTGGAGCAAGAATTCCCAAAACCATCCTCTAAAAATGCTGAAAAATGAAGTTTATAGGCAAAATTTGCTGCCCAGGGTCGCACTGCGAACTCCCGTTCGCACTGCGAACATACACCGCCTTAGCTACTGCCAGAATTGTGTTTTTCATGCTTCCAGGCACTTTTTATTCGCCCCGAGTTCGCAGTGCGAGCTCGCTAGCGAGTGCTCGCCTCCTGGTTCGCCTAGCGAACATGACAGCAAACCAAAATTTGTTTTGACCATAACTCTTGAACCGTAACTCGGATTGACGCACGGTTTGAAGCGTTGGAAAGCTTATTCAATGCTCTATACAACAATTGAAAAATCCCATTGCTGGAATACCTGAAAAAATAAATGAAAATCAATTAAACTCAATGATATTTACACGATACGCAATATATACACTAAAACGTAAAGTAAACGTAATTACGAACAAAGCGGGGTTTATTCATCCAATTTTAACACAAAGTAATGATAAGTGAAACAAAACTTATATACAAAAATAGGTACATTTTGCACTTATCAAACTCTCCCAAACTTACATAATTGTTTGTCCACAAACAAGAATCAAACAAACTTGAAAATGCACAAGCAATATCCAAAGAATGACGAATCAACAGGTTTTAAAAAACGGAAACGAATGAATGGTTCAAATGAAAAAGGTACACACAAAAAGTAAATACTTACCACTAAACTACAACGACAACATAGTCACGAAACAAATGCAAAATACAAAAATCATGCGAAAAATTCTAAAACAACACAAGTTCCAAAGTGAATCACACCTAGTAAGAACAATCATCGGTACATGAAAAATACACAATAAGGTACTTTACACTCACACAACATTCATGCAAACAAAAGACTAAATTATGCATACATCCACAAATTCGCATTGAAAATACAAAGGCAAGAATCACAAGGGCTTTTCAAGGTTGTAGCGTGGTCAGGTAAATAAACAAGGGGCAATTTCTAAAGGTAATTGAAACAAAAACTTGCCTAAACCTAAGGGAGTGAAAACTCACAAAGATTCACACACAAAATTTCAACCAACTTCTTCCAAAATCCCAAGTGCTACACAACACACATTACTTATTTAGTACAATTATTGAAACTCTTTTTGTTTCCTTTTTCAAGGGTTTTCTTTTTTCTTTCTTTTTCACTTTTTTCTTTTCTTTTCTTTGTCATATTTTTCTCTTTTTTCTTTTCTTTTTCAATCCTCATAGAATTCAACCAATGAGTATACAATCATCCTCTCCCCAACTTGAATTCAACCACACCATCATGTGAATACTCCCTACTTTCTAAGGCAAGGTAAAAATTCATACAACAATACAAAATTGAGGGTTCAAGAAAAAATAATCAATCAAAATCCATACAAAAAGTAAATTTGACACTCATAGACAAGCATCAAACTCAAAAAACATGGATAATGACCAAAGGCTCAAAGGGGTTACGAATGATCACACGCTCACAAGGTGAATGACTATTTGGCTAAGGTAGTTGCGCTCAAAATGAAACAAAATGCCTTGATCCTTTTCATGCTTTCACATAATCAACACAAACAAAAGATTAAGCATAATAAAATCCAGTTAGAACAAGAATGTTGGTACTCCGTGCATATATGAACAATAGAAGGCTTCCTCACAAAAAGGTTGGGAACTAAAGTGATTCACAATAGGAACAAGTATACAAAAGAATGAATGGCATGGAAGTTTGTAAAAAGCCTAAGTATCATGAATATGCTAAAGTATAGAAAGCGATAAATACATACCTCGGACGTGTACAAAACTTAACAAGATCATTACCACGCATTCGCAAGTTGAAACGATCAAAAATGGAACATCACCAAAAGTTCCTCAAGCTACTAAAAACAAGTTCATTGACAAACACAAAGACCATTAATATAAACAAACTAAAAGACCGGCAAAAATTGTCTAAACAAATTTAAAAGTGAAGATTTGAAATTTAAGAGCTGGTCCGATTTAAATTTGTTTAGACAATTGCACCACACTACCTAAACTAAACAACAACAAAAGAAAATAATACAACGTGCTTGTTTTATGTCGTAAGCTCGACGCCTTTATAATGCTTAGCTAGTAACTTCATTCATTCATGCCATGGTGATGCCTCATCGTGCAAACCAAAAGCAAGTGCCCTAACCAAACACTTAAACAAACGTTACGGGAACAAAATGTATACAACACTTGAACAAACATAATGGAAATAGATAATATATACGATATATACAAAACTCAAAAACAAAGAACCTATCGCAATGCGATTCAATATCAAAACCAATTCCCAGCAATGGCACCATTTTGTTGGTTGCAGAATAGGGCAAGCAAGCAAAAATTTTTATTTTCGGAAGAATTCCCTCCGGGATTTATGTTGTGTCCACAGAGATCGGTTCGAGGGAAAGAATGTCGTTCGACAGTCTCTCGCGTTTATGAGTTTGGTTTTGAATGGTTTCAAACAAGAAAACAGAAAAGTAAACATTAAAACATAAAACGAATTCATTCTTCAGAGAGAAAAACTCGTCCGGCAATGCATATAAATCACTCCTCACAAACTTAAACTTACCGACCAGTTATACTCCACCTACAATACTCCTCAATATCACCCAGCATCGCTCACAACAAAGGTTATGTCTAACGCACAATTGAGATAACGATCATGTCACTCTCTTCGTCACTCTCGCGAGCGAAGCCTCGAAACACGGAAGGCATTAAGCTTCGACGCCTATTGAAGATTGTTAGCTCTAAATCTATCTCAAGAATCCAGAAACTAACAGACAATTATCCCTAATCGAAGTTTGCGACGGTTATCTCTAACACAACCCAAACCCCGCGCATAAAGCAAAAATCAGAGACAATCACCAATAAAGATTTGTAAAGCAAGTTTTATACAATGCCATGGGCGAAAAATATACATGAGATCATAGTACAAACATATACAAACCCAACAAAGAAGAAAGACATAAAGAAAATAAAAAATGAACCAAACATCTCGCGGTTTGTCGGCGTCGATCGACGATCAATCCACCTCGGATCATCTGCATGCAAGCTTCCATGATGTTTTCTAAGCTAATCTACTGAAAAAATGAAGTTTGATGGAGTTGGAACAAGAATCCCCAAAACCATCCTCTAAAAAATGCTGAAAAATGAAGTTTATAGGCAAAATTTGCTGCCCAGGGTCGCACTGCGAACTCCCGTTCACACTGCGAACATACACCGCCTTAGCTACTGCCAGAATTGTGTTTTTCATGCTTCCAGGCACTTTTTATTCGCCCCGTGCGAACTCGCTAGCGAGTGCTCGCCTCCTGGTTCGCCTAGCGAACATGACAGCAAACCAAAATTTGTTTTGACCATAACTCTTGAACCGTAACTCCGATTGACGCACGGTTTGAAGCGTTGGAAAGCTTATTCAATGCTCTATACAAAAATCGAAAAATCCCATTGCTAGAATACCTGCAAAAATAAATGAAAATCAATTAATCTCAATGTTATTTACACGATACGCAATATATACACTAAAACGTAAAGTAAACATAATTACGAACAAAGCGGGGTTTATTCAACCAATTTTAACACAAAGTAATGATAAGT
This sequence comes from Lathyrus tuberosus, assembly GCA_022829125.1. Lineage (NCBI taxonomy): Eukaryota > Viridiplantae > Streptophyta > Magnoliopsida > Fabales > Fabaceae > Lathyrus > Lathyrus tuberosus. Next base: position 6,507,057 of record JALAZF010000289.1, on the reverse strand, counting down.
GCAATAAAACTTATATACAAAAATAGGTACACTTTGCACTTATCACGCATCCGGTTTATGATTACCCTGAAATGTCTGAAGAGGGTGATGAGCGACATGAAGGATTGAAGGAGAGTGTAGAGACAATCCAAAGAAAAATGAAGGCAATAGAGGGGAGCAATGTATTTAGTACTGATGCTAAAGACATGTGCTTAGTCTCAGGCTTGGTAATTCCACCCAGGTTTAAACTACCCAATTTTGACTTATACTTAGGTGCAACGTGTCATAAGGCACGTCTGATTATGTATTTTCGAAGAACGGCTGCATATATGGATAATGATAAGTTGATGATCCACTGCTTCCAAGATAGTCTGAAAGGGGATGCTGCCAAGTGGTACTTAAGTCTGGACCAATCTGGAATCCGTTGTTTTCAAGATGTATCCGATGCTTTTGTAAAGCATTATAAATGCAACATGGATTTGGCACCAGATCATAGACAACTTCTGAGTATGTCCCAAAACAGTTACGAGTCTTTTAAGGAGTATGTGCAGAGATGAAGGGAGATGGCTTCACAAGTAGAGTCACCTTTGTCTGAAAAAGAATTGGCTGATTGGTTTGTGGATAATGTGATGCCAGATTTCTATGAGAGGATGATTGGTAGCGTCAGCACCAACTTCGCTGATATTGTTGCTGTAGGCGTGAAAGTAGAAGTTGGGCTGAAAAGCAGAAAAGTAGTTAGTTCCTCAAGCAGTTCAACCAATACCAATATCAAGAAAGCTCCTAGCCACTTCCACAAGAAGAAAGAAGGAGAGGCTAATGCCATCATGGTAGGGAAGAAAAGGAACCCAAGGTGGACACAACCAATGTATCAACAACAGTCAGTTCCGAACTTTACTCAACAACCGACCTATCCCATACAGTATGCTCCCCAACACTATGTAGCAACTGTAACACCTACCTTTAATCATCAAGTAGCACAGCAGGCGCCGGCCTATCCACAACAGCCAGCTAATCAGCAAGTACCAAATGCTCAGAATTATCAACAACAACAAAGACAAGCTTGACAGTCAGGCGCTCCCCACAGAAGACAAGGGGGAACGACCACATTTCCGCCCATACCAATGCCTTACACTGAGTTCTATCCTTCACTATTGCAACAAGGACTGATTGTTACCAGACCTTTGGGTCTACCCACGGAGAAGTCTTTGACTTTCCACAATCCAAATGTTAGTTATGCTTTTCACCAAGGGGGAGACGGTAATGATTTGGGGGGTTGCTTAGCATTGAAATATGTAGTGAAAAGGCTGATGGAAAAGAAGATCCTATCTTTCACAGACAATCAGCCAAACGTGAAAAGTAATTCACTGCCCACGCACGGAACCACAAACGCTATTGAGGACGAGAATAATGAGGTGTTAGTATTGGATGCCTCAAATATCAAGACTCCTATCAAGGTCTTCCATGCTAAACTGTTCAAAGCTGGAATGGTAAAATTCTGTCATAGTGATTGTGAAGAATGTAATATCAGTGTCAAGGGTTTGCAATTAGTCCGAGACGATGTTCAAAGGTTGATTGACGAGGGATTTTTGCAGGTGTTCAGTAAAGAGAAGAAGAATGAAGTTGCAGTAATTGAGCATGTATTCAACTTGCCAAATTTAAAAGAATAAAAGCCTGTGTTCAACATACCAAAGTCTGGTTCTATGATTCCCGTGTTCAATAAGCCGGTACCAATCTTCAACAATTTCAAATCCGTTGTTGTTTCCACTGCTAATCATTCAAAGCCAAGCAACATCCGACAACCAGTTCCCGTCCGTTTCAGAGATTTGAAAGATGTGTCGTAGATTTATGAGAATGCTGGGTTTGACAAAAGACATGAAGGGGTGGTTCCAAGGAATGAGGTGGGAGCCATTAATGAAGAGGTGACCAATATAGTAGGGACTGGGAAAATGACTCGCAGTGGTAGAGCTTACACTCCTCCATTCAAAGGAATTGTGCCCAAGGAGACTGTTGTTCCTGTAACCTCCAAAGATAAGGAAAAATAGGTGGTTACGAAGGTAGATGATGATGAATTTCTGAGAATTATCAAGAGAAGTGATTACAAAGTGGTGGACCAGCTTCACCAAACTCCATCCAAGATTTCAATTTTGTCTCTGCTGATGAATTCTCCTACCCACAGAGCAGCCTTGTAGAAAATTCTAGCCCAAGCACATGTAGCCTAAGACATTACTATTGGACAATTTGACCACATCGTTGCTAACATCACAGCCTGCAATACGCTCAGTTTTTAGTGACGAAGAACTACCTCGAGGAGGTCGAAACCATAATCTAGCCTTGCATGTATCCATAAAATGCCAAGAGGATACTTTAGCCAGAGTGCTTGTAGATACTGGTTCATCTCTGAATGTGCTGCCAAAGAGAACTCTAGAAAAGTTGACCTCTCAAGGAATTGGGATGAAGCCTACTTTACTCATTGTCTAAGCCTTTGATGGTTCGAGAAGATTAGTAATGGGAGAGATTGAGTTACCTATTCTGATTGGTCCTTATGTGTTCAACGCCATTTTCCAAGTCTTGGATATCAATCCCGCTTACAGCTGTCTGTTGGGGAGGCCCTTGATTCACGAGACCGGTTCCGTAACTTCAACTTTACATCAAAAGATGAAATTTGTAGTTGATGAGAAGTTGGTCATTATCCATGGTGAAGAAGATCTGATGGTCGGTAACCTATCATCTTTCCGATACATTGAAGCTGATGAAGATGCTTTGGAAACTTCTTTCTAAGCTCTTGAGATAGCTAATGTTGTAATGATTGACAATGAAGAGTTAGTGGCCTCGAATAATCCATATTTTGCTTCTTTCAAGAGTATCCAATCTGCCCTAAGAGAAGGTGTACCTGAAGGCTGGGGCAAGGTCATCGAGATTCAAGAGAGAGAGAGGTACCAAGGGTTGGGTTACAAACCAACTCTTGATGAGACAATTGCTGCTACAACAAGGCGACTGAAGATGATTCAGTAAGTATTTGTCAGTGGAGGACATCAAGTTCATGCCATCATTGAAGACGCTGAAGATGAGGACATTAGTCATTTGGTTTTTCAGTGTGACGCCGCATTGAGTAATTGGGAGGCTATTGAAATCCCTGTTTTGTACCCTATGCCAGAGTAATTTGCTTGCTTTTGTTGTTGTTTTCAAAATCCGTAGCCTTGCCCGAGGTTATCGGATTATTTAGTATGGGCCACCGCTTTTAATTCTTAATAATCAATGAAGTTAATGTTTTGTTAAATTTTGTTGTCATTATTTACTGTTTTTGCTTTTAAGGAAAAATGGTAATCTTTTCGAAAACTACAAAAACATTTTCTTCTTGCATTTTTATTTTGTGCATTTTAATAAAATAAATCCCTCCATCATGCAGAATAAATCCCAAACCCATCGTATTCAATGACCCCACTCTCACTATCGACTTTGATTCACCTATCTTTCAAGCTGAGGATGAGGAGGATTATGAGGTCCCTGATGACTTGGCAGAAATGTGTGAGTATCAATACACGGATCTTCAACCACATGAGGAGCAGGTTGACGTCATCAATCTTGGTACCGAAGAGGACAAGAAAGAGGTTAAGATTGGGGCAACACTTGGGGCAGAGATCAGACAACGGTTAATACAGCTTCTTGAAGAATATGTGGATGTTTTTGCATGGTCTTATCAAGATATGCCTGGTTTGGATACAGATATTGTAGTTCATAAGCTACCAATCAAGCCCGAGTGTCCACCGGTGAAGCAGAAACTTCAAAGAAGTAGACCCGACATGGATCTCAAGATTAGAGATGAGGTCAAGCGACAACTAGATGCAGGTTTCTTAGCAGTTTCCAAGTACCCTGAATGGGTAGCTAACATTGTGCCAGTAATGAAGAAGAATGGTAAAGTGCGAATGTGCGTAGACTATAGGGATCTCAACAAAGCCAATCCTAAAGACGATTTTCCTCTGCCGCATATCGACACTCTTGTGGATAATACAGCTCGGTTTGCAGTTTTCTCATTTATGGATGGTTTCTCAGGCTACAATCAGATCAGAATGGATTCGGCCGATATGGATAAGACTACATTCATCACTCCATGGGGAACTTATTGCTACAAAGTCTGCCCTTTGGTTTGAAAAATGCAGGGGTAACCTATCAGAGAGCTATGGTAACCTTATTCCATGACATGATCCATAAAGAAATTGAAGTGTATGTGGATGATATGATTGCTAAATATTAGAGTGAGGAGGAACATTTAGACCATCTTCTGAAATTATTCAAGAGACTTCGGAAATATTAGTTAAGGTTGAATCCTGCCAAATGTACTTTCGGTGTCAGATCAGGAAAGCTGCTTGGCTTTATTGTCAACCAACAAGGAATTGAGGTAGACCATGACAAAGTACGAGCTATTCAAGAGATGCTAGCTCCGCAGACCGAATCTTAAGTAAGGGGTTTTCTAGGCCGTTTGAACTATATCTCCAGATTAATCTCCAACATGACTCCCACTTGTGAGCCAATCTGCAAGTTGCTCTGTAAAGATCAGACTATAGAATTGAATTTTGATTTTCAGCAAGATTTTGATAAACTCAAGAATTACCTGCAAGAACCATTGATCTTGATCCCACCTATTCCTGGAAGACCTCTCTTCATGTACATGACTGTGTTGGAAGGATCCATGGGTTACGTCTTGGGCCAACATGATGAAACTGGTCGCAAAGAGCATGTTATCTATTATTTAAGCAAAATGTTCACTGATTGCGAAAGCCGTTATTCACTGTTAGAAAAGACCTGTTGTGCTTTAGCATGGGCCGCCAGACATTTGAGGCAGTATTTGATATGTCACACTACTTTGTTGATCTCCAAAATGGATCCGATAAAGTATATCTTTGAGAAGCCTGCTCAAACAGGAAGACTTGCCCGTTGGCACATGCTCTTGTCAAAATATGATATCCAATATGTCACTCAGAAGGCTATCAAGGGAAGCGTCTTATCAGAGTACCTTGCAGACCAGCCTGTTGAAGATTATGAGCCTCTCAAATTTGATTTCCCCGATGAGGATGTTATATTGATAAAGAGAGATTGTGAAGAGCCAGGCCCTGATGAAGGTCCTAAACCTGGTTCGCGATGAAAAATGATGTTTGATGGTTCTTCCAACTATAAAGGACATTGCGTGGGTTTTGTACTGATGAACCCTAATGGTGGTTATACTCCTTTCACAACAAGGTTATACTTTGAATGCACAAACAATATTGCTGAATATGAAGCATGTATCTTTTGGGTTTGGAAGCTGCAATTGATCTCAAAATCAAGATTCTAGAGGTCATTGGTGATTTCGATTTGGTTATCTATCAAGCCAAAGGTGAATGGGAGACTAAAGACAAGAAGTTGATCCCGTACCGTGATTACATTCTGGAAATAATCCAATACTTTGATGAGATTACTTTCCGTCATGTTCCTCACTCAGAGAACCACATGGCTGATGCTCTAGCGATGTTAGCTTCCATGTGGCAAGTCAGATTTGTTAATGAGGCCCCATTGATCAGAATTGAGCGCAAAACTGAGCCCGCTTATTGCCAGTCAATTGAAGAAGAGGTAGATGGGAAACCGTGGTTTCACGACATCATGAATTATCTGAAGACTCAAGAGTATCCTGCCAATACTTCCAGTCTTGATAAGAAAACTCTGCGAAGGCTATCATCCAAGTTCTTCCTCGGCAACGATGTACTTTACAAGAGGAATCACGACATGGTCCTGCTAAGATGTGTTGATAAACGAGAAGCAAACCTGTTGATTCACGATATTCATGAAGGAGCCTTTGGTACTCACGCCAGTGGGCATGTCATGGTTAAAAAGATCTTAAGGGCTGGGTATTATTGGTTGACTATGGAAGCTGACTGTATCCAATACGCAAGAAAGTGTCATAGATGCCAGATCTATGCTGACAAAATGCATGTGCCTCCAACACTGCTGAATGTTCTGTAATCTCCTTGGTCATTATCTATGTGGGGTATTGACATGATTGGAGATATTGAGCCGAAAGCTTCTAATGGTCATCGTTTCATTCTAGTGGCCATTGACTATTTCACTAAATGGGTCGAAGTTGCGTCCTATGCCAATGTGACCAAACAAGTAGTTGCTCGTTTTATCAAGAACAATATCATTTGTCGTTATGGAATCCCTGACAGAATCATAACCGACAATGGGACAAACCTGAACAACAAGACAATGAAAGAGTTATGTGACAATTTCAAGATTGAACATCACAATTCTTCACCTTACCGTCCCAAGATGAATGGAGCTGTCGAGGCTGCTAATAAGAACATTAAAAAGATCCTACAGAAAATGGTCAAGACTTATAAGGATTGGCATGAAATGTTACCATTTGCCTTGCATGGATACAAAACTTCGGTTCGAACTTCGACAGTGGCAACTCCCTTTTCTCTGGTATATGGAATGGATGTTGTTCTTCCTATTGAGGTGGATATACCGTCCCTGAGAATTCTGATGGAAACCAAGTTTGATGAAGCAGAGTGGGTCCAAGAGAGATATGACCAACTGAACATCATTGATGAGAAGCGACTGACTGTCATGTGTCATGGCCATCTGTACCAAAAGAGAATGAAAAGAGCATTTGACAAGAAAGTCCGTGTTCGAGAATTCCAAGAAGGAGAACTGGTAATCAAGAAAATCTTGCCATCTCAAAGGGATGCTTGTGGAAAATGAGCACCCAACTATGAGTGTCCGTTTGTGGTGAAAATTGTGTTCTCAGGAGGTTCCTTATTCCTTACAACGATGGATGGTGAACAACTCGCACACCCTGTGAATGCTAACTCAGTACGAAAATATTACGCCTAAAAAGCCCGCTAAGTCGAAAACCAGAAATGGCGACTTAGGAAAAAAAAAGGGTATCCCGGTGGGTCATAACCTATGAAGGAGACTCAGGCAAAAGTTAGGGATCAAATAAAAAGGAAAAAAGCTCGCTAGGTTGAAAACCCGAAAGGGCGACCTAGGCAAAAAAGAGCGTCCCGGTGGACTAAAAACCTGAAAAGGCGGTCTAGGCAAAAGTTAGGGACAAAGGCGTTTCACTGTTTCAAACGGGGTTGTCACCTATGTCACGGAATTCATGAAAGAAGTTCAAGTTCATATGCCCTCATCAGCAGCAAAGTTCATTTTGGGACTCTTAGTCATTAGGGATGGTAGTGGTCATTGAATATGATGTAACCTTTTCCCAAATTGCCATTTTTCCAAATTTGTAATGTTCCATGGAGCTTCACCATTAGCAAGTTACCATTCTAATGAAATTAGATTTTGGATCATTCTTTGTTTGGCATTTATCATTGCTCTATTACTTTTCTTGTTATGCAAAACGTCACTTATTCATTAATAATGGTTTTGAAAGCGGAAATTGTTGTGAAAAAAATCTTTTGAGAAAACACAATGAAAATATAATTTGCTTTGGCATTAGAGTTTAATTTAGTGAAATCATTTGCTCTCCCCAATAAACTCTGCTTGCGACAAAAACACTATTAAACCATCTGGCGTATGTTTCCCCAGTGATACAAGTTCAAAATCGACAATGTTTCCTGGATCGGACACTTCAGTAATGACTGGCTACTACGATACAAAGGACTTCTCCCCAGTATCTTCACAGATGTTTGTGGAAAATTTTATTTCTCCAGTGAAAGAAAGGTATTCCCAGATTGATCATGAGTTTCTGTTATCTTCAGATTCACTGTGACTCCTAGCAGTGGATGCACTTTTCGTCCACTCACTTTTCCTCAATCTGTCGTCTCTCTTTAGAGTCGTCTCTCACATATCATCTTAGCATTCACATCATACCATATCATCCTGCATTTTTGCATCTGGGTGTGCTTTTGTTTGTGGGTCCTCACCTTCCTCTACTTCAATTTATTGATCCATTGATCCTTATATGTGTCCAGCTTGCGTCCGGTCTTTACATGCGTGCGCCTTATGTTGCTCATTATCCATATTCCCCAGGAAGTCTAATCTTCATTTATGCAACCCTGGTACTGAACTATCAGATACAAAACACCTAAAAATCTCAGGTGAATTATGAACCTTGGTCAGCTATGAACCAAAACCTCAGGTCACCTATGAACCTAAAGTCCAGAAATTGTTGGCATTGTTCATTTCAGGTCAACTTTGAACCTAAACATCATTTCAGGTCTACTTTGAACCTAAAACATCATTCAGGTCAACTATGAACCTTGGTCAGCCTTGAACCAAAACCTAGGTCACCTATGAACCTAAAGTCCAGCAATAGCTGGCGTTGTTTGTTTTCGGTCAACTGTGAACCTAAGAAATGTAATTCAGGTCAACTATGAACCAAAATCTCAGGTCAACTATGAACCTTGGTCAGTTATGAACCAAAACCTCAGGTCACCTATGAACCTAAAGTTCAGTAATTGTTGGCATCATTTGTTTCAGGTCAACTGTGAACCTGAACATCATTTAGGTCAACTATGAACCTTGGTCACCTATGAACCAAAATCGCAGTTCAACTGTGAACCTAAAACATCATTCAGGTCAACTATGAACCTTGGTCAGCTATGAACCAAAACCTCAGGTCACCTATGAACCTAAAGTCCAGTAATTGCTGGCATTGTTTGTTTCAGGTCAACTGTGAACCTAAACATCATTTAGGTCAACTATGAACCTTGGTCAGCTATGAACCAAAAAATTAGTTCACCTATGAACCTAAAGTACAGTAATTGCTGGCATTGCTTATCTTTTGGTCACCTATGAACCAAAATCTCAGGTCAACTGTGAACCTCAATCTAGGCCCAACTCATATTGGTGTTTTAAGTCCAGTCATTACTGGTAAACCAACTCAAATTGGTAACTTATCCAAATCATATTGGTGCCCAAGTCCAATCATTGTTGGCACTTTAATCTTGTTCCCAGCAGAAGTTCAGTCACTATCAATATCTCTTTAAAAGTCCTTGTGATCTTCATCATTTGGCGCACACAAAGTTTGTGTTTGTCTCTGTCTTTTCTGGCTTTTCTTGAAGATCCCGTTTGAACTCTTCATATAAGAAATCCCCATAAAATATTTATAGAATGTATATCCTCTTATTTCAAGTTGATCCCCAGTGGAGATCATGTCTTCTTTCTGGTTTCATGCCCAGTAAGAATGTGTTTTTTTCCCTAGTGTCATCCGGTCACCTATGAACCTGTCGTCCATCTCCCTGAATCTTCCCCAATGGAGAACATCTCTCGGGCTCCTTTCTCCAGTGAGGACCTGTGGGATTTCCCCCTTCATTTTTTCTATCCCCAGTGTTTCCTCAGAGTCTCCCTAGTGAGTCTCTTTTGTTGGTCAATCTGTATCCCCAATAAGTCTTCCTTGTGGATATTAACCTTCATCCCTCCCCAGTAAAGCTCACTTGTGGTTGTTTTCTCTTTATCTCTGGTGTCTTGTTTCCATCTAAGGGCTAAATTTTCAGTTTTCTATATTTAAATACCTTTCACCTTGATGTCTCGAGGATTTCCATTCCTCGTGCCATCTGGTAAAGCTATTCAAAAAGGGGCAACTGTTGTACCCCAAATTTTACCCCTTAGATGTCATAACATCTTGCACTTGCATTTCAATCATCTATGCATTGTTAACTAACCACTTCATCTTGCAAGTTTGTTTATTTTGAACTAGGGTTTACACTAGAAGGAGGACAAGGTCTCCTAAGCCAGGTTCTCACATGATTCAAGGTCTCCTAAGGCATTCTCTGGCTCCATACAATCATCACAAGTGTTCACCAGTTTGGGATCTCAAGACATTGGATCAAATCAAGTCAACAAGAGATTATTAGACCAAAGTTATGGAATTAAGGTTTTAACCTGAAGAATCACTGAAGAGGTTTGTCATGATCAGTCAAGGTTTGATTGGTTCATCAACCAATTGAACTTACCTACATTCAAGAGGTCTTGTTCAACAAGATATCAAGATCACCTGGCTTTCATCACTAGTACAAAGAGTCACAAGTTCATCTTGCCCTCAAACTAGGGTTTTGTCAAGACAAGTTAGCCATTGCCTTTGATTTTGACCAAGGCATGTTCCCAAACTTTGGGACAAGGTTCCATATGTTCATAAACATCCTTAGAGGCCATCTTTGGACCTTGGAAGAGATTGAAGAAGCAAGATCCTCAAAGATCATCCAGTGGAATTCTTGAGGAAATTAGTGTTTTGACTGACAAAGTCAAGCCTTTGACTTTGATGTTATTGGCCCAAAATGAGGTATTCAAGTCACATTCCATCTTAACATGTTCAATCCATGAATGAGAGCAGGAGAGATCACCATTTGAAAGGTTTCTTGCAAGAAGGGCAAGGTTTTGTTTTTAAAATTTTCTAAGTAAGGAAGAATTCACTTCTTGTGCAAAATTGGAAAGGTCATAACTTTCAAACAACACATCCAAATTTTGTGATCCAAAGCTCAAGTTGAAGCTCTCATCATGAACTTCAAAACATATTAGAGGACCTTTCTCAAGATAAGGCTTGGTTTTTGAGTTACAAGGCTTGGAAGTTCAAGACACTTAAGAACTTAGTAAAATTTCACTACATTTTGCCTTGAAAACCAGCTGGCTTCATCTCCATTTTTCACCAAGATCCCTTTTGATCCAGAACTTGGGGTGAACATGAAAGTTTTAGAGGACATTTGGGGCTTTCCAAAAAGTACTAGAACTCCCAAATCCATGGAGGGAGTTGGGAGTTTCGAAGAGGAGAAGTTTGAGTTCCATTTCTTGATTTTCAAGTTACCAACTTGTGCATAATGATGCATAATCACTCTTAATCACCAAATGCCTCACTATTCTGATGTTTAGAGGCAAGATTAACATGTTTTGGACCTCTGCCACGATTTTGTGTTGGATGCAGAATAGGGCAAGCAAGCAAAAATATTTATTTTCGGAAAGAATTCCCTCCGGGATTTATGTCGTGTCCACAGAGATCGGTTCGAGGGAAAGAATGCCGTTCGACAGTCTCTCGCGTTTATGAGTTTGGTTTTGAATGGTTTCAAATAAGAAAACAGAAAAGTAAACATTAAAACATAAAAAGACTTCATTCTTCAGCAACAAGAAACTTAGCAGGCAATGCATACAATCGACTCCGCACAAACTTAAACTTACCGACCAGTTATACTCCACCTACAATACTCCTCAATATCACCCAGCATCGCTCACAACACAGGTTATGTCTAACGCAAAGTTGAGATCACAACCGTGTCACTCTCTTCGTCACTCTCGCGAGCGAAGCCTCGAGACACGGAAGGCATTAAGCTTCGACGCCTATTGAATTGTTAGCTCCTAAATCTATCTCTAGAGTCCAGAAACTAACAGACAATCATCCCTAATCAAAGTTCGCGAAGGTTATGTCTAACGCAACCCAAACCCCGCGCATAAAGCAAAAATCAGAGACAATTACCAATAAAGATTTGTAAAGCAAGTTTTATACAACGCCATGGGCGACAAATATACATGAGTTTACAGCAAATACATATACACAACCCAACCATAAAGATAAACACAAAGAAGAAGAGAAATGAACCAAAAATCTCACGCATTGTCAGAGACGGTCGACGATCAATCGACCCCGGTTCATCCGTATGCATGCTCCATAGTTGTTTTCTAACCTCTCCAATGAAAAATGAAGTTTGATGGAAGTGGGATCAAGAAACCCCAAAACCATCGCTAATAAAATGACTGAAAATCTAATAAATACAATCAGAATTTTGCAGGTTCGCTAGGCGAACGTTTTTACTCGCTAGGCGAGCCTCAAAAAATGGCACTTAAGTGCCTCTGAAATGTTAAACCGCCCTTGCTTTCCTTCGTGGGTTCGCTACGCGAACGTTTTATTCGCCTAGCGAATGCTCGCTAGGACGTTCGCGAAGCGAACAATGGTCTCTTTCTCCTTTGCAACTTTCTGCCACCATTCGCTGGGACCTTCGCCAGCCTTCGCTAAGCGAACCTTCGCTATCACACTCGCTAGGCGAACATGACAGAAAAACAGCCCTTTATTTGACCACAACTTCTGAACCGTAGCTCCGATTTACGCACGGTCAGAAGCGCCGGAAAGCTTATTTAATGCTCTTCAAGAATATGGCAACATGGTCTTTATTATTTACCTACAAAAATGAGACAAAATCAATTAAACTCAGTAATATTTACACGTTACGCAATATATACACTAAAACGTAAATTAAATGTATTTATAAACAAAGTGGGGTTTATTTGAACGATATAGACAAAAAGTATCGATAAGTGCAACAAAACTTATATACAATAATAGGTACATTTTGCACTTATCATTTTGCCAATTTGAAACATTAAAATATTGAAGTTAGGCAAGTTGATGCAAGTGAACACAAGGTGAGAGAAACTTTTTCAACCAAGACATGGCAGCTTCTTTTTCTCCTTGTAACTTGGACTCTGACCCAATCAAATCAGTCCACAGTGCAACAGAGCCTAGAACTAGAGCTTTGAGGACTCTTGACTCAGCCAAGCCAGCTCACACGAGGGAAACTTAAAGAAAGGGCAAATTTGGCAAGTTTCCATTTCTGACCTTACCTCAAACCCTCAGCCTTTTCTATAAATAGGGCATTGTTCTACACTTCAAGATACACCTGATTCACCCTAAAATAAGGCTGAATACTCTCCATATTCTCCCATCCATATGCTCTTGCAAATCTACAAAAACACTCCAAACATCCATTTCACTCGTGCACTTCCATCCAAACTCCACAAACCTTCTCTAAGCATTGTATAGAGAAGCTCCAAACACTCAAAACCTAACTGTAACACTCCTACTACCATCTTCCATTTTTGAACTCCAACTTGCAAGAAGGATCGAGTTCCATATTCCAAGCACTTTCCAAAGCTTCTAAGCATCAGCATCTTCTCTCCAAGGATCAACAAGGTCCCAAAAGGTGGTTTTTCTCATTTGCAAGTACTATAGAAGAAGCCTTGGACTTTCTCCAAGAGGTAGGAATTCTGAACTTCAAACCCTCATATTCATGCATTATCCTGTTGTTGTTTGAATGTAAAAATGTAGTGTGTTTATTGCTTTGTGATTCTGAATGAAAACTTGCCATATTTGGTTGAAATATTGCATGTTATAGCATGTTGAACATTTGTGATGTTGCACTGTTGGTTGAGGTTTTATGAATCATGTAATGATTGTTAATAAAAACTAAGAATATATTCGTGTCCCTGAGAGTTTTTACTCCAACTTTGATTTTTATTTCATCTGATTTAGTGGAGTAACGAGTGGGATATAAGGGCTGGAAATTCTGGCCATGTTTGATGCTTTAGGGCACGCGAGAGAAGAGAGAACGAGGGAGGAAGAAGAAGTTGGTGGCCCCCAGTCAGTCCAACATGGCGCTGAGGTGGCCATTTAGGTTGGGTTTTAAAATAAAAATAATTCCTATCATATAATGCTTGGATGAGAGCGTAGCACCGCTGGTCCATGGAGGATGTTGTGTGTATTGGAAAGCGAAGGGTCTGGGGTTCGAATCCCCCTCGCCCCAAACCTTTTCCTTTTTATTTTTCCCATCTGTTACACTTGTCTTCATATATTATTAAGTGTTTGCCCCATATGTTCACAGCGCGTTCTTGGTTCAGTTGGCAAGGCTTTTGAGCCCTAACCCCATGGCGTGAGCTCAAGTCCCATGTGAGACATTTCCATTATTTTTATCACTTGTTCCATTTTCATTTTTATGGTTTGTACCTTGTTTTTAAAAGTCCATAACTTGCTCATTTTTTACACTTTTTGAACCATTCTTTTTGCAAAATGTTCCTTAAGATGTCTATTTTCTGATTGTGAAAAGAAATTGGTAAAAATAATTTTTTTTTTAAACATTTATTATTGTTGAAAGTGAGAGACTTTTTTAGGGTTTTCATAAAAAACACCTTGACTTCTCTTGATTTCTTTGCCATTCGTTCTTGTCTATATTGATGAAAAGAGACCTAATGCATGTTGTTCAAACCTTGTATGATGTTGTGACATTATGTACCCTTGTTTCACTTTATTTCCTTGAGGTCTAATGTGTTATTACATGTAAATATTCTTTGAAATGCCATGAAATCTCTTTAGATCATTTGCCTTGTAACATGAGTTTGTTTGATCAAATATGTGACATGTTTATGTCTTGAAACTTGAATGCCATGTTTGAACCACCTTTGAGTGTTTAATGTCTTGAGTTTGTCACCTTTGAATGCATGAATTTTAAGATAGTGTCACATTCTTTTGGTTTACCTATACCACTTATGTTTTCTAAACATTTCCACATGTGCTCCCCATGAAGTGTCTTGGTGTTTACCATGCTCTTATTTTCATCTTGTTTATGATATTTGTTTATCTTATAACTTCATTAAGTCTTCCCTCAAGTGAGGCTAGTTTTTTAGCTCTCTTCCTTAACCCTCATTATTCCCCTCCTTCCAAAGGAAAGAATCCCTATTGACTTTTAAGTCATAGATAGCTCATATACCATCTTGGCCTCATAAGAGCCTCTTCTCCCTTTAACCTCATTAGGTTCCCCCTCTTGTGAGCACTATCATCATAGTGCTTACTTCTCTCCTTGGCCTCCTCAGAGCCACTTATCTCATGACTTATGTTCCACCTAGAGTTCATCAACTCTATGGGAGCATCATCATTATGATGTTCCTTTTCCCTTGGGCCTTCTTAGAGCCATTTACCTCTTAACTTAGAAATAGGTTAGAGTTCTTCAACTCTATGTGATTCTCATCATCATGAGTATTCACTTACCCCTCATAACTTAGACTTAGAGAGTTTCTTAAACTCTACATGAGCTCATACTCATTCCCCTTGGAACTTTGGCTATAGTCAATGTTTCTTCACCCTTAGTTATGTGAACTACGGTTGCTCTGATTCTTTAGTCAGGATACGTAGGCACAAGATGCGGCGTCTTGGCGAGCATACTTAGTATATACCCCTAGGTCTTTACCTTCACCCTTAGTACCTTGGTCTTCACCATAGGTCTTCATCCATACCATTAGGTCCTTACCTTTAGCATTTTTTGTCTTCACCATAGGTCTTTACTTTAACCTTAGCAGATTCCCTTAGCAAGAAAACATAACATAACACACATACATACAAGAGGTTCTTGTAGAGTACTACAGATACTTAGGGTGCTAATACCTTCCCTTAGTATAACCAACCCCCGAACCTAGATCCTCTTAGGGTTTTCTTTGATCTTTACCCTTTCCTTTGGATAAATCAAAGCTCGGTGGTGAATTTCAAAGTTTTGTGATTCAAGTTAATTAATAGGTTGACATCTGATTCTCACCGTAACATTTGGTATCTCAACAATTTTTTTGTCAAAGAAGATACTTGCAAAAGATTGAATACTTGATAAGTGTTCATGAAGTGATCTGGTGGAGTGTGACTTCAATATTGAAACAGGATTATTGAACAAGGATTTAATATCAATTGCTATTTATGATATTCACAAGTATTTAATTGATTATCCTTGAATGTGAAGTTCAAGATTATTGATGTTAAACAGGATGTTGGAACATCTCTTCATCTGGTTTGTACAGAATCATGGGAGGGGTACTGCATAAGTTTTTGGATCTAATTCTCTAGGGTGTTGACCTAAGAATCTGCTTCAGGTTGGTGTGGTAGAAGGATCTGATCTCTGGAGAGTTT
The DNA here is from genome assembly GCA_022829125.1 of Lathyrus tuberosus. Taxonomy (NCBI): domain Eukaryota; kingdom Viridiplantae; phylum Streptophyta; class Magnoliopsida; order Fabales; family Fabaceae; genus Lathyrus; species Lathyrus tuberosus. The sequence continues at coordinate 6,491,393 of JALAZF010000289.1, read as the reverse complement.
CCTGGAAAGAAACTAGTCTAGACAATGGGGATGTGGAAAATGAATAAGAAGACATCATAATCTTGATTGATAGTTCTTGGATCAGTTTATTTCTGATCTAGGAGTATTGGAGTGTAGTAGGTGTGTTTGAGTTGTTACTAGAAGCATATGGTGTTTATCTGGAAAGTGTCCTAGCAAGAGACTTATCCATAATGCAGTACTGGTGATGGCACAACTTGGATCAGTTTATTTCTGATCTAGGTACTTAGGAGCATAGGATCTTGCTCATCTTGGAGGTCAAGGTTAAGTGGCAGTTATCTCTGACTTTCTACAGACTGCTCTACTAAGGAAAGTGGCATTCTTTGGTATGGCTATGGTGCAGCCTATGACTACTTCTCTTCTGAAGAAATCAGACGTGGCAGGTGTGAATTCTTTGGAGCTTCAAAGTAGTTATTCATCATGGTGTGAGCTTGAATGGAATACCTGTGATAAGATTAAGTAGAATGGAGGTTGTCTACTAAAACTTGGTTGTTGAATCAAGTCTATGAGAGCATGGAACTCTTGTTCTATAATAGGGAGGAGGTTCTTCTAAGTGGGAGAAGAAGGAGCTGAATTCAGCAGCTGGATGTCATATCAAAATGTTCTGACATCAAGCTTAACATCAGAATCTCAGCTGGTGTTGCGGCACTTCAGTTTAAGATAAGTTGATCTACAGGAGAATGGAAGTTATGGATGCTTCAAAAAGGTCTATCTCATGCAGTTTGCAGGAGCTGTGGATGGAGAAGATGTTACATGTCTAAGGCTTGGTGGATCCAAGATGTCTTGCTATGGAGCAAGTAGTTCATGTAACTTGAAGATCAGATTTCATTGGTGGATCGGTGTATCTTGTGGGAGTTTTGAAAAAAGTAAAGATGAATCAAATAGTGGCATTTGATTGATCTTTAGTGTGCATTCAAGCAGGGTGCTTGGAACTAATTACTTTGGGACAGAAGGGTAGTTGGTTGAAGACGTAAGGAAGTATTGACTCTTGTCTATCTTAGAGCTTGTGGCAGAAGTTCTCAGTATATTGAAGATTACTTCTTTTGGTGGATGAGAGTTTATTTCTCTCTTTGGTTATTGGAGTTCTTATTGATCAAGCTGGTGACGCAGTGTTGTTTGAAGATCTTCAGTTGGATTACTATGCAGATAGTAAGTCCAGTGGTGGAGCATATCTAGAACTGTGTTTATTGGTGTCTATGATATGTGAAGGATGTCATAACTGATGTTAGAACATCTTCTGGGTTAGTAATCCTTGGAGAAGGAATCTAAGTTCTGTGAGGAACTTGTTACTTACACCATTTCTAAGAAGTATCTACAATTGTCATACGGGAGAATGATGGAGTAGGAGAGCTGTCTTGGAAGTCTGATGTGAAGGTTTTCGTAAGACTGTAGTGGATCACAAGTTAATTCCATGAAGGTCTGGATTCTGATGCATTAAGAATATGGAAGTGAATATTCCCCAGGAGAATCAGAAGTATTCCAGGTTATCATACGGGAGAATGATGACGGAATGAATGTCTTGGATTATAGGGTGTCTATCTAATTGGTTGGACTTGCTAAGGTCAGTAGAAAAGCGTGTGAAGGGGATACCGTCCCTGCTATGAGTCATGCTAGAAATAAGCTGATCAATTTGGCAAGTTGTGAAGTTCTGGAGCATGTATACGATATCTGACATCGTGAAGAAGATAACAAACTAAGAGGTAAGGTATCTCTTTGAAGAATGTGGCATTCCAGGTTAATTGGATTTTGTCTCAAGGAACATGGAGGTCTGTACATGAGAATTCAAGAGGAATTCGTGTGGTGTATAGATGGGTTCAAGAAGAGAGGGATAAATGGCGTGTTTAATCTCAATCAAAGAGTTTGTTGATTTAGGATGTTGATCCTAATCTGATCTCACGGGAAGCATGATAATGTTCATGTGTGAGTGATTATTGTTTCTTGGCAGAAGAAGCAATAACTGCAATTGATGATTGTGTTCAGTAGGTAGGTTGGACATAGGGTACGCTCTTGAAGACATGAAGATGCGTCTTATGTTTTCAATTCATCAACATAAGTGTTCATTAGAGGAACACTGGTTATCTTAGATAGGGGGAGTTGCTCCTTGATCTAAGATGTGTTACTGGATGGGTGCAGTTTAGAATCAAGTTTGTTTGGGGGTCAAGCAAGCTGTGATTATTTTTGGATGAGATGTCAAGAAGGATGTCTTGACATTGCTCTGCTGATACAGGTTGTGAGGGTATTGATCAATACAGAAGTTTTTGGTAGACAATGTCTGACATGATGTCAGGAAATTGTTAAGAACATGCTTTTAGAAGTAACTGGTCTTTTGGTCGGTGTGCCTTGGATAGTGGAGAACATGCGCGTGCAAAACATGTTCATCGTTACTTTCATTATTTTTGGACGGTTTCCTTGAAGAAGAAACAGTCAAAGCATTCTTGGCCGATGCGCATTGGTTTTTGGTGAAGTTACATCCTTGAATTAATGACCTCATTGAATTGACCATCGTTATTTTCAATGGTTCGTTATATTCGAAGGAAATTTCTTGGGTATTTAAGGGAGTCCTTGGATCAGTTTGTCTCAGGCTGTGTTTTCCTTGTGGCGAGTTTCAAATGTCTTTTGTTCAAATCTGGATATGTATTGGTTGGGTATGGGAATGACTTGACTACCTTTTCCAATTTTTGGATAAAAAGGGGGAGTGTGAGTGACTGGTACAGGGAATGTGTGTGTTGTTCTTGCAAGTGTTTTGCAAGAACATTGAATAAGGTGTTTGTTTTATCATCTTGTCTATGTTTCCCTTGTGTCTTGTGATTTGAGTTAAAGATCAGGTTGTGTCTTGTGACCTGAGTTACATGCTTTATGTACTCAGAATTACGAAGTCTACAACTGATCTCTGGAGGGGGTGTGTTTGAAAGAAGTGTACAGTGTTCTGGTGTTTCAGACTTTCTTCTTGTTTCTTTAAGAGTCTCAACTTCTAGACCTTTCTCAACTTCTGTACACCAACATGAATCCGGTATGCTCAGTATTCCAATCATAACCGCCATTCAGACTAAAAGGAGTTTTAGCAAAAATTTACCAAAAGGGGAAGATTGAAAGCTCCTATTGTTTGACAAAATTTTGGTAAAACACATTATTGATAAAGATGAATAAATCTGGCCATGAACAAAGATGTCGAAGAAGATGTCTCAACCTGAAGACACGACATCCTGGATTAATGTACTGATTTAGCAAGTTTTAAATCTATAACAAATCTGCCCAAGTATTGATGCGCTTTCTAGGAATGGATCAAGGACCAAAGATATGAAGCCCAAGACTGCTGAAGACTATAAAAGAAGACGTATTCCTAGGGTTTATGTACCTTGTATATACCTTTTGTAACCTAGTTCTCTTGTGTAAAAATAAGGGTTTAGGGTTTTGAGAATCGTTGGCTCTCTAGGTTTGTAAGTCTCCCTTTGTATCGGTTGATGCACTGTGGTAGACATAGGTATCGCACAGATCCATAAGCCTTTAGGTATTAGAGTGTGTATTGTTCTTGGATGAAGTTTTGAAGAAAATCTAAGTTAGCGTGTTGGTCAAGTATGATTGACAGAATTCTGTATCAACAGGGATGGGTTAGATATCACAGATTGTGATTAGGGGAAGTGAGTGGTGATTCTCATATCAAAGAGAGTGTTCTTTAGTAAAGATTTCATTGGGTAGTATTAAGGAGATAAAGTTGTAAACGGGGGAGTTTAACTTTATAATATTACTACAGATAATGGAGTCTTCTTCCTGGATTGGTATCCCCCAGATGTAGGTGAATTGCACCGAACTGGGTTAACAATTGTTGTGTTCTTTTATCATTCTGCAGATTTTCATATTCTGTTATTGTTCTTAATAAACATGTTGGAACAAATGTCGTAACATCTGTGATTCTGCAGTTACTGATATTCAAGGTATCAGTCTACTGTTTTGTTCTTGTTTAAATAATTATGCAGAACAATGTCTTGACATGTGTTAGGACATCTGCTGTCTGCTATGCTAGAATTTCAGTTCATGCATAGAAATATTTTCATAGCTCGAAGTATGTTTCGCGCTCATGTGCATTTCCCGAGGTCCTGTTGCTATCAACATCTTACCTTGTGATCAAAGTCTAACTTACTTGGCGCCTACCAAAACAATTACCTGTCTTTTTACCTAGTGTTATTTCTGGATGTGGTTGTTTACATGTTCATCTAGTGCTGTTGTTAGATGTTTGTCTTCATTCATTCCAGTGTTATTCCTGGATGTTTTCCTTCTTCCATTCCAGTGTTTTTCCTGAATTTTTGTATTATTTCACTCCAGTGCCATTCTTGGGTGTTTCTATCTTTTGATCTCCAATGCCATTCCTGGATATCTTATTCTTCTTGTTTCTCCCAGTGACATTCCTGGATGAGTTTTCTCCTTTGCATTTAGTGCAATTCTTGGATATCGTTCTCACTATCATTCAATGTCATTTCTGAATGTAGTGATTTACCTTTACTTTTAGTGTCGTTCCTGAAATTTCTTTCTCACTTTATTCAATTCCAGTCTTGGATATCGTGAACTCTTTTTATCCAATACCATTCTTGGATAATTCTGATGTTTTTTCCATAACTTTTCTCACTTCATTCGATGCCATTCTTGGATGTTGTGATTTCTTCTGTCCAATGCCATTCTTGGACACCTTTTTCCCAGCCGAGTCCAATGCTACTCTTGGATACCTCTGATGTTTACCCTTGTCCTCCAATGCCATTCTTGGGTGTCCCCAGTGAAATTTTTCAAGTGGAAGTTTTGTTTCCATCCAATGCTATTCTTGGATGTTGATTGATATATTGATAGTTGAGTTTGCCTCCGTCCAATGATATTCTTGGATGTCTCTGATGTTTGTTGTTGTCTCATTCAATGCCATTCTCGAATGTTGTAGTTCCTTTATCCAATGCCATTTTTCAATATCTTATCCCCAATAAAGTGTTTTTCACCTCCATTCAATGCAATTCTTGGATGACGCTGTTGTTTTTACCATAAACTTTCTTGTTGATTGTCCAATGCCATTCTTGGACATCTATTGGCATACTTTTGTCTCATTCGTAGTTTCCATCCAATGCCATTCTTGGATGTCACTACATGTCTTCCCAGGGTCTTGTCCTTCTCTATCCAATTATTGATGGATACTTCTGGTCGTCTTGACAGATCTCCAGAAATAGTTTGTGTTCCCTAGCGTGTCTTTTCACGTCATCTCACTCAATTTACCGTAAATATTTTGTTTTAAGTTTCCCCACAGGGTGTGTTATTCTTGCCATTCATATCATCTTGTGGCATCTCAGGGCTAAAAATTTGGTTTTCAATATTTAAGTATCTTCAATCTTGTCGAGACGAAGTTTCCAACCTTCATATCTCCGGATAGAAGAAACTTAAATAGGGGTAGCTGTTGTATCCTAATTTTACCCCTATGATTTCTCACATCTCATTTGCATCTTATACCACAAACAAGATCATGCTTTGGTTCCTCTACCCCTCTCATCTTTGGGTTTATGCCTTGAAGGGATCACTCAGCATCTGTGTGTTTCTTATTTTTCTTTATTTGCTTATGTTTACTAACCTTTAATCAAAATCCAAAAATATGTGTGTTTCCTTTTTACTAACTTTTTCATGAAGGATTTGGATCAAGGTTATCAAATATCAGTCCCTCAGCTCGAATGAAATTCATCTGAACAAAGTCAAAGTTGATCTGCAAACAATTCAAAATCATCTGATCAAGAGTTTCCAAGATTTAACTAATTATTATTCAAGAGACTCCAAGGTTCATGTGTTTATTTCCATGCCTTCTTTGACAAGTAAAAAGAATCGAGCCAGAGGCACAACAGTGCAAACAAAAGACAATTTTCCCATTTTTTTCACTGAAGTAACCGATTACCACTATATGGGTAATCGATTACCACGTGGAAAATTTGAAAAAAATCAGCAAATTCAAATTCTGCAGCATTTGGCACCAATTTCATCATTTTAGAATATTCTAGATCACTCCCAAATAATTCCCCTATCTCATCACAATTAATTCCCACCATACACCTTCACTAATCACCACTTGATCTTGATTTTGCCTCCAAATTCAAATTCCAATACTAACTTTGGCTCCAAACCAAACTCCAAGCCACCAAAATTCCCAAGCCTAAACTCTATAAATAGAACCCTTATTTCATTCATTCTACAAGCTTTTGATAGCCAAATTCACCTTGTCAAATTTCTTCTTGACTCTTTCAATTTTCTCTAACTACCAAATTCACCAAAGCTCTTTCTTCCATTGAAAGTTAGCAACTTCATCACTAGAACTTACTAATCTTTGAGCTAAACCTTCATCCATTCACTTTTTCATCATCAATTATGTAGATCAAAGCTTTGGAGTGTGGTTCTTGGAGTTTATTTGAAGAATTTTCAAATTTGATGCAGTAAACTCTTGATCCACCATTGTTGTTCTTGATACATCTTTCACAATGTGATCTATTGTTGATTCTCGTTGCTTGATCTTTGGATCTTACAAATTGTGATCTATTGGTGTTATTTGCTATTGTTTTACTTGAATTTTTGTTCACAATTGCATCCTTGATCATGAGGTGTTTGAAGAAATGATTGATCAATTTTTTGCACATTTTAAAACTGATTTCCTGCTGTTTTAGCAGGTGTAATCGATTACCTTCCTGGTGGTAATCGATTACACCCTATTTTTCACGTCTGGATCTGCCTTTCTTGTAGTGGTAATCGATTACCAGCAATAGGGTAATCGATTACACAGTGGCCAGAATGTGATTTTGGCTTGTTTTTGGGACTGTTTTGGTTCCTTTTCCTTTTCCTTCCCTTTTCCTTTAGTTCTTTGCCTTGGATTACATCTTTGTGTGGTTCAATTAGGCATTTCTTCATCTATTTATCATTTTCTTTGGATCAATGAAAATCTTCAATATCATTGGAACTTATTTTAAGTTCTTGATGAAGATGAGATCGTTATCTCTTTCCTTTTCGTGCGGTATTGCTTTCGGAGAGTGATCTACATATCACTTATCTAGCATGTATTAACACTAACATCATTATTTACCGACCTCCAATAGTATGATCTTTCTCATAGATTGTGCTACGATTAGTTAACATAGCGCTACATGTGCCTTGTATCAGAAAATGATGATTTGTGGCCCAAACTTATGTTTGCAAGCCCAAGGATGGTTGATTATTTATCTTTTGGCTCAATACCTATGAGACTTGTTGTTAGGAGGATTTGGTCTTATCAATCCTCTAATGAGTTTTCATTAACCTTGACCTAAGTGCATTATTCAATCATTATTGATCATTTGTTCTAACAACTAATCACTAATTTCTAACCTTACCTTTATGTTTCCTTCTTGCTTCCTATCTCTCTTTATTTTTATGTCATTATATCATATCATATCTTGTTTATACTTCCGTCATTTTCACTTTGTCCACTTGGACCCTATGTTTATGCTTATGCCTTTTTCTCTTTGTCCACTTGGACCAAAAACATTAATAAAGGCCAAAACCTCTAAAAAACTTGTGCTTCTAATCTTTGACTATGGCTACTATCCTTTGCATTGGACATGGAATTTTGAACCTAGACCTTGGACTTCAAAGCTATTCTTGGACTTAGAACTAGGACCTTTTCCTTTTGCATTGGAATTATGATTTGAAGACTTTGGAGCTTTGTGCTTTTGCTTAGTTTATGGTGAAGATTCCTACATTTATGGTTAAATTTTTCTTATCCTTAGATTTTAATTTATGCCTTAGGATAGTCACTTCTTCTCCACCCTTTCTTCAATTTTCAAAACCTTCTCCCTTTTTCAAAACCTTCTTGCTTTCAAAACTTGAACCTTTTTCACAATAAACCTTGACTTTTGTCAAGTGCTTTTTTAAACTTCCCTTTCTTTAATAAATGTCAATCAATGTTAATCATACCTTGACTCTTTTTAAAAGACTTTAAAAAACATTCAAACTCATTCAAACTCTTTTTGTGCCTTGACTTTAATAAACTCATTCAAACCTTGACTTTAGACATGATTCATCTCTTTAAGCGGAATTATTCACTTGGAAATGACGACTTGTCTTTACATTTAAAATCAACCATAACAAACAATTTTTGTCATTTGTACCATGAATTACGAGGTTTTGATCCTATATTGCACTTTGTGGGTACGTAGGCATGAGGCGGCAAGTCTCTCCAAACACAAAAAAAACTTTAAAAAAACTTCTCTTCTTATTTCCTCAATCTCTTTTCAAACAAACCTTTACAAAGCAAAAAGCGTGGATATATATTTCAAAGGGTTCCTATAGAATTCTATAGACGTTTTGGGTGCTAACACCTTCCCTTAGCGTAACCAACCCCTTACCCAGTCTCTGTTTACTTGTTCTTGTTTAGAACTTGATAGGTTTTGTTCGCTTTTTTTCCTTACTTTTTGATAAAATAAAAGTGCGGTGGCGACTCTTTCTTTTTGAGTTAAGTTAATCAATAACTTACACTCGCGATTTTTGCCGCTACAGGAAGGAAAAATCTAACTAAGATACAAGCCTTTGACATAAACATGTCAAAACTCTCATCCTTTGGACTCAAGCAACCAAGATAAGCAATAACAAGCAAAGAAATAACCAAGCATCAGATGAAAACCAAGTCTCCAAACTAAGGCTTCACAAGAAGTCAACTCAAGGTTAAAGTACCAAATAAGATCCATGGTCTCAAAATATAACTCCAAAGCATAGGGCAAGGAACCTAATTCTAAGTTCATCATCCATGAGCAAAGGATAGTCACCAAATAGTCCAAGGAGTATTAAGATTCTTTTAAGTGTTTAATCCTTTATTAATGTCTTAAAAATAAAAAGAAAGTCCAAATGGACAAAGAAAAAAGGCATAAACAACAAAAAAGATGAATAATATGATATGAAATGATAAGCATAAAAATGAAAAGTATAAAGATAAAGAGCATAAAGATAAAAATTAGTACAATTAAAGTTAGTGTTAGTGTTAATGAAGAAGATATTTTGTCATTTAAAGTAGATTACTCAACTAATCAATGCAACAAGTGTGAGAACTTTGCATTATGCTTTGAGAAAGGCTCCAACTTGGATAAAATCAACAAGTATACCACTAGCTCTCTTAGATGGAAAAGAAACTACACATTGTGGAGATAGGAGATTTACATCTAAACTAAAGATGACTTATATCTAAAATTGGACCAATATGATCACTTTCCGTTTAGGGACTAATTTAGTGCTATGTTAAGCAATCATAGCACAATCTACAAGGAAGATCATACTATGGGAGGCCGGTCAATAAAACGTTATGTACCATACATGTTAGAGATGTGATATAAAGATCACACTCCTAAAACATGTAGCACAAGTTAAAACAAGGTTGATCAAGACCTAAGTTAAGGAAAGATGGATCTATTATATCAATCAACCTCTCATAATACTTTGGACAAACTTATGCATCAATCCAAAGTACATCAATTGATCAAATGATCATTCAAATAGTAGATTTGAATTGATGAAAGTTCCTAAAGCACCATTCAAGGTTTCATGAACAAGATGGCCTACACATCCTCCAATTAATCAAAGAAAGGGTGAAAAATAAAAAAGAAAGGAATGAAGAATAGAGGATCAAGCAAAAAGGAAAAACCAAATTGAATCAAAGTGATGATCAAGTCATCATCAAAATCAATCATCCATTTTGGTAGAATAGGGTTTTCACCTCATCAACACCCAAGATCCATTGAGTTTGATGAGACTCGTGACCAAATCAACCAAGATCCAAGGCCAACAGTAGTCAACACAAGTCAAACTAATATAAAATGCAAAAATAAGAATTAAAATGCACTAAAGTTATTTTTAAAATTAATTTTAAAATGAAAATAAAGATGAAAATGCAAATGATGCATCAAATCAAATGAGAAATGACCAATAAAACTCATGCAAGTCAGAAACAAGTCAATTATGCTATATGAATTTTTTGAGAATTTTTGAATGCATAAAAATATTTTTAAACTAATTAAAATGCCCAAAAAAAGAGAAAAATCATGAAAAATAGAAAATGATAGAAATAATATATGAAAAATATAAAATCAGAAAGAGAGAAATAAAAGAAAATTTTAAAAATTATTTTGGTATTTTTTGGATTAAAAATGAAATTACTATGAATTTTTAAAAGAAAATGCAATTAAAACAAAAAATCAGAAAGTAAAATAAAAAGAGAAAAAACACGGCAGGTCAGATCTAGCCTCATTAAATGACGTGGCAGATCTGATGGCCTTCACACGAGGGAACATGGGGAAAATTAGTCCAGAAATAACACAGGAAAGAATTCAAATTGCACCAATCACAACATTTTATTTTGCCAACGTGTGTCTCTGATCTGGTCGTCGTCCTCAGCCCCTTCGGTCATCTTCTCCGGTGAATCAGTCACTGGAAATTGTTAAATGGTAATATTAAGGTATGAGATCACCATCATTACAACTGTCTCATCAAGGCAAACTTAACTTCACTCTCCAGTTTCATTTATTGAAAGGGAGTGGAGAGAATTTCAGAGAAAACACAGAAGAACAAAAATCACGAAAACAAAAATTAAATGATGAACTTGAACAATCAACACCTGCTAGGATGGGGGAAACACTCAGCAAGAAAATGACTACATTGTGGTAACTTGTTTGATTGAAAATGGAGTTTTAAACTACCTTGTCCAAAAACGATCTGAGAAGCTCTGAAACTGGATTTGGTTGGAGAATTAAGAGAGTCTTAGAGATTGATTCTTGCTGCAGAAACTTTAGAGGAACACGATGGAACTAACTGAATCAAGAAGTAGAGTTGAAAGTGGCTGGAAATCAAAACACGATAGCTCAATTTTTTGCAGAAAATTTAAAGGTGGAGCAGGGTTTTTTTGGCTCTCAAAAGTTTGCAAATGATGGTAGCAAGGCTTTCTATTTATAGCTGAATATGATGGAATGCTGACATTGGTGAATTGAGTGAAAATTCAATGTAATCGTGTGCACCCTCTTCATGGTAAAAGTGTGACTTGTAATTGCTCAAAACTTAGCCAAATCATGCATTTTATGAGTCATTTAACTTCAGGAAACTTACTTAAGCATGTTTAGGTCCAAAAAAACATGGTAATTTGGCTTGTAATTGAAGATTAGTTGAAGCAAAAATATGATCATGGTGCAAATCTTCAGTTCCAAGTAACCATGTTTGTATTAATGGGGCATCATGTACAAGAAGCTTTTTGATCCCATTCTTTTTGCAATTTGTTATCATCATGGCAAAGATCATAATGTGCTAAGAAAGGTTTCATTTAGATTCTTGAGCAAAAATTTATGTCATGTTGAAGTTGGAACAAAAATCTGGCAAACCAAACTTGAAATTTTTTAAGTCCAAATGGCTGAAAAGACTTATAATGTATCAATGAATTCCATGGCCTTCTAGGCATAATTTGACTTTGATCATTGAAGCAAACTTGTAGGGAGTATAACAAATGATATTGTGCAAAAAGAATGACCTCCATATGTTGAAAATTGAAGAAGTTTTTATCCTTGAAAGTTGAGAAAAAAGGTACTTGAAAATAGGAAAAATTTCACTAAGTCCACAAATGACCTTCCAAGCATAATTGGCTCTTGTCATGCAAAAAGAAGCATTCAAAAATATTGAGAATTGAAGGATTTGTGATCTTTGTAACTTTGACTTGAAAATATTGACTTTTAGGTCAATCTTCCTTGAATCAACTTGTAAACTTGGACTTTCCTTGCATATCAAAGCACATGGATAATCATATTGATAATGCGAAAATATATCGTATATTCCGACCCAATTCACATGCTATTTAGTATCTTTTTATCATGTTTTCATAGTATTATGCAGTATTATGTTTATGTTTCAGGTGTTTGTCAAAGAAAAATCCGTACACGAAGAAACGAAGCGAATCAGATGAAAAACGAAGAAAAAAGAGCAATTTGCACTCACGGCGTCCAACATTGCATTCTTCATGGAGGTAGCCATGAGGTGGATGAGGTGTCCCATGACCCAACAGCCATAAAGACCAATTCTGCACTTTTTGTTCATGTGGCGGTCGCCTTAGAGGGGATGGCGGTCGCCATCCCTTATTAAATCGTGGCAGTCAAAACATTTGAAGAATGGACGGCAAATAATACCTTTCAAGACAAAGCCATTTTTAAAAAACTAAACTAAAACAATATGACCCTACGTGATAATGACTTTCACTACTACAAATAATACATTTCAAGACAAAGCTTTCATATCACTAGACAAAAAATTGATGTATAATTTCAAGACACGCCATGTTTTATTTTTTTATAAGAAAATATCATACATTTCCTTAGTTTTTAAATATAACCGAGTTGAAAACAAATTAAAGACATGCTTCGAATCTCTGTGTTTCATTTTCTTTTAATTTTTTATTTATAAATTAAGTGATCTATTTGTTTGATTACTTTAATACCTGAGGGGGTTAGATAATCAAATTTTACAATAAAAGCACTCGTCCATTAAGTTTTCCTCTAAACCTAACTCATCTATAGTCGCTCCAAATTCGTATATCATTGATATAGGATTGATTGCAAGATAGAAACATTTTTCAAGGTTTTGTGTTGTATGTTATTTTTATAACACCAACCTTGAACAAAATATTTTTTCTGCTCTTAGAATCTATCTCAAATTATGGTGTTTGTTGTTGTTGTTGTTTATTATTATTGTTGTTGTTGTTGTTGTTGTTGTTGTTTCCACCTATTTCAAGACCATTATTATATTTTAAAATAACCTTCTTATGTGGTCAGTCAAACAAAACACTCCATAATTTATTGCTTTACTCAGTTGACAGCATTGAGAATTATACTCCTAAACATATTGTAAATTGCAAGCAACGTTGTTGTTTCACAATACAAGATCTTGAAAATTTTGTTTTGAATATTGCCGCAAACAAAGAAAGTGGTGAATGGTAAAATAATTGAAAAAGGAAATAAAAGCTGTGACTTTTAATTTTTTACGATTCACCATTTTTTGCAAGTAATATATTACCTCTGTTCCTTTTGAAAACCGAAGGGAAATTCCCTATTTTATTTTATTTTTTATTTAAAAAGAAATAACCTTTTCCATCGTTTTATTAAAAGAACCGATGGGTATAGTTACCCAGTCAACCTACAATGAATCAATGTCCTACATCTATAAAGTAACAACGCTCAAGATATTGCCAATATATAAATCCACAAGAAACCCTCTACATCCAAAAGAACTTGAACACGGCCACTATATATCTTGGACGATATCTTGTAAAACTCAAACATTAATAATAAAAGCATTTGCCATGAAAACAATGAAATTTAAAGAAGCTTAGAAAAATTTTGGTATGAATTGTAAGTGTAGAAAAATATTTTTTCAAAGGTTGGTGTTCTTATATAATATCATATATTTTAATTAGAATTTTATGCAGCAAAATCTGGATTTGTTCTTCTCCAAGAATAATAATTACGATGAAGAATCAAATTTGTCAAAAATTTGTACTTGTAGATTGAAAACAAAACAATGTAACATAAAAAACTTTGTATTTTAATTAAAAAAATATATATATTTATATATAATGTAATTTAATATTTTGGGTAAACAATGTAATTTATATTTTAAAAAATCTGTTTCTCCTCGGTTTTTGACAAAAACCGAGAGGTGTGTGATTCTAGTTTTAAAAATATAAAAATGATGTTATTGGGGATCGAACCAATGACCATTTATGTAATATCTCATATCCTCTTACGTGTTTTATTCCTTGTCATTTGGGACATATTAAGCTCTTATATGCTCTATTTGTTGTCATTTGAGACAAATTGAGCTCATATATGCTTTATTTTTTATCAGTTGGAACAAATAGAGTAATTAGTGAACTCAGTTGAGTTTAATTCTTACTAAGTAAGGTTGACCTTTATTAATTTGTAAAAAGGAGGAATATTTTGGCAAAATTAATAATTGGTCAATTCCTCTCTAGAAGATAAAAGTATCCTTTTTAATATTTTCCTCTCTTCATTTCTTACCAACTACCCATTCTTTTAAGAGATAAGAAGGGAAAGAAGAGATGAGAATAGGAAGAGAAGAAAAGATGGTAAGAAGAAAAGAAATAAAGGAAAAGAGAAAATAGGTAAAAGAAGAGAAAATTGAGAAAGAGGAAAAAACACTTGGAGATATCATCATCATCACCATCTTCATCTCAATTTATTCATCATCTTCTTGGATTGAGGAAGGGTTTCTCGGTAGGGAATTGCATGATTTAGGAATTAGGTTTTGTATGATAACATGCTTATGTGTGAAATTGATCTTGATACATGTCTATCTTTTTGTTGCATGTATGCTTGTGTTGAAACAATATGTAACGGCCTGTATAATATTCATCTAGAATAATACCATACAAGTGTTTTATTTGGTACTGACACATCAAAAGTGCCTACTAACATAGTTCACATACTTGTCCATTCTAAAACATAAATACAACATATGGCACAAGGCATGGAAACTGGCCAAAATAAAAAAAATCTAAGAATAATATACAATATCCTCAATTGTATACAACAAAATAATACACAGCGGAAAAACTAATACTGAGCTTCTCTTGAAACATCCAAGCATAGCTCCACTTGTAAATCAACCTGCAATCCGAATCTGAAATATAGCAACTATAGTGGGGTGAGATACATCAAATCTCAGTGAGTTCCCTATCTTAAAGTCCTCTCGGCTTTACAAGGTTCTATCAATCCTAACTCAAGTCCACGATAAAAAGGGGAAAGGACCTTGAGTTCACGTATTCATTCTTGCCCTATATGGAAACATGCTCACGAGTTCTCTAACTCTAGTATCATCAAATTCTACCTCTCACGAAGGCATTTTTCCCCGGCCAACCCTACAAGAGGATTCAACACGGGTCACGGATCCTTAAATTCGTAGCCAACCATTCTCGGCCAACCCTTCCAAAGAGTTTTCGACACGAGTCTTGGATGCTAAGGTAAATAACTTTCCCCGGCCATCCACAAAGGGCTCTTCAACACGGGTCACGGTTATCTACACATAGTACTTTCCCCGGCCAGCCCACACCAGGGGCCCTTCAACACGGGTCACTAATACCATCTTCTAAGCAACCTACCCGATCATCCACAAAGAGGATCGAAACGCGGGTCACAGTTACTTAGGTGACGATTACCCATCGCAATCCCTCATGTTCCATACTAGGGTCTTTCACTCCTCTAGGCCAATCTCGTCACAGATGCAGCTTCCTACATCAGGTGCCCGAACCTTGCCATCTAGAGTTATCTATCACAATTCTATTCACAATCTAGAATTATAACATCTTAAATAAGACATTTGCTTTGGGATAAAGTTTCCTCACTCTACCTAATTCATATTTTAAGCATGCATATTCTCTCATTTACAATTCACAAATAGATGGACATGGTATACTCACAAATATTACAAGTAAACACATGTAATCACACATCACATAAAACATCACTTTTCACATTTACATAGTTAACACAAATCATAGGTTTCCTCCGATTCATCAATCGGGTATCATATCAATAGGTCTCACTCTTATCCCGTAGGATATTCCACCGCTTACATCGGCTATAAAACATGCCACGGTCGGATTTACGATACAAAAGATGTCAATTCCGACATTTCACAAAACATTACTTTCCTTCATTTTCAACTAAATCATTTATCCCACATCATACCCAATATTTTCACTTTTTATCAGATAGAGGGTCGTCATAGCTTTCTAATGACACCAAGAACGTCCCGATCCGAGTTACGGATCAAAAGTTATGAAGGAAAGAAAACTGCACAAACTGACATGTTCGCTAGGCGAACCTCCCAGCGAGCGTTCGGTTCCGCCTTCGCTAGGCGAACAAACTGGCGAGTAATCAAACAGAATGCTCCCAGACCCAAAACACCATAAGTTCGCTAGGCGAAAGTCTGGCGAACCTTCGCCTTCGACTTCGCTAGGCGAACGTGCCAGCGAACACCTTGGCAGAAAGCTCCCAGAGCTAAAACACACTAAGTTCGCTAGGCGAACCCCCGCAGCGAACATTCGCTAGGCGAACGTTCGGGTTCGCTAGGCGAACCATGCGAAACCCAGAAAAATCAGCAGCGCTGTTATGGGTGATTTAGGCCAAAAACCAACATTTCTTCTACCAAAACTCATCCCAATCATACCAAAACATAACCCAATCATACAACAAGTATTCTACACATTTTATATCACAATTCATCCGTTAGATTTCATTGATTCCACAATTTGTCATTTTCTCTCAAATCTAACCTAAGTTCCAAACATCGATTTCTAGAACTTAGAGTGTCTAACTAGAACCCACCTGATGATCGAAGAGGAGTTTGAAGAAGATGTTGATGATGATCCATGGGTTTCTCTCTTCTTCCTCTTTTCTCCATTTTCCTCTTTTCCTCTTCTTCTTCTTCCTTTCCTTTTCTTTCCTTCTTTCTTCTTTCTCTCTCTTTCTTACTATCTTTTTCTTTTATGTTTGGAATGTGGAAGGAAAAGGGAATAAGTAGTAAACTTAGTATTAGAAATAATACTACTAAATGTCCAAAAATTCTCTTAAGTCCAAATTAATAAAATACCTCAGAGTCAGATAATATTAATTGGATTTATTCTAAGTTCCACAGTTACTCTAATTATTTTGTCAAATAATTTCTCAGAGTACACTGGACTCAGTTGATCACGATATAATATTATCCGGAGTAATAAAATACGGGGTATTACGCAATACATATTGATGTTTACTATGATGATACATGTGGAAGAAAAATGAGACTTGTTCCCTTCCTGTTTCATTTTCTCATTGTCTGAATTCTGCAGATTTTGCTAAGCGAATAAACTGCTCGCTAAACGAGAAAACCAGTTCCCATGAAATAATTGTGTTGTCATTCTCTCTAAGCGAGAGATGTGTCTCGCTGAGTGAAGGCTCGCATGGAGCTCGCTATGTCATCGCTGAGTGAGACAGGGGATTTTGAGAGGAAATTCCTTTCTTCCTGGCCTCGCTGGAGTCTCGCTTAGCGAGAGCTCGCTTTGACATCTTTCCTGGGCTCGCTAAGCGAGAGTGTCCAGACTTGGATACATGTTGTGTTCCCTATTTCCACCATAAAATAGGATTCATAGTTTCGATTGACATGAGGTCAGATATATTAGAATAATTCTAATTTCATAATATGAAACGCTCAAGTATGTTATGGTATGATTTGGTATGGCTTAGAAAGCTAATCCAATTATATATCCTTTAATGAAGTAAAATCGTGCATGTATGTTAACAATGCTTGAGGAGTAATGATGAACTATTATGCTTATGTTATGAAATATATCATGAATTGTAAATTGCCTTGAATGCATAATGGTTAAATTAATCTATGATTAAAAGTGAGGCTAAACCTAGGTTTGTAACTAGGTGAATAAATTAGAAAGATAACTTATGTTATGGTAAATAACATTGGTTGAAATGATTAAATGTATGAGGTGCATCCATGAACGAGTAATTGCTACAAATGGATCATTCCATTTACGAAAAATTTCAAATGGTATGAATGGTTAACGATGACCCAATTGTGAATTGAACTAGCTTGTATGGAAACAAATTATAATATATTGTGATTATGATTGAATCATATGGTAATTATGATATCAACCGATGGTGATTGTGATATGATTACATGGTGTTTGATGAGAATAATCATGTAGTGATTTTTGAGAACTAGTCACATATTCAAAAATTACCCTTGATCGTGTGCCTCCCAATTGAGATGCATATGTAAAGTAGAATTGGGGATGTGGCACCAATGATTCATGCCTCATAATGGGTTTGAGTCCCAACTATGGATTGGTTTCATGGAGGAGAGGTGAACGCCTAAGTAGGTTTGAGTCCCATACGGTGAAAGATACTCTAAGTGGGTTCAGGTCCCATTCGAGTTATGGTTCTTGAAGTGATTTCGAGTCCCATGGAGAACCTGAACCCACAAGAAAGTCGAATCATACAAACATGCATGAATCCACAAGAAAGTCGAATAAAATGGTCGGGGAACGATGTTTTTTGCTTCTGAATAGTGATTCATTGAGTCAGGTGAAGTCATGTTGTGTGTTTTCCATATGAAGTGTGAATTCCATTAGACCAAGAATTTTGGAAGTAAAGAGAACCAATGGGCTCGTTGGAAGTAGTAGTAAGAGTTATGATTATGTAATGTGGAAGTGGAGATGGCGTGAAACACCCGAATTTTTAATTATTCCTTTTAATTAAGTTTATAATATTTATTTGAGTGATTTATTTAATTAAATGGAATTATTGAGAAGGGGTAGAGATTTAATTAGTATTATTGTTAATTTAATTGATATTAGAAAAAATAGAAAATAAAGAGATATTTTAGAGTTGAGAGAAAAATATATTTAAATAATAAGATATATTATAAAATTAGAGATTTTGAGAGAGAAATAGAAATACTTTATAAAATAGTGTACTAAGGAAATTTTGAAAAAGTTGAGATTTGATTTTATAATAAAACAAAATAATAGAATTAAGTTAATATAAATAAATAAGTAAGTTGAAAGTTTAGGCAGAACGTGGAAATATGGGAAAGAGCAAACGACAAAAAAACCTAAGGAGAGTGATTGTATGTCTGTGGTCTAAGGGTTGACCTTAACCATTTTGAATTGGTTTTTCTGCTCCTATTATACTATTGTTTGAATCCCTGTTTAATACCTTGTTGTATAATAATTTGTGGTTATGATCTTTGAATCCCTGTTCATTTATCCATAATTGATCTGTGTATATTTGGGTGCAGTTAAAACTAAAATAGGAGAAACATGTGAGTTTCAAATCTATTAAATAGGGAGAAAAACGCAGAAAATTGCAGGTAGACATAGAATGGAATGGATTCTCGTATTTCATGCATAACTTGAGTTTCGTAAGCTTATTTGAGGTGTCGTCAGTTGCATTAGAAAGCTAATGAAATAATCTTTATTTTTATGTGAGGAAATTGGGTCTAGGAGGACTATAACAGTAGCATTTCACTGGGTTTTATACTAGAGGCGTAGTTAATTTCAGTCATATGTTGGTCATCATGTTTCACACGTAACTTTAGTTTCGGAAGTCTATTTGGAGTGCGGTTATTTGTGTTACAAAAAGGGTTTAATGATCTTTCAAAATGAAGAGTTTCATAACTTTTTCATGAGTATATAATTTTTTGTACTATTTTGAATTCAGACATTAAGTTTTAACGTTTATGCAGGAATTATTACGATAGGGTTGAACTGAAACAAATAGAATTGGAGTTGTGTAACTCTGTTTAAAGTGCGGTTAAGTGCGTTTAAAATAGGGTTTAAAGTAATTTTATATATGAGAGTTTCATAATTGTATCATAAGTCTATAATATTTGGTTTTTTTTTTAAATTGAGACAATTTTAGAGTTAAGTGTAGAGTTTTGGGAAATCCTTTAGCAATTTAAGGAATTAAACATAATTAAAAATAACATAATATTGAGTTAGTGATATTTTTTAAAGTTGATTAAATTAAGGGAGCTAATTTGTTATGATTTCAAAGTTGTTAACATGTCTAGTATTGAATTTGAGTTCAAATATGTTTAGAGTAATGATTAAAGGTGTATTTTAAACTACTGACATGTTTTGAGTTGAGTCTGAAATGGTTGAGTTGACTCTAATGTGTTCAATGAGTTAGTTTGATATGTTTTGAGTGCTATCTGAATTACATATTATTGTGTTTTTAGCAGTTTTGAATTCAGTGACCTTTTACTACACTTTTGATAAGTTTGAGATCAAATTGTGACTTAATGGTTGTTTTAGTATTATTTAAGCCAGGTCGTTAGCCAATAGGATTAATGAGAGTTATCTATATATGCAATAGTTTCTGTGTAAGCACTTTAGAGTAACTTAGAACACTTTGGAGTACTTTATGGACATTTAGAGTTAATTAGAGTCGTGGAGGTTGTAATAGAGTTGTTTAGAGTTCACTTTGAGGACTCTTTTGAGTTAAAGACAAAGATTGTCACCCTTTTGAAGAGTTGTGAGAAAATATAAATAATGAGTACTCTGTTGATGTGTTTGGATGTTTTTTATGAGTTGATGAATAATTTGAGTTATTGAGTAATAATTTATATTTTACTCTGTTGTTTTAATATAATTATTGAGATTTAATTATATAGTCTAATTTTTCGAGTTGTGTGGTTCAGAGAGAACCTTGTCCAAAGAGGAATTTTGTTCCGAGAGATCTTTTTGTGTCGGATACTAGATGTTATTTGGTTATTAATTATGAGTTGTGATTGGCATTATATGTTCATACGTTCATGTATATCGGAGATAGGTAGGACTTCAGTCCAAAGAGGTTTAGTGTTCAGAGAGAGGTAGTGACAAGGTCCAGTGCTCAGAGAGAGCAAATGACGAGGTCAAGTGCCCATAGAGAGCCAATGAAGGTCTCATTATTCAAAGAGAATATTTTTCAGAGAGGAATTGGAGATGTGGATAATTTCGTAAAATAACTAGGGCTTCCAAACTTTTGGTACCACATGCATTTTTGGAGGAGGAGTACATTGCATTAAACATTTGCACCATGACTGTGGTTATTGTTGTATATGATTGTGTGAGAATGATATTTTATATAACTTGTTATGTTAAAACTATCATTGTTATTTAATACACTGCTAATATCAGTAAAGTTATTCTCACCCATGTTTCTTTGTTTGTGGTTCTTTGTACTCTCCTGAAGTACAAATAATCAGGTAGATGAGCAGCTACTATCAAGCTGGAAGATGGAATTGAGACCTCTTCATTTACTTGTTGTTTTCTACATTATTTAGTTTTCGTCGGTGCTTTGATCTGTAACACTGGGTTTGGGATGCTTTAATTATTCTTATGATGTCGTTGTTTTGGATTAGTTATTTACAGTGTTCTATATTCCACTTACGTACACCATACATTACGGTATTTCTTAATTGACTTAATACACTGTACCTTATAGTGTATGTGTTTCTCTAATTAACGTTAGTGCTTCCTAAGACCGCGCAGTTGAATAAGCTTCAATTACTCATTTTATCTCTCATCTAAATGTCCTTATGTGTGTGACACGGTAAATTCTTGTGACATTCACAATTGTATTAAAACACATATTTACTATAAAAAAGGTTTAATTGCAATTTTGGTCCCTCTATTTTCATTTTTTTTTTAGTTTTGATCCCTATATTTTAAAATCCAGAATTTTTGTCCCTCCATTTTTAGTTTTTTTAGTTTTGTTCCTCGTATTTTAAAATCTAAAATTTTTGTCCCTTTATTTTCATTTTTTTTTTTAGTTTTGGTCCCTTATTTTAAGTTTTGTTTTGAATTTTAGTCCCCTTTCCAATTTGAAACTGATTTAATAAGGGACCAAAAGTTAAAGAAAATGAAAATAAGGGGACTAAAATTCAAAAAAAATGAAAATAGAGGGATAAAAATTTCGGATTTTAAAATAGGGGGACCAAAATTCAAAAAAACTGAAAATAGAGGGATACAAATTCCGGATTTTAAAATAGGGGGATCAAAACTCAAAAAAATGAAAATAAAGGGATCAAAATTGCAATTAAGCCTATAAAAAAATAGTGAGAGGTACTGTCATACCCTAATTTTTAACCCCCAAGATGTCACCTCATTTGCATCATTGACATAACATTCATCATTACATATATACATGTCTTTATGCATCATTAACCCATCACAAGTACAAGATATGTGCACTTACTTGCTTCACAAGTTAGGTGATCCCCCAAGGGCTCAAGCAGATGACTTATCAGAGGATGAGAATCATGTTTAACATCTCAAGTCCCTATATCATTCATGAAGATCAAGAGCTTTGACTCATAATAATCTAGTGCAAGATAGCATCATGACAAGCTCATTAAGCCTCAAGATCCTCAGTGCATCCAAATTAGGGTTTTAACCTAATTCAGTCCCTAGATTCACTTTTGAAACAAGGCATGATCCCAAACCTCCAAATATGTTTCAAGGACCTTAAATGCCGCATATGAATCCCTTCATATGATTGGATTAACCCAAATAACTTAATTCATAAGCAATGCAAGAAGTTAAAATCATCTGGTCCACAAACTAGGTTTTTTATGAAAAGTCAATTGTACCTTTGAATTTTAACCAAGACTTGATCTCAAACCTTAGTACATGACTCAAGACACTCAAAAACACTTTTGGAGTCCATCCATGGTGTTCAAAAAATCCCAAGGGTTTTATTTCATAAAGGATCACAAAGTTCAAAGTTCATCCGATACAAAAGTCAACTGTGGTCAAAATCAAGTTTGATTTTGTAGTTTTTGGTCAAACATAGTCTCTTCAAGTCAAGAATGATTTTAATATGTGGTTTGGATCATGGTTGATCAAGAAAAATCAAGAAATGTGAGATTACTTGTAAAAAGGGCAACATTGGAGAAGTTGAATTTTTTCTAAGTTATAAAATTCAATGATTTTTGCCCTACTTTCCAAGGCCATAACTTCCAAACCAAATAACTATTTTCTTTGATCCAAAGAACAAATTTAAGAGCTTGTTACATACCACAACTATTTCCTTGAGCCCAAAAAATACATAGATTTTAAGATATAAGGCCATGAAGTTGGAGGTTCCATGCTTTTGAACCTAAAACTAAATATGAAATAAAACCAGAAAAATAGAAGAAAAAAAACAAAAAAGTAGAAATGAGCCAGGATATGATAAGAACCAAAGGGGGTGTGAGAATTAAAATTCACCCAGGCCCAATGAGCTGAGCCTAACGTTGGAAGGAGGGTCCACCATGGACCCTCAGGTCAGCCTTGACCTTGGACACAATCTGGAGCGTCCATCATCCCAGGATTCAATGCAGTCTCTAGATCTGATGTCATTGAATTCAAGATCATGGTGGGGAAAATAGAGAACACACATATGGGATTGTCCACATGTCAAGGCCGGTTACACTTGTCACCGGCACCCAGGGCCACCTCTCCCATTTCTATCACACGTGGAAATGCGCCCAACAAAAGGGCATTAGGGTTTCACCACCCTCGTATTCTGATTATGCCTCTCTCTCTAACCTAACTATATCTCTCTCTCTCTTACCTCACACGCTCTATGAAATTTTGGCCTATGCAGATAGTAGATGTCCTAGAACATGTCAAGACATTGTGCTTCATAATCATTTAAACTCAGAGGAGCAACAGCAGACTGATACCTTGAATATCAGAACTGCACACTCACAGATGTCATGACATCTGATCCAACATGTCAGTCAAGAACAATAACAAAACTGTAAATTGCATAATGTTAAATAAGACAGTATGTGTTAACCCAGTTCAGTGCAATTCACCTACATCTGGGGGATACCAATCCAGGAAGAAGACTCCACTATCTATAGAATGTTACAAAGTTAAACTCCCCCATTTACAACTTTATCCCTAACATCTACCCAATGAACATCTTTACCAAGGCTAAACTCAAACGTTTACAACCCTGGTATGAGATACCTCACTCACATCCTAATCACAACCTGTGATATCTCTGTCTTCTGCCAATACAGAACTATTGCGTTTTCTTGACCTCCAAGTTATCTTGGACATACTTCAAAGCTTCATCCAAGAACAATACAACAACCATTACCTACAGGCTTCTGGTTGTATCCCTGTACCTATGTCTTCCACTCTTCATCCCAGATCACAGAGTGGAGACTTACAACTCCTAAGAGAGCCAACAACTCTCAAACCCTAAACCCTTATTCTACACAAGAGAACTAGGATACAAAGTTATAAGTGATACAAAGTACAGTCCCCCTTTAACCCTAGGTCTAAGTCTCCTTATATAGTCTTCTGTTGTCTTGGGCTTTCAATCTTTGATCTTGTGTTTCCTTGATCCGCTCCTTAATTCTTGCAACAGATTAAAACCTGCTCATTTACCAAGTCAGCCAGGATGTCGAGACATTTCCTTCGACATCTTTTTCTTCTGCAGATTCTTCAAGTTTATTATCAGAATGTTATAGCAAAATTTAGTCAAACAACAGGAGCTTTCAATCTCCCCTTTTTGACAAATTTTGGCTAAAACAAACATTTTTTTCTGCATTCTGCAAACAACAAGGCTCCTTTATCTTGGGAATTGATTGGAGCTAAGATCTGAGTGAGTCTCCCCCTCAACATATTCCCCTTCCTTCCAAGAGAGGTCTTGGGAACCAGAAGACTCCTCCAGAAAAGAAGCAGCAGTTGTAGGCTTCATAACACTGAGAACATAGATTGCGTAACTCAGGTCACAAGACACAACCTGCTTCAGAACTTAGATCACAAGACACAAGGAAAATAAGATTGTTAAGATGTCAGAACATCTTAACCAACATTCTTGCAAAACAACTGCAGGAATGTACCCAAACCCAGACATCATCAGAAAACCAGTCTCCCCCTTTTTAGCCAAAACTTGGCAAAAGTGACAAAGACAGCCCCAAACCCAGACGCAACATACCTAGATTTTGAAGAACCCCATCTGCCACCAACCCAAGGAGAGTATTGAGACTAAAGAAGATTAAAGCAATCCTATTTATAGCCGAGCCATTTTCTTAGAAAGTAACGATCCACAGAAAATAACGCTAGTCAATTCAAAGGATCATTAATCGAAGGCAATAACTCCACCAGTACCGCACTGACCAAGTCTGCTTTGACTGTTTCTTCTTTTAAGAACACCGACCAAAGAACCTATTACATGCACATATGTTTTATAACAATATCCTGACATCATGTCGGACATTGTCTGTTATCCCTAGATTCTTCTTCAGATTTGACAATGCAGAGATTTCTTCACAAAATTATGATCACAGACTGTAGAGAAAAATAAATTCCCTCAAACTCATCAATGATTCTTAAGCATCCAATAAGAACCATTTAACATGCACTGCCAAATTTACCACAACTTGCAACAATACAACAATGTCAAGACATCCTCCTTGACATCTCAGCTTGCTTGACTCACAAATGCAAACTGGAACTTCAACTGCATCCTCGCAGTAATTCATCTTAGATCAAGAGGCATATCCCCCTATCTAAGGTAACCAGTGCTCCTCCACAGAACTCCTAAGCTAATGAATGGAAAACATAAGACGCATCTTCATGTCTTCAAGAGCGCACCCTCAGTTCAACTTACCAGCTAAACACAATCAGCAACTCTCTTATTGCTTCCTCTGACAAGAAATAATAATCACTCACACATGATCACCATCATACTACCCGTGAGGAAATGTATACCAACCTTAACAAACTCTTGGCTTGAGATCAAAGTCCCATTGATCCCCCCCATCCTGCAACCATCTACACACCACATGAACTCCTCTTGAATTCTCATGTATAGACCTCCAGCTGCTTGAGGCACAAACCAATTGAATCAGAATGCTTCACATTCCTCAAAGAGATGCACAGGGCACCTTAGTTTGTTATAACGATGTCAGTTATCATATACATGCTCCAGAACTTCACAACTGCTAAACTGATCCATTACTAGCATGACTTGCAGCCAGGGCAACATCCCCTTCGCAAGATTTTCCACTGACCTTACCCAACCAGCAATAGAGATAGACACCCCACAATCCAAGACAGTCATTCCTTATCATTCTCCCGTATGATAACTTGGAATACTTCTGATTTTCTGGTGAATATCCACTTCTGAACGCATCAGAATCCAGACCTTCATGCAATCAACCTGTGATCCACTTCAGTCTTCCAAAACACTTACATCAATCTTCCAAGGCAGTTCTTCTACCCCATCATTCTCCCATATGACAATGTAGATACTTCTTAGACACGATGTAAGTCATCAGTTCATCACAGAACCTGAAATCCTTCACCAAGGATAACTAACCCAAAGATGTTTTAACATCAGTTAGGACATCTTTCACATATCACAGACACCACACACCATGGTTCTTGATATGCTCCACCACTGGACTTACTATCAGCATAGTAATCCACACTGAAGATCTTCACACAACACTCCGTCACCAACTTGAACAAAGAAAACTTCAGAAACCCAGAGAGAAATAAAGCCTCATTCACCAGAAGAAGGTATGCTTCCATCCTCAACGCAGAACTTCTGCCACAAGCTCCTAGAGAACCAGAACCTCC
The DNA here is from genome assembly GCA_022829125.1 of Lathyrus tuberosus. Classification (NCBI taxonomy): domain Eukaryota; kingdom Viridiplantae; phylum Streptophyta; class Magnoliopsida; order Fabales; family Fabaceae; genus Lathyrus; species Lathyrus tuberosus. The sequence continues at coordinate 6,465,169 of JALAZF010000289.1, read as the reverse complement.
TTACAATTTCAACTAACTACTCTTCTGTACAAGAGTAATCAGTTTCAAGCATCCTGCTTGAATGCACATTGTGAAACCAACCAAATGCCACTTTTTGATTGACCTCACTCTTTTTCAGAACTCCCACAAGATACACTGATCCACTAATAAAATCAGATCTTCAAGTCATATGAACTACTTGCCCCATAGCAAGACATCTTGGATTCACCAAGCCTCTTAGTCATGTAACATCTTCCCATCCACAGCTCCCGCAAACTGCATGAGATAGACCTTTTTGAAGAATCCATAACTTCCATTCTCCTGTAGATCACCTTATCTTAAGCTAATGTGCCACATCACTAGCCGAGACTTCTGATGTTGAGCTAGATGTCAGAACAATCTGATATGACATCCAACTGTTGAATTCAGTTCCTCCTACTGCCACTTAGAAGAACCTCCTCCCTTTGCGAAACAAAAGTTCCATGCTCTCATAGACTTGATTCAACAACCAAGTTTGAGTAGACAACCTCCATCCTGCTTTAGAACTCCGAAGGCTTCACACCTGCCACGTATGAATCTTCAGAAAATAAGTAGTCCAAGACTACCCCATAGCTATACCAACGAATGCCACTTTCCTTAGTAGAGCCGTTAGTAGAAAACAAGAGATAACTGCCACTTATCCTCGACCTTCACAAACAGAGCAAAATTCATGCTCCAAAGCACCTAGATCAGAAATAAACTGATCCAAGCTATAACCATCAAGAGTAGAATGTCTTCATCTTCATCTTCAATAGCATCAACGTCCAGACTAGTTTCTTGCCAGGAAACTCTCCAGAGAACACATGCTTCTGTCACACCCGACTAAAGCCACTTCTTAGGTCACCGCCTAAGAATAAAACAGATGCTAAAGCGTATGCAGTACCCCTCCCATGATTCTGCACAAACTCTGATGATGAGATGTTCCAACATCTTGTTGAACATCAGCAATATTGACTTTCAAGGATAATCAAATAAATACTTGTGGATTACACAAATAGTAATTGATCTTAAATCCTTGTCCAATAACCCTTCTTCACTGCTGTAGTTGAGCTCCACCAGATCATGTCATGAACACTTATAAAGTATTCAATCTTTTTGCAAGTATCTTCTTCAAAGGACAAAGTTGAGATACCAAGGCTGCCACCCTTGACTCAAGTAACTAAGAGTTTCTCTGAACAAATCTTATTTACCTCAATAATTCTTCAATCAGATTTGGATCCACTCTTAGGGTCAAGAGAGATGAATCCTTCCTTGCTGTTTATGGATGGTGAAAATAAATCACCTCCACTTTCTTCAAATTGTGTTTCAATGAAACACCTTCTAGTCAGAAGAGTAACTAGAAGACTCCAGATACACGACATAGATGCCTTTAGGAGTGGACTTGAGAGAATTCTCAAGTATCTTTGACAATCTAGCCGACCAATAATTTATCAAACTCCTAGAGCAAGAACCTGATAAACTTAACTCAACTCCTCTCCTCTTCAACAGACTTCAACTGTACCAAGAAACCAAGCTTCCAAGTACCAAGTCATCATACCAGATATCTAACCACAACTCCCTTTACTCCATTGCTCCTAACTTTGGAATAAAAGAATGCATATATCTTCAAATATAGAGGCCGACGATTGAGACCTTCCACCAATTGTCTTCAGTAACAACTCCAGAATCCCATAATTCTAGAGCTCTTCCATCAGAAACACACGCAGCGGAAGCACCAAGGAACAGATCCTGCTTGCCCTAATAAGATGTCACAACATCCTATAAGACACACCAACAAGAGAACTAGCCACTTCTCCTGTAGTTGTTGTAAAATCATCTTAGCAACATGAACAACCTCCGGGTTGCTCCCTTTGATCCAGAACATCCATCTCATCCATTAATACCCTTGAGTATGTCTGAGTTGATTGATCTGATCTTCAAAACTCCTCCTTGTTTAAATGCCATAAAGTATCTCCCAAAGATCTCATCCAGAACCAGACAGGATGCCAGCTCTGATACTAATTGAAATTTTGGCTTATGCATACAACAGACGTCCTAACACATGTCAAGACATTGTGCTACATAATCATTTAAACTCAGAGGCGCAACAGCAGACTGACACCTTGAATATCAGAACTGCACACTCACATATGTCACGACATCTGATCCAACATGTCAGTCAAGAACAATAACAAAATTGTAAATTGCAGAATGTTAAATAAGACAGTATGTGTTACCCCAGTTCGGTGCAATTCACCTACATCTGGGGGATGCCAATCCTGGAAGAAGACTCCACTATCTGTAGACTGTTACAAAGTTAAACTCCCCCATTTATAACTTTATCCCTAACATTTTCCCAATGAAAGTCTTTACCAAGGCTAAACTCAAACGTTTACAACCCTGATATGAGATACCCCACTCACATCCTAATCACAACCTGTGATATCTCTGTCTTCTGCCAATACATAAAGGTTGCGATTTCTTGACCTCCAAGTTATCTTGGACTTGCTTCAAAGCTTCATCCAAGAACAATACAACAACCATTACCTACAGGCTTCTGGTTGTGTCCCTGTACCTATGCCTTCCACTCTGCATCCCAGATCACAGAGTGGAGACTTACAACTCCTAAGAGAGCCAACGACTCTCAAACCCTAAACCCTTATTCTACAAAAGAGAACTCGGTTACAAAGTTATTAGTGATACAAAGTACAGTCCCCCTTTAACCCTAGGTCTAAGTCTCCTTATATAGTCTTCTGTTGTCTTGGGCTTTCAATCTTTGATCCTGTGTTTCCTTGATCCGCTCCTTAATTCTTGCAATAGATTAAAACTTGCTAACTTACCAAGTCAGTTAGGATGTCGAGAAATTTACTTCGACATCATTTTCTTCTGCAGATTCTTCAAGTTTATCATCTGAATGTTTTAGCAAAATTTTGTCAAACATTAGGAGTTTTCCCTCTGCAAAATAGCTTGTCAGAGCTAACTTACCACTCTAGAGAAGACGGTGGCGCGTGGTGGCCACCGCCTTCTGTCTCCGGCCAACCACCACAAAACCCAAATGTTTCTACACGAACCCTAGGTAGAAAATCACCCTTATTCCAAATCTGAGACTAATTTCCCCAAAAACCCACATAAAACTTTAAATCAAAGCTAGTACCAAAAGAAACCCTAAATTCAAGCAATTGAAAAACAAGCCAAGCAGAACATAAAAGAACCCTCAAGCAACTCAAGAAGCAATAACAGACAAGGATTCAACAAAGGGATTTAGATTGGCAAAGAAATAAGGCTCAAAGATAGTACCTCTTTGAGATCTCCCAAACTCGTGTCCAAGTAACCCCTTTTGAACCTTCTTCTACCTTAGACTTGCTTTTCTTTTTCTTCTTCCTTGACCTTTGTGCGTGAGTTCTTGTTGAGATGATGTGAGGTTTTAGCTCACCTATATCAGAGTTTCAATGTGAAACTCTAATTAGATTTTTATATGAAAAACGAGCTTTTTTGAGAGAGGGTGAGGAAATATTGTGTAGAAAAAAAAATTTGGGATTTTTTGCTCAGGTTCTCTGTGTTTCAGAATGAATGAAACAATGTGGTTTTTATAGGATGGTTTTTGATACGTGTGAACAAATTTGATTTGTGTGAATTCTATTATAGGAATGATTAGGATGTGGATTGTTGTGAATTGATCCGTTAGAGGGAATATTGTATGACCCTGATCACGTGGGATTTCCCTGCGTGAGTCATTCTCTTTGCTGTAGAGGTTTTGCTTATTTTGTCTTCTGAATTGTGGTCCCTACTGTTAACCTTGCTGTGAAAAATTTGTTATTTGTGGTATGCTGCTATTTGTCCTCCTTTGCATCTGTCCTTGTAAATTATTTGTACCAACTTGTGTGATGGTGCTAGGTGCTAGGAATTATGTGCTTGTGAATTTGGTTAACAATTTTTGTTGTGGTATGCAGTTGTGACTTGTTTGCATTGTACATGGAATTTTTTGATATCAACCTCCTTGTACTCTTCTTGTAATATTGTAATTGACTTAATTCATTTCCTTTTCATGGTACATTGGCTCGAGGCATTTGTTTTGGTGCAAGATTGGTTATCATGGAGTTTGGCATGAGAGATTCCTATGAAGCCTGAAGAGGAAGTAGCAATCTGTTTTGAGGGTGAATTGTATGGCACGCATGGCATGAAAGTGAAGACATTCTTGGAGCAGCATGAATAGTTTGGGACAGAAATGAAGACTTTAACATGGAGGACAAGAAATGGAGCAATTTTGACACATTGTCATGGAGTTTTGTCATAGATTTTGTCACTTAGGCCTTGTAAAATTTAGGTATTATCTTGGTCTTGTAACTTGTAACATGTAGGCCTTGTAAACTTGAATTCAAATTGGTGTGATTCCTTGGTTTAGAATTTAGCAAGAACCTTATGATCAATTGTCATTGTAGCCTTTGCATCCAATTGAACTTTTGCAACTCAAACTTTGTAGCATTTGTAATTCAAAAGTAGTTTTGTAACTTGTAACATGAAATTTGTAATTCAAATGATGAGACTTGTAATTCAGGGGACATGCCTTGATATGGTAACTTGGTTTTAGTACTAGCTAGAACTCTTGCATCACTTAAATGTAATCTTTGGATCAAATTGGATTTTGGTGATTTAGACCTTGTAGCACCCGCAACCTCAAAGTGTTTTTACAACTTGTGACATGGATGATTTTGAATTCAAATAACGCCCCTTTTCATTTTGAAATTGCAATATGTATCCATCATGAATTGAATTTGGCACCATACTTGAATCTTCATTAACAATGACTTGAATTTCCAAAGTTAGCACTTGGACGCATATGAAAACAAAACTTGCTCCCAAAACATAGCCTTGAATTGATTAAACATGATTTTGAAACAAACTTGAGAGTTTAATTGTGATCACTTATAGCGCACTCTTTACGCCTTCATCATCATTCCACCACAACCTGAATATACTCCTTGAGCACAAGATGATTGTGCCATGAACCTCTTAGATAAATTATCCATCAATCTAGCAAACAATTCAAACTTGGATAAAAAATACACATGACCTAAGGGTGAATGATCCTTTCCTTGAAGCTTGAATGGTCATTCCTTGACAAAATTTATAACCAATCTAACCAAAATTTAGCTCGATCAATCCCGTAGACTTAGGGTCAATCCTAGAGTGTGGATCAAAATACATGAAAGCAAAGCTTGCAATCAAGATGAAATAGGATTCAAACAACTTGAAAACCAATGATCATGCCTTAAAATGGATCCAATCATATAAATTAGGCCATTGAATAGAGGATGATGATGAAGAAGATGAGATGATTTGATGAAGAATGGGCGATGTTCTTGATCTTTGTTTCTTCTAGGTTTTTCTTCCCTTTTTCCTTCCTTTCTCCTTCTTTCTCTCCAACTTCTTTCTATCTTTTTCTTTCTTTTGCTCTTATGTGGAAAAGGAGTGGAAAAGAAATGATATAGTAAGACATCATCAATTGTAATACTACTAATTACCCAAAAAGTCTCTAAAGTTCCAAATATTAAAACATCTCAGAGTTAGATAATAATAATTAGATTTGAGAGAGAAATATAAATACTTTATAAAATAGTGTACTAAGGAAATTTTGAAAAAGTTGAGATTTGATTTTATAATAAAACAAAATAATAGAATTAAGTTAATATAAATAAATAAGTAAGTTGAAAGTTTAGGCAGAACGTGGAAATATGGGAAAGAGTAAACGACAAAAAAACCAAAGGAGAGTGATCTTATGGAAAGGGGAGGAAACAAAATTCCAAAGCCAAAAGTTTCATCAATCGGCAATTTTGTGGCATGGGGTGGAAACTCTTTACATATGGGTGGTTAGGCAGCCGAATTGTAAGAGATCATTACCCTCCTATCTACTTCTTCTCTTTCCTGTGTTTGTGATTGTATGTCTGTGGTCTAAGGGTTGACCTTAACCATTTTGAATTGGTTTTTCTGCTCCTATTATACTATTGTTTGAATCCCTGTTTAATACCTTGGTGTATAATAATTTGTGGTTATGATCTTTGGACAATTTGTTAATAATTAGGTTATGATATATATATATATTCATTTGCCCATAATTGATCTGTGTATATTTGGGTGTAGTTAAAACTCAAATAGGAGAAACATGTGAGTTTCAAATCTGTTAAATAGGGAGAAAAACGCAGAAAATTGCAGGTAGACATAGAATGGAATTGATTCTCGTATTTCATGCATAACTTGAGTTTCGTAAGCTTATTTGAGGTGTCGTCAGTTGCATTAGAAAGCTAATGAAATAATCTTTATTTTTATGTGAGGAAATTGGGTCTAGGAGGACTATAACAGTAGCAGTTCATTGGTTTTTATACTAGAGGCGTAGTTAATTTCAGTCATATGTTGGTCATCATGTTTCACACGTAACTTGAGTTTCGGAAGTCTATTTGGAGTGCGGTTATTTATGTTAGAAAAACGGTTTAATGACCTTTCAAACTGAAGAGTTTCATAACTTTTTCATGAGTATATAATTTTTCGTACTATTTTGAATTCAGACATTAAGTTTTAGCGTTTATGCAGGAATTATTACGATAGGGTTGAACTGAAACAAATAGACTTGGAGTTGTGTAACTCTGTTTAAAGTGCGGTTAAGTGCGTTTAAAATAAGGTTTAAATTAATTTTATATATTAGAGTTTCATAATTGTATCATAAGTCTATAATATTTGGTTTTATTTTAAATTGAGACAATTTTAGAGTTAAGTTTAGAGTTTTGGGAAATCCTTTAGCAATTTAAGGAATTAAACATAATTATAAATAACATAATATTGAGTTTGTGATATTTTTTGAAGTTGATTAAATTAAGGGAGCTAATTTGTTATGATTTCAGAGTTGTTAACATGTCAAGTGTTGAATTTGAGTTCAAATATGTTTAGAGTAGTGATTAAAGGTGTATTTTAAACTACTGACATGTTTAGAGTTGAGTCTGAAATGGTTGAGTTGACTCTAATGTGTTCAATGAGTTAGTTTGATATGTTTTGAGTGTTATCTGAATTATATATTATTGTGTTTTTAGCAATTTTGAATTCAGTGACCTTTTACTACACTTTTGATAAGTTTGAGATCAAATTGTGACTTTATGGTTGTTTTAGTATTATTTAAGCCAGGTCGTTAGCCAATAGGATTAATGAGAGTTATCTATATATGCAATAGTTTCTGTTTAAGCACTTTAGAGTAACTTAGAACACTTTGGAGTACTTTATGGACATTTAGAGTTAATTAGAGTCGTGGAGGTTGTAATAGAGTTGTTTAGAGTGCACTTTGAGGACTCTTTTGAGTTAAAGACAAAGACTGTCACCCTTTTGAAGAGTTGTGAGAAAATATAAATAATGAGTACTCTGTTGATGTGTTTGGGTGTTTTTTATGAGTTGATGAATAATTTGAGTTATTGAGTAATAATTTATATTTTACTCTGTTGTTTTAATATAATTATTGAGATTTAATTATATAGTCTAATTTTTCGAGTTGTGTGGTTCAGAGAGAACCTTGTCCAAAGAGGAATTTTGTTCCGAGAGATCTTTTTGTGTGGGATACTAGATGTTATTTGATTATTAATTATGAGTTGTGATTGGCATTATATGTTCATACGTTCATGTATATCGGAGATAGGTAGGACTTCAGTCCAAAGAGGTTTAGTGCTCAGAGAGAGGTAGTGACAAGGTCCAGTGCTCAGAGAGAGCAAATGACAAGGTCAAGTGCCCATAGAGAGCTAATGAAGATCTCATTGTTCAAAGAGAATATTTTTCAGAGAGGAATTGGAGATGTGGATAATTTCGTAAAATAATTAGGGCTTCCAAACTTTTGGTACCGCATGCATTTTTGGAGGAGGAGTACATTGCATTAAACATTTGCACCATGACTGTGGCTATTGTTGTATATGATTGTGTGAGAATGATATTTTATATAACTTGTTATGTTAAAACTATCATTGTTATTTAATACACTGCTAATATCAGTAAAGTTATTCTCACCCATGTTTCTTTGTTTGTGGTTCTTTGTACTCTCCTGGAGTACAAATAATCAGGTAGATGAGCAGCTACTATCAAGCTGGAAGATGGAATTGAGGCCTCTTCATTTACTTGTTGTTTTCTACATTATTTAGTTTTCGTCGGTGCTTTGATCTGTAACACTGGGTTTGGGATGTTTTAATTATTCTTATGATGTCGTTGTTTTGGATTATTTATTTACAGTGTTCTATATTCCACTTACGTACACCATACATTACGGTATTCCTTAATTGACTTAGTACATTGTACCTTACAGTGTATGTGTTTCTCTAATTAACGTTAGTGCTTCCTAAGACCGCGCAGTTGAATAAGCTTCAATTACTCATTTTATCTCTCATCTAAATATCCTTATGTGTGTGACCCGGTAAATTCTTGTGACATTCACAATTGTATTAAAACACATATTTACTATAAAAAAGGTTTAATTGCAATTTTGGTCCCTCTATTTTCATTTTTTTTTTGAGTTTTGATCCCCATATTTTGAAATCCAGAATTTTTGTCCCTCCATTTTTAGTTTTTTTAGTTTTGATCCTCATATTTTAAAATCTAAAATTTTTGTCCCTCTATTTTCATTTTTTTTTAGTTTTGGTCCCTTATTTTAAGTTTTGTTTTGAATTTTAGTACCCTTTCCAATTTGAAACTAATTTAATAAGGGACCACAAGTTAAAGAAAATGAAAATAAGGGGACTAAAATTCAAAAAAAATGAAAATAGAGGGATAAAAATTTCGGATTTTAAAATAGGGGGACCAAAATTCAAAAAAACTGAAAATAGAGGGATACAAATTCTGGATTTTAAAATAGGGGGATCAAAACTCAAAAAAATAAAAATAAAGGGACCAAAATTGCAATTAAGCCTATAAAAAAATAGTGAGAGGTACTGTCATACCCTAATTTTTTACCCCCAAGATGTCACCTCATTTGCATCATTGACATAACATTCATCATTACATATATACATGTCTTTATGCATCATTAACCCGTCACAAGTACAAGATATGTGCACTTACTTGCTTCACAAGTTAGGTGATCCCCCAAGGGCTCAAGCAGATGACTTATCAGAGGATGAGAATCATGTTTAACATCTCAAGTCCCTATATCATTCATGAAGATCAAGAGCTTTGACTCATAATAATCTAGTGCAAGATAGCATCATGACAAGCTCATTAAGCCTCAAGATCCTCAGTGCATCCAAATTAGGGTTTTGACCTAATTCAATCCCCAGATTCACTTTTGAAACAAGGCATGATCCCAAACCTCCAAATATGTTTCAAGGACCTCAAATGCCGCATATTAATCCCTTCATATGATTGGATTAACCCAAATAACTTAATTCATAAGCAATGCAAGAAGTTAAAATCATCTGGTCCACAAACTAGGTTTTTTATGAAAAGTCAATTGTACCTTTGAATTTTAACCAAGACATGATCTCAAACCTTAGTACATGACTCAAGACACTCAAAAACACTTTTGGAGTCCATCCATGGTGTTCAAAAAATCCCAAGGGTTTTATTTCATAAAGGATCACAAAGTTCAAAGTTCATCCGATACAAAAGTCAACTGTGGTCAAAATCAAGTTTGACTTTGTAGTTTTTGGTCAAACATAGTCTCTTCAAGTCAAGAATGATTTTAATATGTGATTTGGATCATGTTTGATCAAGAAAAATCAAGAAATGTGAGATTACTTGTAAAAAGGGCAACATTGGAGAAGTTGAATTTTTTCTAAGTTATAAAATTCAATGATTTTTGCCCTACTTTCCAAGGCCATAACTTCCAAACCAAATAACTATTTTCTTTTATCCAAAGAACAAATTTAAGAGCTTGTTACATACCACAACTATTTCCTTGAGGGTGGATTCCCAAAAAATACATAGATTTTAAGATATAAGGCCATGAAGTTGGAGGTTCCATGCTTTTGAACCTAAAACTAAATATGAAATAAAACAAGAAAAATAGCAAAAAAAAACAAAAAAGTAGAAATGAGCCAGGATATGATAAGAACCAAAGGGGGTGTGAGAATTAAAATTCACCCAGGCCCAAGGAGCTGAGCCCAACGTTGGAAGGAGGGTCCACCATGGACCCTCAGGTCAGCCTTGACCTTGGACTCAATCTGGAGCGTCCATCATCCCAGGATTCAATGCAGTCTCCAGATCTGATGTCGCTGAATGCAAGATCATGGTGGGGAAAATAGAGAACACACATATGGGATTGTCCACATGTCAAGGCCAGTTACACTTGTCATCGGCACCCAGGGCCACCTCTCCCATTTCTATCACACCTTGAAATGCGCCCAACAAAAGGGCATTAGGGTTTCACCACCCTCATATTCTGATTATGCCTCTCTCTCTCTAACCTAACTCTCTCTCTCTTACCTCACACGCTCTATGAAATTTTGGCCTATGTAGACAGTAGATGTCCTAACACATGTCAAGACATTGTGCTTCATAATCATTTAAACTCAGAGGCGCAACAGCAGACTGATACCTTGAATATCAGAACTGCACACTCACAGATGTCACGACATCTTATCCAACATGTCAGTCAAGAACAATAACAAAACTGTAAATTGGATAATGTTAAATAAGACAGTATGTGTTAACCCAGTTCGGTGCAATTCACCTACATCTGGGGGATACCAATCCAGGAAGAAGACTCCACTATCTGTAGACTGTTACAAAGTTAAACTCCCCCGTTTACAACTTTATCCCTAACATCTACCCAATGAACATCTTTACCAAGGCTAAACTCAAACGTTTACAACCCTGATATGAGATACCTCACTCACATCCTAATCACAACCTGTGATATCTCTGTCTTCTGCCAATATAGAACTATTGCGGTTTCTTGACCTCCAAGTTATCTTGGACTTGCTTCAAAGCATCATCCAAGAACAATACAACAACCATTACCTACAGTCTTATGGTTGTGTCCCTGTACCTATGCCTTCCACTCTGCATCCCAGATCACAGAGTGGAGACTTACAACTCCTAAGAGAGCCAACAACTCTCAAACCCTAAACCCTTATTCTACACAAGAGAACTAGGTTACAAAGTTATAAGTGATACAAAGTATAGTCCCCCTTTAACCCTAGGTCTAAGTCTCCTTATATAGTCTTTTGTTGTCTTGAGCTTTCAATCTTTGATCTTGTGTTTCCTTGATCCTCTCCTTAATTCTTGCAACAGATTAAAACCTGCTAATTTACCAAGTCATCCAGGATGTCGAGACATTTCCTTCGACATCTTTTTCTTCTGCAGATTCTTCAAGTTTATTATCAGAATGTTTTAGCAAAATTTAGTCAAACAACAGGAGCTTTCAATCTCCCCTTTTTGAACAATTTTGGCTAAAACAAACATTTTCTTCTGCATTCTGCAAACAGCAAGGCTCCTTTATCTTGGGAATTGATTGGAGCTAAGGTCTGAGAGAGTCTCCCCCTCAACATATTCCCCTTCCTTCCAAGAGAGGTCTTGGGAACCAGAAGACTCCTCCAGAAAAGAAGCAGCACTTGTAGGCTTCGTAACACTGAGAACATAGATTGCATAACTCAGGTCACAAGACACAACCTGCTTCACAACTTAGATCACAAGACACAAGGAAAATAAGATTGTTAAGATGTCAAAACGTCTTAACCAACATTCTTGCAAAACAACTGCAGGAATGTACCCAAACCCAGACATCATCAGAAAACCAGTCTCCCCCTTTTTAGCCAAAACTTGGTAAAAGTGACAAAGACAGCCCCAAACCCAGACGCAACATACCCAAATTTTGAAGAACCCCATCTGCCACCAACCCAAGGAGAGTATTGAGACTAAAGAAGATTAAAGCAATCCTATTTATAGCCGAGCTATTTTCTTAGAAAGTAACGATCCACAGAAAATAACGCTAGTCAATTCAAAGGATCATTAATCGAAGGCAATAACTCCACCAGTACCGCACTGACCAAGTCTGCTTTGACTATTTCTTCTTTTAAGAACGCCGACCAAAGAACCTATTACATGCACATATGTTTTATAACAATGTCCTGACATCATGTCGAACATTGTCTGTTATCCCTAGATTCTTCTTCAGATTTGACAATGCAGAGATTTCTTCACAAAATTATGATCACAGACTGTAGAGAAAAATAAATTCCCTCAAACTCATCAATGATTCTTAAGCATCCAATAAGAACCATTTAACATGCACTGCCAAGTTTACCACAACTTGCAACAATACAACAATGTCAAGACATCCTCCTTGACATCTCAGCTTGCTTGACGCACAAATGCAAACTGGAACTTCAACTGCATCCTCGCAGTAATTCATCTTAGATCAAGAGGCATCTCCCCCTATCTAAGGTAACCAGTGCTCCTCCACAGAACACCTAAGCTAATGAATGGAAAACATAAGACGCATCTTCATGTCTTCAAGAGCGCACCCTCAGTTTAACTTACCAGCTGAACACAATCATCAACTCTCTTATTGCTTCCTCTGACAAGAAACAATAATCACTCACACATGATCACCATCATACTACACGTGAGGAAATGTATACCAACCATAACAAACTCTTAGCTTGAGATCAAAGTCCCGTTGATCCCCCCCATCCTGCAACCATCTACACACACACGAACTCCACTTGAATTCTCATGTATAGACCTCCAGCTGCTTGAGGCACAAACCAATTGAATCAGAATGCTTCACAATCCTCAAAGAGACACACAGGGACCCTTAGTTTGTTATAACAATGTCAGTTATCGTATGCATGCTCCAGAACTTCACAACTGCTAAACTGATCCATTACTAGCATGACTTGCAGCCAGGGCAACATCCCCTTCACAAGATTTTCCACTGACCTTACCCATCCAGCAATAGAGATAGACACCCCACAATCCAAGACAGTCATTCCTTATCATTCTCCCGTATGATAACTTGGAATACTTCTGATTTTCTGGTGAATATCCACTTCTGAACGCATCAGAATCCAGACCTTCATGCAATCAACCTGTGATCCACTTCAGTCTTCCAAAACACTTACATCAATCTTCCAAGGCAGTTCTTCTACCCCATCATTCTCCCATATGACAATGTAGATACTTCTTAGACACGATGCAAGTCATCAGTTCATCACAGAACCTGAAATCCTTCACCAAGGATAACTAACCCAAAGATGTTCTAACATCAGTTAGGACATCTTCCACACATCACAGACACCACACACCATGGTTCTTGATATGCTCCACCACTGGACTTACTATCAGCATAGTAATCCACACTGAAGATCTTCACACAACACTGCATCATCAACTTGAACAAAGAAAACTTCACAAACCCAGAGAGAAATAAAGCCTCATCCACCAGAAGAAGGTATGCTTCCATCCTCAACGCAGAACTTCTGCCACAAGCTCCTAGAGAACCAGAACCTCCTTACAATTTCAACTAACTACTCTTCTGTACAAGAGTAATCAGTTTCAAGCATCTTGCTTGAATGCACATTGTGAAACCAACCAAATGCCACTTTTTGATTGACCTCACTCTTCTTCAGAACTCCCACAAGATACACTGATCCACTAATGAAATCAGATCTTCAAGTCATATGAACTACTTGTCCCTTAGAAGACATCTTGGATTCACCAAGCCTCTTAGTCATGTAACATCTTCCCATCCACAGCTTCAGCAAATTGCATGAGATAGACCTTTTTGAAGAATCCATAACTTCCATTCTCCTGTAGATCACCTTATCTTAAGCTGATGTGCCACATCACTAGCTGAGACTTCTGATGTTGAGCTAGATGTCAGAACAATCTGATATGACATCCAACTATTGAATTCAGCTCCTCCTACTGCGACTTAGAAGAACCTCCTCCCTTCGCGGAACAAAAGTTCCATGCTCTCATAGACTTGATTCAATAACCACGTTCGAGTAGAAAACCTCCATCCTGCTTTAGAACTCCGAAGACTTCACACCTGCCACGTCTGAATCTTCAGAAAATAAGTAGTCCAAGACTACCCCATAGCTATACCAACGAATGCCACTTTCCTTAGTAGAGCCGTTAGTATAAAGCAAGATATAACTGCCACTTATCCTCGACCTTCACAAACAGAGCAAAATTCATGCTCCAAAGCACCTAGATCAGAAATAAACTTATCCAAGCAGTAACCATCAAGAGTATGATGTCTTCATCTTCATCTTCAACAGCATCAAAGTCCAGACTAGTTTCTTGCCAGGAAACTCTCCAGAGAACACATGCTTCTGTCACACCTGATTGAAGCCACTTCTTAGGTCACCACCTAAGACTAAAACAGATGCTAAAGCGTATGCAGTACCCCTCCCATGATTCTGCACAAACTCTGATGATGAGATGTTCCAACATCTTGTTGAACATCAGCAATCTTGACTTTCAAGGATAATCAAATAAATACTTGTGGATTACACAAATAGCAATTGATCTTAAATCCTTGTACAATAACCCTTCTTCACTGCTGTAGTTGAGCTCCACCAGATCATGTCATGAACACTTATAAAGTATTCAATCTTTTTGCAAGTATCTTCTTCAAAGGACAAAGTTGAGATACCAAGGCTGCCACCCTTGACTCAAGTAACTAAGACTTTCTCTGAACAAATCTTATTTACCTCAATAATTCTTCAATCAGATTTGGATCCACTCTTAGGGTCAAGAGAGATGAATCCTTCCTTGTTGTTTATGGATGGTGAAAATAAATCACCTCCACTTTCTTCAGATTGTGTTTCAAAGAAACACCTTCTAGTCAGAAGAATAACTAGAAGACTCCAGATACACGACATAGATGCCTTTAGGAGTGGACTTGAGAGAATTCTCAAGTATCTTTAACAATCTAGCCGACCAATAATTTATCAAACTCCTAGAGCAAGAACCTGATAAACTTAACTCAACTCCTCTCCTCTTCAACAGACTTCAACTGTACCAAGAAACCAAGCTTCCAAGTACCAAGTCATCATACCAGATATCTAACCACAACTCCCTTTACTCCATTGCTCCCGACTTTGGAATAAAAGAATGCATATATCTTCAAATATAGAGGCCGACGATTGAGACCTTCCACCAACTGTCTTCAGTAACAACTCCAGAATCCCATAATTCTAGAGCTCTTCCATCAAAAACACATGCAGCGGAACCACCAAGGAACAGATCCTGCTTTCCCTAATAAGATGTCACAACATCCTATAAGACACACCAACAAGAGAACTAGCCACTTCTCCTGTAGTTGTTGTAAAATCTCCTTTGCAACATGAACAACCTCCGGGTTGCTCCCTTCGATCCAGAACATCCATCTCATCCATTAATACCCTTGAGTATGTCTGAGTTGATTGATCTGATCTTCAAAACTCCTCCTTGTTTAAATGCCAGAAAGTATCTCCCATAGATCTCATCCAGAACCAGACAGGATGCCAGCTCTGATACCAATTGAAATTTTGGCTTATGCATACAGCAGACATCCTAACACATGTCAAGACATTGTGCTACATAATCATTTAAACTCAGAGGCGCAACAGCAGACTGATACCTTGAATATCAGAACTGCACACTCACATATGTCACGATATCTGATCCAACATGTCAGTCAAGAATAATAACAAAACTGTAAATTGGAGAATGTTAAATAAGACAGTATGTGTTAACCCAGTTCGGTGCAATTCACCTACATCTGGGGGATGCCAATCCTGGAAGAAGACTCCATTATCTGTAGACTGTTACAAAGTTAAACTCCCCCGTTTATAACTTTATCCCTAACATCTTCCTAATGAACGTCTTTACCAAGGCTAAACTCAAACGTTTACAACCCTGATATGAGAAACCCCACTCACATCCTAATCACAACCTGTGATATCTCTGTCTTCTGCCAATATATAACTGTTGCGGTTTCTTGACCTCCAAGTTTTCGTGGACTTGCTTCAAAGCTTCATCCAAGAACAATACAACAACCATTACTTACAGGATTCTGGTTGTGTCTCTGTACCTATGCCTTCCACTCTGCATCCCAGATCACAGAGTGGAGACTTACAACTCCTAAGAGAGCCAACGACTCTCAAACCCTAAACCCTTATTCTACACAAGAGAACTAGGTTACAAAGTTATTAGTGATACAAAGTACAGTCCCCCTTTAACCCTAGGTCTAAGTCTCCTTATATAGTCTTCTGTTGTCTTGGGATTTCAATATTTGAACCTGTGTTTCCTTGATCCGCTCCTTAATTCTTGCAACAGATTAAAACCTGCTAACTTACCAAGTCAGTTAGGATGTCGAGACATTTCCTTCGACATCATTTTCTTCTGCAGATTCTTCAATTTTATCATTTGAATGTTTTAGCAAAATTTGGTCAAACATTAGGAGTTTTCACTATGCAAAATAGCTTGTCGGAGCCAACTTACCACTCCAGAGAAGACGGTGGCGCATGGTGGCCGCCGTCTTCTGTCTCCGGCCAACCACCACAAAACCCAAATGTTTCTACACGAACCCTAGGTAGAAAATCACCCTTATTCCAAATCTGAGACTAATTTCCCCAAAAACCCACATAAAACCTTAAATCAAAGCTAGTACCAAAAGAAACCCTAAATTCAAGCAATTGAAAAACAAGCCAAGCAGAACATAAAAGAGCACTCAAGCAACTCAAGAAGCAATAACAGACAAGGATTCAACAAAGGGGTTCAGATTGGCAAAGAAATAAGGCTCAAAGACAGTACCTCTTGGAGATCTCCTCAACTCGTGTCCAAGTAACCCCTTTTGAACCTTCTTCTACCTTAGACTTGCTTTTCTTTTTCTTCTTCCTTGACCTCTGTGTGTGAGTTCTTGTTGAGATGATGTGAGGTTTTAGCTCACCTATATCAGAGTTTCAATGTGAAACTCTAATTAGATTTTTATATGAAAAATGAGCTTTTTTGAGAGAGGGTGAGGAAATATTGTGTAGAAAAAAAATTTGGGGATTTTTTGCTCAGGTTCTCTGTGTTTCAGAATGAATGAAACAATGTGGTTTTTATAGGATGGTTTTTGATACGTGTGAACAAATTTGATTTGTGTGAATTTTGTTATAGGAATGATAAGGAGGTGGATTGTTGTGAATTGGTCCGTTAGAGGGAATGTTGTATGACCCTGATCGTGTGGGATTTCCCTGCGTAAGTCATTCTCTTTGCTGTAGAGGTTTTGCTTATTTTGTCTTCTGAATTGTGGTCCCTACTGTGAACCTTGCTGTGAAAAATTTGTTATTTGTGGTATGCTTCTATTTGTCCTCCTTTGCACCTATCCTTGTAAATTATTTGTACCAAATTGTGTGATGGTGCTAGGTGCTAGGAATTATGTGCTTGGGAATTTGGTTGACAATTTTTGTTGTGGTATGCACTTGTGACATGTTTGCTTTGTACATGGAATTTTTTGATATCAACCTCCTTGTACTCTTCTTGTAATATTGTAATTGACTTAATTCATTTCCTTTTCATGGTACATTGGCTCGAGGCATTTGTTTTGGTGCAAGATTGGTTATCATGGAGTTTGGCATGAGAGATTCCTATGAAGCCTGAAGAGGAAGTAGCAATCTGTTTTGAGGGTGAATTGTATGGCACGCATGGCATGAAAGTGAAGACATTCTTGGAGCAGCATGAATAGTTTGGGGCAGAAATGAAGACTTTAACATGGAGGACAAAAAATGGAGCAATTTTGACACATTGTCATGGAGTTTTGTCATAGATTTGTCACTTAGGCCTTGTAAAATTTAGGTATTATCTTGGTCTTGTAACTTGTAACTTGTAGGCCTTGTAAACTTGAATTCAAATTGGTGTGATTCCTTGGTTTAGAATTTAGCAAGAACCTTATGATCAATTGTCATTGTAGCCTTTGCATCCAATTGAACTTTTGCAACTCAAACTTTGTAGCATTTGTAATTCAAAAGTAGTTTTGTAACTTGTAACATGAAATTGTAATTCAAATTATGAGACTTGTAATTCAAGTGACATGCCTTGATATGGTAACTTGGTTTTAGTACTAGCTAGAACTCTTGCATCACTTAAATGTAATCTTTGGATCAAATTGGATTTTGGTGATTTAGACCTTGTAGCACCCGCAACCTCAAAGTGTTTTTACAACTTGTGACATGGATGATTTTGAATTCAAATAACGCCCCTTTTCATTTTGAAATTGCAACATGTATCCATCATGAATTGAATTTGGCGCCATACTTGAATCTTCATTAACAATGACTTGAATTTCCAAAGTTAGCACTTGGACGCATATGAAAACAAAACTTGCTCCCAAAACATAGCCTTGAATTGATTAAACATGATTTTGAAACAAACTTGAGAGTTTAATTGTGATCACTTATAGTGCACTCTTTACGCCTTCATCATCATTCCACCACAACCTGAATATACTCCTTGAGCACAAGATGATTGTGCCATGAACCTCTTAGATAAATTATCCATCAATCTAGCAAACAATGCAAACTTGGACAAAAAATACACATGACCTAAGGGTGAATGATCCTTTCCTTGAAGCTTGAATGGTCATTCCTTGACAAAATTTATAACCAATCTAACCAAAATTTAGCTCGATCAATCCCGTAGGCTTTGGGTCAATCCTAGAGTGTGGATCAAAATACATGAAAGCAAAGCTTGCAATCAAGATGAAATAGGATTCAAACAACTTGAAAACCAATGATCATGCCTTAAAATGGATCCAATCATATAACTTAGGCCATTGAATAGAGGATGATGATGAAGAAGATGAGATGATTTGATGAAGAATGGGTGATGTTCTTGATCTTTCTTTCTTCTAGTTTTTTCTTCCCTTTTTCCTTCCTTTCTCCTTCTTTCTCTCCAACTTCTTTCTATCTTTTTCTTTCTTTTGCTCTTATGTGGAAAAGGAGTGGAAAAGAAATGATATAGTAAGACATCATCAATTGTAATACTACTAATTGCCCAAAAAGTCTCTAAAGTTCCAAATATTAAAACATCTCAGAGTCAGATAATAATAATTAGATTTGCTCTGAGCTCAACTGTTACTTTAATTATCTTTGCAGATAATTTCTCAGAGTACACTGGAACTCAGTAGATCACAACTAATATTATCCAGAGTAATTAAAATTACGGGGTATTACATCCTCCCCCCCCCCCTTAAATAGAAATTCGCCCACGAATTTAAAACAATTACTTGAAAATATGAGGATAGACCTCCCGCATCTCCGATTCCAATTCCCAAGTTGCATCTCCCGGATGCGTCTCATCCCACTGGACTGTAACAAGAAGAATCTCTTTATTCTCAACACCTTAGTTTCTCTTCCTGTGATACGACTTGGTTGAGGCTCAAACGTTAAATCTGCTTCTATCTCAATTGTATCTGGTAAAATTGGCTGAAGAGGATCTGGGACAAATTTTCGAAGCTGAGACACATGAAAAACGTCGTGCATCTCCGACAGAGAAGGTGGTAAGTCCAATCTGTAAGCTACTTCACCAATTCTTTCCATAATCTGATACGGTCCCACGTATCTCGAACTTAATTTCCGCGACCGAAACGGCCCTTTCAACCGCAATCTTGGAGTAACTTTCAAAAACACATGATCGCCTTCTTCAAATTCTAAAGGTCTTCTACGGTTATCCGCATAACTCTTCTGACGATCTTGTGCTTGTTTGACCTTATCACGGATCATCCTAATCTTCTCCGTAGTTTCGTGAATAATCTTGGGCCCCAACATTCTATCTTCACCAACTTCTGCCCAACACAAAGGTGTCCTACACTTCCTTCCATACAATGCCTCATAAGGTGCCATACCAATACTTGCATGATAACTGTTATTATAAGAGAACTCAATCAACGGCAAAAGTTCAATCCAATTTCCTCCACTTTCAAGTACACAAGCTCTTAACATATCTTCCATGGTTTGTATTGTCCGTTCCGTCTGCCCATCCGTTTGCGGATGATTAGACGTACTCAAACACAACTTCATTCCCATAGCTTGTTGAAAAGCTCTCCAAAATCTGGAAGTAAACTTTGGATCTCTATCCGAAACGATACTAGTGGGAATACCATGCAATCTCACTATCTCCGAAATGAACAACCTTGCGAGATGACTCGCCTTGTAGGTAGTCTTCACAGCTAAGAAATGCGCGGATTTCGTTAACCGATCCACAATTACCCAAATCGAATCATAACCACCCTGAGTACGGGGTAGTCCAACAGCGAAGTCCATAGAAATACTATTCCATTTCCATACCGGAATTTCTAAAGGTTGCAACAAGCCACCCGGTCTTTGGTGTTCGATCTTCACTTGTTGGCACACCGCACATTCCGATACATACACCGCAATATCCTTTTTCATCCCGGACCACCAATAGTCCCTCTTTAGATCTTGATACATCTTTGAAGACCCCGGATGTATAGTAAAAGCACCCTTATGCGCTTCTTCCAAAATCCTCTTTTAACTCCGCGTTATCCAGAACACAAATCCTTTGGTTAAACAAAATAATTCCGTCAGTAGCTCGCACAAAACCCAATTGTACTAACACTTATTGTAACTTCTCATCTAACCCTTGCTCTTGTTGGATTTCTTCCCTAAGAGTAGAATTGATATTCAAATTTCCCATAATCACACCATTAGGAGTCCAAACAAATTGAAGATTTTGATCTCAAAATTTTTCCAATAAAGTATACTCTAGCATCATCAACTCGACATTATGTAACCCCTTCCTGCTCAATGCATCCACCACTTTATTTGCTTTGCCCGGATGGTATTTTAACTCCAAATCATAATCTTTCAAATACTCCATCCACCTCCATTGACGCATGTTCAACTCTTTCTGATCAAAGAGGTACTTTAAGCTCTTGTGGTCGCTAAACATCTCAAAACGTACACCATACAAGTTGTGATGCCACACTTTCAAAGTAAATACAACTGCCGCCAATTCTAAATCATGTGTTGGATAATTCTCTTCATGGACTTTCAACTGTCGAGAAGCATAAGCCACTACATGTCCATCTTGCATTAACACACCTCCTAATCCCATCTTCGATGCATCACAATATACCTCATACGACTTGCTAGGATCAGGAATGACCAAAACAAGAGCGGTCGTCAATCTCTCTTTCAAGCTCATAAAACTTTGCTCACAAGCCGAATCTCATTCATACGAATAATCCTTCCGAGTAAGTCTCGTCATCGGTAAAGCCAGTTGGGAAAAACCTTTAATAAACCTTCTATAATAACCTGCTAACCCCAAGAAACTCCTAACTTCTGCAACGTTCTTCGGTCTCTCCCAATTAATCACCGCCTCAACTTTTGATGGATCAACCGCCACACCTCCTTGAAATATGACGTGACCATGAAAATTTACCTCCGACATCCAAAACACACACTTGCTTAGCTTGGCAAAAAGTTATCTCTCTTGTAAGATGGATAAAACGATTCTTAGGTATTCTCCGTGCTCTTGAGGATCACGAGAATAGATAAGAATGTCATCAATGAAAATCACCAAAAATTGGTCCAAGTAAGGGTGAAATATCCGATTCATATAATCCATGAAAACTGCCGGAGCATTCGTCAGACTGAAAGGCATCACCAAAAATTCATAATGACCATAACGGGTTCTAAACGCAGTCTTTGGTACATCTGAACTCTTCGCACGAATATGATGATAACCCGACCGTAAATCATTCTTCGAGAACACACAGGCTCCTTTCAATTGATCTAACAGATCGTCTATCCTTGGTAATGGGTATTTATTCTTGATCGTGACCTTATTCAACTGACGGTAATCGATACACAACCGCATTCCACCATCCTTTTTCTTTACCAACAACACTGGAGCTCCCCAGGGCGAAACACTGGGTCGAACAAAATGCTTAGCCAACAACTCTTCCAATTGATCCTTTAATTCTCTTAATTCAAGTGGTGTCATCCGATACGGAGAAACGGATATTGGAGCCGTTCCCGGTATCAGGTCAATAGAGAATTCCACTTCCCGCTCTGGAGGAAGAGAAGTGATATCCTCGGGGAAAACTTCAGGAAACTCACAAACTACTGGAATACTCAAAACTTGAAGGTTACTACTCTCCTCCTTAGTAAGAATCAAAAGAACGAATTTTTCCTCCTCAAACAAGAAATTTATCATTCCAACCGTACCTTTTAAAATAGTTATCAAAACTTCCTTCGGAGTAGCTTCAGTAGATGGAATAATGATTAGTTTTTCTTCACACCCGATAAATACCGAATTAGCTGAAAGCCAATCTATTCCCAGAACAACATCCACTTTCTTAAGTGGTAAACAAATCAAATCAATCTAGAAAACTCTTCCATCCACCGATAAAACACAATTTTCACACATTAAAGGTGTTTCAACCATCTCATCCATGGCAGCAGTGATCACCATGTGTGGAGACAACGGAACCGCTTGCAACCCAAGCCGCTTTACACATTGCATTGATACAAAAGAGTGTGTAGATCCACAATCAAATAAAACAAAGCAAGGATTTCCATTCACAAAACACGTACCAGCAATCAAAGAGTTATCACCCTTTGCTTTCCTCGCATCCAAGGTATTCACTCGCCCGGTATTCTTCTCTTGCGTCTGATTCCTCCTCTGAGGACAATCCCTCGCTAAGTGGCCCACTTTCTGACACTGATAACACCTCACACCTTCGACACCACACCTTCCCTGATGATTCCTACCACAAAGACGACATACAGGAGGTGCATTAGTCCTAAAACTCTGAACTTGCTTCCCTTTGAAAGATTGTTGCCTTGGTCTAAATTGTTGATTCGATCTCCCACGATCACTTTGATTCACCCTACTCAACTCTCCTTCTGCTTGCACATTCTTTAAGCTATGCTCTGCCACATAACACTGTCGTAACAATTCAGCATAGTTAGTGAATTCCCTCTGCGACACACTATGCGAAATTTTGGCCCTCAAACCAAAAAGAAACTGATCAATCTTCCACCTATCATTAGGAGCATACATAGCCTGCCTAGAATAAGCAGCCATAACCTCAAACTTTTCTGCATAAGAAGCCACAGTAAAATTGCCTTGTCTCAACTGTTGAAACTCGAATTCCTTCTGAGACCTTAAGGAACTTGGGAAATACTTCTCCATAAAATTTATCTTAAACTTCTCCCATACCTTTGGTACCTCTTAAATTGTCATTAAGGCCGAAGCACTCTCCCACCACCTCATGGCATGACCCTTCAACAAGTGAGAAGCGAAAACAACCTTATTTTCCTCACTGCACTGAACTATCAAGAAAATCTGCTCCATACCGGATATCCATTCATGAGCCTTTACTGGATCTAACCCTCCCTGAAACTCTGGAGGATTCATACGAATGAAATCCCTAAAGGTTCCTCCTGCAGCTTCGGGAACAACCAGCGGAGGATGCACACCACCAGCCATTTGTTGTACCATTTGTTGCACAAACTGATTCTGTTGTTGCTGCATCTGCTGCATGAATTGATACAAATGGACATTCCATTCGTCCCCTGGCAGATTTTTCCCTGCTGGAGTAGTTCTCGGTCTACCACGGTTGTTTCTGCGCCCGTCGGCCATGTTCCTAAATGTCATACAGATAGGATTAAGTTGATCAGGCTCAATACCATAAATATAACACGTAAGACCAATGGCGACACAACGCATATGAAACGGAAAGAAATACTTATACTATTTCATGGCTAGGTCGAGGATACGACCTGCTCAGATACCAATTGTAACACCCATATATAACAACATACATCAAAGCATATATATTATACATGAATCCAAGTATTTGGTACAGAAATACCATAAGTTCCTAGTTAACACATTATATACATTAAATTCCCTAAATACAAAGTTCTAAAGTCTACCGCATAACATATACAAGATGTCCCAAAATACACTAAGAACTAGATCGATACAATGATCTCAAATAGCCATCAATCACGTAATGGAAACACATAATTCAACGTACCCAAAATTACACTAATTTACGGTTCCCACTGATTTATTTAATCGGCATCAAAACCAGTATTTTCCACTTCCATTATCTAGAGTATTTTCGTAGCTTCACATCGATATAAAGAACTCTTAAATCGGATAAACTAGTCAAAAGTTATGAAAGAAACAAGTGGGAGGATCTGTCATGTTCGCTAGGTGAACCTCCCAGCGAGCGTTCGCTTCTGCCTTCGCTAGGCGAAGCTCCAGGAAAATGAACAAACAGAACAAAACATACCTAAAGTTCGCTTCGCGAACTACCTGGCGAACATTCGTCTCGCCCTTCGCTTCGCGAACTCCCTGGCGAAGCAAGGCAGAACCAACCAGCACTGAAAAGGCACAAAGTTCGCTAGGCGAACGTCGTTGGCGAACCTTCGCTAACCTTCACTGCTGGGTTTGCTAGGCGAACCATCGAAAACCCAACTTCCCAACAGCGTTGTTCTTCATCAAAAATCAATAGCTTTTCCATTCAAAACAACTCCAACCCTTAACATAACAATCAAAACACAATATAATCATAACAACAAGTATTAAACAACATTTATATTGCATTTCATC
The DNA here is from genome assembly GCA_022829125.1 of Lathyrus tuberosus. NCBI lineage: Eukaryota > Viridiplantae > Streptophyta > Magnoliopsida > Fabales > Fabaceae > Lathyrus > Lathyrus tuberosus. Next base: position 6,440,587 of record JALAZF010000289.1, on the reverse strand, counting down.
CGTTAGATTCATGGTTTTAGCACAATTACTCATTTTCTCACCATTTCAACCTAACTCTAAAACTCATGAATTTCTACAACTAAGGTATCTATCTAGAACCCACCTTGAATAGAGGATGATGATGAAGAAGATGAGATGATTTGATGAAGAATGGGTGATGTTCTTAATCTTTCTTTCTTCTAGGTTTTTCTTCCCTTTTTCCTTCCTTTCTCCTTCTTTCTCTCCAACTTCTTTCTATCTTTTTCTTTCTTTTGCTCTTATGTGGAAAAGGAGTGGAAAAGAAATGATATAGTAAGACATCATCAATTGTAATACTACTAATTGCCCAAAAAGACTCTAAAGTTCCAAATATTAAAACATCTCAGAGTTAGATAATAATAATTAGATTTGCTCTGAGCTCAACTGTTACTCTAATTATCTTTGCAGATAATTTCTCAGAGTACACTGGAACTCAGTAGATCACAACTAATATTATCCAGAGTAATTAAAATTACGGGGTATTACAATCCATAACTTCCATTCTCCTGTATATCACCTTATCTTAAGCTGATGTGCCACATCACTAGCTAAGACTTCTGATGTTGAGCTAGATGTTAGAACAATCTGATATGACATCGAACTATTGAATTTAGCTCCTCCTACTGCCACTTAGAAGAACCTCCTCCCTTCGTAGAAGAAAAGTTCCATGCTCTCATAAACTTGATTCAACAACCAAGTTTGAGTAGACAACCTTCATCCTACTATAGAACTCCGAAGACTTCACACCTGCCACGTATGAATCTTCAGAAAATAAGTAGTCCAAGACTACCCCATAGCTATACCAACGAATGCCACTTTCCTTAGTAGAGCCGTTAGTAGAAAACAAGAGATAACTGCCACTTATCCTCGACCTTCACAAACAGAGCAAAATTCATGCTCCAAAGCACCTAGATCAGAAATAAACTGATCCAAGCTATAACCATCAAGAGTAGGATGTCTTCATCTTCATCTTCAATAGCATCAACGTCCAGACTAGTTTCTTGCCAGGAAACTCTCCAGAGAACACATGCTTCTGTCACACCCGACTAAAGCCACTTCTTAGGTCACCGCCTAAGAATAAAACAGATGCTAAAGCGTATGCAGTACCCCTCCCATGATTCTGCACAAACTCTGATGATGAGATGTTCCAACATCTTGTTGAACATCAGCAATCTTGACTTTCAAGGATAATCAATTAAATACTTGTGGATTACATAAATAGCAATTGATCTTAAATCCTTGTCCAATAACCCTTCTTCACTGTTGTAGTTGAGCTCCACCAGATCATGCATGAACACTTATAAAGTATTCAATCTTTTTGCAAGTATCTTCTTCAAAGGACAAAGTTGAGATACCAAGGCTGCCACCCTTGACTCAAGTAACTAAGACTTTCTCTGAACAAATCTTATTTACCTCAATAATTCTTCAATCAGATTTGGATCCACTCTTAGGGTCAAGAGAGATGAATCCTTCCTTGGTGTTTATGGATGGTGAAAATAAATCACCTCCACTTTCTTCAGATTGTGTTTCAAAGAAACACCTTCTAGTCAGAAGAGTAACTAGAAGACTCCAGATACACGACATAGATGCCTTTAGGAGTGGACTTGAGAGAATTCTCAAGTATCTTTGACAATCTAGCCGACCAATAATTTATCAAACTCCTAGAGCAAGAACCTGATAAACTTAACTCATCTCCTCTCCTCTTCAACAGACTTCAACTGTACCAAGAAACCAAGCTTCCAAGTACCAAGCCATCATACCAGATATCTAACCACAACTCCCTTTACTCCATCGCTCCCGACTTTGGAATAAAAGAATGCATATATCTTCAAATATAGAGGCTGACGATTGAGACCTTCCACCAACTGTCTTCAGTAACAACTCCAGAATCCCATAATTCTAGAGCTCTTCCATCAGAAACATATGCAGCGGAACCACCAACGAACAGATCCTGCTTGCCCAAATAAGATGTCACAACATCCTATAAGACACGCCAACAAGAGAACTAGCCATTTCTCCTGTAGTTGTTGTAAAATCTCCTTAGCAACATGAACAACCTCCGGGTTGCTCCCTTCGATCCAGAACATCCATCTCATCCATTAATACCCTTGAGTATGTCTGAGTTGATTGATCTGATCTTCAAAACTCCTCCTTGTTTAAATGCCAGAAAGTATCTCCCAAAGATCTCATTCAGAACTAAAAAGGATGCCTGCTCTGATACCAATTGAAATTTTTGCCTATGCATACAGCAGACGTCCTAACATATGTCAAGACATTGTGCTACATAATCATTTAAACTCAGAGGCGTAACAGCAGACTAATACCTTGAATATCAGAACTGCACACTCACATATGTCACGACATCTGATCCAACATGTCAGTCAAGAACAATAACAAAACTGTAAATTGCAGAATGTTAAATAAGACAGTATGTGTTAACCCAGTTCGGTGCAATTCAACTACATCTGGGGGATGCCAATCCTGGAAGAAGACTCCACTATCTATAGACTGTTACAAAGTTAAACTCCCACGTTTATAACTTTATCCCCTAACATCTTCCCAATGAACGTCTTTACCAAGGCTAAACTCAAACGTTTACAACCCTGATATGAGATACCCCACTCATATCATAATCACAACCTGTGATATCTCTGTCTTCTGCCAATACATAACTGTTGCGGTTTCTTGACCTCCAAGTTATCTTGGACTTGCTTCAAAGCTTCATCTAAGAACAATACAACAACCATTACCTACAGGCTTCTGGTTGTGTCCCTGTACCTATGCCTTCCACTCTGCATCCCAGATCACAGAGTGGAGACTTACAACTCCTAAGAGAGCCAACGACTCTCAAACCCTAAACCCTTATTCTACACAAGAGAATTAGGTTACAAAGTTATTAGTGATACAAAGTACAGTCCCCCTTTAACCCTAGGTCTAAGTCTCCTTATATAGTCTTCTGTTATCTTGGGCTTTCAATCTTTGATCCTGTGTTTCCTTGATCCGCTCCTTAATTCTTGCAATAGATTAAAACCTGCTAACTTACCAAGTCAGTTAGGATGTCGAGACATTTCCTTCGACATCATTTTCTTCTGCAGATTCTTCAAGTTTGTCATCTGAATGTTTTAGCAAAATTTAGTCAAACATTAGGAGTTTTCACTCTGCAAAATAGCTTGTCGGAGCCAACTTACCACTCCATAGAAGACGGTGGCGTGTGGTGGCCGCCGCCTTCTGTCTTCGGCCAACCACCACAAAACCCAAATGTTTCTACGCGAACCCTAGGTAGAAAATCACCCTTATTCCAAATCTGAGACTAATTTCCCCAAAAACCCACATAAAACTTTAAATCAAAGCTAGTACCAAAAGAAACCCTAAATACAAGCAATTGAAAAACAAGCCAAGCAGAACATAAAAGAGCACTCAAGCAACTCAAGAAGCAATAACAGACAAGGATTCAACAAAGGGATTCAGATTGGCAAACAAATAAGGCTCAAAGATAGTAACTCTTGGAGATCTCCTCAACTCGTGTCCAAGTAACCCCTTTTGAACCTTCTTCTACCTTAGACTTGCTTTTCTTTTTCTTCTTCCTTGACCTTTGTGCGTGAGTTCTTGTTGAGATGATGTGAGGTTTTAGCTCACCTATATAAGAGTTTCAATGTGAAACTCTAATTAGATTTTTATATGAAAAACGATCTTTTTTAAGAGAGGGTGAGGAAATGTTGTGTAGAAAAAAAATTTTGGGATTTTTTGCTCAGGTTCTCTGTGTTTGAGAATGAATGAAACAATGTGGTTTTTATAGGATGGTTTTTTATACATGTGAACAATTTTGATTTGTGTGAATTCTGTTATAGGAATGATGAGGAGGTGGATTATTGTGAATTGGCCCGTTAGAGGGAATGTTGTACGACCCTAATCATGTGGGATTTCCCTGCGTGAGTTATTCTCTTTGTTGTAGAGGTTTTTCTTATTTTGTCTTCTGAATTGTGGTCCCTACTGTGAACCTTGCTGTGAAAAATTTGTTATTTGTGGTATGCTGCTATTTGTCCTCCTTTGCACCTGTCCTTGTAAATTATTTGTACCAACTTATGTGATGGTGCTAGGTTCTAGGAATTATGTGCTTGTGAATTTGGTTGACAATTTTTGTTGTGGTATGCACTTGTGACTTGTTTGCATTGTACATGGAATTTTTTGATATCAACCTCCTTGTACTCTTCTTGTAATATTGTAATTGACTTGATTCATTTCCTTTTCATGGTACATTGGCTCGAGGCATTTGTTTTGGGGCAAGATTGGTTATCATGGAGTTTGGCATGAGAGATTCCTATGAAGCCTGGAGAGGAAGTAGCAATCTGTTTTGAGGGTGAATTGTATGGCACGCATGGCATGAAAGTGAAGACATTCTTGGAGCAGCATGAATAGTTTAGGGCAGAAATGAAGACTTTAACATGGAGGACAAGAAATGGAGCAATTTTGACACATTGTCATGGAGTTTTGTCATAGATTTTGTCACATAGGCCTTGTAAAATTTAGGTATTATCTTGGTCTTGTAACTTGTAACTTGTAGGCCTTGTAAACTTGAATTCAAATTGGTGTGATTCCTTAGTTTAGAATTTAGCAAGAACCTTATGATCAATTGTCATTGTAGCCTTTGCATCCAATTGAACTTTTGCAACTCAAACTTTGTAGCATTTGTAATTCAAAAGTAGTTTTGTAACTTGTAACATGAAATTTGTAATTCAAATGATGAGACTTGTAATTCAAGTGACATGCCTTGATATGGTAACTTGGTTTTAGTACTAGCTAGAACTCTTGCATCACTTAAATGTAATCTTTGGATCAAATTGGATTTTGGTGATTTAGACCTTGTAGCACCCGCAACCTCAAAGTGTTTTTACAACTTGTGACATGGATGATTTTGAATTCAAATAACGCCCCTTTTCATTTTGAAATTGCAACATGTATCCATCATGAATTGAATTTGGCGCCATACTTGAATCTTCATTAACAATGACTTGAATTTCCAAAGTTAGCACTTGGACGCATATGAAAACAAAACTTGCTCCCAAAACATAGCCTTGAATTGATTAAAAATGATTTTGAAACAAACTTGAGAGTTTAATTGTGATCACTTATAGCACACTCTTTACGCCTTCATCATCATTCCACCACAACCTGAATATACTCCTTGAGCACAAGATGATTGTGCCATGAACCTCTTAGATAAATTATCTATCAATCTAGCAAACAATGCAAACTTGGATAAAAAATACACATGACCTAAGGGTGAATGATCCTTTCCTTGAAGCTTGAATGGTCATTCCTTGACAAAATTTATAACCAATCTAACCAAAATTTAGCTCGATCAATCCCGTAGGCTTAGGGTCAATCCTAGAGTGTGGATCAAAATACATGAAAGCAAAGCTTGCAATCAAGATGAAATAGGATTCAAACAACTTGAAAACCAATGATCATGCCTTAAAATGGATCCAATCATATAACTTAGGTCATTGATCATGTCATAGTTATTTGACCATAAAAATGAGGGCACCTTCCTCCTTCATCTCCTCTTGAAACCAAAGCACTCTAACAAGAGCTTGCAAACATAACAAACACATACAAGACCTTCATGACCTAAAACTTAGAGGATCATAGACATGATGACCCAGAGAGAAGTCATCAAGCAACACACTTATTTGTTATAAGAAAAGTAAAAAGGTGGGACAAATTTGGGGTATGACACTCACCCATCCTACACCCCCCCCCCCCCCACCAGACCTATGCATCAAGACCGAAAAAACCCAAATATCAAAAGAATTACCCCTGCTGAAATGCAAGTAAGAAAAGAAAAGTGCATATGTTATTTCTGTGATGATAAGTTTTCTTTTTCTCATAAATGTCCCAACAAACACCTTATGCTATTGCAAACAGATGGTGAACAAGAGATAGATGGGGAGGATAAACCCCCTGATTCATATCAGTTAGCTTCTGAAGTGCGAATAGAAGAACACCACTTATCTCTGAATGCTCTTAAAGGATATCATGGTGTTGGCACACTGAGGTTTCAGGGCAGCATTGGCAGTATAAATGTACAGATCTTATTCGATGGAGGTAGCTCAGACAATTTCTTACAACCTAGAATTGTACAGGTTTTGAAATTACCAGTTGAACCATCACCAATGTTTAAAATGCTTGTGGGAAATGGACAAACTATGAGTGCAGAAGGTGTAATTCAACATTTACCAGTCCAGATACAGGGTCATGATTTGAAAATCCCTGTTTACATGCTACCGGTGTGTTGTACCCCAAATTTTACCCCTTAGATGTCATAACATCTTTGCATGAGCATCATAGATCAATCATATGCATTGTTAACTAACCATTTTATCAGTTTCCGTTTGTTTTGTTTCACTTGTAAATCAGGGTTTGTTTCAAGAGACCTCCTCTCCTCAATAATCCAATATGATTTGTTTTCATCACAAGTTCTACCTCAAGGACCAGACAAGGTCATCAGGACAAGGGTCTGTATGGTGTGGTTTGAGATTCTGAATTAGGCTGTGGCAGAGATTCTGAATTAGGGTTTTGGTTCCCATCAAGTCATTGTTCCATCAGTGTACACCTGAAGCGTGAAGATTAAATATTGTTTCAGCTGGATGTGAATTGGTTTTGGTCAGGTTATAGAGCTGTCAAAGGTCAAAGCAGATTTTTTTGCAAGTACTGGTTGTGTGGTTCAGGTTCTTGTTATTGATTCGGAGAGTTTGAGCTTGTTATACAGTTTATATCATTTAAAGGTGGATTTAAGGCCGTGATGTCATTAGATAATTCAGGGAGGATCTCCTTTGATTTAATTCGAGAGTATGGTATTCAAGTTCATTTGTCAAAGATTTTAAGTCTGGTTCAAAAGTGGAGGCGTATTTCAAAGCCCATATTCACTGTCCTAGCCTGTATCCAAAACATTTTTGTGCACTCTAAACATTCAACTATCCATCCATTCAAGTCTATATCTATTGTCAATCCTTTTTTTTTATACCCATTTTTAGTTAATTATTCTCCATTTTTTCCAATTTCATTATCCATTTTCATTCAATTACCCATTTCTCATAATCCATTCCTAAACCATTTTTCTTATTCAATTATCCAAATTTTCTTTTTATCCATATTCCTAAATTAAATTTCATTTCCAACTATACATCTATTTTCTATTAAATTCATTTCATTCTCTTAAATCCATTTCTAAATCCAAATTGCATTTTATTCATATATTCATCATTATCCAATTATCACCCAATTACCCAATTCAAGTTAATACACTTCACATTTTGTTCATAAACTCATACACAATTTCTTTTCATTTTCAATGTTTACAATAATGGCCCATTTATGATTTTTATTTCTAAGCCCACATTACAAATTCATGAGTCCATTTACAAAAGAAAAAAAGAGAGACAAAACAAAACTCAATGCTTCATCCTTTCATCCCCTAAGTCATGTCACCACGTCTGCAACACGACATGAGATGTGTCCCACATCCGTACTGCATAAGACCTGTTATACTGAGAATCACTTTGCACCCTTACACAAAAAACCTCCATGCTCTCAACATCACTGCTATAATCCAAATTCAATGCCAAAACAACACCAAGACAATGACATTACCATGCTCCAAGTCTGCTAAAACAATGCAGAAAGACCACAGCTCATCAAACAACAACTCCACACGCCACAAGCCTGCTATACGCCAAGCATATACAAACAAGATTTGCTCCAAAACTGACCTGCAAATTCTGCATCACAAACTTGCTAAGCACTGCCACACATCTCAAAACCTGTAAAAATCCAAAAACTACAGTCTGTGATTTGGGAAGTGAGAAGGACTTATCATTTTGAAAACTTGGTCAAGAAGTCTAATTTCAGTTTTCTAAAAAAAATAGTAGAGTAGAGGGAAATGAGAGGGAAAGAAAGAGAGATTAAAAGGAGGAGCTGAATTCGAAATAAGGATTCATTCAGACCTCTTTTCCTTCATATATCATCCGCAAAACCTTGACCCGGGAACCTCAAACGCACCCTCGTCCTTCAATTTTTCTTTAAAAAAATTTCGAAAGCCACAACTACCTTCAATGAACCTCCCTTCATCTCTGTTCAGCCGTGACATTTCTCTCTCCACTTCAATCCTTCATCAACATCAACAATAACAATCCTCTTCAAACTACAACAACTTCGACCCCTATTTCTTCCCCAAATGTATAAACCCTTCAATCATTTCCAAAACCTAAAACCTTTAATCTTGAAACTCACCATTCGAAATCCAAATCAACATCCCCAAATCAACAAATTGACCTCCTTCTTCAATCTAAACCCTCTAATCTCCTCTTTCATCAACAACTTCAACCCAAATCACCGATCTCCACCATGTTCTTCAATCTCCTTCAAACCTTCTTCTCATCCAACCTTTCAAACCCATCTTCAATCCGGATCCCCTTCAACAACAAAAATCTTTACATCGCCGGACCTCCCAACAAATCACAACCCACACAAATCAGAACAGAGTCTTAAATTGGAGACGAAGAGAGAGTTCAAATTGAAAACATACAACTCTCAAACTTTGAATAACGAACCTTTTCGAACTTGAGAATGACGCGAAGCGAAAGCAAATGGAGCGGAACTCAGGCGAACCGAGAAGAGGAGGTCGGAATCGTTGTGTTCCATTGATTTTGGTTTCCGATTTGCCTTTAGAAAGAAGTGAAGGTTTCTAAGTGGTTTGACCATGGAGTTTTATTTTTTTCTCTTTTGACTTTGATCAGCGCATTTAACGTTGTTGGTGTTGTTGTGCAAGTGAGTCATTTCTCTGGTTGTGGTTGGGTTTTTAATGCATAACCTTCCCTGTTATTGAGGGAACCGTGTTCAGATTGGGCCTTAAAGCCCATATGGCTCCTCACACCACCATTTTTTTATTATCAACCGTGTTGCCTGCTTTGGAGAGGGATAATAGGCTTTTCATGAGCCTGTATGATTCTTTCTACTCCTTGAACATCTTTAATCTCTTTTATACATTTAATTAGTTTTGTTCTAAATCTTGTTATCTTCTTTTAAGAATTTTGTTAAACTAATTGTTTTTAATAGTTAATATCTGATTCTAAATAGTTTTTTTTATTATTATTATTTATTTTAGAAATTTGTTTTAATAATTTGGCATTGATTTCTTTGGTTTATGTTCCTTGAGATTATGTTCATTTCCACCTTACGTTTGATTTTCAATTTTCTTTTCATCTTTGATTTTATTTTCGATTTTATTAAGGGCCAATGATATTACAAAATCATGACTTGGTTGATTTATCCAAAAATGGTTAAAAGTCTTGATATGTATGAGGCCACTTGTTCATTTTATTTTGTTGGTCAATGAAAGTAAAAAATATAAGATTATCGACTTCTCGATTAAATCTTGATTTAGACGAGACCAACTTTATTTTCATTTCATTTCCATTTTCTTTATTTCGGCCAATGACATAAAAACATCATAATTTGTTGATTAATGCAAATCAATAAATTTTGATTATATGAGGCCATATTCATTTTGTTGGTCAATAAAAGTCAAAATCTAAGATTATCTATTTATCGATTTAAATCTTGATTAAGACGAGACCAACCTTATTTTTCATTTCGATTCCATTATCTTTATTTTTGGTCGATGATATAACAAACTTCATGGTTTGGTTGATCTCATTAAAGCGATAAAACTTTGATCAATATGAGACCACTTCATTTTTATTTCAGCTTCATTCACTTTTTAGTCGATGAAAGTCAAGAATCATTGATTATCGATTTCTCGATTAAATCATGATTAAGACGAGACTAATTCTATTTCTTGTCAATCTTTAAGTTCTTTGAATACTAATTTTTCATTTCTCTCTTTGACGAGACTTGTAAATATTTTCTGATAAAGTCTTGTGGACTACTATTCTGGTTGCCTGTTTCATTTGACACATCCCTATTCCAAAGGAAAGTTATCCTCAGTTGACTCATAAGTCAATAAACAAATCACCCCACCTTGGCCTCATAAGAGCCTTTCCCTTTTCTTGGCCTCATAAGAGCCATGAAATCATAACTTAGCAATAGGATAGAGTTCTTAAACTCTATGTGATTCTCATCATCATGAGAACTCACTTTTCCCATCATAACTTAGATTTAGAGAGTTTCTTAAAACTCTAAATGAGCTCATACTCATTTCCCCTTGGAACTTTGGCCATAGTCAATGGTTCCTCTTTCACCCCTTAGTTAGGTGAACTACGGTTGCTCTGATTCTTTAGTCAGATACGTAGGCACAAGATGCAACGTCTTGGCGAGCAAACTTAGTGTACATACCCTTAGGTCTTTACCTTTAGCATAGATATCTTTTAGTAAGCAAACATAACATAATACAAACTAAACAAGAGGTTCATGTAGAGTACTACAAATACTTAGGGTGCTAATACATTCCCTTAGTATAACCAACCCCTGAACCTTATATCTCCCCCCTTTAGGTTTTCTCGATCTTGAACCTTTCCTTTGGATAAATCAAAGTCGGTTGTTTGATGCAAGTTAATTAATAGCTTGTTATCCGATTCTCACCGCAACAGAAATGGCGACTTCACTGGGGAAAAAGTTATTTTTGAGGGTTAAGCCCACCTTGTTTTGTTTATGTTATTTATGTTTGTTTGCTATACTTGTACATATCTATATATATATATATATATATATATATATATATATATATATATCTGTATACCTGTATATCTGGCTGTTTGGGATCTTCTGTGTGCAGGGTGTTACTATTGAGTGGTGAGATAAGTCCTAACCCGGACTTGAGTGTACTTAGGATAGGACGATGGTATTCAAGGAGGCTTTGAGGGAGTCGAATCCTGAAAAGTTGAATTGAGACACCATCACTCAATTGAGGCCCTCTTGAGAGTCTAGTCATGTTAAACGAATCTATTCATGAAGACGTGTTACTCTCAACCTAGGAGCCCATGATATTGAGAACCGTAGTTACCAAACCCCACTAAGCCTTTTAGGATGTAGTGCGGTGACCATGATGGAGTCTATTTCTGAATTGGTTGTCACGCGATACTACACTCAGACGAGATCCTCTTGAGAATTTTATTGATTACCAAGTCATCTGGGAAATCCTTAAAATCCGAAAGATGGGTTGCCGACTCTGGGAACTTTTTAGAACCCTGTTCTGCAGATGAAAACCCATAGTACAAACCTTTTGGGATGGGTAGACCATGGCTCCATGCTCGTGATCTTCAAACCTAGGTCCTCATTTGTCTCCCTGTACATATGTGTGAATATGTGAATATCTGTATATGTGTGTTTGTGCATACATTCGTCCATTCATGATAGCCTTTCGGTTTCAAGAAATTCAAGTGCCTTTTCCTTTGTAAAAACCAATAAAGATCATGGATTTTGAAACAAAACTCAGTTTTTCCACAAATTTTTTTAACTTGCCTTTGAGTTCCTCGAAACCACTTGGCTTGCATTACATTTCATGTGCATTCGCATCTCATTTGCATTTCTCGGTCTTGAGTCTCTTCCTCTATGTCTGAAGGATATCTAGCACCTATTCAAGACAATGGCAGCAATGAATGAAGTTCTGAAGAACCAGGAAGACCTGAAGGAGGAAGTCAGAATCCTCAGATGCTAGATGAATTGGGTTCTGGAAACTTTGCAATCTCTAATGAAAAAAGAAGAGAACGCCCCCCTTGTCACTCCCAGAGAGGTTGTTAGTTCATCGCCTCTTGTGGATCCTCCGACTCAAGAACCTCCTCAGTATCAAGGGTCAGATCATCGTCAACAGCGTCAGCATGCTCGACAAAGGCCTAGAAAGCCAAAGAGGAATTTCACACCATTGCCAATACCCTACAGTAAGTTCTTACCAGATTTAATCAAAGGTGGATTGATAGTACCAGAGGAGATAGATCCAATGCCTTTCCCGTACCTGACAGGCCTTGACACCGACGCCCGTTGTGACTACCATGCTGGGGCACAGAGGCATTCAACTGAAGATTATCGAGTGCTCAGAGACAAGGTTCAGGCTCTGCTTGACTCCAATATGTTCTCATTCACACCTCAAGGAATTCAAATCAACAATCCTTTGCCATCTCCTATGGTTCTCCCATGCCGAGTATCTACCTTTGAGGAAACTTCGTACCAGCCAGTATCTGATCTTGGTCTTACACCAGGATATCATGATCATCGGGTATTTACCAAAAGGGCGTTTCAGCCTCCTACAGTTGTTTCTTCTCGAGGTTCTCTGGACCAAAACAAGAGAAAATACCCTGTCAACTGCCAGCCCATTCCGGTGCCATTGAGCAAACTCTTCCCGCTGTTGATGCAAAACAAATTGGTAACTCCTCGACTTCTCAACCCTGTGCCAGGACCTTGGTACAATCCAAACCTGACTTGTGAATTCCATAAGGGAGCCGAAGGGCATGACTTGGATGGTTGCCGAGCCTTAGAATCTATTGTGCGAAGGCTGATCTATGTCAAAGAGCATATCCTTGAAGAAGATCGTCCGGAGATTGAATGCCAATTCCACACTGGTACCATGGGGCACCCCATTGAAGAGTGCAAGGAGTTCGAAACAAAATTACTAAGCTTGCTAAAAACGCTGAAACCTCAAGAAGGTGAGTCATATGCCAATGCCTTTATTTCTGATGCAAAAGCCAAAACACTTGCAAGGCCTCTCAAGATTCTGTATCACAACGAAGTAGTGATTAGTGGAGAAGGTGTTCCCGCGCTTGGGCCCAGAAACTAAAATATTTTGAAATCGATTCGCCAAAGCTGGTTGTGTTTTGTTCATTTTAGTATTTTTCAATTGTATTTCCTTTGCTTTGAATTTGTGTTTGCTTATAAGCTTTGTTGTACTTTCAAATTGGCAAGATTAATGAAATGTTTGTGCACTTTTTGATTAAGTCCATTCGTTTCAATCATTTACTTTTACCTTCGTGAAAAAACAACAAAACATATCTTTATCTTGTTTCTTCCCACTCATCAAACTGTTTGTTTAAGCAAAGATTGGGGAGGATGACGAAAACATTACATCCCTAATAGCTGTGGTATGCTTTCGATTAAACCTTGCCGAGGATGTAAGGCATTGTTTCAATCCCTAAACACTGGAGAAATAAGTAAGATAATCCCTCGTTAACCCTTCGAGCTCAGAAGTAGGAGTTTTCTTTCCATACACAAAAAACCCTTAAATCTCAACCTTGGGGTAGGTAGTTCTCAGTTTCACTTGGTTATGCATTCTAATGCAAGCGCTTCATGCAAGACACCAGTCAGCACTCTCAAATCAAGTGAATAAGCGTTGTACAAGTTGTTCCCGAAGCGACAAATAAGGAAGGATCGTCAAGAAATCCTTAATCGAAGAATAAGCCGAGTCCTTTTCAAGGCAAAAGCCAAGAAAGATGGGAAGCCCAAAACTTCACCTTATACAAGAAGGTTCGTACAACAATCAAGACAAAGAAGAGGTCCCACAACCTCAATCAAGCAAAGAGGAGGCCTCATAAAGAAAAAGAATAGGTCTCAAAACCTCAACAAAGATAATAAAAGAGGTCTCAAAACCTCAACGAAGACAAGAAAAGGTCTCAAAACCTCAGCAATAAAGGATAATCAAATGCTGTAAGAGAGTATTGACTACCAAAGTGTCTTAATCATCACCAGCTATCATCAGTTCAATTTCCAGCCTATGGGAAACTGAATGTATAGCTTGAGTTAATTGAGTGTAGGATTGGAGTTCATCACAAAGAAGGGGCGGATACAAATAAACTTTGAGCTTTTATCCTTTGTTTCATAAACCGTGAACCAAGCCACGTTACAACACTTAAAAGACCTAATTGAGGTAAGGTTGTTTTGAAAGCATACTATAGCAAGGTTGATTAACCTGACTCCTAATAATCTTTGAAAATTGTGTGTGTTGATCACTTCATCTGTCATTTCGTAAATGGCTAGATCACTTTTGGTTTTGATTATTTAATCACTCCACCACGTGTGTTTCATCAATAAATTTTGTTTTCAAAAGCTTGCATGAACTTTGCATTGAAATTGCCAATTTTAAATGAACAATACTTGTTTGCAAACAATTTAATATCAAAGAAATCCCAACAAATGCAGTCAGCTAGGGAATTCGACTTGATAAAGGAAGCTCAGTTAAGGGCAACCAAGCGGAGGGATTTGCCAATCCACCAGTTCAAGAGCTATTGAATCAGGGGCAAAACTCTCCAAGTTCAGAATATTGGGGTAAGTCTTCCTGAGGTCATCTTATGACGAGTGTAGACTCCAGTGACCCATCAGCAGGGGCAAGTTTGTTCCCCAGTTGTTTCTACTACAGTCTAAAGGACTTGATATTTCAAATACAGTTGAACTGGGGCAATTATGTCCAGGTTCATTTCTTTTCAAAAGTTTGAAGACATTGAAGCATTTTGTATGCCAATTCTTCTGTAAAATCCTTTTGATTACCTATCAGTTAATTAGGGGCAATCAGGTCGAGATTCGGTAAATCTCTAAAAGGTCAATCAGTCTGGGGCATCTCTTTCACAGATCAACCAGTCTGAAGAACAAGTTCAAAGACTTTGTTGTGCAAATGCAGTTAATCTGGGGCAATTACGCTAAGATTCATGAATCTAAGAGTTTGAAGATATTTAGGCGTTTCGTATGCCGATTCTTCTATAAAATCCTCTTGGTATTTTCTCCCAACAGACCATGTAATCTAGGGCAGAGAAGATTTGAAGATTACCTGTTACAAGAGCTATTGTTTATTATGGTGATCATCATACAAGTCAGGATGCAGAATTACCCTGTTCTAGTGATATCCTTTGTTAGCTCCCCAATAAGCTGTTATTTCGTCTAAACTTGACAATCTCCTTGAATCTTTCTCCTCCAGTAAGGAAATCAAGCTCGTGATGGCAATCCTAGTGAAGTCACGATGCTATACCTCAAGTGGAATACTCTTTTCCCAGTGACGTATATCTGATGATCCTACTTATTCCCAGTAATGGCCCAATCTGATGAGTTTGGCTGGGTATCCTTGTCGACATGTTTATTTCATCTCCAATCTCGTTTCTTTTTGTCTGTTTTGTCAGCATAAGCATAAGCATGGCATAAGCACTCATATGCATAACATCTTAGCATTTTGCTGCCCTCCTGATGTTTACCTGTCTTTGAGTCACTTTGGCGTTTATCTCCCCAAGTGACTGGGTTTGTCTATTCACTCCAATAGAAAGTCAGCCCTAGGCATAAAGTGCCCATCTTTTCTGAATTCCCCACAGAGTTTTATTCTCGTGGATGATGGTTAGTTCAGTTATCTTTTCCACATTTGGATAAGATAAATCCCCATTTGAGTGCATTCCTCAATTGGAGTCTTGTTTGACTGTTTCTTTCTAGCTTGTTCCTAGATTGAACTTTAATCCCTGGCAGGTGTGGTTTCTGAACCCATCTTGAACGTGCATTTATTTTCCATTGTGTCTCGCAGGAAGAATCTTGCAGACCCTCATTGAAGACAAAATTATTCATCCAACAGTGTGGTGATATCAACATCTCTTTGGAATGTATACCCCAACAACAAGTAGCAATCTCTTGGAGAAGCTTGTTTTTCTATGGCGATAAGTGGCAGTCTCTTCTGAGAAGCTTATCTATCTCTGGTACAAACCAACCTTTTTGCAACCATAGTTGGTATTCCCCAGGAAGTCTAACCTGCAACCCCGGGTACCAATCTATCTGATACTCAATCACCTCATTTGGATACCTAAAGTCCAGTAATCGCTGGCATTGTTTAACCAGGTCAAATATGAACCTAAACTTCGAGTCAAATATGAACCCGTTGTTTGAACCCAGGTCAAATATGAACCTAAACTTCGAGTCAAATATGAACCCATTGTTTGAACCCAGGTCAAATATGAACCTAAACTTCAGGTTATCGTGAACCCGTTGTTTGAACCCAGGTCAAATATGAACCAAAACTTCGAGTCAAATATGAACCCGTTGTTTGAACCCAGGTCAAATATGAACCTAAACTTTGAGTCAAATATGAACCCGTTGTTTGAACCCAGGTCAAATATGAACCTAAACATCAGGTTATCGTGAACCCGTTGTTTGAAACCACGTCAAATATGAACCTAAACTTCAGATTATCATGAATCTGTTGTTTGAACCCAGGTTATCGTGAACCTAAACCTCTGGTTATCGTGAACCAGTTGTTTGTATCAGGTTATCGTGAACTTAAACTTCAGGTTATCGTGAACCCGTTGTTTGAAACCAGGTCAAATATGAACCTAAACTTCAGATTATCGTGAATCTGTTGTTTGAACCCAGGTTATCGTGAACCTAAACCTCTGGTTATCGTGAACCAGTTGTTTGTATCAGGTTATCGTGAACCTAAACTTCAGGTTATCATGAACCCGTTGTTTAAAACCAGGTCAAATATGAACCCATTATTCAAAATCCCACCTCATATTAGTGTCCAAGTCCAGGTCTTGCTGGCAAACCAACTCAAATTGTCACCTTGTTCAAATTGGTGTATATTGACATGTCACTTCTGAGTCCAATCCTTATTGGCACTTTAATCTAGTTCCCAGCAGAAGTTCAGTCATTATCAATATCTCTTTGCATATCACTTATGAGTCCAATCCTTAATGGCACTTTAATCTGGTTCCTAGCAGAAGTTCGGTCATTATCATCATCTCTTTGCAAGTCTTTGTGATTAATCACCATTTGACGCACGCAGAGTTTGCCTCTGTCTTTTCTGGCTTTTCTTGAAGATCCCGTTTGAACTCTTTAGTATAAGAAATCCCCAGAAAATCTTTGTAGGATGTCTATCCTTTTATTTCAAATTGATACCCCAGTGGAGATCATGTCTTCTTTCTGGTTTCATGCCCAGTAAGAATGTGTCTTTTTTCCCCAGTGTCCTCCGGGCACATATGAACCTGTCGTCCATCTCCCTGGATCTTTCCCCAGTGGAGAACACCTCTCTGGCTCCTATATCCAGTGAGGATCTGAAGGGGTTCCCCCTTCATTTTCTATCCCCAGTGTTTCCTCAGAGTCTCCCCATTGAGTCTCTTTTGTTGGTTAGTCTGTATCCCCTTTGAGTCTTCCTCATGGATACTAACCTTCATCCATCCCCGGCTAAGCTCACCTGTGGTTGTTTGCTTTTGTTTCCATCTGCATTTTTGCATCTAACATTCCATCATATCATCATACTAGAAGTTCATGGCAGGTCAGCATCTGCATGTCCATCGCTTGTCCTTAGCATCTGGATTCAATCTAAGGGCAAAATTTTCGGTTTGCTATATTTAAATACCTTTCACCTTGATGTCCCGAGGATCTTCGTTCCTCGTGCCATCAGGCGAAGATATTTAAATAGGGGCAACTGTTGTACCTCAAATTTTACCCCTTAGATGTCATAACATCTTTGCATGAGCATCATAGATCAATCATATGCATTGTTAACTAACCATTTTATCAGTTTTCGTTTGTTTTGTTTCACTTGTAAATCAGGGTTTGTTTCAAGAGACCTCCTCTCCTCAATAATCCAATGTGATTTGTTTTCATCACAAGTTCTTCATCAAGGACCAAACAAGGTCATCAGGACAAGGGTCTGTATGGTGTGGTTTGAGATTCAATGGAAGTTTGACCTAATCTTGGTCAAATAAGTTGTTCGTATCAGTATCAGGTTATCAGGCTGTGGCAGATATTCTGAATTAGGGTTTTGGTTCCCATCAAGTCATTGTTCCATCAGTGTACACCTGAAGCGTGAAGATTAAATATTGTTTCAGCTGGATTTGAACTGGTTTTGGTCAGGTTATAGAGCTGTCAAAGGTCAAAGCAGACTTTTTTTGCAAGTACTGGTTGTGTGGTTCAGGTTCTTGTTATTGATTCGGAGAGTTTGAGCTTGTTATATAGTTTATATCATTTAAAGGTGGATTTAAGGCCGTGATGTCATTAGATAATTCAGGGAGGATCTCCTTTGATTTAATTCGAGAGTATGGTATTCAAGTTCATTTGTCAAAGATTTTAAGTCTGGTTCAAAAGTGGAGGCGTATTTCAAAGCCCATATTCACTGTCCTAGCCTGTATCCAAAACATTTTTGTGCACTCTAAACATTCAACTATCCATCTATTCAAGTCCATATCTATTGTCATTCCTTTTTTTTATGCCTATTTTTAGTTATCTATTCTCCATTTTTTCCAATTTCATTATCCATTTTCATTCAATTACCCATTTCTCATAATCCATTCCTAAACCATTTTTCTTATTCAATTATCCAAATTTTCTTTTTATCCATATTCATAAATTAAATTTCATTTCCAACTATACATCTATTTTCTATTAAATCCATTTCATTCTCTTAAATCCATTTCTAAATTCAAATTGCATTTTATTCATATATTCATCATTATCAAATTTTCACCCAATTACCCAATTCAAGTTAATACACTTCACATTTTGTTCATAAACTCATACACAATTTTTTTCATTTTCAATGTTTACAATAATGGCCCATTTATGATTTTTATTTCTAAGCCCACATTACAAATTCATGAGTCCATTTACAAAAGAAAAAAAGAGAGACAAAACAAAACTCAATGCTTCATCCTTTCATCCCCTAAGTCATGTCACCACGCCTGCAACACGACATGAGATGTGTCCCACATCCGTACTGCATAAGACCTGTTATACTGAGAATCACTTTGCACCCTTACACAAAAAACCTCCCTGCTCTCAACATCACTGCTATAATCCAAATTCAATGCCAAAACAACACCAAGACAATGACATTACCATGCTCCAAGTCTGCTAAAACAATGTAGAAAGACCACAGCTCATCAAACAATAACTCCACACGCCACAAGCCTGCTATACGCCAAGCACATACAAACAAGATTTGCTCCAAAACTAACCTGCAAATTCTGCATCACAAACTTGCTGAGCGCTGTCACACATCTCAAAACCTGTAATAATCCAAAAACTACAGTCTGTGATTTGGGAAGTGAGAAAGACTTATCATTTTGAAAACTTGGTCAAGAAGTCTAATTTCAGTTTTCTAAAAAAAACAGCAGAGTAGATGGAAAGGAGAGGTAAAGAAAGAGAGATTAAAAGGAGGAGCTGAATTCGAAATAAGGATTCATTCAGACCTCTTTTCCTTCATATATCATCAGCAAAACCTTGACCCGGGAACCTCAAATGCACCCTCTTCCTTCAAGTTTTCTTTCAAAAAATTTCGAAAGCCACAACTACCTTCAATGAACCTCCCTTCATCTCTGTTCAGCCGTGACATTTCTCTCCCCACTTCAATCCTTCATCAACATCAACAATAACAATCCTCTTCAAACTACAACAACTTCGACCCCTGTTTCTTCCCTAAACGTATAAACCCTTCAATCATTTCCAAAACCTAAAACCTTTAATCTTGAAACTCACCATTCGAAACCCAAATCAACATCCCCAAATCAACAAATCGCCCTCCTTCTTCAATCTAAACCCTCTAATCTCCTCTTTCATCAACAACTTCAACCCAAATCACCGATCTCCACCATATTCTTCAATCTCCTTCAAACCTTCTTCTCATCCAACCTTTCAAACCCATCTTCAATCCGGATCCCCTTCAACAACAACAATCTTTACATCGCCGGACCACCCAACAAATCACAACTCACACAAATCAGAACAGAGTCTTAAATTGGAGACGAAGAGAGAGTTCAAATCGAAAACATACAACTCTCAAACTTTGAATAACGAACCTTTTCGAACTTGAGAACGACGCGAAGCGAAAGCAAATGGAGCGGAACTCAGGCGAACCGAGAAGAGGAGGTCGGAATCGTTGTGTTCCATTGATTTTGGTTTCCGATTTGCCTTTAGAAATAAGTGAAGGTTTCTACGTGGTTTGACCATGGAGTTTTATTTTTTTCTCTTTTGACTTTGATCCGCGCATTTAACGTTGTTGGTGTTGTTGTGCAAGTGAGTCATTGCTCTGGTTATGGTTGGGTTTTTAATGCATAACCTTCCCTGTTATTGAGGGAACCGTGTTGAGATTGGGCCTTAAAGCCCATATGTCTCCTCACACCACCCTTTTTTTATTATCATTCGTGATGCCTGCTTTGGAGAGGGATAATAGGTTTTCATGAGCCTGTATGATTTTTTCTACTCCTTGAACATCTTTAATCTCTTTTATACATTTAATTAGTTTTGTTCTAAATCTTGTTATCTTCTTTTAAGAATTTTGTTAAACTAATTGTTTTTAATAGTTAATATTTGATTCTAAATACTATTTTTTTTATTATTTATTTTAGAAATTTGTTTTAATAATTTGGCATTGATGTCTTTAGTTTATGTTCCTTGAGATTATTTTCATTTCCACCTTACGTTTGATTTTCGATTTTCTTTTCATTTTCGATTTTATTTTCGATTTTATTAAGGGCCAATGATATTACAAAATCATGACTTGGTTGATTTATCCAAAAATGGTTAAAAGTCTTGATATGTATGAGGCCACTTGTTCATTTTATTTTGTTGGTCAATGAAAGTCAAAAATATAAGATTATCGACTTCTCGATTAAATCTTGATTTAGACGAGACCAACTTCATTTTCATTTCGTTTCCATTTTCTTTATTTCGGCCAATGACATAAAAACATCATAATTTGTTGATTAATGCAAATCAATAAATTTTGATTATATGAGGCCATATTCATTTTGTTAGTCAATAAAAGTCAAAATCTAAGATTATCGATTTATCGATTTAAATCTTGATTAAGACGAGACCAACCGTATTTTTCATTTCGATTCCATTATCTTTATTTTTGGTCGATGATATAACAAACTTCATGGTTATGTTGATCTCATTAAAGCGATAAAACTTTGATCAATATGAGACCACTTCATTTTTATTTCAGCTTCATTCACTTTTTAGTTGATGAAAGTCAAGAATCATTAATTATCGATTTCTCGATTAAATCATGATTAAGACGAGACTAATTCTATTTCTTGTAAATCTTTAAGTTCTTTGAATACTAACTTTTCATTTCTCTTTTTGACGAGACTTGTAAATATTTTTTGATAAAGTCTTGTGGACTACTATTCTGGTTGCCTGTTTCATTTGACACATCCCTATTCCAAAGGAAAGTTATCCTCAGTTGACTCATAAGTCAATAAACAAATCACCCCACCTTGGCCTCATAAGAGCCATTCCCTTTTCTTGGCCTCATAAGAGCCATGAAATCATAACTTAGCAATAGGATAGAGTTCTTAAACTCTATGTGATTCTCATCATCATGAGAACTCACTTTTCCCATTATAACTTAGATTTAGAGAGTTTCTTAAAACTCTAAATGAGCTCATACTCATTTCCCCTTGGAACTTTGGCCATAGTCAATGGTTCCTCTTTCACCCCTTAGTTAGGTGAACTACGGTTGCTCTGATTCTTTAGTCAGATACGTAGGCACAAGATGCAACGTCTTGGCGAGCAAACTTAGTGTACATACCCTTAGGTCTTTACCTTTAGCATAGATATCTTTTAGCAAGCAAACATAACATAATACAATCTAAACAAGAGGTTCCTGTAGAGTACTACAGATACTTAGGGTGCTAATACCTTCCCTTAGTATAACCAACCCCCGAACCTTAGATCTCCCCCCTGTAAGTTTTCTCGATCTTGAACCTTTCCTTTGGATAAATCAAAGTCAGTTGTGAATTCAAAGAAATGTGATGCAAGTTAATTAATAGCTTGTTATCCGATTCTCACCGCAACACGATGGCAGATGCATATTTGATACTAGGCACCTCTTAGCTGGCTACTTTAGGACCTCATGTGGCAGATTATGTTGTTATGAGTCTAAAGTTTTTTCATCAGAGCAAGTTCATCACACTACAAGGGGACAATAACAACATACCAAAAGTGGCACAATTTCATCTCTTGAAAAGAATGCAGCACACGACTGAAATTAAGGAATTCTTTGCGGTACAAGTGCTACGATCTGAAGTACCTAAGGACAATTGGAAAGAGTTACCAAAGGAATTAGATCCAGACCTGTTTGTTTTGTTATATAGTTACAGAGGCGTGTTTCAAACACCTTCAAGGTTACTACCACAAAGAAGGCAAGACCATGCAATACAGTCAAAAGGAACAAATCGAGGAGAAGGTGCATGAGATGTTGGATCAAGGCATAACTCAACCAACAAATAGTCCATTTTCCTCTCCAATAATTTTGGTCAAGAAAAAGGATGGGAGCTGGAGATTTTGCACAGACTATCGAGCCCTCAATGCCATAACTATCAAGGATAGTTTTCCAATGCCAACAATAAATGACTTACTTGATGAGTTATTTGGTGCTAAGTACTTCTCTAAGTTGAATCTTAAGTCAGGATATCATCAGATATTGCTCCAACCAGAAGACAGATACAAGACATCCTTTAGAACACATCATGGTCATTATGAGTGGCTTGTTATGCCATTTGGCTTGACCAATGCCCCTGCATCTTTTCAATGCCTGAAGAATGAGATTTTTTAGCCTATATTGAGGAAATTTGTACTAGTCTTTTTTTTTATGATATACTCATATATAGATCTAATTGGCTTAAAAACTTGCAACATTTGGAAGTGGTACTACAAACCTTGCAACAACACAAATTGTTTCTTCAACTCTCCAAATGTGCCTTTGGATTGCTAGAAGTGGAATACCTAGGACATGTGGAGTCTGGAAATGGAGTAGCTATGGACACAAATAAAGTACAAGCTATAGTTGCATAGCTTAGCCTCAAAACATCAAGTAGTTGAGGGGGTTTCTAGGTTTAACTGGGTACTATGGAAGATTTATCAAATCCTATGCCAAAATTGTGAATCCACTCACTGAAGTCTTGAAGAAAGACAATTTCACTTGGAATGGTATCACTGAAGAAGCCTTTGTTATGCTTAAACAAGCAATGGCTTCCACACCGATTTTGGCATTACCCAATTTCCAACAACCATTCATCTTAGAGACGGATGCGTCAGGAATTGGCGTGGGAGCGGCACTGCATCAAAATGGGCATCCTATAGCCTATTTTTCAAAGAAATTGGCCCCTAGAATGCAGAAGAAGTCTGCCTTTTTTAGAGAGTTACTAGCCATTACAGAGGCACTAGCCAAGTTTAGGCATTACTTACTGGGTCACAAATTTGTGATTAAAATTGATCAAAAAAGTTTGAGATCATTGTTGGATCAAACTTGGCAAACACTAGAGCAACATGAATGGCTTCCTAAATTCTTAGGCTATGATTTCACTATTGAGTACAAGCCTAGAAAAGAGAACGGAGTTGCAGATGCTTTGTCAAGAGTATTAATGGTACTATGGTCAGCACCTCAAATGGAGTTTTTATAGGAATTGATGGTAGATATCCAAGGGGGCGAACCCTCCCAAGAAATTATTCAAAGGTATGTCGCTGCACCCGTTACTTGTCCCTTTTACACTGCGAAAGATGGCTTGTTACTATGGAAGAATCGACTGGTAATACCACCAGGCAGTCTGTTAATTAAAGTTTTGTTGAAAGAGTACCATACATCACCTATTGGGGGACATGCCGAGATTACCAGAACCTTACCAAGGGTTAGTGCGCAGTTTTGTTGGGCAGATATGAAAGAGGATATTAAAAATTTCATAAATAGTTATGTTATATGTCAACAAGCCAAGTCTGCCCACACACTTCCAACATGACCCCTTAACCATTTCCTATTCCCAAAACAATATGGGAGGATATAGTTATGGATTTCATCACAGGTTTCTCTCTTTCATTTGGGTATACTACTATTATGGTAGTCATTGATCATTGATAGATTAACAAAGTATGGACATTTTATTGCATTGAAATGTGATTTTTCAAGCAAATCAGTAGGTGAAGCCTTCATGATTCATATGGCTAAATTACATGGGATACCAAAGTCAATAGTGTCAGACAGGGACAAGGTTTTTACAAGTCGATTTTGGAAAAATCTATTTCAGTTGCAAAGTACTACATTGAAAATGAGCACAACTTATCATCCCCAAACCAATGGACAATCAGAAGATTTGAACAAGTGATTGGAAATGTACCTAAGATGCTTCACTTTTAACAATCCTAAACCATGGTACAAAGCATTGTCCTGGGTGGAGTATTAGTATAACACGACTCATTATACTAGTATTGGTATGACCCCATTCAAGGCTGTTTATGGTAGAGATCCACCAGCATTACTGAGATATGTTCCCAATGGAGCTGATTCTATGGAGGTGCAGGCACAACTCATAAGTCGAGATGAGATTCTAGAAAATCTGATGAGAGCATAACAAGTAATGAAGCATCATGCAAACAAAAAAAGACGGGACTTCCAGCTGCTAGTGGGAGATATGGTTCTAGTTAAACTTCAACCTTATCGGCAGCACTCTATGACGCTTAAAAAAATAAAAATTAGGAATGCGGTTCTTTGGTCCTTTTCCTATTGTGGCTAAGGTATGTGAAGTTGCTTATGACCCTTTAGTTACTGCCTCAAGTATGTGATGCTTCGCTAGCTCTTCGCTGACACGTTGCCACAGCGAACCTTCTCTGGCTTGTTCGCCCAACGAACTTACAGGCCTTTTGCTACTGCCTCAAGTCTGGGAGCATTCGCTGGTTCTTCGCCAGTTGTTCTCCCGTCAAACCTTCTCTTCCCTTGGCAATCCTTGTCCAATATTTTGTGTCTTACTCATTGATGTTTTATGCCTAATTTCTGCACAATAACACACACATCAAAGAATCCAAAGGTATTTGCAATATAATTGAAGAATCACACAAGAACATGAATTAAATCTATGAAAACATGAGAATTGAGTTGAAAAGTGCCAAGAAAGATGGTTCAATTTAAGTCAAAATTTGCACTTAACAAACTCTCCCCAACTAGATTTTTGCTTGTCCTCGAGCAAAGTATGCCCCTCATGAAAACAAGAGGATTTACTCAAGCATAAGATTCAACCAAGATAATATTAACGATTCAACTTCAAACAAGAGAAATTTTCTCAAATAAGAGGATTTGGTCAAGCATGAAAATGCTCACAAGCAACGTTCACCACTCAATAGAATCAAACAAAGACAAAGAATTTAGTTCTTAAACAAATATCATGGAATGTTTCAAATAAAAACTAAATTTTCATACTTGAATCACTCTAACACTCCTCTTCAGAATAAGAATGAAGAAATAATGTGTTTGCAACCGCGGGGCAATTTCACTCACCTGACAAACAATGTTAATAACAATTCAATTCATACATCATCTAACAATCAAAAATGAAAACATGGAAGCAAAAAGATCACTAAGGGCTTTAAATTTTGTAGCTTGGTCGGGTTCACAACAAAAGGACATTTCTAAAGGCCATTGAATCGAAATTTCCGATGCAAAAAGAAACATTCACTATACATGGTATTTACACATCACAACTTCATTCACCACTTTATTTCCTCTATTGCAAACCTTCTCAAACTTCCTTTTGCATAATTATTTCATTCTCTATTTTTCTTATTCGAACAAGCATTCTTTTTCTTTTGCTTTTCACATTCATATTCACACTTTTCTTTTCATGCTTGTTTGAAATTTTTCAAAAGTTTTAGCAACCTACCATTCTTCTTTTTCATTCTCCCCAACTTGAATTCAACCAAACCTCAAGTGAATGTTTCTTGCTTTTTATGGCAAGGAAATCAAATTAAAACGATGTTCAAAGGTTAAAGAAGAAATTTTTAGAACCTCACAAAATTCAATGATGAACTATATTTTCAAATTATGTACATAAACCAAGTTCATCACTAAAATGAGATCTAAACAGTTTTGGCTCAAAGGGGTTACTGAATTCTCTCTACTCACGGGTAAGGTACTTTTGGATACGGTTGTGCTCAATATAAAAAAATGCCTTGATCATTTCTAATGCTTCCACAAAATCACATTAATAAAAAGATAAAGCATGAATCAAACAAATTAAACAAAGTTATCAGTCATCGTAGCATATAGTAAACAATGGAGGTTTCTCATAATTTGTGGCTTTTGGACCTAAGTGAAACAAGCATTCAAATAAGTTGCAACATGAAACAAAAATACACATTTGCACAAAGCACAAAATTCTTAAATCATTTAAACATTCTATAAAGCAGTACAATTTACCTTGCATACATTCAATGCTAAACATCCTATCATCACCATCCAGACTCAGTCAAAGCTCATTGAATACTTTTATATAAATAGCAACCAATCTAGAAGGATTTCTCATCATTCCTAATCACACTAGAGAAAAAAATACAATATAAAAAAATATACAAAGCTCAAAAATATAGAAACTATCGTAATGTGATTCAATATCCAAACACTAATCCCCTGCAACGACGCCATTTTGTTCAAATTGCAGTAAAGCGACAAGAAGCTAAAATTTAGTTTCGAAGGAATTTCCTCTGGGGATTATATCGTCTCCACGGGGATCAGCACGAGGGAAAGAATATCGTTCGACAATCTCTATATTTCTAAGCTTACGGTGCAAAAGTTTTGGTTTAAAAGATTTAAGGCACCAAAATTAAAGGCATAAAATATAAAGACAGGAAATATAAAGTAAAGACTGAATTATAAATGGAGCCTTGTTGCGATTGGATCTCATCAATTGATAACATATGCATTCTTCTAATAAAGTAAACACAAATCAATCATTCGTCAAATATCCTCACGTATCACCCACAACAGAGGTTATGTCTAACGCAACGTCGAGAGAATAACCGTATTAGCTCATTGGTGATATCTCACGCAAATTAACAACACAGAGTATTAAGAACTGATACTCATGCAAATACTAAGCCTAAATATATGCCTAGAGTTTAGAACCTAACAAATAATCATACTGGATCTAGATCTGAAGAGTATATGTCTTTAGCGGTTCAAATCAAAGATAAACAGGTAATCAAAGAGAACACCCATATCAGATAAATGATTGCTTCATATTAAATGCCATGATCAGAATACGTACATACGCTTAGCCCTTTTTACATGCATTCATCTAATTTGCCAAACGTATGTGAACAAGTTTCTCATGTCTATTATCACACATCCTCACAATACCGCATTGATCCTACTCATGCTACTCATGCTACTAATCAACACAATAAACTAAAAGATACAAGTCATCAACTCGTAAAACCATGTCAAAATCTTGCTATCGATAGATGAAAATCTTAAATCAAAGGTTTGAAAAGAGTTTTGTCAAGACCCACAAATAAAAAATCAAAGACAATCAACAATAGATATTCAAAACTAGTTCTCAAACATATATTAGATGAAATACATAAAGTATCAAAAGATTACATCCAAACCCCAACAAGAGATCAAATATCTTACCTTCTCCCTCTTAGGGTTTGAGTTTCTCTCACTAGAATATATTTGGTATTGAGTAGAGATAAAGTTATGAACCCCAAAATTACAAGTTTTTTTTATAAAAAATGATGAAAAGTACTTATATAATACATTCAGAATCTGCCATGTTCGCACTGCGAATAAATTATTCGCCTAGTGAACATCAAATTCGGCACCTGATGTGCCTCTGCATAGTTAAACTGCCTCTGAGACAATTCTAAAGTTAGTCGTGCGAATGATTATTCGCCTAGCGAACTACTTCGCCTACAAGTTCGCACAGCGAACTTATGACCTTTTGGTTACTACCTTAAGTCTGTGATACTTCGCTATCTCTTCTTTGACGCATTGCCACAGCGAACCTTTTGCTACTGCCTCAAGTCTGGGAGCATTCACTGGTTCTTCGCGAGTTGTTCGCCTAGCGAACGTTCACTAGGAAGTTCTCCCAGTGAACTTATAGAAATTCTTCTCTTGCCTTGACAATCCTTGTCCAATATTTTGTGTCTTACTCATTGATGTTTTATGCCTAATTTCTTCACAATAACAGACACATCAAAGAATCCAAAGGTATTTGCAATATAATTCAAGAATCACAGAAGAACATGTATTAAATCTATGAAAACATGAGAATTGAGTTGAAAAGTTCCAAGAAAGATGGTTCAATTTAAGTCAAAATTTGCACTTAACAAACTCTTCCCAACTAGATTTTTGCTTGTCCTCAAGCAAAGTATGCCCCTCAAGAAAACAAGAGGATTTACTCAAGCATAAGATTCAACCAAGAAAAGATTAACGGTTCAATTTCAAACAAGAGAAATTTTCTCAAATACGAGGATTTGGTCAAGCATGAAAAAGCGCACAAGCAACGTTCACCACTCAATAGAATCAAACAATGACAAAGAATTTAGTTCTTAAACAAATATCATGGAATGTTTCAAATAACAACTAATTTTTCATACTTGAATCACTATAACACTCCTCTTCAGAATAAGAATGAAGAAATTAACGCGTTTGCAACCGCGGGGCTATTTGACTCACCTGACAAACAATACTTATAACAATTCAATTCATACATCATCTAACAATAAAAAATGAAAACATGGAAGGAAAAAGATCACTAAGGGCTTTAAAGGTTGTAGCTTGGTCAGGTTCACAACAAAAGGACATTTCTAAAAGCCATTGAATCGAAATTGCCGATGCAAAAAGAAACATTCAATATACATGGTATTTACACATCACAATTTCATTCACCACTTGCTTTCCTCTATTGTAAAGCTTCTCAAACTTCCTTTTGCACAATTATTTCATTCTCTATTTCTTAATCAAACAAGCATTCTTTTTATTTTGCTTTTCACATTCATATTCACGCTTTTTCTTTTCATGCTTGTTTGAAATTTATCAAAAGTTTTAGCAACCTACCATTCTTCTTTTTCATTCTCCCCAACTTGAATTTAACCAAACCTCAAGTGAATGTTCCTTACTTTTTATGGCAAGGAAATTAAATTAAAAAAAATGTTCAAAGGTTAAAGACGAAATTTTTAGAACCTCACAAAATTCAATGATGAACTATACTTTCAAATTATGTAGATAAATCAAGTTCATCACCAAAATGAGATCTAAACTGTTTAGGCTCAAAGGGGTTAACAAATTCACTCTACTCAAGGGTAAGGTACTTTTGGATACGGTTGTGCTCAATATAAAAAAAATGCCTTGATCATTTCTAATCCTTCCACAAAATTACATTAATAAAAAGATAAAGCATGAATCAAACAAATTAGACAAAGTTATCAGTCATCGTAGCATATAGTAAATAATGGAGGTTTCTCACAATTTGTGGCTTTTGGACCTAAGTGAAACAAGTATTCAAACAAGTTGCAACACGAAACAAAAATACACATTTGCACAAAGCACAAAATTCTTAAATCATTCTAACATTCTATAAAGCAATACAATTTACCTTGCATACATTCAATGCTCAACATCCTATCATCACCATCCAGACTCGGTCGAAGCTTCATTGAATACTTTTATATAAATAGCAACCAATCTAGAAGGAGTTCTCATCATTCCTAATCACACTAGATAAAAAAAATCAAAAAAAATATACAATATAAACCAATGTACAAAGCTCAAAAATATAGAAACTATCGGAATGTGATTCAATATCCAACCACTAATCCCCGGCAAGGCGCTATTTTTTTCAAACTGCTGTAAAGCGACAAGAAGCAAAAATTTAGTTTTGAAGGAATTCCCTTCGGGGTTTAATCGTCTCTAAGGGGATCAGTGCGAGGGAAAGAATGTCGTTCGACAATCTCTATATTTGTAAGCTTATTGTGCAAAAGTTTTGGTTTAAAAGATTTAAGGCACCAAAATTTAAGGCATAAAATATAAAGACAGAAAATATAAAGTAAAGACTGAATTATAAACGGAGCCTTGTTGGGATTGGATCTCATCAATTAATAACATGTGCATTCTTCTAATAAAGTAAACACAAATCAATCAATTGTCTAATATCCTCACGTATCACCCACAACAGAGGTTATGTATAACGCAACGTCGAGAGAACAACCGTATTGTCTCATTGGTGATGTCTCACGCAACTTAACAACACAGAGCATTAAGAACTGATACTCACGCAAATACTAAGCCTAAATATATGTCTAGAGTTTAGAACCTAACAGATAGTCATACTAGATCTAGATCTGAAGAGTATATGTCTATAGCGGTTCAAATCAAAGATAAACAGGTAATCAAATATAACACCCATATCAGATAAATGATTGCTTCATAATAAATGCCATGATCAGAATACGTACATACGCTTAACCCTTTTTACATGCATTCATTTAATTTGCCAAATCGATGTTAACAAGTTTCTCATCTCTATTATCACGCACCCTTACAATACCGTATTGATCCTACTAATGCTACTAATCAACACAAAAAACTAAAAGATACAAGTTATCAACTCGCAAAACCATGTCAAAAGTTTGCTCATCGATAGATGAAAATCTTAAATCATAGGTTTGAAAAGAGTTTTGTCAAGACCCACAAATAAGAAATCAAAGACAGTCAACAATAGAGAATCAGAACTAGTTCACAAACATATATTAGATGAAATACATAAGGTATAAAAAGATTACATCCAAACCCCAACAAGAGATCAGAGATCTTACTTTCTCCCTCTTAGGGTTTGAGTTTATCTCACTAGAATATATTTGGAATTGAAGAGAGATGAAGTTCTGATCCCCAAAATTATAAGTTTTTTTCAAAAAAATGATGAAAAGTACTTATATAATACATTCAGAATCCGCCATGTTCGCACTGCGAACAGATTATTTGCCTAGCGAACATCAAATTCAGCACCTGATGTGCCTCTGCACAGTTAAACCGCCTCTGAGACAATTCTGAAGTTCGTCGTGCGAATGATTATTAGCCTAGCGAACTACTTTGCCTACAAGTTTGCACAGCGAACTTATGACCCTTTAGTTACTGCCTCAAGTCTGTGATGCTTCGCTAGCTCTTCGCTGACGCGATGCCACGGCGAACCTTCGCCGGCTTGTTCGCCCAGTGACCTACAGGCCTTTTGCTACTACCTCAAGTCTGGGAGTATTCACTGGTTCTTCGCCAGTTGTTCGCCCATCGAACGTTCGCTAGCGTGTTCGCCCAGCGAACTTACTGAAATTCTTCTCTTCCTTTGGCAATCCTTGTCCAATATTTTGTGTCTTACTCATTGATGTTTTATGCCTAATTTCTGCAAAATAACACACACATCAAAGAATCCAAAGGTATTTGTAATATAATTGAAGAATCACGCAAAACATGAATTAAATATATGAAAACATTAAAATTGAGTTGAAAAGTGTCAAGAAAGATGGTTCAATTTAAGTCAAAAATTTCCTTTAACAAACTCTCCCCAACTAGATTTTTGCTTGTCCTCAAGCAAAGTACGCCCCTCATGAAAACAAGAGGATTTACTCAAGCATAAGATTCAACCATGAAAAGATTAACGGTTCAACTTCAAACAAGAGAAATTTTCTCAAATAAGAGGATTTGGTCAAGCATGAAAAAGCGCACAAGCAATGTTCACCACTCAATAGAATCAAACAATGACAAAGAATTTAGTTCTTAAACAAATATCACTGAATGTTTCAAATAACAACTAATTTTTCATACTTGAATCACTCGAACACTCCTCTTCAGAATAAGAATGAAGAAATTAACGCGTTTGCAACCTCGGGGCAGTTTCACTCACCTGACAAACAATGCTAATAACAATTCAATTCATACATCATCTAACATTCAGAAATGAAAACATGGAAGCAAAAAGATCACTAAGGGCTTTAAAGGTTGTAGCGTGATCGGGTTCACAACAAAAGGACATTTCTAAAGGCCATTGAATCAAAATTGCCGATGCAAAAAGAAACATTCACTATAAATGGTATTTACACATCACAACTTCATTCACCACTTGCTTTCCTCTATTGCAAACCTTCTCAAACTTCCTTTTGCACAATTATTCCATTCTCTATTTTTCTTATTCAAACAAGCATTCTTTTTCTTTTGTATTTCACATTCATATTCACACTTTTTCTTTTCATGCTTGTTTGAAAATTTTCAAAAAATTTAGCAACCTACCATTCTTCTTTTTCATTCTCCCCAACATGAATTCAACCAAACCTCAACTGAATGTTCCTTGCTTTTTATGGCAAGGAAATTAAATTAAAACAATGTTCAAAGGTTAAAGAAGAAATTTTTAGAACCTCACAAAATTTAATGATGAACTATACTTTCAAATTATGTACATAACCCAAGTTCATCACTAAAATGAGATCCAAACTGTATAGGCTCAAAGGGGTTAACAAATTCTCTCTACTCACGAGTAAGGTACTTTTGGATATGGTTGTGCTCAATATAAAAAAATGCCTTGATAATTTCTAATACTTCCACAAAATCACATTTATCAAAAGATAAAGCATGAACCAAGAAAATTAAACAAAGTTATCAGTCATCGTAGCATATAGTAAACAATGGAGGTTTCTCATAATTTGTGGGTTTTGGACCTAAGTGAAACAAGCATTCCAACAAGTTGCAACATGAAACAAAAATACACATTTGCACAATGCACGAAATTCTTAAATCTTTCTAACATTGTATAAAGCAATACAATTTACCTTGCATACATTCAATGCTCAACATCCTATCATCACCATCCAGACTCGGTCGAAACTTTATTGAATACCTTTATATAAATAGCAATCATCCTAGAAGGAGTTCTCATCATTCCTAATCACACTAGAGAAAAAAAAAAGAAAAAAAATACAATATAAACAAATGTACAAAGCTCAAAAATATAGAAACTATCACAATGTGATTCAATATCCAAACACTAATCCCCAGCAACGGCGCCATTTTGTTCAAACTGCAGTAAAGCGGCAAGAAGCAAAAATTTAGTTTTGAAGGAATTCCCTCTGGGGTTTATATCGTCTCCACGGGGATCAGTGCGAGGGAAAGAATGTCGTTCGAAAATCTCTATGTATCTAAGCTTATGGTGCAAAAGCTTTGGTTTAAAAGATTTAAGGCACCAAAATTAAAGGCATAAAATATAAAGACTGAAAATATAAAGTAAAGACTGAATTATAAATGGAGCCTTGTTGGGATTAGATCTCATCAATTGATAACATGTGCATTCTTCTAATAAAGTAAATACAAATCAATCATTCGTCTAATATCCTCACGTATCACCCACAACATAGGTTATGTCTAACGCAACATCGAGAGAACAACCGTATTGTCTCATTGGTGATGTCTCACACAACTTAACAACACAGAGCATTAAGAACTGATACTCACGCAAATACTAAGCCTAAATTTATGTCTAGAGTTTAGAACCTAACAGATAATTATACTGGATATAGATCTGAAGAGTATATGTCTATAGCGGTTCAAATAAAAAATAAATAGGTAATCAAAGATAACACCCATATCAGATAAATGATTACTTCATTTTAAATGCCATGATCAGAATACGTACATACGCTTAACCCTTTTTACATGCATTCATCTAATTTGCCTAGTGTATGTGAACAAGTTTCTCATCTCTATTATCACGCATCCTCACAATACCATATTGATCCTACTCATGCTACTGATAAGTGCAAATTGTAGCTATTTTTGTATATAAGTTTTGTTGTACTTATTGATACTTTTAGTTAATATTGTACGAATAAACCCCGCTTTATTTGTAAATATGTTTACTTTACGTTATAGTGTATATATTGCGTTATTGTATAAATATCATTGAGTTTAATTTTTTTCCATTTATTTTTGCAGGTATTCAAGTAAGGATATCTTGTCATATTCATAAATAGCATTGAATAAGCTTTCCAACGCTTCAAACCGGGCGAAAAACAGAGTTACAGTTCAAAAGTTATGGCCGAAACAAGAAAATAGAAAATGTTGCCTGTCTGCACTCGCCCCAAGCTCGCCAGGCGAAGCAGAGGCGAGCTAGACAGACAGAAAAGTGTAAAAAGTGCAGAATAAGCTATTTTGATCTGTCGGGCGAACCGAAAATTCGCCAGGCGAATCTGGACGGACAGAAACACCATTTAAGGGCTAAAAACACATTTTTTAGAGGATGGTTGGGTAATATTTGTTCCCAATGCATCAAACTTTCATTTTTTTTTGGTAGATTTAGCTTGAAAACATCATTTGAGCTTGCATATGGATGATCCAGAGTGGATTGATCATTGATCAACGCTGACAAGCCGGAAGATTTTTGGTTCATTTCTCTTCTTCTTTGTGTATTCTTCATTTGTTGGGTTTTGTATATGTATTTACTTTGATCTTATGTATATTTATCACTCATGGCGTTGTATAAAATCTGTTTTTCAAATCTTTGACGGTGATTGTCCTTGATTTTTTGCTTTATGCTCGGGATTTGGGTTGTGTTAGAGATAAACATCACAAACGTTGATTAGGAATGATCACAAACATTAATATTTACTTTTCTATTTCTATGTTTGAAACATTTTAAACCAAACTCAGAATTGCGGAAACTGTCGAACGGCAGTTCAATAACACCGATCTCGGTGGACACGATAAATTCCCGGAAAAATACTTCCAAAAACTTTTGTTGCTTGCCTCTTTACTGCTTCAACAAAATGGCGACGTTGCCGGGGATCGATTTTGATATTGAATTGCATTATGATAATTTCGGTGTTTTGGAGCTTTGTACATAATTGTTTATATTGTATATATGCTTGTATAGATACTTGTTTTGCCTTTATTTTCCATTATGTTTGTTCAAGTGTTGTATACATTTTGTTCCTGTAACGTTTGTTCAAGTGTTTGGTTAGGACACTTGCTTTTGGTTTATACGGTGAGGCATCACCATGGCATGAAGGGAGGAAGTTACTAGCTAAGCACAGTAAAAGCGTCGAGCTTACGACGTAAAACAAGCATGTTTTATTGTTTTTTGTTTCATTATTACTTTTTCATTCTAGCTTAGGTAGTGTGGTGAACATTCATTAAACAAGTTGTACTCGTATTGTTCGTAAAATTCTCGAATCTTCACTTTACAACTTGTTTAATCCATTTTCAGTCGGTCTTTTAGTATGTTTATATTAATAATTCTTGTGTTTGTCAATGAGTTTTTTTGAGTAGCTTGAGGAATTTAAGGTGATGTTCTAAGTTTTATCGTTTCAACTTGCGGGTGTATGGAAATGATATTGTTAAGTTTTGTACACATCCAAGGTATGTGTTTATCGTTTTCTAGACTTTAGCATATTCATGATACTTAGGCTTTTTACAAACTTCCATGCCAATCATTCTTTTGTATAATTGTTCTTGATGTGAATCACTTTAGTTCCCACCCTTTTTGTGAGGTAACTTTCCATTGTTCATATATCCGCGGAGTATCAATATTATTGTTCTAACTGGATTTTATTATGCTTAATCTTTTGTTTGTGTTGATTATATGAAAGCATGAAAAGGATCAAGGCAATTGTTTCATTTTGAGCACAACCACCTTGGCCAAATAGTCAATTTACCCTGTGAGTGTGTGAGCATTCGGTAACCCCTTTGAGCCTTTTTATCAATATCCATGTTTCATTTGAACTTGATACTTGTCTATGAGTATTTAGTTCACTTTTTGAATGGATTTTGATCCTTGTTTTCTTGAACCCTCAACCGTGTGTTGTTGTTTGAATTTTTACCTTGCCTTAGAAAGTAGGGAGTATTCACACATTGATGTTGGTTGAATTCAAGTTGGGGAGAGCAATGTTTGTTCACTTATGTTGTTGGTTGCTATGCAGTTGTGAAAAAGAAAAGAAAAGGAAAAAAAACAGAAAAAGAAAGAAAAGAGAAAAGTTTTGAAAAAGAAAAATAAAGAGTATCAAATAATTGTACTAAATAAGTTATGTGTTTTGGTGTAGCAATCGGGATAAGAGAAGAAGTTGATTGAAATTTTGGTGCTTGAGCCTTTGTGAATTGATCACTCCCTTAGGATTAGGCAAGTTTTTGTTTCAATTACCTTTAGAAATTGCCCCTTGTTTGTTAGCACGACCACATTACAACCTTGAAAAGCCCTTGTGATTCTTGCCTTTGTATGTTCAATGTGAATTTTTGGATGAATGCATAATTTAGTCTTTTGTTTTCAAGATTGTTGTGTGAATGTCAAATTCCTCATTTTGTGCGTTTTTCATCCACTGATGAATTTTTGCTAGGTGTGATTCATGATTGAACTTGTGTTGTTTTGGAATGTTTAACATGATTTTTGTACATAGCGTTTGTTTCGTGATTATGTTGTCGTTGTAGTTTAGTGGTAAGTATGTTGTCTTATATGTACCGTTTGAACCATTGCATTTGTTTTTGTTTGTTAAAACTTGTTGTTTCGTGATTATTGGGTTATCGTCTTTTGTTTCTTTAAGTTCTTTGACTTTGTTTGAGGACAAATAATGTTTTAAGTTGGGGAGAGTTTGATAAGTGCAAATTTTAGCTATTTTTGTATATAAGTCTTGTTACACTTATCGATACTTTTTTTAATAACGTACGAATAAACCCCGCTTTGTTTGTAAATACGTTTACTTTACGTTATAGTGTATATATTGCGTTATTATGTAAATATCATTGAGTTTAATTGTTTTCAATTTATTTTTGCAGGTATTAAAGCAAGGATATCTTTTCATATTCATAAAGAGCATTGAATAAGCTTTCCAACGCTTCAAACCGGGCGAAAAACAGAGTTACGGTTCGAAAGTTATGGCCGAAACAAGAAAACAGAAAATGCTGTCTGTCTGCTCTCGCCCAAGCTCACAAGGCGAAGCAGAGGCGAGCCACACAAACATATACGTGTAAAAAAGTGCAGAATAAGCTGTTTTTATCCGCCGGGCGAACCGGGACTTCGCCAGGCGAATCTGGACGGACATAAACACCATTTAAGGGCTAAAAACACATTTTTTTAGAGGATGGTTGGGTAATATTTGTTCCCAATGCATCAAACTTTCATTTTTTTTGGTAGATTTAGCTTGAAAACATCATTTGAGCTTGCATATAGATGATCCAGAGTGGATTGATCATTGATCAACGCTGACAAGCCGGAAGATTTTTGGTTCATTTCTCTTCTTCTTTGTGTATTCTTCATTTGTTGGGTTTTGTATATGTATTTACTTTGATCTTATGTACATTTATCACTCATGGCGTTGTATAAAATCTGCTTTACAAATCTTTGACGGTGATTATCCTTGATTTTTTGCTTTATGCTCGGGGTTTGGGTTGTGTTAGAGATAAACATCACAAATCTTTATTAGGGATGATTATTTGTTAGTTTCTGGATGCTAGAGATAGATTTAGAGCTAACAATCTTTATGGGTATCGGAGCTTAATGCCTCCGTGTTGTTTGAGTCGGGTACGAGAGCGCCGACGAGAGTAATACGGTTGTCTCTCATCTCAGTGTGTCAGAGATAGACACTGTTGTGAGCGATGCTGGATGATATTGAGGAGTATTGTAGGTTGAGTATAACTGGTTGATAGGTTTAAGTTTGTGACTAGTGGATTATATGCACACCGGATAAGTTTCTTCTCTCTGAAGAATGAATTCTTTTTGTGTTAATATCAACTCGCAAAACCATGTCAAAAGTTTGCTCATCGATAGATGAAAATCTTAAATCAAAGGTTTGAAAAGTGTTTTGTCAAGACCCACAAATAAGAAATCAAAGACAATCAACAATAGAGAATCAAAACTAGTTCACAAACATATATTAGATGAAATACTTAAGGTATCAAAAGATTACATCCAAACCCCAACAAGAGATCAAAGATCTTACCTTCTCCCTCTTAGGGTTTGAGTTTCTCTCATTAGAATATATTTGGAATTGAAGAGACATAAAGTTCTGATCCCCAAAATTACAAGTTTTTTTCTAAAAAATGATGAAAAATACTTATATAATAAATTCAGAATCTGCCATGTTCGCACTGCGAACAAATTATTCGCCTAGCGAACATCAAATTCGGCACCTGATGTGCCTCTGTATAGTTAAATCGCCTCTGAGACAATTCTAAAGTTTGCCATGCGAATGATTATTCGCCTATAAGTTCGCATGGCGAACTTATGACCCTTTAGTTACTGCCTCAAGTCTGTGATGCTTCGCTGACACGATGCCACAGCGAACATTCGCCAGCTTGTTCGCCGAGTGAACTTACAGGCCTTTTGCTATTGCCTCAAGTCTGGGAGCATTCGCTGGTTCTTTGCTAGTTGTTCGCCCAACAAACGTTCGCTAGCAAGTTCGCCCAGCGAACTTACTAAAATTCTTCTCTTCCCTTGACAATCCTTGTCCAATCTTTTGTGTCTTACTCATTGATGTTTTATGCCTAATTTCTGCACAATAACACACACATCAAAGAATCCAAAGGTATTTGCAATATAATTTAAGAATCACACAAGAACATGAATTAAATCTATGAAAACATGAGAATTGAGTTGAAAAGTGCCAAGAAAGATGGTTCAATTTAAGTCAAAAATTGTACTTAACACACGACGCAACATTTTTTTAAAAATTTACAACGTCCCAACATCTGAAAATATGAGTTACATTATTTAATTATTTAAAATCTTTAGCGACGTGATTATCACGTCACAACAAAATTTTTTTCCACGTGATTTTTACGTCGCAAACATTATGATGTTAGGAGAGTGTTTTCTTGTAGTGAAATGATCATGGGTTCGATCTCAACAACATCACATTTATATTTTCTAAACTTTTGCCACATACCTATCGAGGTTTGTCAAAAATCAAGGGGAAACGCTATTTAATAAAATACAAATTACATTGCTTACACTAAATATTAAATTAAATTGTTTAAATAAAATATTAAATTACATTGTTTACACAAAACAACTAAATTACACAGAATATTTAATTCAAGGTTTATAATGTTGCATTGTTTTTGTGTCTATCTACAAGTACAAAATTTTGACAAATTTGATTCATCATCATCACTTTGAATAAATCTAAATTTACCTAATGCTTTTCAAGTTCAATGGTTTTTATGCTTCCAATTTCAAATATAACATAAAAAAGTTAGGTACATAACATAAAATTCAAGTAAAAAGATATGATATAATGTAAAAACACCAACCTTAGAATAATTTTTTTCTACACTTGCAATCCATAACAAAGATCTATTCCAAGTTTCATTATCAATGTTTCGTGGCAAACGCATTCATTACAAAATGTTTGAGTTTCACAAGAGAGAGTCCAAAATATATAGTGGTAGTGTTCACGTTCTTATTGGATATAGAGGGTTTCTTGTGGATTGATGTGTTGGCAATATCTTAGGCGTTGTTACTTTTTGAACATAGAGCATAAATTTGTTGTTGGTTAACTGAGTAACTATACCCCTCAGTTCTTTTATAAAATTGATGGAAAAAGTTATTTCTTTATTAATTAAAAAATAAAATAAACTAGTGACTTTGCCCTCGGTTTAATATAAAAAATGAGATAATATATTACTTGCAGAAAAACAAGGTGAATGGTAAAAAATTGAAAGTAATATATAATGTTTCTTTTTTCAAATTTTTACTATTCACCACTTTCTTTTTGTACAATTTACAGTATGTTTAGGAATAAATTTCTCGATGTTGTCAAACGAGGAAAGCAATAAATCATTATGTGAGATTGCAATTTATAACATGTTTAGGAGTGTTTTCTTTGATTGATATCATAGGAAGGTTATCCCAAAATATAACAATGTCCTTGCA
Organism: Lathyrus tuberosus; assembly: GCA_022829125.1. Classification (NCBI taxonomy): domain Eukaryota; kingdom Viridiplantae; phylum Streptophyta; class Magnoliopsida; order Fabales; family Fabaceae; genus Lathyrus; species Lathyrus tuberosus. The sequence goes on along the minus strand of JALAZF010000289.1, from coordinate 6,400,931 downwards.
AGAGAGATGGAAACAACAACAACAACAACAACAACAACAACAACAACAACAACAACAACAACAACAAGATAAAAAACATCATTATGTGAGATAGATTGTAAGAGCTGAAAAAATATTTTGTTCAAGGTTGATGTTATAAGAACATCATACAACACATAACTTTGAATTTTTTTCAGCTTTACAATTCATCTTAAAGAATGATGTATAAAAGTTTGGAGTGTCTAGGTTTAGGGTACATCATAATGAATGGGTGTTTTTATAGTAAAATCAACCCCTCGGTAATTGAAGAAACCGAAGGAATATATCAATTAATTAACAAATACAAAAATAAATAAATAAATGTATCATTTTTAAATAAATAACACTTAAACTATTTTTGTTGGGATTCGAAGCATGCCATGATTACTTTTTCCCTCAGTTATATTCAATATCTGAGGAAATATATGGTATTTTTTATATAAAACATGGCAGTTCTTGGAATTATATCTCAGTTTTTTGTTGGTGAGGTGAAAGCGTTGTCACGAAATGTATTATTTGTAGTAGTGGAACTACTGTAACACCCACATATAAAATCCATACATCAAAGCATAAATTATATATATGAATCCAAGTATTTGGTATTGAAATACAATAAGTTCCTAGTTAACACATTATATACATAAATGCCTCTAATACAACACAAAACTAAGGCATTACATATACAAGATGTTCCAACATGATAAAAACTAAGAACTAGATCAATGCAATGATCTCAAAATAAAACGTCATAGCGGAAGCCATGCCATCTCAAAACCTACGAACCGAAGGAAAAGTCAAATCACTTTATCCTTATCCGTCGCTGAACCTGCAGAACCTATGATGTAAACAACAACAGTGGGGTGAGATACATCAAATCTCAGTGAGTTCCCTATCTTATGGATTCTCTCGGGTTATTTACGGTTCTAACAATCCTAACTCAAGTCCGGGGAAGGGAAGGGCTCTTGACTTCACACTTGATAATCTCACACTATATGGAAACATGACATGAGTTCACTAACTCACCACATCATTAATCGATAACCGGTACCAAGGTATCTCCTCTTCCCGTCCGCTTCTATGTCTAGAAGGCGACCCGAGTCATAGATCCTTGTAGTTACTTGGTACACAATTGGATTCGGGATCACCGGCCTGTTAACCGTGAACCGTCACTTCTCATGGCCTGTTAACCATCACAAGTCTCGTACCCATGCACGGGCTTCCAATTGTACTACTCGTAGGGCATCAAACCTACCAAGTAAAACCTGCCTGCACTTCAGAGGAGCTCGAGACTCATGAAGGCCTTTCAAGGGCAATTCAAATAAAATGGTTAGGATTACATGATAACTACCATACAAAACAAGGTATACGACAATTGCCTCGGCCATAAGGCCTCAAGGCCTTTCTTGTCCTTCAATCCATAACGTTAACCTCATGTTCCATACTAGTGTTTCCAACTTCTAAAGTTTCCTATAGTTCATAAGGGATTTTCCTCACTCTTACTATTTTCCTTTTTATCTTTCATGCATTTTAATCACAACATGTTAACAACCATAGATTAGGCAAAACATACCTTATTAGTGTAATAGAATGACTTAACACAATTTAAAACATAGTCCACATAAAATTATCAAACAATTTCACTTCGGGTTCCCTCCGATTATTTAATCGGGCAGATAAAATCGACAATCCCTATCATCATCATAAAGTTCATTTCTCCAGCTTTCTATCGATATGCGGAACATCCAAAACGGACAACCGGATAAAAAGATATGGCGAAAACAAGTTAAGAAAACAACACAGCTCGCCCCAGGTTCGCTAGGCGAACGAGCTGGCGAGCCTTCGCCTTCGCCTTCGCTAGGCGAGCAAGCTGGCGAGTAATAAAACAGAAAACTCCCAGACCTAAAACACCATAAGTTCGCTAGGCGAACGTCTGGCGAACCTTCGCCTCCACCTTCGCTAGGCGAATGTGCCAGCGAGCACCTAGGCAGTAAGTTCCCACATTCAAAACCTACTAAGTTCGCTAGGCGAACATGCCAGCGAACCTTCGCTAGGCGAACGTTCTAGTTCGCTAGGCGAACCCTCGATTGCTGTTCGCTGGGACTCGCCCCAGGTTCGCTAGGCGAAGCAAGCGAAACAGAACCTCTCCCAGCTGCTGTTCTTCACTTCCAACTCTCATTTTCTCCATCAAAAACATTACCCAACATCACACAACAGTCAAAACATAATGCAAACATGATAACAAGCTTATAACAACATTTATAGCAAGATTCAACCATAAATTTCCAAGTTTTCATAATCTAACCTAAATCCAAAAACTCTCTAGAGTTCTCTAACAATGGTACTAACTAGAACCCACCTCAAAATAGAGCAAGATGAAGATGATTGAGAAGTTTGGATGAAGATTGGATGATGATCTTGATTGTTCTTGAGCTTTTCTTCCAATTTCCTCTTCTCCTCTTTTTCTCTCCTTCCTTTCCTTTCTTCTTCCTTTCTTTCTATCTTTTGCTTTTGTTTGGAAAGTGAGAGGAAAAGAATTTACATAGTAAGCTTAGTATTAGAAATAATACTACTAAATGTCCAAAAAGTCTCTTAAGTCCAAAATTAAATGAATGTCTCCGAAACAAATAATATCTATTGGATCAATCCTAAGTACCGAAGTTACTCTAATTATTTTATCAAATAATTTCTCAGAGCAACCGGACTCAGTTAATCACAATGCAATATTATTCGGCGTAATAAAAATACGGGGTATTACATCCTCCCCCCCTTAAATAGAAATTCGCCCTCGAATTTAAAAAAAATTACCTGAACAGATAAGGGTAGGCATCTCGCATTTCCAATTCCAGTTCCCAAGTTGCATCCCCTGGATGCGTTACATCCCACTGCACCTTAACAAGAGGAATATCCTTGTTCCTTAATACCTTCGTTTCTCTTCCCACAATGCGGCTCGGTTGAGGTTCAAACGTCAAATCCGCTTCTATTTCAATAGCATCCGGTAGAATCGGTTGAAGAGGATCTGGAACAAATCTCCGAAGCTGAGATACATGAAAAACATCATGCATTTCCGACAGAGAAGGCGGCAAGGCCAACCTATACGCTACTTCACCAATCCTTTCTAAAATTTGATACGGTCCTACGTATCTCGGGTTTAACTTGCGTGACTTAAACGGTCCTTTCAATCTCAATCTAGGAGTAACTTTCAAAAACACATGGTCACCTTCTTCAAATTCTAGAGGTCTCCTTCGATTGTCTGCATAACTCTTTTGTCGATCTTGGGCTTGCTTAATTTTCTCTCTAATCATTCAAATCTTTTCTGTAGTCTCTTGGATGATTTCGGGTCCTAAGATTCCATCTTCCCCAACTTCCGCCCAACACAAGGGTGTTCTACATTTTCGCCCATACAACGCTTCATACGGAGCCATACCGATACTAGCATGATAACTATTGTTATAGGAAAACTCAATCAATGGTAGAAGTTCTCTCCAATTCCCTTTACTTTCTAACACACAAGCTCTCAACATATCTTCCATCGTTTGTATCGTTCGCTCCGTCTGACCATCCGTCTGAGGATGATTAGACGTGCTCAACCGCAACTCCGTCCCCATGGCTTGTTGAAAGACTTTCCAAAACCTTGAGGTAAACTTCGGATCTCTGTCCGACACAATATTAGAAGGAATACCGTGCAATCTTACAATTTCCGCAATAAACAACCTCGCAAGATGACTTGCCTTAAATGTAGTTTTCACGGCCAAGAAGTGCGCTGATTTCGTTAGTCGATCCACAATCACCCAAATCGAATCATAACCACCTTGCGTACGGGGCAAACCTACTGCAAAGTCCATAGAAATGCTATCCCATTTCCAAACTGGAATTTCTAAAGGTTGCAACATACCGCCCGGTCTTTGGTGTTCAATCTTAACCTGTTGGCACACTGCACATTCTGACACATACATCGCAACATCCTTTTTCATTCCGGCCCACCAATAGTCCTTCTTCAAATCTTGATACATCTTCGAAGAACCAGGATGTATCGTAAAAGTACCTTTATGAGCTTCATCCAAAATCTTTCTTCTTAACATTACATCATTCGGAACACAAATTCTTTGGCCGAACATGATAATTCCGTCGGTAGCCTGAATAAAACCCGGTAGGAGTAACACTTCTTGCAACTTCTCATCTGCCATTTGACCTTGGTGAATCTCAACTCTCAAGGTAGAATTGACATTCAAATTTCCCATAATCACACCATCTTGGGTCCATACAAACTGAAGATTAAGATCTCTAAAATTTTCTAACAATGCATACTCCAAAACCATCAATTTCGCGCCATGCACTAATTTCCGACTTAACGCATCTGCTACCTTATTCGCTTTTCCTGGATGATACTTCAAATCTAAATCATAATCCTTTAAGTACTCCATCCATCTTCGTTGTCGCATATTTAACTCCTTCTGGTCAAATAAATATTTCAAACTCTTATGGTCACTGAACATTTCAAAACGTACCCCATACAAATAATGTCGCCACACCTTTAGTGTAAAAACAACCGCCGCCAATTCCAAATCGTGAGTTGGATAATTCTGTTCATGAATTTTCAATTGTCGGGAGGCATAAGCTACCACTTGACCACCTTGCATCAGGACACCTCCCAATCCCATTTTAGAAGCATCACAAAACACTTCATAAGCATTGTTAGGATCAGGAATGATTAACACCGGAGCCGTTGTCAATCTCTCCTTCAACTTCATGAAACTTTGCTCACAACCTGAATCCCACTCAAAAGCTAAATCCTTACGAGTAAGCTTCGTCATCGGTAAAGCTAACTTAGAGAAACCTTCAATGAACCTCCTATAGTAACCTGCCAGCCCTAAGAAGCTTCTGACTTCTGAGGCATTTCTCGGCCTTTCCCAATTTATCACCGCTTCTACCTTCGACGGATCCACCGCTACACCACCCTGGGATATAACGTGACCAAGAAACTTAACTTCTGCCATCCAAAATTCACACTTATTTAATTTGGCAAAAAGTTGCTTCTCTTGCAACACAGATAACACAATTCTCAGATGTTCCTCGTGCTCTTGTGAAGTACGAGAATAAATAAGAATATCGTCAATGAAGATTACCACGAACTGGTCCAAGTAAGCTTGAAATATTCAGTTCATGTAATCCATAAAAACGGCTGGAGCATTTGTCACACCGAAAGGCATCACTAAGAATTCGTAATGGCCATAACGGGTCCTAAATGCAGTCTTAGGTACATCGGAACTCTTCACTCGGATTTGGTGATAACCCGACCTCAAATCAATCTTCGAGAACACGCAGGCTCCTTTCAATTGATCCAAAAGGTCGTCTATCCTGGGCAAGGGATACTTGTTCTTAATGGTGACTTTATTCAACTGACGATAATCGATGCACATCCGCATCCCACCGTCCTTCTTCTTCACCAGTAGAACAGGGGCTCCCCATTGAGAAACACTAGGTCGCACGAAATGTTTCGCCATGAGTTCTTCTAACTGGTCCTTTAATTCCCTTAATTCCTTCGGTGCCATCCGATACGGAGAAACGGATATAGGAGCCGTTCCCGGTACCAAGTCAATAGAAAATTCCACTTCCCTCTCCAGAGGAAGAGAAGTGACATCTTCGGGGAAAACTTCAGAAAATTCGCAAACTACAGGAATGTCCATAACCTGAAGGTCGCTACTCCCTTCCTTAGTGAGAACCAACATAACCGAATCCTCTTCTTCAAACAAGAGATTTATCATACCAACCGTACCTTCTAAAATAGTTGTTAAAACATCCTTTGGTGTAGCCTCAATAGACAGAATAATGATAAGCTTTTCCTCACACCCAATAAATACCGAATTAGCAGAAAGCCAATCCATTCCCAAAACGACATCCACTTTCTTAAGCGGTAGACAAATAAGATCAATCTGAAAAACTCTATCATTCACAGATAGTACACAATTTTCACACATCAAAGGCGTCTCAACCATTTCATCCATGGCGGTAGTGACCACCATAGGAGGAGACAAAGGAACGGACCACAATCCAAGTCGCTTCATACATTGCACTGATACAAAAGAATGTGTAGCTCCGCAATCAAATAAAACAAAGCAAGGAAATCCATTAACTAAGCACGTACCAGCAATCAATGAATTGTCACTCTTCTTCTTCCTTGCATCCAAGGTGTAAACCCTTCCTTGTGGTTGAATCCTATTCTGAGGGCAATCTTTCTTCATATGACCCACCTTTTGACATTGGAAACACCTTACTCCTTCCAAACCACACCTTCCGAAATGATTCCTGCCACAAGTGCGACACACCGGAGGTGTACTCGCCCTTGTATCTTGCACCTGTTTCCCCTTGAAGGATTGTGGCCTAGGTCTAAATGATTGATTAGACCTTCCACGATCACCTTGAGTTACCCGACCTGCTGCACTTTCATCTCGAACCTTTTTCAAACTATGTTCTGCCACATAGCATTGTCTCAACACTTCAGCATAAGTAGTGAACTCTCTCTGAGACACACTATGAGATATTTCAGCTCTTAATCCAAATAGAAACTGGTCTATTTTCCATTTTTCATCAGGAGCATACATAGCCTGCCTAGAATAAGCAGCCATGTCTTCAAACTTCTCAGCATAACTGGCCACAGTCATGCTACCTTGTCTTAGCTGCTGGAATTCAAATTCCTTCTGAGTCCTTAATGAACTCGGAAAATATTTCTCCATGAAAACAACTTTGAACTGTTCCCAAACCTTAGGTACTTCTTGAACAGTCATCAAAGCCGAAGCGCTCTCCCACCATCTCATAGCGGGTCCCTTTAGAGAATGAGAAGCAAACAACACCTTGTTCTCCTCACTACACTGGACTATCAAGAAAATCCTTTCCATACCTGAAATCCATTCGTGAGCCTTCACGGGATCTAATCCACCCTGAAATTCTGGAGGATTCATGCGGATAAAGTCCCAGAAATTCCCACCTACAGCTTCGGGAACCACTACTTGAGGATGCGGACCTCCATTCATTTGTTGCACCATCTGTTGCATGAATAGATTCTGTTGTTGTTGCATCTGTTGCATGAACTGATACAACGGAGCATTACCATCGCCAACCAGCGGAGTCGTCCCTTGAGGAGTGGTGCGGGGCCTACCACGAGGGTTTCTACGTCCATCAGCCATGTTCCTAAAGGTCATACAAATAGAATTAAGTTGATCAGGCTCAATGCCATAAATATAACGCTCAAGACCCATGGCGACACAACGTATATGAAACGGGAAGAAACACTTATACTATTTCATGGCTAGGTCGAGGATACGACCTGCTCTGATACCAACTGTAACACCCACATATAAAATCCATACATCAAAGCATAAATTATATATATGAATCCAAGTATTTGGTATTGAAATACAATAAGTTCCTAGTTAACACATTATATACATAAATGCCTCTAATACAACACAAAACTAAGGCATTACATATACAAGATGTTCCAACATGATAAAAACTAAGAACTAGATCAATGCAATGATCTCAAAATAAAACGTCATAGCGGAAGCCATGCCATCTCAAAACCTACGAACCGAAGGAAAAGTCAAATCACTTTATCCTTATCCGTCGCCGAACCTGCAGAACCTGTGATGTAAACAACAACAGTGGGGTGAGATACATCAAATCTCAGTGAGTTCCCTATCTTATGGATTCTCTCGGGTTATTTACGGTTCTAACAATCCTAACTCAAGTCCGGGGAAGGGAAGGGCTCTTGAGTTCACACTTGATAATCTCACACTATATGGAAACATGACATGAGTTCACTAACTCACCACATCATTAATCGATAACCGGTACCAAGGTATCTCCTCTTCCCGTCCGCTTTTACATCTAGAAGGCGACCCGAGTCATATATCCTTGTAGTTACTTGGTATACAATTGGATTCGGGATCACCGGCCTGTTAACCGTGAACTGTCACTTCTCATGGCCTGTTAACCATCACAAGTCTCGTACCCATGCACGGGCTTCCAATTGTACTACTCGTAGGGCATCAAACCTACCAAGTAAAACCTGCCTGCACTTCAGAGGAGCTCGAGACTCATGAAGGCCTTTCAAGGGCAATTCAAATAAAATGGTTACGATTACATGATAACTACCATACAAAACAAGGTATACGACAATTGCCTCGGCCATAAGGCCTCAAGGCCTTTCTTGTCCTTCAATCCATAACGTTAACCTCATGTTCCATACTAGTGTTTCCAACTTCTAAAGTTTCCTATAGTTCATAAGGGATTTTCCTCACTCTTACTATTTTCCTTTTTATCTTTCATGCATTTTAATCACAACATGTTAACAACCATAGATTAGGCAAAACATACCTTATTAGTGTAATAGAATGACTTAACACAATTTAAAACATAGTCCACATAAAATTATCAAAGAATTTCACTTCGGGTTCCCTCCGTTTATTTAATCGGGCAGATAAAATTGACAATCCCTATCATCATCATAAAGTTCATTTCTCCAGCTTTCTATCGATATGCAGAACATCCAAAACGGACAACCGGATAAAAAGATATGGCGAAAACAAGTTAAGAAAACAACACAGCTCGCCCCAGGTTCGCTAGGCGAACGAGCTGGCGAGCCTTCGCCTTCGCCTTCGCTAGGCGAGCAAGCTGGCGAGTAATAAAACAGAAAACTCCCAGACCTAAAACACCATAAGTTCGCTAGGCGAACGTCTGGCGAACCTTCGCCTCCACCTTCGCTAGGCGAATGTGCCAGCGAGCACCTAGGCAGTAAGTTCCCACATTCAAAACCTACTAAGTTCGCTAGGCGAACATGCCAGCGAACCTTCGCTAGGCGAACGTTCTAGTTCGCTAGGCGAACCCTCGATTGCTGTTCGCTGGGACTCGCCCCAGGTTCGCTAGGCGAAGCAAGCGAAACAGAACCTCTCCCAGCTGTTGTTCTTCACTTCCAACTCTCATTTTCTCCATCAAAAACATTACCCAACATCACACAACAGTCAAAACATAATGCAAACATGATAACAAGCTTATAACAACATTTATAGCAAGATTCAACCATAAATTTCCAAGTTTTCATAATCTAACCTAAATCCAAAAACTCTCTAGAGTTCTCTAACAATGGTACTAACTAGAACCCACCTCAAAATAGAGCAAGATGAAGATGATTGAGAAGTTTGGATGAAGATTGGATGATGATCTTGATTGTTCTTGAGCTTTTCTTCCAATTTCCTCTTCTCCTCTTTTTCTCTCCTTCCTTTCCTTTCTTCTTCCTTTCTTTCTATCTTTTTCTTTTGTTTGGAAAGTGAGAGGAAAAGAATTTACATAGTAAGCTTAGTATTAGAAATAATACTACTAAATGTCCAAAAAGTCTCTTAAGTCCAAAATTAAATAAATGTCTCCGAAACAAATAATATCTATTGGATCAATCCTAAGTACCGAAGTTACTCTAATTATTTTATCAAATAATTTCTCAGAGCAACCGGACTCAGTTAATCACAATGCAATATTATTCGGCGTAATAAAAATACGAGGTATTACATCCTCCCCCCCTTAAATAGAAATTCGCCCTCGAATTTAAAAAAAATTACCTGAACAGATAAGGGTAGGCATCTCGCATTTCCGATTCCAGTTCCCAAGTTGCATCCCCTAGATGCGTTACATCCCACTGCACCTTAACAAGAGGAATATCCTTGTTCCTTAATACCTTCGTTTCTCTTCCCACAATGCGGCTCGGTTGAGGTTCAAACGTCAAATCCGCTTCTATTTCAATAGCATCCGGTAGAATCGGTTGAAGAGGATCTGGAACAAATCTCCGAAGCTGAGATACATGAAAAACATCATGCATTTCCGACAGAGAAGGCGGCAAGGCCAACCTATACGCTACTTCACCAATCCTTTCTAAAATTTGATACGGTCCTACGTATCTCGGGTTTAACTTGCGTGACTTAAACGGTCCTTTCAATCTCAATCTAGGAGTAACTTTCAAAAACACATGGTCACCTTCTTCAAATTCTAGAGGTCTCCTTCGATTGTCTGCATAACTCTTTTGTCGATCTTGGGCTTGCTTAATTTTCTCTCTAATCATTCAAATCTTTTCTGTAGTCTCTTGGATGATTTCGGGTCCTAAGATTCCATCTTCCCCAACTTCCGCCCAACACAAGGGTGTTCTACATTTTCGCCCATACAACGCTTCATACGGAGCCATACCGATACTAGCATGATAACTATTGTTATAGGAAAACTCAATCAATGGTAGAAGTTCTCTCCAATTCCCTTTACTTTCTAACACACAAGCTCTCAACATATCTTCCATCGTTTGTATCGTTCGCTCCGTCTGACCATCCGTCTGAGGATGATTAGACGTGCTCAACCGCAACTCCGTCCCCATGGCTTGTTGAAAGACTTTCCAAAACCTTGAGGTAAACTTCGGATCTCTGTCCGACACAATATTAGAAGGAATACCGTGCAATCTTACAATTTCCGCAATAAACAACCTCGCAAGATGACTTGCCTTAAATGTAGTTTTCACGGCCAAGAAGTGCGCTGATTTCGTTAGTCGATCCACAATCACCCAAATCGAATCATAACCACCTTGCATACGGGGCAAACCTACTGCAAAGTCCATAGAAATGCTATCCCATTTCCAAACTGGAATTTCTAAAGGTTGCAACATACCGCCCGGTCTTTGGTGTTCAATCTTAACCTGTTGGCACACTGCACATTCTGACACATACATCGCAACATCCTTTTTCATTCCGGCCCACCAATAGTCCTTCTTCAAATCTTGATACATCTTCGAAGAACCAGGATGTATCGTAAAAGTACCTTTATGAGCTTCATCCAAAATCTTTCTTCTTAACATTACATCATTCGGAACACAAATTCTTTGGCCGAACATGATAATTCCGTCGGTAGCCTGAATAAAACCCGGTAGGAGTAACACTTCTTGCAACTTCTCATCTGCCATTTGACCTTGGTGAATCTCAACTCTCAAGGTAGAATTGACATTCAAATTTCCCATAATCACACCATCTTGGGTCCATACAAACTGAAGATTAAGATCTCTAAAATTTTCTAACAATGTATACTCCAAAACCATCAATTTCGCGCCATGCACTAATTTCCGACTTAACGCATCTGCTACCTTATTCGCTTTTCCTGGATGATACTTCAAATCTAAATCATAATCCTTTAAGTACTCCATCCATCTTCGTTGTCGCATATTTAACTCCTTCTGGTCAAATAAATATTTCAAACTCTTATGGTCACTGAACATTTCAAAACGTACCCCATACAAATAATGTCGCCACACCTTTAGTGTAAAAACAACCGCCGCCAATTCCAAATCGTGAGTTGGATAATTCTGTTCATGAATTTTCAATTGTCGGGAGGCATAAGCTACCACTTGACCACCTTGCATCAGGACACCTCCCAATCCCATTTTAGAAGCATCACAAAACACTTCATAAGGGTTGTTAGGATCAGGAATGATTAACACCGGAGCCGTTGTCAATCTCTCCTTCAACTTCATGAAACTTTGCTCACAACCTGAATCCCACTCAAAAGCTAAATCCTTACGAGTAAGCTTCGTCATCGGTAAAGCTAACTTAGAGAAACCTTCAATGAACCTCCTATAGTAACCTGCCAGCCCTAAGAAGCTTCTGACTTCTGAGGCATTTCTCGGCCTTTCCCAATTTATCACCGCTTCTACCTTCGACGGATCCACCGCTACACCACCCTGGGATATAACGTGACCAAGAAACTTAACTTCTGCCATCCAAAATTCACACTTATTTAATTTGGCAAAAAGTTGCTTCTCTTGCAACACAGATAACACAATTCTCAGATGTTCCTCGTGCTCTTGTGAAGTACGAGAATAAATAAGAATATCGTCAATGAAGATTACCACGAACTGGTCCAAGTAAGCTTGAAATATTCGGTTCATGTAATCCATAAAAACGGCTGGAGCATTTGTCACACCGAAAGGCATCACTAAGAATTCGTAATGGCCATAACGGGTCCTAAATGCAGTCTTAGGTACATCGGAACTCTTCACTCGGATTTGGTGATAACCCGACCTCAAATCAATCTTCGAGAACACGCAGGCTCCTTTCAATTGATCCAAAAGGTCGTCTATCCTGGGCAAGGGATACTTGTTCTTAATGGTGACTTTATTCAACTGACGATAATCGATGCACATCCGCATCCCACCGTCCTTCTTCTTCACCAGTAGAACAGGGGCTCCCCATGGAGAAACACTAGGTCGCACGAAATGTTTCGCCATGAGTTCTTCTAACTGGTCCTTTAATTCCCTTAATTCCTTCGGTGCCATCCGATACGGAGAAACGGATATAGGAGCCGTTCCCGGTACCAGGTCAATAGAAAATTCCACTTCCCTCTCCAGAGGAAGAGAAGTGACATCTTCGGGGAAAACTTCAGAAAATTTGCAAACTACAGGAATGTCCATAACCTGAAGGTCGCTACTCCCTTCCTTAGTGAGAACCAACATAACCGAATCCTCTTCTTCAAACAAGAGATTTATCATACCAACCGTACCTTCTAAAATAGTTGTTAAAACATCCTTTGGTGTAGCCTCAATAGACAGAATGATGATAAGCTTTTCCTCACACCCAATAAATACCGAATTAGCAGAAAGCCAATCCATTCCCAAAACGACATCCACTTTCTTAAGCGGTAGACAAATAAGGTCAATCTGAAAAACTCTATCATTCACAGATAGTACACAATTTTCACACATCAAAGGCGTCTCAACCATTTCATCCATGGCGGTAGTGACCACCATAGGAGGAGACAAAGGAACGGACCACAATCCAAGTCGCTTCATACATTGCACTGATACAAAAGAATGTGTAGCTCCGCAATCAAATAAAACAAAGCAAGGAAATCCATTAACTAAGCACGTACCAGCAATCAATGAATTGTCACTCTTCTTCTTCCTTGCATCCAAGGTGTAAACCCTTCCTTGTGGTTGAATCCTATTCTGAGGGCAATCTTTCTTCATATGACCCACCTTTTGACATTGGAAACACCTTACTCCTTCCAAACCACACCTTCCGAAATGATTCCTGCCACAAGTGCGACACACCAGAGGTGTACTCGCCCTTGTATCTTGCACCTGTTTCCCCTTGAAGGATTGTGGCCTAGGTCTAAATGATTGATTAGACCTTCCACGATCACCTTGAGTTACCCGACCTGCTGCACTTTCATCTCGAACCTTTTTCAAACTATGTTCTGCCACATAGCATTGTCTCAACACTTCAGCATAAGTAGTGAACTCTCTCTGAGACACACTATGAGATATTTCAGCTCTTAATCCAAATAGAAACTGGTCTATTTTCCATTTTTCATCAGGAGCATACATAGCCTGCCTAGAATAAGCAGCCATGTCTTCAAACTTCTCAGCATAACTGGCCACAGTCATGCTACCTTGTCTTAGCTGCTGGAATTCAAATTCCTTCTGAGTCCTTAATGAACTCGGAAAATATTTCTCCATGAAAACAACTTTGAACTGTTCCCAAACCTTAGGTACTTCTTGAACAGTCATCAAAGCCGAAGCGCTCTCCCACCATCTCATAGCGGGTCCCTTTAGAGAATGAGAAGCAAACAACACCTTGTTCTCCTCACTACACTGGACTATCAAGAAAATCCTTTCCATACCTGAAATCCATTCGTGAGCCTTCACGGGATCTAATCCACCCTGAAATTCTGGAGGATTCATGCGGATAAAGTCCCAGAAATTCCCACCTACAGCTTCGGGAACCACTACTTGAGGATGCGGACCTCCATTCATTTGTTGCACCATCTGTTGCATGAATAGATTCTGTTGTTGTTGCATCTGTTGCATGAACTGATACAACGGAGCATTACCATCGCCAACCAGCGGAGTCGTCCCTTGAGGAGTGGTGCGGGGCCTACCACGAGGGTTTCTACGTCCATCAGCCATGTTCCTAAAGGTCATACAAATAGAATTAAGTTGATCAGGCTCAATGCCATAAATATAACGCTCAAGACCCATGGCGATACAACGTATATGAAACGGGAAGAAACACTTATACTATTTCATGGCTAGGTCGAGGATACGACCTGCTCTGATACCAACTGTAACACCCACATATAAAATCCATACATCAAAGCATAAATTATATATATGAATCCAAGTATTTGGTATTGAAATACAATAAGTTCCTAGTTAACACATTATATACATAAATGCCTCTAATACAACACAAAACTAAGGCATTACATATACAAGATGTTCCAACATGATAAAAACTAAGAACTAGATCAATGCAATGATCTCAAAATAAAACGTCATAGCGGAAGCCATGCCATCTCAAAACCTACGAACCGAAGGAAAAGTCAAATCACTTTATCCTTATCCGTCGCCGAACCTGCAGAACCTGTGATGTAAACAACAACAGTGGGGTGAGATACATCAAATCTCAGTGAGTTCCCTATCTTATGGATTCTCTCGGGTTATTTACGGTTCTAATAATCCTAACTCAAGTCCGGGGAAGGGAAGGGCTCTTGAGTTCACACTTGATAATCTCACACTATATGGAAACATGACATGAGTTCACTAACTCACCACATCATTAATCGATAACCGGTACCAAGGTATCTCCTCTTCCCGTCCGCTTTTACGTCTAGAAGGCGACCCGAGTCATAGATCCTTGTAGTTACTTGGTATACAATTGGATTCGGGATCACCGGCCTGTTAACCGTGAACCGTCACTTCTCATGGCCTGTTAACCATCACAAGTCTCGTACCCATGCACGGGCTTCCAATTGTACTACTCGTAGGGCATCAAACCTACCAAGTAAAACCTGCCTGCAGTTCAGAGGAGCTCGAGACTCATGAAGGCCTGTCAAGGGCAATTCAAATAAAATGGTTACGATTACATGATAACTACCATACAAAACAAGGTATACGACAATTGCCTCGGCCATAAGGCCTCAAGGCCTTTCTTGTCCTTCAATCCATAACGTTAACCTCATGTTCCATACTAGTGTTTCCAACTTCTAAAGTTTCCTATAGTTCATAAGGGATTTTCCTCACTCTTACTATTTTCCTTTTTATCTTTCATGCATTTTAATCACAACATGTTAACAACCATAGATTAGGCAAAACATACCTTATTAGTGTAATAGAATGACTTAACACAATTTAAAACATAGTCCACATAAAATTATCAAAGAATTTCACTTCGGGTTCCCTCCGATTATTTAATCGGGTAGATAAAATCGACAATCCCTATCATCATCATAAAGTTCATTTCTCCAGCTTTCTATCGATATGCGGAACATCCAAAACGGACAACCGGATAAAAAGATATGGCGAAAACAAGTTAAGAAAACAACACAGCTCGCCCCAGGTTCGCTAGGCGAACGAGCTGGTGAGCCTTCGCCTTCGCCTTCGCTAGGCGAGCAAGCTGGCGAGTAATAAAACAGAAAACTCCCAGACCTAAAACACCATAAGTTCGCTAGGCGAACGTCTGGCGAACCTTCGCCTCCACCTTCGCTAGGCGAATGTGCCAGCGAGCACCTAGGCAGTAAGTTCCCACATTCAAAACCTACTAAGTTCGCTAGGCGAACATGCCAGCGAACCTTCGCTAGGCGAACGTTCTGGTTCGCTAGGCAAACCCTCGATTGCTGTTCGCTGGGACTCGCCCCAGGTTCGCTAGGCGAAGCAAGCGAAACAGAACCTCTCCCAGCTGCTGTTCTTCACTTCCAACTCTCATTTTCTCCATCAAAAACATTACCCAACATCACACAACAGTCAAAACATAATGCAAACATGATAACAAGCTTATAACAACATTTATAGCAAGATTCAACCATAAATTTCCAAGTTTTCATAATCTAACCTAAATCCAAAAACTCTCTAGAGTTCTCTAACAATGGTACTAACTAGAACCCACCTCAAAATAGAGCAAGATGAAGATGATTGAGAAGTTTGGATGAAGATTGGATGATGATCTTGATTGTTCTTGAGCTTTTCTTCCAATTTCCTCTTCTCCTCTTTTTCTCTCCTTCCTTTCCTTTCTTCTTCCTTTCTTTCTATCTTTTGCTTTTGTTTGGAAAGTGAGAGGAAAAGAATTTACATAGTAAGCTTAGTATTAGAAATAATACTACTAAATGTCCAAAAAGTCTCTTAAGTCCAAAATTAAATAAATGTCTCCGAAACAAATAATATCTATTGGATCAATCCTAAGTACCGAAGTTACTCTAATTATTTTATCAAATAATTTCTCAGAGCAACCGGACTCAGTTAATCACAATGTAATATTATTCGGCGTAATAAAAATACGGGGTATTACAACTACTTAGTTACAAACAAACAAATGAGTGACTACCAATTTAACGTACAAGCAATAGAGGCGAAGGTATTTTGGTGTAGCTAAAAGAGACGAAGAAGGAAACGATTTTCCAACGAGATAGACAAAGGCCTTTTTACAACAAGAGGGGTGGAGCCATGAAGAGTTGTTTCGTTATCTCTTTCTTTTTTTTTTATAAGCAATTTGTATTAATGGGAGAAACAGTGATTCTCCAACCCTCAACAAAAAGCCAACCAAAAGAAGGAACAAAATCCGAACAAAGAAATACAAGAATT
This sequence comes from Lathyrus tuberosus, assembly GCA_022829125.1. Taxonomy (NCBI): domain Eukaryota; kingdom Viridiplantae; phylum Streptophyta; class Magnoliopsida; order Fabales; family Fabaceae; genus Lathyrus; species Lathyrus tuberosus. The sequence continues at coordinate 6,384,259 of JALAZF010000289.1, read as the reverse complement.
ACAAGAAATCTAAAGGATGGTACATCCAATCATAAAAATTACATCTTTTCGGCCTATTTCTAACCAACGCCAAGAAATAGAAACAATGCGGTTAAACACTTCATCCGAGTCCCAAACCAGACCATTGAAAATGATGTTATTCCTCGTGTTCCAAATGCTCCAAGAAGTAACAATCCACAAATAGCAGCTCATGTCATCTTTACCGTTTTGGTACAAAGCAAGGAACCACAAAAGAGCATGGTTGCAAATATTATCAGCATGAACCGGATGAATACCTAACCAAACATAAAGTTTCGACCACAAAATCTGAACTTTTGGACATTTAAGAAAAAGATGCAAGGAATCCTCATCTTCCATGAAACATAAAGTGCACACCTTGTCATGCGAGGAAGAGATAATACCTCTAGTAGCATGATTCAGACGAGTCGGCAACCTATCGCGAATTAATCTCCAAGAAAAGGTCTTGACCTTCAAAGGGACTTTTGTTTTCCAAGCCACTTTCAAGAATAACGTCTCCGGCTATTGAAGAACACTACCATCCACAGATTCCATCAAATGAACATAAAAGCTCTTCACCGAAAACTCGTTGTTCTGATCCAACTGCCACTCCCAACTATCCTCAGTATGCTGCAAAACCGGGCTGTTATCAATACAATTCTGCAGCAAAATAATTTCATCCTACGAAACCAAGCTATCAGGCAACCAACAATTATCAAACTTCCAAAGCCATTGATCATCAAGCCACGAGCCATAATCCTCAATCAAACTGTCCTTCTTAACAGCAGAAGCAAACAGACTAGGAAAGGAAGAGTGAATCGTTAGATTACCACACCAATGGGAATTCCAAAAAGGAATATTGCCCTCTCTGCCTAGGATTGGTCTAACACACTGATTAAAAGATGAAGCATCTCCACAATGTTTTGAATTGAGAAGATCTCTCATCCAAATCGAAGCATGTTTAGGATGAATACAAGGATCCGTCTCCATAACCCAATAGGCGAGGTTCCCGTATCTGATAGTCATAAGCTTTATCCAGATTTCATTGCCTCCTTTGACAAACTTCCACATCCACTTAGAAAGAAGAGATTTATTAAATAAACCTATATGCTTAATACCAAGCCCTCCATTCTCTTTCGATTTACATAAATCAGTCCACTTAATCCACGCAATTCCACTTTTATCCGCCGATCCCGACCACAAAAAATGTCGTTGAATAGCTATAAATTCCTTGACAATTTTTTAGGGAGCTTTGAAAAAGGAAAATTGATGGATCGACAAGTTGGCAATCACAGAATTTATCAGAGTAGCGCGACCCCCTATAGATTAATTCCGACCGACCCAAGAATTCAACCTAGCTTTTAGGCAGTCCAAGGTCGGTTTCCAGAAAGAAGTTCTCCTTTAGTTTCCCCCAATAGTTAATCCCAGGAATTTGACTGGTAACATTCCTTTCTTGCAGAAAAGAAAAGACTCAGCAGCCCTTAAAAAATGATCCTCAATACCAATGCCATATAAGCAACTTTTGGAAAAGTTGATTCGAAGACCGGAAACCATTTCGAATCCTCTTAATATAGACTTCAATGCCCATAGATTATGGTATCCTCCATCACAAAATATCAAGGTATAGTTGGCAAATTGCAGTAAATCAATAGATTCAACGTCATCTACCCGGAAACCTGAAAAAAGATTGAGGGAAGAAGCTCTTCGAAACAAAATTGCAAGAGTTTCAGCAACTAAGGTGAAAAGGAAGGGCGCTAACGGATCGCCCTGCTTCAAGCCTCTAGAAACCTCAAAATCCTTGGTCGGCGATCCATTAACCAATACTGAGACATAACTTATGCGCACATTACCTTCAATCCACTTAATCCAATTAGGACCAAAATTCATTGATTTGAGAACAAGGATCAAGAACTTCCAGTCGACACAGTCGTAGGCTTTGGCAAAATCAACCTTAAATAACAGACACTGCTTCCCATTTCTCCTTGCCAAATCAACTACCTCATTTGCTAATAAAACTCCGTCCAAAAGATTACGGCCGAGGATAAACGCAGTTTGATACGGGGAGACCACCTTGGAAATCACAGTAGAAATTCTAGATGCCATAATTTTAGATATAACTTTAAAAACACAACTCACAAGAGATATAGGTCTAAAATCTCCAAAATTTTGGGGACTGTCAAGCTTAGGGATGAGCATCAAAAAAGAAGAAAAGCTTTTAGGGAGCTTCCCTGTCACAGAAAAGTGAATAATACACTTGGAAAAATCAGGCCCAATGATGTCCCAGCAATCTTTAATAAATTTAAACGAAAAACCGTCCGAACCAGGGGCTTTGTTTCCGTCACACGAATGTTAACCCGTTATCTCTTTCTTAGAAGTGGAAAAAAACTTAAAGAGGTTTTTTGAATAAAAATATTGAGTTTTTTTGTGAGAAAGAAAATAAACCTTTTGATTAAAAAATATGGATACTTTGTTAGTAAACCAAAAAGAAGAAAGGAGCGTGTTACATAATTTACGTATCATGATAAAAATCTTCCACATATTGTATGATATAATTTGAGGGAGTTTTGATAAACCTCCGCACAATAACTTCTGTTATTTAGTGAATTTTTTGTAGTGTGCATGCTTCCTTTGGTTAAATTGGAGACATCACAAGAGTCACATTTCCTTTCTAATCGAATCAAATAATGTTTTTTTTTTTTATTTCACATTTGCTTTCGAGAAATGTAATTCAATTCATACATGGTCATGAATCAATTAAAGACTAAATTTTTTCTGTTTTATTTTAAATTATAAAACTGTGATCTAAGTCATGATTTTTTATGAATCTAGTCTCATGACCTGATTCATCACTTGAATCATAACATAAACAACTAAGTTACTTTTACATCGTGATTTGATTCATTGGATACTATTAACTTGAATAAATTAAGACTTTTGATACGAATTTTATGCTATTTCTTAAACACATATAAAAGAATTTATTGTCATTTACTTCATTGAACATATGAAATCAATAGAGTGATTTTTAGAAAAAATCATTATCTTTCTCAAAAACAAAAAACTATATGTTGTGCATGAATATTGGTCCACCTAATCAGTGTGATGTTGTTTTATGAGGAATTCAATTAGTTTGCTAATGTGTGTCGTGTGAATTGTTTCTAAATTGTGGATTTGGTGTGAATTCTTGATTTGAAATTCGATTGAAGAAAAATAATAGTTTTCTCCAAGGAGTTGGAGTTTCTTGTTTTTATCAACCATTTGAAGATCAATTTTAAGTTTTCCTAGCAGAATTGTGAGAAAATTGCTGCAAGTGTGAAGATTCAATAAGACTCATACTTGCCAAAATACTTTCAATCACATAGTTATTCGGGACATAGAGGGTTTGCAAGAGTTTGAGTTTGTTAAGCCTTCTAAATTGAGTTTGTGTGCTATTTCTGTATAATCTTGATTATATATATATATATATATATATATATATATATATATATATATATATATATATATATATATATATATATATATATATATATAAAAGAATTGTAAATCTAAAATGCAAAAAAAAATTATGGTATTTTTCTTGGATACGATAGAGTGTATTTTTTTTTTCAAAAGGAAATATAATTAATAATAACGATAGAGTGTATGTTATCATCATTGTATTCAATTAAATTTTCTTCTAAAAGTGGCCTTTGAATAAGTCTTCAAATTTTTGTTCTTGTACTTTCTATATGTGAGTAAGTTATTAAACCTAATCTTTGTCTTGTGAGATAGTTCTCTAAATGGATTCCCTGATAGGATTTTATTATGTTAGTTTCTGTTTGTTATGTTAGCTTCTCTTTAGTTTTTATTTTTCTTTTGATTGATACTTGTTATCTTAAAACAAAAAGTTTTAAACTTGCCTTGAGTTTTGGGGTTAAGTTTTATAAAAAGTATTTGATTGACATAAATGTAAATCTTTCTTTTCTTCATCTACTTGAGGATTTTTTGCACTATAAGATTGTGTCTCTTCCTTTTCGGTATCTTGGGTTGTCTGTTGGTTTTAATTGATAGTCGAAATCTACCTATAAACCTTTGGTAAACCTGGTGTGGAATATACGTAATTATTGGCCTCATAGGTATGTTAGTTTAGGGGGCAAGGTTTTTCTTCTTAACTCTATTCTTAATGTTATTCATGTCTTCTTTCTCTCCTATCTTAAAATATCTATGAAAGTTTGGAAGAAGTTAGTTAGGATCCAAAGGAGTTTCTTGTGGAGGTGTGTCATGGGAATTCTAAAATACCCTTGTGAGGTGGTCTAATGTTAGTATTTCTAAGAAAGATGAAGGCTTGGTTGTTAAAGATCTTTGAATGGTAAATTTAGCTCTTCTAGCCAGATGGAGATAGAGGTTATTGAGAGTCGCATCTAGTCTTTTGGTTGACATCCATTAGCCCGGTATGTTAAGTTCATTGCCTTCTCTTGGTGTGATGGGATGTCCTCGGGGCATCATTCTTTTTTGTCTTTGTGAAAATGAGTGTCTCTTTTTAGCTCTAAGAAATATGATCCTCCTAACTAATTTGAGTCAGAGTTAGTTAAGAAGGTAGGGTTTGACCTTTTGACTTGCTTCTGGGGGAAAATCGTTGGCTTTGTATAAATTCTCAAAAGAATAGATTTTGGAGAACATTCTCAATTTCTGAAATTCAAGAGGGTATTATGGGTCAAATTAGGAATTGGGATCTATAACACCCTAACTTTTAAATAGATTAATTTATTTAATTATTGGTGTATTTTATTCATTATACTTGAATTTTGGTGTTTTTTCGGTGTGTAGGGGTATTTCGCTAATTTAATAATTACAGAGGTTTAAAGATTTGAGAGCAGAAAAATAAAATATTATTATTGAGGTTATTACAAGTAATTAGACATATTTAGTTATTTCGTAAAAGGGTGACAGAGTAGAATTATTAAAATTCTTGAATTAAATCATTATTCAAATTAAATAATTATTTAAATTAAATATTTATTTAATTTGAATAATAATTTATAAAAAGAATTGAGAATGGGGGATGAAGTTGAGTTTTTAGAGAAGTTGTGGGGTTAAGTTATAATAATGGAGTGTTGTGGGTAAAGATTGTGAATTACCATTATATAAATAGGTTTAATACCCTTTTTGGTCCTCTAACTATAGGGGTGAGTCCAATTTAATCTTCTTTCTTTTAAAAGTTCCAATTTGGTCCCTTACGTTATCTAACAGAATCAAATTAGTTTTTTCCGTCAAATATTGATAACGGCATTAGAAATAAATGACGTGGCATCTAAGGTGGCGATTTTTGATGACATGGCATACGATTTATTAATTTTTTATTATTCATAGTTTTTTCATTATTAGTAAATTATTAATTAATTTTTTATTTTGAAATTTATATAGAATTTAATTTATACAAATTTTAAAAACAAATTTATTGGATCAAATGGCTGGCCCATTTCTTCACCCCACAAACTTTTATAAAGCATTGTTTGTGTTGTATATATATACAATCAATATAAGCATCACCCACACGATGTGGGACTTTAAAACCTACCACAAACAATCAATATAATTTCATATTCCTTTGATTCACTGCTCTTTCTTCCATAAATGAATGGTAGCAGCATCCATGGGAAACAAGGAGGCACGTGATCATATGATATGATCCATTAACTAAGGTTATAATTCTTATCCCACTAATTCTCTTGTTTATAAATATCATCCATCAAGATGGTCCTGAACAGAAAATGGCTATGCCATCTAAAACATGGACAATTCAGTATATGAATCCAAACTGACTATGAAGATGAAGGGAAATGAGTTTGAGACTCATAGTCTCAGAACATGTATCGTAACAAACAAAGTAGTAGAAGCCCTCAAGTGTGCATCGTTATTGATTTCCAGTGTCTTTAGCGTACACTTCATCTTCGTAACGGCAGTCTTGGATTCAGACAACGTCTTGCAAATTCCAATGACTTGCTTGGAAAGTTATAAGGATGTCAAACTTAAAAGTTGTGAAAAAATTGAATTGAGTGGCAGTTTGCTATTAATTCAAATAGAGTGCATAATATCTAAACAAATTTACATGGGTTGTCCTGCAACTTTTTCCGGTAAGTGCATAATATCTGAACAAATTTATCTGCAAGAAATAAGTTGTGTAATAAGAGAGTTTCACAAAACTGAGAGGAAAGTACTGACATTGTATTGGAGAATAGAGAGCCATTGGCCGATTTTGAACCCACCCTTTCACGGTTCACTTCCAACACAATGAAAGTGTTGTAGGTTGCAATGAAGGCAATCCAAATGTTGCAATTAGGCAACTAGATTAGAACTACATTGATGGCAGAATTTCCAAAATATATTAAAAGTAGATTAGATTTAATCAGAACAGAACTTAAAAAGCATACGAGAGAGCATCTAGTTCATTATCTGTGTGTCGAATGCTATTTAAGTAAGAATGTCATAAGCTGATATCAGTTCCCTTTTGAAAATATTGACTGCTTTTCATTATTTTTGATGGGTGACACAGTCAAGTCAAGGTTAGATAGACAAATACAATAGAATTAGCTAAGTAGAAGTAATTTCTAACACAAAGTAATATTGAGTTATGGTGTTAGATGCAGACGAGAAAGCACTCATGTTACGAAAGAAATGTCATTATTTTTTTACAAATTGCCTATTTGGATTTAAACTAACAAAATTTCATTCATTTTGGGTTTCATGAATCACCACTATTATCTTTTATGCTTTTGATGATTGTGTTCATCAATTTCTTGCTTTTTTCCTAGGATTGCTACCTTGTGTATATTCTCACTGAAATGGCCGGAAGTACATCAATGGTGTTCACTCGAACATGTGACGTAACTCAACTTCTCACTTTCATTCTTAGAAATCTTGGTTTGAAAGCCATCCCAATTAATGGTTATATGAGTCAGGTAATTGTACCTGATATCCAGCATTATAATTCTAATTTGTTCTAAACTTACCTTGTAAATTGTACCTAATATCTTTTGACAGCCCAAGCGACTTGGAGCCTTGAAAAGTTTAAGTTTGGGGATTGCAATATTCTTCTTTGTACTGATGCAGCTAGCAGGGGACTCGATATTCCATCAGTGGATATGGTGATTAACTATGATATTTCCTCAAACTCCAAAGTAATATGCGCCAAAAGATTAGCAGCAACTGGAAGACCACAAAACTGATTATGAAGGGCTCATGGATGCTGCTGCCATTCATTTATGGAAGAAAGAGCAGTGAATCCAAGGAATATGAAATTATATTGATTGTTTGTGGTAGGTTTTAAAGCCCCACATCGTGTGGGTGATGCTTGTAACACTCCCTTTTATACCCCCAAATAATCAATTAAATCATTTAGGCACATATTAAAAATTTCGTCAGAGTATAATTATAACATGGAATAAAAGAGACCTGCCACAATTTTACATGAATTTAAAACATACAACACCTGCTCAAATAGATATGCAACAGTGGGGTAACTAATCAATTAAGGATCTAAGTCCTTTCACCCACATCTCAAATGTTTAGAATAAAAGCGGAACATCTAAACACCAATAAACATCAACCATATATATACATCATATATATATTCATATACCAAACAACATGATTCCTCAACGTCAGTCATGTTATATATACACAAGTCATCAACCAGACACATAAGCAAATGCATCAACAAAAAGGAATTCAAAATCATCCTAGCTACCCGACGCTACATATCAGAGCCAGACGACCAAAAAGAAGTGAAGACACGCTTCACCAAAGACCACCAGCATACCTAATCTGCAATGCCTCATAGAGCATTATAAAACAGCAGAAGGGTGAGAAATATTATCATAATAATGTTGCATATAATTATATATATCTCAACATATAATACACATATACCACATTCTCACCACGACTTATCACGATGCACGTATCTATACACATAACATCAACATATACCATAAGTCATTTACACGACATAACAATCCGTAATTTAACACCTCAAATTCCATAGGCATATCCATTCATGCTCAAATACATGTATCACTAATACATATCAATTCATTCAACATAAACACATATATTCGTGTTCATTCACCGATGCATCATTACAAACATACAATTATCATCATTTCACATAAACATACATATTATGTTTATCCTCCAATGCACACCTGCACAATTCTGTTCATTCCACATCAACATATACATATATATGTTCATTCATCAATGCACAAATACAATGATGACAAATGCAACTCATAGAAACCGACTCTCGACTCTATGCAGATGCAATGCGGTACCGACTCATTATCTCAAGTTCAATTGAAGAACTTGTTGGAACCTTCGCTCACACCGTAACAAGGCACACGAAGTTCACCCATTGCTCACACCGTAAAAAGGCACACAATGTTTATGTATTGCTCACACCGTAAGAAGGCACACAATCCGATTGCTCACACCGTAAACAGGTACACAATCGTTCGTAATCATCGCTCACACCGTAAAAAGGTACACGAAGTTACAACAGATTCATCTTAGAATCCCACAACACAAGAATGCACATCATGATGTTTCACATACAACATGACTCATGACACTCTTGAAATGCATACATATTCACAATATAGTCATGCATTTATCTCATACATATCACATACATCAATTGTATAACAACATATACAATTCTTCAAATACAACAATGTGATCCACATAGTCATTTTCATGCATTGTAATTCAATTTACATCAATGCAATTATTTGCCCTAAGGCCACAAACCATCATCACAACATCTCATCATATATTCACATTTAACATGCATTATCACTTAATTCAAACAATGCATACATTCACTAAAGATCCACAATTCACAAAGAATTCCTCAATCAAAGGTTCACTCCACAAACCTGTCCACAACACATTCATACCATTCACAATTAACATACTTAACATTTTCTACAAAATCACTATTCACAAATAGTCGGAAAAGTCGGCCAAAAGTCGGCCAAAAATAATATTTTCCATCATCAAAAAGTACTCCTCAACACCTTCGATTTGATATAAAGAACGTTTAAATCGGATAAACAACGAATAAGTTATGGATATTTCAAAATAGCGCAAAAACATAAACTGGACGCCCGACACTACGAAACGGTTCGAAAAAACTGTACCGATTGGACTAGGTTCAGACCTCAAAACTATTTTTCCTAGAAAGAACATCTCGTTAGCTTTCCAACGCTTCGAACGGGGGTCAAAACCGACTTACGGTTCATGAGATATGAATTTCCGAAGTTTTCCGACAATTACACAAAACCAGAAAAATCAGCAATGCAGCCCTGCGGGTTCTACTGGTGCAGCTGCTATTTTTCGGCGTTTTCGTCCGAAAACCTGACCGATTCACATAATTCCTTCGAAACAAACACATGTTAATATCACATAAATACATACGGACATATTAGAATCAAGAAATACGCGATTACTCGACATTTAGTTTTCACTAAAACGCATACTCTTCGAAACCTAAAAATGTCATTTCTCCAAATATCAACCGATTCCAACGAAACGAGTTTCTATAATCTCGGCCTCACCTCACTCGACTAATCTACGCAATTTGTTTCGAATTTCATCCGTGAAAACATCTTTTACGACCGATTATGTCATTTTCAACCTAAAACTCATATTTCTCTAAACAACCAAAACAATCGGAAACAATCATACATAATCGTATACAAAGTTAGAATAATGATATTTCACACCCTTACCCGAGTGTAGAAACGATCGGAAGTCGATTCGGGTGAAAATTCCTCTTTTCCTTCTCTTTCTCTTCTCCTCCTTTTCTTTCTCTCCTATTTCCTTCCCTTTCTCTTACTATCTCTCTATATATATATAGTTTTCTCTCTTTTTCCTTCCTTTCTAATTCTATCCCTTCTATTTCTTTTCTCACAAACACAAAAATATTTACTTAACATAAATATCCCAAAATATCTATTAACTCATTAATTGAATACTATTTAAGGTGAAAAGTCTAAAATACCCTCTATTCCAATTTTCCCTGCAAACTCTCAAAAACGGTAAAAATGCTTAATATGAAAACATAACATATTAAAACACCAATTTCACAAATAACATAATCATTGTCAAATTAAAGTAAAATACTCCACAAAATAATATAATTAACACCACAAATAGAGATAATTAAAATCGGGTCGTTACAATGCTTATATTGATTGTATATATATACAACACAAACAATCCTTTATAAAAGTTTGTGGGGTGAAGAAATGGGCCAGCCATTTGATCCAATAAATTTGTTTTTAAAGTTTGTATAAATTTAATTCTATATAAATTTCAAAATAAAAAATTAATTAATAATTTACTAATAATGAAAAAAATATGAATAATAAAAAATTAATAAATCGTATGCCACATCATCAAAAATCGTCACCTCAGATGCCACGTCATTTATTTCTAACGCCGTTATCAATATTTGACGGAAAATACTAATTTGATTCTGTTAGATAACGTAAGTGCTCTGGACTGGGCCGAGGCTGCCCTACAGTCGAGCAGACCCAACCCATACAGCCTGGGGAAGCCCAATAAGGCCCTTCTGCAAGACACGTGACTGCCACGTGCAAGCCACAGTTTCGCCGGGCACTTAAGATGTGTCGGGCACTTGGGACAATCGGGGAGGAATTTCGGCTGAGAGGTTACTCCTCGACAGTCTAGCTTCTCCCCGCGAGAATGCTGCATATCACTCCTCGACGACCATGGCTCCTCCCCGCGAGGCCATGTCCGTTCCACGGGCATCGTCCCTCCTCGACGCATATGGCTCCTCCCTGCGAGGAGTATGCAGGATTCACATCTCCTCGACCACACGAGGCTCCTCCCCCGCGAGGAGCACCCAACGGTCCACTCCGCGTGGACACGTTCCAAGTAACCTCCCACTTCCGAAAGATTCGGTCTGCCCTACTTCTGGAAATCTAGGAGCAGTTACTCTAGGGTGAAGATCACGTGCTGGTCTTCACTACTACACGTAAGCCCTGGTAGTTGCTTGGAGTGGGCCTAGTTGATCCAGCCCACTGCAGGTAACCGTTGGCCCCGCGCTGGGGGCTCTCTATAAATACCCTCTCATTTGAGAGGGTCAGGTTAGACACTTTTTTCCTACCATTCGCACTTTCTGTACTTGCTGATATTCTGTACACTCTCTCACTTGAGCGTCGGAGTACCTTGCAGGTACACCCACCCCCCCCCCCCCCCAAGCCGTCTCTCATCACCACCGGAGCTGCCGTTCCAGACGCCGTTGGCCACTATCACTGTCTGATCCCGGTACGATCAGTGGCGCCGTCTGTGGGAAATAGAAGCTTCCCCATTTTTTTGTTCGATAAACCAAAGCTTTCTCCGTTCAACAACCATCATGGCCAACCCGTCGGCGAATCAAGCTCTAGACAACGTTATTGCGCAGCTTAGCACCGGCAACCACGTCGACAACAACTCTGCCCGACCTGTCGCGGAGAACGACGTCAGAGATGGACTCACCGCTTCTCCATCTTCCGAAGAAGTGGAGTACGAGACAGCTCACCAGGACGGACAGGAAACCGTCCTCCAGCCCGTTTTCCAGCCCGTGGACACGCCGCCAAATGCGGATCCGAGCACTGCTGCCCTGTTTGCATTGGTCAATCAGACCAACCAGATGATCTTCAACTAGAATATCAGGATCGAGGCGCTGGAGAAAAGTCGTGGTCGGTCTTCCCCGCGAAGGCACCGACCACCACCATTTCCAAGACGTTCACTGTCCCCGGAGATGTCTCGCAGCCCCTCCCCGGCTCCCAGGGGTCGCAGACCACGCTTGGAGCGTACTCAGCCGGAGCATCCTCAGAAACGCCACCGCTCCCCGCCACCAAAGTGACCAGTTCGCTCCTCGAAAAATAAAAGGAGCAGGCCGGACGCCGAGGAGCCCAGAGGCCGCCCGAAGGACCACTCCCCGAGGAGTCACCATGTTCATGGACGACACTCCCCCTTTGTGTCTCCGGGTGCCAGCGAGGATGACGATTACCGGACCCCTCTGGCCAGGCACATCACGGACGCCCCTATTCCTAAGGGCCTGGAGAGGCCCCCGTCCTTGGGGACATATGACGGGACATCCGATCCTGATGACCATGTCGAGAGTTTTGAAGCTCTGCTCGATTTTAGGAATGTCTCTGGCGCTATCAAATGCCGGTTATTCCCTACGACTCTTCGGAAAGGGGCCATGGCTTGGTACAAAAACCTAGCATCTGAGTCAATCACGTCATGGAGAGTCCCGAGGGAGCGTTTCAGAAAACATTTTACGGCCTCTCGTCGACATCCGAAGACGATAGCCTCCCTGGAAGCCATCTTCCAGGGCAAGGACGAACCCCTCCGGAGCTACATAGAGAGGTTCAACAAAGAGGCTGTCGAAATCCACGTGACCGATCACATCAAAATGTATCTCATCATCAAGGGTTTGCGGATAGGATCTAAGTTCGCAGAATCCGTCGGGTTGCACCGTCCCCGCAGCTTTGAAGGCCTCCTCGAGAGGGCTCAGTCGCATATTGAGTTCGACGAAGCTGAGGCTGCACAAATTGCCCTCTATTCGAGGCGCAGAGAAGGCCCCCGCGGCAACAAGGAAGAAGACTCCCCTCCACCCAGGCGAGGTGGAGACAGAAGAAGAGAAGACTCCCCTCCACCCAGGCGAGGCGGGGAAAGAAAGAAAGAAACCCGGACCAAAGAGCCCTGCGAATCACGGGGACCGTCTGGCCTTTTCAAAGATTACACACCGCTGAACGTGTCCCGCTCGCGTATTTTCAGCGACTGTGCCAATTCGGAGTTCGTCAAAGGGGGAATCCGCTTCCCGAAACCCGCGGCTTCCAAACCAAATGCTGACAAGTCCAAGTATTGCCGGTTCCATCGCAGTCACGGGCACGTTACTGAAGATTGCGTCCACCTTAAGGACGCAATCGAGACGCTGATTAAAGAAGGGTACCTGAAGAAGTACGCCAAGCAGCAAGAGGCCCCCCGCCCCAGCGGCCAGGAGGCTCAGAATGTCGAGAAGTCAACCCCCTCTCCTAACAACGGATCGCTGCAAGTCGCGTTGAGCATCATGCGACCTGAAGACTTTGGGTTTTCAGGAGAACTCGACAGCCCTGAAGTCGTCCGAGACATGTGGAAGAACTTCCCGGCAGAGGACTCGATAAGTGCCCGAAGCACCTGGGAGTCTTTCCCCCAACCCCTGGTCATATCGGGCGGAGCCCCTGACCGTCTGACCGTGGGGTCGATAAAGAGGAAGTTCGACGAGCTGAAAGCAACAACCCCTCGAGCCCCTACCCTCGAGAGAGTTAAAGTAAGATCAAATCTGATTACCTTCTACCTCGAGGAACTTCCCGGCGGGGCACCGAACGCTAACATTCCCCTCCTGATCCGGGCACAGATGGCCAACTTTGACGTCCACAGAATTTTAGTCGACCAGGGGAGCTCGGTGGACATCATGTACGTCCACCTTTTCAAGACCCTCCAGCTGACCAAGCAACATTTGTCCCCGTACGTAGGATCAGACCTACAGGGCTTCAACGGCGCGACCACCCGACCGTGGGGTTTCGTGGAATTGATGATCACCTTCGGGATTGAGGAAACTGCCAGACAGGTGAAGACGCGTTTCTTGGTGGTGGACTGCCTGTCCCTCTACAACTGTATAATGGGGAGGACCACGTTGGCGGAACTGGCGGCCGTACCATCAGTGGTCCACCTGGAGATGAAATACTACACGAAGCGCGGACGTGTGGTCACTCTCCACGGAGACATCAACGCGGCCAGAAGATGTTTCGACGCAGCCATCAGAGGTCTGAGTGTCGTTGGTGGCATCAAATCTAAGACTCAGGCCGAAACACCCCCAGACATCGTGCAGGCTCCACTCCCGCCGGTCAGCGCGGTCGACCTTGACAGCAGATTTCTCGGGGAACAGGAAGAAGCTGCAGGTGAGGACCTCCCAGTTGAAGTCAACAGGCATCCTCTCCACCCAACGCGCCCCATCCCAGATGGAGATTTCGATCTGGTTCCTCTCGGCGACAGCCCCGACCCAAGCGTGAAGATTGGCTCTGGACTCCCCGACCTGGCAAAGAGGCAACTGAAGGCATGCCTCCGAGAAAATGCAGATCTGTTCGCCTGGAGTGCTGCAGAGATGCCCGGACTAGACCTTGGAGTAGCTTGTCATCAGCTGGCTATAGATTCGGCCGCTAGGGCTGTAGCTCAACATAGGCGTAGGCAGTCTCCGGAAAAAATGGAGGCTGTTGAAAAAGCTGTAAAAGACCTCCTAGAGGCAAACTTTATTTCTGAGGCCAAGTACACAACTTGGCTTTCAAATGTTGTACTCGTTAAGAAAAATAATAGAAAATGGAGGATGTGCATTGACTACACGGATCTTAACCGGGCATGCCCGAAAGACTCTTATCCCTTACCTAACATCGACCAACTAGTCGATAATTCTGCAGGATGTAAATTACTATCCTTTATGGATGCCTATTCGGGGTACAACTAAATCCCCATGGACGAGGCCGACAAGCAGCATACCGCTTTCATGACCGAGTCGGACAACTACTACTATAACGTAATGCCCTTCGGCTTGAAAAATGCTGGCGCCACCTACCAACGGATGATGAACAAGGTCTTCCGGGCAGACATCGGCGACGTACTCGAGGTTTACATGGACGACATGATCGTCAAATCTGCGGAAGAAGTCGACCATGCCGCTCACCTCCAGAAAGTGTTCGACACGGCGAGGAAATGTCGCATGAGGTTCAACCCCGACAAGTGCACCTTCGGTGTTCGCGCGGGGAAGTTCCTCGGCTTCTACCTCACTGAGAGGGGCATCGAGGCGAACCCCGACAAATGTAGGGCATTCTCCGAAATCCCTACCCCGAACTCAAAGAAGTCAATCCAGTCACTCAACGGGATGCTGACTGCTCTCTCCCGTTTCGTGGCCAAATCTGCTCAGTACGCACTCCCCTTTTTCAAGCTTCTCCGGCAGAAGGTGACTTTTGAATGGAGTGAAGAATGCGAACAAGCCCTCCTCCATCTAAAACAAGTCTTATCACAACCCCCGGTCTTGTCCCGACCAGACACCGGGGAGACACTTTTCTTATACCTAGCCGTCACCGGCGAAGCGGTGAGTGCTGTCCTTATACGGGAGACCCCCGACGGACAGAAACCGATTTATTTCACGAGCAGAGCCCTCCAGGGCCCCGAGCTCAGATACCAACAGATTGAAAAGGTCGCCTTGGCCCTCGTATCTGCAGCCAGAAGATTACGTCATTACTTCCTGGCCCACACGATCGTAGTAAGGACAGAGCAGCCCGTCAGACAGCTCCTCAGTCGACCAGATATGGCGGGGAGAATGCTCCGGTGGTCTCTCGAGCTATCCGAGTTCTACCTTCGATACAAAGGAAGCAAAGCCTTGAAAGCCCAAGTACTGGCCGACTTCGTAGGGGAAATGACCGTCCCTGAATCCTCGACCGGTGGCTCCCAGAAATGGACGATTTACGTCGACGGGGCCTCCAGTGCAAAAGGTAGCGGAGCGGGCATTATCCTCGAAAACGAGCAGGGCATCCTGATAGAGGTCTCCCTCGAACTGTCCTTCAAGACATCGAATAACCAAGCCGAATATGAGGCCTTCCTCGCGGGACTTTGACTTGCGGAAGACCTTGGCGCAAAAGAAGTCAAAATCTTTACAGACTCCCAGCTCGTGGCATCGCAGGTTTGGGGAGAATTCCAGGCCAAAAACGATAGTCTCATCGAGTACCTAACCTTGGTGCTAGAAAAGTTGAAGAAATTTGTCTCCGCAGAGGTGGTTCACATCCCGCGCGAGCACAACACTCTAGCAGACGTGCTCTCCAAGCTTGCGAGCACTAAGAAAAAAGGAGGGAACAAATCAGTTATCCAGGAGATACTGACCCAGCCGAGCATAAACAAAACCGCACCGACCGCAGAGGTCAACGCAATCGGGGACGCAAACTGTTGGATGACCCCGGTTTACGAATACTTGAAGATAGGCAAACTGCCCGACGATCCTAAAGAAGCAGGGATAGTCAAAAGGCGGGCATGTGCGTATACCGTCGTCGAGGGTAAGCTATACCGTCGAGGATTCTCCATTCCCTTACTCCGGTGTGTCGAAGAAGGCAAAGTCTCGAGGATCCTCCAAGAGGTCCACGAAGGGATCAGCGCCCAGCACCTCGGCGGAAGGTCCCTAGCCCGAAAAGCACTCCGAGCAGGGTATTATTGGCCCACTATGCAATATGATGCAAAGGAGCACGTTAAGAAGTGTGACCGCTGCCAAAGACACGGAGACATGCACCTCGCTCCTCTAAACGAGCTTAAGTCATTGTCGTCCCCGTGGCCATTTGCGTGGTGGGGAATGGATATCCTCGGACCTTTCGTCATAGGGTCGTACCAAAACAAGTACCTCATCGTCGGGGTGGATTACTTCACGAAGTGGATTGAGGCCGAGGCGCTGGCCAAGATCACTGCTTTCAACATACTCCGTTTCTACAAAAGAAACATCCTCGCCCGATTCGGGGTGCCCCAAGCCATTGTCACGGACAACGGGACACAGTTCACCGACAGGAACTTCCAAGACTTCGTCGCCAAACTCGGCACAAAACAGCACTTCACGTCGGTCGAACACCCTCAAACCAACGGGCAGACCGAAGTAGCGAACAGAGTGATACTCCGGGGACTGAAGCGACGACTCGGCGAGGCCAAACAACGGTGGGTCGAGGAGTTGCACAGCGTCCTCTGGGCGTATCGAACAACCCCATACTCCACGACCGGGGAGACCCCGTTTCGCCTAACGTACGGGACCGAAGCGGTTATCCCCGTGGAGATCAGGGAACCTTCGAGGAGGACAGAGGCTCCCTTCGACGACGAAACAAACAACGAAGCCCTGCGAGAGGAACTCGACCTTGTCGAAGAGATAAGGACCGACGCTTCCCTCCGAGAAGCCTCTTTAAAACAGAAAATAACTCTGCGTTATAACGACAAAGTTATCAAACGAGACTTCCAAGTAGGCAGTCTTGTCTTACGAAGGAATCAAAAAGATTCACGCGAAGAAAAGCTCGCCGTAAACTGGGAGGGCCCATACCGCGTCATCGGAAATACGGGAACGGGTGCCTATTACCTCGAGAACCTCCACGGTGAACAACTTGCTCGACCATGGAATGCTGAGAAGCTCAAGCAATAATACAGTTAGACACTGTCCGCGACAGTACAACGTCGCGACCACGGGGGCGTGCAACGGTACATGTGCGACACCTCTATATAACACACGACGGCCAAAAACCACGAAGTGTGTACGTGAGACTTTTTGGCCTGACGAGGAGGCCTCAATCGAGCTCCGTCGTCGACGTACCAATTAGGCAGAACACCCAGATCGCGATGGGAAGTTCACTCCACGGAGCTAAGACCTCTACCGACGTCTTGGCCCCGTTGAAGGTCGGGGAGCAACCCCCGACCAATCGACTAGCTCTCTCTGTAGTCGAGGATCTTCAAAGTCGAGCAAACCCCCAAGGCGCCAGCTATCTCAACTACTTAGGCAAAAATAAGTAACGTATAAAATATCACACACAAGCAAAATCAATAAAGAGGCATAGCGAAGTATGAAAATCGGGCAAAGCCCTTAGTACAAATGTTACAAATATAAGCTCACAAGCCGGGCAAAAATAACCATTGTGCTAATATTACATCAAGTAAGCCCACAAGCCGGGCAAAAACAACAAAATGGCACGCAGGCCAAGCAAACTATATCCCTACTCTGCGGCAGTCTCAGCGGCGTCCGGCCCACCTCCCTCGTTGGCGTCTCCTCCTTGTTCGGGCGACACTATCCGGCCATCGATCACCTCGAAGTCAGCATCTGCCCCATCGGTCACCAGGTCGGGGTTTAGGACCCGAAGCTGCGCCACCGCATTCCGGAACCCTATTCCCGCAGTTTCAAGAGCATCATCCTCGGCTAGCCGGAGATCCTGCTCGAGTTTCTTGAGTTGGGCCACCAGCGCTGCTCGAGTGGTTAGGAGCCTGTCCTCTTCGGTTTCGCCTTCAGCTGGCCACACAGCATCCTCTAACTCGGCGACCCGCTCCTTGAGCCGCTTCTCCTCTGCCTCCATCTCGGCGATTTGGGCCAGGTGGCCTCTCTCTGCTTCCTCGACTTCCTTCAGCTTGGTCTCAGCCCGCTGCTGCTGCTCGCTTTGTTCTTTGTTCAGGTCCCTGCATTCCTTCAACTCTTTGCGCAGGTCGAGCATCTCAGCATCCAATTTCTCGAGCTTTTCTTTCAGTCGAGAAAGTTCAGTAGCGGGGTGAGTCTCATCGTTCAGGACAATGGCAGTCGAGCAAAGCCGCATGACTGTAGACAGGTCCTCGAAGATCGTTTTCCTCCTCGCTTCTGCGGCGGCCCCCAGCGCAGCTTGGACTTCAGAGGGAGGGACGCGAGGATAGATGACTTCGGAGAAGAAGCAGGGCTTTTGGTGGCATGGTGGGAGATCAAAGCTGGAAGGAGGCGGGGGACTGTCTTTATTGCCCAGGTCGACGATCTCTGCTTTCGAAACCCGTTGTCGTTTTGGCGTCCCTTGAGCACCCGGAGACTGGATCCCAGCATGAGGTGTCCTCCTGTCCGAAATCCCCGACACGGTCGTAGCCGGCTGAGATTGGCTGGAACCCTCGGGCATCGCGGCGGAGGAAACACCCTCAGGCACGACCCCAGAAGGAGTAACGTCTTGACCCTTTGAACGAGATGCCTCTCCCCGGGCCTGCTCTTCCCGAGCCCTTTTCGCCTTCAACTTTTTGAGTCTCTCCTCGGCTCTGGCCATTTTTCCTGTAAAAAGGAAAGAAAACATTAGTAAGGCAAGGCATACATACGCGAGGAAGGATAAGATCGTGGACGTTTTCACCACCTAATAACTCGACTTCTTCTTCGTCGGAGAAGGTTTCGAGCAGAACACGGGTATTGATCAAACGACGTTGTTTCTTCACCTGCCCGTCTGCTCCCGTTATAGGCTGGCCGTCCAGTGTTTCATGCTGAGCCTCGTTGAAGCTCTCGACGAACGCGACGATCTTGTCATAAGCTGCTCGGTCGTCGACGTCCAGCTGATTATGTATCACCTTGTATTTGTCAACCCCCTTTTTGAAGTATTCCTCCGTCCAGTAAAGGGGGAACCTCGGCTCCAGAACCTCCTCGGAGACGCCGTCGACCTCCCGGGTAACTTTCCGGTACAATGAGTGTATAGCCCCGAGGGTGACCGGCTTCACGAAATAGTAGCGGAACTTGAAGTCCCGGACGGAATCTAAATACATATGGAACAGAGCTTTGCTCTGCTTGAAGGACACCCATCCGTGTCGTCCACCGGCCGACGGCCTTTGAAGGTGGAATATCCGGAAGAAGAGGGACACTGTCGGAACGATCTTTA
This sequence comes from Lathyrus tuberosus, assembly GCA_022829125.1. NCBI lineage: Eukaryota > Viridiplantae > Streptophyta > Magnoliopsida > Fabales > Fabaceae > Lathyrus > Lathyrus tuberosus. The sequence goes on along the minus strand of JALAZF010000289.1, from coordinate 6,364,793 downwards.
AGTACTTACATATGAGCTCAAAGGCCCGGATGAAGGCCAGCGAGTTCGGGTGAATCTGCAAAGGGGCCAACTTCAACCAGGCGAAGATCCCCTCTTGTAAGTCCGTGAAGGGCAGCCTCCACCCCGCCTTGTCGAACATGAATTCATATAACGGGATGCGCATTCCCCAGTAAGGTAAACATATCCGATGATGCTCCTCTGGGCGGAAAACCTTCCAGGATTTGTCGGACCCGATGAGCCTGTGCTCGACGGTGCAGAACGCGTCATCCACGTCTTTGTAGACGAAGATAGACGACATATCCAGGGCTTCTTCGCAGACCCACTCCTCGAGCGGGTGCTCCTGTGCGAAAGCCATGTGAGCCATAGGGGATTCGGGTTGGTCGTCTTCTTCGAAAGATCCTACGGCCACCTTCGCAGCTAAATTGTCCATTTACCTAAAAAGCAGAAGGAAACGGTGAATTCGATGGGTCATATCAAATTCACCCCTCCACCGCTGTTCAAGCGAACGGGCGAGGAAGGGGCAAGGCTCTCTCGGTTCCCCGACATAACCGGCTGAGGATCAACATGTTCACCGGGGAACTCATCGCCTCCCCAGAAGATTTTGCCCCCGTGTTCCCGTGACGCTAACGAAAAGAGTAATTATTGGGGACCCCGAGACATTCAACGTGTCCCCAACATGTTCATCCCTGGTCCCCGAAATATTCAACAAAAGCGGGTGAAATCCTTAGCACCCCTCCTTTCAACAACTAAAGATTCCCGCGACATGCCAATAACCCTTAAGTCATTGCTCTGACACCTCAGAGCAACGACTTGGGGGCTCCTGTTCTGGACTGGGCCGAGGCTGCCCTACAGTCGAGCAGGCCCAACCCATACAGCCTGGGGAAGCCCAATAAGGCCCTTCTGCAAGACACGTGACTGCCACGTGCAAGCCACAGTTTCGCCGGGCACTTAAGATGTGTCGGGCACTTGGGACAATCGGGGAGGACGTCCGGCTGAGTGGTTACTCCTGGACAGTCTAGCTTCTCCCCGCGAGAATGCTACATATCACTCCTCGACGACCATGGCTCCTCCCCGCGAGGTCATGTCCGTTCCACGGGCATCGTCCCTCCTCGACGTATATGGCTCCTCCCCGCAAGGAGTATGCAGGATTCACATCTCCTCGACCACACGAGGCTCCTCCCCTGCGAGGAGCACCCAACGGTCCACTCCGCGTGGACACGTTCCAAGTAACCTCCCACTTCCGAAAGATTCGGTCTGCCCTACTTCCGGAAATCTAGGAGCAGTTACTCTAGGGCGAAGACCACGTGCTGGTCTTCACTACTACACGTAAGCCCTAGCAGTTGCTTGGAGTGGGCCTAGTTGATCCAGCCCACTGCAGGTAACCGTTGGCCCCGCGCTGGGGGCTCTCTATAAATACCCTCTCATTTGAGAGGGTCAGGTTAGACACTTTTTCCTACCATTCGCACTTTCAGTATTTGCTGATATTCTGTACACTCTCTCACTTGAGCGTCGGAGTACCTTGCAGGTACACCCCCCTCCCCCCCCCCCCCCCCCCCCCCGCCGTCTCTCATCATCACCGGAGCTGCCGTTCCAGACGCCGTTGGCCACTATCACTGTCTGATCCCGGTACGATCAGTAAGGGACCAGATTGGAACTTTTAAAAGAAAGAGGATTAAATTGGACCCACCCCTATAGTTAAAGGACCAAAAAGGGTATTAAGCCATATAAATATAAAAATTTGGAATTTAGAAACATTTTCACTTGAAATTGTGAGAAGACTGAGAAGCGGCTACGAGGAATCCCAAGGGAGAGCTATAGGAAGGAAAAGCTATATTTCACCAAGAACTCTGCAATTTCAAGGTAAGGGGGAAAATTAGCTTCTTATGGGTTGTTTAGGCATGCAGGATAGTGAGGGTTCCTTACCCTCCTATCAGCACCTTGAGATTTATGTTGCTTTCTAATTTTCACTAATTTATACGATTTGTGTAAATTTGCTAAATAAGTTTTGGGCAAAACCTTATTGGTGCGAATGTTGGAATTGATTTTTTTTATGATTGCTTTGAGACCCAAAAAAGGATTTGGGATATACCTTTTTTTGTGATTACAAACCTTTTGTTTATGATGATGATATTGTATGAGTTTTGTGTTGTGCTATGTGATTAACCCTGTAGAGTTGGGATTTTGCCCCGGGAATTCGAACGACTTTGCTTGTGTCATTTAGTTTCCCAATTTTGTGATGTTGCTAGAGTGTGTTCTGTTTCCCAAAACTTCCCAAAATCAATCTATTTTCCAAATTTTCCCAAATGCAGCAAAACCTTTTTTTAAATGCGACATTTTACATGAAAAATAAGATTTTTTACAAAAAGCTAAAATTTACAACTTTTGAAAAAAAAATAAAAAATTGGATTTTTCAGAGAGATCGAGTTGGATAAGCATTTAAGGACGGTTGAGACACAAATAAGTGAGTTTTAAATCTGTTCAATAGGGCGAGAAACCCAGAAAATCCGCAGGTAGATTTATAAGGGGATTGGTTGCCTTATTTCAGGCATATCTTGGGTTTCGGGACTCGTATTGAGACGTGGTTCAAAGCATTGAAAAGATAACGCGGTAATATTTATTTTGAAGTATAGAAATTGGGTCTAAGGGTGCTAAATAGTAGCAGTTTACTGGTTTTTATACCATAGGCGTAGTCAATATTAGTCCTGCGTTGGTCATCATGGTTCAAGCATAAATTGAGTTACGTAAGTCCTTTCAGGATACCTTCACTTGCATTAGAAAGAAGGTTTAATGATCATTTAAACTGGAAAGTTTCATAATTTTCTCATGAGTTTACAATTTTTTGCATCATTTTGAAGTTAGGAAAAACATTCTACCCGATGCAGGTACCTGCTCTTATTGTTTGATTAAACTGAACATATTGATATATTAAGTCCTGAAATAAAAATCATTTTTTTTTAAATAGACTCTCTAAGCTTTTCATAACATATTCATTTTCTTGATTTTGACTCCGTTTGATATTTTAAAAAACTATTTGAATATGATGTGTGACTAATGGGAAGCATGATTTGGGATTGTTTGATGAGTTTTGAATTGCTATTGAGTAGTCTTGACCTATTTAGAGTTGTGAGAATGTAATCTATAGTTTGATATGTTCTAGGGTTTCCTTTGAGCAACTCTGATAAATTTTAGAGTTATGTTAATAAGTTTAAGAGATGGATTTGTTACCTTAGACTTGCTAGAGTTACTCTTTGAGTAAGTCTAATATGTTTTAGAGTTGTGTTGGTTTGCCTTGGTGTTAAGGGTTACTACCATGTTGATGGTCTGACATAAGTAATAATAATAGTGAGCTACTATATTGATGAGTTTTTGAGAATTTTGAGAATTATGAGTTTTTGAAAAATTTTAAGAAATTATGAGTTTTTGAGAATTTTGAGAAATTATGATTTTTTTAAGAATTTTTAGAATTATGAGTTTTTTTTTTTTTTGAGAATTTGAAGAATTATAAATTTTTGAGACATTTTGAGCCCCCTGAGTAATTTGAAAAATTGAGAATTTTGGGTGATAACATAACTATATCTTTTTTATAAGAGATAGTTAAAATTGTTCTCAAAACATATTTTTGAGCATAGTAATCCAAGAGGGATTACAGTTAGGCCTTTATTAGCGTTTTGAGTATAGTAATCCAGATAGGGATTACACTGAGGAATTTATTGGCGATTTGAGAATAGTAATGCAAAGAGGGATTACAATGATGACCTGTGTATGGAGAATTATATGTTCAAGAGACATTTTTGTATTATTCATAGCATGCATTTATTTATTTCAGAGATAGGTAAGACTTCGGTCCGGTGATGGCCTAGTTCAGAGAGGAACTATGGCGATCTCACGTTTAGAGAGGGAGATAGTTCAGAGAGGGATTGGATACATGGGAAAATGAGTAACATACCTCTGATCCCAGTGACTTTGGTACCATATGCATTTGAGAAGGAGTTGGTGGCATTAGCAATACATTGCATTGTTAGTTATTTTTATTGTGTTTTGAGTGTGATTGAGATGTTGTATAATTCATTGTTATTATCCTGTTTTGCTGAATTTTGCTATTAACATTTGTAAGATGTATTCTCACCCCGAGTTTTTTGTTGTGGCATATGTGCTCTTCGGATGTACAATCAATCAGGTACAGGAGTAGCCGCTTGAGTTAGAGAATGGCGTCGATTCCTCTTCATCATTTGTCATTGGATCTTAGAGAAGTCGCTCTGATATGTAGTACTGGGGATGTGATGTCATTTATTATTTGTGTATTGTTTTATTTATGTTGGAGTTTTTGGTTGTTGAGACTTTTATGTCGAGCTTGTTTATTTTTGATACTTACTTTTACATGACTATTTCGTATTTGATGTTTTATGTTATGGTGAAGCATGCGTGGCACTCTAATTGTGGATTTTAATTTGGATTATTCTATTAAACATTGAGTCGAGGATTAGGGTGTTAAATGATTATGGGCGGATTTCTTGGAATCTTAGATGGAGGAGATCATTCTTCGTTCACGAAGAACCTCTAGTTGATGAGTTCTTCTCGACTCTCCAGGAGGTCCACATAAGTGCGAAGAGTGATAAGTGGATTTGGAGACACGTTACTAATAGTTTTTCTCTGTGGCGTCTACTTATCCAGTCCTTTTTTTTTGAGATTTTCTTTTCTTAAGGTCATTAGGTTAAGTTCAAGGGTAGTTATGTAATTATCTGGCATGCAGTAGTGTGGTATACCTGTTTTGGTTTATAACAATAAAAAATATTTCGTAAGAAAATTAACAAATATGAAAGAGATTGAGGATAAGAGTATTTTTGACTTGGAGTTGATTTCTTAATAATCCACTTTGAACTATTACTCCTTCTCCAATTGGCTTTAATATCCTATATCTAAATCAAATATAGAGGATCAAGAGTTTTGACATGTTGGTTAATTTGGTGTTTGAGATCTAGCCTGATTTGCGTTGAGGGGTGCTCTATTATGCTTTGTTGTGTGGATTGTTCTTATGGTATTTGATTGAATTTTTGTTTTAGTTTTCCTTTTTTTGTATTTTTTTTATAAGCAATTCATTAATAGGAGATTAATGGAATCTCAAACCAAAACACGCTCCTCTAAACACAAGGAGACTAATTACAAATAGTCGAATGGGAACTTATGCCATTCGTAAAGCCTACACTTCCTACTTTCATCTTGACCTAAGATCAACCAATTCCACGAGACAATTTTGACATCGCTAACAATGTCGTCTACACTATACAAGGCATCATTGAACATAATGTTATTTCTAGATCTCCAAAGGATCCAACAAGTAATAAACCAAATGGCGTTTACCTTGCCCGATTTACTACGACCTTTGAGTTTTGCATTCCAATCCTGCAAATGGAGCCGACACGAAACAACCAAAATTCTACTAATGCCAACCCAGTTACAGATTTTATTCCAAACCAACGAGGAGAAACTACAGGAAAAGAAGAGATGGGAATTGACCTCGGAATAACGGAAACAGAACGCACAAGCCTTGTCATGCTCAGAAGTTAATACTCCTATTTTCTCCAGATTGTGTCTAGTAGGGAGTCTGTCGAGGATCAATCTCCACCCGAAGATATGAATTTTCGCCCGCATCGCAGAGTTCCAAAGAAACTCCAGAGGTTCTGCAATTTCAGGATCAAGATCAAGAAGATTGAACGAGTTCAAGAGGAGATAGAAAGATTTAACCGAAAACTCATTTAATTCGTAGAGAGACCAAATCCATTTATTGAGCACATCTCTAAGTGGCGATAAGTCTTCCAGCATACTGGTAAGGTTTCTCAGTTCCTCTTCAGTTTCTGGTGTGTGCTCACTGACCGCCATGTCTTAGATCCTCCACTGCCAGATATTTCCATCCCAATCTCCCATCTGCTTCACAGACGCAAATGGATTACTGATTCGATCGAACAAGAGAGGAAATTTCAGTTTCAAGGCAGCGTTTCCTGTCTAGACAGACTGCCAAAACGTCACATTATCCCCTTCCCCCATTGAACAGACGAGGAATTTGCTGAAGTTTTCTAACTGACCAACTACAGAATTAGACATTATATCCTTCATCCAGGCTGAATCGGAATTCGAACGTCCCTCTCCCTCAAAATTCTGAACTTTCAAACTCAAATTACCATACCTTCGCTCAAGAGTTTTCTCCAGATTTCATTGCCACCTGTCAAGAATCTTCAAAGCCATTTCGCAAGAAGAGCTCTATTAAACCGACCAATATGTTTGATGCCTAGCCCTCCATACTCCTTCGGTTTACAGATGGTACTCCAGGAAATCCAAGAAATGAACTTATTATTAGAGACTCCAGCCCACAAGAACCGTCGCTGAATTCCAATAATTTCGTTTACAACCTTCACAGGAGCTTTGAAGAAAGCCAAGTTATGGATGGGCATATTGAACAACACAGAGTTGATAAGGGAAACTCTTCCGCCAATCGACAGAGTTCTCCCCTTCTAGCAAGAAAGTCTGTTCCTAATGCAGGATATTTTCGGTTTCCAGAAGGAGAGACGCCAGTGTTTGCCGCCAACAGAAATGCCCAGGAATTTTAGAGGCAATCTTCCCGTTTTGCAGTTTAAGAATGCCTCAACAGTTAAGAGGAATTCAGGATCTGTGCCTATTCCAAATAAGCAGCTTTTGTGGAAGTTAATTTTGAGGCCAGACATCAATTCGAAGTCACGCAGGATTGCTTTGAATGCCCAAATATTAGATACAGGACCATCCCCTATAAGGAGGGTGTCGTCTGCGAACTGAAGAATCCCAACAGAAGGAGAATCTCTAATCTTGAACACAAAAAGCAAGTCTTTGGAAATGGCAGATTTGGTTAAGCTTGCTAAACCCTCTGCAACAATAGTGAACAAGAAAGGAGCCAAAGGGTCGCCTGTTTCAAACCCCTACTCGCCTTGAAATCTTTCGACGGACTCCCATTAATAAGAATAGACAAGTAACTATTAAAAACAGACCCTCGTATCCATTTAAGCTAGTTTGATTCGAATCCCATCTTCACCAACATGTCTTCGAGGTATGACCATTTCACATAGTCGTAGGCCTTAGCGAAATCAACTTTGAAAAACAGGCAATCCTTCTTGAATTTTTTGGCATAATCAGCAACTTCATTAGCCAACAGAATTCCATCAAAAATCTGCCGACCCGGAACGAAAGCAGTTTGGGAACTGCTAATGAGCTTGTGAATTATCTTGCCCAGCCTTCTTGCAAGCATCTTCGAAATGACTTTGAGCACGCAACTAACCAAACTTATAGGTCTGTAATCCTCAAAGTATTGAGGGTTTTCAAGTTTTGGAACCAGGGTGATGAAGGAAGAAGCAAAGACTTTAGGAAGTATACCGGTTCTAAAGAATTCCAATATACAATTTGAGAAGTCATCACCAATTATATCCCAACAAGACTTTAGGAACTTGAAGTTAAAACCATCGACCCCAGGGCACTTATTACCATCACAACCGAACACTGCTTCTTTCACATCTGACTTTACAAACTCAGAATCAAGGAACTTACGATCTTCTTCATCCAAACAGGGAATATGCTCCAAATTGCTCCTAACATTAAACAGATTCTGGTGATTAAATCTTTCTTTGAAATACTTAACAGCTTCAGCCTTTAACTCCTCAGGTTTGACAACCAAGTAATCTTCCACTTTAAGAGCTGAGATCTGATTCGAACGGTTCCTCACTTTAAGTGAATTATTGAAGAATTTGGTGTTTAAGTCACCATCTTGAATCCATTTCACACGGGACTTCTGAGCTATCATGTTCTCTTTAAGTCTTAACTTTGCCCAAAGCTCCTCTTGGATATTCAAACTGTCACCACCAGCTTCTGCATCTTGACTGCAATTAGAGTCCAACTCCAAAATGTTTAACTTCTGAACATTATCTTTAATAGCTAGATCCAGCCATCCAAACACTTCAACATTCCAGCGTTTTAGGTCAGATTTGAGAGCACTAAACTTCTTGATCAGAATAGAAGAACAAGAGCTTATGAATTGGTAAGAATTCCAAACTTGTTTGACAAAAGGCAAGAACTCCTTGTGAGATAACCAACAGTTAAAAGTCCTAAAAGGCTTAGGACCCCAATTCACTATATTTGATTTCAACCACACCGGACGATGGTTCGAAATATCTTTATCTCCAACTTCATGATTCTTCAGAGATAACAAAGAGATAGCTTGGTCATCCACAAGAATTCTGTCGAGCCTGCTTTTACTCCTACTGTTAGAATTAAACCAAGTAAAGGTGTTTCCAACCACCGGGAGGTCAATCAGCTTCATCTCCTCAATAACTTGACACTATTGGAATTACTAATACCTTTCCTTTCGTGGCGGTTTTTAACTGCGTTAAAGTCCCCACCTACAATCCAACCATTACCAAGGAACCTCCTATTGACTTCAATAATGTCCCTCCACAACCTCCTCTTGTCATTGATACCACACAGCGAATAAATATTAAGAACTGTCAGCCTATGGTTATTCCAAGGGAAGTGAATACCCAGGAAGCCATTACCTCTGAAACTAGAACTAGCTGATAAAGTTCCAGAGTTCCACATTGTGACTAATCCTCCAGATCTTCCAGTAGAATTCATACCAGGCCACTCAATCTCTTGATCCTCCATAAGCTATGAACCAGATTAGAATTAAGGTCAGTGACTTTAGTTTCTTGAATAAGACATAGGTCAGCATTTCCTCTGAGAATAGTCTGAGATATTCTCCTTCTCTTCAAGGAACTGCAGCTCCCACAAACATTGTAGGTGACAATATTCATAGTCCAACAGTAGCTACATTCTTCTTGCCTAACCTTGCTAATTTATCTTCTGAATCAAGCTTCCTCAAAACAATATCCAACTCACTATCTTCAAAATCACCAGTAATACCCAAGCTTTTTAGGGATCTATGAACTTTGGGAGGTACTTCATCTAGCATTTTCCAGCATCTCAGATTCCCTCGAGCCACATCCGTATCAGTGATAAACTCGCAATAAAGGAGAGACGAATTTGAAACGGAATGAGATACTCTTCTTGGATTACGCTTGTTAGCCACCATATCCTGACTTCTATTTGGAAACTGCTCTGGGACCTTCAAGGCAGAGTGCAGGAGAGTAGAAAAGTAAGAAGGGGAGTAAGGAATCTTAATGCAGTCGTAAACCTCATGCAATTATTTTTTCTTTTTCTTCTTATTCCAATTTGAAGGTCCAATAGGCCCACCAGGAGGGCCATATATAGGGTTTGTGGGGCCCGGATCTACTACTAACTCACCCTCGAAGGCCCTATTCAGAACACCTTCTTTGTTGGTGAAATTCTGGTATCAGACGTGTGATGTTAAGGTGCGATGTCACAACAACACACTCTGCACAATGGACAAAATAAAAAGCAGAATAACACACCAAATTGTTCACCCAGTTCAGTCTAACTACCTACGTCTAGGGGCTACCAAGCCAGGGATGAAATTCACTACTTGTAGAATTAAATTACAGACTCAACAACCCAGTTGACAATCTCCTAATCTTAATTCCTACTAGTGACTTTCTATCTAAGAAACCACTTAGATATGAGAATTCTACTCAATCCCTAAAACACTTCAAAGATCACACACTTTGAATATCACTGCTTGATTCTGCTTCACAGCTTTGATCAAGAACAACTCAAAACATCAATACCAATTCACACTCGAATGGTTTACAAAACATACACGAAGACACAATCGACACTCAGTCTTTAGTTCTCTTTCTTCGTTGCTTTTTCTTCAGTACTGGTGCACTTTATATAGCTCTTTGAATTGGACTTGGACCTGCTACAATATCTGACTTGATTTGTTATTTAAAACTGAATCTTCAAAATAGATTTTCTCCTAAAATCTTTTCAAATCTTCAACCTTTTAAATCTCCTACAAATCTGCACCAGATCTCCTATGCAGCAGAAAATATCTATCCCAAGATATTCTCATCCAATGAGACTAACAGCTCTCCACAATTCCAGCTAACACGTAAACCCTAACAACATCACAACCTGATGTTATTAATTCTGCAGATCTAATGTCACAGCATCGCCTGTGACATCAGACATCCAACTTCAGTAACTTAAACACTTAACACAACCCAGTGTTAAGACTCAATGTTGTGACATCACCACCTTGACATCACACAATGAACAACCTTTGTTTTACCAAAATTCCAGCCAATCCAAGAAACCAACAATCTCCCCCTTTGGCTAATTTTGGCTAAAACAATCTCTGCACCTTCAGAGACTTCAGCAGCGGAATAAACTTCAATAATTTTTTGAACCTTCAAGCAGCAGCATTTTCAATACATAAAGACTTCACTCTGCTGCAGCACTATCTTCATCAGCTACTATTAATACTCAACAATGGTGCTCCCCCTTAAACAAGAACCAGCATAACATTTGTTCAGCAGCGCACTCCCCCTCAATTTTTGCACTTCTAACTATAACATCAGCAATCAGCAACAGCAAACATATTCCTTTGACAGCATTTGACATTTATACTCTTGGATACTCTTGGCTACTTCTCCCCCTTTTCAGCCACAATTAGACAACCTGTAGACTCTTTGTATGTAACTTTTTATGGACTCCAATCTGTATACCTTCAGCAGTTGAATCAATTTTCAATAAAGTACACAACTGCACAATACACTCTCCATTACCTTTAATCTTCATAAATGCAAATTCCCAATTTACTTCTTAAACTTTCAAATTGGTTTGCATCTAAGGCTTTAGTGAAAATATCTGCTAACTGCTTATCTGTAGCTACATGTTCTAAGACAACAACTTTGTCTTCAACCAACTCTCTTATAAAATGATGCCTTATATCAATGTGTTTAGTCCTGCTATGCTGAATAGGATTCTTAGAAATATTGATTGCACTCAAATTATCACAGTACAATGTCATGACATCTTGCTTGACATTGTATTCAGTCAGCATTTGCTTCATCCAAACAAGTTGAGAACAACTACTTCCTGCTGCTATGTATTCAGCCTCAGCAGTAGAGAGAGACACACAGTTCTGCTTCTTGCTAAACCATGATATCAGATTATTCCCCAAGAAGAAACACCCTCCTGACGTTCTTTTCCTATCATCTGCACTTCCAGCCCAGTCAGCATCACAATATCCCCTTAACTCAGTCCCAGATCCATGACTATATAGCATCCCATAGTCACTGGTCCCATTAACATATTTCAAGATCCTTTTCACTTGATTCAAGTGACTGGCCTTAGGTTCAGATTGATATTTGGCACAAACTCCAACAGCAAAAGCAATGTCACGTCTGCTAGCTGTGAGATACAATAAACTCCCAATCATGCTTCTATATAAACTTTGATCCACACTGACACCATGTTCATCCTTGGATAATTTTAGATGAGTAGGAGCAGGAGTCCTCTTATGATTAGCATTCTCCAAACCAAACTTCTTCACTATGTTCTTTGCATACTTGCTCTGTGAAATAAATATGGAGTCCTCCATTTGTCTAACTTGTAGGCTAAGAAAATAGTTTAGCTCACCAACAAGACTCATTTCAAATTCAGACTACATCTGTTCAACAAACTGTTTAACCATCGTATCCGACATCCCACCAAATACTATGTCATCAACATAGATTTGAGCTACCATCAGTTTCCCTTCTTCCTCTTTAACAAACAAGGTCTTGTCAATCCCTCCTTTTCTATAGCCATTCACAACCAGGAACTCAGTAAGTCTTTCATACCAAGCTCTTGGTGCTTGCTTCAAACCATATAGAGCTTTCCAAAGTTTGTACACATGGTCAGGAAATGTTGGATCAATAAATCCTTTTGGTTGATCAACATACACTTCTTCATTCAAGTAGCCGTTTAAGAAGGCACTTTTAACATCCATCTGAAAGAGCTTGAATTTGAAATTACAAGCCACACCTAAGAGCAATCTAATAGACTCCAGCCTTGCCACAGGAGCAAAGGTTTCATCATAATCTATTCCTTCAACCTGAGCGTATCCCTGAGCAACAAGTCTGGCCTTGTTTCTGGTGACCACTCCTTGTTCATCAGATTTATTCTTGTAGACCCACTTGGTGCCAATCACATTCACTTCATCAGGCCTAGGAACAAGCTCCCATACTTCATTTCTCTTGAACTGCTCCAGCTCTTCATGCATTGTATTTATCCAAAACACATCAGTCAATGCTTCCTTGACATTCTTTGGCTCAATTTTGGAGACAAAACATGAACTTGATATAACATCTCTTGACCTAGTCCTTACGCCAGAGTTTGGATCACCTATAATGAGTTCCTTTGGGTGGTCCTTCTGCACTCTGATGGAGGGATCCTTATGAGGTTGTTCAGCTTCAGGCTCAGCAGCAGCAACACTAGGAGCTAGGCTTCTGTCTTCAGCTTCTGGTGCAACTTCACCAGCTGATATCTCAACAACATCTGGGACATCATCATCTTCCTGCTTGTCACTGTCATCAATCACCACATTGATTGACTCCATCATCACCTTGGTTCTAGAGTTGAACACCCTATATGCCCTGCTGTTAGTAGAGTATCCCAAAAATATTCCTTCATCACTTTTGGAATCCAATTTTCTTCTCTGCTCTTTATCAGCCAGAATATAACATCTACTTCCAAAAACATGGAAGTACTTAACATTAGGTTTTCTTCCCTTCCATAATTCATACAGAGTGGATGAAGTGCCTCTTCTCAGGGTAACCCTGTTGTGAATGTAGCAGGCAGTGTTCATGGCTTCAGCCCAGAAATGATAAGGAAGTTTCTTGGCATGAATCATTGCTCTAGCAGACTCTTGGATAGTTTTGTTCTTCCTCTCAACAACTCCATTTTGCTGAGGAGTACTAGGCGATGAAAACTCATGACTTATACCTTCAGCAGAGCAAAATTCTTCAAACTTGCTATTCTCAAACTCTCTTCCATGATCACTTCTTATTCTGATAACCTTACTCTCCTTTTCTCTTTGGAGTCTTTGGCAGAGCTCTTTAAAGACATCAAACACCTCTGATTTGTCTTTGATGAAGTTCACCCAGGTGTATCTTGAATAGTCATCCACAACTACATAAGCATATTTCTTTCCACCCAGACTTTCCACCTGCATAGGTCTCATCAAGTCCATACAAAGTAGTTCCAATACCTTGGAGGTGGTGGCAAGTTGAAGCTTCGGATGAGACATTTTTGTCTGCTTCCCTTTTTTACAGTCTCCACACACCTTTCCTTCCTCAATACTAAGTTTGGGAATTCCTCTGACTGCTTCTAAGGAGATGATTCTCTTCATTCCCTTTAGGTGAAGATGTCCCAACTTCTGATGCCAGATTTTGACATCATCTTCTTTAGCAAGCACACAAGTGGAAGAATTGGAGTTTTGAGGCACCCAAAGATAACAATTGTCCTTAGACCTGGCTCCCTTCATAATGACTTCTCCTTTATCATCTTTGACAATACATTCAGACTTTGTGAAGTCTACTTTGAATCCTTGATCACAAAGTTGACTAATGCTAATCAAATTTGCTGTTAGTCCTTTAACAAGAAGAACATCCTCCAGTCTGGGAGCACTAGCACAATTTAGTTTAGCAATCCCCTTGATTTCTCCTTTGACCCCATCACCAAATGTAACATAGCCAGAAGACTGAAGTTTCACATCTACCAACAAATTCTTTACTCCAGTCATGTGCCTTGAACACCCACTGTCAAAGTACCAGTCTTCTTTGGTAGAAACCCTTAAGGAAGTGTGAGCTATCAAGCTGGTAACCTTAACTTTAGGGACCCATTGCTTCACCACCTTGTGCCTGACCTCTTTCTGTCTGGGTTGAGGAGCAGAATTTGGATAACCATGGAGCTTGAAGCACGAGGACTGCATATGTCCAAACCTGCCACAATAGAAGCATCTGACTCTGTCATCTCTAAAGTGGTTAAATCTTCTTCCACCTTGATGATAATGCTGTGGCTGCCACCCATAATGCTGTCTCCTTCTTCCATAGTTGGATTGTCTTCTTCTGTACTGAGGATGCTGTCTCCTAGGCTGTCTCCTATGGTGATGAGGCTTTCTTCTTCCATAGTAATGAGGCACAACATTGTTGTATTCATATCCATACCAGTTACTCTGATGAAACCTGTTCTGATTAGACCTAACAGCCTCCATGCTCTTGTGATATTGAGGAGACATATACTAACTAGCTCCTTGGGGCTGCATCTTCCTCTGATGAAGACACAATCGACACTCAGTCTTTAGCTCTCTTTCTTCGTTGCTTTTTCTTCAGTACTGGTGCGCTTTATATAGCTCTTTGAATTGGACTTGGACCTGCTACAATATCTGACTTGATTTGTTATTTAAAACTGAATCTTCAAAACAGATTTTCTCCTAAAATCTTTTCAAATCTTCAACCTTTTAAATCTCCTACAAATCTGCACCAGATCTCCTATGCATCGGAAAATATCTATCCCAAGATATTCTCATCCAATGAGACTAACAGCTCTCCACAATTCCAGCTAACACGCAAACCCTAACAACATCACAACCTGGTGTTATTAATTCTGCAGATCTAATGTCACAGCATCACCTGTGACATCAGACATCCAACTTCAGTAACTTAAACACTTAACACAACCCAGTGTTAAGACTCAATGTTGTGACATCACCACCTTGACATCACACAATGAACAACCTTTGTTTTACCAAAATTCCAGCCAATCCAAGAAACCAACAGTTGGTTAACAAGTTTGGTTCAAATACAACCAGATGCTCAGCAGCTTCAATAACTTCCTGACTAACCCTTTTTTCACCTAAATCGATTTGACCTACTGAGGCTCCTCGACTGACAGAAGCTTGCTCCAAACTAGGCTCAGAAGTTTGGTTTACTTCTAGATCACTGGGTCTACCCCCAATAGACCCTAAGTCAGGACTTTCACCAACTAGGGAAACATTATCAGAAAAGTTGCAATCGCCTACTGAAACATGGGGGGAATGAGAAGGAAAACCCTGAGAAGGCTTCGTTTTCGAGACGTTCAATTCCACTCTATCTTCCCCATCGTCTGTTTCCCACATGCCCTCAACATCAGATGGGAGGGAAGATTCATACTCCTCAGAATCAATCACCTCATCGTCTTCATCCTCCAGCTTGTAATCTTCTCGACCGATTGACAGGTCTTCAGATAAATAAAGAACATAGTTGGAATTGAGAACTTTCACATGTTCCTTAAAGTTCAATATGACATCCTTGTTAGTTTTGATAAGGAGTCTGGCAACATCTAAATGGGACTTGCACCTTGTGTTCTCGTCGCACTTGATAAAAGAACCCAGATTGAGAGTAATCGTCCTGAAGTTGGAATCACTCCAAGCATAACCAGGTAAACCATAGCATTTTACCCAAACTATTCTATCTTTGTCAATCAACTCTGGAGACCAATGTCTAACTTCCTTGAACCATACCTCCAGCCACTCTTTATTCTCCTTCAAAAATTCTTCAATGTCACCTCCCACCGAGTCTTCCAACAGGCAAAGCGAAGCACCCAGAGGAGTGACTTTGATATTAAAGTGGCCTTCTTCATTGAAAATCCTCTGCATATTAAAAGCGTTACCTTCCTCCATAACTTCGCCCACTCTAGAATGCTTAAACCTGTCCACTACACCCTCATCCACCTCAAGAGACAAAACCTTAGGATCACCACCTTATCTATCTTCAATACTCGGGGAGTTTACCACCACATTAGGGTAGGATTTTCCAGAAACGAACCGGTTCTCCTTCCTATTTCCGATCTGCATTGAATAGTTATTCTTCTTCTGGAGCTCACGATCCCGATTAGATTGGTTATTCCCTAATCCGAATCTGGGAATGTTAACATAAATTTTCCTACCTTCAAGCGTAATGCTATCTAAATTACAAGCCAAAGTTCGAGGGTTATGAACTTTCCTAAACTTTGCGAAACCGAAACGTTTTCCGCACTTATCCCTCCTAGCAGAAATGAATACCTCAGATATAACTCCGTATGCTTTGAACACCTCGAATAAGTCCCTAGCGTTGAACTTATCAGGGAACTCAGAAACGAAGAATGAGGTCGTGATCTCGCCAGGAGCAGCTCCATTGCCCTTGTTTTCCTTCCACACTGAAAATCCACTGCTGGTACTCTTCTTAGGATTCCTATTCACCCTCACCCACGCCATGAGATCAAAGAAAACAGAAGAAACGGTTTAACAACTCATAGTTCAACCCAGAGGAACTAAGATGATACCAAGGCCCCTAAGCTCGAAAGCTAGGAATTTAAGCCGAAAATATCACAATAGCAACACCAGGGACAGAACAATGAAAAAGAAAACTACAACCACAATCGCAGACAAGGAAACGAAAGACGGAAGAAAACACGAATCGCAGAAGAAGGTTATGGTGGAAGTTCAACAGACGAAAATGAAATTCTAGAGAGAAGAAGGAGTTTCTCTCTCTTCATCATATCCATTCGTGCCTTGTTGTTCCTATTTGTGCTTTCTTGGGGTTTTTTCATCCTTAATTATTAATACTAATTATTTTACGTTAAAAAAAAGCATTTATTATATTATTCTATTTTTTATTTCTAATATTTTGTGATATGTCATTCAAAAAATATTTAACATTATACATAAAATTTAATTTAGTAATACTGATACACTACAAGAAAATTGGCAAATTGCGAGGGTTCATTTAGACAAATTGCGACGGTTCTTTACGACGGTTAGAACCGTCGCAATTTGCATGTTACCACGGTTTCAGCACTGTCGCGGAAACGTGCTTCGCGAGGCAATATTTCGACAGTTGTGAAAAGCGTCATACAAACCGTCGTAATTTGCACGACAGGTATCTAACTGGCGTAAACTCCATATTGTGATGTTTTCCAACCGACTTAACTTGCTTACTGATTTTGGTATTAATTGTTGTTTGCGACGGTTACAACTGTCGTAATTTTCCGTTTGATACATGTTTATATCATTGATTGCGACGGTTATAACTGTCGTAACTTTCCTAATATTTGTTGTTTTTATTGTTGATTACAACGGTTACAACTGTCACAACTTTTCGTTTGATTCATGTTTATATCGCTGATTGTGACCGTTATAACTGTCGTAACTTTCCTAATGATTTTTGTTTTTATTGTTGATTACGACGGTTACCAACCGTCATAACTTTGTGTATAGTTTATTTTATTTATATTTTTTTATTTTAATTAATATCTATTAAAATATTTTTAAATATAATCTTATTTTTTTCGATATTATTTATTTTCTTTAAATTATTTCCACAAAAATATTTTTATTTATGGTATTATTTTTTTAATAGTTCTTTATTTTTTATATAATTTTTTATATTACTTTTTAAAGTAGTAAAATTAAATCCAATCATAAACATGTAATATCCATAATCATAATCATGTCATGTCATATCCATAAAACATCTAATATCCATAATCATAATATCCTAATCTTATAATAATAAGCACCATAATGCCAAAAATACATAAAAAAAAAAAGTTCATAAGAACGTCTACCATCACCAGGTAGCTAAAAAAGTACATAGAAAAACATATCAAAGTCTAATTTGTCCCTCTTGATGATCCATTATATGTAATTCGGTACCTAGACTCTGAAGAACGTCTACCATCAGTAGGTGACTCCAATCCCTGAAAAAAAAGTATTAAACTTAGAAGAACGTCTTCCACTTGAATTAACCATCAATCTTAAACTTATATTTTTTAAAGTTAATAATAGATTTCATGAAAATCATACCTGTCTTCTACTAGAATTTTGCATTTGCATTAAGAATTTAATTTCATCTTTCCTAGTATTGTCCCTTTCCTTTATGAATGTGATTGCCTCCATCAAGTCATCAATTTTTGAATTCTGTTCTTTAAGCGCATTAATTTCTTCTTGCATTTTCTTTATTTTTTCATTTTCTTCAAAAGAAGACGACGATCTCGTAGATCTATTAATCTAAGATGGCGTAACTCCAAGTCCCATACTACGAACATATCCAGGATATTCTTTTCCAAATACTTTCTGAAATGCCTCATTTTCAGACACGGAATCCTTAATTGTAGTTTGTAATTTTTCCTGCACATACAAAAGAGTAAATTAAGCTATTGTTTATATAACATGGATCATGATGCAACAAACTTAATATCTTAAAAACATTATTGAAAAAATATTTGCATATCTTAATATCTTTTTCGGATGTCTGTATGTTCAGCATATTACTAAATAGTAAGGTACTTTCTTTCTAAACATAAACTAAATTCTTAGTATTAACAGGACATATGTGAACTTTCGTTCACTCTAATTATATATACAATGATTAACCTTCTTCAATCCACAAATCCAACAAACACATCACCAATTTCAGTCTTTGTTCTACATCTCATGGAATTATCAGGAAGAGCAACTTCAATTAATATAAGTGTGAGAATGTAATGAAAGTTACATTGTGGTGACAGTGTTAAGAGCAGCTTCATAGAAACATTACTTTGTGGTGACTGTGTTACTGATAGATGACATGTTCGTAATATTAAAAGTTAACTTAGTTATTAAAAAATCATCTTTCTGTCTTGTATTATTACTTTAACATCATGATGATGTCATCATCTTTTACTCCTGATTCTTGAGATATATGAGCAGTAAGACTTTTTATAATATATTTATTAATTTTAGTGTAGTTTCAACAGATTGACCTTGTTGGTGACACCACATAGTTTATTTCTTTTCCTTTGTTGTGACTTCTCTTCCATGCTGATAATCACTATGTTCGTTAATGACAGCAACCGGGAAACTCGGGAAAGCATTTCGAGTAAACCTTTCAGCAGGTAAGAGAAATTATGTATTTTCCCTTTTTGTACGTTGTCTACTAAAACCTTTATTTATTCTTCATGTTTGTTGTTTTATCCTTTTGCAGGAGCTGGTGCTTCCTGTGGACTGTGGATATTTAGTAGATCCTTGTTTTCTTGTGCAGACTATATTCTTACACTGGATGCCAATATATTATAGAAGGAATTAGCAAATATGTTTGTCTTCTCATCCTAATTGCTTGCACTTGATGAATGCTTTTGGTTTGTACAATAATCTCCAATTACTATCATATTTTCTGACATTCTTGAGTATGCATTAAAACAAATGCTCATTCATAAGTTTGAAATGGATCCTCTCCAGCAAGTTAAAGAGAGAATAAATTTTGATGAGAAAAAAAGTAAGAGAGAGATGAAGAGTTTATTATGAGATGTAAAGAGTATGGAATTGATGTAAAAGATCCAGCCCCTTCATAAGCTAAGCAGAGCCAGTTAGCTAAGACTTTGGTTTAGGTGCCGTGTACCTTAAGTGACTGCAGAAATAAAACTACAAAGGTCCTGTGTGTGACAAGATCATTGTCAAGTGTCGTTTCTTTTGTCTGAATAGAAGTAGAAACTAGCTTATTAATAGGAGGGATATTGCACTAGTGCAGATATATAAAATTACATCCGATTTTTATACATTTAACACCCGTTTCTGGAGGGTGTCAATTCAACGGGTGAGAAATGTCTGACACATTTACACCCGTTTTTAAACGGGTGTAAATTTGATGTTATATTACACTCTTTTTTTTGGAAATCGGGTGTAAATTGTTACATATATACATTTATAGATGGTATATTACACCTTTTTTTTTGTTTAAAACGGATGTATATATATTCAACTTTACACCCTAATTTATAGAAAACGGGTGTAAATATGTAAATAATAGCATTTCAATCAAACAAATTTACACCCTATTTCTTAAAAATCGGATATAAAATGAGCAGTGATTACTATAGAGGGTGGCAAACTTACACCCTCTTTTCTTTAAATAGGGTGTAAAATTTACACCCGATTTCATCATTGTTGTTGGCATTTTTAAATCCTGTATACTTTAATTAAATAGAATGTTTGTATTAGTTTCATAATTATGTTATATTTAATTAGATTTAGAACCTATTTTATTTAATCAAATATTTTGTATACCACTTAACATTCAATAAACAAAAAATACAACCAAAACAACCATCCTAACATCATGTATATATGTCTTATCAAATCATATTATCTAATAGCATAAAACAACCATCCTAACATCATTATACATATATAAGTCTTATCAATCATATTATCTAATAGCATAAAGTCATACAACTAAAGCATATTAACAAAAACTATCTATATATAATTTTCCTCCTTCGCTTTGGTTTTGGCAATATTTGTACGTCTTGTTTGTCCTCATGCTCTTTGTCCTCATGCTCTTCAGCCATTTGCATTTGCTCTTCAGCCTTTTGGTCATCAACATTTTGATCTTCAATCATTTCCAAAAAACATTTAGCCCAAAGTTGTCGCACATGATCAATCGTCTCTTTTTCATATGACGAAGTGTCGGTGAATATCTACAAGTTTACATATAATAAGTTAAAATACTACATGTTTTTCATTAAATACATGCAATACAACAATATTTTAACTAATCCTACCTCGTTGAATCTTTCAACAATAGAAGCTTCAACGATGTCAAACATAGTCTTCATGACGTAGTATCCACATGCCCATCCGTTATCTTGACGATGTACCTACATATATATGAAATCTTAGTTATAATAAAGACACCATGAAGTGTGACACAGCAAAACATCCACCTTACATGCTACAATCCAATAAAAACACAATAAAATCTTAGTTGTATATAACTATAAAACGTTACTGTTCCGGTTCAGAGACTCGGTGGTTGAACCGTTGAAACGCAAGGGTCGGAATCAGAGAATGTCGTCAACTACTAACGCAAAGAAACGACTTCTTCGTTAGCACTTAAACTTGTTTTTAGTATTTTAATTTTAGCAAATAATGTTTGCTAATTTTATGTAATATTAATACTTGCATTAATTAATTGATATATTAATATTATTATTAATTAATTTAGTTGAAAATGTGTAGTGTTTCATGAAATTGAATTCAGAGTTGGCACGTAGAAAGAAACCTAGGCAGGTGTATGTTTCACAGATTACTGAGTCTGCTATAATAACTGTTTTGGTTATGAATAGTCTGGATCTATGTCTAGGCATTCAATACTCTATGATATTCATGTGATGAAAAAGAGTGTAATGTTATCATTTCTTCGTTTTGAAATTCTAAACTCCAGTTATGGAGAAATAAGTTGCATTTTATGTAACTCAATCAGTCTTAACTATAATCAATGCATATATTCCTCTTGTAGATAATATGTCACCATTCTAATCCTATAGCCCTACTTCACCGATCATTCAACTAGCCAATGTTTTCTCAGTTTTCTTTTATATCTATATATATTGGGATATTTGTGCCTGAGCCTATATACATCTGTTACCTATTCAAACTACGAATTTAGTACTACAAATTCAGCAGAAATATGGGTAGTACAGAACATTAACCATTAACCATTAAATATGAGTGGTACAGGACATTAACCATTAAGTATGCAGCTATTGCAAAACACATTGCAGCAGAACTATGGGTAGTACAAAACAACTCACTTACCTTGACAATCTTCCAATTAGGCTTCTTATTTTTAATTCCTCTTAATAGATGATATCCTTCTACAGCTCTGATAAAAGAAATTGCAACAGAAGTAAGTTATAAATATAAAGTTAAAAGGTACAAAAATTAAGTATAAATGAAATCTCTTGATTTAGGCTTCTTACCCCTCAAGTATGATCTTAATATTTTTCTTGGGAGGTTTGTTTAATGAACAAAACCAAAAGATATCATTATCTTTAGGACAAATTACAAACAGCTGCCAATGATTCCTGTAGTTTCAAAACAAAAGTGTTAGAATAACTAAAATTCAAATATTACATAATAACATAATAATAATGTATAAAACCTTCAAGGAAACATGTACTTACCGATTTAACAAGGGCCCTAAGTAACACTTTTTTTATTCGCCATCCAGCTTATTTTGTATGTATGATTGGATTACTTCGGCCGATCTAGTAGAAGTTAGCGTCCTATGTGGATCAAGAAAACCAAATAGTTCACTGACATTCTTGGAGATGCGATGTAGATATTTGTTGGTTGCGGTATAGGGCAAGCAAACAAAAAGATTTGGAAGTATTTTTCCGGGAACTATCGTGTCCACAGAGATCGGTGCTACTGAACTGCCATTCGACAATTTAATTGTTAATGAGTTTTGGTTTAAATGGTTTGAATTAAATACGGAAAAGTAAATATGAACATAAAAAGAGTACATTCTTTGAAGAGAAGAAACCTATCAAGCATGAATATACACTACTCAGAACAAACGTAAACCTATCGATCGGTCGCATTCAACATACAATACTCATCAAAATTATCATGTATCGCTCACAACAGTGTCCATCTCTGGCACACTGAGCTGAGAGAGCAACCGTATCACTCTCGTCGTCACTCTCGCGCACGACGCCTCGAAACACGGAAGACATTAAGTTCCGACACCATAAAGATTATTATCTAAATCAATCTCTAGCATCTAGACAATAGATATCCATCCTTAATCAAGATTCGTGATGTTTATCTCTAACACAACACAAATCCAAACATAAATGCAAAAAGATCAAGGAAGACATCGATAATGATTTGTAAAGCATATATATTATATAACCATGATCAATACATGTACATAGGTTTAGAGTAACAATACAAACATAACCCAACAAATTGAGAAATACATAGAGAATAAATGGAGAAAAACCAAACATTTCATGAGTTGTCGGCTCCGATTGATGAAGGATTCGACTCCGGATCATCCTAATGCATGCTCCAATGTGTTTTCTAGCCTAATTCTACTCAAAAAATGCTATTGGATGGATTTGGAACCAAAAATATCAAAACTCATCCCTAAAAATTGTGTTTTTGAGCCTTTAATGGAGTTTCTGTCCGCCCAGTTTTACCCGGCGGAATTTAGGGCGCCCAGCGACGAAAGGCGGTTTATTTTTGCAAGTTCCAGTGCTGTGACACTGCTCCGCTTTCTGAGTTTCGCCCGGCGGAATTTTGGCTTCGCCCGGCGCTTTTGAAGTTCCGCCCGGCGGAATTTTCGCCCGGCGCAGCAGGGGCGAATCACACCAGAAAATTCTGCACTGTTTTATTCGTAACTTTTGAATCGTAACTTCGATTTACGCACGGTTTGAAGCGCTGGAAAGCTTATTCAATGCTCTTTACAACAATGGCAAAATCCCATTGCTGGAACACCTGCAAAAATAAATGAAAATCAATTAAACTCAATGATATTTACACGATACGCAATATATACACTAAAACGTAAAGTAAACGTAATTACGAACAAAGCTGGGTTTATTCGTATGATATTTAACAAAAAGTATCAATAAGTGCAACAAAACTTATATACAAAAATAGGTACATTTTGCACTTATCAAACTCTCCCCAACTTACATAATTGTTTGTCCTCAAACAAAAATCAAGCGACTCAAAGAAACAAAAGCAATAACCAAAGAATTACGAATCAACAGGTTTTGGAAAACGGAAAACAAATGTATGGTTCAAATGAATATGGTACACACAAAGTAAATACTTACCACTAAACCACAACGATAACATAGTCACGAAACAAATGCAAAATACAAAAATCATGCCAAAAATTCTAAAACAACACAAGTTCCAATGTGAATCACACCTAGCAAAAACAATCATCGGTAGATGAAAAACACACAATAAGATACTTTACACTCACACAACACTCATGCAAACAAAAGACTAAATTATGCATACATCCACAAATTCACATTGAAAATACAAAGGCAAGAATCACAAGGACTTCCATGGTTGTAACGTGGTCGGGTAAACAAACAAGGGGCAATTTCTCAAGGTAATTGAAACAAAAACTTGCCTAAACCTAAGGGAGTGAAAACTCACAAAGATTCACACACAAAATTTCAACCAACTTCTTCCACAATCCCAAGTGCTACACAACACACAATACTTATTTAGCACAATTATTAAAACTCTTTTTGTTTCCTTTTTCAAGGATTTTTCTTTTTCTTCCTTTTTCACCTTTTTCTTTTCTTTTCTTTGCCATATATTTTTCTTTTTTCTTCTTTTCTTTTTCAATCCTCATAGAATACAACCAATGAGTACACAATCATTCTCTCCCCAACTTGAATTCAACCGCACTATCATGTGAATACTCTCTACTTTCTAAGGCAAGGAAAAAACTCATACAACAACACAAAGATGAGGGTTCAAGAAAAAATAATCAATCAAAATCCATACAAAAAGTAAATTTGAAACTCATAGACAAGCATCAAACTCAAACAACATGGATAATGACCAAAGGCTCAAACGGGTTACAAATGATCACACACTTACAAGGTGAATTGACTATTTGGCTAGGGTGGTTATGCTCAAAATGAAACAATTGCCTTGATCCTTTTCATGCATTCATATACACAACACAAACAACAGATTCAACATAATAAAATCCAGTTAGAACAAGAATGTTGGAACTCCGAGCATATATGAACAATGGAAGGCTTCCTCACAAAAAGGTTGGGAACTAAAGTGATTCACAACAAGAACAAGTATACAAAAGAATGAATGGCATGAAAGTTTGTAAAATGCCTAAGTAACATGAATATGCTAAAGTAAAGAAAGCGATAAATACATACCTCAGACGTGTACAAAACTTAACAAAATCATTACCATACATCCGCAAGTTGAAACGAACCAACTTGGAAAATCACCAAAGCATCCTCAAATAAGTAAATCAAAATTTGCGAGCAAACAACAACCAAAAACATTAGAAATGAAAAACAATAAAAACATGCTTGTTTTACGTCGTAAGCTCGACGCCTTTACGGTGCTTAATTAGAAACTTCCTCTCTTCATGTCGTGGTGATGTCTCACCGCGCAACCAAAAGCAAGCGTCCTAACCAAACACTTGAACAAACGTTAAAATATACAAGTATCATAATAAACAAGTGAAAATATACAAAATGTACGATATCTACAAAACTCAAAAACAACGAAACTATCGCAATGCAAGAACAATAAAAACCAATCCCCGGCAACGGCGCCATTTTGTTGGTTGCGGTATAGGGCAAGCAAACAAAAAGATTTGGAAGTATTTTTCCGGGAATTATCGTGTCCACAGAGATCGGTGCTACTGAACTGCCATTCGACAATTTAATTGTTAATGAGTTTTAGTTTAAATGGTTTGAATTAAATACGGAAAAGTAAATATGAACATAAAAAGAGTACATTCTTTGAAGAGAAGAAACCTATCAAGCATGAATATACACTACTCAGAACAAACGTAAACCTATCGATCGGTCGCATTCAACATACAATACTCATCAAAATCATCACGTATCGCTCACAACAGTGTCCATCTCTGGCACACTGAGCTGAGAGAGCAACCGTATCACTCTCGTCGTCACTCTCGCGCACGACGCCTCGAAACACGGAAGACATTAAGTTCCGACACCATAAAGATTATTATCTAAATCTATCTCTAGCATCTAGACAATAGATATCCATCCTTAATCAAGATTCGTGATGTTTATCTCTAACACAACACAAATCCAAACATAAATGCAAAAAGATCAAGGAAGACATCAATAATGATTTGTAAAGCATATATATTATACAACCATGATCAATACATGTACATAGGTTTAGAGTAACAATACAAACATAACCCAACAAATAGAGAAATACATAGAGAATAAATGGACAAAAACCAAACATTTCATGAGTTGTCGGCTCCGATTGATGAAGGATTCGACTCCGGATCATCCTAATGCATGCTCCAATGTGTTTTCTAGCCTAATTCTACTCAAAAAATGCTATTGGATGGATTTGGAACCAAAAATATCAAAAACCATCCTTAAAAATTGTGTTTTTGGGCCTTTAATGGAGTTTCTGTCCGCCCAGTTTCGCCCGGCGGAATTTTGGCTTCGCCCGGCGCTTTTGAAGTTTCGCCCGGCGCGGCAGGGGCGAATCACACCAGAAAATTCTGCACTGTTTTATTCGTAACTTTTAAACCGTAACTCCGATTTACGCACGGTTTGAAGCACTGGAAAGCTTATTCAATGCTCTATACAACAATGGCAAAATCTCATTGCTGGAACACCTGCAAAAAAAATGAAAATCAATTAAACTCAATGATATTTACACGATACGCAATATATACACTAAAACGTAAAGTAAACGTAATTACGAACAAAGCGGGGTTTATTCGTATGATATTTAACAAAAAGTATCAATAAGTGCAACAAAACTTATATACAAAAATAAGTACATTTTGCACTTATCAATATCTGAAATGTTGAAACAAATGTTAATCATAAATGATAAATAGAAAACATAATCAAAAATAGAATAAGATACTTACGAACACCACACGGACAAGATTGATGTGGATAGCCATTTAATACCGGCAATTAATTCGTTCAAGTCGAGCCTATCAATAAAAACAGAAAATTCACTTGTTTCGTGAATCACATCTAGTGAGAAGGACTCTTCCTAGAGGTCTACAATCTTTTTTAAGTAATCTTCAGAAGCACCGGTGTTTTTGATAGCATCTTCCGTAATCAAAACCTTAGAGCAACTTCCGTTAGTGCTCGTATCCAGAGATTGCACATTCTGTAATATATTAAACATTAATTAAATTATAAAATTTGTAAAATTTTAATCGATTAATTAAATCAAATTACCCATACCTCTTTTAAAAACACCTCTTTAGTCCTTTTAGGGCAAGGCTCCAATTGCATCTCTTGTAGGAATTTAGCTCTCTCTTCTTGCATCTCCTTTTTCATTTGCTGTTGGAGCTCTAATCTTTGTTGTTGGAGATCTTTTTGTAATTTCTGTTGGAAATCTGCATTCAGTTTTTTCTCCAAGGCTAGAAGATCATCTTGAGAGACACCTCCTGAGGTGGGGCGTGAATTTTTTCCAAAGAATTTCTAAAAGCCCACGCCCCTTGGAGTAGTGCGGATCCGACCAGGGCGTTCATTTGTTCCAAGGGCAACAGTCAATATATCCTCACGTCCTTCAAAAACAATATCACCTTGTGTACTTTTTTCCACTAAGTCGCCCTGAAATGGTAAAACACATATATACTCATGAAATAAAATGATTAATAAGTTATACATATAGATACATATCTTGAACAACTTGCCTTTAAAATAATAATAAATACAATTACAATCGCTTACCTGTATATTGATTATTAGAAGACACAAAAAGACATTTTTGTAATGTGGGAATCAGTTGTACGTTACTTTCCACAAGTGATGAAGTTGTAATACTATAAAATAAAAGTTGTGTCACATTACACTCATATGTAGCCAGGTACCAATTATTAATTGGCAGTATAGGAAGATAATGTTAGCTACTCATATGGAGACATAGTAAGATCATATAAAATCAATCTTAGTTGGCAATGACGTTTAACAACAATTTGGTGTACATGGGCTTCTAAGTTTGTTGAACAATTTGGTGCCTAATCATATAAAATTCAAATTTATAAAGAATATTTTATTACTTACAATCATAGAAGCTACTAAGTTTGTTTCCTCGGATGTAAAATCTCCAGATCGCTTCTGCCGAGCCATCAACCATGCCTCGTATCATTTTATTTCTGGAGGCTCACCTACTAAACTTTCATCACCGTTGGCCTCTTCAATCATTATTTTCCTCCTCTCTTCCATTATGTTTGCCTTAAGCTTTTCGTAACCACCACAAGACAAAATATGAGGATGGATATTCTTTGATGCATGCATCTTTCCTTTTAGCCTTTTCTCCTATTACAAATAAATCTCATTAAATTAAACGTTAAAACCAAATCAATTTAGATAACAAAAATAAATCTATAAATTTAACTAACTTGAAAGTCTTCTTTTTTTCGAGTCTCGACAAACAAATCCCAATCTTCTTGTTTGATGAATGTATACTTTTCAAAGGGCGTTGTATTTCCATCCTTATCGCCTTTACCAAATATATAGACATTTGAGAGCAATGTCTTAAATTGCTTCAACTGTTCCCCCATATAAACAAACCAATGCTTCCTAAATTTATCATCCATGGGGTAAGTGAACTTATCCTACAAAACATAAGAAGTGTTAGAACTTATTCTACAAAACATAAGAAGTGTTAGCAATGAAACAGTTATAGAAAATAAATTATAAAGAATTAATTAAAGTTGCATACCGTAATATCATCCAACATCGTGTCCTTCAAGTTTTCGCTTATCTTTTTCCATTTCTTTTCATTTAAACTAACCTTGCTACGTGCAATGAACGACAAATAATTCTTAAACTTTGCAGCGTACTGACCAATAGATTGGAACGTATCCGGATCAAAATCAATGTGGTATTTCTCACCATCACGGAGTTTCGCAATGAAACGTAGCAATGTTGTCGCACCTTTACTCTTCATTTTTTTTTGGAGAAGAAGTCACGCCTTTAGTCTTGCTTTTTTTTGGAGAAGAGCTAGATGGCTTATCTATGATGTCTGTTTAGAGAGAAAAATTATCAGTCATAATAAAGAAAATATCAGCAGGATCATGTACTACTTTCAACAGTCATTATATTTTTAAAAAATCACCTATAGTCTTATTTTATTTTGGAGAAGAAGTCACGCCTTTAGTCTTCCTTTTTTTTTGGAGAAGAAGAGCTAGATGGTTAATCCGTCTTGTCTGTTCAGAGAGAAAAACAATCAGTCATGACAAAGTTATACTTCCAGTTTAGGTCACATGCTTCAACCAACAAGATATAATTTTTAAAAAAAACAATGGCAAAGTAACTGAAAACTCACGAGCTAAATTCTCCGTATCCTTATCCAACCTCTTAGTGTTCAATGAAGTGCTGCTAGAAGCAGCTTTGTTTGTGGCAGCATTATCTGTATAGAACAACACAACACAATCAACATTCTGCAGAAAAAACTGCTTTTAAAACTACAAAATCCACAAGCACAAAAACCATTCAAACTGCTTTTAAATAGTCACACCTTTGGCCTTCTGTTTATTTGGAAATGTCACACCTTTGGCCTTTTGTTTTTTTTTGGAGAAGAGCTTGATGCTTTACCCATAATGTCTGTTTATAGAGAAAAGAAAATTTATCAGTGAAAATAGATATATGATCATGTTCATGGAACCAATATCGATTTGCGCTAAATTATACTTTTGTTAACTATGGAATTAAAGATAATATGTGATAGGAGTGGCAAAATATTTCCCTACAGCGATCATTAGTGGAAGAAGCCGTGACAGGTCTAATTCGATGAAATAATGTAATACAGCTTTCTTTTCATATAGCGATCTATGTCCTAGCAATATACTCATAACTGTTTAATTTATGTTCTGTCTCTTGTTCTTCTCACTGCAAATTGCTCTGTTGTAAAGTTGTTACCTTCGTGCTTGGCTGCTGTTTATTATTATTTTAGAGGAATATGTAGTGTTGTTATACGAACTCATTTCAGCCGGCAAGAGAATTCCTTCCTATGATCGATGAGGTGAAAATTCTATTTCTAAAACAATAATTGATGACTTGTATTCATTTTATCACAAGCATAAAAGAAATTCATGATGAGATGTTTTCATGCAGGTTTTTAAAACCCTCATCGAGATTACCAAAGATATAGAAGGCGCAAAAGTTGAAAATCACAAGTTTTCCGCTTCTGTACATTACCGTAATGTAGAAGAAAATGTAAGGATTATCAATTTCCCCAACCATGATGACTTGATTATTGATCTCATACAATTTCAAATCTCAGTTGATGTTTTGATTACTTACCCTATTTTGAACCGATTGTAGAATTGGACAATGATCTGTTCTATTCATAATTTTTGAACTTTTCAATTTTTATGAATATATATTGGAGATGATAAAAATGATGAAGATGCATTTAAGGTACTGATTTATGTAGCTTAAATTAACATTTTCTATTTTGTTTCTCTTTAATCTACAAACAGGTTATTATTCTATAATAATTTTTTTAATGTGTTTAGACTCTGAGGGATAGCAGTAATTTTCAAATTCTCAACTAACATTTCAAATACTGACACCATTATTTCTCATAGCTAACAATGTCACACTTCCAAATTCTCAATTAACCAAATCTACACTTGTTGTTTTTATAATTAACTAACTTTTAATTCAAGTTTACACAATTAACACTCTGGTTTAATACCACTAACAGCCATGCTAACATTTGCAGTCTGAATATTTGTGTAACTATCTTGCTGATGAGGGGATCTTCTTTTAATGAAGAGAATCTGCTTAATTCAGTACTACAGGAGATTTTGTTGGAACAATCTAAGAAAATTTCAAAAATTATACGAAAAGAAAGACAGATAAAGCAACCATGTGTGCAGGAATTGCTGAAAATTTCATTATTGCATTGTATAGATCCAACAAAATATAGATAAAATCCAAATGTTATTTGTTAGTTGCTATTATCCTCCAAAATCCCTTCTTGATGATCATAACGTGTGGCATAAACAGCATCAACTTCATTTTCATCATTAAAAGAAGGCCTTCGTGTTGAAAAAGAAGTATTGTTATCAATGTCTAGAGTTGAATCTTCATTTTCATCACTATAATTTATGTTTCTTTGGAGGACAACAGACCACCTACTATTTGAGGGATCCTTTACATAAAATACTTGTATTGCTTGTGCTGCCATGATAAACGGTTCTTCCTTATATCCCACCTTATCTAAGTCCACCAATGTAAATCCTAATTCCTCAGTTTGTACACCATTGTTACTATTAACCCACTTACATTTGAAAATAGGAACTTTAAACTTCACATAATTGAGCTCCCAAATCTCTTCTATAACACCAAAGTAAGCTATGGATGCCAAGATGGGATTTTTATCTTTTGAACTAGAGAAGTGCATTGAAGAAGCCATTACCATTACCCCGCTATTTTGCATGGTACTATTATCATCATGTGATTTTGTACAAAAGGAAAATTTATTTATATCGTACCCACTCCAACATAAGACATTAAAGCTAGGCTCATATGCTAGAAACTTTAATGTATCTGAAGCATTATTATCATTCATAATCTTGGTTTTAAACCATTTTGAGAATGTTCTGTTATGCTCTTTCAACACCCATTTTTCAGACATTCGAGGGTTTTTGGCTTTGACAACGGTTTTATGTGTACTCAAGTATGGCTGAACCTCGTCAGTGTTATTTAATATATACAAATGAGCTTGAAAAACTCCCCCTTCAGCCATATTCTTAATCTTTAGACGTGTACCCTTACCATTACATCTTCCGTCGTGACGAGACTTGGGTAATCCTACAGGTTTTGCATCTGACAAATACTCTGTACAAAACTCAACGGCTTCTTCTGTGATGTACCTTTCAACAATAGACGCCTCAGGACGATAATGATTCTTCACATAGCCTTTCAATATCTTCATGTATCGTTCAAAAGGATACATCCATCTTAAATAAACAGGGCCACACACTTTAATCTCTCTAACTAGTTGGACTATTAAGTGAACCATGATCTCAAAAAATGAAGGAGGAAAAAACATATCCAACTGACACAATATAATAATAGACTCGTTCTCCATCTCATCCAATTTATCAGGGTCAATCACTTTGTTACATATATCATTAAAGAAAAAGCACAATCTAGTTATGGCATGTCGGACATTTTTGGGCAAGATGCCACAAATAGCCACAGGTAGTAGTTGTTGCATCAAAATGTGGCAATCGTGAGATTTTAAGCCAATTAGTTTGAGATCTTTTATTGACACGAGACTTTTGACATTTTAAGAGTAGCCATTTGGCACTTTCACACCACGTAGACACTCACAAAATCTTATTTTCTCTTCTTTTGACAATGTATGGCATGCCGAGGGTAGATACATTTTGTTGCCTCTTGGTTGTGGAGCCAACTCCTCTCTTATTTTCATTTTAACCATATCTAAACGAGAGTTTAAACCATCATTTGTCTTACCTTGAATGTTGAGAAGTGTTCCAATTACACTATCACACACATTTTTCTCCACGTGCATTACATCAATACAATGTCTTACATCAAGACTAGACCAATATGGAAGGTCAAAGAACACTGACTTCTTCTTCCATATATTATTATTCGCAACTTTTTTCTATTTTTTTCCAAAACTAACACTTATGTTCCTCACCCGATGATAGACTTCTTCTCCAGTTAAGGCCTTCGGGGCAACTTCATACTCTTGATATCCATTAAAAGCCTTTTTCAATCTTCGATACGGGTGGTTATGTTTAAGAAATCTTCGATGTCCAAGATAAACAGTCTTCTTTCCCTTCTCCAATTGATGGTAGCAAGTATCTTTTTCACATATAGGACATGCTCTATGCCCCTTAGCTTTATAACCAGACAAGTTACCATAAGCTGGAAAGTCATTGATGGTGCAAAATAACATGGCCCGTAAATTGAAAGTTTCATTTGAAAAACTATCAAACACGTCAACTCCTTCATCCCACAACTTTCTTAAGTCATCAATTAAGGGACTTAGATAGACATCTATGTCATTTCCAGGCTGTTTTGGTCCCGAAATCATCATAGATAACATAACATGTTTCCTCTTCATGCACAACCAAGGAGATAAGTTGTAAATAATCAAGAGAACAGGCCATGAACTATGGTTACTACTTAAACTACCATATGGATTCATGCCATCAGTAGAAAGTCCAATCCTAAGGTTTCGTGGTTCATTGCCGAAGTCTGGAAATAAGGTATCAACCTTCTTCCATTGCAAAGAATCGGCCGGATGCCGAATTTTTCCATCACACTTCCTCTCTTCTGCATGCCATCTAATATTCTTCTCATCATTAAAATTTGCAAACAATCGCTTAAACCTTGGAATAATTGGAAGGTACCATAACACCTTTGCTGGAGGACCCTTTGTGGTTACATCACAACCTTCATCATCACCCTTTTTCTTATATCGTGATGTCATACACTTGGGACACTTTTCCTTCTCTTCATTATCTTTCCAATACATTATGCAATCATTAGGGCATGCGTGTATTTTCTTATACTCTATACCCATCAGATATAATACCTTTTTTGCGTCATACGCACGGCTCGGCAACGTGTTATCATCTGGAAGCATTTCTTTCAACAACCCCAGCATCTGTGTGAAGCTTTTATCAGTCCAATTATTAATAGCTTTCAAATTGAATAATATTAAGACGGCCGACAATCGTTTGAAGTTTTTACAATTTGAATACAAAGGAATTTCATTGTCATTGCGAAGAGTATCATGTATGTGTGCTCGTTGAAAAGACTCTTCTCCAATATCGCGAATCATTTCTTCTAGACAATCACCCATCTCTATATCAAACTCTTCTCTTACGGAGGCCCTTGGCGCATCAGACAATTCACCATGCCATATCCACTTCGTATAATTTTGACAAATTCCATTGACTATTAGATGATCCCATACGATGTTAGCATCTAAAGGTGCAATATTTACACACTTGGCGCACGGACAATGAAATTGTCCATTACTTCTGGGAAGATTAGTCTGGGCAAATGTCAAAAACTCTAACACTCCTTTTTTATACTCTTCAGTTAAGCGATTTTTCTGCATCCAACTACGATCCATAGCTACGAAGAGAAGAGAAGAGAAGAGAAAGAACATAGTTTAAAAAATCTATGAAAACAAGTTGTATAATTGAATAATGCATGTTTCATTATCTAGGAAATTTATTTTTCCTTCTCAACTCATAGGGCTGAGTACTCAATTATGATTTAAAAGAAACCAAGGGACTAATGGATTTTCAAATCAGCCATCTTCAAGTTTAGGTTTGTAGTGATACTCGAATACAATTAAATTCATCAGCACTGTAAATTTATGTATGAAGAAACGCTTCATTTTGTTTGATATTTTGTAGGGTTATGTGGTGCAAAAGTGTCATCCGTAACCTTCAAGACTTTGGTTATATATTTGTCTTACTGTTTATATTATCAGTAACCTTACACAATGTTTTATATATGTTATGTTAGTCTTATCTTTTGTGGTGTTTTATATATTTTTAACATTTATTGATTTTATAGACACTTTATAGTGTTTTGACCTTTTCAGTTTTCATTATATAACATAGTATAATTCATCAAATAAAACAGTTCAGTAAAAAAAATTACTGATTTACATTTACTGATTTTCAATAGTGATATGATTTAACATGTTTGTGTTTTGGTTGAGTTAGGATTCCTTAAAAATGTTATCTTATGAGATAGATTTAAGGTTTACATGATATTCAATAGTAATATGATCTAATTTGCTACACATTCATATAGATAACATTAATATATATTTAAGGTTTACAATGATTTAACATTTAATAATTTTCTATGGTAATATGGTCTAATTTGCTACACATTCATATAGATAACATATTCATGTAGATAACATATAGATAACATTTAATGATTTAACATTAATATATTTGGTCTAATTTACAATGATTTAACATTAATATATATTTAGTAATATGTTATCTTATGAGATAGATTTAAGGTTTACAATGATTTAACATTTATTGATTTTCAAGACACTTTATAGTGTTTTGACCATTTCAGTTTTCATTATATAACACAATTTCAGTTTTCATTATATAACACAGTGTAATTCATCAAATAAAACAGTTCAGTAAAAAAAATTACTTACTAACGGTTTAGTTCGGTTCTAAATAACAGACGGTTTGCCAAACGATTAATTCGGTTCGGTCTATTTTAAATAAATTGTAATAGGTAAACAGCAGCAAAGTAAAGTTAAGGTCAAGACTAGGGATGACTAACCTTGATATATAGCTATCTTTGCAAAAACCAGGATGATATATTGCTTCACTAGTCTTTAGTCTTTGATATATGTCTACAACACCAAGAATTAAGATACATACGTAAATGTTATAACCCTGCAACATGGATGTTGCAAAACTCTGTGGCATGGATGACCATCAATGTAAATGTTTCCACCATGAGAAATCTATATAAAGAAGATATGCAGCAACAAATATAAGTTTTGAGGATAATACCTACTTAGAAGCATTAATCTATTGTACCGTAAAGCAGGCAGCAGATATAGTCTTCTAAATCAGTTGGACATTTTGTTTTTTTTTTTTGATCAAATTGGACATTTTGTTATGATTTGGAAATAACATCTACTTAGTTATTGTTATGACATTACCAGCCGCATTTTCGCCAAATATAAAAGTTTATAGCAAATTTCTCTAACACGAGTCCAACTGCAATTTAAAATCATATTCGGTGCTACATAGAAAGAAATCGATAAAGAAGAAAAATATCAACTTCAAATCTAAACCATTTCAAAAAGCTAAATTTGGTCATTTTCATCTTAAATCAGAATGTGAATAAAGTGGTGAAAAACATGAATCCAAAACTAAGCAAGGTAGCTATCAATCTAGGCATTGCAAAAGGTTAGGTTTCAGGAGATCTTTACCATACACCAGCTGGACTAGCTTGTCCACATCAAGCTTGGAACCTCAACTAGAACCAACCGCCCCTGAAAATTACAAATCACATAGGGATCAAGCAAAAGCCAAAAAAAATTTCTGTAATACCAACAGTTGCATTTTTATACACTACTAACTCTATCATTTCAATTTTAATCAACACGGTTCAGTTCAGGTGTAGCAGTCCATTCTAATCCAGAACATTAGAGAGTAAGCATACATAGTGGTGAAATTTCAAACCACAACACGATTAGTTCAGAACTATCAAAACTCACTCCATAATTCATACATTAAGTGATTGTATAGTATATCCTTAGAAAAACACAATAGTGAAATGGAAGTTGAGCCTAAAAATGTGGTTCAGATAAAATTCAAACCTTAGCCATAAAAGTTTGGGCTCATGTTTCAAGTGTTGCAATGTCTGAAGAGGTTTTTCAAAGGAACCTATTGGTTGAGATTAAGAAGAGTTGTTTATGTCCAAAACACTCTATAGACTTGCTGCAGAGTTTAAGATTTGGCAATATAGTAGTAATCCATGCCATTGTCAAGGAAATTATAGGCTTGGATTAGAAACCTATGACTTTTTTTTAACAAAAGGCAGCTATGTGTTTTTTGAATTTATTTAATCAAAATAAAAAGAAACTGAATTACAAAGTTGGAAAATTAAGCCAAATTCAAAACAAACAAGAGGGCATATACAACAACATATCATATCATATGACAGTCTGAATAATGATGCTCTAAAGACATGAAGGAAGAGTAAAAGAAACTGCAATTGTGACGTCCGCTAAGATTTAAGCATCACTGAAAACATTTCCTGATCAGTCTATATACAATTTATTCACCACAATTAGACACTTAATTTCAAATGTACAATATTACTAGAAGAAAATAGGGTCATTAGCATGGTTTTTTATTTGACATAGAAACAGGGGACACTATATACCCAACGCGAACACGATAAATAATAAACTAGAGCAATTATTTACCTCGAAAGAAATCGTTTCAGCTGGTTCAGCAGCAAAGACGAGATACTAATGTCTTATTAAACGGTTGCCCCTATGTGCACACAAATACCGAAATGTTAAAACAGGATCGACAACAATTAATTTGACAACTTTGACTTACTACACATACAAATAAGAAAGACCTAGAGCTCTGTTATAAAAAAAATCTTATACCATTCATATGTACAATATTACTAGAAGAAAATAGGGTCATTAGCATGGTTTTTTATTTGACATAGAAACAGGGGACACTGTATACCCAACGCGAACATGATAAATAATAAACTAGAGCAATTATTTACCTCGAAAGAAATCGTTTCAGCTGGTTCAGCAGCAAAGACGAGATACTAATGTCTTATCAAACAGTTGCCATATGTGCACACAAATACCGAAACGTTAAAACAGGACCAACATGCAACAATTATTTTGACAACATTGACTTACAACACATACAAGGAAAGATAGAGATGGTACAAATTAATACAAAAAAAATTCTACCTGCTCAGAGGGGGAGGATACCTAGGCTTTGTTCGGTCTTCAATCTCGCGATATTCAATCTGCACTGCATCAATAGAACATATCAATGGGAATCCAGTTCATTTTTTTTCATCATTCAACATCAAAAACAGCATAAATTTAAACTCTAATTGAAAAAAGAAAGAAAAACTAATTAGTCGGGTTTTTCGCCGTGCATATCGTCATCGAGATGTGATAATGGTCGTGCGATGATGAGAGATGACAAGGGTTCCTATGTGTGACAATGGCCGTGCGATAATGGAGGTTTGTACATCCGATGAGATGAAGGAAATGGAGCTCGGCAATGAGAGGAACGAGACGATGATTGAAACGATGAAATCGCGATGATTGAAACGATGAAATGGAAACCACAATGATTTTACAGTGATTCAGATTAACCTAGAAAGCAGATTTGGATTTTGGATGATTAGGGTTTTCACTTTTAAGAACGATGATTGAAAGAGGATGAAAGAAACGATGAAATGGAGTTCGGCAATGAGATGAACTCGCGATGATTGAAACGATGAAATCGCGAAGATTGAAACCCAGAAAAGGAACGATGAAATCGCGAAGATTGAAACCCAGAAAAGAAACGATGAACAGAAACGAGAAATGGGTTTAGAGAGAAAAAGGGTTTAGAAAGAAATGGGTTTAGAGAGAAAAAGGGTTTAAGTTATTTCAGTAATTAAATTTGATATGTTGATGTGTTTTTTTATTATTTTTGTTACAAAATATTAATTAATCAATTTACACCCATTAATTTATTTACTTCACTAAATATATCACTTAATAAAAGTTAGTTTGGTTTATTAATATGCTTAATGTTAATATTGAGAGTTATTAAATTAAATAATTATTTTTCATCCAATCTTAATTTACACCTGTTTTTCCTATAACGGGAGTAATAGAGATATTGTTATAGCAATGATTTTAATTTATTATAATAATATTTTTAATTTACACCCTTTTTTTTAAATAGGGTGTCTATTGTCACGTACTGCTACTACAAATGACATTTTATTTACAAGTTTGCCACCGCGTTTATTATTTACACCCATTTTCAGTATAATGGGTGTAAATTTTAAAATTATATTCGTCACTTTGCACTAGTGTTGATAGCCTGTTGCAGGATAAAGAAACCTTATGATTCACTTGGTAGACGCTAGACAGGTATTTTAGGTGAACTGAGGATAGCATGGTTGTTAAATCCATTTGAATTGAAAAACTTTACCCTATCGACAGTTCCAGTTTGTTAAAGATACATCTGTAGTTGGTTTAAAAAAAATTTTATGGGATTAAGTGAATGTCGTCAAGATTGCGATTTTACTCGTAGAATCGCATGATCCTGATCTATGATTATGTTTTAGGTTGTAGGATTGAGGGATTGGATGAGGTGGAAGGGCTTTGAAGAACATGGATGGATGGGTTTCTGGTTGGATTTGGTGGTTGACCCATTTTGTTAAATGAATGATCAAAATCCTATTTTTATTGGTTCCATTTTTTGTGATCCCCTCTCTCCCATTTCAACTGGAGCTTCAACAGCTGCCGAGACCAGCATCGCTTCCACCTTACGATCCTCGAGTTATGATCTTTTCATCCCTCCCGATCCAAAATAGGATATCTCGAGTTTGACAACAATGGATTTAACTAATATATGATACTATGATAGTATTGTCATACCCCAAATTTTGACCACTAAGATTTCCCATCATTGTGCAAATCATCATCACAATATGGAGGAACCATCATACTTCATCAGTCTCCCCAAAGATGGGTGAGCATCCACTACAATCAGAATTAGGGTTTCAAGCCCTCTCTGAGTGCTTAGACAAAGGATCAATCAAGGAATGGCATGATCTTCAACTTGTCTAACCTCTCAAACATCCACAATGGATCAAAAGGACTCCCACTTCAAGGATTAAGCACAAGGCAGCTCCCTTCTAGGTGGATCAAGTCTCAAGATTGACAGTGTCACCAAATTAGGGTTTTGGTCGACCAGGGCCTCCAGATGAAAATTTTTCATCTGGGCACAAGCCAATGATCCAAAACCTAACCTAATATACTCCATGGAACCTCATGGACCCAATCATCAAGTCAATCTTGCCTCAGGGGATGCATTCATCAAAAATCAGGAATTAGGGTTTCTTGACCTAATTCACCCCTAAGTTGACTTTTGGGACAAACCATGAGCCAAGACCTCAAGAGAGGGTTTGAGGGTCTCTAATGAACTATATTGATCCACTTGGAACAATGGATTAATCCAAGAAGCTTGAGCAACAAGTCTCAATTTCATCTGCACCACAATTAGGGTTTTAAGGGAAAAGTCAACTGTAACTTTGACTTTTGACCAGGACATGCTCCCAAGCCCTATGACATGCACCAATATACCCTATAACACCCATGGAACATGTCCATCAAGTTTGATTTAGGTCAAGGACATGATTTCCTGAAGAATTGCACAGTTTGGAATTCATCTGATAAAAAGTCAACTGTGCACAAAAGTCAACTTTGACTTTTTGAGATTTTTCACCAAAATGGATTTTTAACCCTAAAATGATGTTAATGTATGATTTGAATCATCATTCATCAAGAAAAATCAAGAAAAGTTGGATAACTTGTAAAAGGGGTAACCATAAAAAACTTAGAAAATTTTCTAAGTTAAAAATAAAGTGGCTAGGGTACTAACTTTGGAGGGTCATAACTCCTAAACCACAAAGCCATTTTCTCCCATCCAAGGCTTGATTTGTAGATCTCATTGCCCTCTACAAAAACTTCAACTAGACCTAATTCCAACTCCTCATGGATTTTGAGTTATGGAGTGATCAAAATCAAGAGAAAACACTTTGTTCCAATACTTAGTGAAAATTTCACTAAGTCAGATTTTGCCTTACTTTTTGCCAAATGTAGGGGGATTTTTCACTTGGATTCAAAAGAGATCAAAACCAAACATGTTCAAACAGTTGTTGTATCATGTAAGGGCTTTCCAAAATGGTCAAGAACATTACCAAATTCAACTTACACCATGAGATATGACATTGGCAAGTTGCCTTGCTGAAATCTGTCAAAGGCAAGGCAGAATTTGCAATTTTGCTCGATTTGCCAAAATCAGCCAAATTCAAATGCTCCTATCCACTTGGACACATCTGAGGATTGAATCTAAAGGGGACAATCACTGAGCTAAGCCTCCAAAGTCCATGGAACAAGAAATAACATGTTGAACCTAGAATGGCCAAAATAGGGACAAGACTCCAAATTTGGATTGAAGCATTCAATGGAAGCATCAAGGTGGCATGGACTGAGCCATTCTCATCTGAAATCAGTCAAAAATTATCCAAGACCAAGGGAACCAAAGCTCTGTGCCCTAACCTCTAGTCAATGGCTAGAGGAGACTTGGATTTTCATTTGCCAACATTGGCCAAACCTACTCAGCAGTTGCCATTCACTATTCCTTGCAAAACAAACTTGCTCTACTATAAATAGAGCTCAATTGTGTTCAGTTTAAGTACACCAAAGGCCTACAACACTTGCCTTTCTCAAAATCTCTTTCTCTAGGCAAAAATGCCTTTCTTAGCAAGGTAACTATCGGGTTTTGAGCTAGAAGGCAATTCCACTCAAACTAATCACTCACACACCTCATATACATCACATATGAGCTGATCAAACACTTAAACAACAACTGGAACATTGATTTCTCAGAATCACCAGTCAATTGCTCAAGGTTTTAACCAAAGTGCAGTTGAGATGCCATGAAGTGATCCAGCCAATTTCCATCAAGTCCAAGCATTCAAACACACTCCATAGCACCTAGGGAAGCTGTTCAGATCATCACAACACAACTGTAACACCTCCTACACAAATCACGATCACCAGCTGCAAGTGGTAAGCATGAGCTCTTCTAACTCTATGATCCATGCAATTTTTGCTGCACAATAATTTGGCCATATGTTCATAATCCTGCATGGAATGTTTTCCCTCAATTAATTGCTTTGTTTGAATCGTGTATCAAAAATCCTAGCCTTCATGCAGAAATTAGGGTTCTTGAGGTTTCTTCGTGATTTCATGTTTTATGTTTAATTTAAATGAAATTAAGTGTTATAGACATGATCGTGAGGTTGAAACGAGTTGATTGGTATGTGGATTGCATGATATGGTTAAGTATTCAGTGAGATTGGATGGAAAACGCAAATCTGGGAAACTCAGAACACGCGCGTGTTCTTGGTGTGTTCTTGGCGCCATTTTCAGATATTTGAATATTTGAATTTTGTGATTTTTGTTTAATTGATTCAAAAATTAATTTCTCTCTGAGTTTTAATGATTTTGAGTTGATTCTTTTTTTTATAATTCACAAAAATGTTAAAATATTTTATTTTATCAAAAAATCCCAAAAATATTATTTATTTCATATAATTGATATTTTTGCAAAGAATTAATATTTTAATTGTTTTTGAGATTTTAAATATTTTTTCCACATTGATTTTGCAACTTTTAATGCTTTCTAATTATCTTGTAGGTCAATACTTAATTTTTGAAGCATTAATCCAAGATCACAATTTGTTTTTCATATGTTAAACAATTTTGATCATTTTAATTGAATTTTTATTCAATTAAATACATTTTTGAAAACAAATTAGGGTTTTTGGATTAATTCAACCCTCATAAATCATTTTCAAAACACTTTGGGCCTCTAATAGAGTGTAAGACCCAATCCTTTTTTGACCAAATCATTTTTGGGCCTCAGTATTGTATAAGTCCCGATACCGTCAAAAACAAACGGCGCGATCGTCGCCTTTTCAAAACAAACCTGGGCCTACCCTCGAGTAGTAAGACCCATTTCTTTTCTTAAAACTCTTTGGGCCTCTATTAGAGTGTAAGACCCAACCCACTTTGTACAGATAACATTTTTGGGCCTCACTTATTGTATAAGTCCCTCTGTACATTTTCAAATAAACGACACGATCGTCGCCTTTTCAAAATAACACTGGGCCTACCCTCGTGTTATAAGCCCCACTCTTTTTCTTTTAAACTTTTTGGGCCTCTTGACAGAGTGTAAGACCCATCCCTTTGTACAGAAACCTTTTTGGGCCTCAGTCACTTGTATAAGTCCCTCTGTACAAATTCAAACAGTGCGCTCACTGATAAAACCCTGGGCCTCTCCTTGAGCTGTAAGCCCCAAATCTTTCTTTTTCAAAGCACTTTCTCCTTTGATTTTGAATATACTGTTGTTTTCAATCTTTCTTTGTTGAACAACTAACCAAACAGCATGGAAGCTCTACAACCGAGTAAGTGGTTATTGCTTTCATTTACCGCTTTCATATACATATAACTGTATTGTGGGGTTGTTTCGCTGTAAGTCTTCTTTCATAAACTCATATCA
This sequence comes from Lathyrus tuberosus, assembly GCA_022829125.1. Classification (NCBI taxonomy): domain Eukaryota; kingdom Viridiplantae; phylum Streptophyta; class Magnoliopsida; order Fabales; family Fabaceae; genus Lathyrus; species Lathyrus tuberosus. Next base: position 6,322,383 of record JALAZF010000289.1, on the reverse strand, counting down.
ACTATGTAATAATAGTATAGATATTTAGAGTTTCCCCGACAACTACGTCTAGCATTAAGCCCGTTGATCACTCTTAGAAATAGTCTAAACTAGATCCCCATAGGATAATCAGACACAGTCTTCCCTCTTCTTGGGGTTAAACAATATGGAGATATGAAAGGCAGCATTCTCTGTGAACCCTTTCATAGACTGTCACTCATAGAAGTTGTCAAGAAACTCTATTCCCCAAAGATGATCTTTTCTCCGTGAATGGCATCTCTTGAGTTTCTTCCAAATTCTCGGACTTTCCTGGCTTGATCTATTCTCGGTGAATGGCATGTCTTGAACTTCTCGGGGTTTGGGGACCCACAGGCTTCTTAAAAGCAATTGTCAAGAAGCTCTACTCCCCAGAGATGATCTTTTCTCCGTGAATGGCATTTCTTGAGTTTCTTCCAAATTCTCGAACTTTCCTGGCTTGATCTATTCCTCGTGAATAGCCTGTCTTGAACTTCTCGGGGATTGGGGACCCATCGGCTTCTTAAAAGCATCAGCCTCCTCTTGGGCATCGTACAAGGACCCACAGGCTTCCTAAAAGCAACCCCGCCTCCTCTTGGGCTTAGTACAAGGACCTGTCGGCTTCTTAGAAGTATTCACAGCCTCCTCTTAGGCTTCGTATAATGATCTCTTCCTCCGGGAATGATAGCCTCCTCTTGGGCTTCGTACAAGGACCGATTGGCTTCTTAAAAGTTTCCAGCCTCCTCTTGGGCTTCGTACAAATTGTCCCGACGACCTCCTAGAGGTATAGGAACAGAACTTAGTCATCCTCATAGAACAGTCCTTTCAAAGAGTCTACTACTATTTCTCAAAGCATAGTACAAAAGATGAAACTCTAGACACGGACAGTCTAATATCCTTGAGTCTCAAAGACATTCTCAAGTGACCCCTTCGTTAAAATAGGAAGGAAACCCGTAGACTCGGACGGTCTCAATACCCTTTGGATTTCCCGTTTCCTCAAAGACAAGGAAATATCCCGGATCCTCGAATCAAATCCTTGAGTACAGTGTTGCTCATATAAGAACTGATTTTCTCTTTAAAATCAGTATACTGGACCTGTCACTTAACTGAACAGTCGCCACAGCCTCCTCTTAGGCTTTGTATAAAGATCCTTCTCCCGTGAAGTTAGCCTCTCTCTTGGGCTTTGTACAATGATTCTCCCCAGCGGAGTCAAACAACGTTTAGCCTCTCTCTCGAGCTTTGTACGAGACACATAAGAGACTCCCTTGTTGAGTCAATCACCCTTTCGCCTCCATCTCGGGCTTTATATGAGATACAAAAGGTTCTTATTGAGCCAAACAAATTTTAGCCTCCATCTCGGGCTTCGTACGAGATACAAAAAACTCTCTTGTTGAGTCAAATAGCCTCCATCTCGGGCTTCGTACGAGATACCAAAAGACTCCATCGTCGAGTCAAAACCTTTTAGCCTCTCTCTCGGGCTTTGTACGAGACACATATTAGCCTCCTCTTAGGCTTTATATAAGAAAACCACTGGTTAATCCAATTAACCTTTTAGCATCAAAGTTGTGCCTCGTTCACAGTACACAAACATCAACAACTCTTTCCCCTTCATCTAACTTCTGTAAGTGGCAAGCCTCTGGATCATCTACATCCATGCCAATGTCCCTCTTTTAGTATGAGAAATTCCTAAGGAAAGATGGCATTACTCTACACTGAGTTAAAGTCTTCTCCTTCAGGTTAAAATCCCATATAAAGGAAATTATGGCATTGCCGAATTCACATATCCCGGTTAAAGTAATTCTCCTTTATAAACAGTCGTAACAGACAAACCCCTCTTTAGAGATGAGAAATTCTCTCTAAAGTCAACACCTTTTAAGCTTCACATCTTGGACTTTGAACAAGATACAAACACCTTTCGCTTCACGTCTTGGGCTTTGAACAAGACACCAAAAACACCCATTTCCTCCCATAGAATAGGAGGAACTACGAACGCTCTGATTTCCCTGTTTCGGTAAACGGGAATACGTAGGCATAAGATTGAAAGAAAAATCTTAGCGAGCACACTAAACAAAAACCGAAAATCCCATACTCTCATGTATCTATCAAAAGCATCAGTCCTAACATCTTAATCCTTGTTCCCCACCAGAAAGTCGTAGAAAGAGAAAAAGAAAACCGTATTGGCGAAAATACAAATAACCAGTACAAAGCCCCCCCCCCCCACCTTGATAGCATTCGCAACCTAACAGACCGCTGTTTAAACTCAGTATGCAAAGCATGGTTAATTGGAGACATCTATTTCCCTTCCTTATTCAGCTCACAATAGGATAAAAAATGAATCGACCTGTAGTTAAAACTCAACCGCAGAGAGCGACCAGCGCTTAAGAACCGCGTCCAAAATCGCTTGCTACAGAAAAATTGCGCCCACCGTGGGGCCCGTCTCTGTTTTTCTTCTTCCTTTTCACCTCTTGTGTGAATACCACAGATTGGGGCTTCCGCCGGGGAACCCATCTTTGTCAGGAACTTAGGATTCATAGCTTTAAAGGTCTAGGATGTTTAGGACAAATATATATACTGCTTTTCCTAATTGCTATACGTGTTTATTTTTCTGCTAATGGGAATGCGTGTGATGCCGCATGTGGAAAGATTGAGTATACACTTAAGATAAGTGATGGCGACGAGGTCGACCATCAACCTCAGTGGAGGCTGACCAATGCAACCCATTCTCTCACCTAGACAATGGGCCGATTGTTAAGTCTGAGAAGCTGAGGAGCCAAACCCTTTTGTAGTGCGGAAATTATCGAGAACTGTTGTTACGCGATACTACCCTCATTTGAGGCTGGTGATCTATTCTCGGTGAATGGCACTTACTCTAAGATTGCTCTACAACTCGCTGGCGATCCGCTTGTTGTTTTGCTTTCCTGGGAGGAGCTGATGATAATGAGTACAGGTACAAAAATCACCTTAGTATAAACCTTTGGGGATGGGTAGAGCCTTGACTTCATGACAACGACCCTTTGACCCCATGTTTTTTCTATGTTTTTGTGTGCTGCATTCATGCATTCGTTTAAAAAACATTAAAACATTCAAAAAACAATTCTCTTCTAGTCTCTCTTTTTTTCAAATTAAACTAAGACTGTGATTGCAAATATCAGAGAAAAGGATTGCACTAATGGATTTCGGTAGAAGGAGAACTCATACGTATATCTTCAAGGTTCCAAAGCTAGAGGATTTGAGAAGGTTAGCGAGGATGATCACTAACCCTGAGGCTTTCAGAGCCAAGCACGAAGGTTTGCTACCACTGTTAAGAGTCCATGTGATTGAGGGAATCATGGACGCGCTCGTTCAATTCTATGATCCAGTTTATCATTGTTTCACATTCCCGGATTACCAGTTAGCACCAATGTTGGAGGAGTATTCTCATCTGATTGATCTGCACATTACTGATCGAGCTCCATTTTCTGGACTGGAAGATATTCCAAAGAATCAGACCATTGCAAGAGAAATTCATTTGGACGAGTCTGAGGTCAGGACTCACCTAACTACCAAGGGTGGTATCCAAGGTTTTCCAGCCCAGTTCTTGACAAAGAAGGCCCTGTATTTTTCCAGTATAAGAAACATGACTGTTTTTGAAAGCATCTTTGTCTTGCTCACCTACGGGTTATTTTTGTTTCCCAACATCAATAACTTTGTAGATATCAACTCCATTAAGGGTTTTCTCATTGGAAACCTTGTGCCGACTTTGCTCGCAGATGCGTATCATTCTGTACACTTGGGAAATTTGTACAGCGGAGGGGAGATCACATGATGTGTACCTCTGCTTTACAAATGGTTTATCTCTCACTTGCCCAAGTCTGCTGCTTTTTGGGATTGTAAGAGTGCCTTACGTTGGTCGCAGAAGATCATGTCTCTTACCAACTCTGATATAGACTGGTGTAATAGGATCTTTGATGGAATCAGAATCATTGATCGTTGTGGAAACTTCCCCAACGTACCCCTTATAGGAACTAAGGGGGGAATCAACTACCATCCGGTACTGGTTCTTCGGCAATTTGGATACCCGATGAGACACGTCCCACGGGGTGTTCATCTGGATGGTCTTTTCTTCAAAGAAGGAGAAAATGACAAAGCACTAAAGATGGAAATAGTGCACGCTTGGAAGCATGTTCATAAGAAAGGACGGGAGTCTCTAGGAAAACTAGACTGTGTCTCGGTGGAGCCTTATCTCCACTGGGTGCAAACTAGAGCTCTCAAGCTAAAGATGCCTTATCCTCGTTACGGAATTCTTCCGGCGAGAAAATCTGTCATGTACTTCATGAAGGAAACTGAAAAGCTTCAGGTTACTCTCAACAAAGTTCAAAAGGAGAGAAGGTCTTGGAAGAACAAGTACCGCACCCTCGACATAGAGTGCATCAAAATACAGCAATTACTGAAATAAAAGGATGCTCTAATTGAAATTTTGGAGCAACATGCTTTGGATAATCAGGATAACCAAAGGAATTTGCTCGCTCCTATCACCTGGCAAAGGAATGACAACCCGACAACGGCCCAAGAGCCCCGGTCAAAGAAAAGGAAGATACCAGAATCAGCACCCGATTTCTCTTCAGAGAGGACTCGGGACCCATTAGCTTAGGTTTTTGTTTCTGCACCTTGTAATCTACTGTATTTCCATTTCTATAATCCTTTGAAATCAATAAAAAGGGGTTTCCCCACTGTTTGATATTTGCAATCCAATTGTCGAAGTTTATTTTGATTAAACCTTAAACAATTAATATAATCATTGCATTCATTATTCTCACATCGCGTATTCTTCTTACCTACGAATCTCACGTTTGTGTCTTGGTTCTAGAGTCAAACTGTCTCATTCGTATAATACTCGGGCCAATCGTCAGAAAAGGATGGATGATCTTGAGGAAGAAAACAGAGAGTTGAAAGAAGAGATCGACGCTCTGAGAGAGGATATGAGAAAGCTTCGTAACGACATGCAAGCCATGGCAGAAGCTCAGACACAAAGAACTGTGATCTCAGAGATCACCTCAATGCCCATCATGGAGAAGTATGATCCTAGGTATCAAATACCGAAAGATCGTCCTTGGGGCATGCCTGTTAACTATATCCCAGAAGGATATGTTCCGCCGATCACTGAAGATCGGGGGATCACAACAGAAGCCGTTGGGCCTGAAGGTTACAAACTTTGGGAAAACGAAGATGCAAGGGGCATACTAAAGACTCCTGAAGGTTACAAACTTTGGGAAACGCCAAGACTTACTACCGTAGTCACGGTACCACCCCCTGTGGTGCACACTGTCCCGGAGGGACAGATTCCACAGACACCTTCTGGTAAGAAGGAAACTATGTTTGACAGAATGGATGAATTCCAGGAGCAGTTCTTGGAAATGCAGAAGGAACTGCAAGCCATTCGCGGTCAGGATCTATTTGGAAAGGACGCCGCAGATCTCTGCTTGGTCCCAAATGTGAAAGTCCCGCACAAATTTCAAGTGCCCGACTTTGAAAAGTACAAGGGTAACTCTTGCCCTCAAAGCCATCTGGTGATGTACGCTCGGCGGATGTCAGCTCAGATGGAGAATCAGGACCTACTGATTCACTACTTTTAGGATAGTTTAACTGGTGCCGCACTCAAATGGTACATGTGTTTAAACTGTACTACGATCAGTACATTCAGAGATCTTGGTACTGCCTTCGTCCAACAATACAAATACAATTTGGACATGGCACCCGACAGAGATCAACTCAGATCGATGTCGCAAAAGGACAAGGAAACCTTTAAGGAGTATACTCAAAGGTGGCGTGAAATTGCCGCTCAAATTTGTCCACCTCTTGAGGAAAAAGAGATGACAAAGATCTTCTTAAAGACCTTAAGCTCATTTTAATATGACCAAATGGTTGCCAGTGCACCCAGTGATTTCACCGAAATGGTTGGCATGGGCGTACGTCTTGAGGAAGCCATCTGAGAAGGACGTTTGGTAAAAGACACTGGATCGACGAGCGGTACTAAAAAATACGGTAGTGCTCTCCCTAAGAAAAAAGAGCAAGATATTGGGAATATCTCTCTCGGAAAGCAAAGGCGACGTTATCAACCGGTAGCAGTTGTAACTCCTGCTATCAACCCTGCGTTTATTCCTACGTATCAACCTCAGGTTGCACAGAGCCAACCTAATCAGCAAAGGACACAACAGCCTCTTCAGCAGGCCCGTCATCCATATAACAACAACCGTACAACACGGCCACCAGGATTTGTTCCTATACCCGTATCGTACGCAGAGCTGTTTCCATTACTACTGGCTAAGGGGCACATTCAGACTAAATCTCCTCTTACAGTACCAGAAAATCTGCCTTTTTGGTTTAAGGTGGATCAAACTTGCCCTTATCATCAAGGAGGTCCAGGGCATAACATAGAGACTTGTCTCAATTTCAAGTCCGACGTGCAAAAACTTATTAGGAGCGGGGTCTTATCCTTCAAGGATATGAATCCTAATGTTCTTACGAACCCGCTGCCTCAACACGAGAAAGCTGCAGTCAATCTGATTGAGAGAGAGACTAACAATGTCTATCAAATTCACGATGTACTCTTATTGAGGACAAATATGGTTAAGATACATTGTAGACAGAGTGGATATGGCCATGTGCCACCTCATAACTATCATCAATGTGATGTCTGCTCTAAAAACAATCAAGGATGTTCTGTGGTGCAAGCAGCTCTGCAAGAACAGATGGATCTCGGATGGATCCAAGAGCACCGAGTTCGTGGAGTTAACATGGTCTACACGAATTCCAACGTTATTCAAAACCACGATATCCGTGCGATGAATGCCAACTTGGTGGCAATGCACTCAAGGCAAAGCCAGTATCATAATCTGCCGCGGCACGATTACAGTTCTTGTCTGACTTGCTCGGTAAACAAACAGGGATGCTCTTTCATACAGGAGGCCCTCCAGCGTCAGATGGATCTTGGATGGATCCAAGACTACCATGATAGGAACCCTTATCAGATCAACATGGTTCAGATCTTTGATATTCGCGTGATGAATACCAACCTGGTAGAGTTACATGCTGAGCAGGTCTGACTCGGATTCTTAACATCACATGACTATCAAAGCTGTAAAGCGGGTTGCCAAAACAATCGAGGTTGTACCCTTGTCCAGGAGGCACTTCAGCATTTGTTAAATCACTGGTGGATGCCAATTTATATGGATGAAGATACTCAACAAATTAGTATCAGTAACAGGAATCCTACTCGGCGTCAAAGTCAGGATGTCCGATCTGTGGAAGCTAACCTAGTGAGGTTACATTGTATTCAAAGTGGGCGTGGCCAAGTGCCACTACATAATTATGACCGTTGTAGCATCTGTTCAGAAAGTAACCAAGGGTGTTACCTTGTGAGAGCAACTCTTCAGGATCAGGTGGATCATGGAGAGATTCGCCCATAACTGGGTTCTGGACCCATCAACTGGATGTCGAACTACCTTGCCGAGCAAGTTGAGGATGTTGTCACGATCTCTGGTCATCACAGGGCCAGGGATGTTTTTACCATTATCCCTCTACTTGATGAATCTAAAGTTCCCAACCAGGAACGGATCGAGATTAATTACGATGGTCAGAAAAACCAGAAGGCTCCTATAGTCATCTATCTGCCGGGACCAACACCGTACGAATCAACTAAGGCTATCCCTTACAAATACGGTGCAACGACAATTGAAAATGGAAAGGAAATTCCATTACCCTCCATCGTGAATATTGCAGACATCAGTCGAGTAACACGGAGTGGTAGAATCTTCAACCGAGGAGTTGGAGAACCTACCAAGGAAATGGAACTTCAGACGGAAACTCCTGATCCACCAGTCGGTCAATCCAGTAATCCCGACCTTTCGAAAAATAATGATGAGATGCTGAAGCTCATCCAAAGGAGTGAATACAACATTGTTGATCAGCTGTTACAGACTCCTTCAAAGATCTTGGTATTATCATTGTTACTCAGTTCAGAAACGCATGGGGAGGCTCTACAGAAAGTCTTGGAGCAGGCCTTTGTGGAACAGGATGTAACAATCATACAGTTTGATAACATTGTCTCTAACATCACTTCCTGCAATAATTTGGGATTTAGTGATGAGGAATTACCTAAAGAGGGTCGTCGTCATAACATGGCGCTCAACATTACAGTTAACTGCCAGGACGATGCTTTAACCAGCGTACTGGTAGACACAGGGTCAGCCCTGAATGTTATGTCGAAGTCCACTTTGATGCAATTATCATTCAAAGGCCCTCCGATGAGAATCAGTAAGGTCTTCGTCAAAGCGTTTGACGGATCCAGAAAAACAGTTATCGGCGAAGTTGATCTTCCCATAACTATTGGCCCTCACACTTTCAAAGTCACTTTCCAGGTCATGGACATCCGGGCAACGTACAGTTGTTTATTAGGAAGACCTTGGATACATCAGGCTGGAGCGGTTACTTCAACCCTCCACCAAAAGCTAAAGTCCGTCAAGAACGATCAACTTGTCACGGTTTGTGGGGAACAAGCCTTGCTTGTAAGCAACTTGTCATCATCTGCTGGTATAGAACCCGAGGAGGTCATTGGAACTCAGTTCCATGCACTGTCAATGAGCAAGGACAATCAGTTCAAAGGAGGAACCTCGATTTCCTTATACCACGATGCTATCAAAGCGGTCGAGAGTACCGATACAACCGGATGGGGACAGCTTGTCATTCCTATTGACAATAAAATAAAGAAGGGTCTTGGTTTTTCTGCAACCTGTACCCAGACAGCTGCCAACGATGAAAGTTTTCATCGCCTTCAAAACTTCTTCCACAGTGGAGGTTTCCTTCACCCAGTGTCTCGGGTAGTACATGCTATCAATGAGGAAGATCCCTCTGACATAGATGAAGAATGGAAGTCCTATCTGAATGAGGACGGTTATATGTCTCAGGAAAAGGTGCCTATACCAGTTTGCTATCCCGCACAGAGTCCGAGATTTATACCACGGTCAGACGTCGAAATGATATATGGAGATTGTGATCCAGAAAGATGTCGTGCTCCACCAAACTCATTAGAGGAAGACACTCCGATGAAATACAACTCTGACCACGACTATTATGGCCCAAGGGATGGTCTGCCAATGTGGCAACCTTACCTAGAAAACTTGGGGCAAGAGAGTCAGCCGAACAATGAAAATCAGCTGACTGTCATTGAACAGAATACCTGTGTCCCCACCATGTCATGGGATCAACACTCAGGTCATTCAGAAACTACTCAACATGAAGATGAATTCGCAACGTTTTCAGGACTTGAATTCATCAACTATGCTTTTCCTGAGGTCAACGTCATCGAGAGAGATGACTCCTCTAGTTCGAAAGAAGTTTGGGACACTCTGGGAGAACCGAGTGGAAAATACAACTATATGGTCAAGTACACCGCTCCCGAAAGCTCTCGTATCAGGCTCGAAGATATCCAGCCTACTGGATGGGGAGATACAGCTGAGAGCACAAATGCTATGCAAAATGCAACAGAGGAATTCTCCTACGACAACTCTGCCTGGGAGACAGCTTCCAATGATCCTGCTCCACCAGAAATCAGCGTTATTTCTGAAGACAAATCAAGGAAGGTTCCAGACTTTGTGATTCACCGAGGAGTTCGCCGCCAATGGGTTGTCGTCGAGGTTTCGAAGATCGTTCATCAGTCAAATTAATTGCCATATTTAACCTTTCACCCTGCCCAGGTGAAACGGATGTTTTGATAGGGCTTGCTTTCTGTATATTTCCCTCTTCGCTTCGCCCAAAGCGACAGAGTTTTGTTTTATAGGGCTGTAGTTTCAAGAATCGACTTGTTCATTAATAAAATTACGTCGTTCTATAATTTCCGCATTAATTGCTGTTTTCTCTTTTTGCTTTCTCAGAAAATGGTAATCCTAAAAAAAATTCAAATAAAAACAAGCAGTAAAATAAAAACAATGCACACACTTGCATTTTCTCTATCTCTTCTAAACACGAATCATCACGTCATGCAGAGTGCTTGTTTTAAACCCCGTTGAAACATACGATCTGATGCCTTCTCCCAACTTTGAGTTCCCGGTATTCGAGGTTGAAGAAGAAAATGACGACAAAATTCCAGAAGAGATCTCTCGACTACTCAGACAAGAGGAAAGGTCCATTGAACCTCACAAAGAGCCGTTGGAAACGGTAAACTTGGGTTCAGAAAAAGAGAGAAAAGAAATCAGGATTGGGGCACTACTCAGTCCAACTGCCAGAGAGGGTTTGATAAAGCTTCTCAGAGAATTCCCCGATGTATTCGCTTGGTCCTATCAGGATATGCCAGGGTTGGATACCAGCATCGTGGAGCATCACTTACCTTTGAGATCGCAATGTCCGCCAGTAAAGCAGAGGTTGAGACGGACTCACCCGGACATGGCCATCAAAATCAAAGAGGAGGTACAGAAATAGATTGATGCGGGTTTCCTCGCTACATCTGAATATCCTCAATGGTTAGCCAACATCGTACCCGTTCCCAAAAAGGACGGAAAGGTCAGAATGAGTGTTGATTACAGTGATCTAAACAAGGCTAGTCCAAAGGATGACTTTCCTTTACCCCACATTGACATGCTGGTAGACAGCACAGCAAAGTTCAAAGTTTTCTCCTTCATGGATGGATTCTCGGGCTATAACCAGATCAAAATGGCGCCGAAAGACATGGAGAAAACTTCGTTCATTACACCATAGGGCACCTTTTGTTACAAGGTAATGCCATTCTGTTTGAAGAACGCCGGGGCAACCTATCAAAGGGCCATGACTACTCTGTTTCATGACATGATACACAAAGAAATTAAGGTATATGTCGATGATATGATTGCAAAATCAAAAACAGAGAGTGAGCACGTTGAACATCTGTCAAAATTGTTCGAACGTTTAAGAAAGTACAAGCTCCGCTTGAATCCCAACAAGTGCACCTTCGGTGTCCGTTCAGGGAAACTATTAGGGTTCATCGTCAGCCATAAAGGAATTGAGGTTGATCCTGACAAGGTCAAGGCCATTCGAGAAATGCCTTCTCCGAAAACTGAAAAACAAGTCAGAGGATTCTTGGGACGTTTGAACTACATCTCCAGATTCATATTCCTTATGACCGCCACGTGTGCGCCTATTTTCAAATTACTCAAAAGGAACCAGGATTGCGTTTGGTCAGAAGATTGCCAAACCGCCTTCGACAGTATCAAGGAATATATGTTGAATCCTTCGATTCTATCACCTCCAGTGGAAGGAGGACCAATGATCATTTACCTCACAGTCCTAGAGGACTCAATGGGATGTGTACTTGGCCAACAAGACGAAACCAAAAGGAAAGAGTCTGCCATTTACTATTTGAGCAAGAAATTCACCGACTGCGAAACTCTGTACACGATGCTTGAGAAAACTTGTTGCGCTTTGGTTTGGGCAGCCAAACGTCTTTGCCAATACATGATTCGTCATACTACTTGGTTAATCTCTAAAATGGATCCAATCAAGTATGTCTTCGAAAAACCTGCTCTCACGGGAAGAATTGCCCGTTGGCAGATGTTGCTATCAGAATATGACATAGAGTACCACGCTCAGAAAGCCGTTAAGGGAAGTATTTTAGCCGATCATTTGGCTCATCAACCGATTGACAATCAAGAATCAATCGGGTTTGACTTCCCAGACGTAGATGTCATGTATCTAAAAATGAAAGATTGTGATGAACCATTACCCAGTGAAGGGCCAGAACCAGGTTCCCAATGGGGACTAATCTTTGACGGAGCAGTCAATCATTACGGAAATGGAATTGGGGTAATCATTGTTACCCCTCAGGGTACCCACATTCCTTTCACTACCAGACTTACGTTCAAGTGTACGAACAACGAGGCCGAATACGAAGCTTGCATCATGGGTCTCGAAGAAGCAATTGATTTAAGGATCAAAGACTTGGACGTATACGGCGACTCAGCCTTGGTTATCAATCAGATAAAAGGAGATTGGAACACATACCAATCAGGATTGATCCCTTACAAAGACTACGCAAGAAGGTTGCTACCTTTCTTCAACAGAGTCGAGTTTCATCATATCCCTCGTGAGGAGAATCACATGGCTGATGCATTAGCCACTATCTCTTCCATGATTAGTGTAGGTCAATGGAATGACATACCTAAGATCGACATAATGCTCCTTGAACGGTCCGCTACGTCTTCGCAATTGAAGCAGTCATAGACGACAAACCTTGGTATCATGATATCAAATGCTTCCTTCAGAAACAAGAGTACCCATCTGGGGCACTCAGAAAAGACAGAAAAACCCTCAGAAGATTGGTTGGAAACTTCTTCCTGAGCGGTGACACTCTCTATAAGAGAAATTTTGACATGGTCTTGCTCCGATGCGTGGACAGACCAGAAGCAGACATGCTTATGAAAGAAATTCATGAAGGGTCCTTTGGCACTCATGCCAACGGACACACAATGGCGAGAAAAATTCTAAGAGCAGGGTACTACTGGTTGACAATGGAATCCGACTGCTACAAGTACATGAGGAGGTGTCACAAATGTCAGATATACTCCGATAAAATTCATGTACCGCCATCACATCTCAAAGCTCTCTCTTCCCCGTGGCCTTTTCCATATGGGGAATCGACATGATTGGCTTGATCGAACCTAAGGCTTCAAACGGACATCGGTTCATCCTGGTAGCCATTAACTATTTCACCAAGTGGGTCGAAGCAGCGTCGTACGCTAATGTAACCCGACAAGTGGTGGTCCGATTTATCAAAAACAATATCATCTGCCGTTATGGTGTTCCAAGCCAGATCATTACTGATAATGGATCTAACTTGAACAACAAAATGATGAAAGAGTTGTGCGCAGAGTTCAAGATTGAACATCATAACTCATCTCCCTACCGACCAAAGATGAACGGAGCAGTAGAAGCGTCTAACAAGAACATCAAGAGGATTGTTCAAAAGATGGTTGTAACCTACAAAGACTGGCACGAGATGCTACCCTTTGCTCTTCACGGTTATCACACATCTGTCCGCACTTCAACAGGGGAAACCCTTTTCTCTCTAGTATATGGCATGGAGGCGGTTCTCCCCATAGAAGTAGAGATCCCATCAATCTGGGTATTGATGGAAGCTAAGCTCACCGAAGCTGAATGGTGTCAAAGCCGACACGACGAATTGAATCTGATCGGGGAGAAGCGAATCACGGCACTATGCCATGGTCAGATGTATCAACAGAGAATGAAGAGGGCGTTTGACAAAAAGGTCCGACCTCGCATCTTCAGGAAAGGAGACCTCGTGCTCAAGAAGATACAATCATTTCTCACTAATTCGCGAGGCAAGTGGACTCCGAATTATGATGGCCCCTATGTGGTCACGAAAGCTTTCTCAAGCGGCGCCTTGAGACTTGCAACCATGGACTGAGAGGAATTTGCCTACCCCACGAATGTTGATGTAGTCAAGAAATACTTCGCTTAAACTAAAAAAATGTCTCGGTGGATTGAAAACCCGAAAGGGAGGTCCAGGAAAAAGTTAGAGACAAAATAAATAAAAAATCATCCCGGTGGATTGGAAACATCACAGTACAATCCAGGAAAAAGTTAGGGATAATGGCAATTAACTATATTCAACAGAGGCAGGTCCCTCAGCAGTAGTTACACCATCCATCGGAGGAAAACTCCAGTCAAGGTCATCTTCGACAGAAGCTCAGGATGTCCCAAATTCAAAGTTGGTAGAAGGATAGTGGTCGTTATGTTTCAACGTAGCCCTTTTCCCTGTAAATTACCATTTTCTAAACTTTGTGAATACTCTTTGGAATCACGCGTTTGGCTGATCTCCATTTTATCAATAAAATTTGAGCCCTTGTGCTTTTGTTTGTAATTCTTATTTGTTTTAGCTTTACTGAACGACGTTGTTAACATGATTAACGATTCTTGAAATAAAACAAAAATGAATTTACTTGTTAAAACTTTTTCTGCTTTTAAAATAAAGACGGCAATTTCTTTTGACTGCTGAACATCAAAGGAACATCAACCGCTTCTCCAGAAGTAATCGAACTTCAAAGTGCAGAATCAAAGTACTCCTTCTAACCCAGTACGCCTGAATGAAGGGATCAACTGTGTCAGAAACCTTGTTTCGTCTGACACGCCTCGGCCGAGCTCTTATCTCCTAAGCCCGACCAACATAGTTCCCAACAGGGACTATCTCTCCTAAGCAAGGTGGAATTGCTATTCTGAACCAACGGTACTTCTTCGCCCCGCGATGGCCGAGTATCCAGTCGTGTTCACCTATCAGTTTGTATGTCGCGTCAGTTTTGTCAGCATAAACATACACACATCATACATTATTGATTTGCATTCACATTTCATATTGCATCACTATCACTCTAGTCGGTCTTGTCCCCTAGTGATAGAAGTTCTCTCAATCGAGTCGTCAGTTCTTTCCTCGTCAGGAAATGTTGCGTCTAAACATTCTCTCTCCTCCAGTTTTATTTCTGGATTGAAGTTGGGTCCTCGACCACTTTGATAACTTAAACCTCTGAAAAACCAGAGAGCCCTCAGTTAACATCACTCTTCGCCATTGAAGATGATATCCTTGCTTTCCCGGATTAAGGAAAATCCACAGAGAAAGCCTCTTAATCGAAGATTCGGCAGTACGGCAGTTTTTCTCCGAAAAACCCACTGATGAAAAGGTCATCGGCACCTCAAAATTGGATCACATCATATGGCATTTCTCCGAGAAGATCCCCGAGAAAAGTATGATGTAAAGACCCCAAACGAATGCAGTCTCTCAAGGGACTCGCATTCCCCGAGTAGAGTCAACAAATGGCGTCTCCAAACCGAGAAGTTTGTGCAACTCTACAACTCAGACGATTGGGTTCCCCAGCAAGTCTAACATCGAAACTTTTTCCACTCAAATGGCATCTCCCCAGGAAAATTCGGCGAGAAGTTTGAAGGAAAACCGCTACGAATAGCGTCCCTTGTCAGTAAAGTTTATTGATGAAAGAAACTAAGACCAGTTCCTCGGTAGGAAACCAGGATCGAGGGGAAGTTTACATCAGAAACTAAGACCAGTTCCTTGGTAGGAAACCAGGATCGAGGGGAAGTTTACATCAGAAACTAAGACCAGTTCATTGGTAGGAAACCAGGATCAAGGGGAGGTTTATTTCAAAAGAAAACTGAGACCAGCTCCTTGGCTGAAGACCATGATCGAGGGGAAGTTTACCTTTTCTAAGCATCATTGCTTAGCAAAAGAAGATGAATGCGTAAGCTACCATTCATAACCACCATCAAAATTTCGGGTATCCCGATATTTAATCCTCTTGCACCCCGAATGCCCGAATACCTTCGTCATTCACACCTTCGGGTCCAAGAAGATTAAATAGGGGCATCTGTCATACCCCAAATTTTGACCACTAAGATTTCCCATCATTGTGCAAATCATCATCACAATATGGAGGAACCATCATACTTCATCAGTCTCCCCAAAGATGGGTGAGCATCCACTACAATCAGAATTAGGGTTTCAAGCCCTCTCTGAGTGCTTAGACAAAGGATCAATCAAGGAATGGCATGATCTTTAACTTGTCTAACCTCTCAAACATCCACAATGGTTCAAAAGGACTCCCACTTCAAGGATTAAGCACAAGGCTGCTCCCTTCTAGGTGGATCAAGTCTCAAGATTGACAGTGTCACCAAATTAGGGTTTTGGTCGACCAGGGCCTCCAGATTGAAATTTTTCATCTGGGCACAAGCCAATGATCCAAAACCTAACCTAATATACTCCATGGAACCTCATGGACCCAATCATCAAGTCAATCTTGCCTCAGGGGATGCATTCATCAAAAATCAGGAATTAGGGTTTCTTGACCTAATTCATCCCTAAGTTGACTTTTGGGACAAACCATGAGACAATACCTCAAGAGAGGGTTTGAGGGTCTCTAATTAACTATATTGATCCACTTGGAACAATGGATTAATCCAAGAAGCTTGAGCAACAAGTCTCAATTTCATCTGCACCACAATTAGGGTTTTAAGGGAAAAGTCAATTGTAACTTTGACTTTTGACCAGGACATGCTCCCAAGCCCTATGACATGCACCAATATACCCTATAACACCCATGGAAAATTTCCATCAAGTTTGATTTAGGTCAAGTACATGATTTTCTGAAGAATTGCACAGTTTGGAATTCATCTGATAAAAAGTCAACTGTGCACAAAAGTCAACTTTGACTTTTTGAGATTTTTCACCAAAATGGATTTTTAACCCTAAAATGATGCTAATTATGATTTGAATCATCATTCATCAAGAAAAATCAAGAAAAGTTGGATAACTTGTAAAAGGGGTAACCATAAAAAACTTAGAAAATTTTCTAAGTTAAAAATAAAGTGGCTAGGGTACCAATTTTGGAGGGTCATAACTCCTAAACCACAAAGCCATTTTCTCCCATCCAAGGCTTGATTTGTAGATCTCATTGCCCTCTACAAAAACTTCAACTAGACCTAATTCCAACTCCTCATGGATTTTGAGTTATGGAGTGATCAAAATCAAGAGAAAAACTTTGTTCCAATACTTAGTGAAAATTTCACTAAGTCAGATTTTGCCTTACTTTTTGCCAAATGTAGGGGGATTTTTCACTTGGATTCAAAAGAGATCAAAACCAAACATGTTCAAATAGTTGTTGTATCATGTAAGGGCTTTCCAAAATGGTCAAGAACATTACCAAATTCAACTTACACCATGAGATATGACATTGCAAGTTGCCTTGCTGAAATCTGTCAAAGGCAAGGCAAAATTTGCAATTTTGCTCGATTTGCCAAAATCAGCCAAATTCAAATGCTCCTATCCACTTGGACACATCTGAGGATTGAATCTAAAGGGGACAATCACTAAGCCAAGCCTCCAAAGTCCATGGAACAAGAAATAGCATGTTGAACCTAGAATGGCCAAAATAGGGACAAGACTCCAAATTTGGATTGAAGCATTCAATGGAAGCATCAAGGTGGCATGGACTGAGCCATTCTCATCTGAAATCAATCAAGACTTATCCAAGACCAAGGGAACCAAAGCTCTGTGCCCTAACCTCTAGTCAATGGCTAGAGGAGACTTGGATTTTCATTTGCCAATATTGGCCAAACCTACTCAGCAGTTGCCATTCACTATTCCTTGCAAAACAAACGTGCTCTACTATAAATAGAGCTCAATTGTGTTTATTTTAAGTACACCAAAGGCCTACAACACTTGCCTTTCTCAAAATCTCTTTCTCTTGGCAAAAATGCCTTTCTTAGCAAGGTAACTATCGGGTTTTGAGCTAGAGGGCAATTCCACTCAAACCAATCACTCACACACCTCATATACATCACATATGAGCTGATCAAACACTTAAACAATAACTGGAACATTGATTTCTCAGAATCACCAGTCAATTGCTCAAGGTTTTAACCAAAGTGCAGTTGAGATGCCATGAAGTGATCCAGCCAATTTCCATCAAGTCCAAGCATTCAAACACACTCCATAGCACCTAGGGAAGATGTTCAGATCATCACAACACAATTGTAACACCTCCTACACAAATCACGATCACCAGCTGCAAGTGGTAAGCATGAGCTCTTCTAACTCTATGATCCATGCAATTTTTGCTGCACAATAATTTGGCCATATGTTCATAATCCTGCATGGAATGTTTTCCCTCAATTAATTGCTTTGTTTGAATCGTGTATCAAAAATCCTAGCCTTCATGCAGAAATTAGGGTTCTTGAGGTTTCTTCGTGATTTCATGTTTTATGTTTAATTTAAATGAAATTAATTGTTATAGACATGATCGTGAGGTTGAAACGAGTTGATTGGTATGTGGATTGCATGATATGGTTAAGTATTCAGTGAGATTGGATGGAAAATGAAAATCTGGGAAACTCAGAACACGCGCGTGTTCTTGGTGTGTTCTTGGCGCCATTTTCAGAAATTTGAATATTTGAATTTTGTGATTTTTGTTTAATTGATTCAAATATTAATTTCTCTCTGAGTTTTAATGATTTTGAGTTGATTCTTTTTTTAATAATTCACAAAAATGTTAAAATATTTTATTTTATCAAAAAATCCCAAAAATATTGTTTATTTCATATAATTGATATTTTTGCAAAGAATAAATATTTTAATTGTTTTTGACATTTTAAATATTTTTTCCACATTGATTTTGCAACTTTTAATGCTTTCTAATTATCTTATAGGTCAATACTTAATTTTTAAAGCATTAATCCAAGATCACAATTTGTTTTTCATATGTTAAAAAATTTTGATCATTTTAATTGAATTTTTATTCAATTAAATACATTTTTGAAAAGAAATTAGGGTTTTTGGATTAATTCAACCCTCATAAATCATTTTCAAAACACTTTGGGCCTCTAATAGAGTGTAAGACCCAATCCTTTTTTGACCAAATCATTTTTGGGCCTCAGTATTGTATAAGTCCCGAGACCGTCAAAAACAAACGGCGCGATCGTCCCCTTTTTAAAACAAGCCTGGGCCTACCCTCGAGTAGTAAGGCCCATTTCTTTTCTTAAAACTCTTTGGGCCTCTATTAGAGTGTAAGACCCAACCCACTTTGTACAGATAACATTTTTGGGCCTCACTTATTGTATAAGTCCCTCTGTACATTTTCAAATAAACGGCACGATTGTCGCCTTTTCAAAATAACACTGGGCCTACCTTCGTGTTATAAGCCCCACTCTTTTTCTTTTAAACTTTTTGGGCCTCTTGAGAGAGTGTAAGACCCATCCCTTTGTACAGAAACCCTTTTGGGCCTCAGTCACTTGTATAAGTCCCTCTGTACAAATTCAAACAGTGCGCTCACTGATAAAACCCTGGGCCTCTCCTTGAGCTGTAAGCCCCAAATCTTTCTTTTTCAAAGCAGTTTCTCCTTTGATTTTGAATATACTGTTGTTTTCAATCTTTCTTTGTTGAACAACTAACCAAACAGCATGGAAGCTCTACAACCGAGTAAGTGGTTATTGCTCTCATTTACCATTTTCATATACATATAACTGTATTGTGGGGCTGTTTCGCTGTAAGTCTTCTTTCATAAACTCATATCAACTGTGTAATATAAGTATAGATATTTAGAGTTTCCCCGGCAACTACGTCTAGCATTAAGCCCGTTGATCACTCTTAGAAATAGTCTAAACTAGATCCCCATAGGATTACCAGACACAATCTTCCCTCCTCTTGGGGTTAAACAATATGGAGATATGAAAGGTGGCATTCTCTGTGAACCCTTTCATAGACTGTCACTCATAGAAGTTGTCAAGAAACTCTATTCCCCAAAGATGATCTTTTCTCCGTGAATGGCATCTCTTGAGTTTCTTCCAAATTCTCAGACTTTCCTGGCTTGATCTATTCTCGGTGAATGGCATGTCTTAAACTTCTCGGGGTTTGGGGACCCACAGGCTTCTTAAAAGCAATTGTCAAGAAGCTCTACTCCCCAGAGATGATCTTTTCTCCGTGAATGGCATCTCTTGAGTTTCTTCCAAATTCTCGAACTTTCCTGGCTTGATCTATTCCTCGTGAATAGCCTGTCTTGAACTTCTAGGCGTTTGGGGACCCATCGGCTTCTTAAAAGCATCAGCCTCCTCTTGGGCATCATACAAGGACCCACAGGCTTCCTAAAAGCAACCCCGCCTCCTCTTGGGCTTAGTACAAGGACCCGCCGGCTTCTTAGAAGTATTCACAGCCTCCTCTTAGGCTTCGTATAATTATCTCTTCCTCCGGGAATGATAGCCTCCTCTTGGGCTTCGTACAAGGACCGATCGGCTTCTTAAAAGTTTCCAGCCTCCTCTTGGGCTTCGTACAAATTGTCCCGACGACCTCCTAGAGGTATAGGAACAGAACTTAGTCATCCTCATAGAACAGTCCTTTCAAAGAGTCTACTAATGTTTCTCAAAGCATAGTACAAAAGATGAAACTCTAGACACGGACAGTCTAATATCCTTGAGTCTCAAAGATATTCTCAAGTGACCCCTTCGTTAAAATAGGAAGGAAACCCGTAGACTCGGACGGTCTCAATACCCTTTGGATTTCCCGTTTCCTCAAAGACAAGGAAATATCCCGGATCCTTGAATTAAATCCTTGAGTACAGTGTTGCTCATATAAGAACTGATTTTCTCTTTAAAATCAGTATACTGGACCTGTCACTTAACTGAACAGTCGCCACAGCCTCCTCTTAGGCTTTGTATAAAGATCCTTCTCCCATGAAGTTAGCCTCTCTCTTGGGCTTTGTACAATGATTCTCCCCAGCGGAGTCAAACAACGTTTAGCCTCTCTCTCGGGCTTTGTACGAGACACATAAGAGACTCCCTTATTGAGTCAATCACCCTTTCGCCTCCATCTCGGGCTTTATACGAGATACAAAAGGTTCTTATTGAGCCAAACAAATTTTAGCCTCCATCTCTGGCTTCGTACGAGATACAAAAAACTCTCTTGTTGAGTTAAATAGCCTCCATCTCGGGCTTCGTACGAGATACCAAAAGACTCCATCGTCGAGTCAAAACCTTTTAGCCTCTCTCTCGGGCTTTGTACGAGACACATATTGGCCTCCTCTTAGGCTTTATATAAGAAAACCATTGGTTAATCCAATTAACCTTTTAGCATCAAAGTTGTGCCTCGTTCACAGTACACAAACATCAATAACTCCTTCCCCTTCATCTAACTGCTGTAAGCGGCAAGCCTCTGGATCATCTACATCCATGCCAATGTCCCTCTTTTAGTATGAGAAATTCCTAAGGAAAGATGGCATTACTCTACACTGAGTTAAAGTCTTCTCCTTCAGGTTGAAATCCCCTATAAAGTAAATTATGGCATTGGCGGATTCACATATCCCGGTTAAAGTAATTCTCCTTTATAAACAGTCGTAACAGACAAACCCCTCTTTAGAGATGACAAATTCTCTCTAAAGTCAACACCTTTTAAGCTTCACATCTTGGGCTTTGAACAAGATACAAACACCTTTCGCTTCACGTCTTGGGCTTTGAACAAGACACCAAAAACACCCACTTCCTCCCATAGAATAGGAGCAACTACGAACGCTTTGATTTCCCTGTTTCGGTAAACGGGAATACGTAGGCATAAGATTGAAAGAAAAATCTTAGCGAGCACACTAAACAAAAACCCAAAATCCCATACTCTCATGTATCTATCAAAAGCATCAGTCCTAACATCTTAATCCTTGTTCCCCGCCAGAAAGTCCTAGAAAGAGAAAAAGAAAACTGTATTGGCGAAAATACAAATAACCAGTACAAAGCCCCCCCCCCCCCACATTGATAGCATTCGCAACCTAACAGACCGCTGTTTAAACTCAGTATGCAAAGTAGGGTTAATTGGAGACATCTATTTCCCTTCCTTATTCAGCTCACAATAGGATAAAAAATGAATCGACCTGTAGTTAAAACTCAACCGCAGAGAGCGATCAGCGCTTAAGAACCGCGTCCAAAATCGCTCGCTACAGAAAAATTGCGCCCACCGTGGGACCCGTCTCTATTTTTCTTCTTCCTTTTCACCTCTTGTGTGAATACCACAGATTGGGGCTTCCGTCGGGGAACCCATCTCTGTCAGGAACTTAGGATTCATAGCTTTAAAGGTCTAGGATGTTTAGGACAAATATATATACTACTTTTCCTAATTGTTATACGTGTTTATTTTTCTGCTAATGGGAATGCGTGTGATGCCGCATGTGGAAAGATTGAGTATACACTTAAGATAAGTGATGGCGACGAGGTCGACCATCAACCTCAGTGGAGGCTGACCAATGCAGCCCATTCTCTCATCTAGACAATGGGCCGATTGTTAAGTCTGAGAAGCTGAGGAGCCAAACCCTTTTGTAGTACGGAAACTATCGGGAATAGTTGTTACGCGATACTACCCTCATTTAAGGCTGGTGATCTATTCTCGGTGAATGGCACTTACTCTAAGATTGCTCTACAACTCGCTGGCGATCCGCTTGTTGTTTTGCTTTCCTGGGAGGAGCTGATGATAATGAGTACAGGTACAAAAATCACCTTAGTATAAACCTTTGGGGATGGGTAGAGCCTTGACATCATGACAACGACCCTTTGACCCCATGTTTTTTCTATGTTTTTGTGTGCTGCATTCATGCATTCGTTTAAAAAACATTAAAACATTCAAAAAAAATTTCTCTTCTAGTCTCTCTGTTTTTCAAATTAAACTAAGACTGTGATTGCAAATATCAGAGAAAAGGATTGCACTAATGGATTTCGGTAGAAGGAGAACTCATACGTATATCTTCAAGGTTCCAAAGCTAGAGGATTTGAGAAGGTTAGCGAGGATGATCACTAACCCTGAGGCTTTCAGAGCCAAGCACGGAGGTTTGCTACCACTGTTAAGAGTCCATGTGATTGAGGGAATCATGGACACGCTCGTTCAATTCTATGATCCAGTTTATCACTGTTTCACATTCCCGGATTACCAGTTAGCACCAACGCTGGAGGAGTATTCTCATCTGATTGATCTGCACATTACTGATCGAGCTCCATTTTCTGGACTGGAAGAAATTCCCATGAATCAGACCATTGCGAGAGCAATTCATTTGGACGAGTCTGAGGTCAGGACTCACCTAACTACCAAGGGTGGCATCTAGGGTTTGCCAGCCCAGTTCTTGACAAAGAAGGCCCAGTATTTTGCCAGTATAGGAAACATGACTGCTTTTGAAAGCATCTTTGTCTTGCTCACCTACGGGTTATTTTTGTTTCCCAACATCAATAACTTTGTAGATATCAACTCCATTAAGGTTTTTCTCATTGGAAACCCTGTGACGACTTTGCTCGCAGATGCGTATCATTCTGTACACTTGGTAAATTTGTACAGCGGAGGGGAGATCACATGATGTGTACCTCTGCTTTACAAATGGTTTATCTCTCACTTGCCCAAGTCTGCTGCTTTTTGGGATTGTAAGAGTGCCTTACGTTGGTCGCAGAAGATCGTGTCTCTTACCAACTCTGATATAGATTGGTGTAATAGGATCTTTGATAGAATCAGAATCATTGATCGTTGTGGAAACTTCCCCAACGTACCCCTTATAGGAACTAAGGGGGGAATCAACTACCATCCGGTACTGGTTCTTCGGCAATTTGGATACCCGATGAGACACGTCCCACGGGGTGTTCATCTGGAAGGTCTTTTCTTCAAAGAAGGAGAAAATGACAGAGCACTAAAGATAGAAATAGTGCATGCTTGGAAGCATGTTCATAAGAAAGGACGGGAGTCTCTAGGAAAACCGGACTGTGTCTCGATGGAGCCTTATCTCCACTGGGTGTAAACTAGAGCTCTCAAGCTAAAGATGCCTTATCGTCGTTACGGAATTCTTCCGCCGAGAAAATCTGTCATGTACTTCATGAAGGAAACTGAAAAGCTTCAGGTTACTCTCAACAAAGTTCAAAAGGAGAGAAGGTCTTGGAAGAACAAATACCGCACCCTCGACATAGAGTGCATCAAAATACAACAATTACTGAAAGAAAAGGATGCTCTGGTTGAAATTTTGGAGCAACATGCTGTGGATAATCAGGATGACCAAAGGAATTTGCTCGCTCCTTTCACCTGGCAAAGGAATGAGAACCCGACAACGGCCCAAGAGCCCCGGTCAAAGAAAAGGAAGATACCAGAATCAGCACCCGATTTCTCTTCAGAGGGGACTCGGGACCCATTAGCTTAGGTTTCTGTTTCTGCACCTTGTAATCTACTGTATTTCAATTTCTATAATCCTTTGAATTCAATAAAAAGGGGTTTCCCCACTGTTTGATATTTTCAATCCAATTGTCGAAGTTTATTTTGATTAAACCTTAAACAATTAATATAATCATTGCATTCATCATTCTCACATCGCGTATTCTTCTTACCTACGAATCTCACGTTTGTGTCTCGGTTCTAGAGTCAAACTGTCTCATTCGTATAATACTCGGGCCAATCGTCAGAAAAGGATGGATGATCTTGAGGAAGAAAATAGAGAGTTGAAAGAAGAGATCGACGCTCTGAGAGAGGATATGAGAAAGCTTCGTAACGACATGCAAGCCATGACAGAAGCTCAGACACAAAGAACTGTGATCTCAGAGATCACCTCAATGTCCATCGTGGATAAGTATGATCCTAGGTATCAAATACCGAAAGATCGTCCTTGGGGCATGCCTGTTAACTATATCCCGGAAGGATATGTTCCGCCGATCACTGAAGATCGGGGGATCACAACAGAAGCCGCTGGGCCTGAAGGTTACAAACTTCGGGAAAGCGAAGATGCCAGGGGCATACTAAAGACTCCTGTAGGTTACAAACTTCGGGAAACGCCAAGACTCACTACCATAGTCACGGTACCACCCCCTGTGGTGCACACTGTCCCGGAGGGAGAGATTCCACAGACACCTTCTGGTAAGAAGGAAACTATGTTTGACAGAATGGATGAATTCTAGGAGCAGTTCTTGGAAATGCAGAAGGAACTGCAAGCCATTCGCGGCCAGGATCTATTTGGAAAGGACGCCGCAGATCTCTGCTTAGTCCCAAATGTGAAAGTTCTGCACAAATTTCAAGTGCCCGACTTTGAAAAGTACAAGGGTAACTCTTGCCCTCAAAGCCATCTGGTGATGTACGCTCGGCGGATGTCAGCTCAGACGGAGAATCAGGACCTACTGATTAACTACTTTCAGGATAGTTTAACCGGTGCCGCACTCAAATGGTACATGGGTTTAAACCGTACTACGATCAGTACATTCAGAGATCTTGGTACTGCCTTCGTCCAACAATACAAATACAATTTGGACATGGTACCCGACAGAGATCAACTCAGATCAATGTCGCAAAAGGACAAGGAAACCTTTAAGGAGTATGCTCAAAGGTGGCGTGAAATTGCCGCTCAAATTTGTCCACCTCTTGAGGAAATAGAGATGACAAAGATCTTCTTAAAGACCTTAAGCTCATTTTACTATGACCGAATGGTTGCCAGTGCACCCAGTGATTTCACCGAAATGGTTGGCATGGGCGTACGTCTTGAGGAAGCCGTCCGAGAAGGACGTTTGGTAAAAGACACTGGATCGACGAGCGGTACTAAAAAATACGGTAGTACTTTGCCTAAGAAAAAAGAGCAAGATATTGGGAATATCTCTCTTGGAAAGCAAATGCGACGTTATCAACCGGTAGCAGCTGTAACTCCTGCTATCAACCCTGCGTTTATTCCTACGTATCAACCTCAGGTTGCGCAGAGCCAACCTAATCAGCAAAGGACACAACAGCCTCTTCAGCAGGCTCGTCCTCCATATAACAACAACCGTACAACACGGCCACCAGGATTTGATCCTATACCCGTATCGTACCCAGAGCTGTTTCCATTACTACTGGCTAAGGGGCACATTCAGACTAAATCTCCTCTTACAGTACCAAAAATCTGCCTTTTTGGTTTAAGGTTGATCAAACTTGCCCTTATCATCAAGGAGGTCCAGGGCATAACATAGAGACTTGTCTCAATTTCAAGTCCGACGTGCAAAAACTTGTTAGGAGCGGGGTCTTATCCTTCAAGGATAGAAATCCTAATGTTCTTACGAACCTGCTGCCTCAACACGAGAAAGTTCCAGTCAATCTGATTGAGAGAGAGACTAACAATGTCTATCAAATTCACGATGTACTCTTATTGAGGACAAATCTGGTTAAGATACATTGTAGACAGAGTGGATATGGCCATGTGCCACCTCATAACTATCATCAGTGTGATGTCTGCTCTAAAAACAATCAAGGATGTTCTGTGGTGCAAGCAGCTCTATAAGAACAGATGGATCTCGGAGGGATCCAAGAGCACCGAGTTCGTGGAGTTAACATGGTCTACACGAATTCTAACGTCATTCAAAACCACGATATCCGTGCGATGAATGCCAACTTGGTGGCAATGCACTCAAGGCAAAGCCAGTATCATAATCTGCCGCGGCACGATTACAGTTCTTGTCTAACTTGCTTGGTAAACAAACAAGGATGCTCTTTCATACAGGAGGCCCTCCAGCGTCAGATGGATCTTGGATGGATCCAAGACTACCATGATAGGAACCCTTATCAGATCAACATGGTTCAGATCTTCGATATTCGCGTGATGAATACCAACCTGGTAGAGTTACATACTGAGCAGGTCCGACTCGAATTCTTAACATCACATGACTATCAAAGTTGTAAAGCGGGTTGCGAAAACAATTGAGGTTGTACCCTTGTCCAGGAGGCACTTCAGCATTTGTTAAATCACTGGTGGATGCCAATTTATATGGATGAAGATACTCAGCAAATTAGTATCAGTAACAGGAATCCTACTCGGCGTCAGAGTCAGGATGTCCGATCTGTGGAACCTAACCTAGTGAGGTTACATTGTATTCAAAGTGGGCGTGGCCAGGTGCCACTACACAATTATGACCGTTGTAGCGTCTGTTCGGAAAGTAACCAAGGGTGTTACCTTGTGAGAGCAGCTCTTCAGGATCAGGTGGATCGTAGAGAGATTCGCCTATATCTGGGTTCTGGACCCATCAACTGGACGCCGAACTACCTTGCCGAGCAAGTTGAGGATGTTGTCACGATCTCTAGTCATCACAGGACCAGGGATGTTTTTACCATTA
Source organism: Lathyrus tuberosus (assembly GCA_022829125.1). Taxonomy (NCBI): domain Eukaryota; kingdom Viridiplantae; phylum Streptophyta; class Magnoliopsida; order Fabales; family Fabaceae; genus Lathyrus; species Lathyrus tuberosus. The sequence goes on along the minus strand of JALAZF010000289.1, from coordinate 6,295,749 downwards.
TCCCTCTACTTGACGAATCTAAAGTTCCCCACCGGGAACGGATCGAGATTAATTACGATGGTCAGAAAAACCAGAAGGCTCCTATAGTCATCTATCTGACGGGACCAACACCGAACGAATCAACTAAGGCTATCCCTTACAAATACGGTGCAACAAAAATTGAAAATGGAAAGGAAATTCCATTACCCTCCGTCGTGAATATTGCAGACATCAGTCGAGTAACACGGAGTGGTAGAATCTTCAACCGAGGAGTTGGAGAACCTAACAAGGAAAAGGAACTTCAGACGTAAACTCCTGATCCACCAGTCGGTCAATCCAGTAATCCCAACCTTTCAAAAAATAATGATGAGATGCTGAAGCTCATCCAAAGGAGTGAATACAACATTGTTGATCAGCTGTTACAGACTCCTTCAAAGATCTCGGTATTATCACTGTTACTCAGTTCAGAAGCGCATAGGGAGGCTCTACAGAAAGTCTTGGAGCAGGCCTTTGTGGAACAGGATGTAACAATTAGACAGTTTGATAGCATTGTCTCTAACATCACTTCTTGCAATAATTTGGGATTTAGTGATGAGGAATTACCTGAAGAGGGTCGTCGTCATAACATGGCGCTCAACATTATAGTTAACTGCCAGGACGATGCTTTAGCCAGCGTACTGGTAGACACAGGGTCAGCCCTGAATGTTATGCCGAAGTCCACTTTGATGCAATTATCATTCAAAGGCCCTCCGATGAGAATCAGTGAGGTCGTCGTCAAAGCGTTCGACGGATCCAGAAAAACAGTTATCGGCGAAGTTGATCTTCCCATAACTATTGGTCCTCACACTTTCCAAGTCACTTTCCAGGTCATGGACATCCAGGCAACGTACAGTTGTTTATTAGGAAGACCTTGGATACATCAGGCTGGAGCGGTTACTTCAACCCTCCACCAAAAGCTAAAGTTCGTCAAGAACGATCAACTTGTCACGGTTTGTGGGGAACAAGCCTTGCTTGTAAGCAACTTGTCATCATCTGCTGGTATAGAACACGAGGAGTTCATTGGAACTCAGTTCCATGCACTGTCGGTGAGCAAGGACAATCAGTTCACAGGAGGAACCTCGATTTCCTCATACCACGATGCTATCAAAGCGGTCGAGAGTACCGATACAACTGGATGGGGACAGCTTGTCATTCCTATTGACAATAAAACAAAGAAAGGTCTTGGTTTTTCTGCAACCTGTACCCAGACAGTTGCCAACAATGAAAGTTTTCATCCCCTTCAAAACTTCTTCCACAGTGGAGGTTTCCTTCACCCAGTGTCTCAGGCAGTACATGCTATCAATGAGGAAGAACCCTCTGACACAGATGAAGAATGGAAGTCCTATCTGAATGAGGACGGTTATATGTCTCAGGAAAAGGTGCCTATACCATTTTTCTATCCCGCACAGAGTCCGAGATTTATACCACGGTCAGACGTCGAAATGATATATGAAGATTGTGATCCAGAAGGATGTCGTACTCCACCAAACTCATTAGAGGAAGACACTCCGATGAAATACAACTTTGACCACGACTATTATGGCCCAAGGGATGGTCTGCCAATGTGGCAACCTTACCCAGGAAACTTGGGGCAAGAGAGTCAGCCGAACAATGAAAATCAGCTGACCGTCATTGAACAGAATACCTGTGTCCCCACCATGTCATGGGATCAACACTCAGGTCATTCAGAAACTACTCAACATGAAGATGAATTCGCAACATTTGCAGGACTTGAATTCATCAACTATGCTTTTCCTGAGGTCAACGTCATCGAGAGAGATGACTCCTCTAGTTCGAAAGAAGTTTGGGACACTCTGGGAGAACCGAGTGGAAAATATGACTATATGGTCAAGTACACCGCTCCCGAAAGCTCTCGTATCAGGCTCGAAGATATCCAGCCTACTGGATAGGGAGATACAGCTGAGAGCACAAATGCTATGCAAAATGCAACAGAGGAATTATTCTACGACAACTCTGTCTGGGAGACAGATTCCAATGATCCTGCTCCACCAGAAATCAGCGTTATTTCTGAAGACAAATCAAGGAAGGTGCCAGACTTTGTGATTCACCGAGGAGTTCGCCGCCAATGGGTTGCTGTCGAGGTTCCGAAGATCGTTCATCAGTCAAAGTAATTGCCATCTTTAACCTTTCACCCTGCCCAGGTGAAACGGATGTTTTGATAGGGCTCGCTTTCTGTAAATTTCCCTCTTCGCTTCGCCCAAAGCGACAGAGTTTTGTTTTATAGGGCTGTAGTTTTAAGAATCGACTTGTTCATTAATAAAATAACGTCGTTCTATAATTTCCGCATTAATTGTTGTTTTCTCTTTTTGCTTTCTCAAAAAATGGTAATCCTAAAAAACAATTCAAATAAAAACAAGTAGTAAAATAAAAACACTGCACACACTTGCTTTTTCTCTATCTCTTCTAAACACGAATCATCACGTCATGCAGATTGCTTGTTTTAAACCCCGTTGAAACATACGATCTGATGCCTTCTCCCAACTTTGAGTTCCCGGTATTCGAGGTTGAAGAAGAAAATGACGACAAAATTCCAGAAGAGATCTCTCGACTACTCAGACAAGAGGAAAGGTCCATTGAACCTCACAAAGAGCCGTTGGAAACGGTAAACTTGGGTTCAGAAAAAGAGAGAAAAGAAATCAGGATTGGGGCACTGCTCAGTCCAACTGCCAGAGAGGGTTTGATAAAGCTTCTCAGAGAATTCCCCGATGTATTCGCTTGGTCCTATCAGGATATGCCAGGGTTGGATACCAGCATCGTGGAGCATCACTTACCGTTGAGATCGGAATGTCCGCCAGTAAAGCAGAGGTTGAGACGGACTCACCCGGACATGGCCATCAAAATCAAAGAGGAGGTACAGAAACAGATTGATGCGGGTTTCCTCGCTACATCTGAATATCCTCAATGGTTAGCCAACATCGTACCCGTTCCCAAAAAGGACGGAAAGGTCAGAATGTGTGTTGATTACAGGGATCTAAACAAGGCTAGTCCAAAGGACCACTTTCCTTTACCACACATTGACATGCTGGTAGACAGCACAGCAAAGTTCAAAGTTTTCTCCTTCATGGATGGATTCTCGGGCTATAACCAGATCAAAATGGCGCCGAAAGACATGGAGAAAACTTCGTTCATTACACCATGGGGCACCTTTTGTTACAAGGTAATGCCATTTGGTTTGAAGAACGCCGGGGCAACCTATCAAAGGGCCATGACTACTCTGTTTCATGACATGATACACAAAGAAATTGAGGTATATGTCGATGATATGATTGCAAAATCAAAAACAGAGAGTGAGCACGTTGAACATCTGTCAAAATTGTTCGAACGTTTAAGAAAGTTCAAGCTCCGCTTGAATCCCAACAAGTGCACCTTCGGTGTCCGTTCAGGGAAACTATTAGGGTTCATCGTCAGCCAGAAAGGAATTGAGGTTGATCCTGACAAGGTCAAGGCAATTCGAGAAATGCCTTCTCCGAAAATTGAAAAACAAGTCAGAGGATTCTTGGGACGTTTGAACTACATCTCCAGATTCATATTCCTTATGACCGCCACGTGTGCGCCGATTTTCAAATTACTCAAAAGGAACCAGGATTGCGTTTGGTCAGAAGATTGCCAAACCGCCTTCGACAGTATCAATGAATATCTGTTGAATCCTTCGATTCTATCACCTCCAGTGGAAGGAGGACCAATGATCATTTACCTCACAGTCCTAGAGGACTCAATGGGATGTGTACTTGGCCAATAAGACGAAACCAAAAGGAAAGAGTCTGCCATTTACTATTTGAGCAAGAAATTCACTGACTGCGAAACTCGGTACACGATGCTTGAGAAAACTTGTTGCGCTTTGGTTTGGGCAGCCAAACGTCTTCGCCAATACATGATTCGTCATACTACTTGGTTAATCTCCGAAATGGATCCAATCAAGTATGTCTTCGAAAAACCTGCTCTCACGGGAAGAATTGCCCGTTGGCAGATGTTGCTATCAGAATATGACATAGAGTACCACGCTCAGAAAGTCGTTAAGGGAAGTATTTTAGCCGATCATTTGGCTCATCAACCGATTGACAATCAAGAATCAATCGGGTTTGACTTCCCAGATGAATATGTCATGTATCTAAAAATGAAAGATTGCGATGAACCATTACCCAGTGAAGGGCCAGAACCAGGTTCCCAATGGGGACTAATCTTTGAAGGAGCAGTCAATCATTACGGAAATGGAATTGGGGCAATCATTGTTACCCCTCAGGGTACCCATATTCCTTTCACTGCCAGACTTACGTTCAAGTGTACGAACAACGAGGCCGAATACGAAGCTTGCATCATGGGTCTCGAAGAAGCAATTGATTTAAGGATCAAAGACTTGGACGTATACGGCGACTCAGCCTTGGTTATCAATCAGATAAAAGGAGATTGGAACACATACCAATCAGGATTGATCCCTTACAAAGACTACGCAAGAAGGTTGCTACCTTTCTTCAACAGAGTCGAGTTTCATCATATCCCTCGTGAGGAGAATCACATGGCTGATGCATTAGCCACTATCTCTTCCATGATTAGTGTAGGTCAATGGAATGACATACCTAAGATCGACATAATGCGCCTTGAACGGCCTGCTTACGTCTTCGCAATTGAAGCAGTCATAGACGACAAACCTTGGTATCATGATATCAAATGCTTCCTTCAGAAACAAGAGTACCCATCTGGGGCACTCAGAAAAGACAGAAAAACCCTCAGAAGATTGGCTTGAAACTTCTTCCTGAGCGGTGACACTCTCTATAAGAGAAATTTTGACATGGTCTTGCTCCGATGCGTGGACAGACCAGAAGCAGACATACTTATGAATGAAATTCATGAAGGGTCTTTTGGCACTCATGCCAACGGACACACAATGGCGAGAAAAATTCTAAGAGCAGGGTACTACTGGTTGACAATGGAATCCGGCTGCTACAAGTACATGAGGAGGTGTCACAAGTGTCAGATATACTACGACAAAATTCATGTACCGCCATCACATCTCAAAGCTCTCTTTTCCCCGTGGCCTTTTTCCATATGGGGAATCGACATGATTGGCTTGATCGAACCTAAGGCTTCAAACGGACATCGGTTCATCCTGGTAGCCATTGACTATTTCACCAAGTGGGTCGAAGCAACGTCGTACGCTAATGTAACCCGACAAGTGGTGGTCCAATTTATCAAAAACAATATCATCTGCCGTTATGGTGTTCCAAGCCAGATCATTACTGATAATGGATCTAACTTGAACAACAAGATGATGAAAGAGTTGTGCGCAGAGTTCAAGATTGAACATCATAACTCATCTCCCTACCGACCAAAGATGAACGGAGCGGTAGAAGCGGCTAACAAGAACATCAAGAGGATTGTTCAAAAGATGGTTGTAACCTACAAAGACTGGCACGAGATGCTACCCTTTGCTCTTCACGGTTATCGCACATCTGTCTGCACTTCAACAGGGGCAAACCCTTTCTCTCTAGTATATGGTATGGAGGCGGTTCTCCCCATAGAAGTAGAGATCCCATCAATCCGGGTATTGATGGAAGCTAAGCTCACCGAAGCTGAATGGTGTCAAAGCCGACACGACGAATTGAATCTGATCGAGGAGAAGCGAATCACGGCACTATGCCATGGTCAGCTATATCAACAGAGAATGAAGAGGGCGTTTGACAAAAAGGTCCGACCTCGCATCTCAGGAAAGGAGACCTCGTGCTCAAGAAGATATAATCATTTCTCACTAATTCGCGAGGCAAGTGGACTCCGAATTATGATGGCCCCTATGTGGTCACGAAAGCTTTCTCAAGCGGCGCCTTGAGACTTGCAACCATGGATGGGGAGGAATTTTCCTACCCCACGAATGTTGATGTAGTCAAGAAATTCTTTGCCTAAACTAAAAAAAATAGGTCTCGGTGGATTGAAAACCCGAAAGGGCGGTCCAGGCAAAAGTTAGAGACAAAATAAAAAAAAAATCATCCTGGTGGATTGGAAACATCACAGTACAATCCAGGCAAAAGTTAGGGATAATGGCAAGTAACTATATTCAACAGAGGCAGGTCCCTCAGCAGCAGTTACACCATCCATCGGAGGAAAACTCCAATCAAGGTCATCTTCGACAGAAGCTCAGGATGTCCCGAATTCAAAGTTGGTAGAAGGATAGTGGTCGTTATGTTTCAACGTAGCCCTTTTCCCTGTAAATTACCATTTTCTAAACTTTGTGAATACTCTTTGGAATCATGCGTTTGGCTGATCTCCATTTTATCAATAAAATTTGAGCCCTTGTGCTTTTGTTTGTAATTCTTATTTGTTTTAGCTTTACAGAACGACGTTGTTAACATGATTAACGATTCTTGAAATAAAACAAAAATGAATTTCCTTGGTAAAACTTTTTCTGCTTTTAAAATAAAGATGGCAATTTCTTTTGACTGTTGAACATCAAAGGAACATCAACCGCTTCTCCAGAAGTAATCGAACTTCAAATTGCAGAATCAAAGTACTCCTTCTAACCCAGTACGCCTGAATGAAGGGATCAACTGTGTCAGAAACCTTATTTCGTCTGACACGCCTCGGACGAGTTCTTATCTCCTAAGCCCGACCAACATAGTTCCCAACAGGGACTATCTCTCCTAAGCAAGGTGGAATTGCTATTCTGAACCAACGGTACTTCTTCGCCCCGCGATGGCCGAGTATCCAGTCGTGTTCACCTGTCAGTTTGTATGTCGCGTCAGTTTTGTCAGCATAAACATACACACATCATGCATTATTGATTTGCATTCACATTTCATATTGCATCACTATCATTCTAGTCGGTCTTGTCCCCTAGTGATAGAAGTTCTCTCAATCGAGTCGTCAGTTCTTGCCTCGTCAGGAAATGTTGCGTCTGAACATTCTCTCTCCTCCAGTTTTATTTCTGGATTGAAGTTGGGTCCTCGACCACTTTGATAACTTGAACCTCTGAAAAACTAGAGAGCCCTCAGTTAACATCACTCTTCGCCATTGAAGATGATATCCTTGCTTTCCCGGATTAAGGAAAATCCACAGAGAAAGCCTCTTAATCGAAGATTCGGCAGTACGGCAGTTTTTCCCCAAAAAACCCACTGACGAAAAGGACATCGGCACCTCAAAATTGGATCACATCATATGGAATTTCTCCGAGAAGATCTCCGAGAAAAGTATGATGTAAAGACCCCAAACGAATGCAGTCTCTCAAGGGACTCGCATTCCCCGAGTAGAGTCAACAAATGGCGTCTCTAAACAGAGAAGTTTGTGCAACTCTACAACTCAGACGACTGGGTTCCCCAGTAAGTCTGACATCGAAACTTTTTCCTCTCAAATGGCATCTCCCCAGGAAAATTCGGCGAGAAGTTTGAAGGAAAGCCGCTACGAATAGCGTCCCTTGTCAGTAAAGTTTATTGACGAAAGAAACTAAGACCAGTTCCTCGGTAGGAAACCAGGATCGAGGGGAAGTTTACATCAGAAACTAAGACCAGTTCCTTGGTAGGAAACCAGGATCGAGGGGAAGTTTACATCAGAAACTAAGACCAGTTCATTGGTAGGAAACCAGGATCGAGGGGAGGTTTATTTCAAAAGAAAACTGAGACCAGCTCCTTGGCTGAAGACCAGGATCGAGGGGAAGTTTACCTTTTCTAAGCATCATTGCTTAGCAAAAGAAGATGAATGCGTAAGCTACCATTCATAACCACCATCAAAATTTCGGGTATCCCGATATTTAATCCTCTTGCACCCCGAATGCCCAAATACCTTCGTCATTCACACCTTCGGGTCCAAGAAGATTAAATAGGGGCATCTGTCATACCCCAAATTTTGACAACTAAGATTTCCCATCATTGTGCAAATCATCATCACAATATGGAGGAACCATCATACTTCATCAGTCTCCCCAAAGATGGGTGAGCATCCACTACAATCAGAATTAGGGTTTCAAGCCCTCTCTGAGTGCTTAGACAAAGGATCAATCAAGGAATGGCATGATCTTCAACTTGTCTAACCTCTCAAACATCCACAATGGATCAAAAGGACTCCCACTTCAAGGATTAAGCACAAGGCTGCTCCCTTCTAGGTGGATTAAGTCTCAAGATTGACAGTGTCACCAAATTAGGGTTTTGGTCGACCAGGGCCTCTAGATGAAAATTTTTCATCTGGGCACAAGCCAATGATCCAAAACCTAACCTAATATACTCCATGGAACCTCATGGACCCAATCATTAAGTCAATCTTGCCTCAGGGGATGCATTCATCAAAAATCAGGAATTAGGGTTTCTTGACCTAATTTACCCCTAAGTTGACTTTTGGGACAAACCATGAGCCAAGACCTCAAGAGAGGGTTTGAGGGTCTCTAATGAACTATATTGATCCACTTGGAACAATGGATTAATCCAAGAAGCTTGAGCAACAAGTCTCAATTTCATCTGCACCACAATTAGGGTTTTAAGGAAAAAGTCAACTGTAACTTTGACTTTTGACCAGGACATGCTCCCAAGCCCTATGACATGCACCAATATACCCTATAACACCCATGGAACATGTCCATCAAGTTTGATTTAGGTCAAGGACATGATTTCCTGAAGAATTGCACAGTTTGGAATTCATCTGATAAAAAGTCAACTGTGCACAAAAGTTAACTTTGACTTTTTGAGATTTTTCACCAAAAGGGATTTTTAACCCTAAAATGATGTTAATGTATGATTTGAATCATCATTCATCAAGAAAAATCAAGAAAAGTTGGATAACTTGTAAAAGGGGTAACCATAAAAAACTTAGAAAATTTTCTAAGTTAAAAATAAAGTGGCTAGGGTACCAACTTTGGAAGGTCATAACTCCTAAACCACAAAGCCATTTTCTCCCATCCAAGGCTTAATTTGTAGATCTCAGCGCCCTCTACAAAAACTTCAACTAGACCTAATTCCAATTCCTCATGGATTTTGAGTTATGGAGTGATCAAAATCAAGAGAAAACACTTTGTTCCAACACTTAGTGAAAATTTCACTAAGTCAGATTTTGCCTTACTTTTTACCAAATGTAGGGGGATTTTTCACTTGGATTCAAAAGAGATCAAAACCAAACATGTTCAAACAGTTGTTGTATCATGTAAGGGCTTTCCAAAATGGTCAAGAACATTACCAAATTCAACTTACACCATGAGATATGACATTGGCAAGTTGCCTTGCTGAAATCTGTCAAAGGCAAGGCAGAATTTGCAATTTTGCTCGATTTGCCAAAATCAGCCAAATTCAAATGCTCCTATCCACTTGGACACATCTGAGGATTGAATCTAAAGGGGACAATCACTGAGCCAAGCCTCCAAAGTCCGTGGAACAAGAAATAGCATGTTGAACCTATAATGGCCAAAATAGGGACAAGACTCCAAATTTGGATTGAAGCATTCAATGGAAGCATCAAGGTGGCATGGACTGAGCCATTCTCATCTGAAATCAGTCAAGACTTATCCAAGACCAAGGGAACCAAAGCTCTGTACCCTAACCTCTAGTCAATGGCTAGAGGAGACTTGGATTTTCATTTGCCAACATTGGCCAAACCTACTCAGCAGTTGCCATTCACTATTCCTTGCAAAACAAACTTGCTCTACTATAAATAGAGCTCAATTGTATTCAGTTTAAGTACACCAAAGGCCTACAACACTTGCCTTTCTCAAAATCTCTTTCTCTTGGCAAAAATGCCTTTCTTAGCAAGGTAACTATCGGGTTTTGAGCTAGAGGGCAATTCCACTCAAACCAATCACTCACACACCTCATATACATCACATATGAGCTGATCAAACACTTAAACAACAACTGGAACATTGATTTCTCAGAATCACCAGTCAATTGCTCAAGGTTTTAACCAAAGTGCAGTTGAGATGCCATGAAGTGATCCAGCCAATTTCCATCAAGTCCAAGCATTCAAACACACTCCATAGCACCTAGGGAAGCTGTTCAGATCATCACAACACAACTGTAACACCTCCTACACAAATCACGATCACCAGCTGCAAGTGGTAAGCATGAGCTCTTCTAACTCTATGATCCATGCAATTTTTGCTGCACAATAATTTGGTCATATGTTCATAATCCTGCATGGAATGTTTTCCCTCAATTAATTGCTTTGTTTGAATCGTGTATCAAAAATCCTAGCCTTCATGCAGAAATTAGGGTTCTTGAGGTTTCTTCGTGATTTCATGTTTTATGTTTAATTTAAATGAAATTAAGTGTTAAAGACATGATCGTGAGGTTGAAACGAGTTGATTGGTATGTGGATTGCATGATATGGTTAAGTATTCAGTGAGATTGGATGGAAAACGCAAATCTGGGAAACTCAGAACACGCGCGTGTTCTTGGTGTGTTCTTGGCGCCATTTTCAGAAATTTGAATATTTGAATTTTGTGATTTTTGTTTAATTGATTCAAAAATTAATTTCTCTCTGAGTTTTAATGATTTTGAGTTGATTCTTTTTTTAATAATTCACAAAATGTTAAAATATTTTATTTTATCAAAAAATCCCAAAATTATTGTTTATTTCATATAATTGATATTTTTGCAAAGAATTAATATTTTAATTGTTTTTGACATTTTAAATATTTTTTCCACATTGATTTTGCAACTTTTTATGCTTTCTAATTATCTTGTAGGTCAATACTTAATTTTTAAAGCATTAATCCAAGATCACAATTTGTTTTTCATATGTTAAACAATTTTGATCATTTTAATTGAATTTTTATTCAATTAAATACATTTTTGAAAACAAATTAGGGTTTTTGGATTAATTCAACCCTCATAAATCATTTTCAAAACACTTTGGGCCTCTAATAGAGTGTAAGACCCAATCCTTTTTTGACCAAATCATTTTTGGGCCTCAGTATTGTATAAGTCCCGATACCGTCCAAAACAAACGGCGCGATCGTCGCCTTTTCAAAACAAACTTGGGCCTACCCTCGAGTAGTAAGACCCATTTCTTTTCTTAAAACTCTTTGGGCCTCTATTAGAGTGTAAGACCCAACCCACTTTGTACAGATAACATTTTTGGGCCTCACTTATTGTATAAGTCCCTCTGTACATTTTCAAATAAATGGCACGATCGTCGCCTTTTCAAAATAACACTGGGCCTACCCTCGTGTTATAAGCCCCACTCTTTTTCTTTTAAACTTTTTGGGTCTCTTGAGAGAGTGTAAGACCCATCCCTTTGTACAGAAACCTTTTTGGGCCTCAGTCACTTGTATAAGTCCCTCTGTACAAATTCAAACACTGCGATCACTGATAAAACCCTGGGCCTCTCCTTGAGCTGTAAGCCCCAAATCTTTCTTTTTCAAAGCACTTTCTCCTTTGATTTTGAATATACTGTTGTTTTCAATCTTTCTTTGTTGAACAACTAACCAAACAGCATGGAAGTTTTACAACCGAGTAAGTGGTTATTGCTTTCATTTACCGCTTTCATATACATATAACTGTATTGTTGGGCTGTTTCGCTGTAAGTCTTCTTTCATACACTCATATCAACTGTGTAATAATAGTATAGATATTTAGAGTTTCCCCGGCAACTACGTCTAGCATTAAGCCCGTTGATCACTCTTAGAAATAGTCTAAACTAGATCCCCATAGGATTACCAGACACAGTCTTCCCTCCTCTTGGGGTTAAACAATATGGAGATATGAAAGGCAGCATTCTCTGTGAACCCTTTCATAGACTGTCACTCATAGAAGTTGTCAAGAAACTCTATTCCCCAGAGATGATCTTTTCTCCGTGAATGGCATCTCTTGAGTTTCTTCCAAATTCTCGGACTTTCCTGGCTTGATCTATTCTCGGTGAATGGCATGTCTTGAACTTCTCAGGGTTTGGGGACCCACAGGCTTCTTAAAAGCAATTGTCAAGAAGCTCTACTCCCTAGAGATGATCTTTTCTCCGTGAATGGCATCTCTTGAGTTTCTTCCAAATTCTCGAACTTTCCTGGCTTGATCTATTCCTCGTGAATAGCCTGTCTTGAACTTCTCGGGGTTTGGGGACCCATCGGCTTCTTAAAAGCATCAGCCTCCTCTTGGGCATCGTACAAGGACCCACAGGCTTCCTAAAAGCAACCCCGCCTCCTCTTGGGCTTAGTACAAGGACCCGCCGGCTTCTTAGAAGTATTCACAGCCTCATCTTAGGCTTCGTATAATGATCTCTCCCTCCGGGAATGATAGCCTCCTCTTGGGCTTCGTACAATGACCGATCGGCTTCTTAAAAGTTTCCAGCCTCCTCTTGGGCTTCGTACAAATTGTCCCAACGACCTCCTAGAGGTATAGGAACAGAACTTAGTCATCCTCATAGAACAGTCCTTTCAAAGAGTCTACTACTGTTTCTCAAAGCATAGTACAAAAGATGAAACTCTAGACACGGACAGTCTAATATCCTTTAGTCTCAAAGACATTCTCAAGTGACCCCTTCGTTAAAATAGGAAGGAAACCCGTAGACTCGGACGGTCTCAATACCCTTTGGATTTCCCGTTTCCTCAAAGACAAGGAAATATCCCGGATCCTCGAATCAAATCCTTGAGTACAGTGTTGCTCATATAAGAACTGATTTTCTCTTTAAAATCAGTATACTGGACCTGTCACTTAACTGAACAGTCGCCACAGCCTCCTCTTAGGCTTTGTATAAAGATCCTTCTCCCGTGAAGTTAGCCTCTCTCTTGGGCTTTGTACAATGATTCTCCCCAGCGGAGTCAAACAACGTTTAGCCTCTCTCTCGGGCTTTGTACGAGACACATAAGAGACTCCCTTGTTGAGTCAATCACCCTTTCGCCTCCATCTCAGGCTTTATACGAGATACAAAAGGTTCTTATTGAGCCAAACAAATTTTAGCCTCCATCTTGGGCTTCGTACGAGATACAAAAAACTCTCTTGTTGAGCCAAATAGCCTCCATCTCGGGCTTCGTACGAGATACCAAAAGACTCCATCGTCGAGTCAAAACCTTTTAGCCTCTCTCTCGGGCTTTGTACGAGACATATATTAGCCTCCTCTTAGGCTTTATATAAGAAAACCACTGGTTAATCCAATTAACCTTTTAGCATCAAAGTTGTGCCTCGTTCACAGTACACAAACATCAACAACTCTTTCCCCTTCATCTAACTGCTGTAAGCAGCAAGCCTCTGGATCATCTACATCCATGCCAATGTCTCTCTTTTAGTATGAGAAATTCCTAAGGAAAGATGGCATTACTCTACACTGAGTTAAAGTCTTCTCCTTCAGGTTGAAATCCCCTATAAAGGAAATTATGGCATTGCCGGATTCACATATCCCGGTTAAAGTAATTCTCCTTTATAAACAGTCGTAACAGACAAACCCCTCTTTAGAGATGACAAATTCTCTCTAAAGTCAACACCTTTTAAGCTTCACATCTTGGGCTTTGAACAAGATACAAACACCTTTCGCTTCACGTCTTGGGCTTTGAACAAGACACCAAAAACACCCATTTCCTCCCATAGAATAGGAGGAACTACGAACGCTCTAATTTCCCTATTTCGGTAAACAGGAATACGTAGGCATAAGATTGAAAGAAAAATCTTAGCGAGCACACTAAACAAAAACCCAAAATCCCATACTCTCATGTATCTATCAAAAGCATCAGTCCTAACATCTTAATCCTTGTTCCCCGCCAGAAAGTCCTAGAAAGAGAAAAAGAAAACCGTATTGGCGAAAATACAAATAACCAGTACAAAGCCCCCCCCCCAACATTGATAGCATTCGCAACCTAACAGACCGCTGTTTAAACTTAGTATGCAAAGCAGGGTTAATTGGAGACATCTATTTCCCTTCCTTATTCATCTCACAATAGGATAAAAAATGAATTGACCTGTAGTTAAAACTCAACCGCAGAGAGCGACCAGCGCTTAAGAACCGCCTCCAAAATCGCTCGCTACAAGTATCATCAGTTGTTAATGTTATGTATGACCTGTAAGGGTTTGATGATAGTGGAAGTTTTTTCAAGTTAATTAATGGAAAGTTTTGTTTTCTCTTCTGCTGAAGTTTTCCACTACTCTATTGCATCCTATTCTAATTATTACAGACCAATTTCATTCCTATCGTTTGTTTAGTTTTGTGCCTTTTGTAATTTGGTTAATGTCACTTTGGCTGTCGTCTCACTAGCATCTTGATGGCCACAAATAACCCTGAATTTGTTAGAAAGGTCCACGGACCCCTTAAGCTGTGTAGCTTGCTTTATCACTAGCTACATTCCTAGTATGGAAAAAAAGTGGGGTTGATGAAGGGAGAGAAAATGAATTTATTAACTGTGGTATGATTTTGTCTAAGTACAAAAACTTCTAATAGGCCTATCCCTCTTCATGTATGTTCATAATCTTTCAAAGGTATCCCTCAATTGTCAAACTAAAAAAAAGGTTAACAATATGCTTCAAATTTTAGAAATGATAATGAGTAAGAAAGTCTCCCTTCTCTCTAAAACTTCTCCATTGTCAAGTCCTTCATTTCCTTTCCTCTCCCTTAACTTTGAGTAGGTAGTTTCAGTTTGAAGCTTTTCTGGTATTTTTGGCTTAAACTCCTAGCCTTAGGGCTAGGGGCCTTGGTACTGGTGAGTTCTCATTCAGCTGCTTGCTCTTAGTTTCGTCGTTTGAGTGAGGTTTGCGTCATTGTTGTTTCTTGGCCATGGATTGGAAAAAAGTGTCTTACAAGAAACCGCAAAGAACAGCTCCTAGTTTCTCGGTTTGGAAGGAGAGGGGGGCAGAGGAGCGGAGGTTGGCGAACCTGTTACTTCCTTCTTCATCTCCGACTTCCCTGAGAATTTGGCGGCGAAAGATTTGTTCGAGATTTTCAAGGTGTATGGAGTCATTTCAGAGGTGTTCATTTCTGGTAGGAAAGACAAAGGAGGCAAAAGATTCGGTTTTGCTCGATTCAAAAAGGTACACGAACCTAGAGTGTTAGTGATTAAGCTTGATAGTATTTTCATCCAGAACAGAAAATTGCATGCCAACATCCCAAGGTTTCAGAAGATTGGTGGTAAACCTCAGCCTATTAAGGTAGGCGGTATGGGTATTAGAGGCGTAGGGTTCTCTAGTAGCAAATCTTATGCTAACATTTTGAAATCGAATGGTGGTGGTGAGAAAGGCGAAGCTTCGAAACAAGTTGGTAGTCTCCCCAAGGTTTTTATTAAGATTTCAGACGTTAATAGATTTGAAAAGGCTTTTGTGGGTATAGTTTTGGAGAAAGTCAATTCGTTCCTGATTCAGCAAAGTCTTTATGAAGAAGGTTTCTTCGACATTTCGATAACTCTTTTAGGAGCTGGGTTGTGTCTTATTGAATCCGGAAAGGATGGGGTGGTTCAAGATTTCTTAGTGGAAGCTAAAGATTGGTGCGACAAATGGTTTGTCAAAGTTCAGCCTTGGAGTTTAGACATTGTGGATAGTGCTAGATTTGTGTGGATTAAGTGTTATGGTCTTCCTTGTTTTGCTTGGAACACTGAGTCATTTTGCATCATCTCTAAGGAACTTGGCCATTTCATTAAATGTGACTATGAAACTCTGAAGAACTCCAGCTTTATCGAGGCCAGGTTTTGCATCAAAACTTCAAGAAGGGACTTTATTAATGAACTGGTTGAAGTGGAGGTTAATGGTTTGTTATTCAGCGTTAGGTTGACGGAGGACCTTACGTTTCCTTTCAGTGGTTTGAATCTTCAGGAAGAGGCTTCTGTCTGGTTGAAGGAACCTTCTGTTTCCGATGGTGAAGATAGTATTAGCTCTTGGTCTGAAGGATTTGAGGAGGAGGAAGGAACGCACAGTTCTGGTAGCTCTATGAACTCTAGGGTGGCGCATAGGCTTAGGGAAGAAAGCACATTTTCTGATAAGGTTGATGGCATAGGAGTCGTTTCACAATCCTATGTTAGAAATTCCCTAGAAAGCAGTAAGGAGGATTGTGATAAAGTTGCAGGAGAGTCTCCTTTTCGTGTAATGGTCAACTTGGTGGACCCACCTCCTCCTGATGTGATTTTGACAAATGGAGCGATTGATTCTGTTATTCCATTAGTCGAGGAAGTTTTGACTACTCAACACGTGAAAGGGGTCTGCGTGGACTTGAGGTCCCACCAAGTGTTGGAGCAGTCAGATGGAGCGGGTTGTTCGAGTGGGCCAAACTTTGTTGGGCTGGATCATACTGTAGCTAATAGGGTTGATCTTGAGGGAACTTTAGAAGGCTCCAAAACCAAAAAGAAGAAAGACTTGGTAGAAATCTACGATAACCTTCAAATACCCTTCGTTCCTTCTTTTTATTCCACTCTCCTTAACTCTTCTGGATCGGGCCTTCCCAGAAGGAATTTTTCACCTAAGAAGAAGAGATTCTCAGGCAAGAAGAACGGTTACCTTACTCTTCCTCCCATTATAGAGACAGAGGAGAATCAGGTTATTCCGGAAGATTCTTATTCCATGGATGAGTCTGATATTGTTAGAAGTAATTTGAGATGCAAGGCTGGGTTGGATAGAGTTCCTTCGAAAATTTTGGACTTTGTCAAACTCTTGGGGTTGGAAGTTGAGGAAGACGGTGAGGCATTGGAGTTAGTGGTCAGATCACTTGAAGATAGGGACAAATCTCATATGGCTAGATGCAAGGATGTGGACAATCTGGCCTCATGATTCTTGTAACCTATAATGTTCGTGGGTGTAATCTTTCTCTTAAGAGAAGGATAATTAGGAAAACTTTGATGGAAGGGAACGCGGACCTTTGTTTGATCCAAGAATCTAAGGTCAAGCTCATGAAGGATTCTGTTGTCAGAAGTTTATGGGGTAAAGGAGGTTATGAATGGTCAGCCAGTTGTTCTAATGGCGCTTCAGGAGGTATTTTGACAGTGTGGAAGAAAGGTATTTTCCATTCCTTATACTCCTACAAAGGATCTGGTTTTCTGTGCTCTGTTTTTTCGTGGAAGAACTCCAATCTTTTCGTGGTTAACGTTTATTCACCTTGCTCTTTAAGAGACAAACGCAAGCTTTGGGAGGATCTTTTAGGATTTAAAGCCAGGAATCCAGGGGGCAGATGGATTTTGGGTGGAGATTTTAATTCTGTTAAAACTATGGATGAAAGAAGTGGCATCAGTTCATCCACGGCTCGCGAATGCGATGAATTTCGCTCCTTTATTAGAGACATGGAGTTGGTTGACCTTCCCTTTGTAGGCAACAAATTTTCTTGGTTTAATTCCAATGGAAAGTCTTGTAGCAAACTTGATCGATTCTTAGTAGATGAGTCTTTGATTGATTGTTGGGATTTCAAAGCTCAATCTGTGGGCAAGAGGGATGTTTCTGATCATCGCCCTGTTTGGCTTAAATCTAATTGCAGGGGTCCAAAACCTTTTCGGTTTTTTAATAGCTGGTTGGATCACAAGGAGTGTTTCAATTTCGTTAGAGATTCTTGGAACTCTTTCTCTTTTCAAGGATCTCCCACTTTTGTTTTCAAAGAGAAACTTAGAGCCTTGAAGCTGAAGTTGAAATGGTGGAACACCAATGTGTTTGGTTGGCTGGATTTAAATATTGATCAACACACTGCGAACTTTAATGAGTTTGATGATTTGTTGGAAGGGAGATTAGAGGGTCTGTCAGAGTCTCAACTGAAAAATCGTGGAGAGGAGCAGGAGAATTTCTGGAGTTGCTTGAGACGCAAGGAGAGTATTATTCATCAAAAGTCTAGATGTAATTGGATCAAAGGAGGTGATGTTAACAGCAGATATTTCCACTCCTTCATCAAGTACAAAAACAGGCAGAATTTTATTAGCATAAATGGCTTGGATAGTGAGGTGCTGGAAAGTCCTGATTTAGTTAAAGAGGCTGCGTATCAGTTCTTTAAATAGAAGTTTGAGAGGGATGATTGTGTGAGACCTGCTTTCAATCTGTCAGGCTGTGCTAAGCTGTCTGATGTTGATAAGGCCAGGCTGGACTCTCCGTTCACGTTTGAAGAAATTCGGAGAGCTGTCTTCGACTGTGATGGTAATAAAGCTCAAGGACCCGATGGATTCTCGTTTAAATTCTTTAAGGACTGTTGGGATATCATAGGGTCTGATTTCTCCAATTGTATCCTTCCTTTTTCTCTGACTGGTAACCTTCCCAAGATTTTCTCTTCGTCTTTTTTGGCGCTTGTTCCGAAACAATATAGTCCTCAAAGCTTTGGAGACTACAGGCCTATTTCCTTGGTGAGTAGTGTTTCTAAAGTCATATCCAAACTTATGGATACTAGAATTTCTGCTGTGATTTCCAACTTGATCTCTCCTATCCAAACGGCGTTCATCCCGGGCAGAAACATTTTGGATGGTGTTTTGCTTGCCAATGAGGTTATTTATATGGCTAGGAGGGATAGGAAGTCTTGTCTTCTTTTCAAAGTTGATTTTGCCCAGGCCTACGACTGCGTAGACTGGAAGTTTTTGATACATGTCCTCAATTCCATGAATTTTGGCAAGAATTGGATTAGGTAGATTGAAGGAAACATTTGTAATAGTTCTGTTTCCGTTCTCATAAATGGTTCGCCCTCCAAAGATTTTGAGGCCAGGAGAGGCTTGAAGCAGGGTGACCTGCTTGCCCCTTTCCTTTTCACTCTTGTGGCTGACTCTCTTGCCACTATGATCAGAAGAGCATCTGCTATGAATTTGTTCACTGGCTTTGGTTTTGGCAATGGCGAATCTATTGACGTCCTTCAATTCGCAGACGACACCTTGATTTTCAGCAATGGAGGGTATCATAATCTTTGGGCTATTAAGGCTATTCTGCGAGGATTTGAAATGGTGTCTGGTTTAAGAATCAATTTTTCCAAGAGTCGTTTATACGGTATTGGAATCGAGGAGGAATTCTTAAATGCTGCTGCTTCTTTTCTGTTCTGTAACACATGGGTGTTTCCCTTGAAATTTTTGGGCATCCATGTAGGAGGCAATCAAAGGAGAACCTTGTTCTGGAAGCCTATCATAGACAGCTTCAAGGAAAGACTGAACTCTTGGATTGGCAGGAACTTGTCCATTGGGGGCAGGGTCACATTAATTAATTCTGTTTTGGTTAATTTACCGATTCATCATCTGTCCTTCTTCTTGGCTCCCACGAAAGTTATCAGAGATATTATAACTATTCAGTGCAGGTTCCTATGGTCGGGTTCGGTGGATAAAATCAAGATGGCTTGGATTAAGTGGAGTGATATTTGCCAACCCAAGGACAAGGGCGGGCTGGGCCTAAAGAACATTAGTCTGTTTAACAAAGCTTTGCTATCGAAGTGGCTGTGGAAGTTTTTGAAAGGTGGTAACGAAATCTGGCGAAACTTTTTGACGGAAAGGTATGGGAACCTTGCTTACTGGGCTTTGAATTCTGACCTGAACATTCTTCCCAAGGACGCTTCTTTATGGTTGAGGGACATTCTCAACACCAAGAGTTTGGGGACTGCAACGCGTTTCAAGTCTTGTGTTAAACCGGTGATAGGAAACGGTCGTAATATTCCATTCTGGAACTCTAACTGGTTCGGATCTCAACAGCTGAATATGTCTTTTCCCAACTTATTCGAAGCTGCCAAGAAAACAGACTGAGTGGTAGCAGAATTTGGCTATTGGCTTGATGGACGGTGGACGTGGGATTTTCATGATTGTTGGAAAGAAAGGCCCTCTGTTGCTCAGGATATTAGTTCTTTTATGCAGGTTATTGTTAATGGCAGCAGCTTGAAGAGGGATGAGGAGGATTCTTGGGAATGGAAAATGGAACAGAGCAAGGTTTTTTTGGTCAACAGTTATTATGATGTGTTGTCTCGATCAGTCCAAGGCCCTTTTTGCAACAGTCGGAGTCCTTGCTTTTAAAAGTAATTTGGAAGACTAAAGTCCCTTTGAAGGTTCAAATTTTTGCTTGGAGATTAGCTCGTGATAGATTACTCACCCGATCCAATCTTGCAGTTAGAAGAGTTATTTCTTTTATTGATAACAAAGAGTGTGTGTTGTGCTCCCTAGTCGAAGAAGATGCTCTGCATCTTTTCCTTAATTGTCCGAGAATCCATTCCCTTTGGTTGAAAATTTCTAGTTGGTTAGGTGTTCAACCGATTGTTGCGGATTCTATTAGTAGCAATGCGTTGCTTTGGTTTTTGGCTCTTTTTCATAAAGGGAAGGAAGATATGAGTTGTTTTATTTGGATTGTTTCTACTTGGTGTATTTGGAATACGAGGAATAACAACATTTTCAAAGGCCTTCCGTGGGATGAGGGCGAAGTCTTCAACCGTATCGTTACTATTTCTTGGAGTTGGTTAGAAATAGGGCGCAAGAGATGTAATTTTTATGATTGGATGTACCATCCTCTTGATTTCTTGTAGTTTCCTTTTGGTTTTTTTCTTCCCTTCTCCCTTTGATTGGCTTTTTGTATTGGGTTGGAGAATCCCTTTTTCTCCCTTTTAATTCAAATTGCTTATCAAAAAAAAACTGTGGTATCTTATACTATCTGCTAATCGTTTTACTAAGATTTTATTTCATTACATTCTTACACCCGTACATTAACAGGAGCTCTATATCTCCATGCTGCCTTATTGAATATATGTCAGTTTATTATTATTGCTTCTGGACAGGTGTTGTTAATTTTACTTATGGTTGCATGTGATTATGTTGGTACTAATTTACTGATACTTTTTCTATCTTTTTGAGTGTTAAAAGACTAATCCTCTTCGAACATGTGCTTAACCTATATAATTATGTTTAACTTTGATTCGTTCACATCTTAATTAACCTATTTAATTCTACTTTTTGTAAGATATATAGGCAGTAACATTTATAAAATTTTCAAACACATTTTAATTAATCAGTTATCAGATAGGTTCTCTCAACCACTAAGAGATGCCAAAAGGTTTGATTTTTACTCAAACCTTAAGGAGACTAACAAATATTTCAAAAGAATTAACTTTTACTTACATTATTGTTGTATGCATGTTCATTGACAAAAGACCCGTCAGACTTTTTATGAGAAATTGCATACATTTCTCCTCTACTATATGATCGTCCATCTCTCGATTCCTACAAATAAGAACGAATATTAATTATTTGTACTATCAAGCATATAATCAAAAATATATAGATTTAGACATACCAACTCATGTTACTTCCTTGCAAGCGACTTATATCCAAGTGTATGCGGAATCTTCAATTTTCCTCTATTTTGGGCATTTTGTTTTGCTATTCTCTAGATTGGTAACAAAAAAACACGCATTATAGATAGGGATAAGATACAATAAATTATTTATATATTAAAAATAAAATTATACGAGTAAAACACTAATATTACCTGTGTTTTTTCTTTCCGCCTATATTGAACAAAAACAACCCATTCTTTTTCCTCAATGCCTTTGCATTTTGGATAATTTTGAAGATTTTCCTTCAAAGTGAGATCCCACCTAATAAAATCTTTGAAGCAATTTACAACGATCATCCTTCCATTTCTTTGCAGCAGAAGCAAGTATGTAATATTTGTCACGCCCGTCATCAACATTAAAATGGAGTTAACCATAAGAATAAAAATTGGTTAATAAAGCAAATGATAATCACCATAAAATTAATTTACAAAATATGTAATTGTTTATTAATGATACCTTTATCTTTGAATCATAAAACAATGTTTTTTTATCCATTGGAATATCCCTCTAACTCTCGAACATTATGGGAAAGTCTTTAAACATTCTAATAAGTATACCCAAATACCCTGCTAAAAAACCAGCCACTGGTCCTACTGCACGATGAGTCTTATCCCATTCAAGTATTATCCAAGTTCCATCAGACTCTAATTTCGCAACCAAGTTTTCACACATAAACGTGTGTTGGAAACATAACCCTCCTCGTCTACCACATAAAAAAGTAAACAAATTAATGTCATAACTCAACTATGTAAAAAATTAAATTATTTACACATACTTTAACCTTAAACTATTTACTAATAACATTTACATCCCAATACTCAGAACTAACCACTCGAACAACATCTTTAGTCTCATCTTCTACCACAACATCTTCAGCCTCGTCTCCTACCACAACATTTTCAGTCTCATCTCCTACCACAATATTTTCGGTCTCATCTTCTACCACAACATCTCCATCCTCATCTTCTACCACGACATCTTTAATTGTAGTTTGAATTGGAGGAGGGGTTATTCTAGTTTGGATTGGCGGAGGGGTTATTGTAGTTTCGATTGGCGGAGAGGTTATTGATGATTTTTAAGTTGTCGTTGAACGTAGGCGCTTCTTGTTTGCTTCAAGCTCTCCAGGTTGTACAAACCTCGAACGACCCTTCACAGATTAAATAAAATGCTTCAGTGAATATCAGTCAACAATCAATACAATTAAATAGTTTTTATTTAGAACATTATTGATATTATTAGTTATAAACAATCAATTCTATTATTGTTTTTCATTACAAGTTATAGTATAGCCAAATAAACTACCGATTAACAAATAAAATTAGTACTTAATAAATACTACAATATTCATCACACTAACAGTGGTAATTTTGTATTCATCACACTATTTGTACATAATAAATACTACAATTTGTACTTAATAACACATTTGCTTCAACCAAAACCACTTTCAACTTCCTTTTGTATTTAATTTTATCAAACAGGTCTAAGGGTGTTTACGGGTCTGTTTGATTCAGGTTAGAGAGATTATTAGTTATAAACAATCAATTCTATTATTGTTTTTCATTACAAACTATAGTATAGCCAAATAAACTACCAATTAACAAATAAAATTAGTACTTAATAAATACTACAATATTCATCACACTAACAGTGGTAATTTTGTATTCATCACACTATTTGTACATAATAAATACTACAATTTGTGCTTAATAACACATTTGCTTCAACCAAAACCACTTCCAACTTCCTTTTGTATTTAATTTTATCAAACAGGTCTAAGGGTGTTTACGGATCTGTTTGATTCAGGTTAGAGAGAATTTAATCTTTAAATCAATTAAAAATATGAGGATCAATACTTTCAAATATGAGAATATATTACTAACCGATGATGGTTTTGAAGAAGACGAAGATGATTTGTAAAGGGATTGAGAGAGTTTAGTAAGATTGAGAGTCCGCATCTTTTTCTGATTCTCTTCAATTCTTTTGCGGCGAATATCCTCATATGATGGATTCATTATTTCACAACAGATTTCAACTGCAAGTATAGGTGAGAAACAAGTTAGTACACTAAAAGATAAATTATGACTACAACTTTAATTAATATTACATAATCACAAAGAGTAACATTAATCATGACTACAAATTTAATAAACATAACATAAACACAATAAATTAAAAGATAAATTATGCAATAAAACATAGAGTAACAATGTCATACGTTGGTACTTCATTTTATAACGATGAATCAACTGAAAAAGTAAGAATCTCGTACATTAATTAGGGATAAGCAACAAAAAACATAAGTCTCACACGAGTTACAAACAAGCTAGACTTCTTATCAATTAAAAACTATATCTTAATTATTGTCATCATTTTCTGCTGAAGTTCCAGGATCATCATTAGAAAAAATTTGTTCCAAATTTTGTGATGGATATGGCTCAATGGGTGTCATAATTTCATCATTTCCACCCATGTCATACAAGTCTCTTGGCTTCAAATGAACAAGTATGCTCCATCCTTGTTCACTCTCATCATCCACATAAAAAACCATTTGAGCTTCTGACGCTTGAATGTATGGCTCATTATCTTCATGTTCCCCTGTATGTAGTAGTCTTGCAAAGTTTATAGAGGTAAAACTCAACTTATCTATCTTAATGCCTCTTGGATTTGTGGTATTAGCCCATTCACATTTAAATATGGGAACTATGAATCCATCGTAGGAAAGCACAATAATGTATATCAATCTTCCATAGTAAGGGACCCCTCCAAGTCTCATTTAGGTATCACTATTGCTTGAATAACTTCGTGTCCCAAACATGCAAAAAACTCCACTGTTTTGAGTTTTTAAATGATTGTCATGTTCCAACGTTCGAAACTTGAACCCGTTGACATTGAATGCGGTAAATCTTTTAACTTTATCAAAAGGGCCACGAGCAAGACTAATGAGAACAACTTTATCTGGTCCATCAATGCTGTCAAGATTGTTGCAAATCTATACACGATACAATATCCAATCAGTCTTGTTATTATCA
The DNA here is from genome assembly GCA_022829125.1 of Lathyrus tuberosus. Classification (NCBI taxonomy): domain Eukaryota; kingdom Viridiplantae; phylum Streptophyta; class Magnoliopsida; order Fabales; family Fabaceae; genus Lathyrus; species Lathyrus tuberosus. Next base: position 6,271,561 of record JALAZF010000289.1, on the reverse strand, counting down.
AAAACAAATTCAATACAAACATTTATTTTTGTATGAAAACTCACACGATTGCGGAACCAATGAGCAAAATCTCTATGAACCTTCTTGTCTATCTCAGCAACACTTCTTTGACCGCGCCTCATTTGTTTATGAGTAATACTTCGGAACTGCCTATTTGGTTATTCGATATTAGATGTAAAAAAACCTTAATAGTGTAGATGAAACTACTTAAATGGAGTAAAATTACTTACTTTAGATAGTCGTCAACTATTGGACAATTCGTTAAAACGTGTCTATGAGCCTGCAACTTTTCAATTGGTGTTAGAGTGTAATATGAAGATCCACCCACAGGTTTTCCAACTCTAGGAAATAATTCTGCTACACGTGAACCTGTTTGCATATCACAAATAAGATCATCATCTACACGTCCAGGTTGATTCCATCTAGTCTCAATGTTGCCTATATATCTTGAAAAAAAAATGTAAGAATATCTTCGAAATGGTATCCTTCCGCAATAGACCCTTCTGGTTTTTCCTTATTATGTACATGTGATTTAAGTTTTCCTAAGTACCTATTTTTGAACCAAATTAGTATCGGTTAAAAAAATATACTTTCTTAGTATCATTACAACAAAATCACATAATTTACCTTTCAATAGGATACATCCACCGATAATGAACATGACCTCTAAGTTTAACTTCTTCAACAAGGTGAACAACCAAGTGAACCATAACAGTGAAGAAAGAGGGAGAAAATAACCTTTCCATGTGGCATAAAGTGAGGACTATTTGGTTTTGTAATTTTTTCATGTCTTTAACTTTAATTACCTTACCACATAATTGTCTAAAGAATGAGCACAAGTCAATCAATACTGCTGAAATCTCATGAGGTAATGTTGTGCGAATGGCTAATGGTAGAAGTTGTTCCATTAATATATGACAATCATGATTCTTCATCATTCCATTCAACTTGATATTTACCAAGTCAATGCATCTAGAAATGTTGCTTGAATAACCATCAGTCATCCTAATATTCTTTAAAATTGTTAAAAAAAATCTTTTATCTTTACCCGTTAGACTAAAGGCCGACGGAGAAATTTTACCATTTTCATCAGGCCAAAGATCAGGTCTTATGCCCATATTTTGAAGGTCTTCTCTAGCTTTAAAATGGTCTTTACTCTTTTGCTTATCATTTAGTAAAGTAAATATGACATTATCGCACACATTTTTCTCAATATGCATCGGATCAAGATTATGGCTCAGAAGATTATCCTTCCAATATGGAAGTTCAAAAAATATGCTTTTCTTTTTCCATTGTTGAGGATGACCTTGTGTAGGAACACGTTGTGTACTATCACCTTCTATAAGTTGTCCCTCACGTGTTATTTTTGCCGATTTTTCTTTCACTAGCTTTTTTACCCAATATGACTTCAACATCTTTAACCTGTTCAAAAACTTTATGTCCAAATAATGTTCTCGGTGGACTCCACATTTCTTGTTCACCGTTAAAGCGAATCCTGTTCAATCTAAACCTGTGTCTACGATCAAGGAAACGACGATAACCCATAAAACACAATTTACGGCTAGCTGTGAGACAGATAGATTTAGTTTGAAAGTTACACGATGGACAAGTAAGTCCTGTGTATGTGTTCCACCCAGAAAGTGCACCCAAACCTGGAAAGTCACTTATCTTCCACATCAAATTCTCATATAACTTGAACATCTCTTTCTTGAAAGAATCGTATGTATCCACACCATTTGTCCATAACTCCTTTAGTTGTTTGGCTAAGGGTTGTAAGTAGACATCAATATTATTTTCTGGTGCATCTTTACCGGGAATTATCATTGACATTATAAACGATGTCTGCTTCATGCAAACTCATGGAGGAGTGTTACATGGAATGAGAACAACTGGCCAAATACTATTATTTGTACTTATTACACCAAATGGATTAAAACCATCACTAGCCAATGCAAGACACACATTTCGCGGAGCTGAAGAAAACCAAGTATGTGTCGAGTCAAATTTCTTCCAAGCTTCCGAATCTCTAGGATGCCTCAACATTCCATCATTGTTAGTATCTGTTGCATGTCACCTCATATCCTCGGCCGTATTTGATGACAAAAATAATCTCTGTAATCAAGGTTTTAATGGAAAATAACGAAAAACCTTGGCAGGAATTTTCTTCTTTTTCTTGTTAACAGAGACCTCTTCATCTGTTTTCCATTTTGAAGTCTTGCTATTTTTGCAAGTCTCCCTCTCTTCATCTTCTCCCCAATAAAGCATACAACCGTTTGGACATGCAGGTATCTTTACATAATTCAAACCAAGTTTTGTGATTGATTTTTTGGCTTCATAGAACGAACTTGGAATGTTTGCATATTCAAATGCATCTTTTATTAACTCTAAAATCATTGTCATTGCCTTCTCACTCAATCCACATAAACATTTTATATGGTACAACTTAACCAAAAAAGATAGTCTTGAATATTGTCTACACCCTTCATATAAAGGTTGTTCTCCTTCTCTAGCCAATTCATAGTACTCTTTGGCTTCATTTCTTTCCTGAGTTACAATTGGCATCACATAATCTTCTTGGTCAATCTCCAAATTTGATGCAGATGGTATTTCATTAGCATGATTCCTATCAACTCCAAATGCATCGTTGATCATGTTGTGAATAGGATCTTCGAAAATGATAATATCTTCAACCATATTTGGAGTAGTACTAGGGGAGATAGTACTATGTAGGTCAAAAGACTCTCCATGATGAATCTACGTGGTGTATCCCTTCGGAAATGGTGACCACATTAAGTGGTCGAACATTTCACTGATACTCTTTGATTTTCTAAAACCACAGGGTTTACAAGGGCATATTACTACGTCGTTTTTTTTTTTGCACCTTTAAATGCAAAATCAATAAATTCTTTTATCCCTTGCTGATACACGGTCGATGATTGTGGCTTTGTAATTCATTTCTTCAAAAAAAAATATAGATGTTATATTATATGTTCAAGAACTCTAGTACTATTTAATAAAAAATAAATCATCACATATTTGCATAACATATAAAAAAAACGTGAGCATTAATTAAAGAATTAATTGTGCATACCACTCTTACTTTCAATCAGTAATAAAATATGCATACATTCTCAGCATAAGATAATATGAATGTTAAATTTAGAAATAATATGGATAAGAACGATTTTCAATGAACCGTCACAACCTAAGTGCCGTAAAATGGTATTTTTCTAGAAGTTTTCTAGACAACAAATATATATAGGTGGAAGAATTAGTATTAAGCACATGCTTCTAACCAAAATTTCTTAGATTTTTACAAAACTACAAGCTGCAAATTTTGTGATCTTTAAATAATTATACAAATAAATTTTGTGATCATCAAATAATTTCTAATTGCGAAAAGCAACACAGTAAATTCGGTTTACGCTGTCGATTAATTTCTTACAACACAAACCAACACAAAAAATTCAATTAATATTCTACTTTACGTGTCTGTACATAAATCACCCCCTTAAAAAAATTCTTGATATGAAAAGAAACAAGCATAAGAACAAAAACTCAGCAAAATGATCACAAGGACAGATCATGCTTGAAGCCAAAACCAGAAACAACAAATATCAAAATATAAAACACAGAGCCGCACCAAACACAAAACCGTTGTTATCACAAAACACAAACCGACTATACTGAACGACTGAAGTTGAACGCTTGGCAGCCAAAGAAATAACGAGCAAAAAGACTGCTTCCAGCAAGCCAGAGCAACCAAAAACTGAAACAAAAATAAACTATGCCAACCATGTTAACAGTAAGTGCTTAATCAAACATTTTATCCAAATAGGATCTAATAGTATATTAACAGTGTTTGAAGGTCAAACTTATTCAAGTTTGCTTGTATGTTCATAGTCTATCTGCATTAATATAATTAATAAATTGACACAAAGAATATATATTTTAAATTTGTGAAGGATTTTTCATTGTATTAAACATACAGTTTTAGAATGGTATGACAAGTCTTAATATATATGTAGTAGTAACTAAGAGCATAGTAAATTATGGACTGCAAAATGCTAAAAGAACTGCAAACTGCAAAAGAGACACAACAAAAATGGCGCATCAAACAAGAACCAGAAATCACCAACTAACAAGGAACAAAATATTACATCACCTTATACTATTAGCTCAAAAACCGTGGTGGATTGATGACACGTGGATTAAGGACTTCACTATTTTCTATTGATCAAATACATACCCAAATCTGCACACATTAACTATTCTTTTAATGACCATGAACTCATTGAAGAGAAGTAGAATGCAAACGAGAAGTTAAGGATAAACTTATGGTTAGGTGTGTTTCATGGGTGAGCAATCACATCTTTCACTGGATTTGGATAAAGAGAGTATTGTTTTTATACTTAAACTATTATATTCATGTTAAATTATACAAGAAAGGGATGCATTTATATTGTTGTTTAGTTTGTTATTTAGTTTCCAGCAACACCACGAATACAGTAGCAAAACAATGAAAACTACCGGTGCGTTAATAGCGGATAACTTGAAAACTACTACCCCGATCCCACTGAACCTTAGCACCACAAGCTACAGCCGACAGAAACAAGCTACATGCAAAAGCTATTAAATCAGAGGGTTGTGAAAAATTGAACCAAAACATTTCAGTCAAAAAACTTCAAGATTGCAAAAAAAATATAAACATAATTCCCAGCTAAAAGCCAAATAGATAAATAAATACCTTAATAAACAAGAGAGGAATGTGATTCAGATTTCCAAAGCAAAATGAGAATGAATGAGCAGCCGCAACAATAGGAATCTAGCAGCCGTAACAATTGAAATCGCTTCTCACGTATGGAAAACACAAACAATGCAATTATGTAAATGCTCGTGTTGTTATAAATAGAAGGAATACAATGAGAAAAGGCAGAATGCCAAAAATTTTGACACCTAGAACCAAACATTTCTTAAATGTAAATTTCTACCTAAAGGAAGGTTGTGAAAAATGACATCCCTATATAACTCAAATGATTTCTATTCTTCCAAAGCATGTAATTTACTTCAGGGGTTATATGATAGGGAATATGTGTGAGAACATAATGTCAGGGAATATGTGTGAGAGCATAACTTGTGCGATACAATATTTCTCGTGATGTTAAGTCCCTCTCACTAAACTCGATGGTATGTGTGGTTGCTCTGGCTAATTTGTTTCAAGAAAAATACCCTGCCATGCCATAACCAAAACCAAACAAACTTCACCAAATGTATCACAGCAACAAACACAAACCCACCATACTAGAAATCCTCCAATAACCCATTCAAACCAGAGCAATCACCACACTTACAAAATCCAATTTACCACCATTATAGACAACACCTATTAGCAAACTGCTGACCCAAAACTCACAAAACCAGACCATTAAAAGGATGTTTGCAGCAGAAATTCGACTTAGGAGAGACAAAGGGCAATGTTATTTCTATGATGAAATGAAAAGTTGTATTGATCAAACAAGTGCTTAATGAATTATACTACTTAATGAACAAAATGAAAGTAACTTTACATACAAAAATTAAGAACTAACAACATTTCTCTAACATTAGCTTTCAGTATGTTTCTACTACCCTCAAAGAACCCCGTATATTATCTATCACAATATAGTTAGTAAAGTAAACATATTTGACTTTCCTCAACATGATTTAAAACTCACCCATTGCAGAGATCTGACTTTCCCAAGGTAAATAGATAGTAAAGTAAACAAAAATAAAAGGGTTGATATACATCACTCATGATTAGTACATGTATGTGTAATATTAACTGTTGATTTGTTCATAAGTGGTTGGTATTGCTCACTTAAGAGGAATTAAATCTCAATACAAGACATCACAAATATTCATCAGAATAAAGCTTGTTAATACTAGGGATGCTATGAAAGTGATCCAGTATCTAACTATTTATGTTTTTGTAAGAGAAAACAAATATATCTACTTAAGATAAAGAATTACAACTTCATCAATACTGTTGCAAAACCTTAAAAATGAAACACACGGGTTCTAGCAAATATTATGTTCTTACTGAAACTAGAAAGCCAGAGTAGCATCGTCATCACAACTTAAAAATGAAACACACGGGTTCTAGCAAATATTATGTTCTTACTGAAACTAGAAAGCCAGAGTAGCATCGTCATCACAACTTAAAAATGAAACACACGGGTTCTCACCCCTACTACTGATAAGCAGGTTGTCTTTCTGAATTATTATTTTCAAACATTTTTGGGTGAACTCAGACTATCCCCAGGCCAGGATACAAGAACTAACCTAATTAGATACCACCAACCATGTCAAATCATGTCAGTAAACAAAACAGTCGACAAATTAAACCCACATTGTAGGTGCCCAAAAAACCTTGCCGAATAATGATAACAGAAAGTTTAAGAGAAAAGAATGGACAGTAATGAATACATAACTAAGTCGAATATCTAATGCGATTCTAATTTAGCGTTGATAGCTTCAAGAATCAAGAGAAAGAGAGTATGAATCAGGGTCATGGATAATCAACCTAATAGAAACACACAAAAGCGATTAAGGGTTTTTGAACTGACCTGTTAAGATTGGTTCCGACAGAGATGCTGTCTCGTGCTTTCTAGTTCTGAATAGAAGAAGTGAAGTTCTGAATAGAAGAATAGAAGAAGAACAAATGTTTTGTTGTATTGGGCGTGGTTCTTGGATTTTCATGGGAGGCGGTTCATCTCCGTCGCAGATTTTTCAATTGGGCCAAAAAAGAGGGCGATTGGGCTCAAACGTCGCGGCCCATTATAATGTTTTAGCGCTTGGCCAAATAATAGAAGGGTAAGGGCGGTTAAGAACTGTTGCGATCTGACTTTTACGGCGGTAGGGATTGGAACCGTTGCAATCCGCATATTTTTTGAAAAAAATAAAGGGCGGTTTCAAAAAACCGTCGTAAAAACCGGCATAAAATACACATGAGGACGGTTTTCAATGAATCGTCGCAACCTAAATATTATAAAATGTCAAGTTTCTTGCAGTGATAAAAAAATACATATTAATAGTTCCTATCAATATTTATTAATTTCTACTATCAATAATTTTTAATAATAGAAACAACATGAATTTCTATAAAATATTCACAGTTAAACACAAAAGTAGGAAATTTAATTTAGCTTATTGTTTTAGCATACACCTCCTCCATAGACTAAGAAGTCGAAACGTTTAAAGTTACAAACCCATACAAACTATAATACAAAATTATTTAAGTAAAAGCAAAACTAGATAAAATTACAATACACTCTCCTAAAACCAGGTCCATCTCAAACCCAAGCTCCAGCAAACTTAAGATAATAATACATGGATCTTATTAATTACTTAATACACTTTGTTTAGTACAACTGGAATAGCCCTTAAAGATTTGTCCAAATCCATGTCCTTAAACTCCATATTATTTTCAAGTTTCCAATCAAATGAGTTGATTAATGATCCCAACATCAAATGCAACATTCTCACTGCCAATGGTGATCCTGGACATATACGTCTCCCACTACCAAATGGTGTCAGCTTAAAGTGTCGACCTTTCACATCTATCTCAGATCCTACAAACCTTTCTGGTGAAAACAAATGAGCATCCTCCCATATATCTGTTCTACCAATGGCCCATTCATTGATCAGAACTTGAGCACCCTTGGGAATTGTGTATCCTGATATTTCCACATCTACCCTTGCTTTTCGAGGGAGCAATAGTGGAGCTGGAGGGTGCAAACGTAAACTCTCTTTTACCACTGCTTGTAAGTATGGGAGCCTATCGATGTCTGATTCCTCAACTGGATTTCCTAATCCAATAATCTCCTCAAGTTCCTTTTTGGCTTTTGACATAATCTCTGGATTGCGTACTAGTTCACTCATTGCTCTTTCTAATCCATATGCTGTTGTATCTGTTCCCGCCACAAGCAAATCCTGGTAAAAGTACAACAGTTACGTGTTAAGCAAATCATCAAGGCCGTTTTTAAGAATGTGCAAGACGGTTGAATTGTGTCTAACTTATATAGGGCCTCTGAAAATTTAAGATGACCATGTAAATCACTAGTGCATGATTATATAAAAGTAGAAGAGAAAAGGGTGAAAGAGAAATAAAAATACATACAAGTAATAGATGTTTAATCTGTTTTTTATCCATCTTCTGCTTATCTTCTTTGGAAATGTCCAACAAGGTGTCTAACATGTCATTGTTTGAGATATAATCTTCACTTTCTCTCAACTTCATTCGCTTGTCAATTATGATATCCAAGGCATAGAACACCTTTGCAACATAATTTGTAGTGTGTTTTTTAATGCCTTGTGGGTCAAAAATCTTCAACACAGGGAAATGATCAGAGATGTTTGGTGTTCCAACAGCTTTCAGGAGAGTGGAAACTATATCCTTATACTCATCTTCCAATGACTCAACAAAATCTTGAGACACAAAAGTGTAAGACAAAAAATTAATGCAAGCCTTGAAAGCGGCTCTTCCAATATCAACAGCTTCGCCGGTTAAACTGCTTTTACGCATATCATCGAGAAGATCTTTGAGTTTCATACGTCTAAGTTCTTGACTTGCATCAAGAGTTTTGTTAGAGAATAGATTATTATGGCATATTTTCCTAAGGTGTTGCCAAAGAGGTGAAAAAGGGAGGAAGACTAAGCTAAAATTATTGTGATCATGAGTTGTTGTGTTATGAGGAACAGATCTATCAGAGAACAAAGAGTCATGAGTATGGAGAATTTCTTTGGCCATATCGGATGAGGAGATTATGACAGTGGTTTCAGTGCATAGGTTTATAAGCATAACAGGACCATAGAACGTAGCAAATTTTGCAAGTGTTTGTTGTGGTTTGTTGTAGAAATCAACAACGTTAGACATGATAGTGAAAAAGGAAGGTCCAGGTGGAAGCTTGTAGTTTGAATTTTTGCTTCTTGCATATAGTGAAGTGGTAAAGTATGTGACAATGCATGTCAACAAAAAGAGCAGTGCACTACTCACATAATCCATATCTGAGACAAACAAGGCAAGCATAATTAATAATCAAGCATTATAAATTATCATATAAAAGCAAGGGAAATTAAATCTAGAAATAATTAGAAAGAAGAAGCAATTACTGTTAAGTACGTACTTAAGTACTTCTCCAAAGTCACCACCAAAGGTATTAATTAATAGTTGGAAGGACTTTTTGCCTTTTGCTTTCTACTTCACCCCAATTTATAGGAAGAGATCATGAAGTTATATCTGCTTCAAAACATATAAAAAATAGAGTTAATTATACGATCCCCTGTCATTAGGGCGAGTTTTGACTTTGTCCCCCTGAAATATTTTTTTTTAACGTCCCTTCACCAAATTAATATTTTATTTTCACTTTTCCTGTGCTGACTGGACGAAGGAATCTGCACACGTGGGGAAGGAATCTGCACACGTGGCATTTGTTGACTGGATAATTTTTTTTTATTTTTTTATATTTTTATTTTATTATTTTTTTTAATTTTTTAATTTTTTTTTCCGTTTTTATTAAATTAAAAAAATTAAAAAAAATTAAAATAAATAAAAAATAAATAAAAATTAAATTAAAAAAGGTAAAATAAAAAATAAAAACAAAATAAAAAAAATAAAAAAAAATAATTCAGTCAGTAAATGCCACGTGTGCAGATTCCTTCGCCACGTGTGTAGATTTCTTCGTCCAGTCAGCACAGGGGAGTGAAAATAAAATTTTGGTTTGGTGAGGAGGCGTTTAAAAAAAATACTTTAGGAGGCAAAACCAAAACTCTCCTTAATAGCAGAGAGTAAAGTATATTTAACCCTAAAAAATGATTAGATATTAAAAGTTAGTTTTCTATTCTTAAAATATTAATAGAGGTTACTTAGTGTTGTTACCATTAGGCATGGCAATGGGGCGGGTCGGAGACGGTTTTAACATCCGCAAACCCAAATCTAAATCCCCAAACAATCCTCGTTCCCCGCCCCAAACTCAAGAAAATTTTACCCTGTACCCCTACAATTATCTTCGTACCCCTACAAATTAATATTTTGGACAAAATTACCCCTGTTTAAATATTAATAATTTCAAATTTTACATTTTTCCCCTCATTTCGTCCACCAAGAACGGTAAAAAAAATTAAAATTACGCATTGCTTCCGGAGAACCCAAGCTTAAGACATTCGGTTTGCAAACTTACACACCAGATAACTATTGATTAAGTATTCCGGTTTGTTTTTAACAATTAATTAAAAAAAACTCAGCACATCCTCAACAGTAACAATAGTAATTAAAAACCACAAAAGTTTCATTTCCAAATAGTACAAACAAATAACCAATCAATTAAAAAACAAAAACCACTGTTGACTTGACTCTTTTGTCCCCTTATTCATTCGTTCAATGTTTGTTTCAATTCAATCAATTGAACTTGAAATTTTCCAAAAACCATTTATGTTCTTGACTCTGTTTCCGTTTCTCTCCTCGAAGAACTTCTCCAAAATCCAGCACTGTAAAATCTCTCCCACATCTCTTTCTCAAGCGCCATATGCAGTCGTTTTATATCCGAAGCGTCGTTTATACACATAGGGTAAATACGAGGTACACCATTATTAGACACATAAAGTTTTTCGGAAAACATTAATACAAGATATCCGGTTTAGAAAAAACGTACCGGATTTAGACACATAAAGTTTTCCGATTTGAAAAAAATTAACTCCGGATTTCATTACTTTTAGTTATCCGGTTTGTCTAGTGTAATTCCAAAAAATTGTTTGGCTTCATTTGACTGCACAGTAAAAAAAATAATAAAATTAAATAAAAATTAAAAGGGTAAAATTGAAATATTTACAAAATAGTAGGGATATAGGTATAATTGTTGGGGTATAGGGTAAAATTTTCCAAATTCAAACGGGGATGAGAAATTAAAACCCAAACGGGTTCGGGTTGGTTCGGGTATCCCCGCCCCGCCACCATCTATTTAGTGAGATCAATTTTTTTAATAAAAATGTTTTTTTTTTTTTCAAAATCAAGTTACATTACAAATAATAAAATAAAACAATTTAAAAATACTTCATATATACATTTCAAATATTTTAAATAATAAATACAAAATCAAAATATCAAAATATTGATCATATATTTAATATTCTAAATTATCAAAAATAAATAATTATGTACATAATGAAATAAACGGGCGGGTTTGGAGGCGGGTTCGGGATGGATACTAGTGTCCCCATTATCTACCCCGGCCCCATATTTTATAATCGGAGAAAACTCAAACCCAATCAAAGTAGGTTTTCCCCGTCAATTTCGAGGCGGATTCGGGTGGGTACCCGCGGTTACGGGTTATGTTGCCATGCCTAGTTACCACATGACTTTCAGTATAATTATTACACGCCGTCTGAACAGTTTTTTTGTAAGGAAGCATCTTTCCATTCCAAACTACAAGCTAAATTATACGCTGTCTGAACAGTTTTTTTATTTTTAAGCTTTATGATAAAATATCTAATAATTTGAAATAACAAAAGATACTCTATCAGACCAAAGACAGTAACTCACAGTATTAGGAAAATTATTTGGTCATATATGTACAACCAAATGAAAGAGTACTCTTTCACATGCCATGCGATTCTTGTTTTCTATTCGAATATAGTAATAAAAAATGGGACGCTAGCTTTCTCAAATTGGAGCCTACATTAATTATTAATTTTTTTTATAAGCAAATTACAATTAAAAAAGTTGGAAATTTCTTATCACACCACCCTTGTTTCTTAGGCATCAAGTGAATTTTCGGTTTTGCCCCTTGATTCCGGATGTGCACATCCAGACGCACCATTTTTTTTAAAATTTTCATTTTTTCCCGGATGTACACATCCGATAAAAGCTCGTATTTGCAAATCCGGAAAAAATACTGAAGCAGAACACCAAAACCAAAAATGTTTCTCACATTCATAAAATAAAATCGGGATTACATTGAGAAAATCGGCATGGCATCGACAGAAATTTAAATATTACAAGATCAATAGCCCGGTGGACGCTTGCACATCTCTAAGATGTCATCGGTTGGACAAGGTTCAAGGTCATGTCGGCTATACATGTCTTCTCTTTCGCATTGAGTCAGCATACACTTGGATGACCTTGTAGCTTTGAGCACATTTCGTGGTTATGTATACCACAACGAACGGTAAATCTCCATTTCTTGGAAACTAACATATAACCACCAATCTTAAAAGGGCACGCACATCTTCTAGTATCGGTCTCGTCTTTCTTTAACTTCCGTAGAGGTGCTTGATATTTGCCGCTTCTTTCGCACCCCAAAATTACAAAAGCTTTTCTTCTATCCGACCCATTATCCAATCTCCCGATATTTACACCGAAGCCGAGCTCAATAGCCGTCCTACGAATGTATGCGATCATGCTTTCACGATCATCAAAGTCTTGCTTGTTGTTAAAGTCACCGCCGACATCAACCGACTTTACGAGCATACCTTCATCTTTCGAGGAAATCGACGCAACTAATTTTTTTGCCATGTTATCGGGATGCACCATCTCTATTTATAAACAAGAATTGAACAATTAATATGTATAAATAAGATTTATTCAAAAATGCTGAAAACTTAAATTAATTAGCTTCAGGCATTTTTCCGGATGTGCACATCCGGAAAAGTTCATGCTAAATTTGTTCCGGATGTGCACATCCGGAAGTAGCGTAACTTGTTTTTCCAAAAATGTAGATTGATAATGTGAGCAATGTAGTGGATGAAGTTGAATGTTTACCTGAAATTCAGTCTTTCCTTGCTCCCTTTGATTTGTTGCACCAAAAATTTGAACTTTTTGAGTGAGAAATGTGATTGATGAAGTAGGGTTTTTTGACTTGGTGAGAGTGAGTGTGGAAGAAGAAGGTTGATTATGGGAATGAGGGAGTGATCGTGCAGCTTTAAATATTTCAGAATGTCTTCCGGATATACAGATCCGGAGACTCTCCGGATATGCATATCCGGAAAAAGTTTTTAATTCTTAAGGATCCGGTGCGTCCAGATGTGCACATCCGGAATTAGGGGGCAAAAAAATAATTTCACATGGTGCCTAAGAAACTTGGGTGGTGCATTAAGAAACTTCCAAAAAGTTACAAGAGGTGCACAATTCAAATACAAATACTATTTTAAAGAGGGAATAACAGAAATACGAACGCCTACAACAAAACTATCCCAAGCCTAAAGCTGGAGTGACACATCACTCCGACCAAGATAACAAACAACCCAACAAATTTTCCACCAAAAGTCAATCTCACGATAATCTTTTAGTCAAACTCAACCCGTCATAATTAACCAAAGAACCACTGGCAAAGAGAATGGAATTTTGCAATTTAAAATAGTCCGGCAAATCGCCAAACCAAAAATTCACCTGAAATCAACCTTTAAATTTACTTTAACCGCCACCTCAATCGCTAGCAAGCGATTGATGAGAGCCAACGAATCAAAAGTTATCGCGATATGAAGCCAATCAAAAGTTTGCCTCCACCAAACCTTCGAAAGCAGAAAACTTCCAAACAAATGGTTTGAGTCCTCAATCTCCCCACCACATAAAGGACACCACACATTTGAACTGTTGCACAAAACTCCTCGAGGCTATAAAGTCAATCTAGTAGGGAGACGATTTAGCACCAACCTCCAACCGAAAATCAAAAATTTTCTAGGGACTTTCGCCCGCCTCAAATATCTAAGAGCCTCCAAAACATCCCCATCGAACACAACATCATCGTTACAGCATGCCACAACTCTGTCATAACAGTGCGTTATCGTAAAACCTGCTAAATTTCTCCACCACACCACCCGATCAGGTTGTTGTCTAACCAACTGAACTAGCTGTAGCAGGACATACAAATCTGCCAACATACAAATCTGTTGTTTAATCCATACAAGGCTTTGACAAACTCTCACACTTTTGTTTATTACCAGGAAGCACATAATATTATGGTTTCTCCTTGTAAATCTCCTCATCGAGATCTCCATTTAGAAATTTCTTTTTGACATCTATTTGATGAATTATAAATTTATGCAAAGAAACTAATGCAAACAATACTTCTAATTGTTGTCATCCGTGCCAGCGGTGCATATGTGTTGAAATAATCAACACATCTTTTTTGCCTAAAACACTTGGTTACTAATTTATCCTCCATTCAACCCTTTCTTCAGTCTTCTTCACAATGAGTAACATACACTTATTCCCTGAAACACATGTCCACAGTATCGAACCTAAAGAAAACACGCAAATCAACAAAAATAATCAATTAGAGAAACCGAAATAGAAAACCATCGCTAATGCAGTGGCTAATGTCTACAAAATACTACCGAGCCAGTTGCCGACTCCATGCCTAAAAAGGGATTATCTAGCAATAATAATATATGAGAAAGAATACAAACTTGATCTTAAATCATGTAAGCACAACCTTCATGCTAGGATTCTATGGAAAAAAAGAGCAACTCCTTTGACTGTTGAAGCAGTAAAATCAAAACTCGCTTCAAAATGGACATCCATTGGAACGTGGGAAATAACCTCTCTAGGGAAAGACTCCTTCGAGTTCACCTTCTCTCATCTTTGAAGGTGTGAGAAAGACACAAGAAATGGGGTTTGAATTGTGTTTTAACTCTTACTAAAATTTTCGCCTCTTATCAGCTATGTGCAAGAGAATTTCAGAGTTGCATTGAGAGATTCTATTTTACGAAGTGTCATTCAGATTGTGCTATGTATGAAACATAAGTGACAAGGCAAATCTGAATTAGCGATGCTTGAATCAGACTTGCAATACGGAAGCTCATTAGATTTTGGTTTCAAGGTTCTGACTTGCTAAGCAAGGTTCTGATAATTGATACAGAGACATAAATAATCAAACAAAGCATAAACAAGAGTAAAGAACACACGATATATCCTGGTTCACTTGAGCCATTCCCAAGCTAGTCCAGTCCACCCTTCCAAGGTGATTTCGCTTTGAACACAAGGACTTAATCCACTATAATTAACACAGATTACAGATGCACGGGCAACAGCCGGTGACTAACATCCTGCACAACCGCAGCTGTGAGTAACCCACAATGAACCGTTCAGGGATTCAACTTAATGAATATAACAAACATTGACCTAATAGGTTCCAATCTCACAAGATCTACTATCAGGATTTCACAGCTAAACATTCGGGGATTCGACTTAACGAATATAACGTTTACTGACCATTCTTCCAGGATTTTCAATGAGTTCCATCAGTGATCTCACAAGAGTCTGACTCTCAACTGATCCTCTTTGAGATATGACTATCATTGACCATATTTCAGGATTTCCACAACGACACCAAGCCATTGTCTTCTCAAGTCTCCGATCACACTGATCACTTGAGGAATCCTAATTCACATAGAATTAGTTGTTCTGGAGATTACAATGATGCTTCTTAATAAGCAGATAACTCCAAAGTTTAATTACAAAAGAACACACAAGTGTTCGAGCAAGATATGAGCAACAGCTCCTTGCTAACTTCAGATTCTACAAAGATATATGTTGATTTGACAGTTGATGACATCTTGTAGATCTTCTTCTTCATCTTCTTTATTGAGCAAGCTGCGAGCAACAACTCCTTGCTTCAGATCTTTAATGTAGCTCAGATGATGAAGTTTGTTGATGACTTGACTGATTTGCAATGTTGTCTTGTTCATCAACAACTTTTGTTCCAATTAATTATTGTTGTGTTGAATAATGATCTTTGAGCTTCAACAACAATGGTCGTGTGTTAATGGTGATAGCTTTGAATGTTTAGTGTAACAACGATAACTGATCGTTGCGACTATCATCATATCGACACCTTCAGAAGCGCATACTCCTTTCCTTTAAATAGCCAAGTAAAAATATAGCTGTTGGAGAGTCGTTGGCTGTTTGAAAAGAGTCGTTATGTAATGATGAAAGTTGTACTGCCATATCTTCTTTTTACTGTAGAAGTGATGGGATAGGTCTTTTAGAACAGTGTACAGTCATTGCTAACGGTAACATTTGTCTTCAAATCTTCAGAGGCTTCTGATGGTAATTAATTGAAGCATGAGTAGAGACTTTATAACTGGGTCTAAGAAACTTCAAGTCTTCCGTCTTCAGAACTTGTCCATTAGGAATCTGTCTTCAGAGCTTCAGCACTTGTCTTGAAACCCGTTATCTTTACTGCTTCAAGTCTTCAGAATCTTCAGAACCTTGTTCACTCAGAACGCTGTCTTCAGAGTCTTCAGCACTTGACTTTTAGAATCATAATCTTCAGAACACTTCAGTCTTCAGAGTCTTTCTGCACTTGGTCTTCAGAGCCTTCAGCCTTCAGAACTTCAAGTCATGAGAATCTTCAGCACTTCGGTTCTCCACAAGATTATCTCTTCAGAAGCTTCGTTATCTTCAGAATCATAACCACTTTCAGAGTAGCATCCACAAGAGCATTGCAACAGCAATATAGGCATCCTTGGATCTATCTGATTATAATCAGATACAGAAGCATACTTGCTTCTTGCGACTTGTGTTACATATAGTAACTCGCATATGATCATTTTACGCACATCTTGCTGGTGTTTGTTGGATCTGATATCTTCTATGATTATGATCTGCACACAACACACATTAGAACATAAAATAGTTCTTTCACAAATACTCATTGTTATCATCAAAACATAGAGATGACTTGCAGAGACAACTCTTGCTATAACAATCTCCCCCTTTTTGATGATAACAAAACCATGTATTTTGATTGAACATTTTATACAAGGTAATCACTAAACATAACTGTAGCGGCAAAATCGTGAGTGTAAGCTATTGATTAACTTAACTCAAAAAGCAAGAGTCGTCACCGCACTTTTATTTTATCCAAAGAAGGAAAGGGAAAAGAGCGAACAAAACCTACACAAGCTCTACAACAAGAAGAAGTGAAGAGAGTCCGGGTAAGGGGGTTGGTTACGCAATAGGAAGGTGTTAGCACCCAAAACGTCTATAGTATTATATAGGAGCCCTTTGAAATATCTACCGCTTTTGGTCTGAAAAAGTTTGCTTGAAAAGTGATTGAGGAGATGAGAGGAGAAATTGTTTTTATGATTTTTGTGTTTGGAGAGACTTGTCGTCTCATGCCTACGTACCCATGATGTGCAATGTAGGATCAAAACTCCGTAGTTCTTGGTACAAAGAATGAAATTTGTTTGTTTTGGTTGATTTTAAAATGTAAAGACAAGTCGTCATTTCCAAGCGAATAATTCCGCTTAAAGAAATGAATCATGTCTAAATTTATGAAAAAAGTTTAAGGAAAAAGTGCACGAGGGCACAAAAAGAGTTTGAATGAGTTTGGTATTTTTTAAAGTCTTTTGAAAAAAGTGTCAACATGCTTATGTAGTTTAGCATTTGTTAAGAAATGAAAAGAAAAAAGTAAAGTCACTTGACAAAGTCAAGGTTTGATTATGAAAGAAGTGAAAGTTTGAAAACAAGAAAGTTTTGAAAAAGGGAGAGAGTTTTGAAAATTGAAGAATGGGTGGAGAAGAAGTGACTATCCTAAAGCATAAAGTAAAAGCTACGGATAAGAATAGTCTAACCACAAATGTAGCTATCTTCACCATAAACCAAGCAAAAACACAAGTCTTCAAAGTCTTCGAACCATAATTCCAAAACAAAGGGAAAAGGTCATAGTTCTAAGTCCAAGGTTCCAAGAATTGCATTGGATGTCCAAGTTCTGAGTCCAAGGATTCAAGAATAGCATTGAAGTCCAAGGTCTAGATGCAAAACTCCATGTCCATTGCAAAGGATAGTAACTATAGTCCAAGATTAGAAGCACAAGTTTTTTAGAGGTTTAGGCATTTATTAATGTTTTTGTGTTTAGAAAAAATGTGTGTGGGAATATTAGAGTCTTGATTAGAAACTTGATAAATAGGATATTTCTTTATGGAAGAGAGAACTTTGTATTTTTGTTTGATACAAAATTGTAGAATTACATCTCTATTTATAGTACTCTAAGGAGAACTCTAGACACACTAATTCTAGAGAGTTCTCAACTCTAGGAATTCCAAGAGCATTCTAGAAAATATTACAACCCTAAGAAATATCTAGACACTCCAAACACTATAAGAGTTTTCTAGAAACATTATCCAAAATTACCTATGCCCAAAATAACTAAGCCCAAAAATCCAAATAATATGTTTAGGCCCAAATCAAGTTTAATATTTCAACATACTCAAGATAATTCATCATATACTCGAGTTTGCACAAGACCGATGAAAACTCGAATGTAGGGAAGAGTATATAGAATTTTAGTGAAAAGGATGTAAGTAGTTTGTTATGTTTTTTTGAATTCGAAATGAAATATTTATAGGTCATATTGGTGTTGTTTCACAAGAATGCGACCATTGGTGAAACAACTCCATTTTACCAAGATTTACAAGCTTTTACCAAAAGTTACAAATTTTTACCAAAAATTACATTGTTTCGCTTACAACAACATTCTTCAAGAGTTACATACTTACATTCTGTAACACTTCACGAAGTCTTGTCTATTTCCAAATTCAAACTTACTGCAATACTTCATAAATGTTGCTTATCTTTTAAATCTAAATTAATCTTCACTTTTTTTGTCATTTTAAAATACACTCAAAAGTATGAATTCTTAATAATTTAAGATATATTATTGGTGTCACAATTATTACACTTATCATATATTTTTCCCGACACAAGTGCAGTGTAAAAACATATGTGCTTCTTCCCTTTCAAACAATATATTATATGATGTATTAGTGTGAACATGCTTTTTTATTTAAGCTTATTCATATATTATTAATACTAGGAGTAATATTAAAGAGTAATAGAAATAGATGTGTGTATGTCACAGTTCTGGGAACTACCATAAACAATCATATAGTCATTGTGGTCATGTAAACGTAAATATAAATCATTGACTCAGGAGTGCACTTGGCATGCCATAGGAGATTCTAATTAACTACAAAAATAGACCATCTTCTTTAGTCCTTTTTTTTATCACGCGGAAAATGGGAGAAATAGACTATTCATAGTAAATTATATAATATATTTTCCAATCAATAAAAAAATTGCAACAAAGTGAGAAATTAAATTAAACAAAATGCAGTAGAAGTATCCCAAGAAGATACGGTGTTCACATGTACCTTTTTTTATTGGCAACCGAGGGATAATATATAAAATAGAAATAAGTTCATGCACAAAGTATGATCTGTACACCCAATAAACAAACATACAACAAATAAAAACAAAATCGACATAGTAAATAATACCACCAAACACAACCGATGCTGGCTAAAAAAGGAAAGAACCACCAATAACCACCACCATTTGACCATCACCTAAAACCTCTGCATCGAAATGCCCAATAAACTGATAAGCAAAGTTACCTCCACAAAACATTAAATTGAAGGAAGGCTAAGCATAAGAGAGAGTTAAACGAATTTTTTACTCAAATATCCCTATTTTTCAACAAAATTCTCAAAATACCCTAGTTTTTAAAAAAAAATCTCAAACTACCCTAGTTAGGGTTTGGGATTACACAAGGATGTTAGTCCAATTGGCGACCCCTCTTTAAGGCAACAAGGTTGTCTCCAATTGAATTGGAGACAGCTCATCAAGTCGCCAATTCAATTGGCGACTGTTAGCCGGGAGATTTCGACCAAAACAAAGGGAATGAAGGAATGGTGAAACAACCAAACAAGAGGGGCGACGCCAAGAGGAAGAATGGCGAGAAAATTTGAGTTTTGGGTCAACACAGCTCAAGGTCGTGTCGGAAGAAGACGAGGATGCATTGTTGTCGGAAGATGTCAAGTGGTGGCTTGTGAAACCGACGCAAGAGTAGCACATCTTTGAGCGGGAAAATTTGAAAACTCCAAGAACATGGGAAGTTGGAAAGATAGTGAGGTGACACGTGTCACAATCAAAGCCAATCTGGGGAGATGAACAATTATTTTTTCAGCCTATATAAAGCAATAATTATTTCCATTTTAGAGGTCGCATTTGTAACATTGAAAAGGGAAAACACTCAAAGTATCAAGCTGTTTACCTTGAAAATTGGTAAATAACCGCTGATCTTCTAGAACTATAAAGCTCTAGTAACTTACAGGATCGATCAGATTGATCCTAGGACATGTGATGTATGTGTATTTGGGATATTTCATAATTTGGTAAAGTATGCCTTTCGACAATGCTTATAAATAAAAAGGGGTGTTTGAAATATAAAGGAAAGCGATAAAGATCAAAGAAATAACTAAGCCGAACAATGCATCAAAGAAAAAAAAAGGCTGAATGTAAAAGGTTTGATAAAGAAAAACTGAAGTTAAATGTTGGAAAGAAATGCATAAAGATCTTAAAATGCAGAAAGGTAAATGCTTGAAAGTAAAGGCTTTTAATAAAAACTCCAGAGTAAAGACTTGGTCATGTAAATGACTTGAAAGGTAAAAGTTCGTGGAAAAAGATTTCAAAGTAAAAAATCTAAAACAGAAACTTCAAAGTAAATTGCATTGCAATAAAGGATAATGGTGATTACAATCACGTACATTCTCACTTCACTGGTTTCTCGACACACTGGATACTTTGAGTGAATGTAGAGTTACTTGTACAATTTGATTTTTTCACACTATTCTAACTCTAAGACTAACCTATTTATAATACTCTAATGTAACTACCCTTTGACGGTTTTATTCTTAGATTACGCCATTTGGCACTTCGCATATCTTTACGATCTGGATCTTCGCCACCTGTCCTCTTTTCAAATTCAAATAGTGGAACTTCCCTCCACTATTCAGTTGTAACTGCAGCACAATATCCATAGCCACTTCACTGTGTCGAATTGACTTCTTGGACTTAGCAACATTTGAAGTCCTAAAATCATTCTCTTCGACTCAGGCATTGAACAAACATGGTCGAAGGCCTTCTAGTCGAAGCCTTCTTTTTAGCTTTATTATTTTAAAGAATAACTTCTCTTAAAGCCAAATTGTCTGAAATCATGTAGCGTCGAAATTAGGAGCTAACAAATTGCCCCCCAAAAATGCCCTTTTGCCAGTATTGGTAGGAAGGTCATTTTTTTATAAAATAATGTTTCGACACCTGATCATTCGACTATGAGAGACATGGTCATAACTGACTAACCCACGATTTAGAAACTATTCAGTTTCTTTCAACCATGCTTATAACGTCATGTCATGATGGCAAATCTCCAAACCTCTTTTCAGCCGTATTTGCAAACAGTTTTCATCATTACTTTTCTTGGGATTAAGCATTTACAGTCTGACCACAACCACCACCATCCAACGATCCCCAAAGAGGACACGCGTCCCACTATCGTATCCATTTTAACGGTGGATTCACAGTCCCCTCATCTTCCAAGCATCTATAAATACCCTTTTTTTCCCAACTTGAAACTCTTTGCATTCTCAAACTTTTCTGCAACTTATTTTCCTTATTCTCTAAACTCTCTCAAAAAAAACTCAGAACACACTCTCATTTTCTCTTCAACTTCCAACAATGGTGTCTTCACAACCCATCCGTCAAGAAACCAAGAACCAAAAGGGTAAAACCACTCCGTTTGAGCAAACTCTCCCGCCATTTTCAAACATCCCCGGACCAGAGGTGGTAAAGAACCAACAGTTCATGCCAGAGCCTCTTCTTGACGAAACAAGGAGCATTTATGAATCTCAGGTAATGATCCCTCTCCTTGTATCTGATAAACCCTATGCTTTAGATGGCCCCTAGCTAATGTAAAACCCACCAATGAAAAACTGGTTGAGTTCTTTCCTTCTTACCGTAAGTCTAGACCTTTAGGGCAAAAAAGCAACCCTAATGAGGATGGAACCTCTCCTAATACACCCACTTTGACGAAAATGGATCTGAGGTACCTTCATGATGGTACGAGGCTGGTAAGAGTTGTCAATCCTTTAAAGGATTTTGACCTTTGGATGACCAGAATGGAAAGGGTCAAAGCTGATCACTGGAAAACCATAGGAATCTATGATCTGCTCATACTGTCGAAGACCAACATCCCTTATTGTTTGAACTTGCTGGCAGCGTCGCTTTACTTCTGGGATAACACCCACTACACCTTTCATCTTCCTTGTGGGATGGTTACTCCCACACTTTTCGACCTTGCTGCCATCGCAGGTCTTCGACTAGATGGCATTTCCTATGACCCTGATACTGATGCAGAGGATACCATAGGGATCTCTGACTCCAAACTCACGTACACCCACTTCATCAACCACCACAAACGTGATACTGCAGAAATCACTGATAAGGAACACATTGCATTCCTCACCGTATGGCTGTCGAGGTATGTATTTTGTTCAAAATCTCTGCAGGTGGCCAAAAAGTATCTCACTCTGGCCAACCAACTTCACCACAATAGAGGAGTTTGCCTAAGTGGGTTGATCCTGGCGGACCTCTACGAGTCTCTCAGTGAAGGGGCGGCTCGACTCAAAGACTTGGAGAGCCAAGGTACTGTTCACTTGAATGGCCCTCTCTGGCTACTTCAGTTGTGGCTCAATGCAACCTTTGAACCTAGCCTTCCCAGGAAAGGGCAGGTCGACGAAGATTCTGCTGAAATCAAAGAGAGGAGGGTCGAAGGTACCCGCCTGGTGAAACTTACGCCAAATGACGATGGGGAAACTCTCAAGAGAGCCTTCTCCAGTTATATTATGATGTTTGCAAAAAGGCATGAGTTCACACCTAGTATGGCTCCCTTTGCTGAGAGAAAATGTGGGCCTGAGTGGTTCACAAGGCCATTCCCTGATCCATCCACCAAACTCGACGCCGAATCTATTTCGATAGGGGAAGCCTTTTTTATTCCTAGATTTATCGTTGACAGGCTGAATCTTGGGAGAGACCTAGCAGCCTTAATTGCTTACCAGCCAAATCTTGTCTCTCGACAATTTGGGTTGGCTCAGATCTTCCCCAAGTGTCTATATGGGAAGAAAGGCCATGTGGTCCTTCACACCACCAGTTTTGATGAAGGTAGTGCTGCAGTCACTTTCGGCCGGTGGAACACTAGAAAAGCAACCCTTTCCCCTGTGTATTTTCAACCCACCTTCTTGTGTACCAAACCCTTCCATAACTGGTGGTCGAAGCACTACAGTGAGCAATTTCTTGATGTTGCTGCTTTCTCTTCCTTACTTAACCAAGCTTTTCTTGATGTGCAGGAGAAGACCAAGAAGAGTAAGTCCATTCATGTCAAAGAAATTCAAGCCTTTCAAAAGTACTTTGAAACTGTCTATGACCAGATGATATTAGTCGAACCGTTCGTGAGGCTGCTGTCACTTTGAAGGAGAAATTTCTAGAAAAAATGGAACAGTTGAAAATCCCTTCAAACGTTCCTCTTGAGAAACGTTATAAGGTAGCTTTTGAACTCTTTCCTCCAAAGTTCCTTCGACTGCCTAACGCTGATTTTAGAGTGGCACTCGCCCCTCCATTTCCTGACTGGTTTGTCTGTGGTGAGCACTTAAAACTCCTTCGACAGCAGTCTTAACCGAAAGCCCAACGGGTGGTTGCGACTAAACATACGCTGGACAGTTTCAAAGGACACCTTCATATAGGGGTCGAGGATGTCTGTGTCGAATCCTAAATATATGAAGGTTTGAGGCCCTTGATTTGTGATTTTTTAACTAACCACTTAATTATTAACCTTGTAATAATCGTCTGTCTTTCAGCCATGGCTTGGAAGACCAGCTCATCGAAGGGTGCTGCGAAGGTCGAAAAGGACACTGAAGGCACAAAGGTACTCTATATCCCTTGCCTAAGTCTTTGTGTCACCAACCCTCTAATATTTATGCCACCTTTCAGGCTGCTCGAAAACCTCTAACGCCTTCAAAAAAGGGCAAGAAAGGTGCTCAGGCAGTTGTTCCTCCAGATACTGATGATGAGTCCCCTGAGGAGATAGTAGTTAAGAAGAAAAGGAAGCTTGTCAAAGCTTCTGGAACTACCACCCAATCTCCCTCAAAGGCGGCAAGAATCCTTGAGAAGACACCTGCTGGTAGTGGTGTCAAGAAACCACTCTCCAGGGTTGAATCGAAAACGACTGCTGGCGATCCTGAGAGTGCGAACTCAAGTCCTGATGCTGCGGTTGTACAGGTATGCATACTATCCTCATTCAGTATTTGGATTCCCTACTCAGACTTCTCTCAATCTTATTCTCTTTACTTGTGGTTTTTTCAGGCTGATGTAGGTGGTTCTAACCCACCACAACCTTCCTTCAGCTTTACAACAACTCTGCTGAATAGCCAAGGTGAGCCAACTTATCACCCTACCTCTGACCTTGGTTCTGGATATAGTTCAATCAGCGAAATTAACCAATCTATCCCTCTTACAGTTCCTCCTCCTGCAGCAGATGAAATAAACCAAAGTTCTCCTGCCAGGACCACTACTCAACAATCCCAGACCGATGGTTCTGATCATGAAGAGGATGATGTTTCTCATCAACAACCTTTCGACCAAACAGAGCCTATTGTTATGGACACAGAAGAAAGGCCCACCGAAGCCAGAGAGGAGGAAGTCGAAGAAGATGAAGAAGAAGAAGAAGAGAGGGAAATGACTGAGTAAGATCACACCCATTCGACTGTGGCTGAGGCAGATCCTGTGAATAATCCAACTCCTAAGCCTATGGTTACTTCGACTACTGGAGGATCCCCTGCTGGAGACCCACTGGCTGCTCTCAAATGGTCGAATCCTCGAGAGTATGCCAGGATGATACTTGGGAAGAAGTACAACTCTTTAGGTATCAGTCTCAGCACTTCGACCAGCTCTGGGGGTCCAGTCCCAGATGATTTTGCCAGCCCTATCCTTCAAAAAATCAAGGACAAACTCTTCAAGGGAGACATTCACAAAGTCTTACTTTCAGATCCAAGTGCTCCTCTCTTTCTGCAAGACAGCCTTCAAAAACTGGACCTTTCGACCCTTAGCAAAGATGTTTCTGAATTCCTCTTGGAGCTAACTGCTTTAGTGAATCAAATGTCTAAAGACTTCAAGCTCCTTCCCAAGATCCAAGACAACATTGAAATCACAACGGGATTGGAGGCCTCAGCTTGGGATGAAGCGCATGCATCAGAAGCTATGGTCGAAAGTCTAGAGACTGAACAGCAGAAAAGGCAGGCAGAAGTGGAGTCGAACCAAAAGAACATTGATGACTGGAAACGGTAAATTGAAGATCTGCAGAACAAGATTTCTAAGGCTGAAAAATGCAACCTTGAGCTGGGAGAGTTCGACAATACTGAAATGGCCAGAGAGCTGAAGCGCACCATAGACTTTCTTGACAAGGCCCAAACGCTTGAAAAAGAACTTTCAGCAGCCAAACTCGACAAAGCTCTATGTGAGAAACCCCTTCATAATTACAAGGTCAACTTCCTCGAGTTGAAGTCGAAGCTCCCTTTCTGATTGTCATATGATTTCTTGTTTGTAGTTCCAATTTTTATTCATCCTGTTTTATGGTCCTTTTAAGGCCCCATGTACAGACAAACTTAATGCCCTATGGCCTTTATCTAAATTCTTCTGTTTGTTACTAACTTTTCGACTTGTAAAATTTTCTCTCAAACTTTGCTAACTGAGTAATTAAAGTATTCTGCCTCTTTTCTTGGAAATCATGAAAATAGCACAGCTTTTAACAGCTTAGTGTTCCAACGTCACAAGTTTCTATTCCATAAAGGAATATTAATAGCGCAACCCTAGGGTCTATTCCCAAGGGTCATTTCACGTAATTCCATCGTTGACTGGCCAATCCTTACAAAGCCTTGCCTCTATAAAACCCTCTTCCCTCTTGGGATATCTTGCACCTACTACAGCAAGCATGAGTACTTCTTCAAAGAAAGCAATGACCAAGAAGGTGGCTGGAGAGACAAAGAAAGTTGAGGCAACAACTACTGCCCTTAATAACACTTCAACTGGAGCAACATCTCGCGCCAAGAAGAGAGAAACCAAGATGAAGGTACCCAAGAAAGGACATTCCAAAGCACAAAATTTTGATGATGAAGTTGACGAATATTATGTTGCCTTCCTCAACTCTATTAATTGGAGAGACTATGAATAATCTTTCTCTTGGGTTTTATGTTATTGTACTTGTTTTCCTTCCTTTGTATGCCATTTTGGCCTCACATGGCCTATTTTGGCTTTTATAATTTGAATAAAATTTACGTCTTAATATGAACTTCTTGTAAAATAGGCTTATATTTTTTCAAATATTTCCCATTTACCCTTAAGACTCTTATATCACCCTCCATCTCTTGAATCATATCTCATAAGCATTATTACTAAACGCCTTAATAATTTGAAAAGGACCTTCCCACTTAGGAGACCACTTCCCCAAAGTTCTGGTCTTTCGATCCATAGGTAAGATCACTTTCCACACTAGATCTCCAGTTGAAAAGGTTTTAATCTTGACCTTTTTGTTATAAGACTTCTCCACCCTTGTCTTTTGCCTTTTCAGCAACTCTAATGCATGGAGCCTCTCTTCATCTAGGTCTACTAATTCATCAAGCATCATATTCCAATAAGACTCAGATGGAATCTCATGATGCCTTTGAATCCTTATTGATTAAAGATAAATTTCCACAGGCAAAACTGCATCATGACCAAAGGTCAGTCGAAATGGGGTAGTATTAGTTGCCTCTTTAGGGGACGTTCGACATACCCAAAGTATTTGGTCCAATGTCCTGTACCAATTTCTTGGCTTTTTTCCCACATGTTTTTTTATCAACCCAATAACTACTTTATTTGCTGCTTCGACTTGGCCATTAGCTTGAGCATAATAAGGTGTGGACGTTACAAGCTTGAATCCCATTTCCTTAGAAAACTCTTGCATTTTTCGACCAGTGAAAACTGATCCTTGGTCTGTTGTAATTGTCTCTGGGATTCCAAATCTATAGATGATGTGCTTCTGGATAAATTCAATCACATCTTCTTGATCAACATTTGGTAATGGGGTAGCTTCGACCCATTTGGTAAAATAATCAATACCCACCAAGATGTACTTATGATTTTTAGATGATGCTGGTCGAATTTCTCCAACCAAAACCAAAGCCCATCCTCTGAAAGGCCAAGGCTTTACTATAGAGTGTAATTCACTTGCAGGGACATGTTAAATGCCAGCATGAACTTGACATTCCTGACAACCCTTAGCAAATTCCATGCATTCTTTTAACATGGTAGGCCAATACATGCCTTGTCGAAACAACAACCATTTCATTTTATGGCCTACCTGATGTGCCCCACATTCCCCACTATGGACAGTCGAAAGAGCTAAGTATGCTTCTGCCTCACTGAGGCACTTAAGCAATACTCCCTCAGGAGTCTTTTTGAATAATTCATTACCCAACAAGACATAACTTAAAGCTTGATACTTGATTTTCCTTTCTGTCGAAGCTATTGGATTTTTCAAATAATCCATTATAGGTTTCCTCCAATCTTTGTCAGTTATACTATCAACTGCCAAAATTGCGAAATTGTCTTCATCAACATATCCAAGCTTAGTTTCTTCCAAATCTGATGGGACTAATCCTACCGACACCACCCTTCCTCTGACTTCGACTTCGATTGCATATTGTAATTTGTCTTTCGAAACTTTATACCCTGATGCAATATGAGCCAAGTCATTAGCTACCTAGTTTTCCAACCTAGGGATGTGTCGAAAACTAACTGCGTCGAACTTTTTCAACAGTCGATTCACAACTACAAAGTACATAATCAAGTTTTCTTTTATGCACTTGTACTCTTTGGTCACTTGTTTTATGACCAGTTCTGACTCTCCCATTATTTCGACATGAGTTGCCCCCAATTCCAACAATACTTCAAGTCCAGCAATTAAAGCTTCATATTCAGCTTCGTTGTTAGAACAACGGCCTTCAATTTTATACTTAAGTGTTGTTGGAATTTTATTAGGAGAAATAACAAGTACTCTTATGCCTGTCCCATCTTTGTGGCTTGACCCGTCGAAATATAACTTCCAAGGTTCCACATCAAGATAGTTCAGGGGGGTCTCATTTGTAGAATGATCAGCTATGAAGTCTGCCACTATTTGTCCTTTAACGGGTTTTAAAGGCTTATAAGTTAAAGAATATTCAGTTAATGCTAATGCCCATTTTCCAATTCGACTATGCAAAATAGGTTTGGACAACATATGTTTAATAACGTCATAACGAGAAGAAACATACACATCAACTGGTTTTATATAATGCTTCAATTTGGTACAAGAGTAATACAAACATAAACATAGTTTTTCAATCATGCTATATCTAGTTTCTGCATCATTTAAAACTCTACTAAGGTAATAAACGGCTCTTTCGACGCCATCAACATCCTCTTGAGCTAACATGCTCCCTAAAGTTCTATATGACGCAGCTATGTATAATCTCATACACTTATTTGCACGAGGTGGTGAGAGAATGAGGGGGTGACTCAGGTACTCCTTGATCTTGTCGAAGGCTTCCTGCTG
This sequence comes from Lathyrus tuberosus, assembly GCA_022829125.1. Taxonomy (NCBI): domain Eukaryota; kingdom Viridiplantae; phylum Streptophyta; class Magnoliopsida; order Fabales; family Fabaceae; genus Lathyrus; species Lathyrus tuberosus. The sequence continues at coordinate 6,243,068 of JALAZF010000289.1, read as the reverse complement.
ATCTTGCCCCCAGTCGAACCCATCCTTGCTAGCTCGAAGCAATGGTGTAAAGGCTTGCGTTTTCCCACTTAAGTTACATATAAATCTCCTCAAGAAATTTATTTTGCCTAAGAGAGACTGCAATTCCTTCTTTGTTGATGGCGCTTTTGCTTCCATGATGGCTTTGGTTTTATTTTGGTTAATTTCGATCACCTTCTTGTGGACCACAAAGCCTAAGAAATCCCCTGCCTGCACACAAAAAGCACATTTGAGAGGATTCATTTTTAGACCATGCTTTCTCATTCTTTCAAAGGAATGTCGAAGATGGCTTATATGATCTTTTCCTGAAAAGGACTTAACAACAATATCATCAATATATATTTGCATAAAAGTCTCAATAAAATCATGAAAGATTGAATTCATTGCTCTCTGGTAAGTTACCCCAGCATTTTTTAGACCAAAAGGCATTACTACCCATTCATAAGTGCCCAATGCCCCTGGACATCGAAAAGCAGTTTTTGGGACATCTTCCTCAGCAATGAATATTTGGTTATAACCAGAATAACCATCCAACATGCTTAAATACTCATGTCTTGCAGCAGAATCAATCAGCATTTCTGCCACAGGCATAGAATATTCGTCTTTAGGGGTTGCAGAATTAAAATCTCTAAAATCTATACAAACCCTTAAAGAATCATTATTTTTAATGACTGGTACAATATTAGCTAGCCATTCGACATGCCTAGCTGTACGGATGAACTTGCATCTAAGTAGCCTTTCGATTTCTTCTTTGATCTTGGAAAGGATTGTTGGGGCAAACCGTCTTGGATTTTGCTTGACTGGCTTTTTCCCAGGTATGATTGGCAACTTATGTTCAACAAGCTCTCTCCTCAAACCAGGCATTTCATCATAGTCCCAGGCGAAGCAATCCTTGAATTCCTTCAATAGTTGGACTATTTCGACTTTGAGTAGTGGGTCGAGATTAGCGCTAATATAAGTAGGCCTTTTTACTCCCCCTTCACCCAAGTCAATTTCTTCTAAAGGATCTTGCGCCAGCATTTTAATATTATCTGACAGTGGATCCTTTTCAAAACCTAGAGGCTCATTATCATAAACAGCATCGAGCCTTTGGTTTTGGTCTTCAATTTGAGGCACATCAGGTGGCTCAGGTTCAAAGTCCTTACCAGGGCCTACTTCACAAATTTGAGTTTTAGCTTCGACAGCCATGTGGTTGTGTGCAGCCTCTAAAGCCGCTTTTAACTTGGATTCGGCCACATAGGCCGAAATTCTTTGTAGTGCGTCGAACTCAGTCATTATTACTGAATTCACTTCCCCAGCCTGTGGGGCCAACATCAGGCAGCCCATAGTAGGGGACATTGCCTTCTTCTCTTACGACCTCTCTGTCCCCTCGAAACCCCTCCAGTGGGTGTAAGTGTAATGAGCAGAATGCGTGGTCATCTGGGGAGAGATCGAATTCTGCTGGAGTACAAGGCACAATATGCGCCAAATTTTTGTCAAACTCAGAACCATCAACATGATTAACAGGCACCTTAAATTAGCCTTGATTGGCTTCAATGTTTTCTACTATTCCATCAGGCCTCCAGATTGTTATTCGTTGGTGCATTGATGAAGGCACTGCCCCAATGCCATGGATCCATTCCCTTCCTAGCAAAAGGTTGTAGTTAGCTTTGCTTTTGACCACCATGAACAAGGTGGGTCTTGTCACTGTACCCACAATCGAGTCAACCTGTAAGACACCTAGAGTGGTCCCAATCTTCCCTTCATAGTTAGAGAGGACCATGTTGTGGTGTTTAAGATCAGTGTCGAATTTTCCAATTTTACTTAGCAGAAAATGTGGCATTAAATTGACAGTAGCCCCACAATCCACTAAGATCTTGTTAACAGCCACATTCTCTACTTTCCCTGTAATATACAGAGGTTTCAAGTGTCCCTTCATGGCTTTAGTTGGTCGCTCAAAGAAAGCATTTTGTTCTTCGACACAGCCATTGTTCATTACATAATAGCACACAGGTTATTGTGCTGCCATTTCTGCCTCAGCGTTGGCATCCAAATTCTCCACTTCAGTTACTCTGTCATATTCCCTTGGCATTACTAACACTACGTTGACAATGATGTTCAAAGAAGCATCAGAGTCTGAATCAAAATTGTGGGTCGACGCTTAATCTTCAACTGTTTCGACCATAAATTTTTCAGCTTCTTCCTTCTTGGAAGTAAACAGCTTTCAACCCACTGGCAGCTGGTTTGTTGTTCTCATGCCAACACCTTTGTTGCTAGCTAGCAGAACATTAGTGCTAGTCTCCGTCGAATCTTTAGCCTGAGCTTCTCTTAAAGCCTGCCTTCGCCTCTGCTCTCTCCTCCACTGGGACCTAGACATGGGATTTTTTCCTTTGTAATTCTCAGACACATAGGAAGCTTTGTTGGAGGACTTGAATTCTTTCCTATACTCAATTGAAGAACCTCTAGCCACATCGAAACTTTTCCATCCTTGCTTCCCTTTTCCTGCTGCTTCGACGGGTTTAACCCACCTCCCAGTTGGTACTTCGCCATTGGGTTTAAAAGTAGCTTACTTGGCCCTTGGAATTTGTGGCCTTGGGCCATATTGTCTCTAAGTAGCTTTCCTTGGGTCGAACCACCCTGGCTTTTGAGCAGTTCTCCTCTCACGTCTAGATTTGGCCTCTTTCCCCGCTTGGAGGCCTTGAGCAGCTTATTTGTCGAAGATACCACTACATCGAGGACACATCATGACTTCGGAATTCTTCCCCTGGCATCTGTGGAGAAAATCAATGATGGTCTCATCTTCTCTGGGATAAGCCAGTTTGTCGCAGTCCTCTTGTTCATCTATATCCATGGCCTGTCTTCAGTAACTTCGACCATGTTCACGTTGACTTCATCTTTTAAACGCATCTTAGAAAAGTCAATATCAATGCCTGCAGCAGCCTCGTCTATCTGCCTAAAATGATCAGCAATCTCTCTTGTCACCATCTGCAATTTTGGAGCTTCAACTTCAGCATGGGTCTCGACTGTAGTTTCAGTGTCGAACCTTTGAACCTCAGCGGAGGTGCTAAAGTAATGTTCAGCAGCCATACATATCAAATGCTCAAGCTGATAGCCATCCATTTCTTCAACCTCTGTAATAAGCACAACTTCATTGGTAAGGTCCTCAGTAACCTCCACCACCGTGGCATTTCTGCTAAGAGCTTCGTTGGTACTAACACTATCCGAACTGCTGTCAGACAATTCAACCAGTTCGACCATGTTGACCTCCTCAGGCTCTGCATAATTCGCTTCAGCTACTTCAAGGGGGCTGGTATCAATCTTCATCTGGGTCTTAGTTTTCTCCCCAAATTTGAGCCTTCCCTCCTGAATAGCATTCTGCACCAAATCCCTGAAAAGAAAACATTGCGACATCTTATGACCCAAGTAATTATGGTATTTACAAAAACCTCTCTTTTTTCTTTGCTCTAAAGGTGGTATTTTAGCACCAGGAGGCACTAATATTTGACCATCCTTAACTAACAAATCAAAAATTTCGTCACATTTAGTGATGTCGAAAGTGTATGTTTTCTTTGGGAACCTATCATTCTTCTCGGTTTCGACAGGGTTTTTTCCATTCGAAGGAACTAATAATTTACAAGAATAAGGAGGGCCCTTCTTAAGTTCAGTAAGGTCTATCTCATTTTCGTCGAACCTAATGGACTCATCATACAGTTCTTCAATGCCCTCCTGGTATTCGACGTAAGCTACTTTCTTGTTCTTATTCACCCTAGCTTTCTCATCTTTGAGACGCTCTAGCTGTCGAACTCTGTCAGCCAACCGGGCCATATCCCTTAAATACTGGGTGTCCAGTTTTTTCCTGATAGAGTAATCAAGGCCACCAGCGGCCATTTCGACAAGCTCATGCTCAGGCACTTGTGTAAAACATCTAGCCTTTAGTAGTCGAAACCTATTCAAGTAATCGTCTATTGGCTCATTGAAATTTCGTTTCACACTAGCCAATTCTTTCAAACTAATTTTCGTCTGACCCATGTAAAATTGCTCATGGAACAAGCGTTCTAACTGGGTCCAATTACAAATTGAACCAGATGGTAACGTAGTGAACCACGTGAACGCATTTTTAGTGAGGGAACTAGGGAAATACTTCACCCTCAGACTCTCATCATTTGTAATCTCACCAGCTTCGATCAGGTGGCGTGCCACATGTTCGACGGTAGATTCTGTAGTATCTCCTGAGAATTTAGTAAACTTTGGCACTTTTGTCCTGGGAGGCAGTTCAGCTTGAAGTATATAGTCTACTATAGGCGAAGTAAAGTTTGGCCTAGAAAAACCCATATTCAGACCATTTCGAGCCATTATTCTTTCGACCAGGGCTGCCAAATTGTTCTCTGCTGCTACATTGTTGGACCAAACCTGATTCACCACACGATCAGCGTCTTGATTTCTGTTCACTAGCACCATCCTTGGTTCCTCCTCTTCAAGTATTGGTATTTGATTTCTAGGAGGCTCCTCCCTAGGTGGTTTGACCAACCCTGGATTCACTGGATTCACTTGTTGAGCATTCTCCCTCATCTCGACTCCCTGATTTTGGTGTTGAACAGGAGTTGGCACTCCAATGAACTCTGCTATTCGTGTCATCTGGGTTGTCATCATTTGATTGGTTTGAGTAGTATTCTGGATCAATGGCTGAAAAATTTCTCCCATCGTTTGAGACAAAGTATGTACCATTTGCATGTTGCTCTCATCCATCTGCTGCCTCAAATATGCTGCAGATTCATTTGTTAAGTTGGGTCCTAGAGCAGAATATCCCAAACCTATGGACTGGCTGTTTCGACCCATGTTAATTCCAGAACATGACTCCTGCAAAGGGGAAGATATCACATTTTCTGAATATACTGGGGGTGCAGTACGCAGATTCTGCATCATTGCCGTTAGCATGCCATAAATTGGGTTCCTAGGCAAAGACTGTGAAAATCCTGGGGGAGGAAACTGCCTGTACGTCGAACCTCCTCCTGGCGGAGTCTGAGGATTTGTCACCGATGGGCCAATGTACTCCAAGACTGGCGGAGTGTAAGGCCTCACGTATGTCGCCCCTGGTCCCGCTGTCGAAGACGCTGGCTCTGTCACTGTGGTTAACACTGCCGACCCTCCTGTCGAAGGAACTGGAGTTTGCGCCACAGTACTTTTTGGTAATTCTTGGGGATTGATGGTGCTGTTCTGAACACTTGAACTGCTTGGTTGAGTATTGGTCCCAGCAGATCTGGGATTTAAATTTCCTTGGCCAGATGCCATTCTCCTCACGTTTCTTCTCTTTGGTATGTATTCGTTTGAATTGGCTACCTTTCCACTCTCAAGTGTATACGATAATTTGCCACAATCTCGACCAATGAAACAAAAATACTTAAGAAGGCAGTTATAAAACTTCCTTTTGGCGGTTATTTAAAAAGTTACAAACTTCCAAATCCACGTTTAGCACTGTCCCACTGGGCGTGTCAATTTGTTTACCTTGAAAATTGGTAAACAACCGCTGATCTTCTAGAACTATAAAGCTCTAGTAACTTACAGGATCGATCAGATTGATCCTAGGACATGTGTTGTATGTGTATTTGGGATATTTCACAATTTGGTAAAGTATGCCTTTCGACAATGCTTATAAATAAAAAGGGGTGTTTGAAATATAAAGGAAAGCGATAAAGATCAAAGAAATAACTAAGTCGAACAATGCATCAAAGAAAAGAAAAGGCTGAATGTAAAAGGTTTGATAAAGAAAAACTGAAGTTAAATGCTGGAAAGAAATGCATAAAGATCTTAAAATGCAAAAAGGTAAATGCTTGAAATTAAAGGCTTTTAATAAAAACTGCAGAGTAAAGACTTGGTCATGTAAATGACTTGAAAGGTAAAAGTTCGTGGAAAAAGATTTCAAAGTAAAGAATCTAAAACAAAAACTTCAAAGTAAATTGCATTGCAATAAAGGATAATGGTGATTACAATCACGTACATTCTCACTTCACTGGTTTCTCGACACACTGGATACTTTGAGTGAATGTAGAGTTACTTGTACAATTTGATTTTTTCACACTATTCTAACTCTAAGACTAACCTATTTATAATACTCTAATGTAACCACCCTTTGACGATTTTATTCTTAGATTACGCCACTTGGCACTTCGCATGTCTTCACGATCTGGATCTTCGCCACCTGTCCTCTTTTCAAATTCAAATAGTGGAACTTCCCTCCACTATTCAGTTGTAACTGCAGCGCATTATCCATAGTCACTTCACTGTGTCGAATTGACTCCTTGGACTTAGCAACATTTGAAGTCCTAAAATCATTCTCTTCGACTCAGGCATTGCACAAACATGGTCGAAGGCCTTCTAGTCGAAGCCTTCTTTTTAGCTTTATTATTTTAAAGAATAACTTCTCTTAAAGCCAAATTGTCTGAAATCATGTAGCGTCGAAATTAGCAGCTAACACAAGCGTTAAGAGAAACGAGTTCACTCTCGCAAAAATGTATGATCGCGTCCACACTTGTTATTTTAATGCATAAAGTTTAAATTATTGTGCCATTTACTTCTCTGTTTTTCACTTTGTTTTTTTCTTATCAATTCGAAACTCTTTTATCTGTCCAAGTTTCCTACAACTCCCCTAAACTAAGAACAGTCATATCAATAACACATACACCTCAGCCCATTGTTCTGGCATTCTTTGGCCGATCCCGCGAGTAAACCTGCGATAAGAGGCCAGCGGTTATTCGCGCGAGAACCGCGTGTGAACAAATTGGCACACCTGGTGGGACCCGTTTGAGTTGAGTGTATGCATTTGCGCAGTGGTAAAATGGTGACACCACGTCCTAACGAAGAATCGCCTTCGACGAAAAGTACAGTTGTAACGCAAACAACTGACGTTGGCTCTGGGACCGTGTCTTCAGTTTCGACCGCCCCTAGTGGGGCAACCGCGACATCACGTCGACACGACCCGAGGCCGACAATGGCAGAGACTACAAGGCAGCATGTGCCTAGCATCACAATGCCCATCACTCGATCGTTTGGGATCCCAACAAAGTTCATGTCGAGTCTACATTCTAGTGGTCCGGTGTTTGGGGAAAGTTTGTCCCCAGTTTTCTCACCATACTAAGGCTTAGGGCCTTTGGCAAACCAAGTCACTCGGCCTCCAGGTTTTAGTCTGTTATCCCAATCAATACCCACGTTCACGTTAAGTTCTGTTGCGTCCATGAGGCAGCTGATGGATGAGAGTAATCACAAGATGGTTCATATGTTGACTCAACAAATGGGCACCTTATTGAAGCCATTAATACAAGATTCAACCCAGAGTTACCAACAATTGGCAACTCAAATGGCACGGATAGGTGACTTCCTCGGCGCTCCTAGGGCACAGGGTCGACAGACCCCTCCGCCTCGACCGGAGACACCCATTCGTCAAGACGAAGTCTTCGACGAGATGATTGACCAACCCCACGAGTTTGAACTAGCCCCTGGAAGGGACCAAAGGCCTCCTATTGTGGTGGTTCATAGGAACCAAGATCTCGACTATGTGGTCAGACAAGTTTGACACGATGCTTTGGCTGGTGAACCAAACTTGGAAGTCATGGTCAAACGCATCATGGTCTGTAATGGGGCAAATCCAGGCCTTTGACGGCCAACGTACACATCCCCATTACTAGATTTTGTCTTACAGACCGAATTACCTAGTGGTTGGAAAGTGCCAATGTTCACCAAGTTCGCCGGTGAAACTGAGGAGTCCACCGTTGAACACGTCGCCAGGTACCAAACCGAAGCCGGTGACATAGCAAATAATGAGGACTTGAAAATGAAGTATTTCCCAAGTCCCCTTACGAAGAATGCGTTTACATTGTTTACCACGTTGCCCCCTCAATCTGTCACACCTGGGCATAATTAGAAAGATTATTTCATGAACAATTTTACATGGGACAATCGAAAATTAGTTTGAAAGAATTGGCTAGTGTCAAACAGAAGGCCATGGAGTCGGTATACCAATATCTTAACAGGTTTAGACTTTTGAAAGCACGATGCTTTACTCAAGTCCCTGAACATGAGCTAGTCGAAATGGCGGCTGGCAGTTTAGACTATTCCATCAGGAAAAAGCTGGACATTCAATATCTCAGGGATATGGCGCAGCTGGCTGACAGAGTCTGACAAGTCGAACGGTTGAAAGCTGAGAAAACTCAGACTAACAGATACCGTAAAAAAGAAAAAGTGTCGTATGTGGCTGCTAACGAATATTTTTTTGATGACGAAGAAATTGTCGACGAAAGCGAGGTCAACGTGTCTGAACTCAAGCCATGGCCCCCATACACATGCAAATTACTAAAACCATCGAACGAGAAAAATTCCGTCGAAACTGGAAAAACAGATAAATACGTTGCTAAAACTTATACTTTTGATGTTTCTAAATGTGACGAAATATTTGACTTGTTAGTTAAAGATGGTCAGATAATTGCTCCTCCTGGTTTAAAAGACCCCCCTTTAGAAAAAAGAAGAAGAGGGGATTTTGTAAATTTCATAATTTCCTTGGTCATAAAACAGCTCAATGTGTTCTTTTCAGGGATTTGGTGCAAAAGGCTTTGAAGGAGGGCTGACTTCAATTTGGCGAAAGGCCAAAGATGCAGGTTGATACCGACCCGCTAAAGGTCGAAGAGGCTTTGTATTCGGAGTTGTACGAGTGCATGATGGTTGGGACTACTGAGGGTCTCAGCAAACAACTGACAACTGAATTTGTGGAATGCATGATGGTCGAGGCCACTGACGGTTCCGACAAAAGAGCTGAGGAGGAACTCGAGGCAGTTTACCCTCAAGCTGGCAAAAGCTTGGCAGATTTCCAAGAAAAATGCAGGGTAAGCGGGTCAAAGGCGGCATTATGCCCTAGGTACAATGCTGTTTTTGATGAGAAAGCTGCTGAGAGATACGAGGCGAGCAAGAAATAAATGTCGTGAGAAGATAAACCACCCATCCCAAGGCTCGTATTCGACCAGAACGGTGCTCCTCTTCGAAATGAGGAATATAGGAAGTTGTTCCAAGCGGCACGACCCAAGACTTTTGTGCCACCGTCGGACACCCCACAGGAGAAATGGGTGGCACCAGTAAACCAGAAAGGAAGCAAAAGACCAAAGTGGAAGGTCATAGACTTGGAAAAAGAAGCAAAAGTCTCCGACAAAAGAGTCGAACCCAGAGGCTACGTGGTGTCCCCCAACTACAAAGGGTAAAACCCCATGACCAAGACTTAGTGGAGATGCTATCAGCGAAATAAGAAAGCTGAGAAGGAGGCTGCTACTTCACAGTTGAAGCCTGTCGGAACTTCTGGACAAAAGCGACAACACCCAAGAGGAAGATGGGTAGAAAAGGAAAAAGTTATGACAAATCATACCATGGCAGTAACCGTGGAAGTGTCAGGAGAGAAGAGGGTAGTTTTGACCCAAAGCTCAAAATGTACTTCGGTGATCGAAAGCAAGAAAGAACTAGAATACACTCCTCAGTCAGATGAGGAAGAGCCAAAGTATTCTCCTCAGTCGGACGAAGAGTATACCCCTTCACCAGACAGAGACTTCGAAGAAGACATATACGATGACACCAATGACGACACCTATGGTGAAGACTTCGTCTTGAACTGTGGTATTGTGTCGATACTGCAAGCTGAATACGATGTGGTGTCGAAAATATCTGAAGCCGAAGAGGATTTTGTACCAGATAAAAATGCGGAGGACAAACCGCTATGTTATTATGTAATAAACAATGGTGTGGTCAAGGAACAAACGACTATGTTTAAGAGACCCAGTCCTGGGATTATGTACCATCTGAAGCCGCTATTCATAAAAGCGAAGGTCGAAAGAGTGGCGGTCAATAAAGTGTTTGTGGATGGAGAGGCAACTGTCAATCTGATGCCTCACGACTTATTCAAAAAGATTGGAAAGACGGAGGCTAGCCTCCGACAACACAACATGGTTCTATCCAACTACGAAGGAAATACCAGCAACATCCTTGGAGTTATCCAAGTGGACTTAGCAGTGGGTACGACCAACAGATCAACACTCTTTATGGTCATCAACTCAAAGGTGAATTTCAACTTGCTGTTGGGCCGGGAGTGGATTCATGGAATAGGGGCAGTGCCGTCGACAATGCACCAGAGGTTGACAATCTGGAGAAAAGATGGCATCGTCAAGAATATTGAGGCTGGTCAAAGTTATTATAAGATCGACGAAGCTAAGGGCAGTAAGAAGTCCTTTGATCAGCACTTAGCAAATGTGGCTCCTCGTGATGACGAGTCGAGGTCCTATACTTCCATCGACACGCGTCGCGCCCTGAACTTAGATCCCGACTATGGGTTTATCTGGGATGCTGCCGACAAAACCATGGAGCCTACAGAAAATAATCCACCCCAGGGTGGCCAGTAGTCGGTGAGAATGATTGTTGAGTCAAGAAGCATGACTCGAATTTCGGCATATCTGGCTGAAAACAAAAGAAAGTCGGCATTAAAAGCAGAAGAACAACAGAAGATAGCTAGCGGAGCAGACTGCGACGCACAAGCAAATGGCCCACAAGGCCAGACAGCAGCTTCAGAAAGCCAGAGGCTTGATTGTATCTATGACAATGAGCCTTTGGGGTTTGAGAAAGACCCAAACAGTGAGCTGCAAAGAATGCAGGCACAGGACCCACTCGAAGAGGTTGACTTAGGAGATGGGGTTACTAAAAGACCTACCTATGTGAGCACCAAAATTGGGTCAAAAATGAAGGATAAGCTAATGGAGGTATTAAAGGAGTACAAGGATTGCTTCGCTTGGGATTATGGCTAAATGCCTGGTTTGAGTCGGAGTGTGGTGGAGCATCGACTTCCAATTCAGCCAGGTAAAGGGCCAGTAAAGTAGCAGCCTCGACGATTCGCTTCAGAGGTTACTTCGAAGATCAAGCAGGAGATCGAGAGACTGCTCAAAAGCCGGTTCATCATAACTGTAAGGTACATCAATGGATAGCAAACATAGTGCCCGTTATCAAGAAAAATGGAACCATTCGAGTCTGTATAGACTTTAGAGATCTAAACAACGCTACCCCAAAAGATGAATATTCGATGCCTGTGGCAGAGATGCTTGTCGACTCAGCGGCAGGTTTCGAATATTTGAGTATGCTCGACGGCTACTCCGGCTATAACCAAATTCTCATAGCTGAAGAGGATGTTCCCAAAACCGTGTTTCGATGCCCTAGGGCTTTCGGAACATAAAACTGGATTGTAATGCCATTTGGTTTAAAAAATGCTGGGGCAACCTATCAAAGAGCTATGAATGCTATATTCCATGACTTTATTGAGAATTTTATGCAGGTGTATATTGATGACATTGTGATAAAATCCTCATCGGAGAATGGTCACTAAGACCACCTTCGACGTTCGTTCGAGAGAATGAGAAAATATGGATTGAAAATATATCCACTAAAATGTGCCTTTGGTGTCCATGCAGGGGATTTCCTGGGATTCGTGGTCCACAAGAAAGGCATCGAGATAAACCAGAACAAGACGAAAGCGATCTTGGATCTCAAGCCTCCTTCAACAAAGAAGCAGCTCCAGTCTTTGTTGGGGAAGATAAACTTCTTGAGAAGGTTCATATCGAATCTAAGTGGCAAGACGAAGGTATTCTCGCCATTACTCAAAGCCAAGAAGGAAAGTGAGTTCCATTGGGGACAGGAGCAGCAGGAGGCTTTCAATGCAATCAAGGAATATCTTACAAGGCCTCCAATTCTATTGCCACCTAGTAGGAATAAAAACATGAAGTTGTACATTGCAGTGTCGGATATGACCATATGAAGCATGTTAGCACAAAAAGATGGTAGTGGCGTCGAAAGACCTATTTATTACCTTAGTAGAATGTTAATAGATGCTAAAACTAGGTATACTATGATTGAAAAGTTGTGTCTATGCCTGTACTTCTCATGTATGAAATTAAAGCAATATATTAAACCAGTTGTGTTTTTGTTTCATCACATTTTGATGTTATTAAACATATGTTGTCCAAACCTATTTTTCATAGTCGAATTGGGAAATGGGCATTAGCTTTGACTGAGTTTTCCCTGACATACGTTCCTCTAAGGACTATGAAAGGTCAAATAGTGACAAACTTTATTGTCGACCAGGCAGTGGTCGAACCATCGATATGTAGTATCTACATTGCCCCGTGGAAGTTATACTTCGATGGGTCGAGCCTTAGAAACAGGGCAGCCATTGGAATTCTGATAGTATCCCCGCAGGGTATTCCAACTAAGTTCAAATACAAGGTTGACGGGAAATCTTGTAATAACGAGGCAGAGTATGGAGCCTTAATCACTGGCCTCAAAATACTTAACGACTTGGGTGCCAAGGAATTCGAAGTAAGAGGAGATTCAAAACTGGTGATTAAACAAATCACGAAAGAATATAAGTGCGTCAAAGAGCACCTTGTGATTTACTTCTCGATGGCGAAGCGACTTTTGGAACATTTTGAAGTTGTCAGCATTACCCACGTGCCTAGGATAGAAAACCAAAAGGCTAATAAGCTAGCGCAGATTGCCTCTGGTTACAAGGTGTCAGAAGGAAAGCTGAAGGACTTCATTGAAACTAGGGAGAAGATGGTGTCGAACATACGCCCACAATCAGACTGGTCCATATCAAAAGCAGTGGGGGCCAACGCCTCATCAGAAAGCTTGATTGAAGGGTTGGAAAGTTACGAGGTTTTCGCTATTAGCAATCTGTCATCAACAGATTGGAGAAATCCAATCATCGAGTATCTGGAGAATCCGGTGGGCAGCGCTGATAGGAAGACTAAATATAGAGAGCTGAGTTATGTGCTGATGAGAAATGAATTGCTAAAAAAGACTCTGGAATGAGTATTGGTTAAGTGTCTAGGGGACACAGATGCCCACCTGGAAATTTATGAAGTTCATAGTGGGACATGTGGAGCTCACCAAGTTGGCCACAAGATGAAATGGTTATTGTTTCGACAGGGCGTCTACTGGCCAAGCATGCTCAAAGATTGCATGGACTTCGCAAAAGGATGCCAAGACTATCAGAAACATGCAAACATCCAGCATGTGCCAGCCAGCGAATTACACGCCATCGTCAAACCATGGCCTTTCCGAGGTTGGGCACTGGATGTCATAGGGGAGATTCGACCAACCTCGTCGAAACAACAAAAATTCATCCTCGTAGGGATAGACTATTTTACCAAATGGATAGAGGTTGTGCCCCTAGTGAAAGTAGATCAAGAGACTGTGATCGAATTCATCCAGAATCATATCCTGTATAGATTCGGGATACCTGAAACCATCACAACGGACCAAGGCTCTGTGTTCGTAGGCCCAAAAATGCAAGAGTTTGCAGCAGAAACGAGCTTCAAGTTGGTTACTTCGACACCGTATTATGCTCAGGCAAATGGGCAGGTCGAAGTAGCTAATAAAGTGGTAATTGGGCTCATCAAAAACACGTGGCCAAATAACCAAAAAAATGGCACAAGACGTTGAATCAAATTTTGTGGGCTTGTCGAACATCCCCCAAAGAGTCAACAAATTCAACGCCGTTTCGTTTGGCTTTCAAGCACGACGCTGTGTTACCGGCAGAAATATGCCTGCAATCAGTTAGAGTGCAACGCCAACATGAAATTCGTTCGGAACAATCCTGGAGTATGATGCTGGATAAGATCGTGGACTTAGACGAGGAAAGAATGGCAGCGTTAAATGTGTTATTATGTCAGAAAGCACGAGTTGCCAAGGCATATAATAAGAAGGTCAGAAAGAAGACCTTTGCAGTTAACGACTATGTATGGAAAGTGGTGTTGCCCATGGATAGAAGGGATCGAACACTAGGGAAATGGTCACCAAATTGGGAGGGCCATTCAAAGTGATCCAAGGTTTCAGCAACAATGCATATGAGGTCCAGGAAGTAGGTATGGACCAACGAGTCTTAAGGGTAAATGGGAAATATTTGAAGAAATATAAACCTATGCTACAAGAGATTCACATTAAAAAGTAAATGTTCCATTGATAAAAAGCCAAAATAGGCTAGGAGGCCAAAATGGCTTACAAAATATCCAGATGAAGATACAGTAATTCGACATAAAAATTAAGGAAAAGTAGGGAATCTAGACTTAAAATCTTCAAAGAGAGTTTTCTCATGAACAACCTTGCTCTCGAGGAGAACTTTCCCTTTCTGCATTCGACCAATGGCGTCCTTTATCATGAGGGCCGCCTCGACGTGAGTGATTTCTTGGGAGATTTCTTGGTCGATTGCCTCTTGAGTAGGCAAGGGTTCAGCGGAATCCAAAGAGGCTTTTTGCTGTTCGAACTCATCAATCTTTCTTGTAAGTTCTGCTATCTGAGCTTGGTAGTCAGATATCTGCTGATCGAAAGCACGACGTTTTTCAGAGTGCTCTTGCTTCTTAGCCTCAAAATCCCCAAGTTTCTTCTCACAAAGTAAGCTGAGATACCACTCGCGTTTTATCTCGTTGTTTTTAAGCCTGATTTGAGCGTTAGTTGATTACACATGGAAAGGTCCTTGGCCAGTTGCGTAAAAAAGGCCTCGAACTCAATTAAGTACATGGCCATGAGAGCAGGAAGTTGAAATTCAGCAAGTTCATCCAATATTTTGAACACGTCACAAGCTATAGCAACTTCTTCGGCGATGGCCACCAGAAACTCTTCCTCGAATAGGTATGTCTTCAATTATTGGAGCTTGAGGGAGAAGGAAGCATCCAGATTTGGGGTTGGTATGGCTGTCGAACTAGTGGGTTAAGCGTCCTCAGACTCTTGGTGAAGCTTGTGCAGTGCCTTTAGAGTCGTTGCTGGGTTTGTTTGTTTGGTTTCCAGAATCTCCTCTGGGGTAAGGACTTTGTCGACATTAAGTAGAGGCGTGTTGGAGCCACTTTCAGCAAGAGCTTTAGGGTTCACGTCGACATCAGCAGCGGTAGCAACAATTGAAGGATTTGTATTATCACCAGGGGTTGCACTGTCATTCCCAGCATCAGTGTCGGGATGTTGAGGTGGTGGCATTTTCGCCACTAAGTTCTCATATGTCGAGGTCATTTGGAACTCGTCAACCGTCTGAGGACTGAACACGATTGTGGTCTCAGGAAGATTGGTAGTGGTAGCTAGTGCAGTATCGTATTTTTCTGCAGCAGTCGAAGCAACCGCGGTTTCCTACAAGACACAGTTCAGTGAGAAAAATGGCCTAAATACCATCTGAAATAATGGAGATAATGGAGTAAAGAGGATGAATACCTTTGCAGATTTTGGAGGAGATGTTTTAGGGACAACAGGGTCCACAGTCGAATTAGCCGTTGTTGAAGGCGCTTTCTTGATTAAGGCTCTTTTCTTTCTCACCAATGGAGTGGTTGGAGGAGACGCTGGAACTGTAGTAGGAAAGACCCGGGATTGGGTACTTTCGTCCGACACATATCCCTCAGGAGATGGGATTTTCTCAGAAGCCTAGCAAAAAAAACGTCAGACAAATAGCAGAAGTGAATGCGAAGGAATAAGGAGACAAGGTATACCTGTGGATTAGTGGTCTTAGGTTTCTTTGCATGCCTGGTAGAGGTCGACGCTGCAGTTGGTTCCCGTTTTCGACCCTAGAGATAAGCCAAAGTGGTTAGGTAAAGATAATGGATGAAAGAGAATTGAAGAGTCAAGGGTCTACTTTCTTTGGTGGGTCTTCTATGGCGTCATCGTCTTGGGGGTTCTCGACGGGAACAACAATTCGCAGGTTAGGAGCTTCGCCAGCGAGGGAAGCAAAAACGTCGACCACGTTTTCCAGGAAAAGGTCACGTGGGAAAATTTGAGCTTGGTAATCCGACCACCAGGCGTCGAAATCTTCTGTAGTGAAGAAGGAGGGTTGGAATGCAAAGACAGGTAATTCGAGATGTTGCGTGGACCTGGCAATTTTCAGGCAAGCCTTATGACTTGCCAAGTTCAAGCGTCGGCCAGACCACACATTGTCGGCAGGATGTTTCACCAAGGATTTTGGTAGCATTTGGCTCAAGCCAAATTGACGGGCCATCAAGTTAGGCTGGTAGTTCATGATCCCATAGCCTGTGTTCCCCGTCTCGATCCGAAAGGATAGCATGGTGGAAGTTAGAAACACCCTCCATATGGAATTCGACAACGCTACAACTTTGGGGGAGACTCCAGGAAACAGATTCTTAAACCATGTCAGACCAAATTTTTGTTCCACAAAAGGTGCCATGCTGGGGACGAAGAAAGTGGTTTCCACACACATATTGAGATACCTTATAAAAAGAGTTTTCTTGGGGGTTTCTTGGGTGGTCATCAAGGCGAGTCGCATGCCCTCTATGGAACGCTCGTTGTTCAAACACTCCATTGTGGCAGAGGCGGGGTATCCCAAGTTATGCTCAAAAGTGGCATTAAGCCAATGTTGCAACAACCACATAGGCCTTGAGATATTTAGCGCCTTGGTAGTTTGATGAAGGAGTTTTAACCGCATGGCTGACAAACTGAGGGAATGATAAAGGGAGGCTAGTAGAAGCTTGCCCAGAGATACCTGTCGACCCTCGTGGATCTGGATTGCCAGGTTGATGTAACTTTTGGCTATCTATAGAGAACCAGGGCAGAACAAGTAGTAAGATAGCCCAGATCCGCCTGTTAACATTAGTAAATGGCATCTAAAAAGAGTTAATGATCAATGGGACTTTGACGACTGGAAGGATTTTGCAAAAACTGAGCGTCGTAAATGGATGAACCGCAACCACTATGTCTTACGTGAGCAGGTGATGCCAACCCCATCTATACCAACAAATAATTATAGGGCTTGGTATAGATCGGTTGCAATTGGGTTTGTCTCCGAAGACATGTATTTGTACGACCCACGCCAAACCACCTACACACAAGAAACCTCAACGTCTAACCCACCTCCAAGGTCATGTTACTCACAACCCCTACCTAACAAAATTACCAACCCATTAACCATCCAAACATCCCATACACCTAACCACAATACCAAGAGCGTCCGTCATACCATCTTCAACAAAATGATTACTATCAAGAAACCCAATATGGCTATGCCCCCAACACAGCACCAAGATACAACCAAAATGAGGGTACATCATACCATAGCCAAATTGGGCAAACATTTTTCCATAGCCCTAATGCCCAAACATCATACCCTAGCCAACACAATCAACCATCTCAACAACGTCCTTATGGCTTTCAAACACCACTACCATTTCAACCTTTCACCAACGAATCCTTCACACCAATGTCCCCCTTCAATCGTCTAGGCCGCAAATAAATCACCCCTTCATCACATCCAAACTACCCTGGCATGGGCCATACGCTCAGTTTCAGCTCTCAAGACTTCACGGGAATGCAAGACATCCTAAGGGAACCATCTCGGAATGTTCCTGAGACTTCAACTCCTCAAACACCGGGCGTGAATCAACAACAAGGAGAACGAGGGGCCGAGTGCAATGAGTGAGGGTGCCTAAGGGATGTGGAACCGGGGCCGGTTAGATGCACCCGGTCACCAACATTAATTAATGTAATATTTTATTAAATTAATGAAAATTTTATTTCATCGTGCAAAAAAAATTAATGTAATATTTGAACTAATGTAAAATTAATGTAATATTTCATCGTGCAAAAAAAATTACAAAGTAAACCCTGTCTCCACATCAATTGGCGACAGGGTTGTGTGCCTTGAACTAGGTCGCCAATTGAATTGGCGACTTGATGAACTGTCTCCAATTCAATTGGCGACAACTTTGTTGCCTTAAAGAGGGGTCGCCAATATGACTAGCGCCCTTGTGTAATCCCAAACCCTAACTGGGGTAGTTTGGGAATTTGTTTGAAAACTAGGGTATTTTGGGAATTTTGTTGAAAAATAGGGGTATTTGGGTAAACAATTCGAGTTAAACTGGCCTATGAATCACCATATTGAATTAAGAAATAGTTCCATCCTCATACATCGTCATATTTTAAAACATTGTTCTGAGAAGTTTGTCTTAACATTAGCACTTTAGTTGTACCCTAATGATTAAATTCAAGAGTTTGCCAATCATCTTTAGTCCTAGTGTAGATGTTTATGATTTTGAAAATATTTTTGTCAACTTCAATGTAAGAGCACGAGAATTCTCAAGACCAACCTTATCTTCAACATGTGTCCAATATTTTTCTGGCTTCTTAGATACATAATTATCTTCAGTCATGATCGTTAGCAGAGTATGTCTATTGATAACCTCTTTCTTTCCTAGTCTTGTTGTCCAAGAACTTAAGAAAAGCCAAAATGCAAGCCTTTCATTTTTTTATAAGTAGTTCAATTGAGAAGTGGAGGACAATTAACAAATCATCCTTCTTCAGTATTTTCCATTTTGAACATAATCTATACTTTGGAACATATCTAACCAGAATAGGGTGACTCTTCTAATGCCAATTGTAATTATGTTCGGTTAGAACTAAGATGTTTCACACAATTTTAAAACAACCTGGAGGACAAGAAGATATTAATCAAGCAATGAACAAAATTAGCAAATAAAAATAAAGAATACAAAGAATTATTAACCAAATTTAGTGCAACATTTTCTACGTCTTAAGGACTTCTGTTAAAAGGAAATACAATTCATTAATTCAAGAAGTCAATAATACATGACTGTCTTATTTGAACTCTTACAGCTCATTGCTTTTTTTCTAATACTACATGTGAATTTCAACTCAGACTCTCCTAAATATGGAATTTCTTCACTTTCACTCAAACACTATCCCAAGTGTTTGCAAAACCTAAATACGCTCCAGACAAAAGCTCAATAGAATTCAACCTAAAATAGATCAAATCCAATATTCAGCAAAACTGATATTCAACAAATCATATCTTTTTAATATAACTAAATTTTTTTATTAAATCATATCTAATAAATTCTTCTTCATTCAGATTTATGATTTAATAAATTCTTTATCAAACTGATTTAAATAAAAAAATTCTTTTTAACGAAATCACAAGCTTTTGATTAAATTAAATTTGAAACAAATCTTTAAATAAAAGCTAAAGCGATCACATAATAGTCTGAACAACATACACCTGTGTCAATTAGAAACACAATGTCTCACCAAAACTCAAGACATCCTGTTAAATAAGTTGCATATAAAAATTAGTCAATCAACTGAAATGCCAGAAATGATTTTTTGCCATTTGCTTTCTTGTTCACCCCAATATATAGTAGGAGTTAAGTGTTTTAAGATAGGAGTTAAGTGTAATTTGTATAATTGGATGAAATATCCTCTTGATTTTATGTAATTTTAGGAGTTTTTTCCTGTTTCTCTTTGTTCTTTGCTTTTGATCCTTGTATTGGGTTAGAGAAACCCTTCTTCTCTGTTTTAATACAAGTTGCTTATAAAAAAAAATATAGTAGGAGATCGTGAAGGTTATGTTCACTTCAACATAAATAAATAAATAAACAATTTACAATTCAAAGAGAAAAAATGTGCATAAAATATTAATAAAAGTATCAAATTTTAAATAGATATTAGGTTGTTACGATTATTAAGAAGTTTTTCATATATTTTTGTCCCAAGACAAGTGTAGTGAGAACAAAGAACGAAGCCTCTAGTCTTCTACACTTCCAAATTATATATTATATGCAGCACTAGTGTGAACAAGATTTTTTATTTAAAATTATTATTGAATTATTAAAGAGAGTTGCATTAATAATTAACAGTATGCATAAAAAAATATGCGCGTTGAAGTACAAATTAATGACACGCTAGCACATTTGGCATGGCATGTGAGATTCTAATTAAGTATACAAATATACTATCTACCTCAGCCGTTTCTTTTATAACGCGGCAAACAATAATTTATAAAAAATGATAAGTGTTTATCACAAATTACATAATTCATCTCCCATCCATTAAATAAAATCACAACATGATAATATGATCGGTTAGCTGAGAGTGTGGGTAGAGGGTGAGTTAGTATACAATTTCAAGTGGTTGTCACTACAAGAAATACTCTGATTATTTTACATGTTATTTAAGCTAAAAATCCATTGGAAATAGGTTTTTTTTGCGGTTTTTCATGTCGTTACTGATTGCCTACTAAAATCTTAGTGGGTAATATTTTTGGCAGGAAGCTCTGCAGAAAATAAACTACAGGTAATACTACAATAAATTCTACACGCAAATTCACAGGAAATTCACAATCTTCAGGTAAATCTGCAGCTAATATTCTTCTAAAATAAAAAAATTAATATATTTGTATTAATGTGTTATCAAAGGTCTTAGAATCTCTTCACCTTCATATTAAATTAAAAAGATTAAAATAAACTTATTTTAATATAAACAAAACAAGACTACAATTAATAGAGAACAATAATTATACGTACTCACAATACTAATAAGAATACAAATAATGTGAGGAGAGTTAAGAATATAAACAATGTGTGCCGAATCTATAAGTGAAACCTTGTCAGATGTTAAAAGCGGAACATAGTAAAAATAAAATTTTACTATGTGATTCCAAATTCTAAACATTAGTCAAACAATTCCCAAAGAGTTCACACGCAAATATTTTAGTAAGGTAGAAAACAAATATCAATTTTCATGTAGCACCTTGACTCCATTTCAACTTCAATTTCACAAGTTTACCTACATAAATAAAAAATCGAAACCCTAAAAATTGAATTAACTCACCAGCTAAAATCAAGTGAACAATAAACAAATGTGTATTATTTGTTTGGCTTAACACCCTTTGGGGTATCTCCAGATTTTGCATCAGCTCCATTCTCAAAATGTTTGTGGTTTTCAATGTCCTTCACATCTAGGGTAGTAGACTCCTTGAGCAACTCAGAGGTGACTTTAGATTTTTGAGTATTTATTTCCCCATTCACCTATATCTTTTCCTCTGTTGACTTCCCTTCCCAAACCTACATCATAGTAAAATAAAAATTAAACACAATATCTCAATATGAGAATAAATCGTATATTATAAAACATGAGCAAACTAGAGTGATCGAAATACTTGCCTGCGTTGGAAAATTCTGCTTTGCTTTCTTCTCCAAAATAGTCTTCTGATGGCCCTAATAGAACCTAAAATCATCCAGAATGTACGTCTTGATAGAGTATTCCTTAAAAATCTTGATCAACTTCGGACCAGGCTCCAACAATACCTACATCATAAACTTGATTGATCAGATGAGAACCCATTATTACAACCAATTGACAACTATGAGATCAAAACTTAATTACCTCATGTGTATTCCTACTATTTGTGACAGGTTTTTTTTTCATTGTTCAGCAAAGTAATGTGCCTTAGAACATTGTTGGGAACATCCTTAGCAAATTGACACTTCAAAAGAAAACAACCATTCCATTTGTCTTGCTGCCAGTTGTTAGCCAGCAGATTTCGACTGAAACTATAGGCAAGAGAAATAAGGGAAATATGGAGTCGATCGACGCCAACCACAAGGAGAAGGGGAGTGTATCGACACAGAGATTGGAGAAGTCCACAGGACGAGAGACCATCGAAGCAGCTTCGACATGACATTTCAAGGAAGAGGGTACGTCGAAGGTTTGCGCGGGAAAAATTTAAATATGGCCAAGGCGCGAACAATTGAAGAGACGTGGGTGACACGTGTCTGCAGCAGAATCGATTGACGGTTCATTTTATGTTACTATTTAAGCAAGGCTCTTAGTGAGTTTTAGGGGTCGCATTTGTAACATTGCAAGGGAAAAACACTCAAAGTATCTAGCGTTACGAGAAACGAGTTACACTCCCGCAAAATGTATTACTTGCATCTCATTTCCGTTTGATGCAATTTATCTTATCAAGCCATTTACATTCGAACTTGTATTTTACTTGCTTTTCATTTACAATTTCCTGCATTTAATATTATTCTTCCCCTCTCTAACTCATTCAAACCTCTTTGACCCCCAATTCTGTTCTATTTCTCCCCTCACCCCAAACTCTACTACTCAACAACTAATCACAAAATACAACCGTCTAAACACGAAAGTCTGGGATTCCGTAGCCGATCCCGCAAGTAAACCTGCTTTAGGAGGCTAGAGGTTGTTCGCCTGAAATCAAGCGCGGACAAATTGGCACGCCCGGTGGGACACGTTTGTGTTAAGTACGGTTTATGCTATTACGGAGTGGTAAGATGGTAACACCACGTCTAAGTAATGAACAACCCCTAGGGGGTAACCCAGTTATGTCACAAGTGACCAGCGTTAGTGACATCTCCACAACCGCAGTTACGACTGCGTCGACTAGTCCTATCTTGTCGACACCTCGGTCAAAAAGTCTGAGAAAGACATCGACAAGAACGTCTGGGCCCCATACACCCAGCATTACAATGCCCATTCCACGAACTTATGGCATGCCACCCGAATTTATGACTGGCATGCGCGACAATATTTCGACGTTCGGGGAGGGGTTGTCATCAGCATTCCAGCCTTACCAAGGGTTAGGGCCGTTAACCAATCAGTTCAGTCGATTTTTAGGGTTAGGATTGTCTACTCAGTCAATCCCAACTTTCACATCAAGTTTTATCACCGTGATGAGACAGCAGATGGATGAAAGTAACCACGAGATGGTCCACATACTAACACAGCAAATGAGAACCATACTGAGACCTTTAATCCAAGAATCGACACAAAGTTACCAACAATTGGCAACTCAGAAGACTAGAATTGGAGATTTTTTAGGTGCCCTAAGGGCAGAGGTTCGACCATCACCCCAGCCTCACAAGGAGGCACCCCTCCGACAGGAGGAGAGGTTCTATGAAACGGTGGACCAAGAGCCTCCCGAGGTCGAAGAGATACCTAGGCTAGATCAGCGTCCGCCCGTGGTAATGGTTAATAGAAACCAAGATCCGGACTATGTCGTTAGACAGGTTCGACATAACGCAATGGTCGGAGAACAAAACGTAGAGGCCATTATGGAACGCATCATCGTTCAAAACGGTGCAAACTCTGGCCTAAGAAAGCCAAATTATTCTTCCCCATTACCTGATTTCGTCTTGCAGGAGGAACTACCAAGGGGATGGAAAGTACCAAAATTCACTAAGTTTGCTGGGGTTACTGAGGAATCCATGGGTGAACACGTTGCTAGGTTCCATACAGAGTTTGGTGACATAGCCAACAATGAAGATTTGAAAATAAAGTATTTCCCAAGCTGCCTAACTAAGAATGCATTCACGTGGTTCACCGCGTTGCCACCACAGTCCATCCACACATGGGAATAGTTGGAAAGGTTGTTCCACGGGCAGTTTTACATGGGGTAACTAAAAATCAGTCTGAAAGAGTTGGCTAGTGTGAAACGGAAGCCTGCAGAGTCGATCGACCAGTACCTTAACAGGTCCAGGCTTCTGAAAGCTAGATGCTTCACTAAATTGCCTGAACACGAACTGGTCGAAATAGCCGCAGGCGGGCTCGACTATTCGGTTAGGAAAAAGCTAGATACATAATATCTTAGAGACATGGCTCAACTAGTTGACAGGGTTCGACAGATCAAACGCCTACGAGCCGAAAAAACCAAGACCGGGAAATACTACAAAAAAGAAAAAGTTTCCTATGTGGCAGCCATCGAAAGTTCGTCTGATGACGAGGGTCCCTTCGACGAAAGCGAGGTCCATGTGGCCGAACTCAACTCAGGTCCCCCATACACGTGTAAATGTTTAAAACCATCAAACGGGAAAAACCTCGTCGAAACAGAGAAAACAGATAAATACGTTGCAAAAACTTACACGTTCGATGTAACTAAATGCGATGAAATATTTGATGTTTTAGTTAAAAATGGCCAAATAATTATTCCCCAAGATTTAAAAGATCCCCCCCCTAGAGCAAAAGAAAAAAAAGGGATTTTGTAAGTTTCATAATTTTCTTGGTCATAAAACTTCTCAATGTGTTGTTTTCAAAGATTTGGTGCAAAAGGCTCTGAAGGAAGGCAGGCTATAGTTTGGCGAGAGGCCAAAGATGCAGGTCGACACTACCCCTTTGAAGGTTGAGAAGCTCTATACTCTGAACCTTTTGACTGCATGATGGTTGAAGTCTCTGACGAGGAAGAATGCATGATGGTTGGCACCACTGAGAACACTGAGAAGAAATGCTTAGCTAGAGTATACCCGCAAGCAGGTGAAGGACTAGACGAGTTCTAGGAAAAGTGCAGAGTAAGCGGGTCGAAGAAATCAAACCTCCTGTTCCACAATCCGTGTTCGACATGGTGGAGGCGCCGCGAAGAAGTGAAGAATACCAGAGACAGTTCCAGCCTCAAAAAACCAGGACTTTCCTGCCTCCGATAGATATTCCACAAGAAAAATGGGTGGAATCGGTCAACTAGGAGGGAAGCAAAATGGCGAAATGGAAGGTACTCGACCTGGAAAAGGAGGATCCGAACCCGGAAGAGGGAGTCGAGCCCAGAGGTTACTGCAACTCAAGATAAATGGTTACGATTACGTGATCTCACACAAAACGTGATTGTATTCGACAATCATAAGGCCACAATGCCTTAAGGCCACATTCGCCTTTTCTCATAATCACAAAAGTTCAACATGTTCCATACTAGTGTTTCACTCTCTCCTAGACCAATCTCGTCACGGATGCACCTTTCTATATCAAGTGCCCGAGCCTTGCCATCTAGGTTTTCTACTCCAGGCCAAAACTCGTAAAGGATGCACATCTATACATCGAATGCACGAGCGTCGCCATTCAGAGTTTCTATCACAATTCTATCCACAACCTAGAATTATAACAATCTTAACTATGCCATTTGTTTTGGGGTAAAGTTTCCTCACTCTTCCTAATTCATTTTAAGCATGCATATTCTCTCGATCATATTTAACAACAATTAATAGACAAAGCATAGTACAATTTGCATAATAGAATCACATATAATAATTCAATCATAAGTTATATAACTCTTGGTTTCCCTCCGATCATTTAATCGGGTATCAAAACAATATTTCTCACTCTTATCCCGTAGGATATTTTCACAGCTTTCCAACGACTATCATTATGCCTCAAACGGACTTATGATCCAAAAGATATGGATTTCCAACATATCACATAAACATTATTTTCATTCATTTTCCACTAAATAATTAATCCCACATCATACCCCTAACTTCGTTTCCCCTCAATTCATCTGTTGTTTCATACTAAAACACTTGGTCACATTCTACCTTCGGAAAGAATGTACCATTCTATACTCCTTTACTGAGTCACAAACAAAACCGTAACACTTTATCTTGGTTTAGGATAACAAACACTCATCAAATTTTCATGAGATAATTCGGTAATTCCTTTCCTTCATGCAATTACCGACAACTATCCTATATAAAGCCTTCAACATTCAAAAACACTTCACAAATAGTCGATCAACCTCTTACCAGTCCCACTTGTACTCATCACATCCGATAATTCATCTCTTTCGTATCACACCAAAATAACATGCTTAGGACAAGTTCTTCTTATTTCCATACTTATAAGTAACAGTCATTCTAATCCTTATTAGTATGACTGAACTCTTACATCTGACACCTTCCACTGTGCAATTCCAAAATTCTAACAGTGGAACACCACGAATTCTTAAGCATTACCAATTAGCTAACAGTCCACCGAGAAACACACTTATCCACTGGGATCCTTACTAACCAACGGTTACTAGAAACTTACTGACGGCCTATGGTAAAACAATTTTCTCTCCAACGCACAATATCTTAACCTCTGTCCAACACTCTCTAGACGATAAAGGCAAAAGAGTTACACTGCTATAACCATAACATTCACAACTTCAAATCCATTCTAAACTCGAAATAATATATCCAAATTAGTTTAACAACCTTCGGTTCTAGTTACCACATTCCAAATCGATTCTTCTTACGGGGTTCTGACTCACTCAAGGTTTCTTGTTGACACGAGATCTCAACCAATATTACATAGCACCATCATAGAACTGCAATCATAAGTGAGTCACCACTTATCGAAAACTTAAACCATTCAAGGTAAAATTTTGAATTTTCATACTACTCACCAATTCGCATACAACACTCCACATTTCGAAGGCCATGCCACGTTTCTCAATTGAATCCACTTTTCTCATTCGTTCAGTTTCATAAACAATCCAAGCTACATACTTAACTTCGGAACGTCCAATTCTTACTCGTACTTGGAAGGATAACCTTCAAATTTCCTCCTCTTGGTAAGTACAACTGTACACAACTGGTACCACTCTCACGGGGTCTAAATCCAATACCATGAACTTGCGGAAGGTAGCGATTACTAACTCTGACCAACCGCTCATACCTTACTAATACCATAACTACACACCGAAATATTCTTTGCCAGACCGATACTTCGTGAGTATTTTCCAGCTTCGTCCTTAAGACTCTCAACGGTAATAATAACAATACACTTAAGACTTTCTCATAGTTAACACTATTCCTAAGATTATTCCCCAAAGTCAACTCTCTTGTTGTCTGAACAAATGGCCAACTACGCAACACCTTTCCAAAAGTTTCGATTTCAAAACACAATCCAGTCTTTCATTCGCACAATACTCTCCACTCGGAGCAACATGAGGTAACAAAACACAGATGATGGTTCCTAAGGCATTTCATAATTTACACACATGTTAATCGATTAACCATTTGAGCTAATCAGTTCACTCCTCAAGATTCAGTACAAAACACTATCCTTGCACGTGTTAATCGGCTAACCCCATTGTGTTAAACGGTTAACACTGCTCCAGAAGTTGAAAATAAACAATTTCATTTAATTCAAAGTCATCCCTACCCAAAACCATCAATCCGTCTTGCTATATCTTGGAATATCATTCTCAACTCGTGGCTTTTAACTGGTATAACTTTCACTAACCATGATCCACTCAAGGTAAAACCGACAAAGTCAAAACATGCAGACGACACACTCCAACCAAGTGACATGGCAAAATTCCAAATTCTAACGCTGTCACACTACAAAACTTCAGTGGGATTGCTCATTTTTCTGCTCAAACAACTACACTAGCGGGAAGCCAATAATGACGACATCCCAGGGTTTTAGCCACAACTCAAACTTAATTCGTCCACAAGCAAAACCCAACACACAACCATTACACGATACCACAAAAGCGATGGACATAACATGTCGAGCACACAACCTTGTTCTCTCATTTGAATTCCTTGGTGAAAATTAAAAACAACAACGTTCTTAGTCCAACAAAAGGTAGATTCCTAATATTCCGATTATTCACAAATACAGAAGTTCTCTATACTTGAAAATAGATCGGGGTAAGGCATCCTCTTGAAGAACCTTTCCATCACTGCGCACACATTAACCGGGATTTCTTACCCTTCCCTATCCATTGCACATCCCACTTACACCACATTACTTAATGGAAAATCCGCAACCGAAAAATCTCATCAACTCTTTACAAAACCTTCCCGGTATAAACCGTTCCATAATAAGTCCTGATTTGCTTTTCGTTGTTTTACAATAATCTTACTTCTTAAAATACAATATTCACTGTTCCACAAGGTACGTCCCTTCACAATTGTCCCAAGAATAAGAAACCATCGCGTACACTCGTGACTACGGTGCTACTACTACGCTTGTTCTTAATACCAAGGTATAACTTTCTCAGTTCAGCTCGTACTACTAGGGTTTACGTGGGTGAATCATCTTTGATTACACTTCCTTAATTTTAAGCCTCAACTACTACTAAATAGCTCTATTGCACATTCGTCCAAAAATAAATTATGTTGTCTTTTCCTCATAATATACCATTGATATCGTTTTCTACATCGTGCTTACTTTCGCTCTCCATTGTAATCCTCTTAGGTCTAAATATAAAACCACCATACTTACATTTCCTTAAGTCCAAGGTACTTACTCTGTTTCTTAATACAAACTTCTTCCGGTCCGTATCACTACACTTTCTGTCACTAAATAAAGTCCAACTTTCTCCGACACCATACCTTATACTGTCCCTTAGGTAATTCAACAATTCCAAATTGGTCTCTCATCGAGTACAGAAAATCCTGATGTAATATCTCGAACTTAATCTCTCTTCATAACTGAAGATACACAATTCATCACCTACTCTTCGTCCGACACATACTTGTTTCACTTGAAGCATGTAAACACATCCTTGTGTTCCTTCACACACTTCTCTACTACTTTAGGTCCTCATAAAAGTCGAACGTTCTTAACTCTCCATTTTTAACCAATTGGAAGATATTGTTCCGAACACATTCCTTAAGGTACTCTCATCCATTCAAGATACCATAACGACCTTAGAAACTGAAGCACCAATACTTATCTCACTTTCGGACCTTACGTCACACATTCCACAAAACAACTTTTCTTTCCACGGAATAAGATTACTTGAAACCCTTCTCCATACTAGTGGTCAATCCAACTCCACTAGCGATTTTACATATCTCCCAATACCTGGACCAATCGTCTGGTGGAGATCCTTACCTTTCATACTCCATCCATACCAAGGAATTGCTTAAACAACACATTACTCTTTAATTCCATGCTACCCAAAGCACAACTTCTACTAAGATCTCAACTGAGATGATCAAAACTCTTCACTATTAACTCTTGGCTTGAGCCTTCCCTGACAGCACACGTTCTGACAACACTTCGGAGTCCTCGTGGTCGCTCAACCATGATTCTACCTATCACATACATAGTATTAGGTTGATCAGGCCCAACACTACATAGTATGATATTAAGAGTCATGCTGGAAAGACACACTTAAGAGGCAGGAATAGATTTACTTATGATGTTTCAAGGCTAGGTCGAGGACACGACCTACTCTGATACCAACTGTAACGCCCTGTATAATATTTATCTAGAATAATACCATACAAGTGTTTTATTTGGTACTGACACCATCATAAGTTCCTATTGGCATAATTCACATACTTGACCATTTCTAGTACATAAATACAACATATGGCACAAGACATGGAAATTAGCCAAAATAATAAAATTTAAGATCAATATACAATATTCCTCATTGTACAAGAAAATAATAACACGCAGCGGAATAAGCTCAACTAAGCTTCTCTTGAAACATCCAAGCATAGCTCCACTTGTAAATCAAACTGCAAATACCTCCTAAAAATAATCAACAAGAGTGGGGTGAGATACATCAAATCTCAGTGAGTTCTGTAACACCCCATTTAAAATAATTAAATCGTCATGTGTATTTTTGTGTGTATTGGCTTGGGTAGGAGTATTTAGGATCGGGTGAGCGAAGAGTAGTGTCGTTATTTGAATAATAGGTATTAAAGACCTTAGTTTAATAATAATATTATAGTAATAATAAGGGATAAAAATAATAATAGTAATATGGTTAGTATTATTATTATGGATATTATTATTATTATTATTATAAGGAATATTATTATTATTAGTATTATTATTAGGAGGGTTTTATTTTATTAATTAATAAAATTAAGGGAGATAACTAAAGAGAGCAAAACCCCTTAATCTGAATTAGTGAGTTTCAGAAGAGTAATTGTATTTCCACGTGAAAAGAGAAAGAACTAGGGAAGGAAGAACAAGGGTGCTAGGGCAAGAGTTCTTCACCAAATTCGCAGGAATTCAGACCAAATTCGAGGTAAGGGGGGAGAATAGGTTCAATATAGGTGATAATGCCATGAAAAGGGTAGGGAGGGGTCCTTTCCCTCATAGGATTTTCGTATGTCTGCATTGTAGTTGAAATTTTGATCTGATGTGAATATTTCGTTGCTACTTGGTGTGAAATTGTTGATGATAGTATGAATGTCGTGTATGATTTTGTACTGTTGCTGTTGTTTGAATGTATCTGTTGCAGATCTGGTTTCGTTGCAGGTGGGGGTAACGAATTTAGACCTAGAAAATACCCAATTGACTAGTAATGATAGGTGAAAGAAGTAATGTGAGATTATAGGCCTAAAACTGATGTAGAAACAATTTTAGGATTGATATGGAGTGTGGAAGAGAGATCAAAGTGGCAGAATTCAGACTGATATGGGAAAATGGGGATTTTTCACAGTCTCTGTCCATACGCGTAACAAGGAAGACGTTACACGTATGGCTTTGTGTGCTATAGGGCAATACGCGTAACAGGCAGGTTGTTACGCGTATGGCCAAGCGTTACGTGGGTATACGCGTATGGATCTCACTTTTGACACGGCCTTCTGCCCGTACGCGTAATGGTACGCGTATGGAGGCTTGGCCTTACGCGTGTCTGGATCTGAAAAATGAATTTCTGAGGGAATGAAACGTCTCTGTTGATAACACGAAAATGTATCGTATTTTGGCCTTGATTTACATTCAATTATTATATCGTTTTCATCTAATATCTGATTTTCTCGAGAATATTTAAGTGTTTTTGCAGGTATTTCTATTTCCAAGTTAAAAGCATGCAAAGTGGAGAGAAGAAGCAAAACATGCAAGAAAAGAGCAGAAAAGAGAAGAAAAATAGCAGAATTTAAATTCTGCTGATGTGACGATCGTCACGGTTCCACCACGACCGTGGCAGATACAAATTTCATCACGACCGTCATGGCCTCACCACGATCGTCACGCGCTCAATTATGGATATTATGTTTAGAACGCAGACGTGGAAAAAAGAAGCCCAATGGAGTCATGCACTTCACCAATTTCTCCTAGATTCTCTCAACCACCATCCACTAACAGCACTACTTGGAAGCTACTCTTGAAAAATAACCGCCCACTACTTCTCCAACTTCCCACTACTCCCACTTTCTCCACCACTCATTTATGCTCCATGGAAGTTAGAAAACGAAAATCCCCTCTATATATAGGATTTCCCTTGTCATTTTGGATCATCCAAGTTTCTATGCGCGAAAGCGCTGTTCATAGTTTTAGGCAGTAAATTACCATTGTAAAAGTGGTAGTTATCTCACACTGAGGAACTACCACACCATTAGTATTTAGGCCTTTAATTTGTAACGCTTGGATCAAAGCTTGCCGTCATTATTAAAGTTAATTCAAGTTCTTTATTTCCGCATTCTACTTCAAGTCTTTACAGGTTCTTTATCGCATTGCTTATTATTATTATTATTATTTATCGCTTTCATAAATTAATTATCGTGATGCTTTCAAATTCAATTACCATTTCTGTGTTGTTTTCATTTAATTCCATGTCCAGCTAAATGTTTATAGTCCGGTGTATGAGGACCGTCGTTACCGACGGGACTCGGTAGAAAATAATAGGTGCGAACTTATGATTAAAAATCCTGTTTTGGTTTTAATTTCCAAGTATAATTTAAATAACTTTCTCACGAGAGTGAGAGGTTATTTAACACGATTTTGTCACGAGAGTGAGAAATTAATTAAGGTTAGAGTCGGCACTGCGAAAGCGTGGGGATCGAACCGGATAGTGGAAATTAGGCACCATATCTAAATACAGCGGGAGCACTTTAGATGTTGGTTAGGATATTATTGGCTTTCAAAACGTATTTCTTAGTTACCGGGCGAGCGGGAGCAAAATCTTGGGATTAGGAAGTATGGCTTTAGTTAAAACCGCGAGAGCGTGAGGCGAAGTCTTTAAGTTGATATATTCTACGGAACTAAGTTATAGTCGTAATTAGTACCCGAATTCTACAAAGTCCTTTAGGAACGCGGAATCCATATTCCGGCCTCTCTTTATTATCATATTCTCTTAGTTTTATTTTAGTTCTAGTCTTAGCTTCCCTTTTATCAATTATCGTTAGCCTTAGCTTTACAACGTAACGATAGATAACGGTAGGTTGACATTGGTCTCTGTGGGTTCGACAATCTTTTATATTACTTCGATAAATCCGTGCGCTTGCGGAGCATCAAGTTTTTGGCGCCGTTGCCGGGGACCAACAGTCAATATTGTGATTCCGTTGTTGCACCGTATAGACTAAGGCACTCCTATAAAAATAATAATAAGGGTTAAATATGTTTTTAGTCCCTATAAAATTTGAAATTTCATTTTTAGTCCCTCCTGGGTTTTGGCAACGGTTTTAGCTGGTTTTGGCAACAGTTTTTTTGTAAAAACCGTTGCCAAAAGGTAGGGAGGGACTAAAAATGAAATTTCAAATTTTATAGGGACTAAAAACATATTTAACCCTAATAATAATAATAATAATAATAATAATAAATTAAAATAAAAAATAAAAACTATGTATCACCCAAATTTTCTCTATGATAACTACTCACAATATCTTGAGGAGCCGCACCCAAATTTTTTCTACAATTACCAACCGCAATACTCCCCATATTTTGAGGAACCGCAACCAAATTTTTCCTATGATTACCATTCCCAAAATTTTGAGGAACCCCAAGAATCGTACAATTCCAACCTTGAAATACTAATGGAAGATTTCCACGCGACGCTATCTCATTTCCGCCCAAATCACCACTCTCAATATTTTGAAGAACCGCAAGAATTCGTTCAGTCCAACCTCGAAACATTAATGGAGGATTTCATTGAAACATCAACCAATGCTAGACTAGAATCTATGATGGAGCACTTTGTGGATGCACAAACTATCCAGAATGAAGAGCTTAAAAGACAACATCTCGATAATCATGAGACCCTTAGGCGGCTGAACACCGTGGTCGAGTCCCTTGTGACTCACACTGAGGCATTGGAGACCCAAACCTTACTACTTGCACTGACACCTATAGGTCCCTCCCCTGAGGAGAATGCGTATGTTATAACAACCAGTAGTGAAGGACAACTCGAAAATCCTGAGGAGAGTGATAATGAGGTTGATGAGAGTTATGGTGAGAAAAGAGTTGAGATTGAGACAAATTCACCAACACCATCCACAAACGAGGTTATCGAAGAGGTAGAGAATGAAGCACGAATTGTTGATCACCCTCCATATACCCCACCATATCCTTTCCCGTATAAGTTTGCAGACTCCAAAACGTATGTGCATGTATGGAAAATTATCCACGCACCGTTGTCTTAGGTCTTGCATAAAAAGAGAAAATTTGAAGACCAAACTAAGAAAATCATTAGTGTTAAGAGGGTAAGGTTAGACTTTAGGTGATGGATGAAAGGACTAAGCCCAAACTAGAAAAGCTAGTACTTTGCATAGATCCAGAACCACCGCCACAAGTTCAAAAGAATGAACCACCCCACAGAAGGAAGAAAGGAAAGGTGAAGGATATGTGAGATGGCTTGATAAATGGCCATGGAAACCGAAGATCGACACTCATAACCGTCGAGCTATCGACGTTAAACAAAACTCTGCGTGGGTGGTAACCCACGAGTTTTTAATTTAATGTTTTCCTTTTATTGTTTGTGTTTGTAGAAAATAAAGAATTGTATCGCTTGTCACGTCTCAGCTACATTTAGGCAAAAGATCTTTAGATGACAATCCCTGGAGATGACCTGGTGCCCACGCACATTCCTGCGAATGTCGCTGCTGGTGGTGACACCAATGACGAGTATGATAGGAGACAACATGTCTCCCCCATTCGTAACTTACATCCTCCTTGTTCTTTGCATGGTCAAGTTCCACCTGCACACACCGCACCGTATTTTTCTAACAATTTTTGCAGATACTTCCTTCGGAAATAGACAATATAATGAGCGGCTTCAAGAAAATGAAGTTTTAGCAAATTCAGTACAAGACGCCGGAGTAGAAGTGGCCAGCGAAGACAGGGACAATAAGGGAAAAATCAGCGCGAATTTGGCCGTGGTAGCACGCAATGGCATTCATACAGGTTCTATCTTTCCTTTACCACCTTTTGTCAAAACATTGAGGACAATGTTTGGTTTAAGTGTGGGGGAGGAACTCTACCGCTTTCATTTTAACGCATTTTAGTTATATTTATTGCTTTCTAGCATGATTTTAAATTTTTTTTCTATTTTCGTTGCGTCTTTGCATGTGCTGTCAAGTCTTTATATGCGATTTTGTGTTTACCGATTTCCCACTCCCTTGAGCCACACCAAATATTTTGAAATTTTTTGCGTTAAAAATAGGGTTTCTTTTGAAAATCTTAGGTTACAGACGAAATTAAGGTTAGATTGTGAGTCGTGGGAAAAATTCCGCAAAATCGATATCGTCTTAACACCGTGAGCCTCCCTATTATGGAAATCGATTTGAGTACTTGTTATGCTGTAGCCTTAAGTTCTCACCCCTTTAGTAGTCCCTAATTAGTTTATTTAGCAGTCAGCACCATCCTAAGCACGCACTAAGTAGGAAGCCTATGCAAATAAGTGTATGATCTCATGTTTAAATGGTAAATTGAAAAGAAAAAAATGAATGAAAAGAAATGCTCCTTCTAAGTTAGGTGATCCTCACCCGATCATTTAGCCCAACGGTGCAAACTTCTTTATTTTATTGATATTTAAGCCAATGTGCAAAAGAAAGAAAGAAATTTTGATAATAATAATGAGATCATAGTCACTAACAGGTTATCCTACCATGAGTGTGAAAGGATAACGGGCTTAATGTGATTGCGCCAGAATGAAAAGGGATGAAAGAAGGATGAGTTAGTTAGGTTTAGGTATAATGACATGATTCGGATTGGTTTATATAGGTGGGAGGTTGATGACCGAGCGGAATTGTGTTGTTACGATATCCTTAGTGTGTAAGCTAGTACCTATGACACAAACTCAACCAAAGTATAGTTGGTAGCCTAGGATGAGTATCCGTATGCACTATTTTTCTTACGAGTCATGGTTTGCTTGAGGACAAGCAAAGGTTTAAGTGTGGGGGTGTTTGAAAACACGAAAATGTATCGTATTTTGGCCTTGATTTACATTCAATTATTATATCGTTTTCGTCTAATATCCGATTTTCTCGAGAATATTTAAGTGTTTTTGCAGGTATTTCTATTTCCAAGTTAAAAGCATGCAAAGTGGAGAGAAGAAGCAAAACATGCAAGAAAAGAGCAGAAAAGAGAAGAAAAACAGCAGAATTTAAATTCTGCTGATGTGACGATCGTCACGGTTCCACCACGACCGTGGCAGATACAAATTTCATCACGACCGTCATGGCCTCACCACGATCGTCACGCGCTAAATTATGGATATTATGTTCAGAACACAGACGTGGAAAAAAGAAGCCCAATGCAGTCATGCACTTCACCAATTTCTCCTAGATTCTCTCAACCACCATCCACTAACAGCACTACTTGGAAGCTACTCTAGAAAAATAACCGCCCACTATTTCTCCAACTTCCCACTACTCCCACTTTCTCCACCACTCATTTATGCTCCATGGAAGTTGGAAAACGAAAATCCCCTCTATATATAGGATTTCCCTTGTCATTTTGGATCATCCAAGTTTCTGTGCGCGAAAGCGCTGTTCATAGTTTTAGGCAGTAAATTACCATTGTAAAAGTGGTAGTTATCTCACACTGAGGAACTACCATACCATTAGTATTTAGGCCTTTAATTTGTAACGCTTGGATCAAAGCTTGTCGTCATTATTAAAGTTAATTCAAGTACTTTATTTCCGCATTCTACTTCAAGTCTTTACAGGTTCTTTATCGCATTGCTTATTATTATTATTTATCGCTTTCATAAATTAATTATCGTGTTGCTTTCAAATTCAATTACCATTTCTATGTTGTTTTCATTTAATTCCATGTCCGGCTAAATGTTTAGAGTCCGGTGTATGAGGACCGTCGTTACCGACGGGACTCGGTAGAAAATAATAGGTGCGAACTTATGATTAAAAATCCTGTTTTGGTTTTAATTTCCAAGTATAATTTAAATAACTTTGTCACGAGAGTGAGAGGTTATTTAACACGATTTTGTCACGAGAGTGAGAAATTAATTAAGGTTAGAGCCGGCACTGCGAGAGCGTGGGGATCGAACCAGATAGTGGAAATTAGGCACCATATCTAAATACAGCGGGAACGCTTTAGATGTTGGTTAGGATATTATTGGCTTTCAAAACGTATTTCTTAGTTACCGGGCGAGCGGGAGCAAAATCTTGGGATTAGGAAGTATGGCTTTAGTTAAAACCGTGAGAGCGTGAGGCGAAGTTTTTAAGTTGATATATTCTACGGAACTAAGTTATAGTCGTAATTAGTACCCGAATTCTACAAAGTCCTTTAGGAACGCGGAATCCATATTCCGGCCTCTCTTTATTATCATATTCTCTTAGTTTTATTTTAGTTCTAGTCTTAGCTTCCCTTTTATCAATTATCATTAGCCTTAGCTTTACAACGCAGCGATAGATAACGGTAGGTTGACATTGGTCTCTGTGGGTTCAACAATCTTTTATATTACTTCGATAAATCCGTGCGCTTGCGGAGAATCATCTGCCCATACGCGTAATAGGTAGGGCAATACGCGTATGGCAGAGCGAGAAGAGAGGCGCTACGCGTCTCGTACGCAGCTAGGTGGGCGAGCAAGCTGGGCAATACGCGTATGGCCAGCTAGAGTACAGAATTTTGCCGTTTCGCGATTTCTTTCCCGTTTTCGCGTCCAAAGCGGTTTCTTTTGGTTTGAGAGGTTGGGTATAGATGCCAGGACCTGAGAAAAGTGTAATTGGTGATGAAAATAATTAATTTGGTAATTTAGTAAATTAATTAGATATTTAACTAATTGACGCCAAGTGAGGGATGCCTGGGTGTGGGGTGTGTTGTGGTGAATGAATATTTCATGTGTGATCAGGAGGATCGTGAGAATTTGTAATTTTTATTATATATGTGTGTTGTATGCATATTTATTGTCATGCATTTCGTGGTGTCGGTGGTGATGAATCATTGCTCAGGAGGAGTGTATGTGATTCATCTAAACTCCAATGTGGAGAATGGTGGAGATAAATCATTGCCAAGTAGGGGTGTATGTGATTTATCCGGGTTCGATTGAATGAACCATGGTGTATTGGTACCACATGCATTGTGTTGATGTCTTTGAGTCGCATTGCATTATTATGTGTTTGGTGAATTCTGAATGAAAATGACAAGTGTGTCGTGATGGTGTATTACTGATATATGATTGTGTGAGTACTACCTTTTGCATGTATTATACACCGTTATTTATTGAATGTAGTTCTCACCTCTTTGGTGTTTGTTGCGTCTGTGCTTCTTCAGAAGTACAGATAATCCAGGTACTTGAATGTGCATGGAGTGCGTGTTGCTTGATCGAGTCTTAGGAGTTGCTCTGATACGTAACACGGGATTTTGGGAGTTTTTCGTCATTTGTTATTCTTTATTGTTTTGTTACGTATCATTATTTATTTGAAAATATGGTGGACCACGATTTTATGTGGATTTTTGGTGTTGTTGGCGAATTGTCGTGATTTGAATAAAACATTTATTTCCGCTGTTTTATTTCATTAATGAAAAGGAGTTTTGTTGTTGGTTTTAATGATGTGACATCCTACTGTTGTTGCAAACTCTGATTATTTTCGTAATATTTATATATTTTGTAAAATGGGAAAATGGGGTGTTACAATTGGTATCAGAGCAGGTCCGTCCGGCCGGCCAGGTTTAGTAGTAGAGTTTGTCCTTAGAACAGGAGTCGATTGTGTGTTCTAACCGTATGTTAATTGTTGAACAGTATGGCAGGAAGGAATGATGTTGTTCTTGCTGCTGCTATGCAAGCTATGGCACAAGCGGTAGAGAACACCAATCAGGATGGGGGTGCGCAATTCTGCGACTTAGCAATGTTCTAGAGCAATAAGTCACCTATATATGAAGGAGGTATTCTGGATCATGAGGCTGCACAGAAATGGCTGAAGGCTATTGAGAAAATCTTCAGGACCATGGGATACAGCGATGCTCAGAAGGGACGGTTTGGTACTCATATGCTGGAAGGAGAGGCTGAGGTCTGGTGGGACAATAGCCGCCAGAGGTTGGAAGCTGGGGTACTGAGATTACTTGGACAGTGTTTCAAACTGAGTTTCTGGAAAAGTACTTTTCGGAAGATATTCATAGTGCAAAGGAGATTAAATTCCTGGAGCTGAAACAAGGTGACATGACGGTTGCTGAATATGCTGCTCCGTTTGAAGAGTTGGTATAGTATTGTGCTCATTACAATGCGGAAGAAGCTATGACTTCGAAATTCTTGAAGTTTGAGAATGGGCTGCGTCTCGAGATCAAGCAGGGCATTGCTTGTCAGAAGATAAGGAATTATCCAGAACTGGTTAGTAGGAGCCGAATTTATGATAATGACAACAGGGCCCATATTGCTCACTATAAGGCTGTGAGTGACCGGAAGGGTAAGCAGAGGTTTGGGGGTACTCCTTACAGTGCTCCAGCTGATAAGGGGAAACAGAAAGCTGCTGTGGAAAAGAAACCAAAAGGGGGAGGAGTGGTTCCTGACACTCTCAAGTGTTTCAGATGTGGTGGCGCAGGTCACCGTGCTAATAATTGTCCGAATGAAGTGAAGAAATGTTTCAAGTGTGGGCGACCAGGTCATGTTATAGCAGATTGTAGGGCCACTATGCCTACCTGTTATAACTGTGGAGAAAAGGGTCATATCAGCACTCACTGTGAGAAGCCAAAGAAATCTCAGGCCAGTGGAAAAGTGTTTGCCTTGGTGGGAGCCCAATCCACCAATGAGGAGCGTTCCGTCAAAGGTACTTATTTTATTAATGATATTCCTTTGATTGCTATCATTGACACGGGTGCAACCCAATCGTTTATTTCTGTTGACTGTGTGAAGAGATTAGGAATTGTGCCGTCTACTCTAGATCAGAGGATGACGATTGAAACACCGTCTATTGGTTTTGTGGTTACTTCCTTGGTGTGTTTGAAGTGTCAGTTGACTATGTTTGGTAGAGATTTTAGAGTGGACTTAATCTGTTTGCCACTCGGTAATCTCGTTGTTATTTTGGGGATGAACTGGTTGGAGTTCAACCAGGTTTACATTGATTGCTTTAGGAAGAAGTTATTGTTTCTTACTCCAGAAGAGGAAGCATTAGCAGATTCTTTGTCTAGCAGATAGTTGAGAACATTGTTGGAAGATGAAGCTAAGATGTTTGCAGTGTTTGCCTCGTTATCTTTGGAAAGCAAGACTTCAGTTAATGAGCTACCGGTGGTGAGTGAATTTCTTGAAGTGTTTCCAGATGATATTACAGAATTGCCTCTGACGAGAGAAGTTGAATTTACTATTGATCTTATTCCTGGTACTAGACCTATATCTATGGCACCGTACAGGATGTCTGCATCAGAATTGGCAAAGTTGAAATCTCAGATTGGAGAATTACTTGATAAGAAGTTTATTAGACCGAGTGTGTTGCCGTGGGGAGCTCCAGTGTTGTTAGTGAAAAATAAGGATAGTAGTATGCGTCTGTGTATTGATTACCGTCAGTTGAATAAAGTGACCATTAAAAATAAGTATCCACTTCCAAGGATTGATGACTTAATGGATCAACTTGTGGGAGCTCGTGTTTTTAGCAAAATTGATTTGAGGTCGGGTTACCATCATATTAGAGTAAAGGAAGATGATATTCAGAAGACTGCGTTCAGAACTCGCTATGGACATTACGAATATGCAGTGATGCCTTTCGGA
This sequence comes from Lathyrus tuberosus, assembly GCA_022829125.1. Classification (NCBI taxonomy): domain Eukaryota; kingdom Viridiplantae; phylum Streptophyta; class Magnoliopsida; order Fabales; family Fabaceae; genus Lathyrus; species Lathyrus tuberosus. Next base: position 6,203,602 of record JALAZF010000289.1, on the reverse strand, counting down.
GTGTCTAATGCGCCGAGTGTGTTTATGGAGTATATGAATCGTATCTTTCACTCTTATCTAGATCAGTTTATTATGGTATTCATTGATGACATACTGATTTATTCTAAGTCTGACGAAGATCATGCAGGACACTTGAGAATTGCATTACAGGTGTTGAAAGATAATAAATTGTTTGCAAAGTTCTCGAAATATGAATTCTGGTTGAAGACTGTGAGTTTCTTGGGTCATGTTATTTCTGGTGATGGCATAGCGGTGGATCTATCTAAAGTAAGTGCGGTACTTCAGTGGGAGCCACCGAAGACAGCGACGGAAATTAGAAGCTTTTTGGGTTTGGCAGGTTATTACTGAAGATTCATTGAAGGGTTTTCTAATTTGGCATTACCATTGACTCAGTTAACTAGAAAGAATCAAACTTTTGTTTGGGATGCGGCTTGTGAGGAAAGTTTCGAAGAGTTCAAGAAGAAATTGACTACGGCGCCAGTATTAATTCTACCAAGTCCAAGTGAACCTTTTATGGTGTATTGTGATGCGTCTAAGATGGGATTAGGCGGTGTGTTAATGCAAGATGGCAAGGTAGTGGCATATGCTTCGCGGAAATTGAGGGTGCATGAGAGGAATTATCCTACTCATGATCTTGAATTAGCTACGGTGGTTTTTGTTTTAAAAATCTGGAGAAATTATTTGTATGAATCGAGGTTTGAAGTATTCAGTGATCACAAAAGTCTGAAGTATTTGTTTAATCAGAAGGAATTGAATATGAGGCAGAGAAGATGGTTAGAGTTCTTGAAAGATTATGATTTTAACTTGAGTTACCATCCAGGAAAAGCTAATGTTGTAGCAGATGCGCTAAGTCGGAAGACAATCCATATGTCGGCATTAATGGTAAAAGAAATGGAGTTGATTGAGCAGTTTAGAGACTTGAGTATGGTTTGTGAAACTACACCGGAGAGTGTTAGGCTGGGTATGCTTAAGGTGAATAATGACTTTTTGGATGTAATTAAGGAAAACCAGAGACTTGATGTGAAGCTAGTGGACTTGATGCCTATAGGAAGAGATGATTCTGATGGTGATTTTAAAGTGGATAATGTTGGAGTATTGAGATTCCGGGGCAGAATTTGTGTACCGGATAATGTGGAATTGAAAAAGGCAATCTTAGAGGAGAGTCACCGGAGTAGCTTGAGTATTCATCCAGGAGCTACGAAAATGTATCATGACTTAAAAAGGTTATTTTGGTGGTCCAGTATGAAGAGGGGCATAGCTCAGTTTGTTTATGCTTGCTTGACATGTCAGAAATCAAAAGTGGAGCACCAGAAGCTTTCGGGGTTAATGCAACAGTTGGAAATTCCGAAATGGAAATGGGACAGTAATACTATGGATTTTGTTACTGGTTTGCCATATACGGCGATAGGCTTTGATGCTATTTGGGTAGTGGTGGATCGACTTACGAAAACTGCTCATTTTATACCAATTAACATCAGTTTTCCGTTGTCAAAGCTGGCAAAGATTTATATTAGAATAATTGTGAAGTTGCATGGTGTTCTGTCGAGCATAGTATCGGATAGAGATCCGAGGTTTACTTCAGAGTTTTAGAAGAGTCTGCAGGAAGCCTTGGGGTCTAAATTGAAGTTGAGCTCGGCTTATCATCCACAGACAGATGGTCAGTCAGAGAGGACTATTCAGTCGTTGGAAGATTTGCTGAGAGTCTGTGTGTTGGAGAAAGGTGGTGCGTGGGATACTCATTTGCCATTGGTCGAGTTCACGTATAACAATAGTTACCATTCTAACATTGGAATGGCACCTTTCGAAGCTTTGTATGGTAGGAGGTGTAGGACGCCTCTATGTTGGTATGAGACTGGTGAAAATGTGGTGCTTGGACCTGAGATTGTGCAATAGACTACTGAGACAATTCAGATGATCCGCGAGAAGATGAAAACGTCTCAGAGTAGACAGAAAAGTTATCATGATAATCGGAAGAAAGACTTGGAATTCAGTGAAGGTGATCACGTGTTCCTGAGAGTTAACCCAGTGACCGGTGTGGGACGTGCATTGAAATCAAAGAAGCTAGATCCTAAGTTTATTGGACCGTATCAGATCCTGCAGAGAGTTGGTGCAGTTACTTATAGAGTGGCGTTGCTGCCTGAACTTTTGAACTTGCATGATGTGTTTCATGCGTCACAACTTCGGAAGTATGCATCTGATCCATCTTATGTTATCCAGAGGGATGAGCTGTAGATTAAAGATAATCTTACTATATAGGCGATGCCGATAAGGATCGAGGATCGCAAGATGAAGCAACTTAGAGGGAAGGAGATACCTCTGGTGAGAGTAGCTTGGGGAGGAACTGCTGGAGGAAGTGTGACTTGAGAGCTGAAGAGCAGGATGCGAGAGTCGCATCCAGAGCTATTTCTATAAGGTACATTTTCAAGGACGAAAATATTTTAAGTGGGGGAGAGTTGTAACACCCCATTTAAAATAATTAAATCGTCATGTGTATTTTTGTGTGTATTGGCTTGGGTAGGAGTATTTAGGATCGGGTGAGAAAAGAGTAGTGTCGTTATTTGAATAATAAGAATTAAAGACCTTAGTTTAATAATAATATTATAGTAATAATAAGGGATAAAAATAATAATAGTAATATGGTTAGTATTATTATTATTATTATTATTATTATTAGGAATAGTATTATTATTAGTATTATTATTATGAGGGTTTTATTTTATTAATTAATAAAATTAAGGGAGATAACTAAGGAGAGTAAAACCCCTTAATCTGAATTAGTGAGTTTTAGAGGAGTAATTGTATTTCCACGTGAAAAGAGAAAGAACTAAGGAAGGAAGAACAAGGGTGCTAGGGCAAGAATTCTTCACCAAATTCTCAGGAATTCAGACCAAATTCGAGGTAAGGGGGGAGAATGGGTTCAATATAGGTGATAATGCCATGAAAAGGGTAGGGAGGGGTCCTTTCCCTCATAGGATTTTCGTATGTCTGCATTGTTGTTGAAATTTTAATCTGATGTGAATATTTCATTGCTGCTTGGTGTGAAATTGTTGATGATAGTATGAATGTCGTGTATGATTTTGTACTGTTGCTTTTGTTTGAATGTATCTGTTGCAGATCTGGTTTCGTTGCAGGTGAGGGTAACGAATTTAGACCTAGAAAATACCCAATTGACTAGTAATGATAGATGAAAGAAGTAATGTGATATTATAGGCCTAAAACTGATGCAGAAATAATTTTAGGACTGATATGGAGTGTGGAAGAGAGATGAAAGTGGCAGAATTCGGACTGATATGGAAAAATGGAGATTTTTCACAGTCTCTACCCATACGCGTAACAAGGAATGCGTTACGCGTATGGCTTTGTGTGCCAGAGGACAATACGCGTAACAGGCAGGTTGTTACGCGTATGGCCAAACGTTACGTGGGTATACGCATATGGATCTCACTTTTGACACGGCCTTCTGCCCGTACGCGTAATGGTACACGAATGGAGGCTTGGCCTTACGCGTATGAGATGGGTTACGCGTATCTGGATCTGAAAAATGAATTTCTGAGGGAATGAAACGTCTCTGCCCATACGCGTAATAGGTAGGGCAATACGCGTATGGCAGAGCGAGAAGAAAGGCCTTACGCGTCTCGTACGCAGCTGGGTGGGCGAGTGAGCTGGGCAATACGCGTACGGCACAAGGCAATACGCGTATGGCCAGCGAGAGTACAAAATTTTGCCGTTTCGCAATTTCTTTCCCGTTTTCGTGTCCAAAGTGATTTCTTTTGGTTTGAGAGGTTGGGTATAGATGCCAGGACCTGAGAAAAGTGTAATTGGTGATGAAAATAATTAATTTGGTAATTTTAGTGAATTAATTAGATATTTAACTAATTGACGCCAAGTGAGGGATGCCCGGGTGTGGGGTGTGTTGTGGTGAATGAATATTTCATGTGTGATCAGGAGGATCGTGAGAATGTGTAATTTTTATTATACATGTGTGTTGTATGCATATTTATTGTCATGCATTTCATGGTGTTGGTGGTGATGAATCATTGCTTAGGAGGAGTGTATGTGATTCATCTGAACTCCAATGTGGAGAATGGTGGAGATAAATCATTGCCAAGTAGGGGTGTATGTGATTTATCCAGGTTCGATTGAATGAACCATGTTGTATTGGTACCACATGCATTGTGTTGATGTCTTTGAGTCGCATTGCATTATTATGTGTTTGGTGAATTCTGAATGAAAATGACAAGTGTGTCGTGATGGTATGTTACTGATATATGATTGTGTGAGTACTACCTTTTGCATGTAAGATACACCGTTATTTATTGAATGTAGTTCTCACGCCTTTGTTGTTTGTTGCATTTGTGCTTCTTCGGAAGTACAGATAATCCAGGTACTTGAATGTGCATGGAGTGCGTGTTGCTTGATCGAGTCTTAGGAGTTGCTCTGATACGTAACACGGGATTTTGGGAGTTTTTCGTCATTTGTTATTCTTTAATGTTTTGTTACGTATCATTCTTTATTTGAAAATATGGTGGACCACAATTTTATGTGGATTTTTGGTGTTGTTGGCGAATTGTCGTGATTTGAATAAAACATTTATTTCCGCTGTTTTATTTCATTAATGAAAAGGAGTTTTGCTGTTGGTTTTAATGATGTGACATCCTACTGTTGTTGTAAACTCTGATATTTTCGTAATATTTATATATTTTATAAAATGGGAAAGTGGGGTGTTACAAGTTCCATATCTTATGGATTCTCTCTGCTTTATAGGATTCTAGCCAAATCCTAACTCAAGTCAAGGGGACGGGAAAATGACCTTGAGTTCACAATCTCACACTATATGTAAACATGTTCATAAGTTCACCAACTCAAAATATCACTAATCGATAACCTCACCAAGGCATCCCTTTTTCCCGTCCTCTTCTACGTCTAGAAGTCGACCCGAGTCATGGATCCTTGTAACCTACTTGACATACGAATGGATTCGGGTTCTACGGGCCATTAACCATTATGAACCATCACTTCACACAGGCCATTAACCGTCACAAGCATACGCTCCCTGAGCGCCATTCGTACTGCACGCGGGAATCAAACCTGCCAAGTAGTCATGCCTATGTTTCAGAGGAGCTCGGGACTCATGAAACTGCAACTCAAGATAAACGGTTACGATTACGTGATCTCACACAAAACGTGATTGTATTCGACAATCACAAGGCCACAATGCCTTAAGGCCACATTCACCTTTTCTCATAATCACAAAAGTTCAACATGTTCCATACTAGTGTTTCACTCTTTCCTAGACCAATCTCGTCACGGATGCACCTTTCTACATCAAGTGCCCGAGCCTTGCCATCTAGGTTTTCTACTCCAGGCCAGAACTCGTCAAGGATGCACATCTATACATCGAATGCACGAGCGTCGCCATTCAGAGTTTCTATCACAATTCTATTCACAGCCTAGTATTATAACAATCTTAACTATGCCATTTGTTTTGGGGTAAAGTTTCCTCACTCTTCCTAATTCATTTTAAGCATGCATATTCTCTCGATCATATTTAACAACAATTAATAGACAAAGCATAGTATAATTTGCATAATAGAATCACATATAATAATTCAATCATAAGTTATATAACTCTTGGTTTCCCTCCGATCATTTAACCGGGTATCAAAACAATATTTCTCACTCTTATCCCGTAGGATATTTTCACAGCTTTCCAACGACTATCATTATGCCTCAAACGAACTTATGATCCAAAAGATATGGATTTCCAACATATCACATAAACATTATTTTCATTCATTTTCCACTAAATAATTAATCCCGCATCATACCCCTAATTTTCACTTTTTATTGGGTAGAGGATCGTCATAGCTTTTCAGCAGTACCAAGAATGTCTCGATCCGAGTTACGGATCAAAAGTTATGGATTTTCAAATAAAAGAAATTATTGAAAAACTGCCAGATTCGCCTGGCGGTTAAGGATTTTGCCTGGAGAATCCCTCTTCGCCAGTACTTCGCCCAGCGAAGCAGTGGCGAAACCTCATTTTAGAAAACCCAAAAGTTCCAATAGTCAAAACATGTTCTGTCTCTTCATTTTTGCCCGACGATTAAGTATTTCGCCCGGCGAATTCCACTTCGCTAGTACTTCGCCCGGCGATGCAGCGGCAAAACCTGATTCGCCCGGCGCTTCAAAATTCGCCTGGAGAAATGCATCAGAAACAGAATTCTTTTTCTGCGTTTTTAGGGTTCCAAAATACTCCAAAACTCACCCTTCCCATACCAGATCATTTCTAAACATTAAAACAAGCATCATCAATTGATCACATGCATATTACAACTACACCATGCAATTTATATCGAATTTCATCCGTTAGATTCCATTGATTTATCCATTTAATCATTTCCTCTCAAATCTAACCTAAGTTCAATATCAAGAATTTCTATAACTTAAGGTGTCTATCTAGAACCCACCTGATAATCGAAGAGGAGTTTGAAGAAGATGATGATGATCCATGAACTTCTCTTCTTCATCCAAGTTCTTTCTCTCTTCTTTTCTTCCTTTCCCTTCTTTCCTTTCTTTTCCTCTTCTTTTTTACTATCTTTTTCTTTCTTTTCTTTTCTCATATATATATATATATATATATATATATATATATATATATATATATATATATATATATATATATATATATATATATATATATATATATATATAACCTTATTATATAATATAATCCAACAAGGTAAAATATCTCCAATTGATATTTTATCATCTCATCCCAATTGATCAATTGTTAGAGTTACCTTAGAATACTCTCTTGAACTAATAAATATTAATCAGTCTCTTTAATAAAATAATTGATCTCATCTGATATCCAATTGAGCATTTAAATAATATGGGGTATTGCACTCTCCCCCCCACCCCTTAAATTGAAATTCGCCCCCGAATTTCCTCTACTCGACAACAACCACAACTTGTATCCTTGTTTCAATTCCACACTCGACTTTACTTCCGTTAAACTTTCTGACGTATTCCAATTCCAACTTGATTCCACAGACCAAAAGTCTGCATTTTCACAATTAACAACCTTCATATCCTCAGTCATACTCTTGTTCCAATACTGGGTTAACTTCTAACTTTGTTTCCCCTCAATTCATCTGTTGTTTTATACTAAAACACTTGGTTACATTCTACCTTCGGAAAGAATGTACCATTCCATACTCCTTTACTGAGTCACAAACAAAACCGTAACACTTTATCTTATTTTAGGATAACAAACACTCATCAAATTTTCATGAGATAATTCGGTAATTCCTTTCCTTTATTCAATTACCGACAACTATCCTATATAAAGCCTTCAACATTCAAAACCACTTCACAAATAGTCGATCGACCTCTTACCAGTCCCACTTGTACTCATCACATCCGATAATTCGTCTCTTTCGTATCACACCAAAATAACATGCTTAGGACAAGTTCTTCTTATTTCCATACTTATAAGTAACAGTCATTCTAATCCTTATTAGTCTGACTGAACTCTTTCATCTGACACCTTCCACTGCGCAATTCCAAAATTCTAACAGTGGAACACCACGAATTCTTAAGCACTACCAATTAGCTAACAGTCCATAGAGAAACACACTTATCCACTGGGATCCTTACTAACCAACAGTTACTAGAAACTTACTGACGGCTTATGGTAAAACAATTTTCTCTCCAACGCACAATATCTTAACCTCTGTCCAACACTCTCTAGACGATAAAGGCACAAGAGTTACACTACTACAACCATAACATTCACAACTCCAAATCCATTCTAAACTCGAAATAATATATCCAAATTAGTTTAACAACCTCAGGTTCTAGTTACCACATTCCAAATCGATTCTTCTTACGGGGTTCTGACTCACTCAAGGTTTCTTGTTGACACGAGATCTCAACCAATATTACATAGCATCATCATAGAACTGCAATCATAAGTGAGTCACAACTTATCGAAAACTTAAACCATTCAAGGTAAAATTTTGAATTTTCATACTACTCACCAATTCGCATACAACACTCCACATTTCGAAGGCCATGCCACGTTTCTCAATTGAATCCGCTTTTCTCATTCGTTCAGTTCCATAAACAATCCAAGCTACATACTTAACTTCGGAACGTCCAATTCTTACTCGTACTTGGAAGGATAACCTTCAAATTTCCTCCTCTTGGTAAGTACAACTGTACACAACTGGTACCACTCTCACGGGGTCTAAATCCAATACCATGAACTCGCGGAAGATAGCGATTACTAACTCTGACCAACCGCTCATACCTTACTAATACCATAATTACACGTCAAAATATTCCTTGCAAGACCGATACTTCATGAGTATTTTCCAACTTCGTCCTTAAGACTCTCAACGTTAAAATAACAATACACTTAAGACTTTCTCATACTCAAGACTATTCCTAAGATTATTCCCAAAAGTCAACTCTCTTGTTGTCTGAACAAATGGCCAACTACGCAACACCTTTCCACAAGTTCCGATTTCAAAACACAATCCCGTCTTTCATTCGCACAATACTCTCCACTCGGAGCAACATGAGGTAACAAAACACAGATGATGGTTCCTAAGGGATTTCACAATTTACACACATGTTAATCGATTAACCATTTGAGCTAATCGGTTCACTCCTCCAGATTCAGTACAAAACACTATCCTTGCACGTGTTAATCGGTTAACCCCATTGTGTTAAACGGTTAACACTGCTGCAGAAGCTGAAAATAAATAATTTCGTTTAATTCAAAGCCATCCCTACCCAAAACCATCAATCCGTCTTGCTCTATCTTGGAATATCATTCTAAACTCATGGCTTTTAACTGATATAACTTTCACTGACCATGATCCACTCAAGGTAAAACCGACAAAGTCAAAACATGCAGACGACACACTCCAACCAAGTGACAAGGCAAAATTCCAAATTCTGACGCGGTCACACTACAAAACTTCAGCGGGATAATTCATTTTTCTTCTCAAACAACTACACTATCAGGAAGCCAATAATGACGACATCCCAGGGTTTTAGCCACAACTCAAACTTAATTCGTCCACAAGCAAAACCCAACACACAACCATTACACGATTCCAAAAAAGCGATGGACATAACATGTCGAGCACACAACCTTGTTCTCTCATTTGAATTCCTTGGTGAAAATTAAAAACAACAACGTTCTTAGTCCAACAAAAGGTAGATTCCTAATATTCTGATTATTCACAAATACAGAAGTTCTCTATACTTAAAAATAGATACGGGTAATGCATCCTCTTGAAGAACCTTTCCATCACTTCACACACATTAATCGGGATTTCTTACCCTTCCCTATCCATTGCACATCCCACTTACACTACATTACTTAATGGAAAATCCGCAACCGACAAATCTCATCAACTCTTTACAAAACCTTCCTGGTATAAACCGTTCCATAATAAGTCCTGATTTGCTTTTCGTTGTTTTACCACAATCTTACTTCTTAAAATACAATGTTCGCTGTTCCACAAGGTACGTCCCTTCACAATTGTCCCAAGAATAAGAAACCATCACGTACACTCGTGACTGCGGTGCTACTACTATGCTTGTTCTTAATACCAAGGTATAACTTCCTCAGTTCAGCTCATACTACTAGGGTTTACATGGGTGAATCATCTTTGATTACACTTCCTTAATTTTATGCCTCAACTACTACTAAATAGCTCTATTGCACATTCGTCCAAAAATACATTATGTTGTCATTTCCTCATAATATACCATTGATACCGTTTTCTACATCGTGCTTACTTTCGCTCTCCATTGTAATCCTCTTAGGTCCAAATATAAAACCACCATACTTACATTTCCTTAAGTCCAAGGTACTTACTCTGTTTCTTAATACAAACTTCTCCAGGTCCGTATCACTACACTTTCTGTCACTAAATAAAGTCCAACTTTCTCCGACACCATACCTTATACTCTCCCTTAGGTAATTCAACAATACTAAATTGGTCTCTCATCGAGTACAGAAAATCCTGATGTAATATCTCGAACTTAATCTCTCTTCATAACTGAAGATACACAATTCATCACCTACTCTTCGTCCGGCATATACTTGTTTCACTTGAAGCATGTAAACACATCCTTGTGTTCCTTCACACACTTCTCTACTACTTTAGGTTCTCATAAAAGCCGAACGTCCTTAACTCTCCACTTTTAACCAATTGGAAGATATTGTTCCGAACACATTCCTTAAGGTAATCTCATCCATTCAAGATACCATAACGACCTTAGAAACTGAAGCACCAATTCTTATCTCACTTCCAGACCTTACGTCACACATTCCACAAAACAACTTTTCTTTCCACGGAATAAGATTACTTGAAATCCTTCTCTATACTAGTGGTCAATCCAGCTCCACTAGCGATTTTACATATCTCTCAATACCTGGACCAATCGTCCGGTGGAGATCCTTACCTTTCAGACTCCATCCATACCAAGGAATTACTTAAACAACACATTACTCTTTAATTCCATGCTACCCAAAGCACAACTTCTACTAAGATCTCAATTGAGCTGACCAAAACTCTTCACTGCTAACTCTTGGCTTGAGCCTTCCCTCACAACACACGTTCCGACAACACTTCGGAGTCCTCGTGGTCGCTCAACCATGATTCTACCTATCACATACATAGTATTAGGTTGATCAGGCCCAACACTACATAGTATGATATTAAGATTCATGCTGGCAAGACACACTTAAGAGGCAGGAATATATTTACTTATGATGTTTCAAGGCTAGGTCGAGGACACGACCTACTCTGATACCAACTGTAATGCCCTGTATAATATTTATCTAGAATAATACCATACAAGTGTTTTATTTGGTACGGACACCATCATAAGTTCCTATTGGCATAATTCCCATACTTGACCATTTCTAATACATAAATACAACATATGGCACAAGACATGGAAACTAGCCAAAATAATAAAATCTAATATCAATATACAATATTCCTCATTGTACAAGAAAATAATAATACACAGCGGAATAAGCTCAACTAAGCTTCTCTTGAAACATCCGAGCATAGCTCCTCTTGTAAATCAAACCTGTAAATTCCTCCTGAAAATAATCAACAAGAGTGAGGTGAGATACATCAAATCTCAGTGAGTTCCCTATCTTATGGATTCTCTCGGCTTTATAGGATTCTAGCCAAATCCTAACTCAAGTCAAGGGGACGGGAAAATGACCTTGAGTTCACAATCTCACACTATATGGAAACATGTTCATGAGTTCACCAACTCAAAATATCACTAATCGATAACCTCACCAAGGCATCCCCTTTTCCCGTCCGCTTCTACATCTAGAAGTCGACCTGAGTCATGGATCCTTGTAACCTACTTGACATACGAATGGATTCGGGTTCTACGGGCCATTAACCATTATGAACCGTCACTTCACACGGGCCATTAACCGTCATAAGCATACGCTCCCTGAGTGCCATTCGTACTGCACGCGGGAATCAAACCTGCCAAGTTGTCATGCCTATGTTTCAGAGGAGCTCGAGACTCATGAAACTGCAACTCAAGATAAACGGTTAAGATTACGTGATCTCACACAAAACGTGATTTTATTCGACAATCACAAGGCCATAATGCCTTAAGGCCACATTCGCCTTTTCTCATAATCACAAAAGTTCAACATGTTCCATACTAGTGTTTCACTCTTTCCTAGACCAATCTCGTCACGGATGCACCTTTCTACATCAAGTGCCCGAGCCTTTCTATCTAGGTTTTCTACTCCAGGCCATAACTCGTCAAGGATGCACATCTATACATCGAATGCACGAGCGTCGCCATTCAGACTTTTTATCACAATTCTATTCACAACCTAGAATTATAACAATCTTAACTATGCCATTTGTTTTGGGGTAAAGTTTCCTCACTCTTCCTAGTTCATTTTAAGCATGTATATTCTCTCGATCATATTTAACAACAATTAATAGACAAAGCATAGTACAATTTGCATAATAGAATCACATATAATAATTCAATCATAAGTTATATAACTCTTGGTTTCCCTCTGATCATTTAATTGGGTATCAAAACAATATTTCTCACTCTTATCCCGTAGGATATTTTCACAGCTTTCCGACGACTATCATTATGCCTCAAACGGACTTATGATCCAAAAGATATGGATTTTCAACATATCACATAAACATTATTTTCATTCATTTTCCACTAAATAATTAATCCTGCATCATACCCCTAATTTTCACTTTTTATTGGGTAGAGGATCGTCATAGCTTTTCAACAGTATCAAGAACGTCTCGATCCGAGTTACGCATCAAAAGTTATGGATTTTCAAAGAAAAGAAATTATTGAAAAACTGCCAGATTCGCCTGGCGGTTAAGAATTTCGCCCGGCGAATCCCTCTTCGCTAGTACTTTGCCCAGTGAAGCAGAGGCGAACCCTCATTTTAGAAAACCCAAAAGTTCCTGTAGCAGCCATAAGTATTTCGCCCGACGAATTCCTCTTCGCCAGTACTTCGCCCGGCAAAGCAGCGGCGAAACCTGATTCGCCCGGCGCTTCAAAATTTGCCTGGCGAAATGCATCAGAAACAGAATTCTTTTTCTGCGTTTTTAGGGTTCCAAAATACTCCAAAACTCACCCTTCCCACACCAGATCATTTCCAAACATTAAAACAAACATCATCAATTGATCACATGCATATTACAACTACACCATGCAATTTATATCGAATTTCATCCGTTAGATTCCATTGATTTATCCATTTAATCATTTCCTCTCAAATCTAACCTAAGTTCAATATCAAGAATTTCTAGAACTTAAGGTGTCTATCTAGAACCCACCTGATAATCGAAGAGGAGTTTGAAGAAGATGATGATGATCCATGAACTTCTCTTCTTCATCCATGTTCTTTCTCTCTTCTTTTCTTCCTTTCCCTTCTTTCCTTTCCTTTCCTCTTCGTCTTTACTATCTTTTTCTTTCTATTCTTTTCTCATATATATATATATATATATATATATATATATAATATAATCCAACAGGGTAAAATATCTCCAATTGATATTTTATCATCTCAACCCAATTGATCAATTGTTAGAGTTACCTTAGAATACTCTCTTGAACTAATAAATATTAATCCGTCTCTTTAATAAAATAATTGATCTCATCTGATATCCAATTGAGCATTTAAATAATATGGGGTATTACACATTTCATAATGTAGAAAAACTAATTCGGGAATCTCCATTAAACCAAATCCCTTAATATCAAACTAGTCAAATGGAGGAAATGTTCAAAAATTAGTGAGTCTTATAGTGTTAGAAAAAATGTGTTATTAGTATTACCATACTTACATCACTAATAATTACTTGCTCCACTCCTCACGCACTCACTCGTCGCGTTTACATCACAGATAAGTACTTGCTCAACTCCTCATGTACTATAAATAAGATCCACATTGCAATGTAAAGTGTACTTTTGCAGAAGATAATATAATATTACTTTCTCTCTTCCTTTCCTCTCTTTGATCTCTATATTGTTTTATTTAGTTTTATAACACGTCATCAGCACGAAACTCTACCATATGAATGTTAACTAATTGTCTAAGAAGTGATACAAATAATTTGATAATGAAGGTTTGACTATATGAAGCTCCAAGATTTAGAAGGTAACATTATTATTTTTTATTTCGTAATATATATTTCTAGTTCTACCTATTATGTATTGATATATTGATTAGAAGAAAAAAATCAACAATGATTTTCATGAATCCCAGAAGGATTGGATGAATAATGTTAAAATAACTCTAAAAGACTATAAAATAATGTGTTTGTTATATAACTTTTAAAGTACTTAACAAATATCCTTGAAGGATAGAAAATAATAATTTATTAAATAGTTCCTGAAGAACTTATCAAGCATCCCTGAAGGAGAACAACATAATAATTTATTATATAGTTCCTGAAGAACGTATCAAGCATCGCTGAAGGATAGCAAAATAATAATTTATTATAGAGTTCTTGAAGAAATAATCAAAATCCCTGAATGATAGAAAACTAGTAATTTATATAGTTCTTGAAGAAATTTTATTGCATCCCCGGAGGATTGCAACAAAAGTGTTTATCTTTATCTTTGTTTGAAGATCTATGATCTACCTCTAGAAAAAAATTATATATATTATAAAGGATCCCTAGAGGATTGTTCATAAAATGAATTACTTTTATTCACTCATCAAAGAAGGGTTATCACTTGATGATTGATAATAAATGGTTATTCTGTCTCAATTGATCAGAAAAGTATCACTGACGATTTTCATGGATATTAGAAAAATTGACAATCACAGAAGGATTGCATGAATAATTTTAATAACTGTAAATTTATTAAGATTGAAAAATATATATATATTAGAGATTGAAACAAATTAGAAGAATATAATCATATGTATTATGGCAAACCAGATGTCTACAAATCACACTTAAGTGTGTTGTCGGCAAAGTTGGTTGGGTCATCTCAAATGTATTATGATGTGAGAACTAGTTTTGAAGAACCAGAAGTTTCTTCAATCCAATAAGATTTGTGTACGTGTTCCTAAAGGAAAATTTGAGAAATTGAGTTTTTATGACATTAATTGTTGCATCGACTAAAATATCGTGCATATGTCTATTCACAGCTAGTAGTTTGTGAAATTATTTTCTCAACTAATTAATCTAAGATCTTGTTTTTTGGATTTTTCATAAATTCCTTTATAAGTATCACATATATTACTAAAATTAATATTGAAAATCTTGAAGGACACGCTCATAAATAAAAGGACTTGAAGATCCATTCTTTAGACGTCTAAAGTTAGTTATATAGTTTATACTTGTGAGATCATCAATTCTAAATTAGATATTTAAACACACAAAGTATGGTATTAAGATATTTATTCGCATTAAGTCAACAAGTTAATACATGATAATTCTCCCTTTAACTTACAAATTATTTTAGGTTCATAATCTAATACTTCTCATTTAAGTAAAATTTTGGACGTGTTGTGATTATTCAATTTCTCCAATACAGTACACTAAGATGAGTTTTAAAAGAATGTTGAGAAAATATAATATATATGAATCTCGTATTTGAGGTTTTATCTTGGTCCAATAATTGGATACTTGTTTGAAGTCCAGTAGACTGATTATCAATTTATAAATTAATTTTCTCAATACTAGGGAGAGAGAACAAGTAGCACAAAGTGTGAACCAGGAGTTCAAATGAACAATTTAAAATAAAATATTATTATATCATTTTGATCCTCGAAGTTCAAAACAAAATTCATTTGTAAAGTTTATGAAACAAATTATTAGCTGATAATATTCCACTCAAAGTAGATTCTTATATTAGACAATATAATATTGCAAATGAGTTATAGCCGCACCTCAAGTGTGGTAGAAAAGCCGATTTCGATGTTAAAAGTCATCAACCAAGAAAAGAAACTAAAGTTAAAATGACCCAAATGAGGATATGAAAACTTTAAGAGCAATTTGACATAATTTAATTTCTAGTTCCAGAAGAACTAACCAGGTACCTGAAATTTATGAAAATTAAGAGATCTCAATAAATTATGTCATGAATGGAATATGATGGAACCAAAATAAAGTCAATGTTGACAATGTCTTTGTATACAATATAGAGGTAAAGATAATAAATAATAATGAGGATCATGAGTCAAAGTCTATCAAAGATTGTAGACAAAGTGAGAATTGGCCAATATGAACATATTCAATTAAAGAAAAATTAAACTTACTTTACAAGTGACTCGATTTTTGGACTAATATTCCGAACACCTCAAGGTGTAAAACAAATTGGATATAAATTACTTTTTTTGTGAAAAAGCAAAATAAGAATAGTTAAGTTGTGAGATACAAAGCTTGAGTTGTTGTTCAATAATCTTCACAAAGACCTAAGATTTATTTTGATGAAACATATCCACCTGCAGTGAATGTAATTCAAATTTTGATATTTAATTAAGTTTATAGCACATGAAGAGCTTAATTTGCACATGATGGATGTTGTAACAGCTAATCTGTATGGTTCACTTGATAGTAAAATTTACATGAAACTCCAAATCTTGAGAAAGCTACTCCATAAGATTGAACAAGTATCTCTATGGGCTGAAACAATCTGGACGAATGTCGTATAATCGTCTCAGTGAATATTTTCTTAGAGAGGGATATACAAATAACTCTATTTGTCCTTGTATTTTTATAAAATGACCAGGAAAGGAATTTGTAATAATAGTTGTCTATGTGGATGACATAAATATTATTGGAACTCCTGAAGATCTTCCAAAAGCTATGAATTGTTTAAAGAAAGAGTTTGAGATGAAGGACCTAGGAAAGACAAAATTATGTATAGGTTTGCAATTTGAACATTTGGGAAAAGAAATATTTGTACATCAAGAAAGCTATATAGAAAAGGTGTTAAAATGCTTATATATGGACAAATGTCACCCATTTCCTACTCCAATGATTGTTAGATTATTAGATGTGGAGAAATATCCTTTCAGACCTCGAGAAAAGGATGAAGAATTGGTTGGTCTTTAAGTACCATATCTCACTGCAATTGAAACTCTAATGTACCTTGCTAATTATACACGTCCTAATATATCATTTGTTGTCAATCTATTAGCAAGATACAGTTCTTCACCTACAGAAAGACATTGAAACAGAGTCAAACATATAATTCGTTACCTTAGAGGTAAAATAGACATAAGTTTATTTTATACCAGAATATCCAGATTCGAATTAACAAGTTATGCAGATGCAAGTTACTTGTCAAATCCTCATAATGGTAGATCATAAACATGTTATTTGTTTACATGTGGGGGTATAACTATTTCATGGAGATCGGTGAAACAAACCATAGCAACAACATCATCTAATCATGCAGAACTTTTAGCATTACATGTGGCAAGTCGAGAATGCATTTAGTTGAGATCCTAATTCAACACATTCAAAATACTTGTGGTTTTATCTTCTGAAAAATTAAATACAATGACCATATATGAAGATAATATTGCATACATCGCTCAATTGAAAGATAGTTACATTAAAGGAGATCGAACAAAACACATTTCTCCAAAGTTCTTTTTCACTCACGATCTTCAAAAGAGTGGTGATATAAACATCCAACAAATTTGTTCATATGATAATCTTGCAGACCTTTTCACAAAGTCACTTCCAAGTAGAACTTTTAATCAACTAGTACAAAAGAATAGGCTTCATCGTCGAAGAAATGATTGTTCAGCTGAGGGGGAGAAACAAATTTACTTTAAAAGGATATTGTACTCTTTTTCCTTCACTAGATTTGTTTCCCACTGGGTTTTTTCTTGTAAGGTTTTAACGAGGCATATCCTCAATGAACATCCAAGGGGGAGTGTTACGAATAATAGTAAGTAGATGTGGATGTTCATTTATCCAACTTTCTATATTCCTTAACTTCTATGAGTTAATTTTTTAACCTTTGTGTATTCCTTAAGTTAATGGTTATTCATTAGTCATGTACTATAAATAAAATCCACATTGCAATGTAAAATGTACTTTTGCAGAAGATAATATAATATTAATTTCTCTCATCCCTTCCTCTCTCTTTGATCTCTATATTGTTTTATTTAGTTTTATAAGATATTAGAAGTTTTGAAATACCTTGAAAAACAATAGACATGCGCTAGCTTTCAATCAAATTGAAATTAAATATATTGAGTTTCAATTTCTATTTGCTAGACATTACATAGAGATTAAAAAAATAATTTTATTTTATTTTATTAATTTTATTTCTTTTATTAATTTTATTTTCAAAATTTTCATATCTTTTATCAAAATATAAGTTGAAGAATTTCATACCAAATTATATTCATAAGCTTATTTAAAAAAAAAAATTAAAAATATGATTGAAATTAAAATTAAAAAATAACTAATAACAACTTAAAAATAATTAGTAAAATAGAACAAATAGGGATTAAAAATTTCATTCTAATTTTATTGATATTTCTCAAAAATTCTTATAACGATTATGAAATCTTTAAAAAAATAAATGAGATTAATTTGTGTTAAAATTATCTTAAAGAAAATAAGTTTGAATTTAAAAATTAAAAAAAAAATCTTAAAATTTAAATAAAGACTATTATTATTTTTAGAAAATATTTAAATCTATTAAACTTTTATATAAACAAAAGTTGTATTTTAAAACAAAAAAATAATAATATTTTACGTTTTATATTTAAAAAAATATTAAAAACTATTACAAAGAAAATTTGCAGCAAAATCCGCAGGTAAGTTTCTTGCGGATTTTCCCTAGAACTTCGAAATGTAGGCCCTTGTTGAAAATGTATTATCTGCATTAAAAAACACAGGTGTTACTGCGGAATTTGCTGCAAATTATAATTTAGCAGGAAACATTATTTATTTGCAGAAGCAGCACGAAAAACCGCATGTATACATGTGGAATTTGCTACCAATACAAAACCTGTAAGAAAGTATATTTTATTTATTTAAGTCGCAGCAAAATACGCAGCTATACTTGTGGATAATTTTCCACCCGAAAATAAAGCATTTCTAGTAGTGTGTGCTCTCTGTTTGTCAAAGAGAAAGAGCTTTTGAATAGTCTATTTTGTTCTTCGATGGATTAGGTAAAACCGTCTCTTGATGATGATTGCATGCTAGATGAAAATTTTGGCTTCTTTGTTAGGTCAGCCTTTGGTCACTTTGTGTTTCTTTCTGGTACTGATGATTATAAGTCTTCTATATCAGTCTAGGACCTTGCCAATGGGTCTCCTCCAAAGTGGTCACTTTCTCCTAGAAGATGTTGTAAGATAGAATCTCGTCCAAAGCAAATCTCTTCAAGCGTATAGTTGTTATTTACCCTAATGTATTTGTTTGTATTTTATGCTCTAGTCGGGTGGAATATGTCAAGCATTTATTCGCTCAAAGTTATTTTATATTGACTATCTCATATATAGTTTTTAGGTGGTTTAGTAGAAGTATTGTTTTCTTACATAATTTAATTAGTATGTTTGAGGGGATAGGAAGGGTGTGGAGGACGTAAAAGTGTTTTGTTTTGTCTGACTTAGATTTAGCTTGTGGTGATATCGACTATGTGAAAATCCATAATAACGATATATTTTGTACAAAGAACTCATCAATTGACCACACTATGAACACAATTACTTTCCTTTTCTAAAAATGTATACAACCACATCTTACATATCACTCTTTTCCTATTAGGAATTGTCAGTAGATCCTTTCATGTGCCTAGTGTCATGCCCCAAATTTTGACCACCAAGATTCCCCATCATTGTGTAAATCATCATCACAATATGGATGAACCATCATGCCTCACTAATCTCCTCAAAGAGGGGTGAGCATTCACCACAACCAAGAATTAGGGTTTTGAGCTCTCTTTGAGCACTTAGACAAAGGATCAATCAAGGAATGACATGATCTTCAACTTGTCTAACCTCTCAAACACCCATAAAGGATCAAGAGGACTCCCACATCAAGAACCAAGCACAAAGTTGCAACATTCCAAGTGGATTAAGCCTCAAGATCGACAGTGTCACCAAAATTAGGGTTTTGGTCGACCAGGGCCTCCAGATGAAAATTTTCCTTTGGGCATGAGCCAATGCTTCAAAACACAACCTATTATACTCTAAGGGACCTCATGGACCCAATCATCAAGTCAATTTAACCTCAGGGGATGCATTTACCAAAAATCAAGAATTAGGGTTTCTTGACCTAATTCACCCCTAAGTTGACTTTTGGGACAAAACATGAGCCAAGACCTCAAGACATGATTTGGGGGTCTCTAATACACTACATTGATCCACTTGCAACAATGGATTGATCCAAGAAGCTTGATTCACAAGTTTCATTTTCATCTGGACCACAATTAGAGTTTTGGGGAAAAAGTCATCTGTACCTTTGACTTTTGACCAAGACATGCTCCAAAACCTTGGGACATGATTCAATACACCCTATATCACCTATGGAGTCCATCCATTAGGTTTGATTTAGGTCAAGGACTAGATTTCAAAAAGGATCGCACAGTTTGGATTTCATCTGATAAAAAGTCAACTGTACAAAAAATTTAAAGTTTGACTTTTTGATTTTTTGGTCAACCAAGGTTCCTTAACCCTAAAAAAATGTTAATGTGTGATTGGAATCATCATTCATCAAGAAAAATCAAGAAAAGTGAGTTAACTTGTAAAAGAGGTAACCATAAAAAAACTTAGAATTTTTCTAAGTTATGGAACAAAGTGGTTAGGGTACCAACTTCCAAGGATCATAACTTGAGATCCAAGCAACCATTTTGGATGATCCAAAGATGGATTTGTAGCTCTCATGGCATACTTTAAAAGTGTCAACTACATCTCATTCCAATTCCTCATAGATTTTTAGTTATGGAGTGATCAAAATGGCTAAAAACATGAAATGCCACTTTTTCCAACACTTAGTGAAATTTTCACTAAGTCAGAATCTGTCTTAACTTTTTTCAAAATGTAGGGGCATTTTTCCCTTGGATCCAAAAAGTTTCAAGACAAACTATGATCACACATGTGTTGTGTCATATGAGGGCTTTCCAAAATGCCCAAGAACTCCATGAAACTCCACCTGAGCTAGGAGTTATGACAGCTGCAACATGCCTTGCTGCAAACTGTCTTGGCAAGGCAGATTTGTGCATAAGGGCTCGATTTGATCAAATTGTGCAACAACAAGCATGGTTATCCATCTGCACACCTCAAGGGGGAACAAACAAGTGACAAGCACTAATCTATCAGCCTCCCAAGTCCAAGATTCCACAAGTAACATGCCAAACCTAAAAAGCTACAAAGATGCCTAACATCCAATTTTGTTTCCAAGCATTCAATGCATACACCAAGGTGGCATGAACTAAGCCTATTCTAACTGAATTCAGTCCAAGTTTATCTTTGAATCAAAGAACCATAGGCATGTGCTCTAACCTCAAGTCAATGGCTAGAGAAGACTTGAGATTCCATTTGATCCATATTGGCCAAAGGCCTGCTGCAGTTTCCATTCCCTATTGATGCCAAAACAAACTTGACACACTATAAATAGACCTCATTTCTGATCAGTTTAAGCACACCAAAGGCCCCAAACAAATGCCTTTCTCAAAATCACACTTTCACTCCATTTTTTGCCTTCTAAACCAAGTCACTATCGGGTTTTGAAATTGAGAGTGATTCAAACCAAACCAATCATTCTAACACTTCATAAACATCATATAGAAGGGATCCAAACACTCACATAACATCTGGAACACCAAATTCACAAAATCACCATCCAACTGCTCAAGTTCTTGACAGAGTTGCAGTTGAGGTACCATCTCAAGTTCCAGCTTGTTTCAAACCACTCCAAGCATTCAGACACATCACTTGGCACCTAAGGAAGCTGTCCAGATCATTGGAACCAGCTTACAACACCTCTAACACAAAACACGATCACCAACTGCAAGAGGTAAGCCTAAACTTGGTCATCTCATGATTCATGCATATTTCCTCGCACAATAATTTTGTCATATGTTCATAATCATGTGTAGAGTGTTTACCCTCAATCAATTGCTTTGTATGAATCGTGTATGAAATTTCTGAGCCTTCATGCAGAAATTAGGGTTCTTGAGGTTTCTCTTTGATTTCTTATTCCATACTTAAAATAAATGAAATTAAAGACCATAGACATGATCGTGAGTTGAAAACGAGCAGATTAATATGTGAATTGTGTGATTTCATCAAGTATTCAGTGAGATTGATGAGAAAATGCAAATCTAGGCAAATCAGAACACAGGCGTGTTCTTGGTGTGTTCTTAGCACCTTTTTTTGAAAATTTTAATATTTGAATTTTGTGATTTTATTTAATTGATTCAAAAATTAATTTCTCTCTGAATTTTAATGATTTTGAGTTGATTCTTTTTTTAATAATTCACAAAAATGTTAAAATATTTTATTTTACAAAAATTTCCCAAAAATATTATTTATTTCATATTATTGATATTTTTTAAAAGAATTAATTTTTATTTGTTTTTCAACATTTTGAAAATTTTCTTTCTCTTGATTTTCCAAACTTAAATGGTTTTCAATCATTTTGTGGACAAAAACATGATTTTAGAAACATTGATCGAAGATCACCACTCATTTTTCACATGTTTTCAATAATTTTTATTAATTTTTTAACAAAATTAATTCCATTTTAAAACAAAATTAGGGTTTTGGTTGATTCCACCCTCATCAATCTTTTTCAAACACTCATGGGCCTCTAATAGAGTGTAAGACACAACCCCTTTTAAAAACCAAAATAATTTGGGTCTCAGGTATTGTATAAGTCCCAACACACTTTCAAAAACCTCGGCACGATCGCCAGTTCAAAAATGAAATAACCAGGGCCTCCCCTCGTGTTGTAAGTCCCATCTTTTTGTCAAAACATCCTTGGGCCTCTAATAGAGTGTAAGACCCAATCCCTTTGTAAATAATCCATTGTGGGCCTCACTTATTGTATAAGTCCCTCTGTACAGTTTCAAAACAACGGCGCGATCGTCGCTTTTTTAACAAAATCATCTGGGTTTCTCCTTGAGCTATAAGACCCATCTTTATTCATTTTCAAACTCTTTGGGTCTCTCCTTGAGTTGTAAGACCCATACCTTTGTACAGAAAACCTTTTGGGCCTCAGTCATTGCATAAGTCCCAGTACAATCTTATCAAAACAACGTCCCTTTTGATTTAGGTTCAAATATACAGTTGTTATCAAAACTTTCTTTAATTTCTTTGAATAACTAACAATACAGCATAGAAGCTTGCTCACCTGTAAGTTTTATCCGCTTTCATTTGCATGCTTTAATATATATATTTGTATTGTGGGAAGCTGCACACTGTGAGTCTTCTTTCATTCTTTTAAATACATGTCAAATATATATAACTATATTGTGGGAAGCTGCGCATGGTTAGTCTTCCTTCATACCCTTTTAAATACTTGTCATATATCAATTGTATATATACTAGTATAGTTATTTAGAGTTTTCCCCGGCAACTAGGTCTAGAACTAGGTAAAGCCATGTTGTTCACTCTTTAAATACAGTCAAAACTAGATCCCCATAGGATTTCCAGATACAGTCTTGCCTTCTCTTGGGCTTAAACAATATGGAACAAAGAGAAAGGCAGTATTCCTCGTGAACCTTTTCTCAGATTGTCACCCCTAGAAATTGTCAAAGAAATTCTGCTCCCCGGAGTTGATCTATTCTCGGTGAATAACATCTCTTGAGTTTCTTCAAACCTCAAAACTTTCACTAAATGATCTATTCTCGGTGAATAGCATTTCATGAACTTTTCTTGGTTTAGGACCCACAGGCTTCCTAAAAGCATCCCCGCCTCCTCTTAGGCTTTGTACAAGGACCCTCCGGCTTCTTAGAAGTTCTCATGCCTTCTCTTGGGCTTAATCCAAGGACCCTGACGACCTCTTAAAGGTATAATACAGAACTTAGTCATCCATGCTAGAGCAGTCTTTCCAGTGTCAAACCTCTGACCAATTTAGGGTTGATTCTCATCCCTTAAAACACCCGCCTCCTCCTAGAGGCATTATACAAAAGATAAAACTCTTCCACACTGGTAGACTTGGACAGTCTAACCCTCTTGAATCTCAAAGACATTCTCAAGTTCCCTCCAAACATAGGAAGAAACCCCAGATTCTGGATTAATCTCCAGCAGAGTTAAAACTTGTGGGTTCTAAAACCCAGTCTCTCTCTAAAAACCCCCACCCAGGGTCAGTCTATCACTAGTATAACACTATCTCGAATCAGAACCTCAAGGTTTCTGATCTATCAACTCTTCTTTAATCCTCAGCAAGAGTTGATTCCCCACTTGGACCTGCCTCGGGATCTCAATAATTCCCGACAGAAGATAGCCTCCTCTTAGGCTTTATATAATGATCTTTCCTCAATATAGTCAGCCTCCTCTTGGGATTTGCACAACGATTCTCCCCAACGGAGCTAACCTTTTTGGACTCTCTTTTTGAGTCAATCACATTTTCAGACTCTCTTGTTGAGTCAATCACCGTCTCAGACTCTCTTGTTGAGTCAATCACCTTTTAGTACTCTCTTGTTGAGTCAACCCATTAGCCTCAATCTCGGGCTTTGTACGAGACAGATAAAAACCACTCTCTTGTTGAGTCAATCTTCTAGCCTCCTCTTAGGCTTTGTATAATGATTTCTCCTAGCATGAGTCCACCTTCTCTCGAGCTGTATATGATGATTTCTCCAGCTTGTTCTGCCACAGTCATGGGCTTTGTACAGGACAGATAAAAAGCACTCTCTTGTTGAGTCAAACCCTTTTTAGCCTCTATCTTGGGCTTTGTACGAGATATAAAATTTCATAACCTTCTCTTAAGCTTGGGACAAATAACTTCCCCAGCAGAGTCAATTCCTCCCAGCCTTGTTTTAGGCTTCGAGGAATAATTTCCCAAGCAGAGTCAAAGTCGTTTCAGCCTCTATCTTGGGCCTTGTACGAGATACCTAAAATATCCTTAGCCGAGTCAGTAAAGTCTCCATTTAGCCTCCTCTTAGGCTTTGTATAATGATATCCCCAAAAGAGTCAGTCTCTTTTAGCCTGAATCTTGGGCGTTGTACAAGACATATATAAACACTCTCTTGTCGAGTCGGTCATTCCCATCCTCCTCTTAGGCTTTGTATAAGGACTTCCCAAGTGGAGTCAATCAACCTCTTAGCCTTAACCTTGGGCTTTGATCAAGGCACACAAAAATCAACATACCCTCCAAGGAAATTAAAAGTCCCTCTATAGGAAGTCATTTCTCTGTTTATCATATGTCAAAACAGAAACTCCTTTTCCTTCATCTAATTGCCGTAAGCGGCAAGCCTCTGGATTATTTACATCCCCGCCACTATCCCTCTTTTAGCATGAGAAATTCCTAAGGAAAGATGGCCTTGCTCTACACTGAGTTAAAGTCTTCTCCTTCAGGTCAAAAATCCCCTATAAAGGAAATTATGGCATTGTTGGATTCACATGTCCCAGTTAAAGTAATCCTCCTTTATAATCAGTCACCCAACAGTTGTGGTAAATAGATAAAGGTGTCTCCCTTTAGAGATGACAGATTCTCTCTAAGTCAACCTTTTAGCTTCAATCTTGGGCTTTGAACAAGACACAAATACTCAACCTTTCAGCCTCTGTCTTGGGCTTTGAACAAGACACCAAAATATCTTTTTTCCTCCCTTAGAATAGGAGGAACTACGATTGCTCTGATTTCCCTGTTTCGTTTAAACGGGAATGCTTAGGCATAAGATTGCAAAATCTTAGCGAGCATACTAATAAAAACCCTAGGTCCAGTACCTTCATACCAATCAATCCTTAGGTCTCGTACCTTACCAAAAACATCAACAAAAACTCACTCACTCACTCATACTTCCCAAGAAACTTTCCCAACCCATTAACGGATAAACACTATCAATTACGAAGTGAAACCTAAAGCTGATATCCTGTGGATAACCACATTTAGGATGGATAATTGACAACTAAGCATTGTATAACCTGACCCCGGACCCCCCAATCTCTTTAAGCATTTGTTTAGTTAAACATTCGTGTGCAAGGTTAGTTTTAGATACCTTCCCTTTCCCTTCCAGCTTCATGGGATAAATAAGAAATCAGAAAGTAGCACCCCCTCCTACCATTGCGGTGAGGAAAACCCAGCGATAAGGTGGTCGCATCACCGACAAAAATCGCTCGCTACACCTAGGCAGATAGTAGTGCACTAAGTTTCTTTTGGACCTCTCATAATTCAGGAATGGTCTTCTTAATCCTTCCTTTAGTTTAATGTTAGGAGGTGATCCTTGTTAAAACCTGGTTTTCGGCTTTTCAGTTGTGGTAACCGGTTACGGGTTTTGGCGTAACCGGTTACGGCGTGCATTTTTTACCTCGGACTGCAAGTATCGGGCTCCTAACCGACTACGGGATTTAGCGTGATCAGTTACATAGGTGTTTTTCTATTTTTCATCTTTTCTGTTAGTTACAGCTTATTTAGTTAAGTTGTTTTTGTTTTATCCAATTGTATGTGTGTACTTGCCATATAAAAGGCCTTGTAAGCTCCCACATTATGACTAATGCCATTTATTCTTCTCAACCTCAATTACTCTATCTCTCTATTTTTTCTCTCAATTTCTCAACTTCATCTTCTCCAAATTAACTCAATTCTCTAATAATTCACTATCAGAGATTTTGTATGTTCTAACATTTGGCATCAAGAACTCTGGTTCTGATCCATTTCCGCTGCAACAATGAGTTCCGTTTCCAACGATAGAATTCTCACTAACCTTCTGATTCTTGATTCGAAGAATTATGACAAGTGGTCAAAGCAAATGAAAGTTTTGTTTGGGTTTCAAGAAATTCTTGAGATCATCAATAATGGAGTTACACCACTTGGGGCTGAAGCTATAGATGCTCAAAAGGATGCATTCAAGTAAGAAAAGAAGAGAGATTACAAGGCACTCCTCTTGATTCATTCTTGTGTCGATGGTGACAACTTTGAGAAAGTTGGCGATTGCGAGTCGACGAAGCATGCTTGGGAGATCTTGGAGAAAGCTTATGCAGGGACTATTAAAGCTAAGGTGGTGAGGTTACAAACTCACAAGAGGCATTTTGAGTTAACGCAAATGGACGAGAAGAAGACGATCAACGATTATGTGACGTGTATTACACATTTGGTGAATCAAATCAAGTCTTGTGGAGAAACTGTTTTGGAGTAGAATGTTGTGTCGAAGATTTTCCGTTCTTTAACGTCAAGATTCGACAACATTGTAGTGGCTATCAAAGAGTTGAAGGATCCATCTACATTGAGCAACGATGAGCTTCAAAGCTCAATTGAGGTTCATGAGCAAAGTATGGATGAGACAGAAAGTGATAAAGCTAAAGCGAAGGTTGCTTTGTAAGCGCGGCTTAACGAGAAGAGTAGAAGATCGAATGGAAAGTGGACTTCGAAGGGGAAGCCAAATTCACAGAATTTTGGTGGAAATGATCCACAAAATTCGAAGTTTTCGATGGTGCAAAAGGGTGAGAACAACTCCAATGGATTTGGTGATCGAGGCAACGCAAGAGGCGGAAAACCGAGGGACAAAAGCAAAGTTCAATGTTGGAAGTTTCGAAAGCTTGCACATTTTTCAAATGAATGTGATGCAAAACAGAGGGATTCCCAAGGAGATGAAGCCAAGGTTACGAGGTAAGTGGCAGATAATTAAAATACGCTCTTAGTTATGATCACGGAGGAGAATTATGGCATTAAAGAGGTGCTGGGCAGCAGCAGTAGCAGCTGCAAGTTGCAGGAGAGCAGCTGCAACAGTTTGAAAAATGCTGCAGAAACGTTTTCGGAACAAAACATAATGATTACGGTTCAAGATGGAGTCCAAGTCAGCAATGAATGGTACTTGGATTCTGGTTGTTCAACACATATGACATGTAAAAAGGATTGGTTTGTGCAAATCAATCAAGCTGCGAAAAGTAGAGTAAAATTTGCGGATGATACCACTCTTGCGGCTGAAGGTGTCGATGATGTTTTGATCGAAAAGAAGAATGGTGGACATTCTATGATCAAGGATTATTTGTATATTCCGAGAATTAAGTCTAATCTATTGAGTATTGGCCAGTTGCTTTAGAGGGGTTACAAAATTCGCTTGGAAGACAAGATTTTGCGCGTTGTGGATGCAAATGGTGTTTTGATCTCAATAGAACTCTCAAGGTGGAGTTGAAGGTGATGGAGCATAGGTGTTTAACTACAGCGGCAAGTCGAGAAGAATGGTTATGGCACTACCATCTTGGACATCTCAATTTTCGTGATCTTGACGCGTTACAAAAGGATGGTATGGTAACCGGGTTGCCAAGAATCAACATTCTAGCTGAGATATCTGAAGAGTGCATGCAAGGGAAGATGCACAAGAGTAGTTTCATCAAGGATGCAAGTCATACAACTAAACATCCCCTTGAGGTGGTGTATTCCGATGTGTGCTGCCCAATGTAAGTCGATTTGTATAGTGGCAATAGGTATTTTGTCACATTTATCGATGATTTTAGTAGGAAACTATGTATATACCTAATCAAGAGGAAGGATGAGGTATTTGATGTGTTTAAATGATTCAAGTTCATGGTTGAGCGACAACGTGGTCACAAGCTCAAAATTCTCAAAACGGATGGTGGAGGTGAGTATACCTCAAATGAGTTTGGGAAGTATTGTGATGAAGAGGGGATAGTGCGTGAGATTGTGCCACCCTATATGCCACAACAAAATGGTATTGCCGAGAGGAAAAATCGTTCAATAATGAACATGGTTCGAAGCATGATAAAGGGTAAAGACTTTCCGAAGGAACTATCGGGTAAAGCCATTTCTACAACCGCCAATTTGTTGAATAGGTGCCCTACAAAGAAGCTGGATAAGGTGACTCTAGAAGAGGTATGGTCTGGATTTAAACCAAGCCTAAGTCATTTGAAAGTTTTCGGTTCGATAACATTTCGGCACGTTCCGGGTCAGCTCCGGAAGAAGTTGGATGACAAGGGTGAGACGATGTTACTCGTTGGTTATCACCCTACTAAAGGATATAAGCTGTTTGATGTTGCAAACAAGAGGATTATGATTAGCCGAGATATTTTCGTCGACGAGCTGCGAAAGCTTGACAGTAGTAGAAAAATTGCTGATGCAGGCTCTGTAACCGATTACGCTGAAAATGGTAATCAGTTACCACATCTATTTTTGGATTCTGAAGCTGCTGGAACTGGTTTTGCAGAAGTCGTAACCGGTTATGAGAATCTTGTAACCAGTCACGGGCTGGAAAATCAAAATTTTTTCAGAATCCTGGAGGTGCTGAACAGCAACAGGTCGAAGCCGAAAACAGAGGAAATGTTAGACGACCAACAAGAGTTTTGCCTCAGCGACTCCAAGACTATGAAGTATTTTGGGATAACGAAATCAAAGATGATGGTGATTTTTTTCACTTTGAGCTTATGGCTGAATCTGAACTGGTGAACATGGAAGATGCTATAAGCGATCCTAAGTGGATTTGTACAATGAAGGAGGAGTTGTAATCTATCAAAAAATGGTACTTGGGAGTTGGTTGATTTACTGCTTGGAAAGAAGCCAATTGGTGTGCGATGGGTCTATAAAGTGAAGGCAAATCCCAAAGGCGAGATGATCAAGCATAAGGCTCGATTGGTAGTGAAGGGATTTTTGGAACGTGAAGGTATAGACTTTGAGGAAATGTTTGAACCTGTGGCTAGGCTTGAAGCCATCTTATTAGTTGTTGGCATTGTGAATAACAACGATTGGGCGATATATCAAATGGACGTCAAATCCACGTTTTTGAATGGTCCACTTGATGAAGAGGTTTATGTTGAGAATTTTAATACCCTAATTTTTACCCCTAAGATCCCACATGTCTTTTTGCATTTCATACCACAAACAAGATCACACATTGGTTCCCTCATTTGTAGGATGGTGTCTTGCAGGGATCTTTGAGTATGTGTGTGTTTGTTAGCTGTTTTATTGCTTAATTTGTTTATGATTACAAACCATTAATTAAAATCCAAAAAAATATGCTTGCTTTTTCTTTACTAACTTTTTCAGGAAGAATTTGGATCAAGGATACCAAAAACAGTCCCTCGGCTCGAATAAATTTCATCAAAACAAAGTCAAAGTTTGATCTGCAGATAATTCAAAAATCATCTGATCAAGAGTTTCCAAGATTCAATTGATTATTATTCAAGAGACTCTAAGGTTCATGTGTTTATTTCCATGCCTTCTTTGACAAGCAAAAGAATCGAGCCAAACCATAGCAGTGCACTCAAAAAGGGCTTTTTTTTTTTAAATTTACAATGAGTAACCGGTTACCCTATATAGAGTAACTGGTTACCCTCGTGAAAATTTGAAAAATGGCAGTAAATTCAAATTCTGCAGCAATTGGCACCAATTTTCATCATTTTTTATCACATGCGGAATATTATATACCATCCCATTTTAATTCCCTACATCATCATAATTAATTCCCACCATGTACCTCCACTAATCACCACTCTTTTGATAATTTCCCTTCAAATTCAAATTCCAAGCCTAATTTTCATTTCCAAACCAAATTCCAATCCACCAATTTTTACAAGCCTAAATTCTATAAATAGAGGCCTCATTTCATTCATTTCACAAGCTTTTGAGAGCCAACAAACCTCTTGCAAATTCTCTTCCTAACCACAAAATTCACCAAAGCTCACATTTCTTCCTTTGAAAGTTAACAAGAATTCAAATTGAATCTTGTTCAACTTTGAGCTAAACCTTCATCCAAGCTTGTTTTCTTCATCAATTCTCATAGATCAAGGCTTTAGTGTTTGGATCTTGAAGCATTTTGAAGGAATTTTCATATTTGAAGTGGTAATTCATCTCTCACCATTGTTGAAGCTTCAATTTCATCTTCCATAATGTAGATCTTTGGAGATCTTTGTTACTTGATCTTTTGGATCTTGTAATTGTGTTTAATAGCTGGTTTTCACTGTTGTTTTACTTAAAATTTCATGCAATTTTAGTTCCATGATCACAAGGTGTTTGTAGAAAGTGTTGGAAGTTGATCATGCTGAATTTTGCACCCTTTTTTGACTCTGCGTTGTCGCTTAGTGTGCATTCTTACCCATTCCAATCCAAACCACAGAAATCTGAAGACCAGAAATCGTGATATAAAGAGACGTATCGTGGTCATGTGCTTGTGTGCAGCTATCTGATAAGGAATAATTCTGAATAAAACTGCTCATACTCATTCAACGAAGTATTCAAGTACATTTAAGAAAGGTTCAACCGCAAATGCAATACAAGGAAAAATGGATCCATCAACAAGCCTGATGGTAACCATTAACAACAAAATATAAGGAAAAGAACATCAGTCTGACAATTCCACACCCTTCAGCTTATCACTTGAGTATTTGATCTCCTCAAAAAGTATACGGGTACGTTGGTGATTCGGCTTTTCAATCATTTCTTTGATCAAGACATCCCTTTTCTCAAGAGCTTCAGTTAAAGAACCCATATGCAGCATCAGAGCCTCGTCATCACACACTCCTTTGTGTCTCTTTATGCCAGTTTGCGTCTTGAGTATCTCCCTTTCTATCATGACTTCTTCAAGCTCTTTCTTGGTATTCCTCAGCTCACCTCTAGCTTCTTCTAGATGTTCTTGACTCTTACTGAGGCTTTCCCGATACTTTCTCCTCTGCTCATGCGCCTTTTCAAGCTCTTCGTCCTTAATCTGCAACTGTTCCTGTAATTCAGCATTCTCTATCCTAACTTCGTCCCAAGCGTGCTGAAACTTTGTTAACTTTTCTTTGGTCTGTGCTAACGCCTGTTTGGTTTGCTTGTGGGCTTGAGTAGCATCATCAGCACCTTTACTAATCTTCCGGAAATGTTGGGCTCTTCCAGCAAAGTCTTTTTCTTTTGCAGTTAGGATTTGTTCAGCATCTTGGGCTTTCTGCTCCAACTCTTTGTTGGCATATAGAGCATTCTGAAGACGGCTACTCAACTCGGAATTCTCTCCTTGGAGCTTTTTCACCAAGGCTTGCAACTTGTCAACTTCTTCCACAGTAGCAGTGCTTCTTGCTTTCTCATTCTCCGGATACAAAAGGGGCGCCTTACCAAAAGGCAAGAGAAAATCTTCAACTCTTTTCTTCACCCACTCTTCATATGCTGGATAAACCCGGTTGTTAGGCTTGCCTAGAGTAACTTTCCCCTTTTTCAGTACGCTACCCCAGCTTTCAGAAGCTTTCTGTGCTGCTTCCCAACCATCTGATGTATGAAAATAGAGGGACTCCTCCACATCTCTCTTAATAGGCGGACCTGTCAGGGCATACCCAAATTGTCGAATGGCCAAAGAAGGATTGTAGTTAATCCCACCCAGTCTTCCTATCAGTGGAACGTTAGGGAACTTACCACAGCTGTGGATAATATTCTTGGCAATCAGCCCATGATCTACCCATACGATGTCCTTGGTCACCAATCCCATTAAACGCTGTTTCCACTCTAGAGAATCTTTGGAATCCACAAAATCCCCTGATTGTGGTAAACGGCCTGCAAACCACTTATAGAACAAAGGTGCACAACAACGAATTATCCCTCTTCTTTTCTTTTCGTTTCGGTTGTACAACGAGTAGTGAATATCTCCCAGTAGCGTTGGCACCGGGTTCTTCATCAGGAATATTCGTATAGCGTCCGTATCAATGAAGTCCGGCTCGTTGGGAAACAACACTATGCCGTATATACAAAGGGCTAGCAAAGCATTAAAAACAAGCCAATTCTCGCCTTTAGCTGCTTCCTGGGCCTTCTTAATCAGATATTCCAGCTTGTAACCACGAATCTTTCCTTTGTTGGAGACATTGTCGCCTAACTCTGATTTGCTCAAATAAAGAGCACCAGCCACCTTTCCAAAGTCAAGATCCCTCACTGATCCAAAGAAAGGGGGCTCCTCCTTGATAGCAATCCCCAACATGTTGGAATACTCCTCCAGGGTAGGAACCAACACATAGTCTGGCAATACAAAACACCTCAGAGGCGGATCATAGAACTGCATCAACGTATGGAGACCTCTGGCTTCATAATCACTGACATTACGGACCATAGATAAAATCCACCCATATTTCTCTTCAAAAGCTTCTCGTACTGCAGGAC
The DNA here is from genome assembly GCA_022829125.1 of Lathyrus tuberosus. NCBI lineage: Eukaryota > Viridiplantae > Streptophyta > Magnoliopsida > Fabales > Fabaceae > Lathyrus > Lathyrus tuberosus. The sequence goes on along the minus strand of JALAZF010000289.1, from coordinate 6,170,834 downwards.
TCGCCATTCCCTTCAGCATAACAATAGGGCCCAAAGTAGGCGTAAGGAACTTATAGCTGATGATATTCTTCCTCTCTTTAGTGTTCATCTTTGCAGGGACCTGATGACTGGAATCAAGGGTAATATATGCACCTGGAAATGAATAAACATGTATGTTAGGATATGATAATGCAATGCAAAGGGCAATGTGATCAGGTAATCAGGTGTCTGTGCTGAACTGTGAACGGTGTCAGTGTAGCTCTGAGACTAATATAGAACCATAGATAAGAACCATCTGAATACAATAGGATGAAACTTCCTTTTTGTGCAATGATGATAGAAAACCGGGTATGTAGGAGGTCATGGTTACCTGCAAACCTGTAAACAACCCGCCCTTCTCACATGTGGGTACTAGGATATTCAGTATCCCGGGCTCTCAGGTCGAGAAATGATGATACGTTCACCATTTCTGGTTTGGCATCATCATCAATCGAGGAGGCCTCAACTGATTCTCCAAAACAAAAAGGTCCTCAGCTTCTGGCACTGAGGTCGAGAAGCAATAGTACATTCATCCCTCAGGGTACAGTACTATCGCCAATCGAGGAGTGCCTCCGCTGATTCTCTTTCAAAAAGGGATGTCCTATAGCAAGTTCCTAGCATTGGGTCCTCGGATCGAGAATGTGCAATGGGTTTGCCACGGAATGTGGTCTGCCACTGTCACATCTCGGGAGGAGTGCCGCAACTGAGTCCTCGGGAATGGTCACCAGAGTCGACAGTCTCTCAAGAGAATAACCACTGGCCTGCATAACATGCAGTAGCAGAAAGCTCCTGATAGAACCTCGTCTGGTTGTGGGTCTCATGAACAACAATACGTGGTCACCACCACGCAAGCGTCATGACTATCCACTCTAATTCCTATGTGTGTACTCAAGCCTGTGTAGTGGGCCTATCTCTCAGAACACCCCGCCCGCCAAACAGAAAACAACAGCACAGTCCAGCACAATAATGATATGTAATGCAGTAAATGTGATAAATACAGTAAAGTACAGTAAAGCAGCAATACGGTAAATAATAATACAATACAACAGTAAATACCGCAAACAAAATACACCTAATGAAAGAAAAGCAAACAAGCGCTAGGATTGACTCGCTAAGGAAACCAGAGATTCTGGGTTCGATCCCCAGCAGAGTCGCTAGCTGTCGCTCCCGGGATTTTCATCCTAGTACAAACGCGAAAGTGGCACCAAACAGAGTCGCCAGCAATGTGTATTTATCCCATGAGAGGGAAAGGAAACACCGCATAAACCTGAGAGAAAGGAAAAGCATGGTCTTACGACCAAGAGAACTGGGTTCGGGAGTCGGTTACGCACGGGGAAGGTATTAGCACCCCCACGCATCCATCGTACCCGATGGGATCCACGCTTGCTGTTTCGATCAAAGGGTGTAAAGAAAGGATACTGGAAAAGGAACTGAAAGAAAGAAAGGAGAAAGAAAAGAAAAGGAACGGGAAACAAATGTAGGGAAAATAAAAGAAGTGCTCGCATGGGCCCTACCCCACTGCCTACGTATCTCATCGGGAGCATGAGAATCAGAGCGACGTAGTTCCCCTCACTAGGGATGGATTGTTTGTGTTTTTTAGAGAACGGCTTACGTTCTAGCTCAGGTGTTGCAGGCTCGCTGGTCCGAGTGCGTTACCGTCTTGCAAGAGAACGAGTAGAAGCGCGTTCGTGCGTTGAGAATGAATGAGATGAGAAAAGAATTCCCGAAGGAAAGACGTTATAGTTTGTTTTTGTCTTTTAGAAGTTTTTTCCATTTATTTGCATATGACAGTGTATCTGAATCTTAGTCATTGGAATGTGTACATTCTCACATTCCAAGATGGAATGAGTAAGAAAGTACACTAAATATGAAGAAGACCCCCACGCTTAGTTTCAATTGTTAAGGTTCAAACACACTAGCATACTTGTATTTATTAAGTGTTTTTGTTGATTAAGAAATGAAGAAGTTTTTTTTATTATTTGCACCTTCAACAAGTATTGCATTTAAGTCCCTCATACAAGATCAAATGTTTAACACATTGACCCAAGATGGGCTATATGCTACACACTCTAAGATTACAAGAGAAGACCCCTTATAATCTTTTCTTTATATGAAAGGCCTAAATGCAATAAATGCCTACCTTTATTATATGTTTTGAATTTTCTTTGAGATGAGAAGATGAAAGACTCAAGAGAGGGTAAAGGTAAAAATCTATATGGACTACGACTCAATCCTAATTGAAGATTAAAGGGAGTGATCCTAAAGGTTTGTGAGGTTTCAACCTAAAGTCTAAAGAAAGAAAGAATTAAACAATTCACTTCTAAAGTAGAAGATGAATTGTAATTCAAAAAGGGAAAGTGATGAGTTATTAAAAGAAAGCACATAAGTGCTTAACAAAACATAGAATGGAATTGTAAAAGAGAAAGGATAGAAGTTGAATGTGGATTCCTTATCCACACTCAATTGCAACTTACCAAAGCCCCTACATGGTTAGTAAACATGTATAAGAAGTATAAGAAGTAAAAGAACATGTAATGCATCATAAAACTCAAAAGAATTAAATGAGAAACCAAATCCTAGAGCCACAACCAGAATGTACATCATATGAGAACAAATGGTCATTATCAATCAAACTCAAGTGGATAGGCAACAAACATCCTCCATGACATTAGAACATGATATCATAAGAAAAGGAAGAATGAAAGATGAAAGAGAAAAGAAGAAATATGCACAAATGGAACATGTAATCCATGGATCAGAATTGAAATGAAATGAAAAATGATTCACAAACATCTCACAAGTATTCATGCATGACACATCAAAGCATTTAAGAAGTAATAGAAGAAGTAGAATTGAAATGGAAGTTCAAAAGAAAACACAAGCACAAACACCACATGTTAAAGGTGCACAAGGTTTAAATGAAAGTCAACATGCAAGGATGACACATAATATGTACCAATGACCTATAATGTCAAGTGAATGGTTCACCAAATATGCAAATGATCATGCCATTATGTACAAAAGAAAACATGCAAACATGCACAAAAGATTACAATGATATAACATGTCATAATGCTTTAAATGAAATGCATCAAGCAAAAATCAAATGGCCTCATGAAAATTATGAAAACATAGTATTGGAGTTCACTAATCAGAGATGAATCACATATCAAAGTAGCATGCAAGGAACCAAGGCAAAATGATGTCAAACAATGCACTTAGGTCACATAGATATATCATACAAAGTAGCACAAAAGTGAACACCAAACATGCCATAAAACTGACCTAAAAAATCAAATAAAAATCACTTAACATACCTCAAGATGATAATGATTCAATGCAAAAAGAAGAGCATCAAAACAAGTTTTAATGATCAAGAACAAAATTAAACAAGATCATGTACCATATTAAGAATGCACATCAAAGAAATTCAAAGAAAAATATAGAACAGGGGTAAAAAGGTCATAAAATCAGAAAATAAAATCATCAAAAATTTCCTAAATGTTTTAATGATACTCATGAATTTTTGTGGAATTTTATGATGCTATTTGATATTTTTAAAAATTAAAAAGTAAACGTGTATAAAAAATAGAAAAATAAAATGAAATGCAAAGGGAAGGGGAGGTGTGAACATAGCAATCATGCAGTTCAAATTAATTGGGCTTGAAAACATGGGGGTGTGGATAGAAATCTGATTAGGTCCAATAACGCGCACAACACACTAACTACCATGCTCTTTCAGTCAAACCAAGTCAAATCATTCACAACCATCAGATTAAGTCAAGTCAAACACAAAGGTCAAGGTAAGCAAATCTAACACACGCGCATGAGGGCACATACTCACTATCATACACCACACCACACAATGCTTACTCTGATTAAAAACAAAACATGTGCAACGCATGTGCCAATTTTATGTGTTGTCACATTATGGACCACGCGATGAAGAAAAACGAGCGGACAGGATTAAAACATATTAAACCCTAACCATCAAAGCTGCCGGCCGGAGAAGGACCTCCGGTCACCTTCTCCGGCGAGAAACCACCACCTGCAACCTCACAATTTTCCAGAAATGCATAACACATACATCAATCGAAAGCTAAACTTATGCAGATCATGAATGTGCTTATGAAATCCACAAAACACACACACATAGCAAGAACAGAGGAGATTACATTAAGCCCTAGATTTTGCAACTAAGCCTCTAAGAGGCCTATCAACTAGCCGGTTTGAGCAGAGCTTCTAGCAAGCTTAAAACACAAAAAAAACAAGTAAAAATAGACAGAGATCGTGTAAGGTAATTTCAAGAGTTCAAACCTGAATGATGATGAAACTTGGAATGCACAAGAATACCAGAAGGAGATGCTTCTTCCTTGAGCTTCACTTGGCCAAATAAAGGCTTGAGAGCTTGAATTCGTGCAAAGAATCAACCAGAATTTCAACTCTCTTGATCCTGAACTTCCTTAACTGAACCTATGCACTTTTGTTCTTAATCTCCAAAGTAGAATCAAGATGGAGATGGAGATGAAATGTAGGAGATGATGATGAAATTCATGTACAGAGAGCGAGAAAAATCAGAGAATGTGGAAAGAATTTGAAGTGTTTTTGAGAGAATGTGGCTGAAAATCAAGTTGTGAGGTGAGATTTCGTTTTATAGTGTGAGTTAACCAAGGTTAAACTGAGTGAGGTTAACTGAGTCACAATGGTTTGAGTGAGTCATCCCTAACTAACTGAGTCAAGTTAGTTAGGGAGAGCCATGATATGGTGTGGCTGGTTCATAACAAACTATGGTGGAGGTGAAATGTGAAGCTGCAGCAAGCAAAACTTGTTATACAAGTTTCCGCTCCTTTCCCTTTTTATGATCATGTATAGCACGTGATATGGTGACTGAGGTACATGTTTGGCTAAATGAAGCAATTGTTGGGAGAGTGAGCAATACATGGGCAAGCTGATACAATCAACAATAACCTTCACTTGTTTTTTTTTCTGGTTTTATGTGACAGTGAGAACAATAGAGATAGGGTGATTTGAGGATGAATTATTCCATGTAAGGTGAATGATTTGGTGAGCTCATGGGTTCATTTGAAAGAGAGTACATTGGAGCACAATGCTGATGTGAAAATTGAAGTGAAATGAGGTTGGAATAAGTTGCAAAATGACTTAAAATACACAAGTTTGGGAACTGGTTATGGGGCGTGGCAAGCAAGTCATGGCATGGCGACTTGGCACACAAAATTTCAGCACAATCAACATGACTTTGAACCAATATATCTCCACTATAACTTGATCAAATGGAATTTTGTCCAACATGAGTATTGAAGATGACACTACAAGGAACAACTTTGATGTTGAAAAGTTTTGAAAATGAAGCCTCTAACCATGAGAAAAATAGGTGTACATTTGGCCCACCAACTGTTTGTTAAAATGACTGCACGCGTGCCCTGAAAATCTTGGTCACGACCTGGTTTTTGCCCTACTTTCCTCCGACTTTGATCAATCATATCTCCCTCAATTTTTATCCAATGGAGATGTTCCACATATGGATGTGAAGCCTAAAACAATATCTTTTGTTGTGGCCGAGTGGAATTTTCATTTGGTGCTTCAATTTTAAATGGCCTTGGTTCAAACTCTGATGCAAAATGGCCAAAACTTGCTATTTTTAGTAACCCTACTTCATCCAAAAATGGCAACTTTCTACATCTTGAATTTTTCATGATTCCTTTGGAGTTTCTTGACCAAATTTTGCACATTGGACACATATAACATGAATTTTATGAATTTGGCCTCAAAAAGTCAAGAGTTGACTTTTTCCTCTGATTATTTGACTTGGCCCCAAATTTCCTGATTTTTGATCTTTCTTCCAATTGAACCACCTCCAAAACCAATTGAGGGGCAATTCTCCATACACATACACTTAAGGACATGTAGAATACCATGATATCAAGTTTTGACCAAAAAATCAGAGATACCCTGATTTAATTGGAAACCCTAATCTTGACCCCCTCTGGTTAGGAGGAAATTGCACATCTTCCAAATCCAAATTCCTCAGAGTATGTTGTGTATCCTCTTAAAGGATGATGAGAAATGCCACTTGAGGATGATTTTGAATCAATGAGCTATCTCTTTTGAGGATTTTCCTTCAATTTTTGGACCTCTTGCATAGTGAAAGATGTAATGCTTCAATCTCCCATTGTATCTCTTATCCTTGAGGTTGTGGATGATCAATTGAGATGGTATGAGACATGAAAGACCTCTTGGCTTGCCTTGAGGGCACTTGATTGACCTTTTGTGCTTTGAATGATTCCTTGATTGTCCACCTTCCACCTGATCACATGCCCTGATGGTAAGAAGGATGCCATGCTTCATTTTTCTATGTTAAATGCAATGTAATGTTAATGAGATGGATATGATATGATAAATGATAATGCCATGCTATGATGCCAAAAGGGGAGAGCAAATTTTGGGGTATTACATGCGTGCAGAGTAACCGGTTACCCTATATAGAGTAACCGGTTACTCTAAGTCATAATGCAATTCTTGGCTTGTTTTTGAGACTGTTTTGGTTTTCCTTCCTCTTTCATCCCCTTTCTTCTTGTTTTAGCCTTGAAATGCATTGCCGAGATAAATTTCTCTTCAATTTCAATGGACTTTGGATATGGTTAGAGTAATTAAACATTCATTAGTTCAAATCTATCTTTAAATGAATTGTTGAATTCATTTGAGGTGCTTCGAATTAGTGATATGTTTTCACACTTAAACCTATCAATTAAAGGTGATTGAACTTGAAGATGAAAGGATCTTGAAAGTGTAATTCAATTTGGCTTTCTCTTCATCTATTTCCTTTTTTAATTTTGATCGATGAAAGTCTAATGGATCTTAGAATTTATTTGTTGAATTCTTGATCAAGACTAGATCGCTACCTATTTCTTTTCGTGCGGTATTGCTTTCGGATGACGATTTACATATCGTTCATCTAGCATGCATTAGCACAAAGATCACTATTGACCGGCTTCATTGTAGGATAATTACTACGTAAATTACTCGGCGATTGCTTAACATAGCGCTACATTTGTCCCTCTTTATCCAACTCGGAATTTGATCTTTCGTGGTCCGGGCCTTGATTGGTCGCGTCAACCCAATGTTGGTTAATTCTTTGTATTAGGTTCAAAATCTTTGAAACTTGGCGTTGTAGAGGTTTTGGTTATACCAATCTTCTGTCAAGTCTTCATTAACCTTGACCTAAGTACATTATTTAATCACTATAGTTCAAAACGCGAAACGGAATAATCGGTGAAGGCTTATGGCGCTAGAGCCTTGTGCTACTAATCACTAACTTCTAACTTGTTTATGTTTCCTTCTCGCTCCCTGCCTCTCTTTATTTTTTTTATTGCTCATTGCTTATTTTATCATATCATGTTTATGTTTATGTCATTTTTCTTTTGTCCACTTGGACCATATTATCTTGTGCTTTGTTTTTCTTTTGTCCATTTTGGACTCAAAAACATTAATAAAGGATTAAACCACTAAAAGACTTGTGCTCTTAATTGTTGGGCTATGGCCACTATCTCTTGCTTTGGAGGATCTTCTTGGTTTGATTATGGACTTATGGACTTAGAATTAGGATTCTCTCCCTTATGCTTTGGATCATTATGGAGTTTGGTATCCTAGCCTTTATTTAGCTTGCTCATTGGCTCAAGAGGATGGGATTTTTTTCTTATTATGCTTTGAAGAGTGCCTCCATGTGGTTAGATCTTTCTTACCTTAGCTCTTATTTTTATGCACTAGGATAGTCACTTCTTCTCCACCCCTTCTTAAATTTTCAAAACCTTCTCCCTTTTTCAAAATTTTCTTGTTTTCAAACTTAAAACCGCTTTCATAATAAAACCTTGACTTCGGTCAAGTGATTTTTTAAACTTTCTTTTCTTTAATAAATGTCAATCCATTTTAATCATACTTTGACCATTTCAAAAAGGCTTTAAAAAACACCAAACTCATCAATCTTTTTTTTTGTGCCTTATGCAGTTTTCCTTTAAAACTTTTTCATAAGTTTAGACATGATTCATTTCTTTAAGAGGAATTATTCGCTTGGAAATGACGACTTGTCTTTACACTTAAAATTAACCAAAACAAACAAATTTCATTCTTTGTACCACGAACTACGAGGTTTTGGTCCTACATTGCACTTCGTGGGTACGTAGGCATGAGGCGATAAGTCTCTCCAAACACAAAAATCTAAAAAATAATTCTCCTCTCATCTCCTCAATCTCTTTTTCAAGCAAACCTTTTCAAACCAAAAAGTGGTAGATATTTCAAAGGGTTCCTATAGGGTACTATAGACGTTTTGGGTGCTAACACCTTCCCACTGCGTAACCAACCCCCCTTACCTATTCTGTGTTTGTTCTTGTTTTTTATGAACTCCTTAGGTTTTGTTCGCTCTTTTCCCTTTCCTTTTTTGGGATAAAATAAAAGTGCGGTGGCGACTCTTGTTTTTTTTAGTTAAGTTAATCAATAGCTTACACTCATAAATTTCCCCGCTATAGAAAAAAGTGGCGACTCTGCTGGGGAATCTCCCTTGAGGGGTTTAGCCTACTTTGATTTATTTACTGCTTTTTGTATGATTTGCTTGTTATTTGTTTATTCTGTTTGGGAGTTCCTCTGTGTGTGAGATAGGTCCTATACCCGGACCAGAGTGCACTTTGAGATAGGAGGATGGTATAGTCAAGGGAGCTTTGAGGGAGTCGAATCCCGAAAAAGCAGAACTTGAGAATCTATCCACTCGGTGGTTGCCTCTTTGGAATTACTGATGCCGATCGAGCGATCATTAAAGGCATTACTTTTTCCATAGAAGCCTATAACACTGAGGACCGTAGTAACCCTTAACCCATCTTACCCTTTTTAGGATCGTAACGCAGAAGCTATGAGGATGCAAATCCGACTTAGCTGTCACGCGATGCTACACTCAGGTTAGATTCTCTTGAGGATAACTACCAACCTCCGAGCAAATCGATGCGCTGGTGTGTCTGATAGTGGATTGTGGACCCTGGGCACTTTGTTAGAACCAATGTTTTCTACAGGTACAATGAAGACAAAACCTTAGTACATACCTTTGTGGGATTGGTTCTTACCCTTGGCTTCATGCTCGTGACTTGAACCTTGACCGTGTGCTTTGTGTGATCTTATTTGTGGTTGTTACATTCATGCACTCATGCATTCATGAGCATTCTTTTGGAAGGTTTCAAGGAACTTAAAGGTGTTATTGCTAACATTGTAGGTATTTTTGTTATGGATTTTGGAAAGAGAAGTACACGAAAGTATACTTTCAAGAGTCCTAAGTTAGGGGGTTTGAGAGAGCTAGGATCTTTGGTTGTTGATACCAAGAAGTTCGAGTCCAGATATGGAATGCTTTTATCTCTCTTGAAGGTTGATATGGCTGAAGGATTGCTTGTAACTTTGGTTCAGTTCTATGACCCTTTGCATAATTGTTTCACCTTTCCTGATTATCAGTTGGTACCTACCCTAGAGGAGTATTCTCTTCTGCTTGGTTTGCCTGTTCATGGTCGGATTTTCTCTGGTTTGGATCCCGTTCCCGAGCATCACGTTATTGCGAAGGTTACTCACTTGAAGGTTTCTGAGATTAAGGCTCGCATGGATACCAAAGGAAAGATTCTTGGGTTACCCGCTAAGTTCTTGATGGATAGAGCTCTTCACTTTGCTAGTGTGAAGAACACAATTGCTTTTGAGGCTATTCTTGCCTTGCTCATTTATGGATTGTTCCTCTTCCCGAATGTTGAGAACTTTGTCGACATCAACGCTATTCAGATTTTCTTGATTAGGAATCCAATTCCTACTTTGCTTGGCGATGCTTACCATTCTATTCACCTCAAGAATTTCCATGGTGAAGGGATGATTATCCGTTGTGCGCCTTTGCTTTATAAGTGGTTTATTTCTCACTTGTCGAAGTCTGCAGCTTTCTGGAATCTCAAGGATGGTTTATATTGATCGCGGAAGATCATGTCTCCAACTCATTCTGATATTGATTGGTGTAGTCGTGTTCTTTTGGAACAATGATTATTGATAGTTGTGGTGATTTTCCCAACGTACCACTTCTTGGTACAATGGGAGGAATCAGCTACAATCCGGTGTTGGCTTGTCGTTAGTTGGGATATCCTTTGAGAGTGGTACCGAAGAACATCCATTTGGCGGGTCTCTTTTTCAAGGAAGATGAATCTCAGGTTACTCTCAAGAGAGAGATTGTGGAACCTTGGCGCAACATTCGTAGAAAAGGAAAGGAAAGTTTGGGAAATCCGAATTGTGTCTCTTCGGAACCTTACCTCCAGTGGGTTAAAAATATAGCTATTACTTTGAATATGTCTTATACGCATCAGGAACCTTTGTATCTAACTGCTGAGAAGCCTATCCTCTACTTTATGGAAGACAAAGAGAAGTTTCAGATCGCTTTGGCAGAGATGCACCAAGAGAGAGATGCTTGGAAGAACAAGTATCAGATTGTTGAGTTAGAGAATGCAAGACTTCAAGAGCACTTCAAGAAGAAAAATGAAGATGAAGTTGCCAACAAGTAGAGAAAGGCGCAAGAGGATTTATTTTCCCCTCGCATTCAGCCAGTTTCCGATATTCCAAAGAGTTCAGAATCTCCTTGGAAGTTGATCGTTGATCAGTTGCTGATTGAGAAGACTCAGATGCAGGCTCGCATCAAGAAGCTAGAAGATAGAGCTGGGACTTCTTCTCATGAGATTCTCTAGGGATCTAGTTTTCTTTATTCTCTATTGTTTTAGGATTCTTGAATTTGTACTTTCGAGATGTAATCTTTTCCATCATTAATGAATGAGATTTTGGTATTTCAAATAACAATGTTTGCAATATGCCTTATAATTCCTTGAAACTTTGCATTTGTATCTTGCACTTCAAGCATCATTTTGCATTGTTTCTTGCCTTTTCAGGTGTCTTATGTTTACCTTTGGTCTTCATTCAGCCAAGTTGTTGCACCAGTATAATACTCGAGCTAATTTGAAGAAGAAGATGGATCAGTTGCAACAAGAGAACCGTGAGCTTCGTGAAGAACTATCAACTTTGAAGGATGGTTTGGAAAGACTCACTGCTATGATGGAAGCTCTGGTGGCTGCTCAGAATCAGCCACCACCCTCTTCCCCTCCGCTTTCAACTCCTGAGCAAAGGACAATCATTTTTGAAATTGTCTCTACCCCTATCTCTGTGGCGCCTGCTAGTGTTCCTCAATACTCCATGCCTCCTGGTTTCCCCTGGGGCATGCCTCGTAACTTTGTTCCTGAAGGTTATCAACCACCACCACCTCCTGAAGTTCCAGTTGTTCCTACTGTCCAGCCTGTGATGACTATGCCACCGCCTGTGGTTCATACTGTTCCTTTTGGTGAAGAGCAAATTTTCCATACTACTCCAAGTGAGAGTGTTGATGCTTATGAGAAAATGGAAGAGATTTAAGACCAGTTTGCTGAAATGCATAAAGAAATCAAAGCTCTGAGAGGAAAAGAACTGTTTGGGAAGAATGCTCATGATTTATGCTTGGTTCCTAATGTGAAGATCCCACATAAGTTCAAGGTCACTGACTTTGAAAAGTATAAGGGAAACTTTTGTCCGTTGAGTCACTTGACTATGTATGCTCATAAGATTTCGACTCAGACCGATAATAATCAGCTTCTCATTCACTACTTTCAAGATAGTTTGTCTGGTGCAGCTTTAAAATGGTATATAGGACTCGACAGTACTCGAATTCGCACTTTCGAAGATTTGGGTGAGGCGTTTGTGAAACAGATAAGTATAATGTGGATATGGCTCCTGATCGTAACCAGCTTCGAGCAATGGCTCAGAAAGATAAAGAAACATTTAAAGAATACGCGCAAAGGTGGCGCGAGATTGCCGCTCAAATTAATCCTCCTTTGGAATAAAAAGAGATGACCAAGATTTTTCTGAAAACTCTAGGTCCTTTCTATTATGAGCGTATGATTGCTAGTGCCCCGTGCGACTTCACTGAGATAGCTAATATGGGATGAGATTAGAAGAAGGTGTCTGTGAGGAACGATTGTCAAAAGATGGTAATTCTGCTGGTAATTCTAAGAAATATGGGGGAGGACTTGCCAAGAAGAAAGAGGGTGAGACCAATGCTATTTCCCTTGGAGGATGCAGAAAGAGTAATCAGTGTCAGCAACATGTTGCATCCATTACTCCTGTTATCAATTCGACTCCTGTTGTTCAGGCAGCTCCTGCTCAACAACGTTCTAACCAACAAAACAATCAACGGGGCCGTTTTCAGAAAGATTTTGATCCGATTCCGATGACCTACATAGAATTGCTTCCTTGGTTAATTCAAAAGAATCTTGTTCAGACCTGTGCACCACCTGTTGTTCCAAAAGATTCACCATGGTGGTATAAGCCTGAAGCTCATTGGGCTTTCCATCAGGGAGGAGCTGGGCATGATACTGAGAACTGTTATCCATTGAATATGGAAGTGCAAAGACTGGCTAGGAGTGGTATCTTGTCTTTTGAAGATTCTAACCCTAATGTACAATCGAATCCGCTGCCTAATCATGGCAAGGCGTCTGTCAATATGATTTATGGTTGTCCTGGTACATTCAAAATTTTTGATATCTGTTGGATTCAGAGATCTCTTGTAGAAATGCATGCACTTTTGAGTGAATACCATGATATTCATCATGACTATGCAGATTGTTGTATCTGTTCCGTGAATCCGCGTGGTTGTGTGATAGTAAAGAGGGACATTCAAAGAATGATGGATGAGAATTTGATTGAAGTCACTGCCAAGGGAGATGAATATCAGAATGAGGTGAATGGTATTGCGCCACGCTTTAATATTCCTGAACGAGTTGTTGTCTCTTATGATAGTCGGAAGACCGCTGTTACGCCTTTGGTTATTCGGTTGCCCGGTCTGGTACCCTATGAATATGACAAAGCTGTTACGTATAAGTACAATGCTACCATGGTAGAAGATGGTAACGAAGTGCCCATTCCTTCTTTGTCTTCTGTGGTAAGCATAGCTGATGTGAGTAGAGTGACCCGAAGTGGGCGTGTCTTTGCTCCTGAGCCTCCAAAGATTGTGGAAAATGTTGTTGCTGGAAAACGACATCAAGATGAGAGTAATGTCGATGCTTCTGTTCAGTCCAGTGGTTCGAAGGCTTATGAGGATGAAGTTTTGAAATTGATCAAGAAGAGTGAGTACAGTGTTGTAGATCAACTCTTGCATACCCCGTCCAAGATTTCAGTGTTATCCCTACTGATGAATTCTGAAGCTCATAGGCAATCTTTGCAGAAGGTATTGGAACAAGCATATGTTGAGCATGATGTGACAGTTAATCAGTTTGATGGAATTGTTGTCAACCTCACAACGTGTAATAATTTGAGCTTTTGTGATGAAGAGTTACCCGAGGAGGGGAGAAATCACAATTTAGCTTTACATATCTCTATGAACTGTCAAAAAGATGCACTTTCCAATGTGTTGGTTGATACTGGATCTTCTTTGAATGTGTTGCCAAAATCTACTTTGTCAAGGCTTTCTTACCAAGGGGCTCTTCTTTGAATGTGTTGCCAAAATCTTCTTTGAATGAGGTACAGTGGGGTTGTTGTTAAAGCTTTTGATGGATCTCGAAAAACTGTGATTGGAGAGGTTAATCTTTCGATCAAAATAGGACCGTGTTTCTTCCAAATTACTTTCCAAGTAATGGATATCTGTCCTGCTTATAGTTGTTTGCTTGGCTGGCCCTTGATTCATGAAGTTGGGGCAGTGACTTCGACTTTTCATCAGAAATTGAAATTTGTTAAGAACGACAAGTTGGTAATTGTTGGAGGTGAGCAAGCGATGTTGGTGAGCCATCTTTCATCCTTTTCGTATGTTGATGTTGACGAAATTGTTGGGACTCCGTTCCAAGCTCTTTCTATTGATGATAAAGTTGTTAACAAGAATGAGTTGCCCATGTCTTCCTTGAAGGATGCTCTGCATGTATTAAAGACTGGTCAGTCTGATGGTTAGGGCCGAGTCATTGATGTGGTTGATAACCTAGGCAAAACTGGTTTAGGATTTACGCCTGGTATAGTCAGAAGAGATTTGAAGCGCATTAATGAGGCCTTTCACAGCGCCGAATTCATCAACAAAGACCACTCTACTGCTGCCATCATTGAAGATGATGAAGAAGAAAAACTTCCCACTTTCGTGACACATGGACAGATCTGCCAGAATTGGATAGCTGTACATGTTCCCACTGTTGTTCATATTTCAAAGTAATTTGTTTCCGTTTCTTTCAAAAACCTTTCACTCTGCCCAAGGTGAAAGTGAATTTGTGAGGGCTTTGTTTCAAATTTTATCGTCATCAATAAAATGCTATTTTGTTTATCCATATTATGTTTTCCCTTTTTGCTTTATTTGTAAAAAATGGTAACATAAAAAACCAAAAAAAAATATAATAATGTGATAATCACTTTTATCTGCATAATACTTGCACTTGTTGTTCATATTCTTAAAGCAAACATAAATCATTGTGCAGATTGATTGTTAAACCCGTTGAAAACAATGACCCTATGCCCTCTCCCAACTTTGAGTTCCCTGTGTTTGGAGCTGAAGAAGAGGGTATTGAAGAGATTCTAGATGAAATTTCTCGGTTGCTTGAGCACGAGGAAAAAGCCATTCAGCCTCATGAAGAGTCGGTGGAATTGGTGAATCTAGGTTCAGATGATGATAAGAAAGAAGTCAAGGTTGGGGCACTGCTTCAGTCAGATGTTAAGAAGAGGATAGTAGAGCTTCTTAGAGAATATGTTGACGTGTTTGCTTGGTCCTATCAAGATATGCCTGGTCTTGATATTGATATTGTAGAGCACCATTTGCCATTGAAGCCTGAATGTCCACCTGTGAAACAAAAATTGAGAAGAACTCATCCCAACATGGCTGTGAAGATCAAAGAAGAGGTTCAAAAGCAAATTGATGCTGGTTTTCTTGTGACTTCTGAATATCCTCAATGGGTGGCCAATATTGTGCCTGTTCCAAAGAAAGACGGAAAAGTCCGAATGTGCGTTGACTATAGACATTTGAATAAAGCCAGACCGAAAGATGATTTCCCATTGCCACACATTTATATGCTGGTAGATAATACTGCTAAATTCAATATCTTCTCTTTTATGGATGGATTTTCCGGTTATAATCAGATAAAGATGGCATCCGAGGATATGGAAAAAACAACATCCATTACACCCTGGGGAACATTCTGTTACAGAGTGATGCCCTTCGGTTTGAAAAATGCTGGTGCAACATACCAGAGAGCTATGACTACCTTGTTCCATGATATGATGCATAAAGAAATTGAGGTTTATGTAGATGATATGATTTGTAAGTCGAAGACTGAAGAAGATCATATTGAGTACTTATTAAAGTTGTTTCAACGTCTGAGAAAGTTTAAGCTCCATTTGAATCCTAATAAGTGCACTTTTGGGTCCGTTCTGGAAAGTTGTTGGGATTTATTGTCAGCCAAAAAGGCATTGAAGTTGATCCTGGTAAAGTTAAAGCTATTCAGGAAATGCCTGCGCCCAAAACGGAAAAACAAGTAAGAGGATTCTTGGGACATTTGAATTATGTCTCCCGATTTATATCCAATATGACTGCCACATGTTCGCTGATCTTCAAGCTTCTTCGTCAAGATCAGGGTTGTGTCTGGACAGAGGATTGTCAGAAAGCTTTTGAAAGAATTAAAGAGTATCTGCTTGAACCTCCGATCTTGTCTTCTCCTGTCGAAGGAAGACCTTTGCCATGTATTTGACTGTGCTAGAAGAGTCTATGGGTTGTGTTCTGGGTCAACAAGATGAATCTGGTCGAAAAGAATTTGCCATTTATTATTTGAGCAAGAAGTTCACCGATTATGAGTCTGGGTACTCAATGCTTAAAAAGACGTGTTGTGCTTTAGCTTGGACTGCCAAGCGCCTCCGCCAGTATATGTTGAATCATACAACTTGGTTGATATCCAAAATGGATCCAATCAAGTATATCTTTAAAAAGCCCGCTTTAACTGGGAGGATTGCTCGTTGGCAAATGTTGTTGTCGGAATATGATATCGAGTACCGACCTCAAAATGCGATAAAAGGAAGTGTTTTGGCTGACCATTTGGCACGCCAGCCAATTGATGATTATCAACCAAACAGGTTTGATTTTCCTGATGAGGATGTGATGTATCTAAAGGTTAAAGATTGTGAAGAACCATTACCTGATGAAGGGCCTGAGCCTGGATCCTGTTAGGGTTTGATTTTTGATGGAGCTGTTAATGAGTATGGCAATGGTATTGGGGCAATAATTGTTACTCCTCATGGTTCTCATATTCCTTTCACTGCAAGGTTGATGTTCACTTACACAAATAATGCGGCTGAGTATGAAGCGTGTATTATGGGCTTGGAAGAAGCTATTGATTTAAGAATCAAGATTCTTGATGTATACAGAGATTCAGCCCTGGTGATTAATCAGATTAAAGGAGAATGGGAGACACGTCAACCTGATTTGATTCCTTATCGTGATTATGCAAGAAGGTTGTCAACTTTTTTCAATAAGGTTGAGTTTCACCATATTCCCAGAGTAGGGAATCGAATGGCAGATGCTTTAGCAACCATTTCCTCCATGATTGTGGTGAATCGGTGGAATGATGTGCCAAAAATCAATGTTATGCGTCTTGATATACCAACTCATGTGTTTGCGGTTGAAGAGGTTGTTGATGATAAACCGTGGTATTATGATATTAAATGCTTTCTTCAGAATCAAGAGTACCCACTTGGGGCATCCAAGAAAGACAAGAAGACTTTGAGAATATTGGCTGGTAGTTTCTTCTTGAACGACGATGTGTTGTATAAGAGAAATTATGACATGGTCTTGCTCAGATGCGTGGATAGACACGAAGCAGACATGTTGATGAAAGAAATTCATGAAGGATCTTTTGGTACCCATGCCAATGGGCATGCAATGGCTAAGAAAATGTTAAGGGCAGGTTACTATTGGCTGACAATGGAATCTGACTGTTGCAAATTTGTGAAGAAGTGCCATAAGTGCCAAGTTTATGCTGATAAAATTCATGTGGCCTTTCTCCATGTGGGGCATTGATATGATTGGAATGATTGAGCCTAACGCGTCGAACGGACACCGTTTCATATTGGTGGCTATTGACTATTTTACCAAGTGGGTTGAAGCGACATCATATGCCAATGTGACCATGCAAGTAGTCGTCCAGTTTATCAAGAACCAAATCATCTGTCGGTATGGTGTTTCGAGCAAAATTATCATTGATAATGGGTCGAATCTGAATAAAAAGATGATGAGGGAATTATGCGATGAGTTTAAGATTGAGCATCATAATTCTTCTCCTTACAGACCTAAGATGAATGGGGTTGTTGAAGCTGCTAATAAGAATGTTAAGAAGATTGTTCAGAAGATGGTTGTTACTTACAAGGATTGGTATGAGATGCTCCCTTTTGCTTTGCATGGGTATCGTACATCCGTCCGCACTTCAATAGGGGCAACCCATTTCTCTCTTGTTTATGGTATGGAAGCAGTGCTCCCAGGAGAAGTTGAAATCCCTTCTATGAGAGTTTTGATGGAAGCTGAGTTGTCTGAGGCAGAATGGTGCCAAAGCAGATATGACCAGTTGAATTTGATTGAAGAGAAAAGAATGACAGCCTTGTGTCATGGTCAACTATATCAACAACGAATGAAGAAAGCTTTTGATAAGAAGGTTCGACCTCATGTTTTTAGAGAAGGCGACCTCGTGCTCAAAAAGATCTTGACTTTTACTAATGATTCTAGGGGCAAGTGGACTCCTAATTATGAAGGCCCATATGTTGTTAAGAGAGCCTTCTCTGGTGGTGCATTACTTCTTACAACTATGGATGGTGAAGAGTTCACTCGTCCTGTGAATGCCGATGCAGTCAAGAAATACTTCGCCTAAAAATAAAAGAACAGCTCGCTAAGTTGTAAACCCGAAAGGTCGGCTTAGAAAAAAATGAGTGTCTCGGTGGGCTGAAAACCCGAAAGGGCTGTCCAGGCAAAAATTAGAGACAAAAACAGAAATAATCATCCCGGTAGATTGAAAACCCGAGAGGGAAATCTAGGTAAAAGTTAGGGATTATGGCAAGTAACTGCATCTGGCCAGTCTTGATCGTTGAAAGCAACATTGTCTATTAAGGATTCCGCCTCAATCATCCTCAGCTGAAGTTTTAAGCATAGTGGAATTCAAAGTTGTTAGGGAGAATAGTGGTCATTGTATTTCAATGTAACCCTTTCCGTGTATTTACCATTTTTCAAACTTTGTAATGATCCATGGAGTTACGCCATTTGCAGGCTTCCATTCTATTAATAAAATTTGGACCTTTGTCCATTTGTTTGCAATTCTCACTTTGCTTTTGTTTGCAAAATTTCATTTATTTTTTATGATGATTTTTGAAACAAAATGTGAATAATTGATTTAAACTTTTTTGAAAATTATAAAAACATTTTCCTTTGATTTATGAATGCTTAAATGAATGCCAACGGTTAATCCAAGGATGGTATGATCGATGTTCTCCTCAGCAGGGTTTGTTCTTACTCTTCTAACAGAATTTATTGACAGCTCCCCAGTAGAGTTTATTGATATTTCCCCAGTAGAGTTTGTTGATTTTTCTCATCAGGGTCGTTGATGTTTCCTCAGTAGAGTTTTGTTCATGTAACCAGTTGATGGTATACAGGTTTGAGTTTTTTTTCACCAGACGAGTGCTGTTCGGTTTTTCCCTAGCTATGTCTCGACCCCGTTTTCCTCCAGCTGATTATGTTATGGTCAGGCAGTTGAGCAGTTTTGAAGACCATCTCTCATTGGTGTTAATTCCCATGCAGAGATTTAATCTTTTGTTATCCCCAGCAAAGATCATATGAAAAACCCTCACTCAGAGTTTCATCCTCTAGATGTGTTATTGTTGCTTTGAATATCCTCGGACAGAGAGCAATGTAATTTTTCCTTTAAGTAGCATTGACGTGGTGGTCGTTTGTCGGGTTTCATATTGTCCTGTGGATGTTTTTCTCTCCATGTTGTTCTACCCAGAGATTTATCCTTACTGATTCCTCAATGGAGGCAGTGCGCTTTTGTTTTGATTATTCCCTAATCATAGAAAAGTGATGTTAATTTCTCATTTTCCCCTGGCAAGTCTAAGATGTACTTCTCTCCGGATTGTTTTTCATAGATTTATCCTCCCAGTGAAGATTGTGCATCACTATTGCGACTATTCCCCAATGAAGTCGTTGGTGATATCTTTATATTGGTATATTAGTCACCTGTTGGGTTTTCCCTCATTTATGATGAGTATTGATCTAAAATCCCCCACAGCTTGACCTTTTGCTGCTTTCCTCAGCAAGTCCAGGATGCTTTGCTCAGAATTGGTTAATCCCCCGAGAGTGTTCTCGTATCTCCAGCAGATCTGCCTTGTTTTCCTAGTGGAATTTGCGCAGATGTTTATGTGTCTGCAATTCCCCAGCGGATGCATTATTTTTTTTTCCGCAACAGATCACCTTGCCTTATTAAAGTGGAAGTTCTTGTGAATTTTTATCCCCAGGAAGTCAGAAAGATTTGGGTTGTTATGATTCCCCAACAGCTTTCCCTGTCATCCTCAAAGCATAGTTTATGTTGTTATCCTCTTTGTGGATCATCGATGTTAGAAGATTGATATTTGGGTTTCTCCCCAAGGAGTATCTTCTTCTCCAGCAAGATTTGAGCCTTGTAGTAGGATTTATTTTTCTTTGATGGCTTATGTTGATCTCTTGCAGGATTTCTTCAGCTAAATGCCTAGCAGAGTTGCTAATACCATCTCCATCTTGTTGAGATTAGCCGAGTATTCAGTGGTGTTGTGATGTTTATTCCACCCCCTGCTTATCCTTTATGTCTGTTTTGTCAGCATATTCATACTCATACGCATCGCATGCGCATTCATTTGTTGTGCATAGCATGTTGTTGTTGCATTATGCATTTCGCGTTTGTGTTGGTGCCTTTTTGCTCTTTGGTGTTGTTATCCCTGCAGAGCATGTGTGTCCTCTCTCCATTTGGAGTGTCGACCCGTAAGCAGAAAATGCCTATCTTTGTTAATTCCCCACTGAGTTTGTTTCTCGTGGAAGATTTTGCTTCAGTTTCCTTCCCAGTTCATTATCTGGATGAAATTAATCCCCAGTTGAGATATATCCTCCTCGGGATGAGTCTTATTTGATCGTTTCTCTCCAGCTTGTTCTTGGATTGAACTTCGGTCCCCTGCAACATTTGTTTGGATCTCTAGGCTATGAAACCTAGATTGAGAGTGCATTTATTTTGCACCTTTGAGGATTCTGCGCCCTACAGCTGAAATCTGTGTATGATTCCCCTATTAGAAGGTTCAATACTGTTTCGTGGCATTCCTTTATTTGAGAAGCCTAAGGTGATGCAGTTAATACCTTTTGTTACTCCAATGAATGGTAAGTCTCTTCGGTCAGACGGGACAGTTCATTGTTGATATTCTTCTACTCCAATGAATGGTAAGTCTCTTCGGTCAGACGGGACAGTTCTTTGTTGAGATTCTTCTACTCCAATGAATGGTAAGTCTCTTCGGTCAGACGGGATAGTTCTTTGTTGAGATTCTTCTACTCCAATGAATGGTAAGTCTCTTCGGTCAGACGGGACAGTTCGTTGTTGAGATTCTTCTACTCCGATGAATGGTAAGTCTCTTCGGTTAGATGGGATAGTTTGATGTTGCGATTCTTCTACTCCGATGAATGGTAAGTCTCTTCGGCTAGACGGGACAGTTCGTTGTTGAGATTTTGTTACTCCGATGAATGGTAAGTCTCTTCAGTTAGATGGGACAGTTCGTTGTTGAGATTCTTCTACTCCGATGAATGGTAAGTCTCTTCGGTTAGACAGGACAATTCGTTGTTGAGATTTTGTTACTTCGATGAATGGTAAGTCTCTTCGGTTGGACGGGACAGTTCGTTGTTGAGGTTTTCTACTCCGATGGATGGTTAGTCTCATCGGTATGCAAGAGATAGTTCATTGTTAAGGTATTGATTTTCCCCAGTGGAGCCTTGTTGTGCTAAGTCTTCCCGGTTGAGTTATGTCCTTGTTGTGTTATGGTTTATTTCCATATACAGTTATCCCCAGTTTAAATCTTTTCCTATGTTGAGTCCCAGTAGTTGTGCGGTATTGTTCCCCGGCTAATTGGTGGTCTCCTGTGATGTGTTTCCCCGGTGGAGTTTCTTTCTCCCGTTCTTCATTTTTGTCAGTTTCCTGTGGCGTTTTCTCCCCACGGAGGTCTTGTGTCTGCAAATCATTTTCATAATCATATCATTTTGTGGTCTCTTAGGGGCAAAAAATTGGGTTTATTGTAATATTTAAGTCTCTTCTATCTCGTCGAGACAAAGATGCACATCTTCGTATCTCCGAATAGAAAAAACTTAAATAGGGGTAGCTGTAATACCCTAATTTTTACCCCTAAGATCCCACATGTCTTTTTGCATTTCATACCACAAATAAGATCACATATTTGGTTCCCTCGTTTGTAGGATGGTGCCTTGCAGGGATCTTTGAGTATGTGTGTGTTTGTTAGTTGTTTTATTGCTTAATTTGTTTATGTTTACTAACCATTAATTAAAATCCAAAAAAATATGCTTGCTTTTTCTTTACTAACTTTTTCAGGAAGAATTTGGATCAAGGATACCAAAAACAGACCCTCGGCTCGAATAAATTTCATCAAAACAAAGTCAAAGTTTGATTTGCTGACAATTCAAAAATCATCTGATCAAGAGTTTCCAAGATTCAACTGATTATTATTCAAGAGACTCTAAGGTTCATGTGTTTATTTTCATGCCTTCTTTGACAAGCAAAAGAATCGAGCCAAACCACAACAGTGCACTCAAAAAGGGCATTTTTTTTCAAAAATTACACTGAGTAACCGGTTACCCTATATAGAGTAACTGGTTACCCTCGTGAAAATTTGAAAAATGACAGCAAATTCAAATTCTGCAGCAATTGGCACCAATTTTCATCATTTTTTATCACATGTGGAATATTCTATACCATCCCATTTTAATTCCCTACATCATCTTGATTAATTCCCACCATGTACCTCCACTAATCACCACTCTTTTGATAATTTCCCTTCAAATTCAAATTCCAAGCCTAATTTTCATTTCCAAACCAAATTCCAATCCACCAATTTTTACAAGCCTAAATTCTATAAATAGAGGCCTCATTTCATTTATTTCACAAGCTTTTGAGAGCCAACAAACCTCTTGTAAATTCTCTTCCCAACCACAAAATTCACCAAAGCTCACATTTCTTCCTTTGAAAGTTAACAAGAATTCACCTTGAATCTTATTCAACTTTGAGCTAAACCTTCATCCAAGCTTGTTTTCTTCATCAATTCTCATAGATCAAGGCTTTGGTGTTTGGATCTTGAAGCATTTTGAAGGAATTTTCATATTTGAAGTGGTAATTCATCTCTCACCATTGTTAAAGCTTCAATTTCATCTTCCATAATGTAGATCTTTGGAGATCTTTGTTACTTGATCTTTTGGAATTGTAATTGTGTTTAATAGCTAGTTTTCACTGTTGTTTTACTTAAAATTTCGTGCAATTTTAGTTCCATGATCACAAGGTGTTTGTAGAAAGTGTTGGAAGTTGATCATGCTGAATTTTGCACCCTTTTTTGACTCTGCGTGCAGAGTAACCGGTTACCCTATATAGAGTAACCGGTTACTCTAAGTCAGAATGCAATTCTTGGCTTGTTTTTTAGACTGTTTTGGTTTTCCTTCCTCTTTCTTCCCCTTTCTTCTTGTTTTAGCCTTGAAATGCATTGCCGAGATAAATTTCTCTTCAATTTCAATGAACTTTGGATATGGTTAGAGTAATTAAACATTCATTAGTTCAAATCTATCTTTAAATGAATTGTTGAATTCATTTGAGGTGCTTCGAATTAGTGATATGTTTTCACACTTAAACCTATCAATTAAAGGTGATTGAACTTGAAAATGAAAGGATCTTGAAAGTGTAATTCAATTTGGATTTCTCTTCATCTATTTCCTTTTTTTATTTTGATCGATGAAAGTCTTATGGATCTTAGGATTTCTTTGTTGAATTCTTGATCAAGACTAGATCGCTACCTATTTTCTTTTCGTGCGGTATTGCTTTCGGATGACGATTTACATATCGTTCATCTGACATGCATTAGCACAAAGATCACTATTGACCGGCCTCATTGTAGGGTAATTACTACGTAAATTACTCGGCGATTGCTTAACATAGCGCTACATTTATCCCTCTTTATCCAATTCGGAATTTGACCTTTCGTGGTCCGGGCCTTGATTGGTCGCGTCAACCCAATGTTGGTTAATTCTTTGTATTAGGTTCAAAATCTTTGAAACTTGGCGTTGTAGAGGTTTTGGTTATACCAATCTTATGTCAAGTCTTCATTAACCTTGACCTAAGTTCATTATTTAATCACTATAGTTCAAAACACGAAACAGAATAATCGGTGAAGGCTTATGGCGCTAGAGCCTTGTGCTACTAATCTCTAACTTCTACCCTCTTTATGTTTCCTTCTCGCTCCCTGCCTCTCTTTATTTTTTTTAATTGCTCATTGCTCATTTTATCGTATCATGTTTATGTTTATGTCATTTTTCTTTTGTCCACTTGGACCATATTATCTTGTGCTTTGTTTTTCTTTTGTCCATATAAAGGATTAAACCACTAAAAGACTCGTGCTCTTAATTGTTGGACTATGGCCACTATCCCTTGCTTTGGAGGATCTTCTTGGTTTGATTATGGACTTATGGACTTAGAATTAGGATTCTCTCCCTTATGCTTTGGACCATTATGGAGTTTGGTATCCTGGCCTTTATTTGGCTTGCTCATTGGCTCAAGAGGAAGGAATTCTTTTCTTATTATGCTTTGATGAGTGCCTCCATGCGGTTAGATCTTTCTTACCTTAGCTCTTATTTTTATGCACTAGGATAGTCACTTCTTCTCCACCCCTTCTTAAATTTTCAAAACCTTCTCCCTTTTTCAAAATTTTCTTGTTTTCAAACTTAAAACCGCTTTCATAATAAAACCTTGACTTCGATCAAGTGATTTTTTAAACTTTCTTTTCTTTAATAAATGTCAATCCATGTTAATCATATTTTGACCATTTCAAAAAGGCTTTAAAAAACACCAAACTCATCAATCTTTTTTTTGTGCCTTATGCACTTTTCCTTTAAAACTTTTTCATAAGTTTAAACATGATTCATTTCTTTAAGCGGAATTATTCGCTTGGAAATGACGACTTGTCTTTACACTTAAAATCAATCAAAACAAACAAATTTCATTCTTTGTACCACGAACTACGAGGTTTTGATCCTACATTGCACTTCGTGGGTACGTATGCATGAGGCGATAAGTCTCTCCAAACACAAAAATCTAAAAAATAATTCTCCTCTCATCTCCTCAATCTCTTTTTCAAGCAAACCTTTTCAAACCAAAAAGCAGTAGATATTTCAAAGGGTTCCTATAGGGTACTATAGACATTTTGGGTGCTAACACCTTCCCACTGTGTAATTGTAACACCCCAATTCCCATCGTGAATAAATAATACATAAATAAATCAGAGTAACTAAAAATTTATTTTTTCGACAGAATCAAGGATGCCACATTTAAAGAAAGAAAACACAAACCCTGCTCAATTATTTGATACATAACACAAACTGGGATAACATCAAAGAGAAACTTTTTCCATATAAAAGAAAAGTTCAATTATGGAATAAAGCGGAAAGATCCATAACTGACTTGTTTTACAAAATAAATTGTTTTATAACATCAAAATGCACATACAAAGGTAATACAAAATAAATCTAACAAAGGTATACATATATAACATAATCGTTCCCCGACTCCCGTGCTACGTATCAGAGCAGACACCAAGACCGGCAAAAGAACGGAGGGCTAATCTTCACAAAAGCCTCCCAGACTACTAATCTGCAATTGCCTCATATAGCAACAAACCACAGCAGAAGGGTGAGAAATAACAACTAAATCAAGATTGCATAATAATATGCAAAAACATATTCAATCACATGTATAAATAAACTCACCCATACAATCACATACTAACACATATAACACGTATCAATTATACCGAAATAATAACCTATTCACACATAATGCACACCAAAGTTATGACATATGGAAACACACCACCACATCACATATATTCATACATAGCATATTATAGACAAATAATACAATCATGGTAATGTACAACGTTCCCCCAAAACATAACATATGTCTATACATAAAACATATCACCCATAAACGATGCATTTATCACATATGCACATCAATTCACAATTCCCCACACATAATGCATCCATTCACAATTCTCACACATAATCAATCCATTCATGATTTATGCAAATGCACAGATACCGACACAACGACTCTATGCAATGCATATGCGGTACCGTTCCATCCATCATTTCTCATCACCAGTTCACTCAGGAACTATTGGAATCATCGCTTGTTACTTAGTGTAACTCCCCGTCGGGCAAACGATGTTCCTCGTCGCTTTAGGTCCTCTTGGTATAAGGCTCACGACGTTTATGGATTGCTTTAGGTCCTCTTTGTATAAGGCTCACAATCTGATTGCTTTACGTCCTCTTTGTATAAGGCTCACGATCGTCTATAATCATCACTTTAGGTCCTCTCGGTATAAGGCTCACGATGTTATAGCAGATTCCCTCTAGAATCGTTTCGTCGCTCACACCCACTAGGGCACACGACATCACAAGAATGCATATCATGATGCTTGACATACAAAGACTCATGACAACCAAATGCACACATATACACATCCATGTGAACCATTACAACATCCATAATCATGCATATATGATCCAACATAACACAATGCATTTCATCACAATCCACAAACCACAACAATTAGCATTTTAGCATATACACTCATAACAATTCACAACACTAGGATTCACGCCACAAAGGCTACCCACAACAACATCATAACAACATGCATTGATATTCAATCAAACAATGTATTTTACCATACAACAACATCATTATCACATGCATCAACATCTTAAATAGCACAAAAGCCCCACATTTATATGAAGATAATAAATCGCATCGGACACAAACAAGCACAACAAAACCTACAAACCACTAATTATCCTCTACCAAATATTCTTGGTTAAATCATGGTCTAACATCACCATTTAATAGCATCTTAAGTTTTCTATCTAATGCCTCAAGTCCCACATCAATCGGACTCTCGATTCGGGAGTTATGGTGGAAACATAAACCACACTTTCCACATATACATTACTTTTCCATATTTTCTTATCAATCCATGGCTTAAACGTATGATTCTATTCCATTATCACAAAGATCATTGAAAGAGCTTTCCGACACATCTGACCGTGCCTCAATCCGATCTACGGATCAAAAGTTATGAAGAAAACAAAAACTGAAAATCTGTCACGTTCGCAATGCGAAACTCCCAGCGAACCGTGGTAGAAACAAAAAGACCTAAAGTTCGCAATGCGAACAGCTAGCGAACGTTCGCTGTTTCCTTCGCTTTGGCTCGCAATGCGAACCCGTGAAACCCAGAATTTCCAGCAGCGATAACATAGGTCATTTGGGGTCAAAATCCCTCATTCCTTCCACCCAAACACTTCCAAAACATACTATAACAACCAAAACATAATCCAAACCTAACGACAAGTATTCTACGCAGTTTATATCAAATTTCATCTGTGAAAACCTCGATTTCTATCAATTCCTCCTAATTTCAATCGATAAGAAAAGTCGCGAAACAACCAAAACAATTACAACAAACAACACATATACATACACAAGCAAGATATAATTGAAACTTCTCACCCTTACCCGATTAATCGTCCTCGAAACGGAGTTATGTCGATTTTTCTCTTTCTCCCTTTTTCTTTCCTCTTCCTTTCTATCTTCTCTTTTCTCTTCTCTCTATTTCTCTCTAATCTCTATTTATTAAAAATATCTAAACCCCTAAAAAGACTATTTTACCCCTCAACTCAAATATCTCGCAAACGCTCTCAAAACGCGATAAAACATAAACAGCGATGAAAAATAATATATTGTCAAATAAAAGTCAAAAATAAAATAATATAAAACAAAAATAATTAAATCGACTCGATTAAATAAATAAGACAAAACCGGGGCGTTACAATTCTCCCCCACTTAGACATTTTCGTCCTCGAAAATATACTGAGACGAACAACTCCGGACACGACACGACGACAACTACAACGACAAGATGCAAAGCCCATACAATGCACTTGACGACCAACTCACGACTCAAGGAATACCCAAGTTACGAACACACACAGGTTCACTCTTGAACCGAAACACAACAAGAACATAAAGTTCCACGACCCAACATCGTTCCAACAACCTCTACATAACCACAATACCAACCTCCTTGTCACACAAAAATATTACAACAATTCTACGATTCCCCAAACGAACATACAACCAAAACATCCATCCACATAGTAGCCCATGAATAATATTTAAACTTTTCACCTAACACTTCCATTATGAAACGTCCAATGGTCTCATCACTCCTACATGTTTCCAATGTTCAACCTAAGAACTCTTACAAGTCGCACACGCATATACGAATTGTGCCACATCACGCTTCCGCTGCGCACTCTGATTACTCGTAACCATCAAAACTACCAATCTCACGTCCAAAGTCTAACTCTTTCTCATATTCGCCGAAAATCACTGTGCACTTCTAATATACCCCACCTCACACTCTACTATGTTATCTCACACACCAGACACAAGTCTCTGTATTGCTCAATTAATTCTAACTCCCTGACCATCAAAACAGACATGTATAAAAACTTTTGACTTAACTCTTCAGGCACCACCTTAGCTTTTCCCGAAGGATAATCCAAGCCAAATTCATAACTCGTCACGAATTCTAACCATCCTCGTTGTCTCATACTCTATTCTTTCAGACCAAACAAGTACTCTAAACTCTTGTGATTACTAAACACTTCGAACCTAGAACCATAAAGATAATACCTCTAAATATTCCAACACAATACAACCGCAACCAATTCCAAATACTGAATAGTATAGATCCTTTTATGAATCCTCAATTGTCGTAAAGCACAAGCCACGACTTTACCCTCTTGCATTAACACACGACTAAACTCATCAAAGACACATCACAATACCTCACAAAAGGTTTATCAGGATCACACAAAATCAAAACTGGAGCCGTAGACAACTTCTACTTCAGCTCTCTAAAACTTTCCTTACAACGAACATCCTAAACAAGCAACTTACCTTTTACAAGTCAATCGAAGTAACGAAAACACTAACTTGGAAAAGCCTTCCATAACCTCCGGTAATAACCAACTAAAGTCCAAAAAGATTCTAATCTCCTCAACCAACTTCGGAGCCTCTCATTGTAGAACTACATCTACTTTCGATGGATCCATAACCATACTCTCATCTGAAATAACATATCCAAGAAAACTAACCTTTTTCAACCCAAGTTCTCACTTGAATAACTTCGCATAAAAATTCCTTTCTTTTCCACACTTGCAATTCGATTCTCAAACACTCCCCTTGTTCTCCCTCTGAGTTCATAACAAATCCAAATATCCTCAATCAAAACCACTACGAACTTATCCAATTAAATATGGAAGATACGATTCATCCACTCCATAAACATTCTAGACACCTTACTAACACCGAACAACATCACTGTGCGTTGTAATGCCCAACCAAATTCCAAAAGATATAAATTCTTAAAGTTTTTGCAAAACTTTCCACTGGGTAACTGGTTACTCACATACAAGCTTAACCGAGTAAATAATAGCCTAATCCGATGATAACAAATCTAACCAGTCACATTAAATAGATTAAAGCCTCAACTCACAAAATTCACTATCCTTATCAAACGTTTCAAACAATTGTAATTTCAATCAAACTCAACCAAACCATTCCAATCATCTATTCCCGAAAGTGGACACTTGTTCTCAATCGTTACCTTATTCAACTGTCAGTAATTCATACACAATTTCTTCTCTTGGCCGTCCAATTCCACAAATCCCAACCTGTATCAACAACCAACCAAAAAGAACTCTCAAACGCAATGTTACATCCACCCACAAGGGTTTCCTCACAATTTCCATTAATGCCTTAAAACTCCAAAGACTTCATACCTCACCCGAACTCTAAGTCTTGCTTCCCATAGTCTCAATACCATTATACACATCATGTTTGTTATTCCATTCAATCATCCATCCTTTTTGTTACTAACAATACTTGAGCTCTCTAAGACAACACACTTGGTCTCACAAATCCCTTTTCCAGTAAATCTTCCAACCGCTCTTTCAATCTGAGTAATTCTAATGCTAACATCCAATATTTCATCCGAAAACACATCTGGAAATCACGCACAACTGGCAGCCCTTCACTGTGGCCTTTCTGCCAATTTCTAGAAAACTGTCATCACAAACATAACAAACATCTGAGTTTCACTTCCTAAAAGTTCTTCTACTTACTTAGCATATCCAAACCTCAAATCCTCACCTTCGTCCAATTTGAGTTCACACTCTACTCTCTGAGAACAACCATTAACGATACCCAATCGTTCTCTCTCAACGACTTCCCAACTGAACCAACATATCAAAACCTCTAATCCGCCTCATCTTCCGATATTAGAATCTTAATCGACTTAACAAAATAATCCGTAACCATTTTCTTAATTCCAAACAATTCAGTTCACACACTATCAAAGCCGGAAAGACACGTCTATTCCATCCAACACAATTCCCGTCTACTATCAACAAGAGATTAAGGGTGATCAGTTCCTCAATTTGTCAATAGACAGCCGACAATCATGATGGGGCATAAACCGTCTTTACCAAACTATAATAGCATTTCTTGCATCCTGTGCACAAAACTACCTAAGGCAATAATACTTAGTCAACATAAACCTTACCTCCGCATCCCCTCTGGAACCGGGAACCACACTGTCCAAAGAGCACTTACAATCTTGCAATTCACAACACACTGAGCCAACGCTCCACACCTGAAGCAACTTGGAGAAGTACCAGCTTCTCCCCCACTTATCTCATTCTCAATCCTGAAAACAAAGGATTAGAAAACCAGAAAGCACTGACAGTGTTTCACACACATATCACGTACTAAGGGAGAAACAACAACGACAGTATTCAACTGTCACACCAACTGACTCAACAACTTGGCCGGACGGACCGACCTGCTCTGATACCACTAATGTAACACCCTAATTCCCATCGCGAATAAATAATACATAAATAAATCAGAGTAACTAAAAATTTATTTTTCCGACAGAATCAAGGATGCCACATTTAAAGAAAGAAAACACAAACCCTGCTCAATTGTTTGATACATAAAAGAAACTGGGATAACATCAAAGAGAAACTTTTTCCATATAAAAGGAAAGTTCAATTATGGAATAAAGCGGAAAGATCCATAACTGACTTGTTTTACAAAATAAATTGTTTTATAACATCAAAATATACATACAAAGGTAATACAAAATAAATCTAACAAAGGTATACATATATAACATAATCGTTCCCCGACTCCCGTGCTACGTATCATAGCAGACACCAAGACCGACAAAAGAACAGAGGGTTAATCTTCACAAAAGCCTCCAAGACTACTAATCTGAAATTACCTCATAGAGCAACAAACCACAGCAGAAGGGTGAGAAATAACAACTAAATCAAGATTGCATAATAATATGCAAAAACACATATTCAATCACATGTATAAATAAACTCACCCATTCAATCACATACTAACACATATAACACGTATCAATTATACCGACATAATAACCTATTCACACATAATGCACACCAAAGTTATGACATATGGAAACACACCACCACATCACATATATTCATACATAGCATATTATAGACAATTAATACAATCATGGTAATGTACAACGTTCCCCCAAAACATAACATATGTCTATACATAAAACATATCACCCATAAACGATGCATTTATTACATATGCACATTAATTCACAATTCCCCACACATAATGCATCCATTCACAATTCTCACACATAATCAATCCATTCATGATTTATGGAAATGCACAGAGACCGACACAACGACTCTATGCAATGCATATGTGGTACCGTTCCATCCATCATTTCTCATCACCAGTTCACTCAGGAACTATTGGAATCATCGCTTGTTACTTAGTGTAACTCCCCGTCGGGCAAACGATGTTCCTCGTCGCTTTAGGTCCTCTTGGTATAAGGCTCACGACGTTTATGGATTGCTTTAGGTCCTCTTTGTATAAGGCTCACAATTCGATCGCTTTACGTCCTCTTTGTATAAGGCTCACGATCGTCTATAATCATCGCTTTAGGTCCTCTCGGTATAAGGCTCACGATGTTATAGCAGATTCCCTCTAGAATCGTTTCGTCGCTCACACCCACTAGGGCACACGACATCACAAGAATGCATATCATGATGTTTGGCATACAAAGACTCATGACAACCAAATGCACACATATACACATCCATGTGAACCATTACAACATCCATAATCATGCATATATGATCCAACATAACACAATGCATTTCATCACAATCCACAAACCACAACAATTAGCATTTTAGCATATACACTCATAACAATTCACAACACTAGGATTCACGCCACAAAGGCTACCCACAACAACATCATAACAACATGCATTGATATTCAATCAAACAATGTATTTTACCATACAACAACATCATTATCACATGCATCAACATCTTAAATAGCACAAAAGCCCCACATTTATATGAAGATAACAAATCGCATCGGACACAAACAAGCACAACAAAACCTACAAACCACTAATTATCCTCTACCAAATATTCTTGGTTAAATCATGGTCTAACATCACCATTTAATAGCATCTTAAGTTTTCTATCTAATGCCTCAAGTCCCACATCAATCGGACTCTCAATTCGGGAGTTATGGTGGAAACATAAACCACACTTTCCACATATACATTACTTTTCCATATTTTCTTATCAATCCATGGCTTAAACATATGATCATATTCCATTATCACAAAGAGCATTGAAAGAGCTTTTCGACGCATCTTACCGTGCCTCAATCCGATCTACGGATCAAAAGTTATGAAGAAAACAAAAACTGAAAGTCTGTCACGTTCGCAATGCGAAGCTCCCAGCGAACCGTGGTAGAAACAAAAAGACCTAAAGTTCGCAATGCGAACAGCTAGCGAATGTTCGCTGTTTCCTTTGCTTTGGCTCGCAATGCGAACCTGCGAAACCCAGAATTTCCAGCAGCGATAACATAGGTCATTTGGGGTCAAAATCCCTCATTCCTTCCACCCAAACACTTCCAAAACATACTATAACAACCAAAACATAATCCAAACCTAACGACAAGTATTCTACGCAGTTTATATCGAGTTTCATCCGTGAAAACCTCGATTTCTATCAATTCCTCCTAATTTCAATCGATAAGAAAAGTCGCGAAACAACCAAAACAATTACAACAAACAACACATATACATACACAAGCAAGATATAATTGAAACTTCTCACCCTTACCCGATTAATCGCGCTCGAAATGGAGTTATGTCGATTTTTCTCTTTCTCCCTTTTTCTTTCCTCTTCCTTTCTATCTTCTCTCTTCTCTCTATTTCTCTCTAATATTTATTTATTAAAAATATCTAAACCCCTAAAAAGACTATTTTACCCCTCAACTCAAATATCTCGCAAACGCTCTCAAAACGCGATAAAACATAAACAGCGATGAAAAATAATATATTGTCAAATAAAAGTCAAGAATAAAATAATATAAAACAAAAATAATTAAATCGACTCGATTAAATAAATAAGACAAAACCGGGGCGTTACAATTCTCCCCCACTTAGACATTTTCGTCCTCGAAAATATACTGAGACGAACAACTCCGGACACGACACGACGACAACTACAACGACAAGATGCAAAGCCCATACAATGCACTTGACGACCAACTCACGACTCAAGGAATACCCAAGTTACGAACACACACAGGTTCACTCTTGAACCGAAACACAACAAGAACATAAAGTTCCACGACCCAACATCGTTCCAACAACCTCTACATAACCACAATACCAACCTCCTTATCACACAAAAATATTACAACAATGCTACGATTCCCCAAACGAACATACAACCAAAACATCCATCCACATAGTAGCCCATGAATAATATTTAAACTTTTCACCTAACACTTCCATTCTGAAACGTCCAATGGCCTCATCACTCCTACATGTTTCCAATGTTCAACCTAAGAACTCTTACAAGTCGCACACGCATATACGAATTGTGCCACATCACGCTTCCGCTGCGCACTCTGATTACTCGTAACCATCAAAACTACCAATCTCACGTCCAAAGTCTAACTCTTTCTCATATTTGCCGAAAATCACTGTGCACTTCTAATATACCCCACCTCACACTCTACTATGTTATCTCACACACCAGACACAAGTCTCTGTATTGCTCAATTAATTCTAACTCCCTGACCATCAAAACAGACATGTATAAAAACTTTTGACTTAACTCTTCAGGCACCACCTTAGCTTTTCCCGAAGGATATCCAAGCCAAATTCATAACTCGTCACGAATTCTAACCATCCTCGTTGTCTCATACTCTATTCTTTCAGACCAAACAAGTACTCTAAACTCTTGTGATTACTAAACACTTCGAACCTAGAACCATAAAGATAATACCTCTAAATATTCCAACACAATACAACCGCAACCAATTCCAAATCCTGAATAGTATAGATCCTTTTATGAATCCTCAATTGTCGTAAAGCACAAGCCACGACTTTACCCTCTTGCATTAACACACGACTAAACTCATCAAAGACACATCACAATACCTCACAAACGGTTTATCAGGATCACACAAAATCAAAACTGGAGCCGTAGACAACTTCTGCTTCAGCTCTCTAAAACTTTCCTTACAACGAACATCCTAAACAAGCAACTTACCTTTTACAAGTCAATCGAAGTAACGAAAACACTAACTTGGAAAAGCCTTCCATAACCTCCGGTAATAACCAACTAAAGTCCAAAAAGATTCTAATCTCCTCAACCAACTTCGGAGCCTCTCATTGTAGAACTACATCTACTTTCGATGGATCCATAACCATACTCTCATCTGAAATAACATATCCAAGAAAACTAACCTTTTTCAACCCAAGTTCTAACTTAAATAACTTCGCATAAAAAATCCTTTCTTTTCCACACTTGCAATTCGATTCTCAAACACTCCCCTTGTTCTCCCTCTGAGTTCATAACAAATCCAAATATCCTCAATCAAAACCACTACGAACTTATCCAATTAAATATGGAAGATACGATTCATCCACTCCACAAACATTTCAGACACCTTACTAACACCGAACAACATCACTGTGCGTTGTAATGCCCAACCAAATTCCAAAAGATATAAATTCTTAAAGTTTTTGCAAAACTTTCCACTGGGTAACTGGTTACTCATATACAAGCTTAACCGAGTCAATAATAGCCTAATCCGATGATAACAAATCTAACCAGTCACATTAAATAGATTAAAGCCTCAACTCACAAAATTCACTATCCTTATCAAACGTTCCAAATAATTGTAATTTCAATCAAACTCAACCAAACCATTCCAATCATCTATTCCCGAAAGTGGACACTTGTTCTCAATCGTTACCTTATTCAACTGTCAGTAATCCATACACAATTTCTTCTCCTGGCCGTCTAATTCCACAAATCCCAACCTGTATCAACAACCAACCAAAAAGAACTCTTAAACGCAATGTTACATCCACCCACAAGGGTTTCCTCACAATTTCCATTAATGCCTTAAAACTCCAAATACTTCAAACCTCACCAGAACTCTAAGTCTTGCTTCCCATAGTCTCAATACCATTATACACATCATGCTTGTTATTCCATTCAATCATCCATCCTTTTTGTTACTAACAATACTGGAGCTCTCTAAGACGACACACTTGGTCTCACAAATCCCTTTTCCACTAAATCTTCCAACCGCTCTTTCAATCTGAGTAATTCTAATGCTAACATCCAATATTCCATCCGGAAACACATCTGGAAATCACGCACAACTGGCAGCCCTTCACTGTGGCCTTTCTGCCAATTTCTAGAAAACTGTCATCACAAACATAACAAACATCTAAGTTTCACTTCCTAAAATTTCTTCTACTTACTTAGCATATCCAACCCTCAAATCCTCACCTTCGTCCAATTTGAGTTCACACTCTACTCTCTGAGAACAACCATTAACGATACCCAATCGTTCTCTCTCAACGACTTCCCAACTGAACCAACATATCAAAACCTCTAATCCGCCTCATCTTCCGATATTAGAATCTTCATCGACTTAACAAAACAATCCGTAACCATTTTCTTAATTCCAAACAATTCAGTTCACACACTATCAAAGCCGGAAAGACACGTCTATTCCATCCAACACAATTCCCGTCTACTATCAACAAGAGATTAAGGGTGATCAGTTCCTCAATTTGTCAATAGACAGCCGACAATCATGATGGGGCATAAACCGTCTTTACCAAACTATAATATCATTTCTTGCATCCTGTGCACAAAACTACCTAAGGCAATAATACTTAGTCAACATAAACCTTACCTCCGCATCCCCTCTGGAACCGGGAACCACACTGTCCAAAGAGCACTTACAATCTTGCAATTCACAATACACTGAGCCAACGCTCCACACCTGAAGCAACTTGGAGAAGTACCAGCTTCTCCCCCAATTATCTCATTCTCAATCCTGAAAACAAAGGATTAGAAAACCAGAAAGCACTGACAGTGTTTCACATACATATCACGTACTAAGGGAGAAACAACAACGACAGTATTCAACTGTCACACCAACTGACTCAACAACTTGGCCGGACGGACCGACCTGCTCTGATACCACTAATGTAACACCCAAATTCCCATCGCGAATAAATAATACATAAATAAATCAGAGTAACTAAAAATTTATTTTTCCGACAGAATCAAGGATGCCACATTTAAAGAAAGAAAACACAAACCCTGCTCAATTATTTGATACATAAAACAAACTGGGATAACATCAAAGAGAAACTTTTTCCATATAAAAGGAAAGTTCAATTATGGAATAAAGCGGAAAGATCCATAACTGACTTGTTTTACAAAATAAATTGTTTTATAACATCAAAATATACATACAAAGGTAATACAAAATAAATCTAACAAAGGTATACATATATAACATAATCGTTCCCCGACTCCCGTGCTACGTATCATAGCAGACACCAAGACCGACAAAAGAACAGAGGGTTAATCTTCACAAAAGCCTCCAAGACTACTAATCTAAAATTACCTCATAGAGCAACAAACCACAGCAGAAGGGTGACAAATAACAACTAAATCAAGATTGCATAATAATATGCAAAAACACATATTCAATCACATGTATAAATAAACTCACCCTTTCAATCACATACTAACACATATAACACGTATCAATTATACCGACATAATAACCTATTCACACATAATGCACACCAAAGTTATGACATATGGAAACACACCACCACATCACATATATTCATACATAGCATATTATAGACAATTAATACAATCATGGTAATGTACAACGTTCCCCCAAAACATAACATATGTCTATACATAAAACATATCACCCATAAACGATGCATTTATCACATATGCACATTAATTCACAATTCCCCACACATAATGCATCCATTCACAATTCTCACACATAATCAATCCATTCATGATTTATGGAAATGCACAGAGACCGACACAACGACTCTATGCAATGCATATGCGGTACCGTTCCATCCATCATTTCTCATCACCAGTTCACTCAGGAACTATTGGAATCATCGCTTGTTACTTAGTGTAACTCCCCGTCGGGCAAACGATGTTCCTCGTCGCTTTAGGTCCTCTTGGTATAAGGCTCACGACGTTTATGGATTGCTTTAGGTCCTCTTTGTATAAGGCTCACAATCCGATCGCTTTACGTCCTCTATGTATAAGGCTCATGATCGTCTATAATCATCGCTTTAGGTCCTCTCGGTATAAGGCTCACGATGTTATAGCAGATTCCCTCTGGAATCGTTTCGTCGCTCACACCCACTAGGGCACACGACATCACAAGAATGCATATCATGATGTTTGGCATACAAAGACTCATGACAACCAAATGCACACATATACACATCCATGTGAACCATTACAACATCCACAATCATGCATATATGATCCAACATAACACAATGCATTTCATCACAATCCACAAACCACTACAATTAGCATTTTAGCATATACACTCATAACAATTCACAACACTAGGATTCACGCCACAAAGGCTACCCACAACAACATCATAACAACATGCATTGATATTCAATCAAACAATGTATTTTACCACACAACAACATCATAACAACATCATTATCACATGCATCAACATCATATAAATAGCACAAAAGCCTCACATTTATATGAAGATTACAAATCACATCGGACACAAACAAGCACAACAAAACCTACAAACCACTAATTATCCTCTACCAAATATTCTTGGTTAAATCATGGTCTAACATCACCATTTAATAACATCTTAAGTTTTCTATCTAATGCCTCAAGTCCCACATCAATCGGACTCTCGATTCGGGAGTTATGGTGGAAACATAAACCACACTTTTCACATATACATTACTTTTCCATATTTTCTTATCAATCCATGGCTTAAACATATGATCCTATTCCACTATCACAAAGAGCCTTGAAAGAGCTTTCTAACGCATCCGACTGTGCCTCAATCCGATCTACGGATCAAAAGTTATGAAGAAAATAAAAACTGAAAATCTGTCACGTTCGCAATGCGAAGCTCCCAGCGAACCGTGGCAGAAACAAAAAGACCTAAAGTTCGCAATGCGAACAGCTAGCGAACGTTCACTGTTTCCTTCACTTTGGCTCGTAATGCGAACCTGCGAAACCCAGAATTTCCAGCAGCGATAACATAGGTCATTTGGGGTCAAAATTCCTCATTCCTTCCACCCAAACACTTCCAAAACATACTATAACAACCAAAACATAATCCAAACCTAACGACAAGTATTCTACGCAATTTATATCGAATTTCATCTGTGAAAACCTCGATTTCTATCAATTGCTCCTAATTTCGATCGATAAGAAAAGTCGCGAAACAACCAAAACAATTACAAGAAACAACACATATACATACACAAGCAAGATATAATTGAAACTTCTCATCCTTACCCGATTAATCGCGCTCGAAACGGAGTTATGTCGATTTTTCTCTTTCTCCCTTTTTCTTTCCTCTTCCTTTCTATCTTCTCTTTTCTTTCTCTTCCTTTTCTTTTCTCTTTATTTCTCTCTAATCTCTATTTATTAAAAATATCTAAACCCCTAAAAAGACTATTTTACCCCTTAACTCAAATATCTCGCAAACGCTCTCAAAACGCGATAAAACATAAACAGCGATGAAAAATAATATATTGTCAAATAAAAGTCAAGAATAAAATAATATAAAACAAAAATAATTAAATCGACTCGATTAAATAAATAAGACAAAACCGGGGCGTTACAGTAACCAACCACCCTTACTCATTCTCTGTTTATTCTTGTTTTTTTAGAACTCCTTAGGTTTTGTTCGCTCTTTTCCCTTTCCTTTTTTGGGATAAAATAAAAGTGCGGTGGCGACTCTTGTTTTTTTTAGTTAAGTTAAGCAATAGCTTACACTCAAAAATTTCCCCGCTACAAGAAGCCCCATGTATTTGTAGTAAAGTATCAAGAGATGAAGTTCTACAAATTACATAAAGCTTTATATGGTTTGAAACAAGCTCCAAGAGCTTGGAACAAACGCATTGATGGCTTTGTTGTTGATATTGGTTTCAAACGGTGTGTGTCCGAACATGGAGTTTATGTGAGATCGGATGCAAATGATGGTGTGATCATTCTTTGCTTATATGTGGATGATCTATTGATTACCAGCAGCTGTGAGAAGAGTATCTCTATGTTCAATAGTGAACTTATGGATGAGTTTGAGATGACGGACCTTGGCATTATGACATATTTCCTTGGCACCATAGAGTTCCATAAGTCAAAAATGGGACTGCCTATGCATCAAAGGAGATATCCTATTGAGATATTGAAGAGGTGTGAAATGGAGCATTGCAATGCTGCCATTACACCATGTGAGGCAAGGTTGCAGCTGTCCAAAAGTGAGGATGATCAAGATGTGGATCCAACACAATATAGAA
Organism: Lathyrus tuberosus; assembly: GCA_022829125.1. Lineage (NCBI taxonomy): Eukaryota > Viridiplantae > Streptophyta > Magnoliopsida > Fabales > Fabaceae > Lathyrus > Lathyrus tuberosus. Next base: position 6,131,348 of record JALAZF010000289.1, on the reverse strand, counting down.
GATTGATTGGATCATTATGGTATTTGTGCAATACGCGACCGGACTTGGCATTTAGTATCGGTATTGCTAGTAGATTCATGGAAAGACCGAAAGTGTCTCACTTGGCAGCAGTCAAGAGAATCCTTAGATACATTAAAGGAACTCTTGGTTGTGGAATTCTTTTTCCAGCATCGGATACGGGGCGAAAATGTGATTTACTTGGTTTCAACGATTCCAATTGGTGTGGTGATAAGGATGATAGAAAGTCAATGGCTGGATACATCTTTATGTTTGGTAGGACATCAATCTCTTGGTGTTCGAAGAAGCAACCGGTGGTAGCACTCTCGTTTTGTGAGGCCGAGTACATTGTGGCTTCGTTGTGTGCGTGTCAAGCTATGTGGCTCATGAATCTATTGAAGGAGTTGAGTAGCAATGAGGATGAGGTTACTACACTTCTGGCTGATAATGTTTCTGCAATCAACCTTGCGAAGAATTCGATTGCACACGAAATAAGCAAGCACATAGACATGCAGTTTCATTATTTGAGGGAGCTAGTGAGTGAAGGCAAGTTACGATTGGGATATTGTCGAAGTCAAGACCAAGTTGCAAATTTGTTGACCAAGGGGGTGACAAATGAGGTGTTCAAAAGGTTGAAGAAAAGCTTGAGCATATTGAACTTGGAACAACTGAAATGAGGTGGTGTGTTAAAACCTAGTTTTTGGCATTTCAGTTGTGGTAATCGGTTAGGGGTTTTGGCGTAACTGGTTACGGCGTGCATTTTTGACCTGGGACAGCAAGTATCGGGCTCGTAACCGATTACGGGATTTAGTGTAATCGGTTACGGAGGCATTTTTCTATTTTTCCAGCTTTTCTGTTAGTTACAACTTATTAAGTTAAGCTATTTTTGTTGTATCCAATTGTATGTGTGTATTTGCCATATAAAAGGCCTTGTAAGCTCCCACATTATGAATAATTCCATTTATTCTTCTCACCCTCAATTACCCCCCCCCCCCCCCCCCCCCCCCCCCCGCCCCTCCCGCCCCTCTCTCTCTCTCTCTCTCTCTCTCTCTCTCTCTATTTGTTTTCTCTCTCAATTTCTCAACTTCATATTCTCCAAATTAAGTCAATTCTCCATTAATTCACCATTAGAGATTTTGTATGTTCTAACAATTCTATGGTGACGCGGTCTTTGTGGGGGAGTTTTGGGGTGTGTGCTCTTGGTGCTTTTGTTTGGCCGTATTGTTTTTGTTTGTAGTATTGTGTGTCCTGTGTTGGGCACCCGGTGTTTTATTTGTTTCTGCTTTCTGTTGTTTCGAAGTGTTGTTGGTATTTTATTATTTTCTCTATTGTTTTTCTTTTATTCTTTTCTCTTAATTACTATATTTTTTCTGGTTTTTCATTCAAAAGAAAATTGCAATAACGGGAAAAATATATTATGTATTAAGAGTATGAGAAAATGGATCATGTAATGATAGCGTAAATTAATTTTACAATGTCAATTAATGACGATCAAATATTCCGCCAAGTCAGACTAAATTTTTTAGATTACATATACTATATAACAAAATAATATATTCTCATTAAATGACAGTGTAAAACTTTTATACAATATCGGTAAATAATCATTAAAAATAATCATTAAACTATAAGACTGTCTCAAATCATATTTAAAAAAAAAAAATCTATTTTATGTTATGTATGTCTTACGTAACTCATACATATTGTTTTAATGGTACAATAAAAAAATTTATATTAATGATGATATGATATGTTACACTAATATGAAGCGAGTATTACTTCTTAAAATTTATATAAACAACTCAAAAAATTTAATAATGAATCATTTTAATATTCTATCACAACAAAAGAATTTAAAAATGAATGAATTTCAATTAAATAATTTGAATTATTTAAAATTTTTAATTTCTTAAAAAATCTCAATGACATTCTAAGAGTTGACACAATTGATATACTTAAGGGTGTGTTTGGCTATGAGATGAAATTGAGAAGAGAGAATGATGTGAGAAAGAGTATGATAAGAGAGAAAGAGATGAGAAATATAGTAGAATTGATGTATTGTTTGATACAAAAGAAACATAAGAGAAATAGAAAAGAGAGAAGTGTGTGTTATTTTTGAAAGTACCAAAATACCCTTATATTTTTTCTTAAAAAATATTAAATTAATTGAGTCTTTTCACTAAATTAAAAATAATTAATTTATTAAGTTACTTATTACTTGATTTAACTAACTAATTTATTTCAATAATCCACTAAAATAAAATATCAACTTTAACTTTCTCAAATGATTTAAAAATAATAATTTTAACCATTAATTAATTTAACCTATTTATATTTCTGATTTCATTTTAGTTAGTTTATTATCTAATTATCTCAAAAAAATTACCATACTCTTTTCCCTTTAATGTAATCATTCTCGCCCACAAACACCACTCACACCCACCGTTCCACCATATCCAAAACAAAATTCTTGTTTTTTCAATAAATACTGGTTGGTATTTTTAAACTTCACTCAAAAAAGTTGATGATTGATTTCTTTCAGCCATACCTTCTGGTTCTTGCATTCTTGAGAAACAACAAGGTTCCATGGATTCATATACAATTTCTGATTTTTTATTTTTAATGGTATTGATTAAAAATTATTGTTAATAACAAGGGGCAAAAGTCGAATCATCATTCATCTATCTCCTTTCTTCGCCATTTGGAGAGAAGTGTAAAAGGTGTGGGTCCTATGAGAATCTCTCTCCCCTATTTTTCTCGTATCTATTTCTTTTTCATGCTTTTCTTTTGTTCCAAACAGACCCTAAAAGATCTCATTCAAAAAGATTATTTAATATTTAATTAAAATCAACTTTTTTATTTCTCTAAATGAGACTTGAAACATACATAATAATACGTTTTAGGGAAGTGCAGACTTGACCTTTGATATTAAATTATTTTACAATTTGGTACAAGTTTGACTCGTATATTCTCGTGCTCTATATCCATCGACGCATAATGCATTGTTTATTTATTTTTTATTTTTTTTATAAACAGTATTGTATTAAAGGAGATTAAAAGGTTTTCCATCCCAAAATTACGTCAATAATTTACAAAAAATCATTCCCAATCTACCCTTTAAATCTATAAAAAATTTAGGGGATATTTTGACCATTTATACAAATTACAAATACTTTGATAATTTGACAAAAGTAACAGCCACCTCCAAGATAAAATCAGAATTGAGTGGAAAATAAAGTCGACGTTGCAAATCTCGTTGTTGAACATATTGTTTATTCTTTCGTACTATTTATTATGTTAAAGTACTTAAAAGAATATAAATAGTGGCTATAAATTAGTTTTATACCAATCTTCAATGGCTTATTTATGAAACTCGAAAAAATATTTATATCAACTAAAGGATAATTATTCAGAGATATAGTTATACAAAAAAAAAATAGGAATATTAATTAATTAAAATTATATTTTTGAGTCCAATAATGTTGGATGGGTTCATTCTCTCGATGCACCCCACTAGTTATACAAAAATACAAAATAAAGGCTATGCAACAAACCAAACCCATGTGAAATCAGAAATAAGGTATTTTCTAATTGTTTTGCAAGACCGGAATGTGTTTTTTTAACTATAGTATGATAAATAAAGTCCGCATACTACATCAGCATTCTATGTCTAATAAGAGTTTCATATTGAATAGATAAAAATTCTGTAAATAAAATATTGTATTATGTCTAGAATCTGAAATAAAATAATAGAAACAAAAATATATTTTTAGTACTGTTTGTTTTAATGCAAAATGGTGGCGGTGGCGTTAATTGCTCATGAGCAGTGGGCTTTGGAGCTAATTACAAGTCTACGGGAATAATAGTATTGTGAGTGTCAGACGGAGTTCAGCAGTTATCGATGATGGTTTAGTTGTGGTTCAGTAGAGTTCGATAGTCTTCTGCGATAACAACAGGTCGAATATTAGGTGGCGGTGGTAGGTCTTATGGTTTACTATTTTTCAAGCTTGTATGCAATCCCATTTGTTAATTGACCATATCTTGTGGCCGATAAGGTTTTGACAATTATAAATATAGTTCTCTCTATTGATAAGCCGCACATAAGGTAATAATGCTAGTGAGAAGTAAATGGTAGATTTTTATAGGATTATATTCTTAGGATTTGACATCCTTTAGAGAATTCCAAAGGAATTTGGATAACATTTTAAATATCTTAAGTTTGTGTGATTATTATATTAAGAGTTGGAGATATTGGGATACTTTTGGAGAAAAAAATAGGTTTAGTTTGAAATCTCTAAATATTATTTTCTTGTAACACATATTATAATCACTTATAATAAATGTTGAAGTATAGTGAATCTGACAGTTACCCTCTCCTACGAACTTAGATGGGTGAAAATTTTCTGTGTTCTCCCCTTTTATGATTTTTGTTGTTTGAAGTTGTTTGCTTGGTTATTATTGCTCTGTACCCCATTCATCAAAGTCTTGTTATATTTGAACTTTGAATTATTCTATGAGTTTTTTCACAACATAAAATTCTTAAATATATTTTGAAACTTTTTCGTTTAATAAAAGGCAGATGTTCATTTCTTTTATGTGTGTAGATAATCATGTGGTCATATGACTTTAACATAGATGATCATAGATGTTCATTTCTGTAAATAATTGTATAGTGTTTTATAATATATATATATATATATATATATATATATATATATATATATATATATATATATATATATATATATATATATATATATATATATATAGTCAATTGTTGTTAATTATATTATTATCAATAAAACTCAACAATTCAGGAATTTTGCTCTTGAAGTCATTTGGGTTCGAGAGACCCTTTAGTCATAGTCAATGGATCATACGAAATTTTCAACACTACATTTTCAATTTTTTTTTGTTTTGAAATTATGATATCCGGTCTTGCGATCGACTAATCCAAGATGACTAATCCCACTGTCCACTAGCGGGGGCCCTGCTTAAAGTTAGAGCAAAGATCCGTATGAACTAACCTAACACAAAAATTGATTGTACCTAGTAGAATTCAAACTTGAGACATTGAGAGCAGCACACTCTCAAGATTCAAGCCTTCACCATTAGGACAACCCTTGGGAGTTACTGCATTTTCAATTTAAGCATAATAGCTTAAATAATCAAATATGTTATATACAACAAAATTTTCTTAAGCTTGGATGCATATCTCATATCTCATATTGCGTAGAAGGAGCTCTCGAAATCGAACATTTTAAATATAATTGTACCAATACCATGAAGTTTTCAAGCCTTAATGACTAAAAATGTCAAAGTATTCTTTACTTGGGCACATGAGATAAGATCATCATGATTTCATCCACCCAACTCTTTTTGTCCACAAACTCGTCACCACTAATGCATTTGCGCTCTCATAACCATTCTCATTTTAGACAACTACTATCTTAATATAATCACCCTCCCTCCTCTCGGAACAATCCTTCTTGAAGTTACCAATTTTATGACAAGTGAAAGAATTTAACTTTGACTTATCGAATTCTTTGAATGTGAACTCTCTGACATGTATTTCTTTCCTTTTTGGTTTCCTATACATTTATTTAGCCTCTTGAAACACTTGAGCTTTCACAACTATTGTCAACCTACAAATAATTCATCTTAGTTAACGTACATTTTGGTTCTTATAGCCAATTTGAATCTCCTCTAATGCGATAGTCCTTTCTTAACCACTGTCTCTTTCATTCAAAATATCATTCACACAAATTCAAGCACTACTACAAAATGCTAAAACAACAACGCCCGGCTTACAACGCAACCTTTTATGCCGTTGTAATAGGTTAAAAATTTCGCGCCCATTTAAAAGTTGAGTCATTTAATGACGGTTGAATGAAACCACCGTAGTAATAAATAAAATGTATCAAGCTTCGATTCCCTGCAACTACATTTTTTCCATTTTTTAGAGTACATTTAGCGTGTGTCAATTAAGTCCATTATTTAAAAAATAAATTGTAAATTATTTTACAACGGTTAAGATGAACAACCGTAGTAATAAATGAAATGTAACAAGCTTCGATTGCCGGCAACTACATTTTTTCCATTTTGTAGAGTACATTTAACGTGTGTCACTTAAGTCCATTATTTAAAAAATAAATTGTAAATTATTTTACAACGGTTAAGATGAACAACCGTAGTAATAAATGAAATGTAACAGGCTTCGATTCCCTGCAACACATTTTTACCTTTTTTTAGGATACATTTCACTTAAGATTCCACTACGGTTTGTTTCTCCACCGAGATTAAAAGGTTTACTGATAAATTAAAACAAAACTTATTATGTATTTCTTTCATAAGACGCTCTAATCGAACAAGTGAGCCAGTGACGCCCTAACCTTTACACTCTTCAACATCTTCATTCATTTTTTCTTGGTTTATGCTCAAATATTGACTGTCTTCATTCATTTGCTTCTTCAGCTTCGAAGTAAGCTACTCTTCAACATCTTCATTCCTTTTTTCTTGGTTTATGCTTAAATATTGACCGTCTTCATTTAGTTGCTTCTTCAGCTTCGAAGTAAGGTTCTCTTCAACATCTTCATTCCTTTTTTCTTGGTTTATGCTCAAATATTGACCGTCTTCATCATTCATTTGCTTCTTCAGCTTCGAAGTAAGGTTCTCTTCAACATCTTCATTCCTTCTTTCTTTGTTCATATTGTATATGCTCAAGTCAGAGTGAGATGTTTCATATGCTTTACGTTTAGTATTAGAATACATCTTCATTGATTTTTTCTTTGTTCATATTGTATATGCATATGCTTGAGTTTTTGGATTAGATTTTGGTGTGTCATTCACATTATTATACATGTATAAATTTCAGAAGTTGTAATGGATCGTACTTGGATGAAAGCCAATAGATTAGATCCGGTTTATGAGAACGGAGTTTGTGAATTCCTTGAATACGCTGATAAACATCTTCCCGGCAATGATGGTATCTTTTATTGTCCTTGTGCTGTTTGCGCTAATATCAAAAAGGGTACAAAGAAAGAAATACACAATCACCTTTGTTGTGATGGTATATGTCAAAATTATATAATATGGGCGTGGCATGGTGAGGTGGATAATAAGGAAAGTTGGGCGTCACAAAGTCAAAGAGTGGAGGAAGATGAATATATGGAAGATCACCTAGAGGATATGTTCCGTGATATTGGAGAATCTTCTTTTATGAATGCTCATATTTATGATAATTTATGTAGTGATAAAGACACCCCTTTATATAAGGGATGCACAGAGTTCAGATGATTGTCGGCGGTGTTAAAATTGTTTAATCTGAAGGCAAAAAATGGATGGTCGTATAAAAGTTTCATGGAATTACTTGAATTGCTACAGCAAATGTTACCAGAAGATAACAAATTGCCGGATCGTTGCTATGAGGCCAAGAAGATATTGTGTCCACTAGGTCTGGAGTATATCAAGATACATGATTGCCCTAATGATTGCATATTATTCCGGAAAGAGTATGAAGACTTGTTTCAATGTCCGAAATGTGGTGTGTCGCGTTACAAGCAGAAGGCTAGCAATGGTGATCACAATGATCACTATGACAATGTTAGTAAGAAGTATCCTCCTGCTAAAGTGTTATGGTACTTGCCAATACTTTCACGATTAAAGAGACTTTTTGCTAATTCGAATGACGCAAAGAATCTTAGATGGCATGCAGATGAAAGGATTCGTGATGGAAACATTCACCATGTAGCTGATTCTTTGCAACGGAAGAAAATTGATTTGTTGTTTCCGGATTTTGGAGTCAAGCCAATAAATCTTAGGCTTGGTCTTGCCACCGATGGAATGAACCCCTTTGGTAATATGAGCACTAATCATACTTCGTGGCCTGTTCTTCTCACTATTTACAACCTATCTCCTTGGTTGTGCATGAAGCGCAAGTATATACTGTTAAGTATGATGATTTCTGGACCACGACAACCTGGTAACGACATAGATGTTTATCTTAGTCCATTAATTCATGATTTACGACTCTTGTGGGATGAAGCCGTTGAAGTTGATGATGCATATTCTGGGGAAAAGTTTAATATGCGTGCAATGTTATTTTGCACAATTAACGACTTTCTGACTTACGGTAACTTGGCGGGATACAGTGTCAAAGGACATAAAGCGTGTCCTATATGTGAAGATGATACTTGTTATCACTAACTTGAGTTTGGAAAAAAGACCGTTTACCTTGGGCATCGAAAATTTCTAAAACCGGGTCATCCTTATCGTAGATTGCGAAAGGCTTTTAATGGAGAGCAAGAGTTTGGTGAGGCTCCTAAACCTTTAACCGGTGATGAAGTTTATCAACGGCAAGAATACATTAATGTTGTCCTTGGGAAGAGAGAAAAAGAAAAAGGTGGGAAGAGAGAAAAATAAAAAGGTGGGAAGAGAGGAAAAGAAAAAGGGGCAGTTGCGAAAAATATATGGAAAAAGAGGTTCATCTTCTTTGATCTTCCATATTGGTCAAGTCTTGATGTTAGACATTGTCTTGATGTGATGCACGTGGAGAAAAATGTGTGTGATAGTTTGATTGGCACACTTCTAAACATTCTGGGCAATACTAAAGATAGTAAGACTTCCCGTCTTGATATGGAGAAGATGGGTATACGAAAACAGTTGGCTCCAATAGAGAAAGGAAAAAGAACTTATCTGCCTCTAGCATGTCACACTCTATCTAAAAAGGAAAAGAAGATGTTCTGCGAGTGTTTGCAAGGTATTAAAGTTCCGCAAGGTTACTCATCAAACATCAAGAAACTTGTATCAATGAAAGATCTCAAGTTAATTGGTTTAAAATCTCATGATTGTCATGTATTGATGCAACAACTTCTACCATTGACTATCCGTGGGATCCTTCCAAAAAATGTGAGAGTAACTATAACGAGACTGTGTTTATTCTTCAATGTCATATGTAATAAAGTTCTTGATTTCAAAAAATTGGATGAATTAGAAGATGAGGCTGCCATAATCTTGTGTCAATTGGAGATGTATTTTCCGCCATCATTTTTTGACATTATGGTTCACTTACTTGTTCATCTCGTAAGAGAAATCAGAATTTGTGGTCCAGTTTATTTAAGGTGGATGTATCCAATAGAGCGATATATGAAGATCTTTAAAGGATATACGAAGAATCATCATCGACCGGAAGCTTCGATTGTTGAAAGGTACATCACAGAAGAAGCTGTTGAGTTTTGTACAAACTATTTGTCGGATGCAGATTCTATAGGAATTCCAAAGTCTCGTCATGCTGACACAGATGGAAGAGGTATTCAAGGTCTAAATGTTAGGTCAATGGCTCAGGATGTAGTTATTCAATCACATTTCTATATTTTGAATAATATAGATGAGGTTCAACCTTTCATAGATACTCACAAAAGACTTATGAAGAAAAAATATCCCCGAATGAATGACAAGTTGTTGTTGATAGAGCATAACAATAGATTCATGGATTGGTTTAATAAAAGTGTATATAATGATCCTAGTGCATCCGAGATACTTAGATGGTTGTCGTACGAGGCAAAATTTTGTGTCATTACCTGGAGTGCATACGACATTGGTCATTATACCTTTTATACAAAATAAAAAGATGATTGTAGTACAATGCAAAATAGTGGGGTTATGGTTGAAGCCGAATCGATGTATTTCTCTAGTTCGAAAGATAAGAATTCGGTATTGGCAACTACCGCGTTTTATGGTGTCATTGATGAGATTTGGGAGATTGATTATGTTATTTTCAAAGTGGCTTTATTTAAATGTAAGTGGGTTCCCAATAATAGTAATGGTGTAGACATTGATGACTTAGGATTCACCCGGGTCGACCTTGGCAAGGCATCTTTTAATACAGAACCATTCATCATGGCTTCTCAAGCAAAACAAGTTTTCTATGTTTTCGATCCATCGAACAAATCGGGGAAATGGTCAATTGTTCTCCAAGGAAAATACATTCCTCTTAGTGATGAAAGTCTTGATATTCCGTCCACACCTTCTTACACAACACAAGTTCCTACCTCATATGATAAAGTTGATGGAGATGTCGTGCATGCTATACGACTCGATCATGAAGAAGACATATGGGAAAATTAACAAGTACGTAATTTATTATTTATTCATAATATATTAATTGTATGTTATAGTTCAGAAGTATTTTTACTAACAAGTATAATTATTTGAAATCATAGGTATTTTGAGTCCAGACACCAGGCCAGGAGACAAGACACCAAGAGACAAGATATCAATACACCAAGTTACAATTATGTAAAGTTATGTAATGTGTGTAAACTGTAATATGGTATATGTGATATTTTATTTATGTAGGTTGTTTGTTCTGATAAACTGTAATCTGGTATATGTGATATTATGAATATGACACGATTAATATTATTATGAAAACTGTATCTCAAAATGTGAATTGTATTGTTCTGCTGTGCTGAGATATGGAGAACAATAATACAGGTAAAAAAATGAGATTAATTATAAAAGCAGGATGATATTTGTTAATTTTGCCGAAACTTTAGCGACGGTTATATTTCCTAACCGTTATAATATCTGGCGCGCTGTCCAGCAAAAAATAAATATCAAAACTGTACTGCTGGGAATCGAACTAGAACAATTATATTTATTACAACGGTGTAATGTAAAACTGTTGTGATAGTTAGCGCGCTTTCCTCTTTATTTCAACGCATACAAGGCCGTCGTTGTAAGTATCATATATACAACAACAATCTACATAACAACGCCCTCGCCCGCATCATTATATGTCATTTCCAACCGATGTTAAATGGGTTTTTCGTAATAGCCAAAGTGGTTAAAGTTGTTTTTTAATCCCCTTAAATGCCTCTAAAGATCTTCAAATTCTTATAAATTTGAATCCTAAAAATTCTTTTTTTTGCTCACTAAACTTCTCTCACTAAGATTTTACCTATCTCAATTTCATACCAAAAATGGGATTTAAACCGCCTTTTTTAAGTGTTAGGGGAAACACATGGTGAGAAATGCATTGCGTTTCTGCAAAAACTATGAAACAAATTTTTGCAAAAATTATAAAACACATTGTGTTTTTTGCGTGCACATTGTGCCTCTTATGAACACAACAGTGATCGTCGAAGGCACTATTGTCCAGTCAAATGCATTGTGTTATGGCAAAAGTTTTCTTGCATGTTTTGAAGCCAAATTACAAAAATCTCCACCTTTAGACAAATATGATGATAATAACCAATCACCTTACTATTCTTTCCAAATATTAAATTTCTCTTCAACAAACTTGATCAATTCCGATGATACAAGAATTTAGTTTTATTTTCCTAGTGTCAACATACAATCGCACCGGAGGCACTAAAAGATCAAGTCTGATGGTTTGTGAAGAATTTTTTTTTTTATATTGGAGTGTTTTATATATATATTCTATTTTTTTCTGTGTTTTTAATTTGGTTTTAATTGTTTCTTGTTTGAACTTAAGTTTCCTTGACATTTCATGTATTTTAACACTTTTGTTCCTCTTTTTAATATGACATTTTTATGTTTGATTGAATTTTATTTTTAACTATTCAATTGTTTTGTCGCATTAAACGAGTAATGTATGATAAAAGTCAATCTTTAAAATTTAGATGGTTATAAGAGTCAATCTTTAAAATTTCAGGTTTGTTATCTTGACATTCTTTTATACACTACACCGTATTTCTGTACGGTACGGACGACATTATTCATGTACGGACGGATACTGTTCATGTACGAACGGACACTGTTCATGTGTAAGGAATACGCTACTATTCATGTACGGTCGTTACTATTCATGTACAGACGATACTATTCACCGTCCGTACATACGGTGTAGGTGTAGGTGGGGTGTCAAAATATCATTTTTGTTAAAATTTAGATGATTATAAGAGCGTTCATTTTTCTTTCCTTCACTATTTTCAAATTTTATCTCCTTAGTTTTCTTGTAATCTCAATTTTTTTTCTTTTTTTAATTATTTTTAATAAAGAAAGAGAAATATCAAGATAAGTGTAAAAAAAAACATGGTCAAATCCGTAATATAACCAAGTTATTTCAAATATAATATGAGTGAGAGGTCTTTGGTCAAAGAAGTACAACTTGAGGGGAATCCGGCTGCAGAATGTACAGATCAATACATATCCATCTGTATGTGAGTTTATGTATGTTTTGCAATATTTAGCCAATCAAATCAGTCCACATCCACCACATGTCCACATCCATCCATAAGCCAACCTCTCACTCTTTGTGAATGTTCTGTAATTTTAGATTTTAAGTTGCCCTTGTCTCTAGTATGAAACGGTTGTTTTTCACCGTGATACAAGCATTAAGAATTTTTTGTTGGCTTAATTGTAGTTTTTGTCTCTCCATTATCTATTTTTTTCGATTTTAGTTCTCCTATTTTAAAATTCAGATTTTTAGTCCTTTTATTTTGGTTTTTTAAGGATTTTAATCCCCCTTTAAATCTAAGAGCATTTCTTAATGACTTAACTCTAATTTTGCTGATCTGTCAGTGCCAACTCAGTATTTAAATATTTAAATATTTCTTTTATGGTAAATTTTTAGGTACTCATGAATCTAAGTTGGGTATCGGTATCTTTAATGTGAATTAAAATAAAAATTTAGTTTATTTTAAAATAAAATAAAGGGTTAAATAAGTTGTAGGTCCTTCTAAATATAGTGATTTTCAATTTTAGTCCCTCAAAAGTTTTCCTTTAAGAATTTGTCCCTACAAGATTTTCTGTCTCAATGAATAGTCCCTAATGTCAAAAGGGAGTAACGGTTGTTGATGTGGCTGCGCCACGTGACAATTTCTTCCATTTTTTATTTTTTATATTCATAAATCCAGAATTCGTAGCTAATTTGCAGCTAATTCGAAACGAATTCCTAGCTAATTCTAAAAATTGAGACTTTCTAAACCAAGTATTCGTAGCTAATTCGTAGCTAATTCATAGCTAATTCGTAACTAATTCGAAACTAATTCGTAAGTAATTCGTAGCTAATTCTAAAAATAATTATCAATGACTAACACCAAATACTTATAATATATTTAAAAATTATGAACATTAGAATCATCGTGCTAAATGATAACCTGCATATATCAAAACAAGAGTAACATTTTGTTCTGGCTTTTACTATGACACCGACATGTGCATGTAATTACATTCGGTTCGGTTGCTTCTACTCTATTCATCTCTTTAATCCTTTCCTTTTCCCATTCACCATGTTATGTTTGATTCTTTTCCTGCTCGATCCATAAACTTTCCTTTTCACTTTGAATCTGCCATTACTGTCATGATGGATATATTTTTAATTCGTTTTCAGGTTCTGTGGGTTCTGCGGCTTTGGTCCTTGCTGATTTATTCAACGGATGAGAGCAGGACATTTGCGATAGTTTCGCAACGAATGAGATTGTGCTTCCTTGCTTGAAACTTTTGAGTAGCAAAATTCAAAGTGTGCCACTCAGTCTGCTCCAGCCTTATGTGCTCAGTCTCGTGCAACCAAGAGTAAAGCTGCAAATATGACGGCTTGTATTGTAGAAGGTGGTGTTGAGCTTCTAAGAAAATTGGATACAACCTCCTCTACTATTGTTGCTGAAACTGTAGTGAATGTATGGTTCAAATTTTTCTATGTCCATGCTGTAATTTCTTTTATTTTTTTATTTTTCAACCTTGGAAAAACTGCTAGTGCTCAAAATCAAATACAAATGAAGTTCATGAAGTAAATAAACCGTTGTAACATGTTTTACTGAACATGTGTTGACTTTGATATTCCATAAAGTACTGTGTCGGTCTTTTGACATCCAAAAACAAATTGTAAACCTGGTTTATGTCATCCATTTCCACCGTCTTTTCCTTTTGCTTTTAGCAGACCAAAGCAGCTGCTGTTATTAGATGAATGGCATATCGCATGGATGTTTATGCACCTATTTTGGTTAACAATTGCTTTGTACCTTCACTCAGGTCTACATCTTCCTCTAGGCAGACCAAAGAATTATATTGTTCAGGTCGGATGAATACCTATTTGGAAGTAATAACGAGAATCTTGCCAAGATCATTTGCATCGTAAAAGAAGTAAGTCAAAGCAATTAGTTACGAATTGGTTTCGAATTAGCTACGAATACTGGGTTTAGAAAGTCTCAATTTTCAGAATTAGCTAGGAATTAGTTTCGAATTAGCTGCAAATTAGCTACGAATTCTGGATTTATGAATATAAATAATAAAAAATGGAAGAAATTGCCACGTACAGCAGCCGTTACTCCTATTTGACGTCAGAGACTATTCATTGAGACGGAAAATCTTGTAGGGACCAATTCTTAAAGGAAAATTTTTTAGGGATTAAAATTAAAAATCGCTATATTTAGAGGGACCTAAAACTTATTTAACCCTAAAATAAAATAAAAAATGACATGATATTAAATTATAATAGTTGATTGATTAAAGGTACCGATACCCAATTAAATTGAAGGGTACCGGAGTGTTCGCCTTCTTTTATTATTAAAGATTTACTATTTGTATTTTTAAAATGTTTCTAAATAATAAAATAATATAATTATTATTTAAAAAATAGAATAAAATGGAGGTAAACCTAATCTTTTCTCCATAGTTACTCATCTTCTTCACGTGTTGTGACAGCGGCTCCCCCTCCATTTTATTTCTGCTTCTTCTTTGTCGTGTCTTTTCTTCATTTCTCTTATTCTTCACTCATGAATAAATCAAAGTTTTTCTTTTGCCTTAACAACCCATTGCCAACTTGTGCAACCTGCAACAAAATCTGTTGTATTTTAATTGTAAAAGTTGTGTAAACTCTACTATAATTTATTGGATTTGGATGGTAAAAATTGTGAAACCCGTCATTTGTGCCAACTTGTAGACGAGGTTGACATTTTTAACTTAGATTGAGAGTTATTACGAGTTGAAGATGAATGAACAGTGTTGCACACGAACGAGAATGCAGATTTTGGGCCTCCCTGGGTTGAAGACACGTGCGTTGTGAACTAAGGAAGGGATTGTCTTGAATGTTCACTACATTCAATTTGCAGACAAGTATTTTGGGGAAGATTGAATACTTAGGTTCGTGTTTTGGGGAAACTGGAAACGAATGAGTCTTTTGTAGATGAATCTTTTGGGATATTTTTCTTATTTTGCATTTAAGACTGATTAATGGAACGTTTTAAAAATAAAAATAACATAAATATTTTTTTTTTGAATCAATTCAATATTTTGATATAACATAAATAATTAATAATAAAGTGAACTGGAATATTTAAATATTTAAATAGTGAGTTGGCACTGACACGTAAACATAATTAGAGCCAAGTCACTAAAAAATGCTCTTAGATTTGAAGAGGGATTAAAATCCTTAAAAAATCAAAATAAAGGGACTAAAAATCCGGATTTTAAAATGGAGAGATCAAAGCCGAAAAAAAAGATAATGGAGGGACCAAACCTGCAATTAAGTCATTTTTGTTTTATCAATATGAAAAATGTTTCTAAGTAGGAGTGGTGTAGCTAGATTTAGGGGTGATCGTATCTGAACCAATCCAAAAGCAAAACCGCAAATCGAACCAATCCAAACCGAAAATCGCAAAAACCGCATTTGGTTTGGATGATTTTTTTACTGAACCGCACGGTTTGGTTCGGTTTGCGGTTTTCATTTCACAAAACCGAACCAAACCGCATTTTAAACGTAAGTTACTAATTTCTATTTTTATATTTCCAATTCCACGTGACTCACTTCCAATTCCATTCAGTCATTAGCTTTCAATACTAATATCTAATTTTTATTATCATATTAAACTTGTTTTCTTTTTTAATACAGTAGTACTACTATTTTAATTTTAAATTAAACTTTCAATTTCAATTTCAATTTATTGACCGCAATCTCAATTTCAATTCCAAATTGTATTTTCTTTGTTAGTGATAAGATTCCCTTCTAAAATGACTGCAATATCTCTATTAATTTAATTCTAGTAATGTTTGTTTTATTTTATTATTATTATTATTATTATTATTATTTTTTTGTTGAAGATTAACTTTTTATGGATATGTTTTATATGCGTTTACTATTACCCCTGTCGGAAAAACATGGCCATATAACTAGCATTTTTTAATAAACAACTTATTTGTAATAAACAACTTGCTTTGTATGATTGTTCTGTTTAGAAAATTATATGATTAGTTTCTTAGTTTTATAATTCCATAATCAAGAAGTCTATAAACCGCAACCACCAAACCGATTCTAACCGCATTGGTTTGGCTTGGATGAATTTTTAAAAATCAACCGAACCAAACCGAACCGCATGCATTTTTATCTCGCGGTTAGGATGATTTTTATGCTCAAAACCGAACCAAACCACACCGCGAACACCCCTAGCTAGATTATATTTTATAGAATTGGGGAGAGAGAAAAAAAATACACACATAATCTCCACCATTTATTTTAAAATCTAATGGTTCAAATTCATTCTCATGTTCTCACATAAAAATGACATTCTCATATGATACGTTATATATATATATATATATATATATATATATATATATATATATATATATATATATATATATATATATATATATATATATATATATATATATATATATATATATATATATATATATATATATATATATATATATATATATATATATATAAATTAGATGTTGTGGAAAACACATTTTTGCCCTTTTCTCTTTTTCTGTCATGTCACCGTTTTAGGGACATTTTGTATCCAAAATTTACTTTTTTCAACCAAACTATTATTTCTAATGATATGGTTACACACTTTATTCCAATTCCATTGTATTTGTTAACAACTTAAACGGATAGTACAAAACTTAGTTTGAATGCAATTGTTTTATTTTAAATTGCTAACTATTAACGGTTTTCTAGGCAAAAAATATGTCACTTCTCTTTCTTTTCTCTCTCACACAGAAAATCTATGAAAAATAAATGATTTCTCTCTCTCTCTCACACCATCTATTTCGCTTCTCTTTCTCTCACTCATGTTTTTCGTTTCTCTCTCTACTCCAACTCTTTCTCTCACTCATGGTTTCATAATCTGAAACCAACATCAAGATTTCTGGTTGATTTTTCCGTTTTGAAGATGATTTTGTGGTACACCTTCATGATGTTTGCAAATCTCTTTACGAAATATTGGTTCTGTTTTATTGCTTCTTCATGTTTATGTATATTTTACTGCATTTCATGGTTTGATTATTTGGGTTTTTTGTTGGTAGATACTCAAACCCTAAAAATGTTATATTTTTATGACTGCCTTTGGAGAAAGGGACAATGGTACCAAAATGCATGTGCTCAGCAAGTGTGCTCAAATGTTCATCTTCATCTAGAGCATTAGTTAACCATGACTGGGGGAGTACTTGTCTATGGATTTTGCTGCAAAGGTACATATATTGTGAAGATTGGATCTTATGAGGATATAATGTCAGATAACATGTTATGACATTAGGCTGTTGGTGGGCATTGGATGGTTCTAGCCATGTGAAGCTAAGTATTTGAATCATGTGTGCACATACTTCTGAGGAGAAGTCTGAAGACAATTTTATTGTTTTAGAATGTATAATCTTCTGTGGAAGTCTTGGGTTGATAATGTTGTGAGCAAGCAGACATTGTGTGATAAGATGTCAGAACATGGTACAGGACATGTTTTTCTTGAGTCAAACAAGGATTTATTCTGGACTGTGGTGTAAGGATAAGGTGAAACACATGTCTTCGACTATGCATGGAACTGTTTTGGCACAATTTATGTAAGAATCAGTTTAGAAGCAATAAATACGGTCAAGACTGTTTTGGATGGTAGACATTGAATTTGGATGGAGTTTTTTTTTGTTCCTAAAATAGTGTTTCTATGACCAAGAACTTTGACTATTCAAGGTTTGTTAATTCCAAAGTAACTGGTCAGCTATTTATAGAGGTTATTCTTTGCTCCTTCAGCCAGTGAGTGTTCTTGTTTCATAAGTCTTATGGCGTTTGTTCGTTTTTGGGTGAGCACTACTTGGGTCTGGTTCCGTGAGGGCTTTCTTTGCAAATTTGTGGCTAAAAAGAGGGAGAAAGGAAAGGGTTTTGCTTTGCTATATGGTTTGCGCAGATGCTATGTCTGGAGTCTGCAGTTCCAGATGTCGAATAGGATGTCATATCCTTAAGTTGGTGTTGAGTCTTTGTGACTTGTGTCCTGAGTTATGAACACAGTTGTGACTTGTGTTCTGAGTTACCTGGGTTGGCAGAATGGCACTTCTTAAGTTTCATCTTATGCCACAGATTGACTAGGGGTGTCTGATCAAAGAAGGTGTGCAGAATTCTCTTATGCCACCATTGGTCTTTTATGTATAGACAAACATTTCTTTTCTGAAGGAGTCTTCTACATTTGTTCTAGGTATGTCCTGGAAGGAAAAAGAAATGTGTTGTATTGAGGGGGAGTATCTTCTTCCTCATGTGCACCAAATGACTTCAGGACTTTCTACTTCTTAGGTCCTTATGTGCTGCCTGAAGTTGTTGTGCTGTGGTGATGTTATGTCAAACATGATGTCCTAACATCATTCAAAATCTCCCAAGAAGATGATTCTCCATGGTTGCTGCACACAGTAGCTACTGATGGTCACTGTTAGGTTCAGTAGTTGATGATGACTACTAACAGTAGTATAGGGGTGTAATTGCGGTTGTAATCTGAGTTGTAATGTTTATATATTTGTTTTAGCCAAAATTAGCCAAAGGGTGAGATTGTTAGTTCTTGTGATTGGCTGAAATTTTGGTAAAACAATGTTAATGTCATGGATGATGTTTCAACATGGGATTCTAACATTATTGTTATGTTTAGTTAACATTCTGGTTTTGTTAAAGTTGTAAGGGTTGCAGGTATGTGTTGATGTTAAACCCGATGTCTTGACATCAGTTGTGAACATCAGTCTGAGATGATTTATTAGGGCTGCGCGTGTTTCTGGTTTTAAAGAGATATTCTGCTGAAGAGAATCAGAGATTGCAGGCGAATATCATGGGTTAGATATATTCTGTTGAAATCATTTATGAAGAAGATTAGTTTGTTGCTAATTTAATGCAAAAAGATATGGAGAATAATCAGAGTTAATTATGAAGAGTTGATTGAAGATTTAATTGAAGATCTATTTAGTAGTAGAATCTTTTGCAGATTTGGTATAGAAGATTTGTTGTGATTTGAAGGCCCAAATCCAGTTGGGAAAAAGTTATAAATAGAATGCTTGTAATCTAGAATAGGCACGGGTCCAAGATGTAGATCATTAGGGCTTTGTCTAAGTGAACCACTCGGGTTGTGAGATGGTCACTGTGTTCTTACTCAAAAACCTGTAGGTAATGAGTTTTGTATTGTTCTTGGAGGAAGCTTTGAAGCAACTCCAAGATGTGTCATAGAAGTGTGACTTCTACTGTTTGGAGAATTTTTGGAAATCAAGCTGTTGATGTAGTGACTGAGATGTTGACTGCTAGACATCATAGCGATGATTGGGAGTGAGATGGAGTCTCTTATCTAGGGAGGACTTAGATAGAAGGGTCATTGGGTAGTGATTAAATTAGGTAGATTGTCAACTGGTTTGTTGAGTCTGTAATTTGATACTACTAATAGTGGACTTCCTTCTTGGCTTGGTATGCCCCCAGATGTAGGTTGTTAGACCGAACTGGGTGAACAGTCCTTGTGTACTATTTAGTGCTTTTATTGTCTTGTTCATACTGCAGATATTGATGTTGTGACATCGCACTTAACATCACATATCTGATACCAGAATTTCAGGTCTCGCCTAGTTTTATTTGCTCTCTTGCTTGCTTGGGTGTTTATCTTTAGTACTTTACTTGCTTTATTTTTATGCTTTAGCTTTATGTTTATTTATCACATTTCTTTACTGCTTTGAATATTCATATGCTGCATATTCTGGATATCTGCTGTTTTATGCTATTGTTGGGATGGGTAGATATTATTGGAGAGAAATGTCCTAACACCGAGCCTAGTAGACACATAGGCTAGAACGTGGATAGTTGTGAGGCCTGCATTTTGCGTGTTGGGTTATCACGAGAGCCACATCCCAGATCTTGATTCGCTTGAGAATACTTCCGTCCTGTGAGAATTCACAACGACGGGGGGATTTTCACTCTGAGTCCTATGGTTTGGGTGACCTTTTCTAGGGACCACCTTGTTGTGTCTAGATCACACCTGTGAGGGGGACGAGTTTTGCAGGAAACCAAGCCACTTCATACCATTGTTCTCTCACGCACGTCAGATCTTCGCACTTACACAGAGCTACCTATGCAGATTATCCAGAAGTTTTTGTATCCCTAACTTGCATTATTGCATAATGTTATTGCATAATATTATTGCATCATCATGTATGCCGAACTTTTGAACTTGAGTTATTGCATCATCATATGTATGTTGGACTTTTGCATCATCTAACCTTTGCATCATTGGGTGTTGCATATCTCATCTGCACTCCATCTGCATAAGCAACATGTGCATACCTACATTTGCATTGCATTCAAACCAGAAAAAGCTCACTCTCTTCCCTTCATCAGCCAAAAGACAGTGACGACTTGATACCGGTACTTCCTCAGATTCAACAAGTCAAAAATCATGGGTGATTATGATAATACCACTTACACGGAGACCTTGACTCAGTTCCAGGGTAGGATGGATCAGTTCTAGATGAACATGGATGTCATTATGGAGCTCCTTCGTGCCCAGAAGGACACCGCTGCTGCTGCCACTGTTGTTGTAACTACTACCGATGCAACTGTTGTCACTCCTGTGACTGTTCCTCCTATTGTTACAGTTACTCCTGCTAGAGTTGAAGTGCCAGTTAAGCCTGTGAATCAGCCTGCCGTTCAACCCAGTTTGAACCAGATGCCCGCTGGTTTTCCTTGGGCCATGCCTCCGAATTACACTCCTCAGATTGCAAATAATGGTAGTGCCTTCATGCCATATCAGCCTTTTGTTGCACCCATGCCTAATGGGAATGCTGCCGCCTATCCATGGGTCATGCCTACTCCAGTCCCGCCTTCAGTGGTGAATGATGATCCTGAGAATCTTCAGGTTCAAACTCATCAAACTGCCGGATTGGTCGACATTGAAACTCCTGATGATGAAGAGCATGTGCATAAGGGTCCTCTTATTCGTGTTCCGGTTTCGTCTCAATCTGCACAAACTGTTGTTCACAATGTTCATTCTGGAATGCCTTACCCTGGGGCATCTGTAGCTGCTATGGCACCTTCTCCTGGTTACCCGTACGGTGTTCAAATGGGTCAGATTTTTTGTCAGATGGTTAATTCTGGGTTGATACATCCGTCTCAGTTTGGCTCTCCTCAAGTGCTTGCTCCAGCCACATCTCAGCCTCCAAATCCTCAGGTTCTTGCTAGACCTGCTAATCAGAACAAACCTGCAACTACAAGCTATTAGAGGATAGAATCAGAGTTATTGAGGGTTTCTCTGCCTCTCACATGGATGCCAAAGACTTGTGCTTGGTCCCAAATGTTGTGTTACCCTAGAAGTTCAAGCTGCCTGTTTTGCCTAAGTACAAGGGGTTGAGTTGTCCACGAAGTCACGTCACCATGTATTGCAGAAAAATGGCTTCCTACATAAACAATGATGATCTGCTTATCCACTCTTTCCAGGATAGCCTATCCGGGGCTTCCTTGGATTGGTACATGAACCTTGAGCAAGGTAAGATCAGAACCTGGAAAGATCTATCCGAAGCGTTCTTGAAGCAATACAAGTACAACTTGGATATGGCTCCCACCAGGTTGTAACTACAAAATCAAGCTCAGAAAGCCGATGAATCATTCAGAGAATACGCTCAGAGATGGCGTGAGATGGTTTCATAAGTTTGACGTGCTCTATCAGATTCAGAGTTAGTTGACATATTCATGGGCACTCTTCAGGGTTTGTACTATGAGAAGATGGTTGGTAGCTCATCCTCCAATTTTGCTGATGTTGTAACCATTGGGGAATGCATTGAGAATGGGCTCAAAACAGGGAAAATTGCTGGCACAGTGAGTTAACAATCAGGGGTTAATAAGCCACAAGGTGGGTTCTCTGAAGAAAAGGAAGAGGAAACAAACGCTGTCATGGATGGTGTCCACTTTCAAGCGCAAACTCTTATGGCTCCTGTGCCATACTGCTCGTACCCATATGTTGCTGCTGCCTAGTACCAACAGCCACCGTATCAACAGCCTCCTCAGGCTCATGATCAGCAAGCCCAAGGCCGAGAGCGTCAGAATCAGCGTAAGCCCAGGAATAATCTAGAACGAAGGAATGCTCCTCTAGATCCGATTCCTGTGACATACACTCAACTTCTCCCACATCTGGTTCAGAACTTGCTGGTGGTTCCCAAAGCTCTAAAGCCTCCACCAGAGCCATTCCCACCTGGGTATGATCCCAATGTGCAGTGCGGATATCATGCTGGGTCGGCTGGCCATTCAACCGAGGATTGCAAAGCTTTCAAAGCTAAGGTCCAAAAATTGATTGACAAGAAGCATTTAACCGTTCGAGGTGAGAATCTGTGGGTGAACAGAAATCCTGTGTCCGTGTAAGGGCCGAGACCGCAAAAGAATCCCTTGAATAAGCCTGTGAGCACTTCCTCAACATCGGCAACCATCACGTCATTCCATCTTTCCCATTTGTAATCTCTTTTGTTTGTCAAGCATTGTTCACTTGTAAAACTTGTTTGTTTTCAGATGATAATAATAATGAAATGAATGTGCATGTTTTGAAAAAAATACATTCGTGTTCACTCATACTTTTTATCAATATCACACATTTGACCAAGCAAAATCAAAAAGAGAATTATGAAATCAAAAAGACATGAGATCACTGTCTATATGCTTTTGAATAAAACCATGCTGAGGATGTAAGGCATTTGTTCAAATCCCCAAACACTGAAGTTATAAGGAAGATAATCCCTAGTCAACCCCTTTGGGCCTTGAAGTAGGAGTTTCTTTCATTACACACACACCCTCAATTTTAACCAAGGGCAGGGTAGTTTTCAACTAGTTTGATCATGCGTTCAAATTTCAAAAGAGGAGTACCCCATTCTGAGGATCAACCACGTCCTATCCCTCGTAAGAGGCAGGAAAAATCACAAATCCATAATGGTTATCCCTTACCGACCAAAGGAATGAGGCAGTCACTACTCACCTTCACAAATCAAATACACACGTGTCACACGATTTTGTTCAAGAAAAAAAATCAAAATTCATCCATATCACGAAAGCCAAGCAAAAAAAAAAAAATTCATCCAAATCACAAAAGCCAAGCAAAAAAAAAAGCAAAAGAAGAAAGAGCCCCGCTAAGTCACAAGCAAATGACTTAGGAAAAAATTAGGGCAACCCGGTAGACTGCAAAATTCAAAATAATCAGTCTACGCAAAAATTAGGGGAAAAAAAGAACAAAACAAAGAATAAAAAAAGAGAGAAATCCTCAATAAGAACAAGTTCGTGTGATCACATGTGACAAAAACAAAAGGTGAGCGACTGCCGCTCCAAAACCCTTGACGGTTCCTTTACCATCACATCAACCATTCAAAATCCTCTTTTGAAAGGTGAACGCTTGTGTCAAACTAATTGAACGTAGGACTGGAGAACATCAAGGAGAATGGGCGGGGTAAAATAATTTTTTTGAGCCTTATATCCTTTCTTTCTTAAACCATGAGCCAGGCCACGTTATAACCCTCAAAAGACCTAATTAAAGCAGGGTTTATTTTGAAAGCATACAACAGTAAAATCGTGTCAAAGCTGACTCCTAACGATTTGCTTATCATTTGTGCCGATACTGACATGGCATTCTAAATAGTGATCCATTCGCTATATGTCACAATCTTAGTGAACATACTTGGACTTCAAAACTGACATATGCATGGCATTAACATTGTCATTTTCAAAACAAACACTTTTTACTTGCGAATAAGCACTTGACATCAAGAAAGTTTCCCACAATGGAAAGTGTGATCACCTCAAGGGGCAAAACGCCTGGAAAACTCCATTGGACATATCCACTTCGAGATACAGTCAATTCGAGTCAATAACGACGAGATCCGATAAATCTCTCCATGTTCATTTGGTCAGGGGCATTCCTCCTAAGATCGATCATCCAGGGGCAAAATCACTTCAGAGCTCACATTGAGGCAAACCACCTCAAGAGCGCAAGAATCCAGCCTCTCCAAGAGAAGGTTAATCAGAGGCATATTGTTCCAATACACTGGGGCAAGCCGGATCAAGATCATCCAGTGACACAACTGTTTCCTACCGTGTGACTAGGGCAACCCATGCAGATACCCAACAGACTGGGGGCAGAGTCAGGCTACCAAGGTACAAGTTCTCTCCCCATTTTGAAGCCAGAACAATGGTGCAGCAACAATTGCTAATCCTGAAGTAGGTGTCGGGGAATCACGTCTTTATGGCTTACACCCTAACCTCAACTCTTTCACTTCTCACAACAGAAACACTTGAACCATTGCATAGACCTTCCTCATGTCGCTTCACTCATGAACATCCTTCATCTGGCATAACACGAAGCCTTGACATGAGCCTAATCCAACTCGACATCTTTTCAAAAGCCAAGCATGTTTATCAAGATGAAGCATTTTTTCAAACGCATAAGCATGTTTATCAAGATGAAGCATTACGCTATACAGGTTCAAACGCACGTCCCAATCAAAACCCAGTTCTCGTCTGGTAGTCAGTTCTCGTCTGACTTATCTTTTTAAAACCCAATTCTCGTCTGGTAGTCAGTTCCCGTCTGGCTCATCTTTGCTCAAATCCAGTTCACGTCTGGTAAACTTAATCCCAGTTCTCGTCTGGTCGTCAGTCCTCGTCTGACTTATCTCTTTAAAGTCCAGTTCTCGTCTGGCTCATCCTTGCAAAACCCAGTTCTCGTCTGGTAGTCAATCCCCGTTTGGCTTATCTCTTAAATCCAGTTCCCGTCTGGTAGTCAGTTCTCGTCTGGCTTAATCAAAATCCAGTTCTCGTCTGGTAGTCAGTTCTCGTCTGACTTGCCTCTTCCAATTCTAGTTCTCATGGTCAGTCCTCGTCTGACCTGTCTCTTTAATTTCCAGTTCCCGTCTGGTAGTCAGTTCTCGTCTGACTTGTCTCATTAATTTCTAGTTCTCGTCTGGTAGTCAATTTTCATTTGACTCATCTCTTTAAAACCCAGTTCTCGTCTGGTAGTCATTGCTCGATTGACTTTTCCCTTCAAAATCCAGTTCTTATCTGGTAGTCAGTTCACGTCTGACTTGTAGCTTTGAAAACTAGTTCTCGTCTGGTAGTCAGTCCCCGTCTGACTTGTCCCTTCAACGTCCGGTTCTTGTCTGGCCAACATTTCCAGTTCTCGTCTGGTGCATTTCTTAAAATCCAGTTCTCGTCTGGCATACTTTTTCAAAGCCTAGTCATCGTCTAGCAGACCTTTTTAACGTCCAATTCTCGCATGGTAAAATTTTCCAGAACCTTTTCAATCCTTTGGTCCATCCAGAACCTGCAAATGTGCGATATTGTACCTTAACCTGCATCCCTGCATTGCATGATATCAAGCATCATGTAGAAACGCATACATAGCATATGCATCGACCATACTCCCTATCTTTTTGCCTGACTTATCTCTCCCAGCAGATTTTCAACTATCCTTGCACTTATCAACCTTCAAACACTGTCAACTCTTCTTTTGTCGCCGTCGGCCAAATTCTCGAGCTACTCTTTTATTTAATCCCCTTTTACCTCGAATCATCGAAAAGCTAGCGCAATTCATACATTCAGGTCCAAGAGGATTAAATAGGGGCAGCTGTCGTAACCTGAAATTTGACCTCCCTCTTTTGCCTTTTGCATGAGCATAAGCATCCGCATCGCTAGCATATGCATTCACATTTTTTCCTCTGTTGATTTGATTGCAGGATATTCAGGTTTTCCAAGCCCGATTAATCGGCTCATCGCGAGGTCATCACATTATCAAAACCAGCACAAAATGAAGGTTTCCATACCTATTCAGCAATACAAGAGGTGGAAAATCGAAGCCGGGACCACAACACCTTTTTTAGGGCAAATTGGGCATATTTTGGCCTGGTTAATCGATTAACCATTTGCAGTGCAATTGTGTTAATCGATTAAAATGGTAAAATAGGCACAATTTGCTGCTTTTTCATGACAGCACCTTTGCACACATTTTGGTCTTAGATTCTAGCAGCATATGGAATATTCTAGACACCTCTAAACATTTCCAAGCTACTCAATTCATTCCAAGTGCATTTGCTATGATACTTCACTTCAAATCAAGTGCACCATGTTCCTTGTCTTCCAAGTAATGTGGATCTTTGGATGTTGGAATTCACCTTGGGATGGTTATCGAGTTGGTTCTAACTAACCGAGTTAACCACCTTGACTCGGTGAGTCAAGTCCAACTAACTCCTAACCTAGCTCGAAACCCAAAGCTAATTCCAAACCAAATTCCAAACCATCTCATATTCCAAACCTAAAGTCTATATAAACTCCTCTCCACTCACTTTTCAATTCCTCAACCATTCTCTACCATTTTTTACCAAGCTTCTCACATTTCACTCTCAATTCTCTCAATTTTTCTCTGATTTCTCTACTCATTCTTCATCTTCATCTCAATTCTTCTCCATCAAACCTCACCAAAAGCTCTTATTCTTGAAGATTAATCACTTTTCACATTGAAAGTGATTAATTCTTGAGCCTAACCTTCATCATTTAGCATTCTTTGGTTGGATTTTTGGAATTACATCTCATTCTACTTCAATCCAAGGGTTTCACACCATTTATTCTGGTGCAAGTTCGATTTCGGTGCATTTTCGCGTTTTTGATCGGTTTCGACGCGTTTCATCTACAATTCAAGGATCCTCTGGTTTTCTTTAATCTTCTGCACCAAGATCACTTTGCAACATTTACCAAGGCACATCTCAGCCTTGTAGGTTGGTGGATTTCATTCATTTTATCATTTCGATCATTTTCGTATCGTTTGCGATGTAATTTCAATATTCTTGCATGTGAATTGATTACACTTTTGCTTGATCCATGATCTTGATTGTTAATTGATTCTATTGTTGATCATTTGCTGTTTCTAAGCTTGATCTTTCGTGCATAATTGTTTGCCCTAGCATTGGAGTGATTGCACAATCAAAAAGTGGGCCAAAAGCACTTTTCAAAACTGATTTTCTGCTCCCTGTACAGTGTTAATCGATTAACACATTGCAGTGCAATTGTGTTAATCGATTAACCAGTGTTTTTTTGCACTTTTTCACGTGTTAATCGATTAACACTTTGCAATGCAATTATGTTAATCGATTAACACTGAATCAGAAGGCCATTTTCTTGCATTTTCAAGTGTGTTTGCCATGCTTTCTTCATTTTAACTTCCATTGATTGTCATGCTTGATTTTATGGATGTTTTTAATGTCATTTCACTTCTGGTTGAAGCATGTTCATGAACTTTTGATATACATTTTCTATTATTCATTTGTTTCATGTTCTTAGCATTGTATGAACATAACAATTCTTGCATTATCTTTGTTCACATGATACATGAATTTGTGTGGCATTTTGATGATCATTTGGCACTATTTTGCACCGTCCATTTCAGATTTGCATTAAGTTTATTCTTCATGGATAAACTTAATCTTGTATAATCAATAATTCACTCCTTTTTGCTTTAATGACTTTTCATCCTCTTTGAAAAGTTGTTAGCATGCTTCTCCCTTGATTAATTGATCGAAACTTTATTTCGATTAATCGATCTTCCCTTTTTCCCTCTTTAGGCCTCCTTTAGAGCTTTTTCTCTCATTCCCCCTCGTGGAGTTGGAGTTTCGCGCTGCGCCTTGCATCGGAGCACTGTACAAATTGACGCCGTTATGCTATCAGTTTCTCTACGCAGGAGCACTGTACAACTTGGAGTTGTTGGGCCGTCCGATTCAACTTCCGCATTACACCCTGTGTGTGTTAGGGAAGGGATGAGAAGGGAGAATTCCTACTCTCATTCTGACTACTTGAGGTAGGGGACGAATGACCCTGTGCTTGGGTTAGTCATCTCTATCTCCAGGCGGTAATGTGCTTTCTTTCCCCAATCGAGTTGATCCTTGATCACTCTTCTCTCTTTGCAATCTCTTTCGATCCTTGATCACTCTTATCTCTTTCAATCTCTCTCTTGATCAATCGCCTTCTTGGTTACGATCCTTTGTTCCTTGGGTTAGCAAGCTTTCTTCGTTTCAATACCCTATGCTTTTCTTGCGATCAATCATTGCTTTTTGATTCCCCTGAAGGGTCTCAATTCTCTTTCTTTTGTCTAACACAGTTTTCCTGTCACGACCATTTTTCCCCTGGAGTTCGTAACCTTCTCTTGGTTCTTCTCCTTTGTTGGGTTAATCACCTTCTCTTGGTTAATCACCCGTCTCTTCAGTTAATCACAGTCCGTCTGTTAATCACTGAGTACCCCTTGGGTTAATCACCTTCTCTTGGTTAATCACCCATCTCTTCAGTTAATCACAGTCCGTCTGTTAATCACTGAGCACCTCTTGGGTTAATCACCTCTTCTTGGTTAATCACCCATCTCTTCAGTTAACCATAGTCTGTCTGTTAAAATACTGAACCCTTTCGAGTTAATCACCTTATTTTGGTTAATCACTCACTTTTCTCTTCGGTTGGTCACAGTCCATCTGTAAACACCGAATCCCCCGCAGTTGGCAACCTCCTTTCGGTTCGAATACTTGCACCCCTGGGTTAGTAACCTTTCTTCGGTTCAAATACCCCTTTCTTCGGTTGAGTATTATTTGTTCAGTCAGTTTACCGAACCCCTTTGGGTCACGACCTTTGCTCGATCCTATACCCGTCCTTTGGGTTATGATCTGTATTCGGTCCTACACCCGCTTTTCTGGTTAATCACAGTTTTCT
The DNA here is from genome assembly GCA_022829125.1 of Lathyrus tuberosus. Lineage (NCBI taxonomy): Eukaryota > Viridiplantae > Streptophyta > Magnoliopsida > Fabales > Fabaceae > Lathyrus > Lathyrus tuberosus. Next base: position 6,102,397 of record JALAZF010000289.1, on the reverse strand, counting down.
CTGTTAAAACCAATGCTTCTCTATCCCCACATAGTTGCAGTCCTTTCGTTCCTCGGTTAATCACTGTTTACCAGTTAGTATACCGAGGCCTCTTCAGAGTCAAACACCTTATCTCGGTTCAGTACTCTCTAGCTTGGTTTATCACAGTCCGTCTGTTGACACCAACTTCTTTTCCCCGCCAGGGTCTACTCTCTTTCTTCGGTTAACCACTAGCAGCCAAGTTAATATACCGAATCTCCTTTTGGTTTCGACACCTATTCTCTTTGATATCCCCAACGGAGTTTCTTTCATTCTTGGTTTTGACACCATTCTTTTCCTATCCTTTTGTGCAAACGCTCTTATTGCTGGGTCTTTCCCAATAGAGTTTTTCTTTCACTCTTGCTCTTGGTTTTGACACCACTTCTTTCGTCTCCTTGTTTCTTTCTTGTTTTCCTTTTCCGTTCAGTTCCCCGAACTACGGAAGCTCTGATTCTGCATTCTTTTGAATGTATGATACGTAGGCATGAGATCGCAATGATCTCGGCGAGCACACTTCCACCTTTCTTCCGTCTTCCCCCTTTTCTTTCCTTTCCTTCGTCCCCTGGTTCCATGAACTACGACGCTCTGATTTCCTCATTGCACTATGAGGGTACGTAGGCACGAGGGCCACAATCCTCCGCGATCACTTTCTTTATTTTCTTTTTCCCATTTCTCTCTCTCCTTCTTTTAGCTAGAAGCCTTTAGATAGTTAACCCATCCAAGCCTATAAGCAAGCGAAATGGTTCCCGTCGAGTAAGACGGATGCGTTAGGTGCTAATACCTTCCTTTCGAATTACCGACCCCCCATTCCCGTTTCTCTTCCCCTTGGGTTTTATCGATATTTTCCCTGTCCTTTAGGACTAAATAAAGTTCGGTGGCGACTCTGTTGTTATCTTTGAGTGTACGATTCACTCAGGTAGATTTCCAGCCATCTTCACTATCACTTTTACTCAGTTCCGAAAGCCACAGAGAGGCTCTATAGAAAGTCTTAGAGCAGGCCTTTGTGGAACAGGATGTGTCAATATGACAATTCGATAGCATCATCTCTAGCATCACTTCCTGCAACAACTTGGGATTTAGTGACGAGGATTTGCTAGAGGAGGGTAAAAGCCACAACATGGCGCTCAATATCACAGTTAACTGCCAAGACGATGCTTTAGCCAGCGTACTGGTAGACACATGATCGGCCATCAATGTTATGCCGAAGTCCACTCTAATGCGACTATCATTTAAAGGGTCCCCAATGAGGGGCAGTGAGGTTATCGTCAAAGCAATTGAAGGGTCTCGGAAAGCAATTATCGGCGAAGTCGATCTTCCCATAACTATCGGTCCTCACACTTTCCTAATCACTTTCCAGGTCATGGACGTCCGGGCAGTGTACAACTGTTTATTAGGAAGACCCTGGATACACCAGGCTGGGGCAGTCACTTCGACGCTGCACCAAAAACTGAAGTTTGTCAAAAACGATCAACTCTTCACAGTCTGTGGGGAGCAAGCCTTGCTCGTGAGTAACTTATCATCGTCTACTTGTGTAAACCCGAGGAGGTTGTTGGAACTCAGTTCCAAACACTTTTGGTGAGCAATGAGAATCAATCAGAAAAAGGAACATCGATTTCCTTATACAGAGATGCTCTCGAAGTGATCAAGAGTAACAATGCAAAGGGGTGGGGACAACTTGTCATTCCCACTGATAATAAAACAAAGAAGGGTCTTGGTTTTTCTGTAACCTGCACCCAGACTGCTACCAACAATGAAAGTCTTCATCCCATTAAGGACTTCTTCCACAGTGGAGGTTTCCTTCACCCTGTGCCTCAAGCAGTCTATACCATCAACGAGGGAGATCCCTTCGATACAGATGAGGAGTGGAAGTCCTATCTTAACAAGGACTGTTATATGTCTTAGAAAGAAGTGCCTATGCCATTTTGCTATCCCGCACAGAGTCTGAGATTTATACCCAGGTCAGATGTCAAAATGATATACGGAGATTGTGATCCAGAAGGATGTCGTGCTCCACCAAACTCATTAGAGGAGGACACTCTGATGAAGGACAACTTTGACCACGACTATTATGGCCCGATGGATGGCCTGCCTATCTGGCAGTCGTATCCAGGAGACTTGGGGCAAGAAAATCACCCGAATAATGAAAATCAGCTGAACATCATTGAAAGGAATACCTGCGTCCCCACCATGTCATTCAGAAAACTTCCAGTGTGACGATGAATTCGTAACATTCGCCGGGCTAGAGTTCATCAACTATGCTTTTCCCGAGGTCAACGTCATCGAGAGAAATGACTCCTCCAGTTCCGAAGAAGTGTGGGACACCTCGGGACAACCAAGTGGAAAATACGACTATATGGTCAAGTACACCGCTCCTGAGAGCTCTCGCATCAGGCTCGAAGACATTCAGCCAACCGGGTGGGGAGATTCACCTGAGAGCACAAATACTATGCAAAATACAACAGAGGAATCCTCCTACGACAACTCTTCCTGGGAGACAAATTCCAATGATCATGCTCCACCAGAAATCAGCGTTATTTCTGAAGACAACTCAAGGAAGGTACCAGACTTTGTGATTCACCGAGGGGTTCACTGCCAATGGGTTGCTGTCGATGTTCCGAAGATTGTTCATAAGTCTAAGTAATTGCCGTCTTTAACCTTTCACCCCGCCCAGGTGAAACGGATGTTTTGATAGGGCTCACTTTCTGTAAATATCCCTCTTCGCTTCGCCCAAAGTGACAGAGTTTTGTTTTATAGGGCTGTAGTTTCAAGAATCGACAAAATCATAAATAAATAAATGTCGTTCTGTAATTTCCGCATTAATTGCTGTTTTCTTTTTTCATTTTTTCAGAAAATGGTAATCCTAAAAAACAATTCAATAATAAAAACAAGCAGTTTTCCAAAGAAAATACACTGCACACACTCTTGCATTCTCTTTATCTCTTCTAAACACAAATCATCACGTAATGCAGATTGCTTGTTTTAAACCCCGTTGAAACATACGATCCAATGCCTTCTCCCAACTTTGAATTTCTGGTATTTGGGGCTGAAGAAGAAGTTGACGACGAAATTCCAGAAGAGATCTCCCGACTACTCAGACAAGAGGAAAGGTCCATTGAACCTTACAAAGAGCCATTGGAAACAGTCAACTTAGGTTCGGAAAAAGAACGAAAAGAAGTCAGGATTGGGGCACTGCTCAGTCCAACTGCCAAAGAGAGTTTGACAATGCTTCTCAAAGAGTTTCCCGATGTATTCGCTTGGTCCTATCAGGACATGCCAGGGTTGGATACCAGCATCGTGGAACATCATTTACCGTTGAAATCGGAATGTCCGCCAGTAAAACAGAGGTTGAGACAGACTCATCCAAACATGGCCGTCAAAATCAAGGAGGAGGTACAGAAACAGATTGACGTAGGTTTCCTCGCCACATTAGAATATCCTCAATGGTTAGACAACATCGTACCCGTTCCAAAAAAGGACGGAAAGGTCAGAATGTGTGTAGACTACAGGGATCTGAACAAGGCTAGTCCAAAGGACGACTTTCCCCTACCGCACATTGACATGCTGGTAGACAGTACAACAAAGTTCAAAGTTTTCTCCTTCATGGATGGATTCTCGGGCTATACTCAGATTAAAATGGCGCCGGAAGACATGGAGAAAACTTCGTTCATTACCCCATGGGGTACCTTTTGTTACAAGGTGATGACGTTCAGTTTGAAGAACGCTGGGGCAACCTATCAAAGGGCCATGACTACTCTGTTTCATGACATGATACACAAAGAAAACGAGGTATATGTCGATGATATGATTGCAAAATCTAACACAGAGGAGGAGCATGTGACCCACCTGTCAAAACTATTCGAGCGGTTGAGAAAATACAAACTCTGCTTGAATCCCAACAAGTGCACCTTCGGTGTCCGTTCAGGGAAACTTTTAGGGTTCATCGTCAGCCAGAAAGGAATTGAGGTCGATCCTGACAAGGTCAAGGCCATTCAAGAAATGCCTTCTCCGAAAACTGAAAAACAAGTCAGAGGATTCCTGGGACGTTTGAACTACATCTCCAAATTCATATTCCTCAGGACCGCGACATGCGCGCCCATCTTCAAATTACTCAAAAAGAGTCAGGACTGCGTTTGGACAGAGGAATGTCAAACCGCCTTCGACAGTATCAAGAAATATCTGTTGAACCCATCGATTCTATCACCTCCAGTGGAAGGAAGACCACTGATCAACTACTTAACAGTCCTAGAGGACTCAATGGGGTGTGTACTTAGCCAACAAGACGAAACCAAACAGAAAGAGTTTGCCATCTACTATTTGAGCAAGAAATTCACCGACTGCGAGACTCGGTATACTATGCTTGAGAAAACTTGTTGTGCTTTGGTTTGGGCAGCCAAATGTCTCCGCCAGTACATGATTCGTCACACTACTTGGTTAATCTCAGAAATGGATCCCATCAAGTACGTCTTTGAAAAGCCTGCTCTCACGGGAAGGATTGCCCATTGGCAGATGTTGTTATTAGAATATGACATAGAATACCATGCTCAAAAAGCCGTTAAGGGGAGTGTTTTAGCCGATCATTTGGCTCATCAGCCGATTGACGATCAAGAATCAGTCAGATTTGACTTCCCAGATGAAGATGTCATGTATCTAAAAATGAAAGATTGCGATGAACCGCTACCCAGTGAAGGGCCAGAACCAGGTTCCCAATGGGGACTAATTTTTGATGGAGCTGTCAATCATTATGGAAATGGAATTGGGGCAATCATCATAACACCTCAGGGTACCCACATTCCTTTCACCGCCAGACTTACATTCAAGTGTACAAACAACGAGGCCGAATACGAAGCTTGTATTATGGGTCTAGGGGAAGCAATTGATTTGAGGATATGGAACTTGGACGTATATGGTGACTCAACTCTGGTCATCAATCAGATCAAAGGAGATTGGAACACATACCAATCCGGATTGATTCCTCATAAAGATTACGCGAGAAGGTTGTTACCATTCTTCAACAGAATTGAGTTTCATCATATCCCTCGTGATGAGAATCACATGGCTAATGCATTAGCCACCCTCTTTTCCATGATTAGTGTAGGTCAATGGAACGACCTACCTAAGATCGACATAATGCGCCTTGAACGGCCCGCTTACATCTTCGCGATTGAAGCAGTCATAGACGATAAACCTTGGTATCACGATATCAAATGCTTCCTTCAGAAACAAGAGTACCCACCTGGGGCACTAAGAAAAGACAGAAAGACCCTCAGGAGGCTGGCAGGCAGTTTCTTCTTGAGCGGTGGTACACTCTATAAGAGAAATTTTGACATGGTCTTGCTCCGATTCGTAGACAAACCAGAAGCAGACATGCTGATAATGGAAATTCACGAAGGATCCTTTGGCACGCATACCAACAGATACACAATGGCGAGAAAAATTCTGAGAGCAGGGTACTATTGGCTGACACTGGAATCCGATTGCTACAAGTACATGAGGAAGTGTCACAAGTGTCAGATATACTCCGACAAAATCCATGTACCGCCAACACAACTCAAAGTTCTCTCTTCCCCGTGGCCTTTATCTATATGGGAAATCGACATGATTGACATGATTGAGCCCAAGGCTTCGAACGGACATTGGTTCATCCTGGTAGCCATTGACTACTTCACCAAGTGGGTCGAAGCAGTGTCATACGCCAATGTAACCCGACAAGTGGTGGTCCGCTTTATCAAAAATAATATCATCTGCCGTTATGGTGTTCCAAGCCAGATCATTACTGACAATGGCTAACTTGAACAATAAGATGATGAAAGAGTTGTGCGCTGAGTTCAAAATCGAACACCATAACTCATCTCCTTACCGACCCAAGATGAACGGAGCGGTAGAAGCAGCTAACAAGAACATCAAGAAGATTGTTCAAAAAATGGTTGTAACCTACTTCAACAAGGGCAACCCCTTTCTCTCTAGTATATGGCATGGAAGCAGTGCTCCGCATCGAAGTAGAGATTCCATCAATCCGGGTATTGATGGAAGCTAAGCTTACAAAAGCTGAATGGTGTCAAAGTCGACACGACGAACTGAACCTGATCGAAGAGAAGCGAATCACGGCACTATGCCACGGTCAGTTGTATCAATAGAGAATGAAGAGGGCATTTGAAAAAAAGGTCCGACCTCACGTCTTCAGGAAAGGAGACCTTGTGCTCAAAAAGATACAATCATTTCTCACTGATTCTCGGGGCAAATGGACTCCGAATTATGACGGCTCCTACGTGGTCAAGAAAGCCTTCTTAGGCGGTGCCTTGAGACTTGCAACCATGGATGGAGAGGAATTTACCTACCCCACGATTGTTGATGTAGTCAAGAAATACTTCGCCTAAACTAAAAAAAATGTCTCGGTGGATTGAAAACCCGAAAGGGCGGTCCAGGAAAAAATTAGAGACATGATTAAAAATCATCCCGATGGATTGGAAATCTCAAAGTACAATCCAGGAAAAAATTAGGGATAATGGCAAGTAACTACGTCCGACAGAGGCAAGTCCCTCACCAGCAGTTACATTATCCCTCAGGAAAACTCCAGGCAAGGTCATCTTCGACAGAAGCTCAGGATGTCCCGAATTCAAAGTTGGTAGAAGGATAGCGGTCGTTATGTTTCAATGTAGCCCTTTTCCCTTAAAATTACCATTTTCTAACTTTGTAAATACTCTATGGGATCACACGTTTGGCTGATTTCCATCCTATCAATAAAATTTGAGCCCTTGTGCTTTTGTTTGCAATTCTTATTTGTTTTAGCTTTACAGAACGCCATTTTAACATGATCAACGATTCTTGAAACAAAACAAAAAATGAATTTACTTGTCAAACTTTTCTGCTTTTAAAATAAAGATGGCAATTTCTTTTGACTGTTGAACATCGAAAGAACATCGATTGCGTCTCCAAAGGTGTTTGAACCTCAAAGTGCAGAATCAAAGTACTCCTTCTAAACCAGTACGCCTGAATGAAGGATCAATTATGTCAGATGCAAATACTCCATCTGACATCCTCGACAGAGTTCTTATCTCCTAAGCCCGACCAACGGTGTTCCCTGCAGGAACTACTTTCTCCTAAGCAAGGCAGAATTGCTATCTTGAACCAGCGGTACTTCTTCGTCCCCAGCAGTGACCGAGTATCTAGTCGTGTTCATCCATTAGTCTGTATGTTGTGTCAGTTTTGTCAGCATAAACATACATACATCATGCATTATTGATTTACATTCATATTACACCACTATTACTCGAGTCTGTCTTATCCCCTAGTGATAAAAGTCCTCTCAATCGAGTTGTCAGTTCTTTCCTCGTTAGGAAATGTCGCGTCTGAACAATCTCTCTCCTCCAGTTTATTTCTAGATTGGAGTTGGCCCTTGACAACTTTGATAACTTGAACCTCTGAAAAGCAAGAAGACCATCGACAAACGTCACTCTTCGCCATTGAAGATGATATCTTCGCTTTCCCGGATTAAGGAAAATCCCCAGAGAAAGCCTCACAACTAAAGACTTTCAGCAACACATTGATTTTGCTCTCCGGAGAGTCAATGTTACTGAAGTCATCAGCACCTCAAAATTAGATTACATCATATGGCATTTCTCCGAGAAAAGTAATGTAATATCTCCAAGCGGAAACAGTCTCTCAAGAGACTTATTTTCCCCGATAGAGTCGACAAATGGCATCTCCAATAGAGAAGTTTGTGCACCTCTACAACTCAGACGAATGGGTTCCCCAGCAAGTTTGACATCAAAAGTTTTTCCCATCAAATGGCATCTCCCCAGGAAAATTCGGTGAGAAGTTTGAGAAAACCGCTACTAATAGCGTACCTTGTCAAGAAAGTTTATTGACAAAAGAAACTGAGACCAGTTCCTTGGTAGGAAACCAGGATCGAGGGGAAGTTTATTTCAGCAACTAAGACCAGTTCCTTGGTAGGAAACCAGGATCGAGGGGAAGTTCACTTCAGAAACTAAGACCAGTTCCTTGGCTGAAAACCAGGATCGAGGGGAAGTTTACCCTTTTCTAAGCATCATTGCTTAGCAAAAGAAAAAGGATGCGTGAACTACCATTCATAACCACCATCAAAATTTCGGGTATTCTGATATTTAGTCATCTTGCACCCCGAATGCCCGAATACCTTCGCCATTCACACCTTCGGGTCCAAGAAGATTAAATAGGGGCATCTGTCATACCCCAAATTTTGACCACTAAGATTTCCCATCATTGTGTAAATCATCACCACAATATGGGTAAACCATCATGCCTCATTAGTCTCCCCAAAGATGGGTGAGCATCCACTACAATCAAATTTAGGGTTTCATGCCCTCTCAGAGCTCTTAGACAAAGGATCAATCAAGAATTGACATGATCTTTAACTTGTCTAAACCTCTCAAACATCCACAAGGGATCAAAAGGACTCCCACCTACTTGAGAAGCATGAGAGAAATTCAAAACAAATTATATCTACTAATCACTTGATCACTACCAAACTTCCAAAGATATGGATCATCCCAAACATAATATTTGGCATCACTCTTGAGTTTGTGGATCTGTGTCTTTGATGCACCTGCAGGAAAAACACCAGCAACAAGATAATTAACAATATCAGCAAACCAAGGAGTAACTCCCTGTAAAAGTAGCAGCTGCTCATCAAGAAAGTCATCCTGAATGGGAGAAGGATCTGCATCCCGCTCTATTCTGGTCAAGTGGTCAGCTACTAGATTCTCGGCTCCACTTTTGTCCTTAATCTCTACATTAAACTCTTGGAGCAACAACATCCACCGAATCAACCTCGGTTTTGCTTCTGGCTTCTTCAACAAGTACTTTAAGGCTGCATGGTCAGTAAAAACAACAACCTTGGAACCTAGCAAATATGATCTAAATTTATCAAGAGAAAAGACAATAGCTAGAAGTTCCTTTTCAGTGGTGGTGTAATTAGATTGTGCAGAATCTACAGTTCTAGAAGCATAATAAATAACATGGGCAACCTTGTCAATTCTTTGTGCAAGGACCGCTCCAACAACATAGTTAGAAGCATCACACATAATCTCAAAAGGGAGGGTCCAGTTAGGGGGCTGAATGATGGGAGCAGAGGTCAATGCTTTCTTCAAAACGTCAAATGCCTTTTTGCAATTTTCGTCGAAGTTGAAAATGACGTCATTCTTCAACAAGTTTGAGAGCGGAAGAGCTATCTTGCTGAAATCCTTAATGAAGCGCCTGTAAAAACCTGCATGACCAAGAAAAGAACGAATCTTGCGAATGCACGAGGGGTAAGGTAGTGTAGAAATCACATCAATCTTAGCAGGATCTACATAAATTCCTTTTTCAGAAATAATGTGACCCAAAACAATTCCCTGCTAAACCATAAAATGGCATTTTTCATAATTTAAAACAAGGTCAGTTTCGATGCATATCTCTAAAACCATATTCAAACTGTTCAAACATGCATCAAAAGAAGAACCATAAACAGTGAAATCATCCATAAACACTTCCATGCAATTTTCAATAAAATCAGAAAAAATGCTAATCATGCATCGTTGGAAAGTGCAAGGAGCATTGCAAAGACCAAAAGGCATCCTCCTGTAAGCAAATGTGCCGAAAGGGCACGTGAAAGTGGTCTTTTCTTGATCTTCAGGTGCAATATGAATCTGAAAGTAACCTGAAAAACCATCAAGAAAACAATAATGTGATTTACCTGCGAGCCGTTCGAGCATTTGATCAATGAACAACAAAGGAAAGTGATCCTTTCTAGTCGCCTGGTTCAACCTCCTATAATCAATACCAACTCTCCAGCTATTCTGAACTCTAGTGGGAACAAGTTCATTCTTTTCATTTTTTATCACAGTGAGTCTAGATTTTTTTTGGTACAACCTGCACTAGACTCACCCATTTGCTGTCAGAGATAGGATATATGATACCTGCTTATAACAGCTTGGCTACGTCTTTCTTCACCACATCAAGAATTAAAGGATTAAGCCTCCTTTGGGGCTGCCTCACCACCTTAGCTCCTTCTTCAAGCAGAATTCGATGCATGTACATGGAAGGGCTAATACCGGGAATGTCCGCCAAGGTCCACCCAATTGCCTTTTTGTGCCTCTTTAAAACCTGCAAAAGCCTACTTTCTTGATCGAAATCAAGGTTAGATGAAATAATAACAGGAAGCTTATCATTTATGTCTAAGTAGGCATATTTGAGATATTCGAAATCAAGGACAAATTCTTCAAGGGAGACATCCACAATGTCCTACTTTCAGATCCAACTGCTTCTCTCTTTCTGAAAGATAGCCTTCAGAAGCTGGACCTTTCGACCCTTAGCCAAGGTGTTTCTGAATTCCTGTTGGAGCTAACTGCTTTAGTGAATCAAATGTCTGAGTACTTCAAGTCCCTCCCCAAGATCCAAAACAAAATTGAAATCACAACTGGATTGGAAGCTTCAGCTTGGGATGATGCGCATGCATCAGAAGCTATGGTCGAAAGTCTAGAGACTGAACAACAGAAAAGGCAGGCAGAAGTGGAGTCGAACCAGAAGAATATTGATGACTGGAAGCAGCAAATTGAAGAGCTGCAGAACAAGATTTCTAAGGCTGAAAATTGCAACCTTGAGCTGGGAGAGTTCGACGATACTGAAATGGCCAGAGAGCTGAAGCGCACCATAGACTTCCTTGACAAGGCCCAAACGCTTGAAAAAGAACTCTCAGCAGCCAAACTCACCAAAGCTCTATGTGAAAAATGCCTTCAAAATTACAAGGTCACCTTCCTCGAGTTGAAGTCGAAGCTCCCTTTCTGATTGTCATATGATTTCTTGTTTGTAGTTCCACTTTTGTTCATCATATTTTATGGTCCTTTTAAGGCCCCATTTACAGACAATCTTAATGCCCTATGGCATTTATCTAAATTCTTCTGTTTACTATCAACTCTTCGACTTGCAAAACATATTTTTTACTTTGCTAACTGAGTAATTAAAGTATTCTGCCTCTTTTCTTGGAAATCATAAAAATAGCGCAGCTTTTAAAAGCTTAGTGTTCCAACGGCACAAGTTTCTATTCCATAAAGGAATATTAATAGCGCAACCCTAGGGTCTATTCCCAAGGGTCATTTCACGTATTTCCATCGTTGACTGGCCAATCCTTACAAAGCCTTGCCTCTATAAAACCCTCTTCCCTCTTGGGATATCTTGCACCTACTACAACAAGTATGAGTACCTCTTCAAAGAAGGCAATGACCAAGAAGGTGGCTGGAGAGACAAGGAAAGCTGAGGCCACATCTACTGCCCTCAAAGACACTTCAACTGGAGCAACATCTCGCGCCATGAAGAGAGAAACCAAGATGAAGGTACCCAAGAAAGGACATTCCAAAGCACAAAACTCTGATGATGAAGCTGACTAAGATTATGTTGCCTTCCTCAACTCTATTAATTGGAGATACTATGAATAATCTTTCTCCTGGGTTTTATGTTATTGTACTTGTTTTATTTTTTGTATGCCATTTTGGCTTTTATAATTTGAATAAAATTTACGTCTTAATATGGATTTCTTGTAAAATAGGCTTATATTTTTTCAAATATTTCCCATTTACCCTTACTACTCTTAAATCACCCTCCATCTCTTGAATCTCATAAGCATTATTACTAAATGCCTTAATAATTTGAAAAGGACCTTCCCACTTAGGAGACCACTTCCCCAAAGTTTTGGTCTTTCGATCCATAGGTAAGATCACTTTCCACACTAGATCTCCAGTTGAAAAGGTTTTAATCTTGACCTTTTTGTTATAAGACTTCTCCACCCTTTTCTTTTACCTTTTCAGCAACTCTAAAGCATGGAGCCTTTCTTCATCTAGGTCTACTAATTCATCAAACATCATACTCCAATAAGACTCAGAAGGAATCTCATGATGCCTTTGAATCCTTATTGATTGAAGATAAATCTCCACACGCAAAACTGCATCATGACCAAAAGTCAGTCGAAATAGGGTAGTATTAGTTGCCTCTTTAGGGGACGTTCGACATGCCCAGAGTATTTGGTCCAATGTCCTATGCCAATTTCTTGGCTTTTTCCCCACATGCTTTTTTATCAACCCAATAACTACTTTATTTGCTGCTTCGACTTGGCCATTAGCTTGAGCATAATAAGGTGTGGAGGTTACAAGCTTGAATCCCATTTCTTTAGAAAACTCTTGTATCTTTCGACCAGTGAAGACTGATCCTTGGTCTGTTGTAATTGTCTCTGGGATTCCAAACCTATAGATGATGTGCTTATGGATAAATTCAATCACATCTTCCTGATCAACATTTGGTAATGGGATAGCTTCGACCCACTTGGTAAAATAATCAATACCTACCAAAATGTACTTATGATTTTTAGATGATGCTGGTCGAATCTCTCCGACCAAATCCAGAGCCCTTCCTCTAAAAGGCCAAGGTTTCACAAAAGAATGTAATTCACTCGCAGGGACATGTTGAATGCCAGCATGAACTTGACATTCCTGACAACCCTTAGCAAATTCAATACAATCTTTTAACATGGTAGGCCAATACATGCCTTGTCGAAACAACAACCATTTCATTTTATGGACTACCTGATGTGCCCTACATGCCCCACTATGGACAGTCGAAAGGGCTAAGTATGCTTCTGCCTCACTGAGGCACTTAAGCAATACTCCCTCAGGAGTCTTTTTGAATAATTCATTACCCAACAAGACGTAACTTAAAGCTTGATACTTGATTTTCCTTTCTGTCGAAGCTATTGGATTTTTCAGGTAATCCATTATAGGTTTCCTCCAATCCTTGTCAGTTATACTATCAACAGCCAGAATTGCGAAATTGTCTTCATCAACATATCCAAGCTTAGCTTCTTCCAAATCTGATGGGGCTAATCCTACTGACACCACCCTTCCTCTGACTTCGACTTCGGTTGCATCTTGTAATTTATCTTTCGAAACTTTATACCTTGATGCAATCTGAGCCAAGTCATTAGCTACCTGGTTTTCCAGTCTAGGGATGTGTCGAAAACTAACTGCGTCAAACTTTTTCAACAGTCGATTCACAACTACAAAGTACATAAACAAATTTTCTTTTATGCACTTGTACTCTTTGGTCACTTATTTTATGACCAGTTCTGAATCTCCCATTATTTCGACGTGAGTTGCCCTCAATTCCAACAATACTTAAAGTCCAGCAATTAAATCTTCATATTCAGCCTTGTTGTTAGAATAACGACCTTCAATTTTATACTTAAGTGTTGTTGGAATTTTACTAGGAGAAATAACAAGTACTCCTATGACTGTCCCATCTTTGTGGCTTGACCCGTCGAAATATAACTTCCAAGACTCCACATCAAGATAGTTCAGGGGGGTCTCATTTGTAAAATGGTCAACTATAAAGTCTGCCACTATTAGTCCTTTAACAGCTTTTAAAGGCTTATAAGTTAAAGAATATTCAGTTAATGCTAATGCCCATTTTCCAATTCGACTATGCAAGATAGGTTTGGACAACATATGTTTAATAACGTCATAACGAGAAGAAACATACACATCAACTGGTTTTATATAATGCTTCAATTTGGTACAAGAGTAATACAAACACAAACATAATTTTTCAATCATGCTATATCTAGTTTCTGCATCATTTAAAACTCTACTAAGGTAATAAACGGCTATTTCGACGCCATCATCATCCTCTTGAGCTAACATGCTCCCTAAAGTTCTATTTGACGCAGCTATGTACAATCTCATACACTTATTGCCACGAGGTGGTGAGAGAATCGGGGGGTGACTCAGGTACTCTTTGATTTTGTCGAAGGCTTCCTGTTGATCTTGCCCCCAGTCGAATCCATCCTTGCTAGCTCGAAGCAATGGTGAAAAGGCTTGCGTTTTCCCACTTAAGTTACATATAAATCTCCTCAAGAAATTTATTTTGCCCAAGAGAGACTGCAATTCCTTCTTTGTTGATGGCGCTTTTGCTTCCATAATGGCTTTGGTTTTATTCTAGTTGATTTCGATCTCCTTCTTGTGGACCACAAAGCCTAAGAAATCCCCTGCCTGCACACAAAAAGCACATTTGAGAGGATTCATTTTCAGACCATGCTTTCTCATCCTTTCAAAGGAATGTCGAAGATGGCTTATATGATCTTTTCCTGAAAAGGACTTAACAACAATATCATCAATATATATTTGCATAAAAGTCTCAATAAAATCATGAAAGATAGAATTCATTGCTCTCTGGTAAGTTGCCCCAGCATTTTTTAGACCGAAAGGCATCATTACCCATTCGTAAGTACCTAATGCCCCTGGACATCGAAAAGCAGTTTTTGGGACATCTTCCTCAGCAATGAATATTTGGTTATAACCAGAATAACCATCCAACATGCTCAAATATTCATGTCCTGCAGCAGAATCAATCAGCATTTCTGCCACAGGCATAGAATATTCATCTTTAGGGGTTGCAGAATTTAGATCTCTAAAATCTATACAAACCCTTAAAGAACCATTCTTTTTAATGACTAGTACAATATTAGCTAGCCATTCGACATACCTAGCTGTACGGATGAACTTGCACCTAAGTAGCCTTTCGATCTCCTCTTTGATCTTGGAAAGGATTGTTGGGGCAAACCGTCTTGGATTTTTCTTTACTGGCTTTTTCCCAGGTATGATTGGCAACTTATGTTCAACAAGCTCTCTCCTCAAACCAAGCATTTCATCATAGTCCCAAGCGAAGCAATCCTTGAATTCCCTCAATAATTGAACTATTTCGACTTTGAGTAGTGGGTCGAGATTAGCACTAATATAAGTAGGCCTTTTCACTCCCCCTTCACCCAAGTCAATTTCTTCCAAAGGATCCTGCACCAGCATTTTAATATTATCTGACAGTGGATCCTTTTCAAAACCTAAAGGCTCACCATCATACACAGCATCAAGCCTTTGGTCTTGGTCTTCAATTTGAGGCCCATCAGGTGGCTCAGGTTCAAAGTCCTTACCAGGGCCTACTTCACAAATTTGAGTTTTGGCTTCGACAGCCATGTGGTTGTGTGCAACCTCTAAATCCGCTTGTAACTTGGATTCGGCCACATAGGCCGAAATTCTTTGTAATGCGTCGAATTCAGTCATTGTTACTGAATTCACTCCCCCAGCCTGTGGGGTCAACCTCAGGCAGCCCATAATATGGGACATTGCCTTCTTCTCTTACGACTTCTCTGTCCCATCGAAACCCCTCCAGTGGGTGCAAGTGCAATGAACAGAATGCGTGATCATCTAGGGAGAGATCGAATTCTGCTGTAGTACAAGGCGCAATATGCGCCAAATTTTTATCGAACTCAGAACCATCAACATGATTAACAGGCACCTTAAAGTAGCCTTGATCAGCCTCAATGTTTTCTACTATTCCATCAGGCCTCCAGATTGTTATGCGTTGGTGCATTGATGAAGGTACTGCCCCAATGCCATGAATCTATTCCCTTCCTAGTAGAAGGTTTTAGTTAGCTTTACTTTCGACCACCATGAACAAGGTGGGTCTTGTCACTGTACCCACAGTCAAGTCAACCTGTAAGACACCTAAAGTGGTCCCAATCTTCCCTTTATAGTTAGAGAGGACCATGTTGTGGGGTTTAAGATCAGTGTCGAATTTACCAATTTTACTTAGCAGAAAATGTGGCATTAAGTTGACAGTAGCCCCACAGTCCACCAAGATCTTGTTAACAACCACGCTCTCTACTTTCCCTGTAATATACAGAGGTTTCAAGTGTCCCTTCATAGCTTCAGTTGGTCGCTCAAAGAAAGCATTCTGTTCTTCGACACAACCATTGTTCATTACATAATAGCACACAGGTTGGTGTGCTACCATTTCTGCCTCAACGTTGGCATCCAAATTCTCCACTTCAGTTACTCTGTCATACTCCCTTGGCATTACTGACACTACGTTGACAATGATGTTCAAAGAAGCATCAGAGTTTGAATCAAAGTTGTGGGTCTACGCATCGTCTTAAACTGTTTCGACCACAAATTTCTCAGCTTCCTTCTTGGAAGTAAACAACTTTCGACCCACCGGCAGCTGGTTTGTTGTTCTCATGCCAACACCTTTGTTGCCAGCTGGCAGGACATTAGTGCTGGTCTCCGTCGAGTCTCTAGCCTGAGCTTCTCTTAAAGCTTTCCTTCGCCTCTGCTCTCTCCTCCATTGGGACCTCGACATGGGATTTTTTCCTTTGTAATTCTCAGACACATAGGCAGCTTTGTTGGAAGACTTGAATTCTTTCCTATACTCAAGTGAAGAACCTCTAGCCACATCAAAACTTTTCCATCCTTGCTTCCCTTTTCCAGCTGCTTCGACGGGTTTAACCCACCTCCCAGTTGGTACTTCGCCACTGGGTTTGAAAGTAGCTTGCTTGGCCCTTGGAATTTGTGGCCTTGGACCATATTGTCTCTGAGTAGCTTTCCTTGGGTCGAAACGTCCTGGCTTTTGAGCATCTTTCCTCCCACGTCTAGATTTGGCCTCTTTCCCCGCTTGGAGGCCATGAGCAGCTTCTTTGTCAAAGATAGCACTGCATCGAGGGCACAACATGACTTCAGAATTCTTACCCTGGCACCTGTGGAGAAAATCAATGATGGTCTCATCCTCTCTGGGATAAGCCAGTTTGTCGCAGTCCTCTTGGTCATCAATATCCATGGCCTGTTTGTCAGTAACTTCGACCATGTTCACGTTAACTTCATCTTTTACACGCATCTTAGAAAAGTCAATATCAAGGCTTGCAGTAGCCTCGTCCATTTGTCTAAAATGATCAGCAATCTCTCTTGTCACCATCTGCAACTTTGGTGCTTCAACTTCAGCACGGGTCTCGACTATAGTTTCAATGTCGAACCTTTGAACTTCAGAAGAGGTACTAAAGTAATGTTCAGCATCCATACATATCAAATGCTCCAGCTGATAGCCATCCATCTCTTCATCCTCTCTGATAAACACAACATCATTGGTAAGGTCCTCAGTAACCTCCACCACCGTGGCATTTCTGCCAAGAGCTTCGTTGGTACTAACACTACCCGAACTGCTGTCAGACAATTCAACCAGTACGACCATGTTGACCTCCTCAGGCTCTGCATAATTTGCTTCAGCTACATCAAGGGGGCTGGTATCAATCTTCATCTGGGTCTTAGTCTTCTCCCCAAATTTGAGCCTCCCCTCCTGAATAGCATTCTGCACTAAATCCCTGAAAAGAAAACATTGAGACGTCTTATGACCCAAGTAATTATGGTATTTACAAAAACCTCTCTTTTTTCTTTGCTCTAAAGGTGGTATTTTAGCATCGGGAGGCACTAATATTTGACCATCCTTAACTAACAAATCAAAAATTTCGTCACATTTAGTGATGTCGAAAGTGTATGTTTTCTTTGGGAACCTATCATTCTTTTCGGTTTCGACAGGGTTTTTTCCATTCGAAAGAACTAATAATTTACAAGAATAAGGGGGGCCCTTCTTAAGTTCAGCAAGGTCTATCTCATTTTCGTCGAACCTAAAGGACTCGTCATACAGTTCTTAGATGCCCTCCTGGTATTCGACGTAAGCTACCTTCTTGTTCTTATTCACCCTAGCTTTCTCATCTTTGAGACGCTCTAGCTGTCGAACTCTGTCAGCCGACTGGGCCATATCCCTTAAATACTGGGTGTCCAGTTTTTTCCTGATAGAGTAATCAAGGCCACCAGCGGCCATTTCGACAAGCTCGTGCTCAGGTACTTGTGTAAAACATCTAGCCTTGAGTAGTCGAAACCTATTCAAATAATCATCTATTGGCTCATTGAACTTTCATTTCACACTAGCCAATTCTTTCAAACTAATCTTCGTCTGACCCATGTAAAATTGCTCATGGAAAAAACGTTCCAACTGGGTCTAATTACAAATCGAACCAGATGGTAACGTAGTGAACCACGTGAATTCATTTTTAGTGAGGGAACTAGGGAAATACTTTACCCTTAGACTTTCATCATTTGCAATCTCACCGGCTTCGATCAGGTAGTGCGCCACATGTTCGACGGTAGATTCTGTAGTATCTCCTGAGAACTTAGTAAACTTTGGTACTTTTGTCCTTGGAGGCAATTCAGCTTGAAGTATATAGTCTACTATAGGCGAAGTAAAGTTTGGCCTAGAAAAACCCATATTCAGGCCATTTCGAGCCATTATTCTTTCGACCAAGGCTGCCAAATTGTTCTCTGCCGCTACATTGTTGTGTCGAGCCTGATTCACCACACGATCAGCATCTTGATTTCTGTTCACTAGCACCGTCCTTGGTTCCTCCTCTTCAAGTATTGGTATTTGATTTCTAGGAGGCTCCTCCCTAGGTGGTTCGACCAACCCTGGATTCACTAGATTAACTTGTTGAGCAATCTCCCTCATCTCGACTCCTTGAGTTTGGTGTTGAACAGGAGCTGGCATTCCCATGAACTCTGCTATTCGTGCCATCTGGGTTGTCATCATTTGATTGGTTTGAGTAGTATTCTGGATCAATGGCTGGAAAATTTCTCCCATCGTTTGAGACAAAGTATGTACCATTTGCATATTGCTCTCATCCATCTGTTGCCTCAAATATGCTGCAGACTCATTTGTTAAGTTGGGCCCTTGAGCAGAATAACCCAAACCTACGGACTGGCTGTTTCGACCCATGCTAATTCCAGAACCTGACTCCTGCAAAGGGGAAGATATCACATTTTCTGAATATACTGGGGGTGCAGTATGCATATTCTGCATCATTGCCGTTGGCATGCCATAGATTGGGTTCCTAGGCAAAGGCTGTGAAAATCCTGGGGGAGGAAACTGCCTGTACGTCGAACCTCCTCCTGGCGGAGTCTGAGGATTTGTCACTGATGGGCCAATGTACTCCAAGACTGGCTGAGTGTAAGGCCTCACGTATGTCGCCCCTGGTCCCGCTGTCGAAGACGAAGGCTCTGTCACAATGGTTAACACTGTCGACCCTCCTGTCGAAGGAACTAGAGTTGGCGCCACAGTACTTCTTGGTAATTCTTGAGGATTGATGGTGCTGTTCTGAACACTTGAACTGCTTGGTTGAGTATTGGTCCCAGCAGAATTGGGATTTGAATTTCCTTGGCCATATGCCATTCTCCTCACGTTTCTTCTCTTTGGTCTATATTCGTTTGAACTGGCTACCTTTCCACTTCTCAGGTGCATACAATAATTTGCCACAAACTCTACCAATGAAAAAACAAATACCTAAAAAGACAGTTATAAAACTTCTTTTTGGCGGTTATTTAAAAGTTACAAACTTTCAAATCCACGTTTAGCACTGTCCCACTGGGCATGCCAGTTTGTTTACCTTGAAAATTGGTAAACAACCGCTGATCTTCTAAAACTATAAAGTTCTAGTAACTTGCAGGATCGATCAGATTGATCCTAGGACATGTGTTGTATGTGTATTTAGAATATTTTGCAATTTGATAAAGGATGCCTTTCGCCAATGCACATAAATAAAAGGGGTGTTTGAAGTGTAAAGGAAAGCGATAAAGATAAAGGAAATGACTAAGTCGAACAATACATCAAAGAAAAGCAAAAGGGCTGAATGTAAAAAGTTTGGTAAAGAAAACTGGAGTTAAATGTTGGAAAGAAATGCATAAAGATCATAAAATGTAGAAAAGGTAAACGCTTGAAAATAAAGGCTTTTAATGTAAAACTCTAAAGTAAGGACTGGGTAATGTAAATGACTTGAAAGGTAAAAATTCATGAAAAGAGATTTCAAAGTAAAGAATCTAAAACATAAACTTCAAAGTAAATTGCATTGCAATAAAAGGTAATGGTGATTACAATCACGTACATTCTCACTTCACTGGTTTCTCTACACACTGGATAATTTGAGTTAATATAGAGTTACTTGTACAATTTGATTTTTCACCCTATTCTAACTCTAAGACTAACCTATTTATAATACTCTAATGTAACCACCCTTTGACGGTTTTATTCTTAGATTACGTCACTTGGCACTTTGCATGTCTTCACGATATGGATCTTCGCCACCTATCCTCTTTTAAAATTCAAATAGTGGAACTTCCCTCCACTATTCAGTTGTAACTGCAGCGCATTATCCATATCCACTTCACCGTGTCGACTTGACTCCTTGGACTTAGCAAGATTTAAAGTCTTGAAATCCTTCCATTCGACTCAGGCATTGCACAAACATGGTCGAAGGCCTTCTTAGTCGAAGCCTTCTTTTTCTAGCATTATTATTTTAAAGAATAACTTCTTTTAAAGCCATTATCTAAAATCATGTAGCGTCGAAATTAGGAGCTAACAGATGGGAATCATCATTCATCAAGAAAAATCAAGAAAAGTGGGATAACTTGTAAAAGGGGTAACCATAAAAACTTAGAAATTTTTCTAAGTTATGGAACAAAGTGGCTAGGGTACCAACTTTGGAGGATCATAACTCCTAAACCACAAGGCCATTTTTCCCCATTCAAGCTGGATTTGTAGCTCTCATGGCTCTCTACAAAAGCTTCAAACACAACTCATTCCAATTC
Organism: Lathyrus tuberosus; assembly: GCA_022829125.1. Classification (NCBI taxonomy): domain Eukaryota; kingdom Viridiplantae; phylum Streptophyta; class Magnoliopsida; order Fabales; family Fabaceae; genus Lathyrus; species Lathyrus tuberosus. Next base: position 6,081,863 of record JALAZF010000289.1, on the reverse strand, counting down.
CTCATGGATTTTAAGTTATGGAATGATCAAAATCACAAAAAGTGAAAATGTCACTTTTTTCCAACACTTAGTGAAATTTTCACTAAGTAAGAATCTGCCTTCACTTTTTTCCAAATGTAGGGGCATTTTTCACTTGGATCCAAAAAGTATCGAAACCAAACATGATCAAACAGTTGTTGTATCATATGAGGGCTTTCCAAAATGGCCAAGAACTCCAATAAAGTCCACTTGAGCCATGAGATATGACAATGCCAATATGCCTTGCTGCAAACTGTCATGGCAAGGCAGATTTGGGAGTTTTGCTCGATTTGCTTAAATTTTGCAAAGGGTAAGCAAATCTATCCATCTGAACACCTCAAGGGGGGACCAAGGAGGGACAAACACTAATCCATCAGCCTCCCAAGTCTTTGGAACCAAAAGTAGCATGCCAAACCTAGAAATACCTAAAAGAGGGACAAGACTCCAATTTTGGATTGGAGCATTTAATGGATGCACCAAGGTGGCATGGACTGAGCCATTTCCAACTGAATTCAGTCAAGACTTATCCAACAACTAGGGAACCAGCAGCCTATGCCCTAACCTCTAGTCAATGGCTAGAGGAGACTTGGATTCTCATTGCTCAACATTGGCCAGACCTCTGCTGCAGTTGCCATTCACTATTGCAGCCAAGACAAACTTGCTCTACAATAAATAGAGCTCAATTGTGTTCAGTTTGAGTACACCAAAGCCATCAAACAGATGCTTTCCTCAAAATCACCTTCTCACTTCCAAATTTGCCTTCCAAAGCAAGTCACTTTCGGGTTTTGAGTTTGAGAGCAATTCCCATCAAACCAATTACACACACACCTCATAAAATCATATAGAGGTGATCCAAACACTCACAAGTGACCTGTAACACCAAAATCACAAAGTCACCTCTCAAAACCTCAAAATAGGACTTTTGTGCATTTTTCAAGCCATGTCTTGATTCAGTCACTTTCCAAACCAGATAAAACTTTAAACACACTCCAAATATCATCCTTGAACTGTCCCAAATGGTTCCACACATCTGGAACACCATTTGAGAGAGTTTCTATTTTGGCCACTTTTGCCCCTTTTGCAAGAAAGAGCCTAAACTTGTTCCTGAGGTTTCCAGCTGATTCCAACCATCCTAAAAGCTTCTAAGAGATCATTTGAGGGTGTCCAAAGCATCAAATCATTTCTGGAACAAAGCCCTTGGCAGATTGCACAAAAGCTCCAAAAAGAGGTGAGCATTACAACTTGGATTTTTTGAATCATGCTTTATTTTGATGTCCACTGATCATACATCTCTTATACATGTTATATGTGTTGTGTTTGCACCAATTTATCATGTAATTCATGCTTGTACCAAGAGATGGCACAGAAAATGCAAATCATTGCCTATTTCAAAACCACTATCGGGTTTTTCAATAGGAGCATGATCTAAAAAAAAACCACCACCATTGGATTCCTTATGAAATTCTAGGCAGGATAGACCTAAATTTTGTCCCAATCCATGGAGAAATGAGAAAGTTATGGCCTTCACGTTTTCAACCAAAATCTTGCCTTGCTTTGCCTTGGGCCAGGCCAAAAACAAGGCAAGCCTTGTATATTTGTGGTTGTGTTTCAATCAACGGATGTATCACCATCCCAGTGGTAAGGCGCGCGCCCTATACACAAGAGGTCTGGGGTTCGAATCCCCCTCGCCCCAGATCCTCTTTTTGCTATTTTTTCCACTTTTTATTGTTTTTCTTATTATTTTAAATGATTTGAAAAATTAATAACTCCCTCAATTTTAATTATTTTTTATTGGTTCTTTTTGCAAAAAATCACAAAAATGTTGAAATATTTTATTCACAAAAAATAAAATTTATATTAGTTATTTAATATAATTAGTATTTTTGTGAATAAATTCCTTTTTAATTATTTTTAAACATTTAAAAGTGAATATTTACTTTGAAAATCAAAACCAAATGAGTTTTAATTCATCTTGTGATTAAAACCTCATTTTTAAAACCTTAAACAAAAATCACAAGTGGTTTATTCAAACTTATTTTGTATTTTTACCATTTTATTTGATTTTCTTTAACTATTTACTTTTAAAGGAAAATAAAATTAGGGTTTCTTTGATTTCAAACCTCATCAATCATTTTCAAAACTCTTTGGGCCTCTTGGTAGAGTGTAAGACCCAATCCTTTGTAAATACAAACCTTTTTGGGGCCTCAGATGTTGTGTAAGTCCCGTCGTATTTTCAAAATCGCGGCGGGATCGTCGCCTTTTAAAATAAAACATTGGGCCTCTCTTTGAGCTATAATACCCATTCCTTAAACCTTTGGGCCTCTTGAGAGAGTGTAAGACCCATCCCTTGTAAATAAAAACCTTTTTGGGCCTCAGCGCATTGTATAAGTCCCAATACGTTAAAGAAATCTCGGCGCGATCGTCATTTTTCATATAAAACCCTTGGGCCTCTCCTTGAGTTGTAAGCCCCATCTTTTCTTATCACTTTTGGGCCTCTAATAGAGTGTAAGACCCAATCCCCTTTTAACCAAAACAATTTTGGGCCTCAGATATTGTATAAGTCCCTCTGCGTTAAAAGAAAATCTCGGCATGATCGGTATTTCAAAACAAAAATCCTCTGGGCCTACCCTCGTGTTATAAGCCTCATTCCTTTTCTTTAAACATCTTTGGGCCTCTTGAGAGAGTGTAAGACCCATCCCTTTGTACAGAAAACCTTTTTGGCCCCAGTCACTTGTATAAGTCCCTGTACAAATTCAAAACAATAGTGCAATCACTGATAAAACCTTGGGCCTCTCCTTGATCTGTAAGCCCCAACGATCTTTTCAAAGAACTTTATCCTTTGATTTTGAATATAATTTTGTTATCAAAGCTTTCTTTGTTGAACAACTAACCAAACAGCATGGAAGGTCTACAACCGAGTAAGTGTTTACCCGCTTTCTTTATCCGTTTTCATATATATAACTGTATTGTGGGGCTGCTCACTGTAAGTCTTCTTTCACATACTTTTATATACTTGTCAAATATAACTGTGTAATACTAGTATAGTTATTTACAGTTTTCCCCGGCAACTACGTCTAGCGCTAGGTAAAGCCTTGTTGGTCACTCTTAAATACAAACAAAACTAGATCCCCATAGGATTACCAGACACATTCTTCCCTCCTCTTGGGGTTAAACAATATGGAGACGTGAAAGGCAGCATTCTCGGTGAACCCTTTCTCAGACTGTCACTCTTAGAAATCGTCAAAGAAACTCTAACTCCCCAGAGATGATCTTTTCTCCGTGAATGGCATCTCTTGAGTCTCTTCCAAATTTTCGAACTTTCCTTTCTAGATCTATTCTCGGTGAATGGCATTTCTAGAACTTCTCGGGGTTTGGGGACCCACAGGCTTCTTAAAAGCATCTCTGCCTCCTCTTGGGCGTTGTACAAGGACCCTTCGGCTTCTTAAAAGCTCTTATGCCTTCTCTTGGGCTTAGTACAAGGACCCAGAGACCTCTACCGGTATAGGAACATAACCTAGTCATCAATTTTTTAGAGCTATCTTTCTGAGTCAAGTGTCAGACCAGTTAATGGGTTGACCTTCATCCCTTAACAAACCAGCCTTCTCTTGGGCATCATACAAAGATCATTCTCTACTTGAGAATCGATTTCTCAAAACACCAGTAGACTTGGACAGTCTCAATACCCTTTGGATTTCCCATTTCCTTAAAGAACAGGAAATAACCCTGATCCTCTGATCAGTACCAAAGCACAACCATACCTTTAATCGTTCCCTTTATAAGAACTATTTTTCTCTCTTATCCAACATACTGGATCTATCACTAAACTGAAACAGTCACCAGCACAGTAGCCTCCTTTTGGGCTTTGTACAATGATTCTCCCCAGCGGAGCTAACCTTTTCGCACTCTGTTGTTGAGTATGAAAGACACTCTTGTTGAGTCAATCACTTTTAGCCTCCATCTCGGGCTTCATACAAGATACTAAAACACTCTCTTGTTGAGTATAAAAGACTCTCTTGTTGAGTCAAACCCTTTTAGCCTCCATCTCGGGCTTCATACGAGATACCAAATCACTCTCTTGTTAAGTGTAAAAGACTCTCTTATTGAGTCAATCACCTTTTAGCCTCCGTCTTGGGCTTCATACAAGACACATATGAAAGTACTCTCTTATTGAGTCAGTCACTTGTTAGCACTCTCTTGTTGAGGCAACCCTTCTAGCCTCTACCTCGGGCTTCGTATGAGACAGATAAAAAGCACCCTCTTGTTGGGTCATTAGCCTCCTCTTAGGTTTTGTATAAGGAAATCCCGGTTGAGTTAATCAACCTTTTAGCACCAAAATCTGTGCCTCGCTCACAGTATACAAACATCAACAACTCCTTTCCCCCATCTAATTACTGTAAGTGGCAAGCCTCTGGATTAATTACATCCACACCACTGTCCCTCTTTTAGCATGAGAAATTCCTAAGGAAAGATGGCATTACTCTACACTGAGTTAAAGTCTTCTCCTTCAGGTTAAAAAAACCCCTATAAAGGAAATTATGGCATTATTAGATTCACCTATCCCAGTTAAAGTAATTCTCCTTTATAACCAGTCACACAACAATTGTGATAAACAGACCAAATACACCCCCCTTTAGAGATTACAAATTCTCTCTAAAGTCAAAACCCTTCAGCTTCACATCTTGGGCTTCGAACAAGATACAAATAGACCCTTCAGCTTCACATCTTGGGCTTTGAACAAGATACAAACTACATTTAGATTCACGTCTTGGGCTTTGAACAAGACACCGAAACAACCTTTTTCCTCCCATAGAATAGGAGGAACTACGATCGCTCTGATTTCCTTGTTTCATCAAACGAGAATACGTAGGCATAAGATTGAAAAAATCTTAGCGAGCACACTAATCAAAAACCCAAAATCCACTATCTCCACCAAATCAACCCAAAAGCATCAAATCTAAACACAATATCAAAAACCTCACAAATAATCCAGACATTATGTTCTCAAGCGAAATAACCAAAGATTGGGCCCCACCTCCACATCGCATCTGTAACCTAACAGACCGCTGTTCAAACTCAGTATGCAAGCAGGGTTAATTGGAGACATCTATTTCCCTTCCTTAATCAGCTCAATAGGATAAAAAATGAATGGAACTGTAGTACCTCAAGCGATCGTGACTCAGGACCACAAAAATCGCGCTACAAGATGGAGTTAATGTGGGATGATGAAGGGTTTACTAGGTACTTAGGGGGGTCTAGGGACATGCAAGAGTGTACTGAATGGGTATAAAAGAGGCAAAGGCGTGTTTCACAAAGAAAAACGCGTGTTTTGCCTATTCGAATGCACGGCGAACACCTTTATGCATATGGCGATCGCCATTTGCTTTCAGGCACGCCTTTTGGTTTTTGGTTTGCAGAATGCAAATTGGTTACTAATTTTTTTGGTTTTTTTGGTTTTTCTTGACAAACCTAGATTTGCTAAACATTAATAACAAGTTAAGTAAGGATTTAAAACACTAAAAGTAAAAATTTAAAGAGAAACTTGCATTAACGAAACTGAAGTGCATTACAATTACGCGTCGGCATCCCGACGGTACACAGTGGAATGGAAATTAACAATTCAAATGATACAAGAAGGGGAAACACTATACATGTAAGTAAACTATCCTAAGAAAATAGGGAAATAGGTGCGGCTATGGATCATCCATGATGTTGTCTAAGAGAGTAGGCAATTTGGAACATATGGTCCAACTCCTCGTGTACAACATCCATTAGTCCAATGAAGTCGAGGAGAGAGGAAATCTCATCTCGGAAGGAATGGAGAGCATTAATAGCAGCAGCTACATTCAAAGGTGGTATATTAGGATCGACCTCAGAATCTTGAGTGGCCTCGGCAGACATAATGGTATCTCGGTTTTCGTAAGCCTGAGGAGAGTCGGGTGGAGTCAGAAACTCATTGACGACCTCCAAATCATAGAGCCAATTGTCCTTATTGTGCACACTGGTCTTTTCATGGTTGGGTAAGGTGAAAGTATGGACTACGACATTATTGATAAGTAACTCGAATTCAACCGGGCCAAGATTAGCAATAATGCCTCCGTTGAAACAAAAACTAATGTCCATCGGGCGAAAACCACCGAATGCAAAGGAACGGTTCAGATGGTACCTCATCCCAATTGCATCAGCAATCATAGTCACCAGCCCACCTATCAAGATTGGTTCAAAGGAATCACAGGCAATACGAATGAAATTAGCAAGCAAATACGGGGCTCCATTGACAGGCTTTCCCTAGGATGCGCAGAGCATGATATATAGCTCATCCCTCGACACAAATGTAATGTTCTCTTCATTGCCAAAGAAGGTGTGAGCAAGAACCTTATAGAAATATCTCCATCCAGGGTTGTGGATGCTTTCGGAGAACACAACATCAGGTTCGGTAATACCGCTTCTAGTTATGGTACCCCAGAAATGTTGAAGATCATAGCTAGTGAAGGCATCAGCAGAGGTTTTGGTCACAACATCGAGTTCATTAGGAAAACCCAATAATTCAGCGAATTCATGATGGGTGAATCTGTACTTGTTTCCAAATAACCTGAAGGTAGCAAACCCACGGCCAAATCTGAAACCACGGGTGACATCATAAAAGAGGGAGCTAAGGAACTCCAATGTCAGGCTACGGTAAGTGCTAAATCTCTTCTCTAGAGCAAAATGAGACCAGCCTATCTGGCTCAGAAGGAAAACAACACTGTCTCGGATGCTAAGGGTTTGCATGGCCGAGTTGTCGGGATAGATGGACATACCAAAGTCTCTTTGAGACAAAGCCTCAAATCGACGCCTCTGGACATCGTTAATGAAAACAACGACACGGTTTTCAAAAGTCTGCATGGTAGCCGGTCAAAGGTTTCCTAGAGAAGGGTCTCCTGAAAATTGAAAAACATTACAATATTAGGGGAATAATACTATTAGCTACGTGTTAGTAAGATTAAAATAGTAATAATAATCATAATAATAATAATGATAGCAAAAATAATGAGATGCAACAAATAGTGATGCATATTGCATAGACTTTATACTAAACATACATGCAGTGTCCTAAAACTAACAAAGTAAAATAAAAGATAAAATAAAAACTAAAGATCTTGGTTTAGTTCCCACAGAGCGCTTTGTTTAATGTCGGAAGCTCGACATTAGAATTGAAAAGGGCATCATTTGTCGGGAAGAGCGGGAAGCTCTTCCAACTTGTAATTATTGGTGAATTCCTTGTTTTCTACTAAGTGGTAGTGCTTGAGTCTCTGGCCGTTCACAAAGAACGTCTCATTCGACTTTCCTCTAATTTCAACTGCTCCACTTGGTAGGGCTTTTGTAACTTCGAAAGGACCAGACCATCTAGAATGTAATTTTCCGGGAAAAAGTTTAAGCCTAGAGTTAAAGAGAAGAACTATATCTCCTTCGTTAAACTCCTTCTTTCCTATTCTTTTATCATGCCACTTCTTGGTTCTTTCTTTGTATATTCGGGCATTTTCATAGGCATTTAGTCTTAGTTCTTCTAATTCATGGATATCGAGAATCCTTTTCTCGCCTGCTGCCTTATAATTCATATTCAGGGTCTTAATGGTCCAATAAGCTTTATGCTCAAGTTCCACAGGAAGATGGCATGACTTTCCATAAACTAGTTTGTACGGTGTAGTTCCTATGGGGGTCTTGTAGGCTGTTCTGTAAGGCCACAGAGCTTCATGAAGTTTAGTAGACCAATCCTTCCTAGAGGTTGCAACAGTTTTTCTAAAATTGGCTTAATCTCCCTATTCGACACCTCTACTTGTCCACTAGTTTGAGGGTGATAGGGTGTTGCTACTCGATGTCGTACTCTGTATTTAAGCAACAGCCTCCCAAAAACATTCGAAATGAAATGGGATCCTCCATCACTAATGACAATTCTTGGTACACCGAATCTGGGAAAGATTATGCTCTTGAAAAGTTTTACCACCACTCGCGCGTCATTTGTAGGTGAAGCTATCGCCTCGATCCATTTTGATACGTAATCAACTGCGACGAGTATGTATTTGTTTCCAAAAGAGGATGGAAAAGGTCCCATGAAATCAATGCCCCATACATCAAAGACTTCGACTTTCAAAATTCCCCTTTGCGGCATCTCATCGCGTCTAGAAACATTTCCAGTGCGTTGGCACCGGTCACAGTTGATAATGGCAATGTGAATGTCCTTCCAAAGGTTTGGCCAAAAGAGGCCAGATTGTAATATCTTTGCGCATGTTTTTGATGTACTGGCATGTCCTCCGTATGGTGCAGCATGGCATTGGGATATGACATCCTCTATTTCCGATTCAGGGACACATCGATGAAATATTCCATCGACGCCTCTCTTGAATAATAGGGGTTCATCCCAGTAATATTGTTTAAGATCATGGAAAAACTTATTCTTCTGTTGGTATGTTAGATCTGGTGGAACCACTTTGGCTGCTAGGTAGTTGACAAAGTCAGCATACCATGGGAATGTGGTTTTTATATAGATTGCTCCTACTACTTCATTTGTCTCTGCATTGTTTAATAACAAGGAACATTCTACAGTTTTTCTTTCTCTTTCCAACTGGGCTACTAGTCTGTCGTAAGGAAAATCATCGTTTATAGGCACTCCTTCGGGCTTTAGATCCTCAATCCTAGAGAGATGATCTGCTACCACGTTCTCTGTACCTTTCTTATCTTTTATCTCCAAATCGAATTCTTGTAAAAGCAAAATCCATCTCAAGAGTCTTGGTTTGGCATCCTTCTTAGTCAACAGGTACCTAATAGCGGCATGATCGGTATAGATAATAATTTTTGCTCCTACCAGATAGGAACAAAATTTATCTAAGGCGAACACAATAGCTAGGAGTTCCTTTTTTGTGGTCGCATAGTTCATCTGTGCATTGTCCAAGGTCCTACTTGCGTAGTAAATAACATGAAGCCTTTTATCCTTTCTCTGTCCTAAGACAACACCTACAGCATAGTCGCTAGCGTCGTACATTATTTCGAATGGTAAGCTCCAATCAGGTGGTTGCATAATTGGTGCGGTAATAAGAGCATTCTTCAGATGTTCAAATGCTTTCAAGAATTCTTCATCGAATATAAATTCAGCTTCTTTCATCAGTAGTCCAGTCAATGGTTTTGTAATCTTAGAGAAGTCTTTAATGAATCGTCGGTAAAAACCAGCATGTCCTAAAAAGCTTCGTACTTCTCTAACTGTTTTTGGTGGTTGAAGGTTTTATATGATTTCTATCTTTGCTTTGTCTACTTCAATACCTCTATCGGATACTACATGTCCAAGAACTATACCTTGTCGCACCATGAAATGGCACTTCTCCCAATTTAATACAAGGTTCACTTTGACGCATCGTTCAAGTACCATCTTGAGGTTTGACAGACAGTGTTCGAAACTTCCCCCACATACAGAGAAATCGTCCATAAAGACTTCCATTATGTCGTCTATGAAATCAGCAGAGATTGACATCATGCATCTCTGAAATGTTGCAGGAGCATTACACAGTCCAAATGGCATTCGACGATAGGCAAACGTGCCATAGGGGCAAGTAAATGTGGTATTCTCTTGGTTATCAGGATGAATAGGTATTTGGAAAAATCCTGAGTATCCGTCTAAGTAACAAAAATATGAATGTTTAGCTAGCCGTTCAAGCATTTGGTCTATGAAGGGTAAAGGAAAATGGTCTTTTCGAGTAGCCTTATTCCGCTTTCTATAGTCTATGCACATCCTCCATCCAGTTTGAGTTCGTTTGGCTACGGACTCACCTTTTTTGTTAGTTACAACTGTAACACCACCCTTCTTTGGTACGACATGCACTGGGCTGAGCCATTTGCTGTCAGATATCAGATATATGATTCCTGCTTCCAATAGTTTTTGCACTTCTCTCTTTACTACATCGCTTAGGACAGGGTTCAATCATCTTTGATGTTCTCTGGATGTCTTACAGTCTTCCTTCATCATAATGTGATGCATACACATAGAGGGACTTATCCCTTTTAGATCGGAGATGTTATATCCAAGAGCTGTGGGATACTTCCTCAAGACTTCCAATAATTTCTCGGTTTCTATTTGTCCTAAATCAGCATTAACTATTACGGGTTTTTCAAGTTTAGTATCTAGGAATTCATATCATAGATCTTTGGGTAATGTTTCGAGTTCTACAGATGGTTTCTTCTGGCAAGGCATTGGATCGGGTGTGAGTGCTAGGCATTCTCTTAGACTGTCATCTTCTTACGGCTCACGCCAGTTATCATCTTCGAATATTGGAGGGGCTGGAATCTTTAGTACTTCCGTGTACCTTGTCGGTTCCTTCTCATTTCTCTGATGCATTCGTCGATAACGTCTAGAAAACAACATGAATTGTCTAAAGCAGGGGCTTTTAGGAATTGGGCTAAGATAAATTCGACTATTTCTTCCCCTACTTCGAAGGTTAACTTTCATTTCTTTACATCTATTATAACTCCAGCTGTTGCTAAGAACGGTCTACCTAAGATGATTGGTATATTAGAATCTTCCTTAATGTCCATTATCATGAAATCCGTCGAAATATAAAACTGACCTATGCGAACTGGCACGTTTTCTAGCATACCTACTGGATATTTCACAGAACGATCTGCTAGTTGTAGCGACATCTTCGTTGGCCTCAGGTCTCCTAATTCAAGTTTCTTACATGTGGATTGGGGCATTAGCTTAACACTGGCTCCTAAGTCGCATAACGCTTTGTCTATGACAGTCTTTCCGATTACACAAGGTATGGAAAAGCTACCTGGATCCTTTAGTTTAGGAGGCATATTATTTTGAAGTATGGCACTACACTTAGCAGTGAGCATAACAGTTTCGTTATCTTTTAACTTTTTCTTGTTTGATAGGATCTCTTTAAGGAATTTGGCATATGAGGGCATTTGCGTAATAGCTTATGTGAAAGGTATCGTTATATTCAGTTGCTTTAGAAGCTCTACGAATTTCTTAAACTGTCCTTCATTTTTGGATTTAGCTAGTCTTTGGGGATAAGGCACAGGTGGTTTATATGGTGGCGAAGGCACATAATAAGTTTCTTTCTCTGCGGCCTTTCCGCCTTCATCTTCCTTCTCCGTGTTAGGTTCTTTTATTTTCTCGGTTCCCTTTGGTAAATTTTGGTGCATGGCTGAATTTTGGAATCTCGGGTCAACAGGTCCATCGTACTCTGTTCCGCTTCGCAAAGTAATAACGTTAGCATGACCTTTTGGGTTTGGTTGTGGTTGGCCAGGAAATGCTCCAGCGGGGGCTGCGTTAGTTGATTGTTGTTGGGCTACCTGAGAAATTTGAGTTTCTAACATTTTGTTATGGGTAGCCATAGCATCAAGCTTGCTTGATAATTGTTTCATCAATTCGCTCGTGTGAGCATTTTGATTCGCGAAATCCCCGTTTTGCTGAGCTTGAGCATTTATAAAGTTTTCCATCATGATTTCCAGATTTGATTTTTTTGGTAGAGGTGGAGCGGATTGTGCTCCTTTCTGAATCCAGGTGGAATAGCAGGTGCTGGGTTATGTGGATTCAAAGCATTGTTATTCTTATACGAAGAGTTCGGGTGATTTCTCCAGCCAGGATTGTAAGTGTTTGAATATGGGTTCCCTTGAGCGTAGTTCACTTGGTCGGTAGAAGTACTAGCCAACACTTGACATTGAGCGTTTTGTATGCCCAGGGTTTCCGTATATTTCATAATTTGGTGTAACCGCATTGTCATACCCCAAATTTTGACCACTAAGATTTCCCATCATTGTGCAAATCCTCATCACAATATGGATGGACCATTATACCTCATTTGTCTCCCCAAAGATGGGTGAGCATTCACTACAATCAAACTTAGGGTTCCAAGCCCTCTCTGAGCCTTAGACAAAGGATCAATCATGAATTGACATGATCTTTAACTTGTCTAACCTCTCAAACATCCCCAATGGATCAAGAGGACTCCCACCTCAAGGATTAAGCACAAGGCTACAACATTCTGAGTGGATCAAGTCTCAAGATCGCCAGTGTCACCAAATTAGGGTTTTGGTTGACTAGGGCCTCCAGATGGGAATTTTCCTCTGGGCATGAGCCAATGCTTCAAAGCATAACCTAATATACCCCATGGAACCTTATGAACCCAATCAAGTCAATTTAGCCTTAAGGGATGCATTCACCAAAAATCAGGAATTAGGGTTTCTTGACCTAATTCACCCCTAAGTTGACTTTTGGGACAAAACATGAGCCAAGGCCTCAAAGGAGGATTTGAGGGTCTCTAATAAACTACATTGACCCATTTTCAATAATGGATTGAGTCAAGAAGCTTGAGCAACAAGTTTCAAATTCATCAGAACCACAATTAGGGTTTTGAGGAAAAAGTCAACTGTGCCTTTGACTTTTGACCAAGACATGCTCCCAAACCCTAGGACATGATTCAATACACCCTATAACACCAATGAAATCAATCCATCAAGTTTGATTTAGGTCAAGGACTTGATTTCATATAGGATCACACAGTTTGGAATTTATCTGATAAAAAGTCAACTGTGCACAAAAGTCAACTTTGACTTTTTGAGATTTTTCACAATTATGGTTCCTTAACCCTAAACTGATGTTAATGTGTGATTGGAATCATCATTCATCAAGAAAAATCAAGAAAAGTGGGATAACTTGTAAAAGGGGGTAACCATAAAAACTTAGAAATTTTCTAAGTTATGGAACAAAGTGGCTAGGGTACCAACTTTGGAGGATCATAACTCCTAAACCACAAGGCCATTTCCCCATTCAAAGATGGATTTGTAGCTCTCATGGCACTCTACAAAAGCTTCAAACATAACTCATTCCAATTCCTCATGGATTTTAAGTTATGGAATGATCAAAATCACAAAATGTGAAAATGTCACTTTTTTCCAACACTTAGTGAAATTTTCACTAATTCAGAATTTGCCTTCACTTTTTTCCAACTGTAAGGGCATTTTTCACTTGGATCCAAAAAGTATCAAAACCAATTATGATCAAACAGTTGTTGTATCATATGAGGGCTTTCCAAAATGGCCAAGAACTCCATCAAATTCCACTTGAGCCATGAGATATGACAATGGCAATATGCCTTGCTGAAAACTGTCAAAACAAGGCAGATTTGTGCGTTTTTGCTCGATTTTCCAAATTTGTGCAAATGACAAACACACTTATCCATCTGAACACCTCAAGGGGAGACCAAGGAGGAACTAACTCTGATCCCAAGCCTCCCATGTCTTTGGAACCAAAAGTAGCATGCCAAACCTAGAAATCCCTAAAGAGGGGACAAGACTCCATTTTTGTTTTGGAGCATTCAATGGATGCACCAAGATGGCATGGACTGAACCATTTCCAACTGAATTTAGTCAAGACTTATCCAAGACCAAGGGAACCTGCAGCCTGTGCCCTAACCTCTAGTCAATGGCTAGAGGAGACTTGGATTCTCGTTGATCAACATTGGCCAAACCTATGCAGCAGTTGCCATTCACAATTCCTTGCAAAACAAACTTTCTCTACTATAAATAGCGCTCATTTGTGATTATTTTAAGTACACAAAAGCCATCAAAAAGATGCTTTCCTCAAAAGCTCCTTCTTCACTCCAAAATTGCCTTCCAAAGCAAGTCACTATCGGGTTTTGAGTTTGAGAGCTATTCCAACCAAACCAATCACACACACACACTTCATAAACATCATATAGAAGTGATCCAAACACTTAAACAACATCTGGAACACTGATTTCACAAAATCACCAGCCAACTGCTCAAGGTTTTAACTAAGTTGCAGTTGGGATACCATCTTCAGTTCCAGCTTGTTTCAAACCACTCCAAGCACCCAGACAGACTCCATAGCACCTAGGGAAGTTGTCCATATCATTGGAACCAAGCTGTAACACCTCTAACACAAAACAAGATCACCAGCTGCAAGAGGTAAGCATGCGCTCTTCTAACTCTATGATCCATGCATTTTTTGCTGCACAATAATTTGGCCATATATTCATAATCATGCATAGAGTGTTTACCTTCAATCAATTGCTTTGTTTGAATCGTGTATGAAATTTCTGAGCCTTCATGTAAATTTTAGGGTTCTTGAGGTTTCCCTTTGATTTCTTATTACATGCTTAAAATAAATGAAATTAAAGACCATAGACATGATCGTGAGGTGAAAACGAGTAGATTGATATGTAGATTGCATGTTATCATCAAGTATTTAGTGAGATTGGATAGAAAACGTAAATCTGCAGAAACAGGGGGTGGTGCGTGTTCTTGCCATGTTCTTGGCGCCCTTTTTGAAAATTCAAATATTTGAATTTTGTGATTTTATTTAATTGATTCAAAAATTAATTTCTCTCTGAATTTTAATGATTTTGAGTTGATTCTTTTTTTAATAATTCACAAAAATGTTAAAATATTTTATTTTCCCAAAAAATCCAAAAAATATTATTTATTTCATATACTTGATATTTTTGTAAAGAATTAATATTTTAAATGTTCTTTGACATTTAAAATATTTTCTCCCTCTTGATTTTTCAAATTTTAGTGATTTCCAACCATTTTGTGGATATAAACATGATTTTTCAAACATTAATCCAAGATCATAATTTGTTTTTCACACATGTTTAACAATTTTGATCATTTTAATTGAATTTTTAATCAATTAAAATACATTTTGAAAACAAATTAGGGTTTTTGATTAATTCAACTCTCATCAAACTTTTTCAAACATTTTGGGCCTCTAATAGAGTGTAAGACCCAACCCATTTTTGAAACCAAAATATTTGGGCCTCAGTCATTGTATAAGACCCACTGTGCTTTCAAAAACCTCGGCGCGATCGCCGTTTTAAAAAAAAAAAACCTTGGGCCTCTCCTTGAGCTGTAAGCCCCACCACTTGTACAAAAATAAATCATTGGGCCTCTAATAGAGTGTAATACCCAACCCCTTTTGTAAATAAACCTTCTTTGGGCCTCACACATTGTATAAGTCCCTCTGTATATTTTCAAAAGTTCAGCGCGATCGTCGCCTTTTTAAAAACCAATTGGGCCTCTCCTTGAGTTGTAAGCCCCATTCTTTTTTCTTTAAAACACTTTTGGGGCTCTAATAGAGTGTAAGACCTAACCCCCTTTTAACCAAAACTTTTTGGGCCTCAGATATTGTATAAGTCCCTCTGCGTTAAAAGAAACCTCGGCACGATCGCCAGTTCAACAAAAACAAATCATCTGGGCCTGTCCTCGTGTTATAAGCCCCATTCTTTTTCTTTAAACACCTTTGGGCCTCTTGAGAGACTGTAAGACCCATCCCTTTGTACAGAAAACCTTTTTGGGCCTCAGTCACTTGTATAAGTCCCTGTATAATTTCAAAACAACTGTGCAATCACTTATAAAACCTTGGGCCTCTCCTTGAGCTGTAAGCCCCAACAATCTTTTCAAAGCACTTTCTCCTTTGATTTTGAATATAATATTGTTATCAAAGTTTTCTTTGTTGAACAACTAACCAAACAGAATGGAAGCTGTACAACCGAGTAAGTGTTTACCCGCTTTCTTTATCCGCTTTCATATACATAACTGTATTATGGGGCTGCTCACTGTAAGTCTTTTTTCACAAACTTTTATATACTTGTCAAATATCAACTGTGTAATACTAGTATAGTTATTTAGAGTTTTCCCCGGCAACTATGTCTAGCACTAGGTAAAGCCCTGTTGGTCACTCTTAAATACAAACAAAACTAGATCCCCATAGGATTACCAGACACAGTCTTCCCTCCTCTTGGGGTTAAACAATATGGAGACGTGAAAGGCAGCATTCTCAGTGAACCCTTTCTCAGACTGTCACCCTTAGAAATCGTCAAAGAGACTCTACTCCCCAGAGATGATCTTTTCTCCGTGAATGGCATCTCTTGAGTTTCTTCCAAATTCTCAAAATTTCCTGGCTTGATCTATTCTCCGTGAATGGCATGTCTTGAACTTCTCGGGGGTTTGGGGACCCACAGGCTTCTTAAAAGCATCCTCGCCTCCTCTTGGGCATTGTACAAGGACCCTTCGGCTTCTTAAAAGCTCTCATGCCTTCTCTTGGGCTTAGTACAAGGACCCAGAGACCTCTGCAGGTATAGGAACAAAACCTAGTCATCAATTTGCTATAGCTATCTTTCTGAGTCAAGTGTCAGACCTGTTAATGGGTTGACCTTCATCCTTAACATACCAGCCTTCTCTTGGGCATTATACAAAGATCATTTACTACCCGAGAATTAATTTCTCAAAACACCAGTAGACTTGAACAGTCTCAATACCTTTTGGATTTCCATTTCCTTAAAGAATAGGAAATAACCCTGACCCTCTGATCAATCCCAAAGCACAACAATACCTTTAATCGTTTCCTTCATAAGAACTGATTTTCTCTTTTATCCAACATACTGGACCTGTCATTAAACTGAAACAGTCACCAGCACAATAGCCATTCTTGGGCTTTGTACAATGATTTTCCCCAGCGGAGCTAACCTTTTCACACTCTCTTGATGAGTATAAAAGACTCTCTTGTTGAGTCAAAGCCTTTTAGCCTCTATCTCGGGCTTCATACGTGATACAAAAACACTATCTTGTTGAGTATAAAAGACTCTCTTGTTGAGTCAAAGCCTTTAAGCCTCCATCTCAGGCTTCGTACGAGATACAAAAACACTCTCTTGTTGAGTATACAAGACTCTCTTGTTGGGTTAATCAACTTTTAGCCTCCGTCTTGGGCTTCGTACAAGACACACATAAAAGCACCCTCTTGTTGGGTCAGTAGCCTCCTCTTAAGCTTTGTATAAGAAAACACCGGTTGAGTCAATCAACCTTTTAGCATCAAAATCTGTGCCTTGCTCACAGTATACAAACATCAATAACTCCTTTTCCTTCATCTAATTGCTGTAAGCGGCAAGCCTTTGGATTATTTACATCCACGCCACTGTCCCTCTTTTAGCATGAGAATTTCCTAAGGAAAGATGGCATTGCTCTAAGCTGAGTTAAAGTCTTCTCCTTCAGGTTAAAAATCCCCTATAAAGGAAATTATGGCATTGCTAGGATTCACATAACCCAGTTAAAGTAATTCTCCTTTATAATCAGTCACCCAACAATTGTGACAAACAGACTCCCTTTAGAGATGACAAATTCTCTCTAAAGTCAAAACCATTTAGCTTCACATCTTGGGCTTCGAACAAGATACAAATAGACCCTTCAGCTTCACATCTTGGGCTTTGAACAAGATACAAACCACATTTAGCTTCACGTCTTGGGCTTTGAACAAGACACCAAAACAACCTTTTTTTCCTCCCATAGAATAGGAGGAACTACGATCGCTCTGATTTCTCTGTTTCGTTAAACGGGAATACGTAGGCATAAGATTGAAAAATCTTAGCGAGCATACTAATCAAAAACCCAAAATCCCGTACCTTCATACATTAATCGAAAAGCATCAGTCCTAACATCCTACCAATAGGCTAGACACTATGTTTTTTAACAAAATAACCTAAGAGAGACCCACAATCTTAATAGCATCTGTAAACCAACAGTCATCTGTTTAAACTCAGTTTGAAAGCAGGGTTAATTGGAGACATCTATTTCCCTTCCTTCACCAGCTTCAATAGGATAAAAAATCAATCGAGCTGTAGTACCCCAAAGCCATAGTGCTTTGCAACCACGCAAAAATTCGCGCTACAGAAAAAATGGCGACTACACTAGGGATATTCATAGAGATCTTGTTCTCTTCCCATCTCTTAGGTAGAAACCTTAAAATAGTTCCACAACATAGTGGCGACCACAGTGGGGAGGCATTTTTTCTTTCTTTCCCAAGGGATGAAACCCTAAATTCATGTCACAGAAATGACAACTATGCTGGGGAGTCATTGTCTGTATAGGATCATAAGACTAGAGGTCTAGGATGATTAAGACAAATATATATACTGCTTTTCCTAATTGATATCTGTGTTTATTTTTCTGCTAATGGGAATGCGTGTGATTCCGCATGTGGAAAGATTGAGTATACACCTAAGATAAGAGCCCCCGATCGACCATCAAACTCAGTGGAGACTCCCTTTTCAGATACGTTGCCTATACGACTTCGGTTGTTGAAAGTAGTGTGGTCGACTGGGTTATCTGAGAAGCTGAGGTTTTTAGTAGACTTAATCCATTTTGTAGTGCGGAAGCTATCTGAAATAGTTGTCACGTGATACTACCCTCATCTGAGATCGCTCCAGGATACATCAGCTCGCTGGCGATCTGCTTGCTGTTGTTATCCCAGAGGGGTCGATGATTTTGCGGACAGGTATAAAAAATCACCAGTATAAACCTTTGGGGGGGGGGGGGGGGGGTAAAGCCTTGACTTCATGACACTGACCCTTTGACCCCATGTTTTTTCTATGTTTTTGTGTGCTACATTCATGCATTCATTTAAAAAACATTAAAACAAAGAAAATCTTCTCTTCTAGTATCTCTTTTTCAAATTAAACTGAGACAATGATTGCAAATGTCAGAGAAAGGAGATTACGCTAATGGATTTCAGTGGAAGGAAAACTCATAAGTACACCTTCAAGGTTCCAAAGTTAGATGATTTGAGAGGTTTGGCGAGAATGATCACCAACCACGAGGCTTTCAGAGCCAAGTATGGAGGACTGCTGTCCTTGTTAAGGGTCCATGTAATTGAGGGAATCCTGTCCACACTAATCTAGTTTTACGATCCGGTCTATCACTGTTTCACATTCCCGGATTATCAGCTTGCACCAACGCTGGAGGAGTATCCTCACCTGACTAATTCACATATTACCGATCAAGCTTCCTTTTCTGGACTGGAAGAAATTCCAAAGGATCAGACCATTACAAGAGCAATTTATTTGGACGAGTCAGAAGTCAGGACTCACATAACCACTAAGGGTGGCATCCAGGGTTTGCCAGCCCAATTCTTGATAAAGAAAGCCATGTACTTTGCCAGTATAGGGAACATGGCCGCTTTTGGGAGCATCTTTGTTTTGCTCACGTACGGGTTATTTTTGTTTCCCAACATCGATAACTTTGTAGATATCAACGCCATTAAGATTTTCCTGATCGGAATCCCCATACCGACCTTACTCGCAGATGCGTATCATTCGGTACATTTAAGGAATTTATACAGCGGAGGAATGATCACGTGTTGTGTGTAGCACCCCAAAATTTTCCTTTCCTTTGCCCTACCTTAACTGGCTTATGTTTCCTTTTCATTTGCATCATTAGGTCATAATTCATAATCATACGTCGCATGGTCTTCTAAGACATGGGATCAAGGCATTCATGTGGTTCTAATCTTCCGTATTCAGAGGAGTATCAGTGTGCATTCAGAGATAAGGGTTTAACTTCAATGTCAGCATCAGATGAATGTTCGACCTAATCTTGGTCAAACTATCAAGAGATTTTGCTTCAAGTGCAAGTTATCAGTATCAGTAGACTTTCTCATGCAGTGTGCATCCAAAGTCATTTTTGTTTAGATTTTATTCATCTTTATTTATTTAGTCTTAGTTAATTTAGAATTAATTATAATTTGTTTAGAAAATTAAGTTTTTAGTTTGTTTTAATTATCTTCTTTATTTCTTTTTAATTTGTAGTTAAATTAATCTTTTGTTTGTGTTTTAATATTTAGTATTAGATTATTACTATTAACTAATTTTATTAATTTAGTCATTTTATTTTAGTTATTTAGTCATAGAATTTTGATTTATTTAATTAATTAGAGTTTTTAGTTTATCTCTTATTGATTATTTATTATTTGTGTTTACTTTTTCTAATTAATTCATTAGAAATCTGCAACATCAATAATCATGCTGGAGCAGCTTATCCAGGCGCGTGATACCTCCAACAACTTCTACAATTTCTGCTACAGCAACAAAACCTACCACAACTTCTTCAAACCGTACGACAACAGCCCCCGCCACAATGAACTTGTACGACCCGACCAGCTTGCACACAAAATCGTATCATGGCCATAACCATCCAAAAACTTTTGGACAAATCACAGCCAATACAACAAACCTCCAGCTCACATTTTTCTCCCATTCTATCCTCCTCTCCTTCTATAAATTGCACCTCATTCACCTTCATTCGAAAAGCTCCGAGCAGCTAACAAATTGCTGCCAAAATCCTTCCTCATACCAAATCTCCTTCAACCATTACCTGCATAAACTCTTCTTCCCTAACCTCGCACCTTCCACCAAAAACTCCGCTCAAATTCCTCCAACCACAAATCAACCCTCTTCCATCGTAGCTCAAATCACACAGCCTAGGAAAACCTCAGCTCCTGCAAATCTTCTTCTTCTCCACACCTTTTCAATAACACCCTTCATTCGCAATCCTTTCAACACAACCCACATCCCATTTTCAAACCTAACCGCGACAACCACCATTCAAACCACCCAAATCCAAACTCACACGAGACAAAACTAGAAGGAGTAGAATAAGAGAAAGAGCAAGCGAAATCCAAAACCGAATCAGAAGAGTGAATGAGACGAAGAGCAAGATGTAAAACCTGATCTAGAATGAAGTCGCGAACAAGACAGAGTGAATCGATTTAGGCTGGAAGCGATTTGAGGTGAGAGGAACCGAACGAGAAGGTCGGAGTGCGTTATTGCCATTTGAGGTCAATGCTTCTCTTTTATTTTTCCATTTTTAATGGTGGATTTTGAAGCTGATGATGGTATGTGTTTTTGCTTTTATTGACCATATTATTTTGTTACAACCTGATTTACTCATGATTCCATTACCTAGTTTGGTCATGCGGGCCGCGAGGCCCATGTTTGTTTTTATGCATACCATTATCTTTACTCACTCACCCTCTTTGATTCATGATCATAAGGCCAATGGGCCTAAGGCCTAAAGCCCGCACCCAGTCTACTATTTGCTCACTGTTTATGCTCTAGCACCCTCCCTTGCTTCATGTTCAGATCCTTGGGCCTAGGCAGAAAAGGCCCATGCGCCTGGAAGCTGATCACACTCCCTGAACGCTGTCCACACCCCTCTGTTTCCAACTAATTTTTAATTAATATTTGTTTTGGTTAATTAAGTTTTTAATTAATTGTTTAGGATAGTTAGTTTAGTTATTAATTTTTTAGTCTCATTTTGATTAGAAGCTAAGTTTTAATATTAGGTTTTAATTCTAGAATTAATTTTAGGTTTATTTTTCTTTAGATTAAGTTTTAGAATTAGGTTAGAAATTAACTTGAATTAATTTTAGGTTTATTTTTAGAATTAGTTTTAATCTTAGATTAACTTTTTTTTTTACTTAGAATTTAATCTTGATTTTAATTAGCATTTTAAATTTGAACTCTTCTTGTTAATTCTTAATCTTGATTTTGACGCCTATTTTGATTAATTCCTGATTATATACTTGACTGCCTCTTGTTTGATTTTCTCTTTGTGATTGAGTTGTCTGGTGTTTACTTGTTGATTACTCTGTATTCACATGCTCCCTTAAGGCTCCTAGTCCGACTTAATTTCTGATTAAGCTTGGAGTAGGATAAACATTAGGCTCTCAATCCAAGCATGACACATTAGGTAGAATTCCCTCCTAATCCTAACCTTAGGGCCATTTTGTATGATAACTTGTAGGATTCAGCTCCCTTAGACCTTCCGTGCGTCTCCCCATTTTCTCTCGCCTCAGTGTGATCGAGATCCCGTTTCCCGTAGTTCCACGAACTACGGATGCTCTGATTCTCATTTCCAGATGAGATACGTAGGCACGAGATGTGATATATCGGTGAGCACACTAACAACTAATTTCCCTCTTTTCGTCTCTCGCCTCAGTGTGACCGAGATTTGGCAACTTCCCATTTTGTCTCTCGCCTCAGTGTGATCGAGACTGGTTAACCAAAATCTTTTCTCTCGCCCCAGTGTGATCGAGACCTTTTCACCGACCCGTAGGTCGAACTATGACTGCTCTGATTTCCTCTTTCTCGTCCGATTGAGGATACGTAGGCACAAGACGACGATGTCTTGGAGAGCAACCTCCCCCCTTAGTTCGTGTCCGAACTACATTGACTCTGATTTTCCTGTTCCCGAGGGAATACGTAGGCCTAGGACTCCGAGGACGTCCTATCGAGTCACTTCTTTTTCTTTTCTTCTTCGTTTCTTCGTTCCTTTTCGTTCCCGTTCCTTTCCTTTCGATTAGCAGTGGAGCTCCAGACGACGACACCCTTTGATCGAGACAACAAGCGTGGTTCCCATCGAGTCCGATGGACGTGTTGGGTGCTAACACCTTCCCTTCGCGTAACCGACTCCCTTACCCGTTTCTCTTGGTCGCGAGACCATGCTCTTTCCCTTCCCTCAGGTTTACACAGTGTTTCCTTTCCCTCTCTTGGGATAAATACACATTGCTGGCGACTCTGTTTTTCGCGCCACTTTCGCGTTTGTACCATGGATGTAAATCCTCGAGAGTGACAGCTGGCGACTCTGCTGGGGACTCTGGTTGACCTCTTGCTGGTCCATCCCCTTTAGCGAGTCGATCCTAGCGCTTGTTTGTTTTTTTTGTTGGGTTTTTATTTGTTGTGCTTTATTATGTTGTATTTTACTGTATTTACTGCATTTATTGCATTGCATTTCATTAATATGCTGGACTGTGTTGTGCTGTGCTGTGCTGGTTTTCTGTTTGGCAGGTTGGGTTGTTTTGAGAGATAAGCCCAATACACAGGCTTGAGCATACACTCAGGACTAGAGTGGAAAGTAGTGGGACCTACGTGCCGCCTTGGTGTGTTTGGTGTTCACGAAATTCACATCCAGACGAGGCTATCTTGGGAGATATTCTGACGTGCGTGTCTTTCACATTTCAGGGTGTCGATCTAGAGAGCTGTCGACTCTGGTGACCGTTTCTCCGATACCTCAGTTGCGCCTCTCCTCCCGACATGTGATAATGGTAGACCAGAAATGGCAAACCCATTACACTTGTCGATCTGAGGACCCAATGCTGAGGGACTCGCATAGGATGACCATATTTTTTAGGGGAATCAGTTGAGGCCTCCTCGATTGATGATGATGCCAAACCAGAAATGGTTTACTTATCATCATTTCTCGACCTGAGAGTCCGTGATATTGAGGATCCTCACCTTTCTAGAACCCACATGTGAGAGGGATGGGTGTTTGCAGGTCTGCAGGTAACCGAAACCTTCAACTTACCCGGTTTTCTGATTTCTCGACAGTGTATAGTTATTTACCTGGTTTTCTGGTTATCTCAGTGGTCCGATGTTCTGGTATTCTGGTATTCTGGTTATTTGGATATTCTGGTATTCCAGTATTCTCTTCAGAGCAGACCTTTGAACTTATCCATTCAGCAGCACAACACTACAGAGCTTTGAGGATACCTTGATCCCATGTCTGTTGCATTTGCATCATCAATTTTTGCATAACATGTTCTTGTATTTCCAAGGGATACTAACTTTGAGACTCGATGTTAAGCATTTCCGTCTATTTCCTGTGGTTCTTCTGAAAAAAAAACTTGAGGCAAAACAGAATGATTCCTTGGAAATATTCGAACATGGCATTTGCATTGCATAATCATTTGCATAACAAGTGTTCGAGGCTTGGTTATTCTTGTCCTGATCTGGTTTTCTTCAGAATTTCAGACTTAACTACTCAAGCCACTCAAAAGAATTATGGAGCAAATGCAAGCGGAAATGGCTACCATGCAGGCACGTATTGACCAATTCATGGAGATGATGCAAGGAGTCGCACAAGGGCAACAAGAGCTCAGAACCCTGGTGCAACCTCTTGTGACAAGAGTAGACGAGAACAGTGTACTACATGGCGGTCATGTTATTCCTCCCGGCGGAGGTGGTAATGGAAATGTTGTTCATAATGGAGCTCAAGGTGGAATGCCAATTCCTTCTTTGGTAGGAGGAGGAAGCACTATTCGTGCAGTTCATGGCCATCACTATGATGACCAGCAAGACGATGTTTTCTCGGTGTGAAGCATGAATGCTAGTATCCCTGTTGTTAATGATGAAAGGATCCGGCTGATTGAAAAGCAGTTGAAGGGTGTTGTGGATCAAAATACTATGGGCATAGACTTGGATGATCTGGAGCTGGTTCCAGGCGTCATTATCCCACATAAGTTTCAGACTCCTACTTTTGAAAAGTACAACGGTATGACTTGCCCAAGGACTCACGTGAGGGCGTACGCAAGTAAAATGGCTGCTCATGCAAAGAATGAGAAGTTGATGATGCATTGCTTTTAGGATAGCCTATCTGGGGTATCCCTGGAATGGTATATGCAGCTAGAGAGGAAAGACGTTCGTAGTTGGAGAGAGCTGGCAGGGGCTTTTATCAAACACTATCAATACAACACCGACATGGCTCCCAATCGTACACAGCTACAGAGTATGTCTCAAAAGAGCAATGAAAGCTTCAAAGAGTACGCTCAGAGGTGGCGTGAATTAGCTTCCCGAGTTCAACCTCCGATGTTAGAGCGAGAGCTCATGGATATGTTCATGGATACGCTTCAAGGGCATTATTATGAGAAATTGATTGGATGTTTGTCAGCTGGGTTTTCAGGTCTTGTACTAGCAGGAGAAAGAGTCAAAAACGGCATCAAAACGGGAAAGATTCGAATTGCTGCTGAAGATGCAAAGAAGCCTTATGCTGGGTCCTCCAAGAGAGATAAAGGAGAAACTAGTGTTGTGTACATTCCTCCTGTTGTTCAACGGTCTGTTCAGAATCAACGACCTTATGCTCCTTAACAACAGAGACAACAAAGATCACGAAGGCCTGCGACAAGGTTAGATCCACTCCCTATTCTTTACAGTGATGTTCTTGCTCATCTACTTGAGAGTTCTCTGGTTGAACTAAGTGATGCCAAGCCTGTCCTTGACCCCATTCCTCCTGATTATGATCTGGATGCTAGATGCGAGTATCACTCAGACACACCGGGTCATTCCATTGAAGATTGCAACGTGTTCAAGCACAAGGTACAAGACCTGGTGGACTCAGAGATCATTGCATTCACTGAAGATGATATGTACATCAATTGAAGCCTCCTGTCTCAAGTGAGCACTCAGTTTGCAAGGATATCCAGACAGAATCAGGCCTCCTCAGCGATGGCGATATTCAGTTTCTTTACTGCATTTTCATTTGTAGTTTTTCATTTCTTGTTAAAGCATTGTATGCCTAAAAAAACTTGTTTGTGTTCTGAATGATGTTTTAATGCAATGAATGTGTCGTTCTTGAGGTATTTTACTTTTATGCAATCATATCATGTTTATATGCACTGCAATACCAGCTTTCTTGTTTTAAACTCTTGATGGAGGATGATGAAGTGAAAACGCAAAGTCTTTGGTTGTATGCTTTTGGATAAAACCTTGTTAAGGATGTACATGCATTATTTAAAATTCCCAAACACCAGAGATATAAGGGAGATAGACCCTCGTCAACCCCCTTTGAGCCTTGAAGTAGGAGTTTCTTTCCATTAGAAAAAACCTCACATTTAACCAGGGGCAGGGTAGTTGTCAGTAATTTAACCAAGCGTTCAAATTTCAAAAGGAGTGTGCATCTGAGGATCCATTACTTTTCTTCCCTCACACATCAGGAGTTCGAGGGACATGAAACCACAATGGTTATCCCTCATCGACCAAGTAATGAGGCAGTCACAACTCCTTCAAACAAGTTAGACAACCAGTGTCACACGATTTGTTAAAAAAAAGAGAGAAAAAAAGAAAGAAAGCTCGCTAAGTCGAAACTTGAAAACAAGTGACTTCGGCAAAAGTTAGGGCATCCCGCTGGACTTCAAAATTGAAAAACTCAGAAAGAATCAGTCCAGGAAAAATCAGGGAAATAAAAAAGCAAAAACAAAAAAAGAAATGATCAAGAGAAAATCCTCGATAAAGAACAAGTCGTGTGATCGTGAAACACTGAAGACAAAAGGGGTGACTGTCATTTCAAAAACCTTGTGGGTTCCTTAACTGTCACTCGTCATGGACTCCTTTTGGGAGATGAGAGCTTGTGCCAAATTAACTGAACATAAAACTGTAGAACATCAAGGAGAATGGGTGGGTACAAACAAATTTTGAGCCATAAATCCTTTTTTCTAAAACCGTGAACCAGGCCACGTTACAACCCTCAAAAGTCCTAATTGAAACAGGGTTTATTCCAAAGGCGTACTTCAACGAGATGGCGTTCCTGACTCCCATGAGTCGTGCTAATTGTTGCACCCCAAAATTTGCCCTCCTTACTTTATTTACTAACTGGCTTATGTTGCATTGCATTTTGCATTATCATGTGTGATTATCATTGGTTCTTAACATGGGGTTAAGGTGCCTGAGGCAGTGCTTCAGAGGGTCAAGCAAGAGTCCTGGTATTGTCCAAGAGAGCTCAGGTGGATCATCCTCTCCTAACCAGTGCATAGATTAGGGTTTTGAGATTCTTGGGTTTATTGCTCCAATGGGCAAGCTCCTTGGGTTTTTATCATCATCAAATGGCATATATTATCTTTGTTGGAGAGGATACACATCATATTCAGAGGGATTTGGATTTGGAGACTGTGCTATTTCCTCCTAGACTGAGGATACCACAACTAGGGTTTGCTATAAAGTCATTTTATTTCTGATTTTTTTGGGTAAGACTTGATTCCATGGTACTCCTTGGATCCCTAAGTACCTAGAGATGGGAGGTTGTCCATCAGTTTGTTTCAGGGGAAGTTCAATTGGCCAATGGATTGAAAATTAGTTGAATTGGATAAAAGTCAACAGTGAGAGGAGAAGTCAACTGTGGAATTTTGGGGTTCTCTCCAAGGTTTTCAAGGTCTCACATCCTCATATGGTCTTCAAGGGTCAAGTTTCATACATATTTATCAGGAATCAGGAGTTGGTGCAAAGTTTCTAAATTTGGAAAGTGACCTATAATGAAAAGTTTCCATTTTTGGCAAGTATCTACACTGCATTCAAATTGACTTTTCATCATCAATAATACTTCAAATGAATTTATCTCCAACATGAAAGTTGAAGATCTTTTTCTCCTCTTTCCAACAAGTACTAGTGGGTCTCCATATCATTTGTGAAGCTCCAGTTATGGTCCAAAGAAGGCAAGGTGGTTTTTAGGGTTTCATTTTCACAACTTTTAGGTTTTGGGACGTATGGACCTATGATTAATTCCATTGCTTCAAGACATGTTCCAACATCCAAAAACAGTTCCTAAGAAGCATTTTTGGCTTTTTAATCAAGTGATTCCATGGTTTATTCTTCATTTATTTTTTATTATTCAAAAAAGCCAAGTCATCAAAAAACTCATGAATCATTTGTTTTCAAGGCCCAATTTAAATATGGTGTGATTAGCAATCCAAATGAAGGTGATCCATCAAATAATTCCCAAGTATCCATGCAAGGAGAAAGGTGTAATTCACATTATGCATTTTCCCAAAATTATTCAAAAATCATTAAACAATGGATTACCCAAACCCAATTCCTCATCAGAAGAAAACCCTAGCCTATTTAAACCTATCCATGCACTGGTTAGGGTTCATTCATGTGCATTTGGAGGAGAACCACAATTTGGAACCCTAAAGCTTTCTTTCCTTGGATCTCACGAATTACAAAGAGTTTCTTCAAAGTTCTTCCACCAATCTCTTCCTGGTGATTTCTAGAACACAACCCAACCACCATTCGCAGCCAAAAGCAAGGATTGGAGCTGTGCCATCTGCGGTTGATGATTTTTTTCGTGCTCCTAAAACTCTCTTTTTTATGTCCATATTGATGTGTGATGATTGCTGATCATGCTGATGTATTTGGTTTTGAATTTGGACGTGTGGATTTCTTGGAATGTTGATTTAAAGTTTTGAACCCTAAGCATATTTCCTTCGATTCTCTTTATCCATGCGTCGTTTGCGTTTTTTGATTGAATATTTGAATTCCTGACGATTTTCTGGGTCGGATAGTGTACCCCCTTGCATTTTTTGGTGTTGTTTTGATTGCAGGTGGCCGGAGAAGGTGGCGGAGCCCTAGCTTCGGCGGGGGCGGCCAGCGAACCAGTCCGGCAAGGGTTTGGACGGGGAAGACGCAATCCCAGCCATCTGTTTCCTTCATCTAACGGACACCACGCTGCCACCTATTATTGTTTTTTTTTTTTCTGAATTTAAATTAAGGATCCAGTGTTTATTACCCCACCGTTGCTATGGTGTACACCCAATCACGCTATTTTGTTTTGCATACTTTTCATTATTGTTGACTTATTCTGGAGCGCAGGATTGATCAGACGGGGAGAATGAGTCAACCCAGTTGACTGAAGTCCACGCATGGGTCCCTTTTTATTTTTTTTTCTCGCTGATGGGTTGGGCTGCTATTCGCACCCTCCATTATTCAGCCCAATTCAATTTCCTCTTCATTTTCTTACTGTTCACACCCCCATACTATTTCCTATTTTTATTTTTATTTAATTCATAATAATTTCATTTTTTATTTTAAAAAATTACATAATTGCATTAAAAAAATTACTAAAAAAATTCATGCATCATTTTCATCATTTTAATAAAATTTTACAAATTTTATTATTTATTTTTGTTTTATTTTTATCATTTAAATTAATTGTTTAATCTATTTTCTTTTTGCATTACTCATATCATGCATACTTAAAATTATTTATTTTATTTCTCTACAACCATAAAATATTTTTTATCTGTTCTTTTTGCATTTGTTCACTAACATCCTAAATTGCATAAAAATATTTTCTTTCATTTTTAAACTTATCTCATATTGCATTTAGGTCCTCCCCTTTGGCACATTGAATCCCACTTCCCACCTGAACTTTGCCTAATTATTTAGATGACTAATATCTTGATTTTTTTGCAGGGGTTTTTGATATTTGGTTTATCTCTGGTTGAATAATATTGATGCTTAATTTGGAAATTTTAGGAGTCATTTTTCCAATTGTTTGATTTATTTTCACTTGAGATCTGCTTATATGTGTATTTCTGACCACATCTGATTATCTGTTTGAAAAGGCACTTGTGCCATTTGCTTTGGGGTTGTTCCTTTGATTTCTGAATTCATGTTTGGATTATTATCATTGTTGTTTGCCATTGTTTGATTTTCATTCACCTCATTTCTCTTACTTATGTTTGTTTCTCACTAACCTTTTATGCAGAGACTAAGGTAAGTTCTTTAAGGGTATGGATAAGTATCCATGGTCACTCTTATCCTTTCTTTCTCTCCTCTCTTCTTCCTTTAGGACTTAGGTTGTCGTCAAACCTCACTAACCGTAGGTCACCCATGCATGATAACTTTAGGATTCATAGTCTCCCTTTAGAGTTACCCTCGTGTCTTCTCTCTTCTCATCTCAAATTTCTTTAAAACACTTAATAAGAATAAGGTGTATTGCGCACGAGCCTTAAGTATGGGGAATGAGAAATGAGGGGCTTCCTCTCATCTTTATAGAGTGCTTAGCGAGCGTCCTGTCTTGGGACGATGCGTTAAGTATTCGCCCCTGTGCCCTAGACTTTGGTGCAATGCGACTTAGGAACTAACTTAAGCCACTTCTGTCCTAAAAAACACAAACCAACTTCAAACCTTTTTGTCCTTTGGAATCTTCAAACTTAAAGGATATTTTCAAAAAGGGCACGTTACCTTCCGTCTGAGTCGCAAACAGGCATCGACCCTAACTGCCGGACGCGAACTTAACGACGCTCATAAAAAACACAAAAAGAACTTGGTCCGAACTACGTTGACTCTGAATTCCCCATTGCACAAGGGGGGTACGTAGGCCTAGGACGTTGACGTCCTACCGAGTCTGTCTTTGTCTTCCCCTCTCCATTTTAGCACAACCCTAGATGATAGGATAACTCACCCTTAGAATAGACAACAAGCGTGGATCCCATCGAGTACGATGGACGCGTGGGGTGCTAGCACCTTCCCCTCGCGTAACCGACTCCCAAACCCAGGTTATGGTCATGATGATCATTCCTTTCCCTCTTCCTAGGGTTTATGCGGTGTTCCCTTTCCCTCTCTTGGGATAAATTTACACGGCTGGCGACTCTGTTTTTCCGCGCCACTCTCGCGTTTGTACCTGGATGAAAATCCTGGGAGCGACAGCTGGCGACTCTGCTGGGGACTCCGGTTGACCTATGCTGGTCCATCCCTAAGCGAGTCAATCCTAGCGCTTGCTTGTCTTTGTTTTCTTTAGGTGTTTTGTGTTTGTTTTGCTTTATGTGTTGTATTTTATTTTATTTTTACCGCATTTTCCGCATTTCATTTTTTATTACTATCATGCTGCTGTGCTGTGCTGTCTTTGTTTTGCAGGTTGGGTGGGTCTGAGAGATAAGCCCAATACCAAGGCTTGAGAATACCCTAGGACTAGAGTGGAAAGTAGTGGGACCTACGTGCCCGCTTGGTACGTTTGTGTGTTCATGAAATTCACAACCAGATGAGGCTATCTTGGGATGCATTCTAACGTGTGTGTCTTGCGCATGTTGGGGTGTTGATCTAGAGAGCTGTCGACTCTGGTGACCGATCATCGAGGACCTTAGTGGAAACATCCCTCTTTAGTGGTGACAGTGGCAGACCACATCCTGTGGCAAACCCATTCGCACCCGAGGGCCCGCTTTGGAACTCGCATAGGATGGCCCCTACATTTTGAAGAGAATCAGTGGAGGCACTCCTCGATTGACTTTAGTACTGTACCCCGAGGGATGAATGTACTATTGTTTCTCGAACTCAGTGCCAAAGCTGAGGACCTTCTGCTTTGGAGAATCAGTTGAGGCCTCCTCGATTGATGATGATGCCAAACCAGAAATGGTGAACGTATCATCATTTCTCGACCTGAGAGCCCGGGATACTGAACATCCTAGTACCCATATGTGAGAGGGGATGGGCGTTTGCAGGTTTGCAGGTAACCGAGACTTTCAACCTACCCGGTTTTCTGGATTTCTCATCAATGTCTGATTATTTGGGTTCCTCAGTGGTTCAGAGTTCTGGTTTTCTGGTTTCTCGTTCAGCTAACAGCACAGCACATCCAGCAGTGTGCCTTGACCCCATGTTTGCATGAGCATATCATTTTTCTTGCATTCTGACATGTTTGACATTTTTCAGAGCTTGCATCTTACTCTTGATTCCGGTTTTCTGAGGTTACTTCAGCATGGATGTTCAGAGAAAGAAGACTGTTGCCTATTCGTTCCCAGAACCGACTTTGACACTGATTCATAAGCTGATTAATATGGCTGGTTCCGTAGTTCGTACAGAGTTCAGTGGAAGGTATGGAAGACTTCTGAAATTTGTCTATAATATCTCCCAGTATGAGGAGGATGCCATTCACACACTCCTTCAGTTTTACGATCCGTCTCCGCGTTGCTTCACTTTCCCAGAATACATCCTGGCCCCAACGTTGGAGGAGTTCTCATTTATTTTGGGAATTCCTATCAGTCATGATATAGTTTTATTTTCTGAAGAACACCCCGGGGTGAAAGATATGGTTGTTGCTCTTCATATTGATGAATCCGTTCTTAACAGTAATATTGCAGAAAAACAAGGAGTTAAGGGTTTCTTGTTGAAGTTCTTGTTTGATCAGGCTTGCATACATGTCAAAGAGAAGAACTGGACTGCTTTCCAAGCTATTCTGGCTATGTGTATCTACGGGATTGTTTTGTTTCCGAATATTCCTGATCTGGTGGATATGCATGCCGTCAGAATCTTTATTTCGAAGAATCCTATACCTACCTTGCTAGGTGATGTGTACCATTCAGTTCACTATAAGAATGAGAATAGGCGTGGGAAAACTGTGAGTTGCTGTGCGCCGCTCTTAGCTACTTGGTTTGTGAGTCGTCTCCCTGAATCTGGCGCTTTCGTTGATACAAAAGATTCTCTGAAGTGGTCTAAGAGGGTCATGGGCTTGACTGCTGACAACATTGTTTGGATCAATCATGATTTGCTAGGAATGGAGATCACTTACAAGTGCGGAGAATTCCCTAATGTACCCTTGATAGGGAGAAAAGGGGGAATTAACTATAATCCTTCCCTTGTTATCAGACAGTTTGGTTATCCTTTGAGAGGTCCACCTGACGAGAGAGATATCAGAGAGTCCTTATTCTTCAATGGTATTAAGGATCAGGAGATGATGAGGAAAATTGTGAATGCTTGGAAGCAGGTGACCAAGAAGGGTAAAACTTCGTTCAAAAAATGTAATAACCGGGCTTTTCCTCCCTATAAAGAGTGGATCAAGAAGAGAGCAGAAGAGGAGCTTCTTCCCTTCCCGGTGGAACCACCTTTGTATCCTTTGGTGATCGAGCCTCCTACCACGGTTGAGATAGAGAAGTATGACAAATTATAGGCTGAAAGGAAAGGTTGCGGGAAGTGAATAGTGAGCTAAAGAGAGAAATTTATCAGTGGAAGCATGAGCGGGGTGAAGCTGTTCATACCGCCAAGTTAAAGACAGAGCTCCTTGCTAAAGCAGAAAAAGAGCTTGCTGACATGGTCGCATCCAGAGAAAGAATGAAACAAGCTTTGGATGGTATCAGTAATGTTCTCAGGACCAAGGAGGAGGAATTAGACAAAGCTTTGTTGAAGATTCACAAGTTCGATGATCACCGAGAAACTGCCATGGCTGAGAATAAGAGAAAGGAAGACGACTACATAGCTAAGATTGATCAGTTAAAGTCGATGCTCAAGAAGAAAAATGCTGAGATTCTGTCAGGGATATTCAAGAGACAAGCAGTCGAGGGTCGACTTAATCAAGCCATAGCCTCCATAGAAGAACTGAAGGTCCAGGCTGAAGTGAAGAGATCTAGACATGAGGGGCCTAGCATGGAGGGTGTTTCTGGAGAAGACGCTTGGGAATTACATTGCAGATACTTGGATGGGATCATACACAGGAGAGACCTTCTTATTCAAGGACTAATTCAGAGACCCAAGCATCCCGACACCAGAAAGCTGTTCGAGGAAATTCAAGACTGGTGCAGAAAGCATAGTGGATGAGGAGGATTGACTCTTGTAAACTTTGATGATATGCCGTAGCTCTCTTTTCTCTTTTATTGTATTGGGATCACCACCAGGCTTGTTGGTTGGGACCGCTATGGTTTATGTGTTCAGAGTTGTTATCTTGGATTCGTGATTGTCGACATTTGGTTTTTCTTTGGTTTTCTTAATATATGAGCAGAAGTTCCATTATATCTTGTTATTAAACCGGAATCAAGGGGTGGATCGCCTTGTGAATTTTCAAACACGTCCATTTGCATTTGCATATTCATAATCATTTTGCATAATCATTTTGCATGACAGATGTTTATCTCCGGTATTCTTATCTTGTTCTCATCTTAGAATTGCAGATCAACATATTCACCAATATCCTACTAAGCAGAATCGGAAGAGACTCATGGATCAGCTACATAATGAGATCATTGAGATGCGGACTCGCATGAACCAATTCATGGAATTAATGCAAGGGGTTGCTTAGGGACAAGAACAGTTGAGAACTCTCGTTCAGCCACTGATTGCGAGGGTTGATAATGATGGTGTCCTTCATGGAGGACTTCAGACTGGTGTTACTGGTAATGGTCAGAATGGTCCTACTGGTGGAGGTGTTCCTGTTTCTAGTGTTGTGATTCCTCCGAGCGGAGCTGAAAATGCTGGGGGAGGTGGTACTGGTACTGGCGCAGTTCAGGGTCGTCAGTATGATGATGTTCAGGATGATGCATTTTCTTTGCCGGGTGGGGATGCTGGTCCCCAGACTGATCAGGATCAGAGGATCCGGTTGATTGAGGAGCAACTAAGGGGTGTTGTGAATCAGGACTCTGTGGGAATGGATCTAGAGGATTTGGGGCTGGTTCCAGGCGTTGTGATCCCGCACAAGTTTCAGACTCCCACTTTCGAGAAATATAATGGTATGTCTTGTCCAAGGACCCACGTGAGAGCATACGCAAGTAAGATAGCTGCGGATGCGAAGAATGAGAAGCTGATGATGCATTGCTTCCAGGACAGCCTATCCGGGGCATCCCTGGAGTGGTATATGCAACTGGAGAGGAAAGATGTGCGTAGTTGGAGAGACCTGGCAGGGGCATTTATCAGACACTACCAGTATAACACTGATATGGCTCCTAACAGAACACAGCTACAGAATCTGTCACAGAAAAATAATGAGAGTTTCAAGGAGTACGCCCAGAGGTGGCGTGAACTGGCGGCGAGGGTTCAGCCTCCCATGTTGGAACGTGAAATGATAACTATGTTTATGGCCACCTTGCAGGGTCATTACTTTGAAAAATTGGTACCGTGTATGTCGGGAAAGTTTGCTGATTTGATCTTGGTAGGAGAGATGGTAGAAAGCGGAATTAAGGCAGGAAAGATATCAGGCAGTGATGGGTCCTCATCTGGAGGAAGCAAGAAGCCTTATGCCAGTGGTTATAAGAAGAAGGAGGGAGATACAAACTCTGTGTCATCATATCGTGGTAGAGATGGACCTCGTCAGAACTATAATCAGCAGCTGGCTTCTGTAACCATCCCAGCAGCACCTCAACAGCCAGCAGCGTCTCAACAAAAAAATCAGGCTCCTCGCTGGTCTCAGCCTCTGACTAGGCGGGATAGGCACTTTGACACTCCACCTCTTCCATACGCTCAATTATTTCAGTACTTGCTACAACTACAGTTAATCCAGAAGAGAACATTGGCTCCACCTACGAGTAATCCACCTCCCGGCTATGACGCCAATGGCCACTGTGAGTTTCATTCTGGGGTACCCGGACATTATATTGAAAACTGTAAAGCTTTTAAGCATTAGGTTCAAGATCTGCTGGATTCCAAAGCCATCAATTTCTCCAATGACGTCCCGAATGTGAATCAGAATCCGATGCCGAATCACGATGGGCCGAAGGTCAATGCTATTATTGAAGACTGTGAAGACTTGAGTTTGATTTCAGATGTGAACGAAATCCAAACTCCCTTGGGTGTGGTGAAGAAAAGACTGTTGAAGGGAGGGGTATTTCCCGGTTTTGATGAAGGTTGTGTAGAATGTGTGTCGCAGCCAGGCGGTTGTGATTTATTGAAAGCAGGTATTCAGAAAATGATCAGCGAAGGGGTATTACAGTTTGCCAGGGGCTGTAAGCAGAGTATTGTTACTGACAGAGAGATTGATGTTGCCACGATAACAATTCCATTCAAGACGATAACTATATCAGCACCGACGAGACCATCGTCGGTCACTATCACTGTTCCCGGACCAGTTCCGTATGAGAGTACCAAGGCCATCCCATGGAATTATGGGGCCGAGGTGTTTGTTAATGGTAAGAAGCTGGAATTGGAAGAGACATCAGCTGTGAACACAGGGGTGGAAAATCTTGTTGAAGCAGGGGCTATCACTAGGAGTGGTAGAGTCTTCGTTCCATCAGAGAATCAAGCTAGCAGTTCAAGACAAGACAAAGGTAAGAAGATGATGGATGAGTCTGTATAGAGGCAGGAAGCTAATAATTCTACGACAAAGCCAGGTGGGGATGCTTTCTCAGAAGACGTAGAAGAGTTTATGAGGTTGATCAGAAAAAGTGATTACAAGATTGTTGACCAACTCCACCAAACTCCATCGAAGATTTCCATCCTATCCTTACTGTTGTGCTCCGAGGCACACCGAAATGCATTGCTGAAGATTCTGAATATGGCTTATGTACCGCAGGAGATATCTGTCAACCAGTTAGAAGGGGTTGTGGCTCATGTGAATGCTGGTAATGGTTTGGGTTTCACCGATTTAGATCTGACTCCGGCTGGGAGGAATCACAACAACGCTCTGCATATTTCAGTGGAATGCCGTGGTTCTTTAATGTCGCATGTGTTAGTTGATACTGGGTCGTCTTTGAATGTGCTACCGAAGAAGGCTCTGATGAAGTTGGATACTCGTGGGTTGATTTGTACACCAAGTGACTTGGTGGTACGTGCTTTTGATGGCTCCAAGAGGTCAGTGTTTGGAGAGTTAGTTCTTCCGATCAAGGTGGGTCCTGAGGTTTTCAATACCACCTTTTACATAATGGATATTCAGCCTGCCTATAGTTGTTTGTTGGGACGCCCATGGATCCATGGTGTTGGGGCAGTAACTTCTACGCTGCACCAGAAGTTGAAGTATATGGTGGATGGCCACGTTGTGACTGTTTGTGGTGAAGAAGATATCATGGTGAGTCACCTATCGACCTTCAAGTATGTAGAGGTAGATGGTGAGATACAGGAAACTTTGTGCCAAGCCTTTGAAGCTGTGAAGATTCCCCAGGAACCCCCAAAGGCAGTCACTCAGCCTGAGGCGGTTGCCCAACCTGAAGTCGTCATACAACCAGAAGTTCCAATGTCCTCTTTCAAAGAGGCGCGTGCTATAGTTGAAGCTGGTGGTTCTCAGAAGTGGGGCAGTGTTATTGATGTTCAAAGGAAGCAAGATACTCATGGACTAGGTTACAAGCCACCTAGGCGTTCTGAAGAGCCTCCCAAGTTCTATGGTCCAGTCCGTTTCACCAGTGCCGGTGTTTTCTTCGACAGAGTCAATGCTATTGAGGATGAAGGAGATAGTGATTGTGACATGGATGAATGGATCCGTCCCTGCTTCCTGGTCAGAGTCTAGGCAACTGGTCCTCCGAGAAAGTTATCCAAGTGACGCGCCCGGAGTAATTTACTTTTGTTTTCTGTTATGTTGAGTCCTACGCTCTGCCCAAGGCGTAGTGATATTTATTTGTAGGGCTTGGATGTTTCATTTGCCATTTTTATCATCAATAAAGGATGTTTTGTCATTCAAATATTTTGATCCTTGTCTTTCTATTTTTTTACTTTTTGCATCAACTCACATCAAAATGGCAATGTGTTTTCTTGTTTATTGCACTCATAATGAACATAAAACATCCATCATGCAGGTTCCTTTATTCAGATTCCACCCGTGACTTAGCTATGGCTCGATATGACTTCGACAATCCCATCTATCAGGCCGAAGAAGAGACTGACGAAGACTGTGACTTACCAGAAGAATTAGCCAGGTTACTGAAACAAGAGGAAAGGGTTATTCTACCTCATCAGGAGGAAGTTGAGACTATTAATCTGGGAACCGAGGATGTTAAACAAGAAGTAAAGATTGGGGCTGCTCTAGAAGACACTGTTAAGAGAAGATTGGTTGAGTTACTTCGAGAGTATGTGGATATCTTCGCCTGGTCTTACCAAGATATGCCCGGACTTGACACCAACATTGTTTCACACAGACTGCCGCTTAAAGAGGGTTGTACTCCAGTCAAGCAGAAATTGAGAAGGACGAAACCAGATATGGCTGTCAAGATCAAGGAAGAGGTTCAGAAACAGTTGGACGCCGAATTTCTTGCTGTGACAAATTATCCTCCGTGGGTTTCTAATATTGTCCCTGTACCTAAGAAGGATGGGAAGGTCAGGATGTGTGTTGATTACCGAGATTTGAATAGGGCGAGCCCGAAGGATGATTTCCCGCTCCCCCACATTGACGTGTTAGTGGACAATACTGCTCAATATTCTGTGTATTCCTTCATGGATGGCTTCTCTGGGTATAACCAAATCAAAATGGCCCCAGAGGACATGGAGAAGACTACTTTCATAACACCGTGGGGAACATTTTGCTACAAGGTAATGCCCTTTGGATTGAAGAATGCTTGGGAAACCTATCAGCGGGCGATGGTGACTCTCTTTCATGATATGATTCACAAGGAGATTGAAGTCTATGTTGATGACATGATTGTGAAGTCACAGACAGAGGAAGAACACTTGGTAAACCTCCAGAAGCTATTTGAAAGGCTGAGGAAGTTCAGGTTGAGATTGAATCCGAACAAGTGCACGTTCGGCGTGAGGTCTGGTAAATTGCTGGGATTCGTTGTTAGTGAAAGAGGTATCGAGGTTGATCCTGCAAAGATAAGAGCCATACAGGAGATGCGTGAGCCAAGAACAGAGAAAGAGGTTCGTGGTTTCTTGGGGAGGTTGAATTACATTGCCAGGTTCATCTCTCATCTGATGGCTACATGTGAACCAATTTTCAAGTTGTTAAGAAAGGACCAAGAGGCGTTTGAAAGGATAAAGACGTATTTGCAGGAACCGCCAGTCCTTATGCCACCAGTGTCTGGGAGACCGTTGATTATATAGCTTACAGTTCTTGAGAATTCGATGGGTTGTGTGCTCGGTCAACACGACGAGACGGGTAAGAAAGAGCACACCATTTACTACCTGAGTAAGAAGTTCACTGATTGCGAATCAAGATACTCTATGCTGGAAAAGACATGTTGTGCACTCGCTTGGGCAGCCAAGCGCCTAAGGCAGTATATGTTAAATCACACAACCTTGTTGATTTCGAAGATGGATCCCATTAAGTATGTGTTTGAGAAGCAGGCGCTTTCTGGAAGGATAGCCCGTTGGCAGATGGTTTTGACAGAGTACGATATTCAGTATGTTTCTCAGAAGGCCATTAAGGGAAGTGTTCTGTCAGAATATCTTGCCGAACAGCCGGTCAAAGATTATCAGCCTATGAAGTTTGAGTTTCCAGACGAGCATGTTATGTTTCTGAAAATGAAGGATTGTGAAGAGCCTCTGCCTGACGAAGGACCAGAGATTGGGTCTCAGTGGAAGATGATCTTTGATGGGGCTGTCAACTCATATGGTAACGGAATTGGGGCAATCATTACAACTCCGAAGGGTTCTCATATACCTTTCACTGCCCGGTTAGCATTCGTGTGTACCAACAACGAGGCAGAGTATGAAGCATGCATCATGGGGTTAGAAGAAGCAATTGATTTGAGAATTAAGAACCTCGATGCCTATGGTGATTCCGCGTTAGTGGTTAATCAGATTACAGGAGAATGGGAGACTCATCAGGCAAATTTGGTACCTTATAACAACTATGCCAGGAGGTTGTTACCTTTCTTTGATAGGGTGGATTTTCATCATGTACCCAGAGCTGAGAATCAGATGGCTGATGCGTTGGCGACATTGGCATCCATGTATAAGGTGAACCGTTGGAATGAAACACCTTCGATTAGAATCATGCGTCTGGACAGACCGGCTTTTGTGTTTGCAATTGAAGATGTGTCTGATTGTAAACCGTGGTATCATGATATTAAGGTTTTTCTGAAGAGACATGAGTATCTAGAGGGTGCCTCCACCAAAGATAAGAAGACTCTGAGAAGGTTGGCAGGGAACTTCTTTCTGAACAAGGATGATGTGTTATATAAGAGGAACTTCGATATGGTCTTGCTACGTTGTGTTGATGAACACGAGGCAAGCTCATTGATGGAGGAAGTTCACGAGGGTTCTTTTGGTACTCATTCCAGTGGACACACCATGGCTAGAAAGCTATTGAGAGCAGGATATTATTGGATGACTATGGAGTCTGATTATTTCAAGTACGCTCGAAAGTGTCATAAATGCCAGATTTATGCAGATAAGATGCACGCACCGCCTACGCCTCTAAATGTGTTGTCATCTCCTTGGCCGTTTGCAATGTGGGATATAGATATGATTGGAAAGAGTGAGCCTACTGCTTCCAATGGGCATCGTTTCATTTTGGTTGCCATTGACTATTTCATAAAGTGGGTGGAGGCAGCCTCGTACGCCAACGTCACCAAGCAAGTGGTAGCCCGGTTTATAAAGAAGGACATCATCTGTCGTTATGGGGTCCCGAAGAGAATCATTACTGATAATGGCTCGAATTTGAACAACAAGATGATGAAGGAACTATGTCAGAGTTTTAAGACCGAGCATCACAATTCTTCTCCGTATCGTCCAAAGATGAATGGGGCTGTTGAGGCGACAAATAAGAATATCAAGAAGATTGTACAGAAGATGGTGGTAACATATAAGGACTGGCATGAGATGTTACCTTACGCCCTACATGGTTATCGTACTTCGGTGCGTACATCAACTGGGGCAACCCCTTTCTCATTGGTATATGGTATGGAAGCAGTCTTACCCTTAGAGGTCGAGATTCCATCTTTGAGAGTTCTGGCAGATGTGAAGCTTAATGAAGCTGAATGGGTGCGTTCCAGGTTGAATCAGTTGAACCTTATTGAAGAAAAGAGATTGACAGCCATCGCACATGGTCATTTGTATCAGAGCAGGATGAAGCACGCCTTTGATCAGAAAGTGCGTCCTCGGAATTTTCAGACAGGTGAATTGGTTTTGAAAAGGATCCTTCCTTCTCAGACAGATCACAGGGGTAAATGGACTCCGAACTACGAAGGGCCGTATGTAGTCAGAAATGTTTTCTCTGGTGGAGCCTTACTACTTTCAACTATGGATGGCGAAGATTTTACCTCCCCTGTGAACGCAGACGTAGTCAAAAAATACTTCGCATAAAAGAGACCCGCTGGACACAAAAAGAAGATCCAGGCAAAAAAGGGGCATCCCGGCGAGCCATAAAAAGGAAAAGGTTCGAGCAAAAATTAGGGACAAAATGTAAAAAGAAACGTGTACACCCGCAAAGTTGAAAACCTGAAAGGGCGACTTTGGCAAAAATGGGTATCCCGATGGATTGAAAACCCAAAAAGGGCGATCCAGGTAAAAGTTAGGGATTTATAAGCGAAAGGCTATGGTCTGCGTTCGATCTATGAACACTCTCAATACCTGGAAGTTCTGAAAGAAAGGAATCAGTACAGTTAGTCTCTTAAAAGGCCAAGACATTTGTGGATAAGCAAGTCGTATGGGTCATAGCTGAGTCGAATCATGGTGGATATCTGTTCCCACATTGCCGACATGTGTATTTTCTTTTTGTTTTTGCGCAATTACCTATTTCTAGGAATTGCTTCCCATTGTAAATGCCTACTTACAGGCCACTTTTCTCAATAAAATATTCATTTCATTCAAAGATCTGTTGCTTGTTTTACTTTTACTGTTTTGTTTGCAAAAACGTCCGATATTTTTGATAAACATTGCATATAAAACTTTGAGCTCTGCGAAGCATAACGAAAAGCAGTAGAAATTACTTAGGCGTTAACAGTGATAGTTATGTTGTGGCATATTCTATTTGTTGTTATTTGACTTGCAGGGCAACAGGATTGTACTCCCCCAGCAGGTTGCTCTCCCCAGCATTGAGATTGCTCCTTCCCCAGCAGGACAAGCTTTCCTCAGCAGAGCAGACTTCTCCCAGCAGAAGACTTGGAAAGTATTTTCTCCGAATCAAGACGTTATTTTCCCACAGACTCATGGTGCTCACTTCCCCCATCCAGCCAGGAAGTGTACTTTCACCAACAACGTTATATTCTAATCCCCAGCAAGGTGGGAGTAAAGTCATTCTCCCCATCAGCAGGCTAAGTTCAGCAGTATCCCCAAGCAGGATGGTATCATGGGCTGTTTTCCCCTGCAGGTCCCGAGCCCAATTGGATATTAGCAATCTTCAGTAATGGACTTCTGGTTCTATTATCGACGTTCATTCTCAACTTCCCCAGCAGAGGAGAAATCTCAGGTTGGATGTTACCCTCAGACAGGTGGGGTCCCTGGTAGTTCTTTCATCCCCAACAGAAGTTGTTGATCCAAGGAGTCGGTCAGTAGGACACTTCTCAGCAGAGTTCCTAGATTCAGAGGACAATTTATTTTTGTCATCCCCGGTT
Organism: Lathyrus tuberosus; assembly: GCA_022829125.1. Taxonomy (NCBI): domain Eukaryota; kingdom Viridiplantae; phylum Streptophyta; class Magnoliopsida; order Fabales; family Fabaceae; genus Lathyrus; species Lathyrus tuberosus. Next base: position 6,040,303 of record JALAZF010000289.1, on the reverse strand, counting down.
GAATTGGTCTCTTCTCTCCAGCATTTATTTTGCTGTAAAGACCCTCTTTGCATATCATAAGCATTTGCATTGCATCCTCAAACGCGTAGCATTTCCACTTCGTGTGGAGAATTACGGCAAAATTCAAACATTTGCATTCGAAGCATAAGCCAGGTTTGATACTTTCCTTGCAGAGATGGCATAACTCAGGAGATTTTGGAGGGATGCATTCCTCATACTTGTCTTCCCCGGCAGAGTCTTTTATTTAGACTTCACCTTCCCCAACGGAGTCATCTTATCTGTGGATCAGGAGTCCGTTAGAAGTTTGTCTTTGTTTGCCTCATTTTGGCCCTTTTCTTTTGTGAGTCTTGTTTCACGTTATCCCCAGTAAAGTCCACTTTATGTTGGCTATCCTTTGTGGGTACGATTGAGGTCGTATTCGTTTTTCTTTGTGGGTAGAGTGATCGAGGTCAGTCTTCCTCTGTGGGTGCAATTGAGGTTGTATTCGTTTTGTGGGTGCGATTGAGGTCGTATTCGTATTTTCTTTGTGGGTAGAGTGATTGAGGTCAGTCTTCCTTTATGGGTGCAATTGAGGTTGTATTCGTTTTGTGGGTGCGATTGAGGTCGTATTCGTATTTTCTTTGTGGGTAGAGTGATTGAGGCCAGTCTTCCTTTGTGGGTGCAATTGAGGTTGTGTTCGTTTTGTGGGTGCGATTGAGGTCGTATTCGTATTTTCTTTGTGGGTAGAGTGATCGAGGTCAGTCTTCCTTTGTGGGTACAATTGAGGTTGTATTCGTTTTGTGGGTGCGATTGAGGTCGTATTCGTATTTTCTTTGTGGGTAGAGTGATTGAGGCCAGTCTTCCTTTGTGGGTGCAATTGAGGTTGTATTCGTTTTGTGGGTGCGATTGAGGTCGTATTCGTATTTTCTTTGTGGGTAGAGTGATCGAGGTCAGTCTTCCTTTGTGGGTGCAATTGAGGTTGTATTCGTTTTGTGGGTGCGATTGAGGCCGTATTTGTATTTTCTTTGTGGGTAGAGTGATTGAGGTCAGTCTTCCTTTGTGGGTGCAATTGAGGTTGTATTCGTTTTGTGGGTGCGATTGAGGTCGTATTCGTATTTTCTTTGTGGGTAGAGTGATTGACGTCAGTCTTCCTTTGTGGGTGCAATTGAGGTTGTGTTCGTTTTGTGGGTGCGATTGAGGTCGTATTCGTATTTTCTTTGTGGGTAGAGTGATCGAGGTCATTCTTTCTTTGTGGGTGCAATTGAGGTTGTATTCGTTTTGTGGGTGCGATTGAGGTCCTATTCGTATTTTCTTTGTGGGTAGAGTGATTGAGGTCAGTCTTCCTTTGCGGGTATAATTGAGGTTGTATTCGTTTTGTGGGTGCGATTGAGGTCGTATTCGTTTTTTCTTTGTGGGTAGAGTGATCGAGGTCAGTCTTCCTTTGTGGGTATAATTGAGGTTGTATTCGTTTTGTGGGTGCGATTGAGGTCGTATTAGTTTTTCTTTGTGGGTAGAGTAATCGAGGTCAGTCTTCCTCTGTGGGTGCAATTGAGGTTGTATTCGTTTTGTGGGTGCGATTGAGGTCGTATTAGTTTTTTCTTTGTGGGTAGAGTGATCGAGGTCAGTCTTCCTTTGTGGGTACAATTGGGGTTGTATTCGTCTTTTGGGTACGATTGAGGTCGTATTTTGTTTTTTCCTTATGGGTATGGTTGAGGTCATATTCCTTATTCTTCAGCACACTCTATCTCGTTATTCTTACCATTAGCAAATTTCTGGGGCTCTTTCGGTATTCAATCCCCGTGTACCCTGGAATGTCTGAGAGCCGTTGCTATCATACCTTCAGGACCAAGTTGATTGAATAGGGGCAGCTGTTGCACCCCAAAATTTGCCCTCCTTACTTTATTTACTAACTCGCTTATGTTGCATTGCATTTTGCATTATCATGTGTGCATATCATTGGTTCTTAATATGGGGTTAAGGTGCCTGAGGCAGTGCTTCAGAGGGTCAAGCAAGAGTCCTGGTATTGTCCAAGAGAGCTCAGGTGGATCATCCTCTCCTAACCAGTGCATAGATTAGGGTTTTGAGATTCTTGGGTTTATTGCTCCAATGGGAAAGCTCCTTGGGTTTTTATCATCATCAAATGGCATATATTATCTTTGTTGGAGAGGATACACATCATATTCAGAAGGATTTGGATTTGGAGACTGTGCTATTTCCTCCTAGACTGAGGATACCACAACTAGGGTTTGCTATAAAGTCAGTTCATTTCTGATTTTTTTTCGGCAAGACTTGATTCCATGGTACTCCTTGGGTCCCTAAGTACCTAGAGATGGGAGGTTGTCCATCAGTTTGTTTCAGGGGAAGTTCAATTGTCCAATGGATTGAAAATCAGTTGAATTGGATAAAAGTCAACAGTGAGAGGAGAAGTCAACTGTGGAATTTTGAGGTTCTCTCCAAGGTTTTCAAGGTCTCACATCCTCATATGGTCTTCAAGGGTCAAGTTTCATAAATATTTATCAGGAATCAGGAGTTGGTGCAAAGTTTCTAAATTTGGAAAGTGACCTATAATGAAAAGTTTCCATTTTTGGCAAGTATCTACACTACATTCAAATTGACTTTTCATCATCAAGAATGCTTCAAATGATTTTCTCTCCAACATGAAAGTTGAATATATTTTTCTCCTCTTTCCAACAAGTACTAGTAGGTCTCCATATCATTTGTGAAGCTCCAGTTATGGTCCAAAGAAGGCAAGGTGGTTTTTAGGGTTTCATTTTCACAACTTTTAGGTTTTGGGACATATGGACCTATGATTAATTCCATTGCTTCAAGACATGTTCCAACATCCAAAAACAGTTCCTAAGAAGCATTTTTGGCTTTTTAATCAAGTGATTCCATGGTTTATTCTTCACTTATTTTTTATTATTCAAAAAAGCCAAGTCATCAAAAAACTCATGAATCATTTGTTTTCAAGGCCCAATTTAAATATGGTGTGATTAGCAATCCAAATGAAGGTGATCCATCAAATAATTCTCAAGTATCCATGCAAGGAGAAACGTGTAATTCACATTATGTATTTTCCCAAAATTATTCAAAAATCATTAAACAATGGATTACCCAAACCCAATTCCTCATCAGAAGAAAACCCTAGCCTATTTAAACCTATCCATGCACTGGTTAGGGTTCATTCATGTGCATTTGGAGGAGAACCACAATTTGGAACCCTAAAGCTTTCTTTCCTTGGATCTCACTAATTACAAAGAGTTTCTTCAAAGTTCTTCCACCAATCTCTTCCTGGTGATTTCTAGAACACAACCCAACCATCATTCGCAGCCAAAAACAAGAATTGGAGCTGTGCCATCTCAGGTTGATGATTTTTTTCGTGCTCCTAAAACTCTCTTTTTTTATGTCCATATTGATGTGTGATGATTGCTGATCATGCTGATGTATTTGGTTTTGAATTTGGACGTGTGGATTGCTTGGAATGTTGATTTAAAGTTTTGAACCCTAAGCATATTTCCTTCGATTCTCTTTATCCGTGCGTCGTTTGCGTTTTTTGATTGAATATTTGAATTCCTGACGATTTTCTGGGTCGGATAGTGTACCCCTATGCGTTTTTTGGTGTTGTTTTGATCGCAGGTGGCCAGAGAAGGTGGCGGAGCCCTAGCTCCGGCGGTGGCGGCCGGCGAACCAGTCCGGCAAGGGTTTGGACGGGGAAGACGCAATCCCAGCCGTCTGTTTCCTTCATCTAACGGACACCACGCTGCCACCTATTATTGTTTTTATTTTTTTTCTGAATTTAAATTAAGGATCCAGTGTTTATTACCCCGCCGTTGCTATGGTGTACACCCAATCACGCTATTTTGTTTTGCATACTTTTCATTATTGTTGACTTATTCTGGAGCGCAGGATTGATCAAACGGGGAGAATGAGTCAACCCAGTTGACTGAAGTCCACGCATGGGTCCCTTTTTATTTTTTTTTCTCGCTGATGGGTTAGGCTGCTATTCGCACCCCCCATTATTCAGCCCAATTCAATTTCCTCTTCACTTTCTTACTGTTCACACCCCCATACTATTTTCTATTTTTATTTTTATTTAATTCATAATAATTTCATTTTTTATTTTAAAAAATTACATAATTGCATTAAAAAAATTACTAAAAAAATTCATGCATCATTTTTATCATTTTAATAAAATTTTACAAATTTTATTATTTATTTTTGTTTTATTTTTATCATTTAAATTAATTATTTAATCTATTTTCTTTTTGCATTACTCATATCATGCATACTTAAAATTATTTATTTTATTTCTCTACAACCATAAAATATTTTTGATCTGTTCTTTTTGCATTTGTTCACTAACATCCTAAATTGCATAAAAATATTTTTCTTTCATTTTTAAATTTATCTCATATTGCATTTAGGTCCTCCCCTTTGGCACATTGAATCCCACTTCCCACCTGAACTTTGCCAAATATTTAGATGACTAATATCTTGATTTTTTGCAGGGGTTTTTGATATTTGGTTTATCTCTGGTTGAATAATATTGATGCTTAATTTGGGAATTTTAGGAGTTATTTTTCCAATTGTTTGATTTATTTTCACTTGAGATATGCTTATATGTGTATTTCTGACCACATCTGATTATCTGTTTGAAAAGGCAATTGTGCCATTTGCTTTGGGGTTGTTCCTTTGATTTCTGAAGTCATGTTTGGATTATTATCATTGTTGTTTGCCATTGTTTGATTTTCATTCACCTCATTTCTCTTACTTATGTTTGTTTCTCACTAACCTTTTATGCAGGGACTAAGGTAAGTTCTTTAAGGGTATGGATAAGTATCCATGGTCACTCTTATCCTTTCTTTCTCTCCTCTCTTCTTCCTTTAGGATTTAGGTTGTCGTCAAACCTCACTAACCGTAGGTCACCCATGCATGATAACTTTAGGATTCATAGTCTCCCTTTAGAGTTACCCTCGTGTCTTCTCTCTTCTCATCTCAAATTTCTTTAAAACACTTAATAAGAATAAGGTGTATTGCGCACGAGCCTTAAGTATGGGGAATGAGAAATGAGGGGCTTCCTCTCATCTTTCTAGAGTGCTTAGCGAGCGTCCTGTCTTGGGACGATGCGTTAAGTATTCGCCCCTGTGCCCTAGACTTTGGTGCAATGCGACTTAGGAACTAACTTAAGCCACTTCTGTCCTAAAAAACACAAACCAACTTCAAACCTTTTTGTCCTTCGGGATCTTCAAACTTAAAGAATATTTTCAAAAAGGGCACGTTACCTTCCGTCTGAGTCGCAAACAGGCATCGACCCTAACTGCCGGACGCGAACTTAACGACGCTCATAAAAAACACAAAAAGAACTTAATGCGAACTACGTTGACTCTGAATTCCCCATTGCACAAGGGGGGTACGTAGGCCTAGGACGTTGACGTCCTACCGAGTCTGTCTTTGTCTTCCCCTCTCCGTTTTAGTACAACCCTAGATGATAGGATAACTCACCCTTAGAATAGACAACAAGCGTGGATCCCATCGAGTACGATGGATGCGTGGGGTGCTAGCACCTTCCCCTCGCGTAACCGACTCCCGAACCCAGGTTATGGTCGCGATGACCATTCCTTTCCCTCTTCCTAAGGTTTATGCGGTGTTCCCTTTACCTCTCTTGGGATAAATTTACATGGCCGCGCCACTCTCGCGTTTGTACCTGGATGAAAATCTTGGGAGCGACACTAATAAAATATTTTTATTGGTATTGCATGTGCGTATTGTTTTCCATTCAAAAATAAATGTTGTAACTAGTGACTCATTCACAGGGTTTTACGACATATCTTCAATAAAAACTTCAAGGTTAACATGTTTCTTGCATTAGAATTATCATTCTCATAATAAACTTGTTCTGCTTGCATATATGTGCCTAAGCATCAATAAAGCTTACACAATGAACGTCAGTCCAGAAGCTTGATCCTGCTGAGTTGGGATGCTTGAAAATTCTGAAGGACAGTCATATCAAGGGGCATGTCGCCAAGAAATTCAGCGCATAGTGGGCATTCCCCAGTAAGTCGTGTTAAGATGTAGCCAATCTGGGGCTGTCACGTCGAGAAATCTCTCTGAAGTTCAGCTATTCTGGGGCATTCATTCGAAGATCAGGAGCAAAGTCACTTCAAAGCTCATATCGAGGAAGGCCACCTCCGGAGCATGAGAAGTTATCCTCTCCAGAAGATGGTTAATCAGAGGTACCTCTTCAAGGTTCGAAATACTGAAGCAGAGTATTTCAAGTCATTTTAAGTCCTCTCAAGGAAAATTCCTTCAAAGATCATATAGTCTGGGGCAGTTACGTCGAGATCCGATGAATCTCTCCAAGAGTTTGAAGACCCTGGGGCATTGTCGAACGCCCGGTCTTCTATAAAACCCTCTTGAGATGATTTCTTCCATCGAACCCTGTGGTCTGGGGGCAAGTCGAGAATTAAAGGAACCGTTGTTCACTCTTGATAATCAGTATGCAGTTGATCGACAGAAACTTGTATCGCTAAGCTTTCGAAGTCTCTCCCCCAGCAAGGAGCCAGAAGGTATCTTTGTCCTAGCAAGGTGTTGGAATTGATATTCTTCCCCAAGCAGAGAATCGTCCTCAAATCGAAAGGGGTTCTTTATGAAGATTCCTTATCCCCAGCAGTATAGTTGGATTCCTCATTCTTAGCAGGGTAAGACGATGGAATATTTTCAAGCAGGTTGAAGACAGTGAGAAGTCAGAGTATTCTCTTCCTCAAAAGTCAGATTCGGTATTTCCCCGCAAGTCAAAGTCCAATGGTTATTGGCATTCTCAGCAGTTCAAAGTCCAATCTTCATTGGCATCTCCCCAACAGGGTTCGCAATTCAGCTTGCGGTTCCCCAACAGGGTTTGCAGCACCAGTGGTTATTGGCGGTAGAGTTGGTTATCTCCCCACAGGAGATTAGATATTGGTGATCCCTTCCTCAGTGAAGTTTGCTTGTTCTGTTCTGCACATTCCATGGTGGAGTGTCCTCTCATTCTTGCATGTAGTAATCATCATTGCATTGCATCCTCAAACGCGTAGCATTTCCATTTCATATGGAGCATTACGCCATAGAAAGAAAATTCACATATGCATGCGGAGCATAAGCCAGATTTGGTACCTTGTGTGAAAGCCCAGATCAACCCTCAATCAAAACAGTGATCCCAACCTCAGAGTTGATGCTTATTTTGTCCAACCTCAGAGTTGTCGCCTTTCTCCAACCTCAGGGTTGTCGTACATCTCTTTCTTCCCCAACCTCAGAGTTGACGCCCTCCTTTACCAACTTCAAAGTTGTTGTGGTTCTTTCTTGACCTCAGAGTTAATGAAATATCCTTTCCCTTTTACCAACTTCAAAGTTGTCATATACCTTTTCTCGACCTCAGAGTTGATGAATAATCCTTTCGTCCCCAACCTCAGAGTTGACGCCCCTTTGTCCAACCTCAGAGTTGACGTCCCTTTGTCCAACCTCAGAGTTGACGTCCCTTTGTCCAACCTCGGAGCTGACACCCCTCTTTACCAACCTCAGAGTTGTCGTATATTGTGGCATGTCTCCAACCGCAGAGTTGACGTACATCCTTCTTCTGACCCCAGAGTTGAAGTTATGGTTTTTTCTCAACCTCAGAGTTGATGTCTACCTTGTCCTCAACCTCAGTGTTATTGTTTACTTCAAATTTTCTCAATCTCCGAGCGAATTCCATTTTTCCTCAACCTCAGAGTTGATGGTCTACGTTAAACTGGATGAACCTGAATGGGTACGAGCCAGATTTGATCAGCTGAGCCTTATTGAGGAGAAGCGATTAGCAGCAGTGTGTCATGGCCAGCTATACCAGCGCAGAATGAAGAGGGCATTCGATCAAAAAGTTCGACCTCAAGTCTACAAGGTCGGGGATGTGGTGATCAAGAGAATACTTCCTCCGAGTACAGATCACAGGGGCAAATGGACTCCTAATTATGAAGGTCCATTCGTGGTTAAAAAGGTTTTCTCAGGTGGAGCCTTATTGCTGACAACCATGGATGGTGAAGACTTTTCATCCCCTGTTAATTCAGATGCAGTTAAAAAATACTTCGTATAAAGAGACCCGCTGGATAAAAGAAAAAAGGAATCCAGGCAAAAAAGGACATCCCGGCGAACCAAAAACAGAATAAAGGTTCGGGCAAAAATTAGGGATATAAGTGAAAATAATTGTACACCCGGTAAGTTGAAAACCCGAAAGGGCAACTTAGGCAAAAAAGGGTATCCCGGTGGATTGAAAACCTGAAAAGGCGATCCACGCAAAAGAGGGATTAAAGCGAATGACTGCAGTCTGAATTAATCTATACGTTTTCTACTCTTCAGCAAACTGGAAAAATTCCAAAGGAGGAATAGGTCCGACCACGAGCTTCCGAAGGCGAAGATAATTAGGAGAGTTGGAATACATATTGGCTATGACAGAATCAGAAATCAGTTGGAATCCAATTTCCGCATTATCATTAGGATAGATTTCTTTTCTCAATTTTATGGCAATCGCCTCTTTCAGGGGTTTGCTTCTGATTGTAAAGTCGCCGATTTTGGCATTTCATCAATAAAATTGAGTATTCAGTCACGAGCTTTTATTTTCATTTTACTGTTTTGTTTGCAAAAACATCCGATTTTTTATAATAAAACGTTACTTTGAAAATATCTTGGCCTTGCAAAAACATGCACAAAGACAATTGAAATTACTTTGCTTGTTGGACAACCTTGGATGGTGGACTAAAAAGACCACGCAATATTCTGGGGCATGTGCATATTCTTTTTCTGTTGCAGGTAATGAGCACGATCGATCCAAGCAGCATGATCGTAACCACGAGTAGATATTTGCTATGACTTGATATTGTTGTATCTTATTAAGTCGATTCTTCCATTCAAAAGTTCCCACCGAGTTTCGTGACGGCAACGGTGGTCGAAGATGGAATTTTTCTGTGTTGATAACGGTTATTAATGCAGTGAATACTCCAGGTCAATAACAAGTGTCGATCCTCCAGTACCTTGCAGACGATGTGAAGGGTAGTTCAAGGCAGAGTGTTCGTCTAAGAGTTTGAAAACGCTTGGTTTTCAATAAAATCCTCTTAAAAGACTAAACTTTTAGTACTAACATCCCTCGTGGAGTTTACTCTTGGCAGGATGTACCAGCAAGTGGTAGTATCATATCTCTCGCAGGTTTCAGCATGTGAAATATGTCGAAGAATAATCCCCAACGGAGTTATTGACCATCCCATGCATGGGGCATGTCATCTCCCCAGCAAAAGATATTCCCGATCTGCTATCCCCAGTAGAGTTTGAGGACATTTGGTCTTTTGTAAAATCCTCTCAAAGGGCTTTCCCCAACACGAGACACTTTAAAGCAGATTTCTCCAGCAGAGTTGTTATAAACTCATCATCCCCAACGGAATCATCAAAGGGAAAGTTTGCCTAACACGGGGCATTGTGACATTTATCCTAAGCTCGACCGTCTTCTTCCTCAGCAGATTACCGTGGAATTGCTTTGGGTTTCCCTAACAGATCTCTAGGGACTCTTTCTCAGCATGTTGCAACGGATTGTCTTTCAACCAAGATTTGCATATCTCTGGCAGAGCAGCCCTGATGCCTAGCAAGATCGTGTCTATGATAATGGTACCCCCACAGAGTTCAGCATTGAATCTTGTCTGCTATACTCCCCAGCCGAGTCGCGATAATTTCCCCAGCAAGGTTTAAAGAGATCGACAGAATCTCTCCTTCAGCAAGGTGTCAACATATAATATTACCCAACGGGTGGTGTAATTCTCAGCAGTGTTCATTTACAATCCCAGAGTCCAATTTATTTTGGCATGCGTACAGTTTGTTCATGTTATTCCAGCAGGTGGAGTGATCATTTGGCAATTATAAACTTCCAACGACAGTTTGGTAAGCACCGAAGTCCAACGACAGTTTGGCAAAGCTTCCAACGACAGTTTGGTAAGCACCAAAGTCCAACGATAGTTTGGAAAAGCTTTCAACGACAGTTTGGTAAACACTGAAGTCCAACGACAGTTTGGCAAAGCTGCAAAAAGTCCATATGAAGATGGCAAGATTGAGATTCCAACGCCGGTTTGGAAATCCTTGAAGTCCAACGACAGATTGGCAGAAATCCAGCACGAATTGGTAAAAGACCAACGACAGATTGGCAGAAATCCAACGACAGATTGGTGAAAGTCCAATGACGGTTTGGCAGAAAGTCCAACGACAGATTGGCAGAGCAGCTCAAGTCCATCGACAGTATGGCAAGCCAGTAGTCGCCTGGCGTCGTTCAAAAAGACATTGTTGCAAGTCCATCGACAGTATGGCAAGCCAGTAGTCACCTGGCGTCGTTCAAAAAGACATTGTTGAAAGTCCAGCGACAGTATGGCAAGCCAGTAGTCGCCTGGCGTCGGTCAAAAAGACATTGTTGAAAGTCCATGGACGGTATGGCAAGCCAGTAGTCATCTGGCGTCGTTCAAAAGACAGATCTCTCCGACAACGTTTCATTTGAAGATTCAATCCGGCAGTCTCGTTGGGTTTATATCCCTTTTGTTCTTCATCATCCAGAGCAAATTTTTTGGTTATATTTGGTATTCAATCACTATATACCTTGAAAGTCTGAAAGCAATCGCTTTCAGGCATTCAGGTCTACAGCGTTTGAATAGGGGCAGCTGTAATACCCCAAAATTTGCTCTCCCTTTTTGGCATCATAGTTTAGCATTATCATATATCATATCATATCCATCTCATTAGCATTGCATTGCATCTTTAACATAGAAAAATGAAGCATAACATCTCTCTTACCATCAAGGCATGTGATCAGGTGGAAGGTGGACAATCAAGGGATCATTCAAAGCACAAAAAAGGTCAGTCAAGTTCACTCAAGGCAAGCCAAGAGGTCTTTCATGTCTTATACTATTTCAATTGATCATCCATAATCTCATGGAAGTGAGATCTAATGGGAGATTGAAACAATACATACTTCATCATGCGAGAGGTTCAAAAAATGAAGGAAAACCCTCAAAAGAGATAGCTCATTGATCCAAAGTCACCCTCAAATGGCATATCTCATCATCCTTTAAGAGGGTACACAACATACTCTGAGGAATTTGAAATTGAAGACTGCACATTTTTCTCCTAGGATGAGGGGGCTAAAACTAGGGTTTACAATAAAATCAGGGAATCTCTGATTGTTTGGACCAAACTTGATGTCATGGTATTCTACATGTCCTTAAGTGTATGGATGTGAAAATTGCCTCTCAATTGGTTTTAGAAGTGGTTCAATTGGAAGAAAGATCAAAAGTCAGGAAGTTTGGGGCCAAGTCAAATAATCAGAGGGAAAAGTCAACTCTTGACTTTTTGAGGCCAAATTCATGAAATTCATGTTATATGTGTCCAATGTACAAAATTTGATCAAGAAACTCCAAAGGAATCATGAAAAAATCAAGATGTGGAAAGTTGCCATTTTTGGATGTAGAAGGGTTACTAAAAATAGCAAGTTTTGGCCATTTTGTATCAGAGTCTGAACCAAGGCCATTTAAAATTGAAGCACCAAATGAAAATTCCACTCAGTCACAACAAAAGATCTTGCTTTAAGCTTCAAATCCATGTGTAGAACATCTCCATTGGATAAAAATTGAGTGAGATATGATTGATCAAAGTTGAGACAAACTTGGGCAAAACTAGGTCATGACCAAGGATTTTCAGGTCACGCGCACATCATTTCCTCAAACAGTTGGTGTGCCAAATGTTCCCTCATTTTTCATCAAGATAAAAGCTTCAAATGGAAAACTTTTCAACATAGAAGTTGTTCTTTGTAGTGTCATCTTCAATATTGATGTTGGGAAAATTCTGAATTGATCAAGTTATGAGGGAGATATGTTGGTTACAATTTAGGGTGATCATACTGAAAATCCATGCCATGCACACTATGCCAGCCAACCTCTTGCCACACCCACCAACCAGTTTTGAACCATTGTGTTCATAGCTACTTTTAAGTGTGTTCAAGGCGTTATTTCAATCCATTTCTCACATCAATATGAGTCTATGATGTACCATCTTTCTAATGCCATCAATATTGTGTTGTTTCATTCACTAACATGAGAGATATTTACCATCAAACATCCACTGTTGCATTGATTCCAAACTGTCACAAAATTAGAAAATAAAATGTTGTTGTTGCTGTCTTGACATTCACACGCATACACCCTATATTCATTTCCACAATAAGCCAAGCATATGCTACTTACACCATTCATAATGGCACGTGATGTACATGAGAAAGGGAAGAACCAAAACTTAAGAAGCAAGTTTCTTTTGCAGCTGCCACACCAGAACAATTCATCATCACCATTCCTTTCATTTTCTCCTCACCACAACTGCCATGAACATTTCCTCACCATATCACAACCCTCAATGACTCGCCCCTAACTAACTTGACTCAGTTAGTTAGGGTGCACTCACCTTAACTCATCAAACTCAGTTAACTCCACTCACTAAACCCTAGTTAGCTCACCTTATAAATAGAAAAATCACTCACAAATTTCATTTTCAACTTCACTTTCTCATTTCCACTCTCAAGAACACTCTCACTCTCTCAACATCCTCTAAACTTTTTCTCTCTTTCTCTGTGCACGAATCAGTCACCTTCATCCATTTCACCTCATCATCATCAATGGTGCTTGATTGAAGGAGATTGCAGCATAGTCCTCAAGGTTTCTTCAAGTACTTTTCAACATTGGATCTCTCTGCTCTCAAGACAATAAGTCACATAGCATTTATTTTGCTTAGTTTGTGAAGCTCCAAGATTGAAGAACAAGTGCTTTCTATGGTTTTCTCAAGACTCTCCAAGAGCTGCAAGTTCAGGTTCCAAAATTCTCAAGCACTCCTCTCACATTTTATGGTTTATTTTGTTGTTTTTATCATGACATGAGCTCAATAGGAGCATTTGACACTCCGGCTAGTTGATAGGCCTTGTAGAGGCTTAGATCCAAAAGTTAGGGCATATCTTTGTCTCCTCTGTTTTCTACGTGTGCGCATGGTATGTGAAAGATAACTGTGGATTCGTATTGTGCTTAGCATGAGCTTCATTTTGATGTGTGCATTGTGTATTTTTGCGAAGATGTGAGATTCGCAGGTGACGGTTCTCGCCGGAGAAGGTGACCGGAGGTCCCTCTCCGGCCGGTAGCTTTAACTCCTAGGGTTTTCTCAGTTTGAATATTGGCCGTTGGATTTGTGAATCGTGCGGATAAGATTGTGCCAACACATAAAAAAATGTCACATGCATGGCACATGTTTTATTTTAATCAGAGTGAACATTATGTGGTGTGGTACACTGTATGTTGTGTGGTCCTTCGTGCGCGTGTATTGATCTTGGCTACTTTGACTGTTTGTGTGACTTGACTTCATCCAATGGTTGTTATTGTTTTGACTATTGTTGACTGAAGAGCATGATAGTTAATGTGTTATGCGCGTAAATGGACCTAACCAGATTGCTATCCGCACCTCCATTTTTAAAAGCCCAAATCATTTTGAACTAATATTTGCTATGTTCACACCCCCATTCACATTTACATTTCATTTTATTTTTTTATTTTCATGCACGTTTCACTTTTCAATTTTTAAAAATACCAAAGCCTCATTAAAAATTCCACAAAAATTCATGAGCATTCCTAAGACATTTAGAAAATTTTTCATGATTTTATTTTTTGATTTTATGACCTTTTTGCCCCTGTTCTATAATATTCTTTGAATTTCAATTTGTGTGCATGCTTAATGTGATACATAAATTTGTGCATTTTTGTCTTGATCATTAAAAATTGTTTTGATGCTCTTCTTTTTGCATTGAGTCATTAGCATCTTGATGTATGTTAAGTGATTTTTATTTGATTTTTTTAGGTCAGTTTATGGCATGTTTGGTGTTCATTTTGTGTTACTTTGTATGATGTGTATACTTGACCTAAGTGCATGGTATAAAGCCTTTTTGCCTTGATTTCTTGCATGTTATTTTGGTATACGATTCACTTATGATTTGTTTATCTTTAAACCATGCTTGATTAATTTCCATGAGGTCATCTAATTTTTGTTTAATGCATTACCTTTGAAACATAATAACATGTTATACCATCTTAACTTTTGTGCATGTTTACATGATTTCTTTTGTACATACTTGCATGATCACTTGCATATTTGGTGAACCATTCATGTGACATAATAGGTCATTGGTACATATTATATGTCATCTTTGCATGTTGATTGTCATTTGAACCTTGTGCACCTTTAACATGTTGTGTTTGCACTTTCCTTTTTTGAACTTTCATTTCAATTCTACTTCTCCTATTACTTCTTACATGTCTTAGTTGCTTCATGAATACTTGTGAGATGTTTGTGAATCATTTTTCATTTCATTTCAATTCTGATCCTTAGATTACATGTTCCATTCATGCATGTTTTTTTATTTCTTTTCATCTTTCATTCTCCCTTTTCTTATGGTAGCATGTTCTAATGTCATGGATGATGTTTGTTGCCTATCCACTTGGACTTGCATGATAATAATCATTTGTTTTCCATATGATGTGTATTCTGGTTGTGACATTAAGATTTGATCTTTCATCTTATTCTTTGATTGTCTTTTGACCTTTATGGTGCATTAAATGTTTCTTTTACTTCTTATATTTCTTAAACATGTTTACTAACCATGTAGGGGCTTGGTAAGTTGCAATTGAGTGTGGATAAGGAATCCACATTCAAACTTCTATCCTTTCTCTTTTTACAATTCCATCTTGTGTTTTTTTAAGCACTTATGTGCTTTTTCTTAATAACTCATCACTTCCCCTTTTGAGTTACAATTCATCTTTTACTTTAGAAGTGAATTGTTTAATTCATTCTTTCTTTAGACTTTAGGTTGAAACCTCACAAACCATTAGGATCACTCCCTTAACTAATCAACTAGGATTGAGTGTTAGTCCACATAGATTTTACCTTTCTCTCCTCTTTTGAGTCTCTCTTCTCTTCTCAAAGAAAAATCAAAATATCTAGTAAAGGTAGGCATTTATTGCATTTAGGCCTTTCATATAAAGAAAAGATTATAAGGGGTCTTCTCTTATAATCTTAGAATGTGTAGCATATGGCCCATCTTGGGTCAATGTGTTAAACATTTGATCTTGTATGAGGGACTTAAATGCAATACTTGTTGAAGGTACAAATAAAAAACACTTCTTCATTTCATAATCAACAAAACACTTAATAAACACAAGTATGCTAGTGTGTTTAAACCTTGACAATTGGAACTAAGTGTGGGGGTCTTCTTCACCCTTAGTGTACTTTCTTACTCATTCCATCTTGGAATGTGAGAACGTACACATTCCAATGACTAAGATTTAGATACACTATCATATGAAAACAAATGGAAAAAACTCTTAAAAGACAAAAACAAACAATCACGTCTTTCCTTCGGGAATTCTTTTCTCATCTCATTTAATCATTCCTTAAGGATGCGTCATTTCCGTTCTACCGCAAACAGGTAACGCCTAAGTCTCCCTACAGCGAGCTGCAACACCTAAACTGCTAGGACGCGAACGTTAACGTATTCCACTAAAAAACACAAACAATCCATCCCTAGTAAGGGGAACTACGTCGCTCTGATTCTCATGTTCACGATGAGATACGTAGGCAGTGGGGTAGGGCCCATGCGAGCACTTCTTTTATTTTCCCTACATTTGTTTCTCGTTCCTTTTCCATTCTTTCTCCATTCTTTCTTTCAGTTCCTTTTCCAACATCTTTCCTTACACCCTTTGATCGAGACAAGCAAGCGTGGATCCCATCGGGTACGATGGACGCGTGGGGGTGCTAATACCTTCCCTGCGCGTAACCGACTCCCTTACCCATTTCTCTTGGTCACAAGACCATGCTCTTTCCTTCCTCTCAGGTTTATGCAGTGTTTCCTTTCCCTCTCTTGGGATAAATACACATTGCTGGCGACTCTGTTTCGGTGCCACTTTCGCGTTTGTACTTGGATGAAAATCCCGGGAGCGACAGGGAGCATGTCCTGGTCAAAAGTCAAAGCTACGGTTGACTTTTCCCGCGAAACCATAACTGTGGTTCAGATGAAATTGAAACTTGTTGCTCAAGCTTCTTAGATCAATCCATTGTCCCAAATGGATCAATATGGTATATTAGAGACCCTCAAATCATGTCTTGAGGTCTTGGTTCATAATTTGTCCCAAAAGTCAACTTAGGGGTGAATTAGGTCAAGAAACCCTAATTCCTGATTTTTTATGAATGCATCCCCTGAGGCAAGATTGACTTAATGATTGGGTTTATGAGGTTCCATGGAGCATATTAGGTTATGTTTTGGATCTTTGGCTTATGGCCAGATGAAAATTTTCATCTGGAGGCACTGGTCGACCAAAACCCTAATTTGGTGACACTGTCGATCTTGAAGCTTGATCCATCTAGAAGGGAGCAACCTTGTGCTTAATCCTTGAAGTGGGAGTCTTCTTGATCCGTTGTGGATGTTTGAGAGGTTAGAAAAGTTGAAGATCATGTCATTTCTTGATTGATCATTTGTCTAAGAGCTCAGAGTGGGCTTGAAACCCTTATTTTGATAGTAGTGAATGCTCGTCCATCTTTGGGGAGACTGATGAAGTATGATGGTTCATCCATATTGTGATGATGATTTGCACAATGATGGAAAGTCTTAGTGGTCAAAATTTGGGGTATGACAGGTAGAAACCATCGTGACTTGCAAATTACGGCGGTTTTAAACGTCCTAACCTGCAAAAATAACAGTCGCAATCTGCCAATTTTCTTGTAGTGTACAGGGATTTCTTTATCAAAAACTTGGATGGTAAACCTTGGATTCCACCCTTAATGGTCATATGAGTCCTGACTTCTGACTCGTCCAAATAGATTTCTCTTGCAATGGTTTAATCCTTTGTAATTTCTTCCAGTCCAGAAAAGGGAGCATGGTCAGTAATGGGTAAACCAGTCAGGTGAGAGTACTCCTCTAGTGCTGGTGCCAGTTGGTAATCCGAGAATGTGAAGCAGCGATAGATAGGATCGTAAAACTGAATCAGAGTAGACAGTATTTCTTCAATTACAGGGACCCTTAATAGAGACAGCAGGGTTGGTGATCATCCTTTCCAACCCTCTTAAATCCTATAGTTTTGGAACTTTGAAGATGTACTTGTGAGTCTTCCTTCTACCGAGATCCATAACGCAATCTTTCTCTCTAATATTTGGAATCATTGTCTTAGTTTAATTTGAAAAGGAGAGACTAGAAAAGAAGAGATTTTTTTTTCTTTTTTTTAAGTTTTTTAATGAAATGAATACATGAATGCAACACACAAAAACATAGAAAAAACATGGGGTAAAAGGTTCAGTGTCATGAAGTCGTGGCTCTACCCATTCCCAAAGGTTGTACTGGTGAATCTTTGTACCTATCCTCAAAATCATTGAAACCCCTTGGGATAACAACAGCAGGCTGGTTCACCCGAGCGAGCTGCAGTATCTTAGGGTAATCTCAAATAAGGGTAGTATCGCATGACAACTATTTTCGATAGCTTCCGCACTACAAAATAGTCACATGGTCTTAGTCTACTAAATCCTCAGTTTCATGGATACCACAATCGAAAAATCTGCTTTCAACAACCGAAGTCGTTTAGAGATTGACTCCCCAGCAGAGTCGCCATTTTACTGTAGCACGCGAATTTTGTTGGTGACGCGACCACCTTATCGGGGAATTGGGTTTTCTCCTCAATGAAGAGGAGGGGGTTGCTACTTTCTGATTTATTATTTATCCCATGAAGCTGGAAGGGAAAGGGAAGCTATCTAAAACTAACCTTGCACGCGAATGCTTAACTGAACAAACGCTTAAAGAGATTGGGGGGTTCGGGGTCAGGTTATACAACGGGGAGTTGTCAATCACCCATTCTATACGTGGTTATCCACAGGATGTTAGCTTTAGCTTTTGCCTTCTACTTGATGGTTTTTATCCGTTAATGGGTTGGGAAAGTTTCTTGGGAAAGTATGAGAGAGAGAGAGAGAGAGAGAGCGAGTTGATGTTGATGTTCGTCTTTTTTCTTATTTTTTTTGTAAGGTACTAGACCTAAGTTTTGATTGATATGAAGGTGCTGGACCTAGAGTTTTTGATTAGTATGCTCGCTAAGGGAAATAGGGAAATCAGAGCAATCTTAGTTCCTCCAATTCTAAGGGAGGAAAAGATATTTTGGTTTCTTGTTCAAAGCCCAAGATTGAAGCTAAAAGGTTTATTTGTGTCTTGTTCAAAGCCCAAGATTGAAGCTAAAGGTTTGATTGAGAGATAATTTGTCATCTCTAACGGGAGACATCATGTTTGTTTATCACAGTTGTTGGGTGACTATTTATAAAGAAGGATTACTTTAACTGGGATATGTGATTCCAACAATGCCATAATTTCCTTTATAGGGGTGTTATCCTGAAGGAGAAAACTTTAACTCAGTGTAGAGCAATGCCATTTTTCCTTAGGAATTTTTCATGCTAAGAAAGGGATGGTAGCGTTGATAAGTGAAAAATGTACCTGTTTTGTATATAAGTTTTGTTGCACTTATCGATACTTTTTGTTGAAATCGTTCGAATAAACCCCTATTTGTTTGTAAATACGTTTACTTTACGTTATAGTGTATATATTGCGTTATCGTGTAAATATCATTGAGTTTAATTGATTTACATTTATTTTTGTAGGTATTCAATCAAGGATATCTTTCCATTATTGAATAGAGCATTGAATAAGCTTTCCAACGCTTCAAACCGGGCAAAAAACGGAGTTACGGATCAAAAGTTACGAATAAAACAGTGCTGGATTTTTGATGTTCTGGTGTGCTGCGCCTCTGCAGGGCAGGGCGGTATTTCCGGCGCCGGACGCTCCGGAACAACACTGGAACTTGTAAAAATAAGCCGTCTTTCGCCGCCGGGCGCCCCAAAACACCGCCGGGCGAAACTGTGCGGACTGAAACACCATTTAAGGCCAAAAACACTATTTTTTGAGTATGTTTTTGGGGGAACTTTCTCCCAACTTCATCAAATATATTTTAGGAGTAGAGATGCTTAGAAACAACATTAGAGGATGCATATTGTTGATCTGGAGTTGGATTTGCTACAATCGGCTCTGACAAACTGTGAGAAAATGGTTCTTCTCCTTTCTTCTCTTTGTATTCTCTATTTGTTGAGGTTTTGTATGTAAATCTCTTGATACCTATTGTATTTCATCTAATGTATGTTTGTGAATGAATTCTGATTTTCTATCATTGTTGTCTTTGATTGATTATTTGTGGTCTTGACAAAACCTTTACAAATCTTTGATCTTAGATTTTCTTCTATCAATGAGCAAGCTTTTGACATGGTTTTGTGAGTTGATATTCATTTTATCTTTTGTTGTATTGTGTTGATTAAGTAGCACGGGTAGCATGAGTAGGATCAATACGGTATCACGAGGATGCGTGATAATAGTGATGAAGAATGATATTCACATCCATTGGGAAAATTAGTTGAATACATGTAAAAAAGGGTTAAGCGTGTGTACGTATTTTGATCTTGGTTTAATACGAATAAATCATTTATCTGATATGGATGTTATAGTAATCTCTATTTTGTCTGAACTCTAGAGATAGATTTAGACTTAACACTTGCGTGAGTATCAGTTCTTACTTCTCTGTGTTGTTGAGTTGCGTGAGACATCACCAATGAGACAATACGGTTGTTCTCTCGACGTTGTGTTAGACATAACCTCTACTGTGAGTGAGACATGAGGATATTAGACGAATGATTGATTTATATTTACTATGATCGAAAGAATGCATGTGTTATCGATTGATCTCTATTGAGTTTCTCTTCTCCAAAGAATGTGTTATTGTTATTTACTTGCTTTTTGTTCCTTTAATTTTCCGTATTTGCTTTTGGTTCGCTTTAAACCAGAACTTTTGAATCATGAGCTTAGAAATATAGAAACCGTTGAATGGCATTCTTTCCCTCGCACTGATCCCTGTGGAAACGACAAAACTGGGTTACTTATATATTTTTGCTTGCTGATATTCTAGCTTCAACAAAATGGCGCCGTTGCCGGGGATTGGTGTTTAGATATTGAGTTGCATCACATAGTTTCTATGTTTTTAAGCTTCGTACATAATTGTCTATATTGTATATTTACTTGTATAAACACTTGTTTTGCTTTTGTATATACTTGTTTATAGTTGTTTTCCATAAGTGATTGTATATATGTGTTTTCCATCATGTTTATGTGTGTCTACATATTTTTGTTTTTGGTTTACGTTTGCTCAAGTGTTGCAGGTTTTATTCGGTCGATAGCAGTGAACGAAACAACATGGAAGAGCTTGTACGTAAATAAGGCGTCAAGCTTACGACGTGAAACAAGCGCTTGTTGGGAGGAAACCCAACGATTTGAGTTTGTACAGTTTTATATTTAGTAGTATTGTAGTATTGTGTGAGATTGGATGGATTGAATGAGAGAAAGAACTTGAAAAACTTAGCAAGCCTGTGCGCGCTTAGCGCGCAGAGGGCGTTTAGCAAGCCTTGCTTTTTGTGGAAAAACTCTTTTATTCTCTTATCCAATTTCACACATTTTGTTAGTATATGTTTATTAGTTTTAGAAATTTTTGTGTTTGTTCTCAAGTTTTGGTTTTGATTAGCTTGAGGATGCATTGTGTGATTTTTCAATTTTGATTGTTTCAACAAGAAAATGTTATGGTAGTGTGAAAAGTTTAAAGAAAGTTGCATTGCGTTGGTTGGTGTTTATTGCGTTTCTAGAACAAAACATGTTTATGAACCTTAGGATTTGTACAAATTATATGTCTTTCATTCTCTTGCAATTTTTGTTCATTTATGAATCACTTTAGTTCATAGCCCCATGTCAGGAAACCTCCATTGTTTACTAAATGCTTGGATGACTGATAAACTTTTTTTAATTCGTTTTATTCGTGCTTTATCTTTTGATTATTGTGATTTTGTGGAAGCATTAGAAATGATCAAGGCATTTGTTTATATTGAGGACAACCGTATCCAAAAGTATCTTACCCATGATTAGTGAGAATTTGTTAGCCCCTTTGAGACTAAAACAGTTTAGATCTCATTTTTAGTGATGAACTTGGTTTATGTACATAATTTGCAAGTTTGGTTCATCTTTGAATTTAGTGAGTTTCTAAAATTTCTTCTTGAACCTTTGAAATTGTATACTTTGATTTCCTTGTCGTAAAAAGCAAGGAGCAGTCACTGGAGGTTTGGTTGAATTCAAGTTGGGGAGAATGAAAAAGAAGATTGGTAAGTTGCTTGAAACTTTTGAAAAAGTATAAACAAGCATGAACAGAAAAAAGTGTAAATATGAATGAGAAAAACATAGAAAAAGCATGCTTGTTTGAGGAGAAAAATAGAGTGAAATAATTGTGCATAAAGGTAGTTTGAGAGGGTTTGTGGTAAAGGAATGAAATTGGTGAATGAAGTTGAGATGTTTGTGAATAGCTTGTATAGTGAATATTCTTTTGCATCGGCAATTTCGATTCAATGGCCTTTAAAAATGTCCCTTTGTTGTGAACCCGGCCAAGCTACAACCTTTAAAGCCCTTAGTGATCTTTTTGCTTCCATCTTTTCATTTTTGATTGTTAGATGTTGTATGAATTGAATTGTTATTTGCATTGTTTGTCAGATGAGTGAAATTTCCCCGCGGTTGCAAACGCCCATTAATTTCTTCATTCTTATTTGAAGTGGAGTGTTAGGTGTGATTCATTCTTAAACATGTATTGTTGTTGGATGTTGACATTTTTTTTGTGCTTAGACTTTGTTTTATATTCGTGGTGTCGTTGTAGTTTAGTGGTAAGCATTGCTTTGCATGTACTTTTGATATTTGTACCATACGTTTATTCTCTGGTTGTAAAAACTTGTTGAGCATGATTTCTTGATAATTGCTTTTGTTTCTTTGAGTTGATTGACTTTTGTTTGAGGACAAACAATTATGTAAGTTGGGGAGAGTTTGATAAGTGCAAAATGTACCTACTTTTGTATATAAGTTTTGTTGCACTTATCGATACTTTTTGTTGAAATCGTTCGACTAAACCCCTATTTGTTTGTAAATACGTTTACTTTACGTTATAGTGTATATATTGCATTATCGTGTAAATATCATTGAGTTTAATTGGTTT
Organism: Lathyrus tuberosus; assembly: GCA_022829125.1. NCBI lineage: Eukaryota > Viridiplantae > Streptophyta > Magnoliopsida > Fabales > Fabaceae > Lathyrus > Lathyrus tuberosus. Next base: position 6,018,116 of record JALAZF010000289.1, on the reverse strand, counting down.
ACATTTATTTTTGAAGGCATTCAATCAAGGATATCTTGCCATTATTGAATATAGCATTGAATAAGATTTCCAGCGCTTCAAACCGGGCGAAAAACGGAGTTACGGTTCAAAAGTTACGAATAAAACAGTGCTGGATTTTTGCTGTTCTGGTGTGCTGCGCCTCTGCAGGGCCGAGCGGTGCAGCGCCGGCGGTATTTCCAGCCCTGGGCACTCCGGAACAACACTGGAACTTGCAAAAATAAGCCGCCTTTTGCCGCCGGGCGCTCCAAAACACCGCCGGGCGAAACTGTGCGGACTGAAACACCTTTTAAGGCCAAAAACACTGTTGTTTGAGTATGTTTTTGGGGGAACTTTCTCCAAACTTCATCAAACATATTTTAGGAGTAGAGATGCTTAGAAACAACATTAGAGGATGCATATTGTTGATCCGGAGTTGGATTTGCTTCAATCGGCTCTGACAAACCGTGAGAAAATGGTTCTTCTCCTTTCTTCTCTTTGTATTCTCTATTTGTTGAGGTTTTATATGTAAATCTCTTGATACCTATTGTATTTCATCTAATGTATGTTTGTGAATGAATTCTGATTTTCTATTGTTGTTGTCTTTGATTGATTATTTGTGGTCTTGACAAAATCTTTACAAATCTTTGATCTTAGATTTTCTTCTATCAATGAGCAAGCTTTTGACATAGTTTTATGAGTTGATATTCATTTTCTCTTTTGTTGTATTGTGTTGATTAAGTAGCATGGGTAGCATGAGTAGGATCAATACGATATCACGAGGATGCGTGGTAATAGTGATGAAGAAGGATATTCACATCCATTGGGAAAATTAGTTGAATACATGTAAAATAGGGTTAAGTGTGTGTACATATTTTGATCTTGGTTTAATACGAAGAAATCATTTATCTGATACGGATGTTATAGTAATCTCTGTTTTGTCTGAACTCTAGAGATAGATTTAGACTTAACACTTGCGTGAGTATCAGTTCTTACTTCTCTGTGTTGTTGAGTTACGTGAGACATCACCAATGAGACAATACGGTAGCTCTCTCAACGTTGCGTTAGACATAACCTCTGTTGTGAGTGATACGTGAGGATATTAGACGAATTATTGATTTGTGTTTACTATGATCGAAAGAATGCATGTGTTATCGATTGATCTCTATTGAGTTTCTCTTCTCCAAAGAATGTGTTATTGTTATTTACTTGCTTTTTGTTCCCTTAATTTTTCGCATTTACTTTTGGTTCGCGTTAAACCATAACTTTTGAATCATGAGCTTAGAAATATAGAAACCGTTGAATGACATTCTTTCCCTCGCACTGATTCCTGTGGAGACAACAAAATTGGGTTACTTATATATTTTTGCTTGCTGCTATTCTAGCTTCAACAAGCGTGGATGTAGATAATCCAGAGGCATACCACATACAACAATTAGCTGAATGAGAGGATATACCAAGATAAAAGATGGACGAAAGTTTGGATATTTGAATCAACAAGTGTGCCTACTTACAGCAGTTATCTGGGATTAGGGTTTGTTTTGGATATCTGTAAGTGATAAATAGAGAAATAACCTCCTACAGAGGGATTTTGATTTCCCCAGAGGGGGTGTTTATTTTTTGTGTGCCTTGATCAAAGCCCAAGTTTGAAGCTAAGAGGTTGATTGACTCCTCGGGGAAGTCCTTATACAAAGCCTAAGAGGAGGCTAGGGATGACTGACTCAACAAGAGATTGTTTATATATGTCTTGTACAAAGCCCAAGATTGAGGCTAAAAGAGGCTGACTCTTTGGGGATATCATTATACAAAGCCTAAGAGGAGGCTAAAAGTTTGACTTCTTTGGGGAAAATGTTCTGTCTGTCTTGTACAAAGCCCAAGATTGAGGCTAAAAAGTGGTTTTGACTCCGGCGGGGAGGGTTTGTATGTGTCTTGTACAAAGCCCAAGATTGAGGCTGAAAAGAAATTGATTCTATGGGAAAGAAATCTTTATCTTTCTTGTACAAAGCCTAAGATTGAGGCAAAATGGAGGCTTTACTGACTCAGTTAAGGATATTTTAGGTATCTCGTACAAAGCCTAAGATATAGGCTGAAATGAGTTTGACTCTACGGGAGAGTATTAGCTGTCTTGTACAAAGCCCAAGATTAAAGCTGAAAAGAGGATTGACTCTGCTTAGGGTATTATTTATCATAGCCCAAAGGAAGGCTGGGAGGATTTGACTCCGTTGGGGAATATACTTATCCCAAGCTTAAGTGAAGGTTATGAAGATTTGTATCTTGTACAAAGCCCAAGATTGAGGCTAAAAGGGTTTGACTCAACAAGAGAATGCTTTTATCTATCATGTACAAAGCCCAGGATGGTGGCTGAACAAGCTGGAGAAATCTTTAAACCTAAGAGGAGACTGACTTCTGCTAGGGAAATAATTATATCAAGCCTAAGAGGAGGCTGGAAAAGATGGACTCAACAAGAGAGTGTTTTTATTTGTCTTGTACAAAGCCCGAGATTGAGGCTAAAAAGGTTTTGACTCGACAAGAGAGTCTTGAAAGTTATGACTCAACAAGGGAGTCTAAAAAGATTAGCTCTGCTGGGGAGAATCATTGTACAAAGCCCAAGAGGAGGTTATCTTTGCTGAGGAAAGATCATTATACAAAGCCTAAGAGGAGGCTAACTTCTGCTGGGAATTATTGAGATCCCGAGATAGGTCCAAATAGGGAATCAACTCTTGCTGAGGGTTCCAGAAGAGTTGAGGTATCAGATTCCTTGAGGTTCTGATTTGGGATAGTGTTATACTGATGATAAACTGACCTTGGTTGGGGATTTTTTAGGAGAGAGACTGGTTTTTTGTACCCAAGGGTTTTAACTCCTTTGGAGATTGATCCAGAATGACCGGGGTTTCTCCTATGTTTGTAGGGAACTTGAGAATGTCTTTGAGACTCAAGAGGAGATTTAGACTGTCCAAGTCTATTAGTATGGAAGAGTTTATCTTTGTATGATGCCCAAGAGGAGGCAGGTGTTTTAAGGGATGAGAATCAACCCTAAGTTGCTCTGAGATCTGACACGGGAAGGACTGCTCTAGCATAAGAACTGCTCTAACACGGGAAGGACTGCTCTATACCTTTAAGAGGTCTTCAGGGTCCTTGTATTAAGCCCAAAAGAAGGCATAAGAACTTCTAAGAAGCCGACGGGTCCTTGTACAAAGCCCAAGAGGAGGCGGGGATGCTTTTAGGAAGCCTGAGGGTCCAAACTTAAGAAGAGTTCAACAAAAGTTTCACCGAGAATAATCTTTCCTTTAATGAACAGTTCTAGGGTTTGAAGAAATTCAAGAGAAGTTTCACCGGGAATTAATCCTCTCTAGGGAAATTGAATTTCTTTGACAAATTCTAATAGTGACAGTCTGAGAAAAGGTTCACCGAGAATACTGTCTTTCTCTTTGTTCCATATTGTTTAAGCCCAAGAGAAGGCAAGACTGTATATGGAAATCCTATGGGGATCTAGTTTTGACCGTATTTAAGAGTGACTGACTGGCTTTACCTAGTTCTAGACCTAGTTGTCAGGGAAAACTCTAAATAACTATACTAGTACATATACAGTTGATATATGACAAGTATTTAAAAAGGGTATGAAAGAAGGACTTACAGAGGAGCAGCTTCCCACAATACAGTTATATATATTAAAGCATGTAAATGAAAGCTGATAAAACTTACAGGCGAACAAGCTTCCATACTGTATTGTTAGTTGTTCTGAGAAATTAAAGAAAGTTTTGATAACAACTGTATATTTGAACCTAAATCAAAAGAGAAGTTGTTTTTGAAAGATTGTTGGGGCTTATACTCAAAGAGAGGCCCAAGGTTTAACAGTGATTGCACCGTTGTTTTAAAGATCATACCGGGACTTACACAACGTCTGAGGCCCAAAAAGGTTCATTTATAAAAGATTTGGGTCTTACACTCTATCAGAGACCCAAAGATGTTTTTGTACAAGTGATGGGGCTTATAACTCAGAGAGAGGCCCAAGGTAATTTGATTTTGAACTGGCGATCGCGTCGAGATTTTTGAAACTACAGTGGGACTTATACAATGCCTGAGGCCCAAAATGGTTTTGGTTAAAAAAGGATTGGGGCTTACACTCTATTAGAGGCCCAAAATGTTTGAAAAAGGTTTGTTAGGGTGAAAATCAATGAACCCCTAATTTCATCATTTTTTAAAGTAATTATTCAAAGAAAATTAATTAAAATTAAAAAGAAACACCAAATAAGTTTGAATAAACAACTTGTGATTTTTGGTTAAGGTTTGAAAAATGATGTTTTAATCACAAGATGAATTAAAACTCATTTGGTTTTGATTTCCAAGAAGAAAATTCATTTTTTGAAATGTTTAAAATAATAAAAAATGAATTTATTTACAAAAATATCAACTATATTAAATAAATAATATAAATTTGATTTTTTTTGTGGAATAAAATATTTTAACATTTTTGTGATTTTGTACAAAAATAACCAATCAAAAATAATTAAAATTGAGAGAGAAATTAATTTTTCAAATCATTTAAGAAAATAATGTGAAAATCTAAAAAATGGAAAAAAGTGATAAAAAAGGGTCTGGGGCGAGGGGGATTCGAACCCCAGACCTCCAAGCCAAACACATGAGCGTGCAACCACTGGGGTGGTGATACATCCGTGTATCAAAACCACCCCATAAATATATAAGGGGTGTCTTGGTTTAGGCATGGGCAAGGCAAAGCAAGGCCAGCTTTTGGGCCATTTACGTGAAGCCTCTAACTTTATCATTTCTCCATGGATTGGGACAAAATTTATATGCATCGGGCCTAGAATTTCCCAAGGAATCCAATAGTGGTCATGCTTTTTTCAGATGAGGTCCCTATTTTAAAACCCGATAGTGGTTTTGAAATAGGCCTATATTTGCATTTTCTATGCTACCTCATGGTACAGGCGAGAATTACATGATGAATTGGTTCAAACACAATATATACAACATGTATGAGATGTTTATGATCAGTGGACTTCAAAGCAATGCATAATTTAGAAAGTTCAAGTGATGATGCACTTACCTCTTGAAGCTTTTTGGGCTATCTGCCAAGTTCCTTGTGCCAGAAGTAATTTGATGCTTTGGACACTCTCAATTGATCCCTTAGAAGCTTTTAGAATGGTTAGAACTAGCTGGAATCATCAGGAACAAGTTTGAGCTCTTTCTTGCAAATAGGGCAAAAGTGACCAATATGGCAACTCTCTCAAATGGTGTTCCAGATGAGGGGAACCACTTGGGACAGTTCAAGGATGATATTTGGAGTGTGTTTGAGGTTTTATCTGGTTTTGAAAGTGACTGAATCAAGACATGGCTTGAAAAATGCAAAAAAGTCCATTTTTGTGGTTTTGGAAGTGGACTTTGTGATTTTGGTGTTATAGGTCACATGTGAGAGTTTGAACAGCTTAGATACAACATATTAGAGGTGTTTGGATCATGAGCTGTGATGGAATTGCTCTATAACTCAAAAACTCAGAGGTACCTTGCAAAAGAAGGCATTTTTGCCTAGAGAAAGGGATTTTGAGGAAAGCAAGTGTTGTAGTGCTTTGGTGTACTTAAACTGAGCACAAATGAGCTCTATTTATAGTAGAGCAAGTTTTTTTGTTGCAAGTAATAGTGAATGGCAGCTGCAGCAGGCCTTTGGACAATGTTATGCAAAAGGAATCTCAAGTCTCCTCTAGCCATTGACTTGAGATTAGGGCACAAGCTTTGTAGCTTTGGTTCAGAGATAAGTCTTGACTGAATTCAGTTGGAATAGGCTAAGTTCATGCCACCTTGGTGTATCCATTGAATGCTTGGAAACAAAATTGGAGTCTTGGCATCTTTGTAGCCTTTTTAGGGATGACAAGCCTAATGTAGATTCTTGGACTTGTGAGGCTTGGAGATCAGATCACCCCCCTTGGATTTGATCCTCTGATGTGTCCAAATTGATGACAAGACTTGGAGTTATTAGATTTGGATAAATCAAGCAAATGTGCACAATTCTGTCTTGTAAAACCAGTTTATGATGCCATGTTTCAAGGGTTGTATCTCCCTGCTCAAATTGAATTTGGAGATGATCTGATACTTGTTGGAAAGCCCTTATGGCATACTTTAACTTTGATGTTCACCCCTAGACCTGGTTTGGCTTGGATCAAGGTGAAAAATGTTCCTACATTTTGGAAAAAGTAAGACAGATTCAGACATAGTGAAAATTTCATTAAGTGTTGGAAAAATGTCATTTTCATGTTTTTTTTCCATTTTGATCACTCCATAACTAAAAATCCATGAGGAATTCGAGCTTGATGTAGTTGAAGCTTTTGTAGAGCGTAGCAAGACCTACAAATCCAGCTTTGGATCACCCAAAATGGTTGCTTGGATCTCAAGTTATGGTCCTTGGAAGTTGGTACCCTAGCCACTTTGTTCCACAACTTAGGAAAATTCTAAGTTTTTTTATGGTTACCCCTTTTACAAGTTAACTCATTTTCTTTGGTTTTTCTTGATGAATGATGATTCAAATCACATAATAACATTTTTTTCGGGTTAAGGAACCTTGGTTGACCAAAAATCCAAAAAGTCAAACTTTGGATTTTTGTACAGTTGACTTTTTATCGAGTGAAATCCAAACTGTGCGATCCTTTGTGAAATCAAGTCCTTGACCTAAATCAAACATAATGGATGGATTCCATAGGTGTTATAGGGTGTATTGAATCATCTCCCAAGGTTTGGGAGCATGTCCTAGTCAAAAGTCAAAGGCACAGTTAACTTTTTCCTCGAAACCCTAACTGTGGTCCTGATGAAATTGAAACTCGTGATTCAAGCTTCCTGGGTCAATCCATTATTGAAAATGGGTCAATGTAGCATATTGGAGGCCCTCAAATCATGTCTTGAGGTCTTAGCTCATGCTTTGTCCCAAATGTCAACTTAGGGGTGAATTAGATCAAGGAACCCAAATTCCTGATTTTTGGTAAATGCATCTCCTAGGGTTAAATTGACTTAATGATTGGGTCCATGAGGTCCCTTGGAGTATCTTGGGTTGTGCTTTGAAGCATTGGCTCATACCCAGGTGAAAATTTTCATCTGGAGGTCTCAGGCGACCAAAACCCTAATTTGGTGACACGGGCGATCTTGAGGCTTGATCCACTTGGAATGTTGCAACCTTGTGCTTGATTCTTAATGTGGGAATCCTCTTGATCCCTTATAGGTGTTTGAGAGGCTAGACAAGTTGAAAATCATGTCATTTCTTGATTGATCCTGTGTCTAAGTGCTCTGAGAGGGCCCAAAACCCTAATCTTTGATTGTAAAGAATGCCTAACAATCCCTGAGGAGATTGATGAGGCATGAAAGTACATCCATATTGTGATGATGATTTGCACAATGATGGGAAATCTTGGTGGTCAAAATGTGGGGTAGGACAGAGGCCCAGTTGGAAAACAGTGATCGCACCGTTGTTTTGAAAATTGTATTGGCACTTATATAATGACTGAGGCCCAAAATTATTTATGTATAAAAGATGGTTGGGTCTTACACTCTATTAGAGGCCCAAAGTGTTTTTGAAATGTTTGATAAGGATCAAAAATCAATGAAACCCTAATTTTAATTTTTAAAAGTAATTCTTTAAATAAAATTAATAAAAATGATAAAAATACCAAATAAGTTTAAATAAACCACTTGTGATTTTTGGTTAAGGTTTGAAAAATGAGGTTTTAATCACAAGATGATTTAGAACTCATTTGATTTTGATTTTCAAGATAAAAATTAACTTTTAAAATGTTTAAAAACAATAAAAATGAATTTATTCACAAATATACCAACTATATTAAATAAGTAATATAAATCTGATTTTTTTGTAGAATAAAATACTTTAATATTTTTGTTATTTTTCAGAAAATGAACCAATAAAAAATGATTAAAATTGAATGAGAAATTAATTTTCCAAATCATTAACAAAAGTAATATGAAAAATATTAAAATGGGACAAGTGATAAAAAAAGAGGTTTGGGGCGAGGGGGATTTGAACCCCAGATCTCTCGCTCGCTCAATACACACAAACCAGTTGATCAACCACTGGGGCGCAATGCCAATTCATTTAATATATGGCAAGCAATAAATATATAGTAAAACAAGTTGGATTTTTGAAGAATGGCGCCATAGCCATCTTCATCCTCAAGCTCAGATACGTGAAGCCTCCTACCTCACTCATCTCTCAACCATTTCACATGATCCAAATATGAAAATTGTGCGTTTTCAGATGTGGAACACAATGGCAATACTCAATTTTATTGAAATTAAGTGAATTAAAACATAATCTGATAGAACCTGAAGAACCCTAAAATTGGCATGAACTCAATGAAATCCTATACACGAATTGTAAACAACAATTGATTGAGGGTAAATGATCTACATACATCCAGAAACACAATGGTAACAAGAAAACATGTTTATGATACATGATTCATTGAGTTTGAAAGTTCAAGTTTTACCTCTACAAGTGAGAATCAAATTCTGGTTTGGAGGTGTTACAGATGAGTTCCAATGATTTGGACAACTTCCTTATACCTCAATGGATTTGTTTGAGTGCTTAGGTTGATTGGAAAATCTCTGGATTGATCAGCCTGATTCCTTCTGCAGCAAGTCATGAGTCTTGTGCAATTGGGTGGCCATTTGGTGATTTTGATTTTACAGATGGGATGTAATGGTTTAGATCACTCCTATATGTTGTTTGTGAGGTGTGTGAATCATTGGTTTGAGTTGCATTGGCCTCCAACTCAAAACCCGATAGTGCATTCTCAAGAACAATGAAATTTGGAGTTTAAGAAGGAAATGAGAGAAAGCAATGTTGTAAGCTGCTTTGGTGTAGATTGAATGATCAGTTAGGACCTCTATTTATAGTAGATCAACTCTTGTCTTGGAGGAATAGTGAATGGCTGCAAGATCAGATCACATTCAATGGCTTTGGCTTGGTGGCATTTCTTCTCATGCAAGACAAACTAGCCTTTCCCAAGAGCAGGGTTATGTCTTGACCAAATCCACATACTTCAGATGTTTTAATTGTTTTTTAAGTGAGCATCTTGACTGAGTAGAGTGGCTTTATTGAAAGTGCACTATTTCACATAAATGCCTTTGAATTCAAGGCATAATGTGACAAAATGCATTAACCTCAAGTTGGAAGATCCCTTGGCTTTTTTACTCAGCTTTGTAGGTTGGATCAGATGGATTAGGATTAGATTGGATGCATGTGGCATAGTGATCCTAGGCCTTGACTCAGAAATCGTGTAAAGAAAGAAAACATGTAAACTGGTTTTTCATGACAGCCTTGCCATGGTGTTTTGCAGCAGCCATAACTCTTGGCTCAAGCTGAGTTGTTTCAGGCCTATAAGTTCCTTGGATTGTAGGCAATATGCACAACAACTTTGATGTTTACATCTTGAATTGATTCAGCCTAAAACTATGTGAAACAGCCCTCCAAGTTTTGGTGTTTCACTTGAAATCTGCCTTGGGCAGAATTTCTTCTAAGTGTTGGAAAAATGCACTTTTATGTTTTTTAGTGATTTTGATCCAATCATAACTTGAAATCCATGAGGAATTGGAATGAGATGTAGTTGACACTTTTGAAGTATGTAATGAGAGCTTCCCTCTGAGCTTTGAATGGGAGAGAAAGGCCTTAGGGTTAGAGAGTATGAACTTGCAAAGTTGGTACCCTAGCCACTTTGTTCCATAACTTAGAAAAATTCTAAGTTTTTTTATGGTTACCCCTTTAGCAAGTTAACTCACTTTGATTTTTCTTGATGAATGATGATTCAAATCACATATTAACATTGTTTTAGGGTTAAGAAACCTTGGTTGACCAAAACTCCAAAAAGTCAAACTTCGGATTTTTATACAGTTGACTTTTTCATCAGATGAAATTTTGACTTTGTGATCCTGTTGTGAAATCAATCCTTGGGCTTAATTAAACTTCATGGATGGCCTCAAAGGGTATTTAGGAATGTCTTGGACCCCTCCCCAAGGTTTGAGATCAAGGATAGGCCAACAGTCACGGATAGGGTTGACTTTTTCCATTAGAAACCCTAATTTGTGATCAGATGGTTTTGAGTTCTTGTGGTTTATGATGTGAGCTCTTTGAGTCAATCAAATCTTGTAAACATGTCAACATGATGTATTTGAGTTCTTTGAAGTTCATTTTGAAGCTTCAAGCCATGCCTCACTTCACAAGTTAACTCAAGGGTTGAATTAGGTCAAAACCCTAATTCTTGATTTTTTTTATAAATGGACCCTCAAGGTGATTTTTCCATTGTGGATGGGCTCTTGAGATACCTTTGAGCTTATAGGACCGTACATTGAGGCATTGGCTCATGTCCAGATGGAAATCTTCATCTGGAGGCCTCAGTCGACCAAAACCCTAATTTGGTGACGCTGGCGATCTTGAGGCTTGATCCACTTGGAATGTTGCAACTTTGTGCTTAATTCTTGATGTGGGAGACCTCTTGGTCCTCCATGGATGTTTGAGAGGTTAGATAAGTTGAAGATCATGTCATTTCTTGATGGATCCTTGGTCTAAGTACTCTAAGAGGGCTCAAAACCCTAATCCTTGATTGTGGTGAATGCTCAACCATCTTTGAGGAGATTGATGAGGCATGAAAGTACATCCATATTGTGGTAATGATCTTCACAATGATGGGAAATCTTGGTGGTCAACATTTGGGGTATGACAGATATGAACCTTAACCTCAGGTCAACTATGAACCTTGGTCAGCTATGAACTAAAACCTCAGGTCAGCAAAGTCTAGTAATTGCTGGCATTGTTTATTTCTTGGTCAGCTATGAACTAAAATCCCAGGTTAGCCATGAACCTTAACCACAGGTCAACTGTGAACCTTGGTCAGCTATGAACCAAAACCTCAGGTCAGCTATGAGCCTAAAGTCCAGCAATTGCTGGCATTGTTTATTTCTTGGTCAGCTATGAACCAAAATCCCAGGTCAGCTATGAACCTAAACCTTTGGTAAACTATGAACCTTGGTCAGCTATGAACCTAAACCTCCGGTCAACTATGAACCAAAATCTCAGGTCAGCTATGAACCTAAACATCAGGTCAACGGTGAACCTCAATCCAGGCCCAACTCATATTAGTGTCTGAAGCCCAGTTTTTGCCAGTAAGCTAACTCATATTGGTGCCCAAGTCCAATCATTGTTGACACTTAAAACTTGTTCCCAACAGAGGTTCTGTCATTATCAATATCTTTCATTATTTGGCGTATGCAAAGATCGTCTCTGTCTTTTCTAGCTTTTGTCTGAGATCCCGTTTGAACTCTTCAGTATAAGAAATCCCCAGAAAATCTTTTATTGGATGTCTATCCTTTTATTTCAAGTTGATCCCCAGTAGGGATCATGTCTTCTTTCTGGTTTCATGCCCAGTAAAAATGTGTTTTATTTCCCCAGTGTCGTCCGGTCTCCTTTGAATCTGTCGTCCGTCTCCCTGGACCTTTCCCCATTGGAGAACACCTCTCTGACTCCTATCTCCAGTAAGGATCTGTGAGGTTTCCCCTTAGTTTTATTCTTTTATCCCCAATGTTTCCTTGGAGTCTCCCCAGTGAGTCTCTTTTGTTGGTTAGTCTGCATCCCCAGTGAGTTTTCCTCGTGGACATTAACTTTCATCCTTTCCCAATAAGCTCACCTGTGGTGCTTTGCTCTTTATCCTTGGAGTCTTGTTTGTCTGCATCTTTGCACTATCATGACATCATATCATCATATTAGAAGTTCATGGCATATGTATATCTGTAGCCTGTCCTTAGCATCTGCATTCCATCTAAGGGAAAAAATTTCGGTTTGCTATATTTAAACAAGTTTTCACCTTGATGCCCCGAGGATTTCCATCTGGTAAAGCTATTTAAATAGGGGCAACTGTTGTACCCCAAATTTTACCCCTTAGATGTCATATCATCTTGCACTTACATGTAGGGATCAATCATCTATGCATTGTTAACTAACCACTTCATCTTGCAAGTTTGTTCTTTTTATGAAATCTAGGATCTACAACAGAAAGAGGGCAAGGTCTCCTAAGCTAGGCTCTCACATGATTCAAGGTCTCCTAAGACATTCTTTGGCTCCATACAATTCTCACAAGTGTTCACTAGTTGTTTGAAGTGATGTGTGAATGTCATCTGTTCAAGAAAGATGACTGAGGCTCCCAAATGCAACTATTGGAGTTCACTTACATCCTAGAAATCTTATTCAACAAGGATTCAAGTGTATTTGGTTCCCATCACCAAGTGCCTTGAGTCACAAGTTCACCAGACCTCAATCTAGGGTTTTGTCAAGACAAGTTAGCCATTGTCTTTGATGTTGATCAAGATATGTTCCCAAGCCCTAGGACATGATTCCATGTGGTAATAGATGTCCCTAGAGACCATTTATGGACCTTGGAAGAGATTGAAGAAGCATGATCATCAGAGATCGTCCAGTTGTATTCCTGAGGAAAACTAGGGTTTTGACTAAAAAGTCAAACCTTTGATCTTGGAAATTTTGATCCCAAAATGAAACATTCAAGCCATAATCCATCAAGACATGTCTAATCGTTGAGTTAGAGCATGGAAGGTTGACATTTGAGAGGTATTGCAAAGAGGGCAATGTTTGGTCCTTAAACTTTCTAAGTGTAGAAAATTTCACTCCTTGTGCCAACTTCAGAAAGTCATAACTTCAAAACCACACATCCAAATTTTATGACTCAAAGCTTAAAGGGAAGCTCTCAAAATGAAATTCAAATTGTATTAGAGGGTCCTTCATCAAAAGAGACTTGATTTTTAAGTTATGAGCCTTGGAAGCTAAAGGCTATTTATGACTTAGTGAAATTTTGATCATTTTTTCCTAATTGTGGACACAACTTCATGGCCATTTTTCACCTCGTTCCAAGCTTTAAATCTAATATCTTTGGACATGAAAGTTGTTCTTTGTTCATCAAGCTTTCCAAGAATGTGTAGAACTCCCCATTTGGATGATCCAATCTCAAGTTATGATGCTTCAAAGTTTAATGTTTCGAATTGGAAAAGTTTCATAACTTAGAAATTTTTCTAAGTTTCTTGGACAGCATGTTTCACATGATTTCATGGCATTTTATCTCATAGTTACAAGCTTTAAATCCAAATGCTTTCCACGTGAAAGTTGGTATATCAAATGCCTACTTGACATAGGATCAAAGATCTTAAGAATTGATGAAGTAATTATCAAGATATGGTGCTATAAAGTTGCCACGATGGAATGTTACCATGCACTTACAAAATTCTGGTTTCTAACATTTTGCTACATTAAACTTTGTCATGAATTTTCACATGTCCTTATGCTTCATTTTAACTTGTCACCAACATGAAAGGTGCTTTACTACATGTTCTCTTTCAAAAGAATCAAAAAGTGTGTCATTTGATCCATTTGGTGAGCAACTACCGTGTGGTAAAGTGATGTCTTTGGTTTAGTTTCGTTACACTAAGTCATGCTCCCATTTAACCAAATCTTTTCCCACGGTTTTGTAGCATCCAATGCACTGGTCAAAGAGTCCACAACTTGTCAGTTTGGTGGTCTCAAAACATACCCAAAATGAGTCTTGTCCTTTGACATACAAAAAGAGAGTAGCAGTCCATTCATGAAAGGGTGAAAGTGAGCAAATTTGTGCAGCATATTTCCTAAACATCTCACCATCATCCATGCTCCTATGCTGAACACAAACCAACAAAAGGCACATTCCCTCAACATCTTCCATAGCATGCGTGTAGCAACTACCCTACTATCTTTCTTTGTAAGACAAAGCAAATAACCACTGAGTTTTAAGGCCAATGTCCAGCTGCTCTGCCTATAAAAGGGGAGTCATTCTCCTTTGTTCAACATATAAGAAATCATCAGAAAATCTCTCAAACACCTCTCTACTTCTCCACTCCATATTCTTGCAAGAAACACTCAAAAAAAGCTTGCAAGGAGCTTTTCCTGCTACCATCCCTTCGAGCCATCCAAACTCTTTAACTCTTCCACCAACAATCAACATATCTACGAATATCTCTTACTATTTTCAAAGAGAAACACCACTTGAGTGAAGGAGTTCTTGGAGAGTTAAAGCACGACTGCCCAAGGAGGAAGAAGTTTAGTTCAGTTTGAGTTTCAAGCTTTTGGATCAAGAAGGTGCAGTGGACTTATTCCACTAGGTAACCCTTATTCTTTTCACTCTATGTTCAGATATCATGATCATTTTGTTTTCCATGCTGTTATCATTTCAATGTCTTGCATTTAAGCCAACTCTGTGTGAAATTATGAATGATAATATTGAGTGCATATAATGTTTTTGGTGCTGCCAGTTTTGGATGGTATAATGTTCATGTTTTTATGCTATAGTTTGAATGTTTGGAGGTGCTCAAGCTGTCCATATTATGCTAGTCTAGTTTGAATAACATGAGGGTTTTGTTTGAGGTCATACTGGTGTGACAAGTATTTTGTTCTATTTTTCTCACACTGTTAACTCATAACTCCACGCTCATGCTTGCATCAACATTAAGCTTAAATTGACAATATGAAATGGTTGGGCATGATAACACCTTGTGAGGTTTGGTTCCCGTCTGAACACTTCAGTCCCACCTTGTTTTTACCTTTGTTGAGATCATCATGGTGATTTATCTAGGTTTTGAATCACTTCCATGTTGTGAGTGCTACATTGTGAGGCTTTATTACATGAGCTTTGTTTGAGTCTTGTTAGCATAAGGATGAAAGGAGAGTAAAGAATGGTATGCTTAGAACCTCTCAAGTTGTTTTAGCTTTATCCCATCATGATTATGTCAATGGAAAATGCATTTTTTCATGCCCCTTTTTCTCCAAACTCTAGTGTCTGTCTTGTTGTTGTTTAAGGCTCATTCTTGTTCTACTACGTGAATACTGAGTTGGTATTTTCAAGTTCATTAAATTTGGTGAAGACTTGGTAGAGATTTAATGGTGAAACAGTTTGAGCGAGGGAGATGTTTACCATGGCCATTTGTGTTGGGTTTACGATAGTTTGGATTCTAAGCTGCATGGTTGGATGAAGACGAGGCAGTTGTGGCAACGCGTGATAGGTTAGATAGGAATTTTGTCCATTAGTGTTTAAGTGATGGATGACCAGTTGATGTTAAGTTGTTAGTGCGTTATTACATTTTATTCATATTTTTGTAAATTTAGAAATTATTATGAAAATAAAATAAAAGTGGAAATAAAAATTATGGAAAATTAAATTAACTGGTCATGATATCTGAACACTTAAACACTAAAGGACAAAATTCCTATTTAACGTATCACGCGTTGCCACAACTGTCTCGTCTTCATGCAACCATGCAGCTTAGAATCCAAACTATCGTGAACCCAACACAAATGGCAATGGTAAATGTAATACCCCAAAATTTGCTCTTCCCTTTTGGCATCATAGCATGGCATTATCATTTATCATATCATATCCATCTCATTAGCATTGCATTGCATTTAACATAGAAAAATGAAGCATGGCATCCTTCTTACCATCAGGGCATGTGATCAGGTGGAAGGTGGACAATCAAGGGATCATTCAAAGCACAAAAAGGTCAATCAAGTTGGCTCTAGGCAAGCCAAGAGGTCTCTCATGTCTCATACTATCTCAATTGATCTTCCAAAACCTCAAGGAAGTGAGATTCAATGGAAGATTGAAGCACTACATCTTTCACTATGCAAGAGATTCAAAAATTGAAGGAAAACCCTCAAAAGAGATAGCTCATTGATCCAAAATCATCCTCAAGTGGCATATCTAATCATCCTTTAAGAGGATACACAACATACTCTGAGGAATTTGAATTTGAAGACTGCACTTTTTCCTCCTAACCAGAAGGGGCTGAGATTAGGGTTTCCAATTAAATCAGGGTATCTCTGATTTTTTGGACAAAACTTGATGTCATGGTATTCCATATGTCCCTAAGTGTATGTATGTGGAAAATTACATCTCAATTGGTTTTAGAAGTGGTTCAATTGGAAGAAAGATCAAGAATCAGAGAAATTGGGGCAAAGTCAAATAATCAGAGGAAAAAGTCAACTCTTGACTTTTTGAGGCCAAATTCATAAAATTCATGTTATATGTGTCCAATGTGCAAAATTTGATCAAGAAACTCCAAAGGAATCATGAAAAAATCAAGAGGTGGAAAGTTGCCATTTTTGGATGAAGTAGGGTTACTAAAAATAGTAAGTTTTGGCCATTTTGCACTATACTTTGAACCAAGGCCATTTAAAATTGGAGTATCAAATGAAAATTCCACCAGGCCACAACAAAAGGTCTTGCTTTAAGCTTCAAATCCATGGGTAGAACATCTCCATTGGATAAATATTGAGAGAGATATGGATGATCAAAGTTGGAGGAAAGTAGGTCAAAACCATGTCATGACCAAGGATTTTCAAGGCACGCGCGTAGTCATTTCAACAAACAGTTGGTGGGGAAAATGTATGGATCAATTACTCATGGTTAGAGGCCTCAAATGGAAAATATTTCAACATCAAAGTTGTTCCTCTATGTGAGATCTTCAAAGTTGGTGTTTATCAATTTTTCATCTGATCAATGGATTAAGGAGTTATGATGGCTCAAAGTATGGTCAATGTAACTGAAATTTGACCAGGTCACAACCAGGTCATGCCACACATGCGCGCGTTCTGCAGCATTTTTAAGCCAGTATTGAGTTCCTATGTTTGAAGCTCATTTTCAATATGTTGCAAGTCTCATTTCACTTCAATTTTCAAACCAATATTGTGCTCCAATGCATCCTCTTTCCAAAGACCCCAAAATCTCATCAAATGGTTCAATGGTTAGAGAGAAAAACTTCCATAAACAGCCCTATGTTGGCACTGACACATTGATACATGCTGCATTGTTTTTGGTTCAGTCATTCAACAAACACTTCACATTACCAGCTGTTTCTTTTCCTCATTAAACCAAACAAGTCATGCACGTGCTTTCACCATGTTACTTCTTACATGAGAAGGGAAATTTGTAAAGCTTCCACCACAAGCCACTGCTGCATAACACAACCTCACTCTCATCCTTACTACAACTGTCATGAGCTTGACCTCACCATAACTCAGCCTCAATAACTCGCCCCTAACTAACTTGACTCAGTTAGTTAGGGTGCACTCACTTTAACTCATCCAACTCAGTTAACTCCACTCATTAAACCATGGTTAGTTCATACTATAAATAGAAAACTCACACTCAAATTTCATTCCCAGCCACATTCTCTCAAAAACACTTCAAATTCTTTCCACATTCTCTGATTTTTCTCCCTCTCTGTACACGAATTTCATCATCATCTCCTACATTTCATCTCCATCTTCATCTTGATTCTACTTTGGAGATTAAGAACAAGAGTGCATAGGTTCAGTTAAAGAAGTTCAGGATCAAGAGAGTTGAAATTCTGGTTGATTCTTTGCACGAATTCAAGCTCTCAAGCCTTTATTTGGCCAAGTGAAGCTCAAGGAAGAAGCATCTCCTTCTGGTATTCTTGTGCATTCCAAGTTTCATCATCATTCAGGTTTGAACTCTTGAAATTACCTTGCACGATCTCTGTCTATTTTTACTTGTTTTTTTTGTGTTTTAAGCTTGCTAGAAGCTCTGCTCAAACCGGCTAGTTGATAGGCCTCCTAAAGGCTTAGTTGCAAAACCTAGGGCTTACTTTAATCTTCTCTGTTCTCTCTGCGTATGTGTGGTATGTGAAAAATAAGGCTGAATCCTTGATCTCCATAACTTCCTCTTCATTTTGGTATGCGGATTGTGTGTTTTGGTGAGAGGCGAAAATTGCAGGCGGTGGCTGTTGGCCGGAGAAGGTGACCGGAAGTCATCTCCGGCCGGTACCTTTGAATGCTAGGGTTTTCTCACGTTTTAATCGGGTCCGTTCATTTTGCGCGATCGTGTGGCTTGAATGGTGACAGCACATTAAAAGGCATGTGCTTGTCACATGTGTATTTTCTGAATCCACTTAAACAGCGTGTGGCATGGTACACGATAGGGAGTGTGGACATTCACATGTGCGCGTTGATGTTGTTTACTTTGACTATGGTTTGACTGTGACTTGATCCAATGGCCATGAGTGAGTCAATTTTGTTGACTGAGATTCCACGCTTGTTAGTATGTTCTGCGTGCTTATTGGACCTAAGACAGATTGTTATTTACACCCCACGCTTCTAAGGCCCAAACGAATTGAACTATGGATTTGCTATGGTTGCACCCCATTCATATTGCATTTCATATTTTATTTTCATTTTTGCTACACGTTTCATAATTGATTTTTAAAAATATCAAATGATATTGGAAAATTCTACAAAAATTCATGTGTATTCTTAAAACATTTAGGAAATTTTTCATGATTTTATTTTCTGATTTTATGACCATTTTGCCCCTGTTCCATTATTTCTTTTGAATTTCCATTTGCATGCATACTTAATGTGACATATGATTTTGTGCATTTTTGTTCTTGATCATAAAAAATGATTTTGATGCCTTTCTTTTTGTATTGTGGTCACAATATGTTGAGGTATGTTTGAGATTTATGAGATGATTTTTAAGTCTTTTTTGGATGACTTTTGATGTGTTGCTTTGAGCATGAATGCATGAAACTTCCATGAGACTTTGACCTAATTGTTGAGTGACTTTGGTTCTGATTCATTGCTTGTGGACTTGATATGTTAATGGCATGTGTTTAAGGTGGTTGATTGGTGAAAGTCATAATTTTTGAAGCATGTTTGCTATTTGTTTGAAGCATGAAGTTTAACTTGTTCATTTTGTGAATGCATGCCTCATGTTTGGTTTGCTTGATCATGAAGGCACTTGTGCCATGAGTTGTGGTTTTGTTTGAGGATGTATAGCATGTTAATTGACTTCTGATTGTGACATTTGGGTTTCATCTTTGCATGTTTGATGTTTATCTTGCACCTTAAGTCACTTGTTTCACAAGTATGAACCACATTCACATCACTTCACCTTTTCTTCTTTGCTTCTTGTTGGATTGAGATTTTGTTTGCATGATTTAGTATGCCCATTTAGGATAACATTAGGTTGTGTAAATATGAGTTACATTCTGACTTGGAAGCATGTATAGCATTCAATCTCATTTCACCTTGTTTGTCAACTTGTTTGAATTTGATTTGTTCATTATATTTTCTTACTTTACTTGTAAGTGATTGTGCCAACCATGTAGGGGCTTTGGTAAGTTTCAATTGAGTGTGGATAAGGAATCCACATTCAACTTCTATCCTTTCTCTTTTACAATTCCATGTTTTGTTAAGCACTTATGTGCTTTCTTTTAATAACTCATCACTTTCCCTTTGTGAATTACAATTCATCTTCTACTTTAGAAGTGAATTGTTTAATTCATTCTTTCTTTAGACGTTAGGTTGAAACCTCACAAACCTTAGGATCACTCCCTTAACTAATCAATTAGGATGGAGTCTTAGTCCATATAGATTTTTACCTTTATCCTCTCTTGAGTCTTTCATCTTCTCATCTCAAAGAAAATTCAAAACATATAATAAAGGTAGGCATTTATTGCATTTAGGCCTTTCATATAAAGAAAAGGTTATAAGGGGTCTTCTCTTATAATCTTAGAATGTATAGCATATAGCCCATCTTGGGTCAATGTGTTAAACATTTGATCTTGTATGAGGGACTTAAATGCAATACTTGTTGAAGGTGCAAATAATAAAAAACACTTCTTCATTTCTTAATCAACAAAACACTTAATAAACACAAGTATGCTAGTGTGTTTGAACCTTGACAATTGGAACTAAGTGTGGGGGTCTTCTTCACTCTTAGTGTGCTTTCTTACCCATTCCATCTTGGAATGTGAGGATGTACACATTCCAATGACTAAGATTCAGATACACTATCATATGCAAACAAATGAAAAAACTCTTAAAAGACAAAAACAAACAATAACGTCTTTCCTTCGGGAATTCTTTTCTCACCTCATTCACTCTCAACGCACAAACGCGCTTCTACTCGTTCTCTTGCAAGATGGTAACGCACTCGGACCAGCGAGCCTGCAACACCTGAGCTAGAACATCAGCCGTTCTCTAAAAAACACAAACAATTCATCCCTAGTGAGGGGAACTACGTCGCTCTGATTCTCATGCTCCTGATGAGATACGTAGGCAGTGGGGTAGGGCCCATGCGAGCACTTCTTTTATTTTCCCTACATTTGTTTCTCTTTCTCCTTTCCTTTTTCAGTTCTTTCTCAGTATTCCTTTCTTTACACCCTTTTGATCGAGACAAGCAAGCGTGGATCCCATCGAGTACGATGGACGTGAGGGGGTGCTAATACCTTCCTCTCGCGTAACCGACTCCCTTACCCACTTCTCTTGGTCGTAAGACCATGCTTTTCCTTTCCCTCAGGTTTACGCGGTGTTTCCTTTCCCTCTCTTGGGATAAATACACATTGCTGGCGACTCTGTTCGGTGCCACTTTCGCGTTTGTACTTGGATGAAAATCCCGGGAGCGACAGCTGGCGACTCTGCTGGGGACTATTGCGGTTGACCTATTGCTGGTCCATCCCTAAGCGAGTCAATCCTAGCGCTTGTCTGTTTTTCTTTCATTGGGTGTTTACTGTTGTGTTGTATTTACTGTTTTATTGTATGGTTATTTACTGCTTTACTGTACATTACTGTATTTACCGTATTTTAGCATTTTCATTTCATATGATATATTATGCTATACTGGACTGTGTTGTTTTCTGTTTGGCGGGCGGGATTTCTGAGAGATAAGCCCATTACACAGGCTTGAGTATACACTTAGAATTAGAGTGGAGAGTAGTGGGACCTACGTGCCGTTTGGAGTGCGTTGGGTGTTCACGAAATTCACAGCTAGACGAGGCTATCTTGGGACACGTCGTGGCATACGCATCTTGCGTATTCCAGGATGTAGATCTAGAGAGCTGTCGACTCTAGTGACCGATCATGAGGACCTTAGTGGAAATATCCCTCTTTAGTGGTGACAATGGCAGACCACATTCTGTGGCAAACCCATTCGCACCCGAGGGCCCACTTTGGAACTTGCATAGGATGACCTTTATTTTCTAAGGGGAGTCAGTGGACGACCTCTTTGATTGGCATAGCATTGTATCCTACGGGCTGAATGTGCTATTGCTTCTCAAACCTCCGAAGCTGACAAGCCTTATTTTCTAAGAACCACATGTGAGCATGGGCGGGATGTTTACAGGTTTGCAGGAAACCCAGCCTCCTACCTACCTTACTTGTGATTCTATGATGATTTCAGACATTGTATCCTATGACAGTGATTTAAGTGTTCATCTCAGATATTGCCAGACTCAGTACAGAGACACAGTGCACACAGTTCAATACAGACACCGACACTTGATTACCTGATCACATGCCCTTTTGCATTGCATTATCATATCATAACAGTTATGTTTGTCATTTTCAGGTGCATAATACATTTCTGATTCCAATCCATGGGTTCAACAGAGATCGTCGCCGAGAGAAAGAACAATGTGTCTTACAAGTTTCCAGATCCTGTCTTGGATTCATTGCTCAAAGTTATAGATATGGCTGGTCCGGGTATTCTTGATAGGTTTCAGAAGAGCTACGGGAATTTGGTTGGGATGGTCCGTACAATCACCAAGTATGAGCATGATGCTTTACACACTCTGCTGCAGTTCTACGAGCCTTCGTTGAGGTGCTTTCTTTTTTCAAATTACATTTTGATGCCAACACTGGAAGAATTCTCATTTATTTTGGGAATTCCGATCACGTCGGCAATACCATTCTTCTCTGGTAGTTCTCCCAGCGTAAAAGAAATTGCTGCTGCTTTACAAATGGATCAGACATTGATAAAGAGCGGTGTGAGCAGTAAAAATGGAGTTAGCGGATTTCATTTAGAATTTCTGGCTGGACAGGCCCAAGAGGCTGCAAGTGCTAAAAATTGGACGGTTTACAATTCCATTCTGGCTCTCTGCATATATGGCCTAGTTTTCTTTCCCAATCAGCAAGACTTTGTGGATATGCAAGCAACGAGAGTTTTTGTCCTTAAAAATCCAGTCCCTACTTTGTTAGGAGATTTTTATCATTCCGTGCATTACAAGAATGAGAAAAGGAGGGGAGGATCTGTTAGTTGTTGCACTCCACTGCTGAGTCATTGGTTTTTCAAACATTTTCCTCAGACAGGTGCCTTTGTGGAAACTAAAGATGTGGCGAAATGGTCTAAACGATTGATGAGTTTAACTGCTGATAACATTGTATGGTTTGATCACCGGTTGTTGAGAATAGAGCTTGTCACAAGATGCGGAAATTTTCCAAATGTGCCTTTGATTGGCAGAAAAGGAGGGATTAATTATAATCCAGTTTTGGCCATCCGACAGTTTGGGTATGCTTCCAGATATCCTCCTACAGAGCAAGATGTGGAAGAATCCTTATTCTTTACAGGAACTAAAGATGCAAAGGTGGTAGAAGTAGTGAATGCTTGGAAAGATAAGCACAAAATTGGAAAAGCAGTTTTTGGAAAAGGAGATTGTAGATCTTATCCTGAATATGACAGGTGGATTGAGACGAAAGTAAAGGAATTGCTTTTACCCTTTTCAAGGGGACCTCTTTTATGTTCAGCACAGCCAGAACAACCCACTATGGTGGCTATTGAAGAATGTGAGAAGTGGAAGAAAATGGTCAGAGAGCTGCAGATAGAAAATTCTGGAATGAGCAGATGTCTTCAGAAAGCTCTAGCTGACAACAAAGAGTTGGAAAAGAGAGCCTTGAAAGCGGAAAAAACCTTGGCTGACAAAGAGGAAGATTTTGATGACCGAGCTCGGTACTTTCGGAAACTTACTCTGGGAGCAGATGACACTAGTCAGGCTCACAAGATTACAAAACAGGCTTTAGCCCGAAGCAAGGATTCATTAGCTCAACTTCGTCAAGCTTGGGATGAAGTCAGAATTGAAAATGCCGAGTTAAAGGATCAGTCGAAGACTAAAGACGAGGAGCTTAAAAAGGCACATGAGCAGAGGAGAAAGTATCGGGAAAGTCTCGATAAAAGTCAAGAACAGTTAGAAGAAGCTAGAAGCCAGTTGAAGAATACCAAGAAAGAGCTTGAAGAAGTCATGATAGAAAGGGAGATACTCAAGACGCAAGCCAGCATAAAGAGACACAAAGGAGTGTGTGATGACGAAGCTCTGATGCTGCATATGGGTTCTTTAACTGAAGCTCTTGAGAAAAGGGATGTCTTGATCAAAGAGATGATTGAAAAGCCGAATCACCAGCGTACCCGTATACTTTTTGAGGAAATCAAGTATTCAAGTGATAAGCTGAAGGATGTGGAATTGTCAGATTGATGTTCTTTTCCCTGTATTTTGTTGTTAATGGCTACCATCAGGCTTGTTGATGGATCCATTGTTTTCCTTGTATTGCATTTGCGGTTGAACCTTTCTTAAATGTACTTGAATACTTTGTTGAATGAGTATGAGTAGTTTTATTCAGAATTATTCCTTATCAGATAGCTGCACACAAGCACATGACCACGATACGGCTTTTTATATCACGATTTCTGGTCTTCAGATTTCTGTGGTTTGGATTGGAATCAGGGTATAAAGCACCTCGGAAATGACAAACATAGCATTGCATGGCATTGCATATCATTTTGCATTTCAGGTACTCGTTGCGGGGTCTCTAACCTTTATTTGGTTTCAGGCAGTATAGCTGAGAATCATATTCACCGATATTCGACGCGAAGAAATCAAGTAAGAATCATGGATCAAATGCAGAAGGATTTGGCTGGGGTGAGGGCCCAATTGGGGCATTTTATGGGGGACATTCAGGCGTTGTCCCGAGGTCAGGAACTACTGAGGGAGGAAGTCAACCAGATGAAGATTCAAATGGGCCTGGTCATGGAAATCTTGAATAAGGTGTTAAAAAAGGAAAATGATCATGTGCCCGCTTCCACAACAGAGGTTTCTACTCCTCCCATCTCTTTGGGATATGCTTTAGATCATGGATTGCTTCGTGAATCTCCTCTGAAAGCTAAAGGTTCAGAGCTCTCGCATCAGCAGTCACTTCCTGATTTCCAAGAGGATCCTAAGTCAGAGGGGCCTAAGAGGAAGTTCGATCCCATTCCGATTTCGTATGCGCAATTGCTTTCTTACTTGCTCGAGCTCAAGCTGGTTGAGTGTGTTAGTTTGGGACCATTGCCCACGAAGATTCCTCTGGGACCTAATGCTAAGGCTAGATGTGAGTTCCATTCTGGGGCACCTGGTCACAATGTTGAGAATTGTACCAGGTTCAAGCATAAAGTCCAGAAGCTAATTGATTCAGGGGCAATCAAGTTTGCATCAGTTGGTGCTGGTAAACCAAGTGATGTCACTCCCATTGTTGCAAGGGAACTGAGGACTCTCTCCTTTTCCAAAGGGTCTACCTCGCGTCAGGGATCTCTTCCACAACCCTGTGTTGCAGAAGACCTATGTCAGCAACCCTTATTTGTGCCTCAGCCGAATGCAGAAAGGAAAGTGCAGGGCCAGGTTGGGCGCCCGAACCAGCAGCAGCAAGATTATCAGCAGCGGAGGCTACTCAGACCAAGGAAGCCCAAGAGGACATTTGATCCTATTCCTATTC
Organism: Lathyrus tuberosus; assembly: GCA_022829125.1. Lineage (NCBI taxonomy): Eukaryota > Viridiplantae > Streptophyta > Magnoliopsida > Fabales > Fabaceae > Lathyrus > Lathyrus tuberosus. Next base: position 5,993,482 of record JALAZF010000289.1, on the reverse strand, counting down.
CGTACAGTCAGTTGTTGGCTCGTTTGCTCAAAAGTTCGCAAATCCAGCTGAGAAGGGCCATGCCCGTGCCATACCCCATTCCTCCGGACTATGACATGAGTGTTAGCTGTGAGTTCCATTCAGGAACGTTTGGGCACACACTTGATAACTGTAATGTGTTCCAGCACAAGGTGCAGGATTTGATTGACTCAAAGGTTATCACCCCAGACGGTACCCCACAAGGTGAAGCTTCTGTACCATGGTGAGTGCTCAAAGTTACAAGAACATCACCAGAAGTGGTCAGTCTAGACGGAGCCAAGCCTCCTCAACAACGACAATCTTTATTTTCCTTGCTGCATTTTCATATGTAGTCTTTATTTGTTCGTTCAGTCATTGTTCGCATGTTAAACTTTGTTTGTATTTGGTATGAGGATTTTAATGCAATGAATATGTTTTCTTGAAGAATTTCATTTGTGTTTACTCATTTAATGCTAATGTGTACTGCAATACCATTTTTCTTGCTCAAACTCTATGAGGGAGAATGATGATCTGAAAACGCAAAAATCTCTAACGGTGTGCTTTGGAATAAGAACCCTGTTGAGGATGTACAGGCATTGTTTCAACTCCTCAAACACTGGAGATATAAGGGAGATAGACCCTCGTTAACCCCTTTGAGCCTTGAAGTAGGAGTTTCTTTCGTATGAAAAAACCCTCACATTTAACCCAGGGGCAGGGTAGGCGTCAGTTAGTTTGACCAAACGTTCAAACCTCAAAAGGAGTGTGCATCTGAGGATCCATTACCTTTTAATTCACCGCTGAGAGGTCAAGAGATGTGAAACCACAATGGTTATCCATCAACAATCAAAGAGTGAGGCAGTCACAACCCTTTCAACAAAGTCAAGACAAGCCAGTGTCACACGACGTGTTCAAGAAAAAGAAAAAGAAGGAAAAATGAAAAAGCCCGCTAAGTTGAAACTTGAAAACAAGCAACTTAGGCAAAAGTTAGGGCATCCCGCTGGACTCCAAAATCCAAGATTCAAAAGAATCAGTCCAGGCAAAAATTAGGGATCAAAAAGCAAAAGAATGTGAAACCAAAAGGATTACAAAAGAAAATCCTCGAGCAAGAACAAAGTCGTGTGACTACGCACAAAAGACAAAAGGGGTGACTGTTACTCCATAGCCTCATTAGGTGTCAAACCATCAGATGCATGGGTTCCTTAAGGATCACAAAATCTTTTTGAGAGGCGAACGCTTGTGCAAATTAGTTGAACGTAGGACTGGAGAACATCACGAAGAGTGGGTGGGCACCAATAAACTTTGAGCCATAAATCCTTTTTTCTCAAAATCGTGAACCAGGCCACGATACAACCCTCAAAAGTCCTAATTGAAACAGGGTTATTTCGAAAGCATACTACCAAGAGATAGCGTTCCTGACTCCTATGAGTTGTGCTAAAAAGATCTTTGTTGGTGTTGCATGTGCATTGCATTATTTCTTTCAAAAATTAATGTCGTATCCTAACCCGTGATTCGCTCACAAAAGGGTTTGCTACATCTTTTTAGTAAAACTTCGAGATTAACATGTGGTGTTGCATGAGAATTTTCATTCTCAGAATAAAACATTTTCTGCTTGCATACATTTGTTTGACATCAAAAGAAGTTTACATATGGAAATTCAGTCCAGAAGCTTAATCTTGTCGAGTTGAGGATCCTGAAACTCCCGAAGGGCAGCCATATCCAATGGTACTTCCTCAGGAAACTTTGTTGGGCAGGGGCTTTCCCAACAAGTTGTGCTAAGACGTAGTCGATCTGGGGCAATCACGTCGAACCATCTCTTTAAGGTGTAGCTCATCTGAGCCAATCAAGTCGAGAAATCTCTTCAAAGTTCAACCAAACTGGGGCAATTATTGCGAGATTCAAATCCCTACAAATGCAAGCATTTTTGGTTTTCCTTCGAAGATCAGTAGTCAGGGGCAAAACCACTTCAAGGTTCATACTGGGGCAAGCTATACCAAGAGCACGAGAAGTTAGTCCATCCAAACGACTAATCAGCCTATCCAGAGTTCAGAATACTGGGACAGAATATCCCACGGTGGTATGAGATTGTTCATGAATCTTTTCAAGGCGAATTCCTCTGTAGTCCATACGGTCTGGGGAAGTTACGGCGAGATCCAACGAATCTCTACAAGAGTTTGAAGACACTGAAGCATTGAGCTTGCCAAGTCTTCTGTAAAATCCTCATGCGATGACTTCTTCTAAGTAATCCATGCGGTCTGGGGCAGTTACGGCGAGATCCAACGAATCTCTACGAGAGTTTGAAGACATTGAAGCGTTTTGGATGTCAAGTCTTCTGTAAAATCCTCTTGGGACAATTTCTTCCGGTGGACCATGTTGGTTTGGGACAAGTGAAGAAAAACAGTTGGTCACGCATATGCAGTCAATCACCCAAAAGGAGTGAAACTAAGGGACATTCCAACCCAAGGCATTTTTGGTCCCCGTCTTCAGCAGGCTTCATTAATAATGTTCTCCAGCAAGAGATTGCATGCAAACCTTTCTCCCCAACAAGTGGTGGTTCAAAGTTAGATTTTCTCAGTTGCAGAAGTCATATCTCGCACGGGGTATACGTGCATATCCTTTGCTTGCAGGTAGCAGCCTCATACTAGGCTCAAAGGCAAAATTGAAGCCTTTGCGAGATCACGGGATCATGTCTTCTAGACGAGTAATCACTTATTTCCATGCAGAAGACTGGGGCAATCATGTTCGAAAAAGGTGGACACCCTTTTGTCACAACGTTCACTGATTAAGTCCATCATTCGGTCGACGGTCGGTCACGACGGTTCGATATCATTGAATTAAGTTCAACTGGGTACCGTTGTATCTTATTAAGTCGATTCTCTCATACAGTACTTCCAACAGCTACAAGCTTTTCTGTGCCGATAACGGTCACAAGTTCCCCCAAAAGAGTGGTCTCGTCGACACCGAAACTGATGGTCATTATCCCTAGCGAAGTCACAAGAGTTGGAAGAGGCTAGATCTTCTGTAAAATCCTCTTATGACATCCGCTTCGGGGACAAATTGTTGGTTTTCTTAAGCATGGGGCATGTTGTTTCCCCGGCATGAAGTGTTGATCACCCCCCAGTAGAGTTTGATGGTCATTATCCCCAGCGAAGTCACAAGAGTTTGAAGAGGCTAGATCTTCTGTAAAATCCTCTTATGACATCCTTTGCGGGGACGAATTGTTGTGTTGTCCAAGCATGGGGCATGATTGTTTCCCCAGCATGAAGTGTTGGTCACCCCCAGTAGAGTTTGAGGACAGTTGGTCTTCTGTAAAATTCTCTCAAAAGGCATTCCCCAACACGAGACGCTTTAAAGCAGTTTTCTCCAGCAGAGTTTGTTATAAACTCGTCATCCCCAACGGAATTGTCCAAAGGGAAAGCTCGCCTAACATGGGGCATTGTGGTACTCATCCTAAGCTTGACAGTCATATTCTTCAGCAGACTACTGTGGATTTGCTTTAGGTTTCCCCAACAGATCTCTAAGGACTCTTTCTAGCAAGTTGCAGTAGAATGTTCTAACCAGGATTTGCATATCCCTGGCAGAGTAGCCCTGATACCCAGCAAGATCGTATCTCTGGTCATGGTATCCCCACAGAGGTCAGCATCGAATCTTGTCAGCAACTTCCAGCTGAGTTGTTGTTCTCTCCGCAGAGGTTTATCAGATCGACATTCCTCAACAAGGATGGTACAGCCTTTCCCTAGCCGGGTCAGAAGGTTGATAATCCCTATAAAGGATCTTGGGTTGAATAAATCCCCAAGCAGAGTTTTAATGGCTCATTTCCCCAGCAGGACGTCATTTAAAAATTCTCATCCCCAGCGGAATCGCTGTGACCAGAATTCGTTCCCCCAAACAGATGGAATAATTCCTGCCAGAGTCGTCATTCCCTCATATCTTAAAGTCCAATTTATTTTTGGCAAGCTTGACAATTCGAAGCAGACGGATTGTTCATCCATTCGCCAGCAGAGATATTATCCTTTTAGGAGTCTCCGAGATTAAATCATTGATTGTGGTTCCTCAGCAGAGTCGGCAGAGATGTCTGGCGCAGAGGCAGAGAGTAATTCGATTTTAAAATTCCAAAAGTCCAACAGTGGATTGGCAAAAGTCCGTCTTCGGGTGGCAAAAGTCCAACAGTGGATTGGCGAAAGGTCCATCTAAGGGTGGCATATTCTAAAAGTCCAACAGTGGATTGGCGAAAGGTCCATCTAAGGGTGGCATATTCTAAAAGTCCAACAGTGGATTGGCAAAAGTCCATCTTCGGGTGGCAAAGCAGCTAAAAGTCCAACAGTGGATTGGCAAAAGTCCGTCTTCGGGTGGCAAAAGTCCAACAGTGGATTGGCAAAAGTCCGTCTTCGGGTGGCAAAAGTCCAACAGTGGATTGGCAAAAGTCCGTCTTCGGGTGGCAAAAGTCCAACAGTGGATTGGCAAAAGTCCGTCTTCGGGTGGCAAAAGTCCAACAGTGGATTGGCAAAAGTCCATCTTCGGGTGGCACGAAGCTGCAAAGTCCACCAGTAGTGTGGCAGGCCAGTAGTCGTCTGGAGTTGCATAAAAGACATTATTAAAGTCCACCAGTAGTGTGGCAGGCCAGTAGTCGTCTGGAGTTGCATAAAAGACATTATTAAAGTCCACCAGTAGTGTGGCAGGCCAGTAGTCGTCTGGAGTTGCATAAAAGACATTATTAAAGTCCACCAGTAGTGTGGCAAGCCAGTAGTCGTCTGGCGTCGTTCAAAAAGACAGTATTAAAGTCCACCAGTAGCGTGGCAAGCCAGTAGTCGTCTGGCATCGTTCAAAAGACAGATCTCTCCGACGTTTCATCGAGGACTCAATCCAGCAGTCTCGTTGGGTTTATATCCCTGTTATTCTTCATCATCCAGAGCAAATTTTTGGTTATATTTGGTATTCAATCACTATATACCTTGAAAGTCCGAAAGCAATTGCTTTCAGGCATTCAGGTCTACAGCGCTTGAATAGGGGCAGCTGTAATACCCCAAAATTTGCTCTTCCCTTTTGGCATCATAGCATGGCATTATCATTTATCATATCATATCCATCTCATTAGCATTGCATTGCATTTATCATAGAAAAATGAAGCATGGCATCCTTCTTACCATCAGGGCATGTGATCAGGTGGAAGGTGGACAATCAAGGGATCATTCAAAGCACAAAAAGGTCAATCAAGTTGGCTCTAGGCAAGCCAAGAGGTCTCTCATGTCTCATACTATCTCAATTGATCTTCCAAAACCTCAAGGAAGTGAGATTCAATGGAAGATTGAAGCACTACATCTTTCACTATGCAAGAGATTCAAAAATTGAAGGAAAACCCTCAAAAGAGATAGCTCATTGATCCAAAATCATCCTCAAGTGGCATATCTAATCATCCTTTAAGAGGATACACAACATACTCTGAGGAATTTGAATTTGAAGACTGCACTTTTTCCTCCTAACCAGAAGGGGCTGAGATTAGGGTTTCCAATTAAATCAGGGTATCTCTGATTTTTTGGACAAAACTTGATGTCATGGTATTCCATATGTCCCTAAGTGTATGTATGTGGAAAATTACATCTCAATTGGTTTTAGAAGTGGTTCAATTGGAAGAAAGATCAAGAATCAAAGAAATTGGGGCAAAGTCAAATAATCAGAGGAAAAAGTCAACTCTTGACTTTTTGAGGCCAAATTCATAAAATTCATGTTATATGTGTCCAATGTGCAAAATTTGATCAAGAAACTCCAAAGGAATCATGAAAAAATCAAGAGGTGGAAAGTTGCCATTTTTGGATGAAGTAGGGTTACTAAAAATAGTAAGTTTTGGCCATTTTGCACTATACTTTGAACCAAGGCCATTTAAAATTGGAGTATCAAATGAAAATTCCACCAGGCCACAACAAAAGGTCTTGCTTTAAGCTTCAAATCCATGGGTAGAACATCTCCATTGGATAAATATTGAGAGAGATATGGATGATCAAAGTTGGAGGAAAGTAGGTCAAAACCATGTCATGACCAAGGATTTTCAAGGCACGCGCGTAGTCATTTCAACAAACAGTTGGTGGGGAAAATGTATGGATCAATTACTCATGGTTAGAGGCCTCAAATGGAAAATATTTCAACATCAAAGTTGTTCCTCTATGTGAGATCTTCAAAGTTGGTGTTTATCAATTTTTCATCTGATCAATGGATTAAGGAGTTATGATGGCTCAAAGTATGGTCAATGTAACTGAAATTTGACCAGGTCACAACCAGGTCATGCCACACATGCGCGCGTTCTGCAGCATTTTTAAGCCAGTATTGAGTTCCTATGTTTGAAGCTCATTTTCAATATGTTGCAAGTCTCATTTCACTTCAATTTTCAAACCAATATTGTGCTCCAATGCATCCTCTTTCCAAAGACCCCAAAATCTCATCAAATGGTTCAATGGTTAGAGAGAAAAACTTCCATAAACAGCCCTATGTTGGCACTGACACATTGATACATGCTGCATTGTTTTTGGTTCAGTCATTCAACAAACACTTCACATTACCAGCTGTTTCTTTTCCTCATTAAACCAAACAAGTCATGCACGTGCTTTCACCATGTTACTTCTTACATGAGAAGGGAAATTTGTAAAGCTTCCACCACAAGCCACTGCTGCATAACACAACCTCACTCTCATCCTTACTACAACTGTCATGAGCTTGACCTCACCATAACTCAGCCTCAATAACTCGCCCCTAACTAACTTGACTCAGTTAGTTAGGGTGCACTCACTTTAACTCATCCAACTCAGTTAACTCCACTCATTAAACCATGGTTAGTTCATACTATAAATAGAAAACTCACACTCAAATTTCATTCCCAGCCACATTCTCTCAAAAACACTTCAAATTCTTTCCACATTCTCTGATTTTTCTCCCTCTCTGTACACGAATTTCATCATCATCTCCTACATTTCATCTCCATCTTCATCTTGATTCTACTTTGGAGATTAAGAACAAGAGTGCATAGGTTCAGTTAAAGAAGTTCAGGATCAAGAGAGTTGAAATTCTGGTTGATTCTTTGCACGAATTCAAGCTCTCAAGCCTTTATTTGGCCAAGTGAAGCTCAAGGAAGAAGCATCTCCTTCTGGTATTCTTGTGCATTCCAAGTTTCATCATCATTCAGGTTTGAACTCTTGAAATTACCTTGCACGATCTCTGTCTATTTTTACTTGTTTTTTTTGTGTTTTAAGCTTGCTAGAAGCTCTGCTCAAACCGGCTAGTTGATAGGCCTCCTAAAGGCTTAGTTGCAAAACCTAGGGCTTACTTTAATCTTCTCTGTTCTCTCTGCGTATGTGTGGTATGTGAAAAATAAGGCTGAATCCTTGATCTCCATAACTTCCTCTTCATTTTGGTATGCGGATTGTGTGTTTTGGTGAGAGGCGAAAATTGCAGGCGGTGGCTGTTGGCCGGAGAAGGTGACCGGAAGTCATCTCCGGCCGGTACCTTTGAATGCTAGGGTTTTCTCACGTTTTAATCGGGTCCGTTCATTTTGCGCGATCGTGTGGCTTGAATGGTGACAGCACATTAAAAGGCATGTGCTTGTCACATGTGTATTTTCTGAATCCACTTAAACAGCGTGTGGCATGGTACACGATAGGGAGTGTGGACATTCACATGTGCGCGTTGATGTTGTTTACTTTGACTATGGTTTGACTGTGACTTGATCCAATGGCCATGAGTGAGTCAATTTTGTTGACTGAGATTCCACGCTTGTTAGTATGTTCTGCGTGCTTATTGGACCTAAGACAGATTGTTATTTACACCCCACGCTTCTAAGGCCCAAACGAATTGAACTATGGATTTGCTATGGTTGCACCCCATTCATATTGCATTTCATATTTTATTTTCATTTTTGCTACACGTTTCATAATTGATTTTTAAAAATATCAAATGATATTGGAAAATTCTACAAAAATTCATGTGTATTCTTAAAACATTTAGGAAATTTTTCATGATTTTATTTTCTGATTTTATGACCATTTTGCCCCTGTTCCATTATTTCTTTTGAATTTCCATTTGCATGCATACTTAATGTGACATATGATTTTGTGCATTTTTGTTCTTAATCATAAAAAATGATTTTGATGCCTTTCTTTTTGCATTGTGGTCACAATATGTTGAGGTATGTTTGAGATTTATGAGATGATTTTTAAGTCTTTTTTGGATGACTTTTGATGTGTTGCTTTGAGCATGAATGCATGAAACTTCCATGAGACTTTGACCTAATTGTTGAGTGACTTTGGTTCTGATTCATTGCTTGTGGACTTGATATGTTAATGGCATGTGTTTAAGGTGTTTTATTGGTGAAAGTCATAATTTTTGAAGCATGTTTGCTATTTGTTTGAAGCATGAAGTTTAACTTGTTCATTTTGTGAATGCATGCCTCATGTTTGGTTTGCTTGATCATGAAGGCACTTGTGCCATGAGTTGTGGTTTTGTTTGAGGATGTATAGCATGTTAATTGACTTCTGATTGTGACATTTGGGTTTCATCTTTGCATGTTTGATGTTTATCTTGCACCTTAAGTCACTTGTTTCACAAGTATGAACCACATTCACATCACTTCACCTTTTCTTCTTTGCTTCTTGTTGGATTGAGATTTTGTTTGCATGATTTAGTATGCCCATTTAGGATAACATTAGGTTGTGTAAATATGAGTTACATTCTGACTTGGAAGCATGTATAGCATTCAATCTCATTTCACCTTGTTTGTCAACTTGTTTGAATTTGATTTGTTCATTATATTTTCTTACTTTACTTGTAAGTGATTGTGCCAACCATGTAGGGGCTTTGGTAAGTTTCAATTGAGTGTGGATAAGGAATCCACATTCAACTTCTATCCTTTCTCTTTTACAATTCCATGTTTTGTTAAGCACTTATGTGCTTTCTTTTAATAACTCATCACTTTCCCTTTGTGAATTACAATTCATCTTCTACTTTAGAAGTGAATTGTTTAATTCATTCTTTCTTTAGACGTTAGGTTGAAACCTCACAAACCTTAGGATCACTCCCTTAACTAATCAATTAGGATGGAGTCTTAGTCCATATAGATTTTTACCTTTATCCTCTCTTGAGTCTTTCATCTTCTCATCTCAAAGAAAATTCAAAACATATAATAAAGGTAGGCATTTATTGCATTTAGGCCTTTCATATAAAGAAAAGGTTATAAGGGGTCTTCTCTTATAATCTTAGAATGTATAGCATATAGCCCATCTTGGGTCAATGTGTTAAACATTTGATCTTATATGAGGGACTTAAATGCAATACTTGTTGAAGGTGCAAATAATAAAAAACACTTCTTCATTTCTTAATCAACAAAACACTTAATAAACACAAGTATGCTAGTGTGTTTGAACCTTGACAATTGGAACTAAGTGTGGGGGTCTTCTTCACTCTTAGTGTGCTTTCTTACCCATTCCATCTTGGAATGTGAGGATGTACACATTCCAATGACTAAGATTCAGATACACTATCATATGCAAACAAATGAAAAAACTCTTAAAAGACAAAAACAAACAATAACGTCTTTCCTTCGGGAATTCTTTTCTCACCTCATTCACTCTCAACGCACGAACGCGCTTCTACTCGTTCTCTTGCAAGATGGTAACGCACTCGGACCAGCGAGCCTGCAACACCTGAGCTAGAACGTCAGCCGTTCTCTAAAAAACACAAACAATTCATCCCTAGTGAGGGGAACTACGTCGCTCTGATTCTCATGCTCCTGATGAGATACGTAGGCAGTGGGGTAGGGCCCATGCGAGCACTTCTTTTATTTTCCCTACATTTGTTTCTCTTTCTCCTTTCCTTTTTCAGTTCTTTCTCAGTATTCCTTTCTTTACACCCTTTTGATCGAGACAAGCAAGCGTGGATCCCATCGGGTACGATGGACGTGAGGGGGTGCTAATACCTTCCTCTCGCGTAACCGACTCCCTTACCCACTTCTCTTGGTCGTAAGACCATGCTTTTCCTTTCCCTCAGGTTTACGCGGTGTTTCCTTTCCCTCTCTTGGGATAAATACACATTGCTGGCGACTCTGTTCGGTGCCACTTTCGCGTTTGTACTTGGATGAAAATCCCGGGAGCGACAGTAAACATCTCCCTCGCTCAAACAGTTCCACCATTAAATCTCTACTAAGTCTTCACTAAATTTAATGAACTTGAAAATACCAACTCAGTATTCACATAGTAGAACAAGAATGAGCCTTAAACAACAACAGGACAGGCACTAGAGTTTGGAGAAAAAGGGGCATGAAAACTTGCATTTGCCATTGACATAATCATGATGGGATAAAGCTAAAACAAACCGAGAGGTTCTAAGCATACCATTCTTTACTCTCCTACCATCCTTATGCTAACAAGACTCAAACAAAGCTCATGTAATAAAGCCTCACAATGTAGCACTCACAACATGGAAATGATTCAAAACCTAGATAAATCACCATGTTGATCTCAACAAAGGTAAAAACAAGGTGGGACTGAAGTGTTCAGACGGGAACCAAACCTCACAAGTCGTAATCATGCCAAACCATTTCATATTGTCAATTTAATCTTAATGTAGATGCAAGCATGAGCGTGGAGTTATGAGTTAACAGTGTGAAAAAATGAGAAAAAAATACTTGTCACACCAGTATGACCTCAAACAAAACCCTCATGTTATTCAAACTAAACTAGCATAATATGGACTGCTTGAGCACCTCCAAACATTCAAACTATAGCATAAAAACATGAACATTATACCATCCAAAACTGGCAGCGCCAAAAACATTATATGCACTCAATATTATCATTCATAATTTCACACAGAGCTGGGTTAAATGCAAGACATTGAAATGATAACAGCATGGAAAAAAATGATCATGATATCTGAACATGGAGTGAAAAGAAAAGGGTTACCTAGTGGAATAAGTCCATTGTACCTTCTTGATCCAAAAGCTTTAAACTCAAACTGAACTTAACTTCTTCCTCCTTGGGCAGTCGTGCTTCAACTCTCCAAGAACTCCTTCACTCAAGTGGTGTTTCTCTTTGAAAATAGTAAGAGATATTCTGAGATATGTTGATTGTTGGTGGAAGAGTTAAAGTGTTTGGATGGCTCGAAGGGATGGTAGCAGGACAAGCTCCTTAGAAGCTTTTTTGAGTGTTTATTGCAAGAATGTGGAGTGGAGAAGTAGAGAGGTGTTTGAGAGATTTTCTGATGATTTCTTGTATGTTTAACAAAGGAGAATGACTCCCCTTTTATAGGAAGAGCAGCTGAACATTGGCCTTAAAACTCAGTGGTTATTTGCTTTGTCTTGCAAAGAAAGATGGTAGGGTAGCTGCTACACGCATGGCTATGGCAGATGTTGAGGGAATGTGCCTTTTGTTGGTTTGTGTTCAGCATAGGAGCATGGTTGATAGTGAGATGTTTAAGAAACATGCTGCACAAATTTGGTCACTTTCACCCTTTCATGAATGGGCTGCTACTCTCTTTTTGTATGTCAAAGGACAAGACTCATTTTAGGTAAGTTTTGAGAGCACCAAACTGACAGGTTTTGGACTCTTTGACCAGTGCATTGGATGCTACAAACCGTGGGAAAGGATTTGGTTAAATGGGAGCATGACTTAGTGTAACGAAACTAAACCAAAGACATCACTTTACCACACGGTAGTTGCTCACCCAATGGGTCAAATGACACACTTTTTGATTCATTTGAAAGAGAACGTGTAGTAAAACACCTTTCATGTTGGTGACAAGTTAAAATGAAGCAAAAAGACATGTGAAAATTCATGACAAAGTTTGATGTAGCAAAATGTTAGAAACCAGAATTTTGTGAGTGCATGGCAACATTCCATCGTGGCAACTTTATGGCACCATATCATGATAATTACTTCATCAATTCTTGAGATCTTTGATCCTATGTCAAGTAGGCATTTGATTGACCAAGTTTCATGTGGAAGGCATTTGGATTTGAAGCTTGTAACTATGAGATAAAATGCCATGAAATCATGTGAAACATGCTGTCCAAGAAACATAGAAAAATTTCTAAGTTATGAAACTTTTCCAATTTGAAACATTAAACTTTGAAGCATCGTAACTTGATATTGGATCATCCAAATGGGGAGTTCTACACATGCTTGGAAAGCTTGAAGAACAAAGAACAACTTTCATGTCCAAAGATTTTGGATTTGAAGCTTGGAATGAGGTGAAAAATGGCCATGAAGTTGTGTCCACAATTAGGAAAAAATGATCAAAATTTCACTGGCATAAAGAGCCTTTAGCTTCCAAGGCTCATAACTTAAAAACCAAGTCTCTTTTGATGAAGGGCCCTCTAATACACTTTGAAGTTCATTTTGAGAGCTTCCCTTTAAGCTTTGAGTCATGAAATTTGGAAGTGTGGTTTGGAAGTTATGACTTTCTGAAGTTGGCACAAGGAGTGAATTTTTCTACACTTAGAAAGTTTAAGGACCAAACATTGCCCTCTTTGCAAGAAACCTCTCAAATGTCAACCTTCCATGCTCTAACTCAACGATTAGACATGTCTTGATGGATTATGGCTTGAATGTTTCATTTTGGGATCAAAATTTCCAAGATCAAAGGTTTGACTTTTCAGTCAAAACCCTAGTTTTCCTCAGGAATACAATTGGACGATCTCTGATGATCTTGCTTCTTTAATCTCTTCCAAGGTCCATAGATGGTCTCTAGGGATGTATATTACCACATGGAATCATGTCCCAGGTGTAGCGAGCGATTTTTGTCGGTGACGCGACCACCTTATCGCTGGGTTTTCCTAACCGCAATGGTAAGAGGAGGTGCTACTTTCTGATTTCTTATTTATCCCATGAAGCTGGAAGTTAAAGGGAAGCTATCTAAAACTAACCTTGCACGTGAATGTTTAACTGAACAAACGCTTAAAAGAGATTGGGGGTCCGGGTCAGGTTATACAATGGGAAGTTGTCAATTACTCATCCTATATGTGGTTATCCACATGATATTAGCTTTAGGTTTCACTTTATACTTGATGGTGTTTATCCGTTAATGGGTTGGGAAAGTTTCTTGGGAAATATGAGTGAGTGAATGAGTTTTCGTTGATGTTCGGGTTTTCTCGATGTTTTTTGGTAAGGTACTAGACCTAAGTTTTGAATGATGTGTGAAGGTATTGGACCTAAAGTTTTTGATTAGTATGAAGGTACTGGACCTAGAGTTTTGATTGGTATGCTCGTTAAGATTTAACAATCTTATGCCTACGTATTCCCGTTTAAATGAAATAGGGAAATCAGAGCAATCGTAGTTCCCCATATTCTAAGGGAGGAAGAAGATGTTGTTTTGGTGTCTTGTTTGAAACCCAAGATTGAAGCTAAAAGGTTTTGACTGAGAGAGAATTTTTCATCTCTAAAGAGGTATTGTTGATTTTTGTGTGACTTTATGAAAGGACAAGGTTGAAGCTAAGAGGTTGATTGACTCCAACTGGGGGAATCCTTACCCAAAGCCTAAGAGGAGGCTGGGTAAGACCGACTCAACAAGAGAATGTATATATTGGTGTCTGGTAGAAATCCCAAGATTGAGGCAAAAAAGAGGTTGACTCTTTGGGGATATCATTATACAAAGCCTAAGAGGAGGCTGAAAAAGGTTTTGACTCTGTCAGAGAGGTTTGTATGTGTCTTGTACAAAGCCCAAGATTGAGGCTAAAATGGGAAATTTAACTGACTCTGGTGAGGATACTTTCATGTGCCTTGTACAAAGCACAAGATTGAGGTTGAAGTGAGTTTGACTCTGCTTGGGGAATTTATTTCTCGAAGCCTAAAGAGGGCTAGAAGGAATTGACTTCGCTGGGGAAGATGTTTGTCCCAAGCTTAAGAGAAGGTTATAAAGATTTGTGTTTTATACAAAGCCCAAGATTGAGGCTAAAAGGGTTTGACTCAACAAGAGAGTGCTTTTATCTGTCCTGTACGAAGCCCAGGATTGTGGCTGAACCAGCTGGAGAAATCATTATACAAAGCCTAAGAAGAGGTTACCTTCTGCTATGGGAAATCTTTATACCAAGCCTAAGATGAGCCTGGAAAAAGATTGACACAACAAGAGAGTATTTTTATCTGTCTTGTACGAAGCCCAAGATTGAGGCTAAAAAAGGTTGACTTAACAAGTGAGTCTGAAAAGGTGAGTTGACTCAACAAGAGAGTCTGAACAGTGATGGACTCAACAAGAGAGTCCGAAAAGGTGATTGACTCAACAAAAGAGTCTGAAAAGTGATTGACTCAACAAGAGAGTCTGAAAAGGATAACTCCGCTGGGGAGAATCATTGTACAAAGCCCAAGAGGAGGCTATCTGTGCTGAGGAAAGTTTGTTATACAAAGCCTAAGAGGAGGCTATCTTTCTGCTGGGGATTATTGAGATCCCGAGGTAGGTCCAAATGGGGAATCAAATCTTGCTGAGGATTACAGAAGAGTTGAGGTATTAGGAACCTTGAGGTTCTGATTTGGGATTTTTGGGAGAGAGACGGGGATTTAGCTCAGCTGGAGATTGATCCAGAGTAACCGGGGTTTCTTCCTATGTTTGTAGGGAACTTGAGAATGTCTTTGAGACTCAAGGGGATTAGACTGTCCGAGTCTACTGGTGTGGAAGAGTTTTATCTTTTGTATGATGTCCAAGAGGAGGCGGGTGTTTTAGGGGTTGAGAATCAACCCTAAATTGGTCTGAGGTTTGACACTGGAAAGACTGCTCTAGCAAAGGATGACTAAGTTCTGTCTTATACTTTTAAGAGGTCATCAGGGTCCTTGTATTAAGCCCAATAGAAGGCATGAGAACTTATAAGAAGCCGAAGGGTCCTTGTACAAAGCCCAAGAGGAGGCGGGGATGCTTTTAGGAAGACTGTGGGTCCCAAACCATGAAAATTTCAAGAAATACTATTCACCGAGAATAGATCATTTAGTGAAGGTTCGAAGGTTTGGAGAAACTCAAGAGATGTTATTCACCGAGAATAGATCAGCTCTGGGGAGTAGAATTCCTTTGACAATTTCTAAAGTGACAGCTTGAGAAAAGGTTCCCGAAGAATACTGCCTTTCTCTTTGTTCCATATTGTTTAAGCCCAAGAGAAGGCAAGACTGTATCTAGAAATCCTATGGGGATCTAGTTTTATCTGTATTTAAGAGTGACCAACATGGCTTTACTTAGTGCTAGACCTAGTTTCCAGGGAAAACTCTAAATAACTATACTAGTATATATACAGTTGGTATATGACAAGTATTTAAAAGGGTATGAAAGAAGACTAACCGTGCGCAACTTTCCACAATACAGTTATATATATATATATATATATATATATATATATATATATATATATATATATACAGTTATATATATATACAGTTATATATATATATATATATATATATATATATATATATATATATGAAAGCGAGTAAATGAAAGCTGTTAAAACTTACAGGCGAGCAAGCTTTCATGCTGTATGGTTAGTTGTTCAAAAAAATTAAAGAAAGTTTTGATAACAACTGTATATTGAATCTAAATCAACAGGGGATTTGTTTTGAAAGATTGTCGGGGCTTATACTCAAAGAGAGGCCCAAGGTTTAACAGTGATTGCACTGTTGTTTTGAATATCGTATCGGGACTTATACAACGATTGATGCCCAAAGATGTTTTCTGTACAAAGGGATGGGTCTTACAACTCAAGGAGAGGCGCAAAGATGTTTTGAAAAAGAAAGATGGGACTTACAACACGAGGGGAGACCCGGATGATTTTGTTTTAAAAGGCGACGACCGCGCCGGGGTTTTGAAAATATAGTGGGGCTTATACAATGTCTGAGGCCCAAAAATTATTTATTTACAAAGGGGTTGGGTCTTACACTCTCTCAAGAGGCCCAAAGAGTGTTTGAAAATTAAAAATCGGGAAGAAACCCTAATTTTTGAATTAACATGGCATTTTTCAAAGGTAATTTAAATAATAAAGGATAAAATATCAATTATATTAAAAAAACAAGTTGTACACTTTGGAAAATCAAGTTTAATCATATGAAAGCTTAAAATACAATTAATTTTGAAAGATCAAAGTGAGAATTCCATTAAAAATTGTTTACAAACAATTAAAATGAAATTAATTACAAAATTCTAATTATATTAATTAAATAATATAAATTGGATTTTTTTTGTGGAATAAAATATTATAAATTTTTTGTGATTTTTTGCAAAAAGAACCAATAAAAAATAATTAAAAGTGAGAGAGAAATTAATTTTCCAAATCATTTAAAATAATATGAAAAATATTTTAAAAAATGGAAAAAGGGCTAAAAAAAAGGGGTCCGGGGCGAGGGTGATTCGAACCCCAGACCTCTAGGTTGCAGTGTGCGCCTTCTACCACTGGGATGGTGATACATCCGTGTATCAAAGCCACGCTAGAAATAAATAAGGCATGTCTTGTTTTAGGCCTGGCCAAGGCAAGGTTTTGGACCAAAAACGTAAAGGCTATAATTTTCTCATTTCTCCATGGATTAGGACAAAATGTAGGTCTATCCTGCCTATAATTTCACAAGGAATCCAATGGTGACCTTGGTTTTTTCAGATGAGGTCCCTATTTAAAAACCCGATAGTGTTTTTGAAATAGACCTATAATTGCATTTTCTATACTAACACATGGTACAGGCAAGGATTACATGGAAAATTGGTTCAAAGACAACATATATAACATGCATGAGAGGTTTATGATCAGTGGACTTTAAAATAATGCATAATTTATAAAGTTCAAGTGATGATGCACAAACCTCTTGGAGCTTCTTATGCAATCTGCCAAGTTTCTTTTGCCAGAAGTGATTTGATGCTTTAGACACTCTCAACTGATCCCTTAGAAGCTTTTAGAATGGTTAGAACCAGCTAGAATCCTCAGGAACAAGTTTGAGCTCTTTCTTGCAAAAGGGGCAAAAGTGACCAATATGGCAACTCTCTCAAATGGTGTTCCAGATGTGGGGAACCATTTGGGATAGTTCAAGGATGATATTTGGAGTGTGTTTGAGGTTTTATCTGGTTTTGAAAGTGACTGAATTAAGACATGGCTTGAAAAATGCAAAAAAGTCCAATTTTGAGGTTTTGAGAGGGGACTTGGTAATTTTGGTGTTACAGGTCACATATGAGAGTTTGGACAGCTTAGATATGACATATTGGATGTGTTTGGATCATGAGTTGTGATGGAATTGCTCTCTAACTCAAAAACTCAAAGATACCTTGCATAAGAAGGCATTTTGTCCTAAAGAGAGGGATTTTGAGGAAAGCATCAATTTGGTTGCTTTGGTGTACTCAAACTGAGCACAAATGAGCTCTATTTATGGTAGAGTAAGTTTGTTTTGCAAGCAATAATGAATGGTGGTTGCACCAGGCCTTTGGCCAATGTTATGCAAAAGGAATCTCAAGTCTCCTCTAGCCATTGACTAGAGGTTAGGGCACAGACCTATGGCTCTTTGATTTAGAGCTTATCCTTGACTCATTCAGTTAGGAATGTATTAGTCCATGCCACCTTGGTGTATCCATTAAATGCATTGCAACAAAATTGGAGTCTTGGCACCTTTTTAGCTCTTTTAGGTTTGGCATGGCTACTTGTAGATTCATGGACTTGTGAGGCTTGGAGATCAGATCACCCCCTTGTATTTGATCCTCAGATGTGTCCAAATTGATGACAAGGCTTGGATTTATCATATTTGGACAAATCGAGCAAAATGCACAAAATCTGCCAAATCTATCTTGAAAAGAATCAGTTCATGATGCCATGTTTCAAAGGATGTATCTCCTTGCTCAAATTGAATTTGGAGATGATTTGGTACTTGTTGGAAAGCCCTCATGGCATACTTTAACTTTGATGTCCACCCCTAGACCTGGTTTGACTTGGATCAAGGTGAAAACTGCCCCTACATTTTGGAAAAAGTAAGGCAGATTTTGACTTAGTGAAAATTTCACTAAGTGTTTGAAAAATGTCATTTTCATGTTTTCAGCCATTTTGATCACTCCATAACTTAAAATCCATAAAGAATTGGAATGAGATGTAGTTGGCACTTTTGAAGTGTGCAATGAGATCTACAAATCCAACTTTGGACCATCCAAAATGGTTGCTTGGATCTCAAGTTATGGTCCTTGGAAGTTGGTACCCTAGCCACTTTGTTCCATAACTTAGAATATTTCTAAGTTTTTTATGGTTACCCCTTTTACAAGTTAACTCACTTTCTTTGATTTTTCTTGATGAATGATGATTCCAATCACATATTAACATTGTTTTAAGGTCAAAGAACCATAATTGTGAAAAATTCTAAAAAGTCAAACTTGATTTTGTGAACAGTTGACTTTTTATCGGATGAAATTCAAACTGTGTGATCCTTTGTGAAATCAAGTCCTTGACCTAAATCAAACCTAATGTATATGTTCTATAGGTGTTATAGGGTGTATTGAATCATGTCCCAAGGTTTGGGAGCATGTCTTGGTGAAAAGTCAAAGGTACAGTTGACATTTCCCTCGAAACCCTAATTGTGGTCCTGATGGAATTGAAACTTGTGCATCAAGCTTCTTGGATCAATCCATTGTTGTAAATGGATCAATGTAGTGTATTAGAGACCCTCAAATCATGTCTTGAGGTCTTGGTTCATGTTTGGTCCCAAAAGTCAACTTATGGGTGAATTAGGTCAAGAAACCCAAATTCCTGATTTTTGATGACTGCATCCCCTGAGGTTAAATTGACTTGATGATTGGGTCGATGAGGTCCCTTGGAGTATATTGGGTTGTTCTTTGAAGCATTGGCTCATGCCCAGAGGAAAATTTCCATCTGGAGGCCTCAGTCGACCAAAACCCTAATTTGGTGACACTGGCAATCTTGAGGCTTTATCCACTTGGAATGTTGCAACCTTATGCTTGATTCTTGATGTGGGAGTCCTCTTAATCCTTTATAGGTTTTAGATGTTAGACAAGTTGAAGATCGTGTCATTTCTTGAATGATCCTTTGTCTAAGTGCTTTGAGAGGGCTTGAAACCCTAATTCTTGTTTGTGGTGAATGCTCAACAATCCTTGAGGAGATTGATGAAGTATGAAGGTATATCCATATTGTGATGATGTCTTGCACAATAATGGGAAATCTTGGTGGTTAAAATTTAGGGTATGACAGATGCCCCTATTTAATTTTCTTGGACCCGAAGGTGTGAATGGCGAAGGTATTTGGGCATTCGGGGTACAAGAGGATTAAATATCGGAATACCTGAAATTTTTATGGTGGTTATGAACGGTCGTTTGCTCATTCATCTTCTTTTGGCTAAGCGATGATACTTAGAAAAGGGGAAACTTCCCCTCGATCCTGGTCTTCAGCCAAGGAACCGGTCCTAGTTTCTTTTGTCAAGAAACTTCCCATCGATCCGGGTCTTCAACCACGGAACTGGTCTCAGTTTCTGAAATAAACTTCCCCTCGATCCTAGTCTTCAGCCAAGGAACTGGTCTCAGTTTCTGATATAAACTTCCCCTCGATCCTGGTCTTCAGCCAAGGAATTGGTATCAGTTTCTTTTGTCAATAAACTTTCTTGACAAGGGACGCTATTTGTTAGCGATTTTCCTCAAACTTCTCGCCGAATTTTCCTAGGGAGATGCCATTTGATGGGAAACAGTTTCGATGTCAGACTTGTTGGGGAAACCCATTTATCTGAGTTGTAGAGGTGTACAAACTTCTCTGTTGGAGACGCCATTGGTTGACTCTACTGGGGAATACGAGTCTCTTGAGAGACTGTTTCCGACTTGGGGATATTACATCATACTTTTCCTCGCGATCTTCTCGAAAAAATTTCATGTGATGTAATCCAATTTTGAGGTGTTGATGACCTTTTCGTCAGCGAATTCTCCAGAGAAAATTGTTGTATTGCTGAATCTTTGATAAAGGGGCTTTCTCTGGGGATTTCCTTAATCCGGGAAAGCGAAGATATCATCTTCAATGGCGAAGAGTGACATTTGTCGAAGGTCTTCTTGTCTTTCAGAGGTTCAAGTTATCAAAGTGGTCAAGGGTCGTCCATATTCCAGAAATAAACTAGAGGAGAGATTGTTCAGACAAAACATTTCCTGGCGAGGAGAGAACTGACAACTCGATTGATAAGAGGACTTTATCACTTGGGGACAAGACTGACTAGAGTGATAGTGATGCAATATGAATATGAATGTAAATCAATAATGCATGATGTATGTATGTATATGCTGACAAAACTGACGCGACATACAGACTAATGGATGAACACGACTAGATACTCGGCCACTGTAGGGAACAAAGAAATACCATTTGTTCAAGATAGAAATTCTGCCTTTCTTAGGATGGATAGTCCCTGTGGGGACAAACGTTGGTCGAGGTTACGAGATAAGAACTCGGTCGGGGATGTCAAACAGAATATTCGCATTTGACACAGCTGATCCTTCATTCAGGCGCACTGGCTTAGAAGGAGTACTTCGATTCTGCACTTTAAAGCTCAATTACTTCTGGAGAAGCGATCGATGTTCTTTCGATGTTCAACAGTCAAAAGAAATTGTCATCTTTATTTTAAAAGCAGAAAAAAAAATTGACAAGTAAATTCATTTTTGTTTTATTTCAAGAATCGTTAATCATGTTAAAATGTCGTTCTGTAAAGCTAAAACAAATAACAATTGCAAACAAAAGCACTAGGGCTCAAATATTATTGATAGGATGGAAATCATCCAAACGCGTGATTCCATGGAGTATTTACAAAGTTAGAAAATGGTAATTTAAGGGAAAAGGGCTACATTGAAACATAACAACCGTTATCCTTCTACCAACTTTGAATTCTGGACATCCTGAGCTTTTGTCGAAGATGACCTTGACTGGAATTTTCCCGATGGATGGCGTGACTACTGAGGAGTTGAACTGATCAGACGTAGTTACTTGCCATTAATCCCTAACTTTTGCCTGGATTGTACTTTGAGATTTCCAATCCATCGAGATGATTTTTGCTTATGTCTCTAATTTTTGCCTGGACAGCCCTTTCGGGTTTTCAATCCACCGAGACGTTTTTTTTTTGGTTAGGCGAAGTATTTCTTGACTACGTCAACATTCGTAGGGTAGGAAAATTCTTCTCCATCCATGGTTGTGAGTCTCAAGGCACCGCCTGAGAAAGCTTTTTAGACCACATAGGGGCCGTCATAATTCAGAGTCCACTTGCCCCGGGAAAAAGTGAGGAATGATTGTATCTTTTTTAGCACGAGGTCTCCTTTCCTGAAGACACGAGGTCTGACCTTTTTGTCGAACGCCTTCTTCATTCTTTGCTGATATAACTGACCGTGGCATAGTGCCGTTATTCACTTCTCTTCGATCAGATTCAGTTCGTCTGTGTCGACTTTGACACCATTCAGCTTCTGTTAGCTTAGCTTCCATCAATACCCGGATTGAAGGGATCTCTACTTCTATGGGAAGGACTGCTTCCATGCCATATACTAGAGAGAAAGGGGTTGCCCCTGTTGAAGTGCGGACGTATGTGCGATAACCGTGAAGAGCAAAAGGTAGCATCTCGTGCTAGTCTTTATAGGTTACAACCATCTACTAAACAATCTTCTTCTTGATGTTCTTGTTAGCTGCTTCTACCGCTCCGTTCATCTTAGGTCGTGAAATTCTGGTACCATATGTGTGATGTTAAGTGCGATGTCACAATAACACACTCTGAACAATTCACAAAATAAACAGCAAATGAACACACAGAATTGTTCACGCAGTTCGGTCTAACTACCTACGCCTAGGGGCTACCAAGCCAGGGATGAATTTCACTACTTATAGAATTAAATTACAGACTTAACAACCCAGTTGACAATCTCCTAATCTTAATTCCTACTAGTGACTTTCTACCTAAGAAACCACTTAGATATGAGAACACTACTCAATCCCTAAAACACTTCAATGATAAAATTCAAAGATCACACACTTTGAATACCACTGCTTGATTCTGCTTCACAACTTTGATCAAGAACAACTCAAATCAACAATACCAATTCACACTCGAATGGTTTACAAAACATACACGAAGACACAAACGACACTCAGTCTTTAGCTCTCTTTCTTCGTTACTTTTCTTCCAGGAATGATGCGCATTATATAGCTCTTTGAATTGGAGTTGGACCTGCTACAATATCTGACCTGATTTGTTATTTAAAACTGAATATTCAAAACATATTTTCTCCTAAAATCTTTTCAAATCTTCAACCTTTTAAATATCCTACAAATCTGCATCAAATCTCTATGCAACAGAAAATATCTATCCCAAGATATTCGCATCCAATGAGACTAACAGCTCTCCACAATTCTAGCTAACACGCAAACCCTAACAACATCACTAAACCTGATGTTATTAATTCTGCAGACCTGATGTCACAACATCGCATGTGACATCAGATATCCAAACTTCAGCAACTTAAACACTTAACACAGCCCAGTGTTAAGACTCAATGTTGTGACATCACCACCCTGACATCAAACATTGAACAACTTCACTACTTAACACAGCCCAGTGTTAAGACTCAATGTTGCAACATCACCACCTTGACTTCAACATTGAACAACCTTTGTTTTACCAAAATTCCAGCCAATCCAAGAAACTAACAATCTCCCCCTTTGGCTAATTTTGGCTAAAACAATCTCTGCACCTTCAGAGAATTCAGCAGCGGAATAAACTTGAGTATTTTTTATTCTTCAAGCAGCACCATCTTCAATACATAAAGACTTCACTTCACACATAACTCTGCTGCAGCACCATCTTCAACAGCTATAATTTTCAATTTTTCAACAATGGTGCTCCCCCTCAAAACCAGCAGATCAGCAATTACTCCCCCTCAATATCTGCACTTCTGTATTATAACATCAGTAATCAGCTACATCCCCAGCTGCATATTTCTTGACTTCATTCCTTAGCAACAACCATCAGCTCCTTTGACAGCATTTGACATATCAGAATATTCGACAACTTCCCAACTCCTTGGCTACTTCTCCCCCTTTTTATCCACAATTTGACAACCTTCAACCAGAAGCCCTACTAACAATAGTTAGTACTACCCTAGCTCTCATTGTTAGCCTCACAGTTAGCATAACAAATCATAGAAGAAAAATATAAAGGGTGCATATACAGTACAATATTCAAATTACAAACCAAGCACAACAGTGCAGAATAAAAAACATCAGAAACAAAACTAAAACTACTAACTAAGAAAAACAGTAAAAGCTTTAATCATCTGAGCTGAGATCATCATCATCTTCTTCATCTTCTTTTGAGCTGTCATTATCAGACTCAGCTTTCTTATCAGGAACATCATCTTCTTCTGACCCATCAACATTGTTCTCATTATTTTCTTCAGGAACATCATCACCATTGTCTTGTTCTAACTGCTGGATCAGCTTTTCAAGTTTCTCTTTTCTAACCAGACTGGTACTGATGACCGCATCAAGGTCTTTGCACATGGTCTTCAATTCTTCAATCAGTTCAGCCTTTGTAGTCTTCTTCTTGTCTTCAGCAGTTGATGTTACAACAATGTCTGGAACATGATGTCCAGTAAACAGCTTAGGGTGTAGGGACAAGACTGTCTTCCTCTGGCAAGCTATATCTGAGCTTGTTAAAGTCTCAGGTTGCTGATCTAAAATGATTCCACAAACCAAAGAGGGGAATGCTATAGGTAACTTGACAGCATTGGTTTCAGCATGTTTTACCACCTGGTTAAAAATATAGCTTCCAAAGTCAAATTTCATTTTCTTTCCAATAGCATAGATAAACTTTCCAAGACCAACAACAATTTTTGTTTTATGGTTGGTTGGCACCCAGTTAGCTGCACCAATCCTGTGAAGAATGGCATACTTGATGCTGAGTTTGCTAGTCTTCAGCTTCCCTTTCAACGGCCAAACCTTCACTTGTCCAACAGTAATCTCCTTACAGATATCATTATCAGTAGACTCAAGATCACTGCACTCTCCATCATGTCTACCTAGATATTTGTTGATGACGCTAGGAGAAAAATTAATACACTTTCCTCTAACAAAGACTTTCATAAAGTCTGTGCGTCTCTTATCAGTAATGTTGATAGGGATGTTTACAATAAAATCTTTGACAAGCCCTTCGTAACATCTAGGAAGTTTTGTCACAGTCTTCTCCAGTCCACCAGTATTGATTAATTCCATAATTTCCACCGTTTCCAAAGCTTCTTTACCTAGTTCCCTTTCCAGGGCTAGTCTTCTCTGACAAACAAACTTCCGCATAGATGCACTACTGGCATAATGGAAAGAAATGTTATCAATTGGAACTTCAGGAACCTTATCAGATATTCTCTTTAGAATAGTTTTCCTGATAGGCGTGATGTCATGAACATCATCTTCGACATCATAGTCAGACTCTGAATGCTCCACAGCCTTCCTCTTTCTAGGATTTACTTCCACTTTGCTCCAGGCTTTTTCTGGTCCAACAGCAATGTTCTTCCTCTTTTCATCAGATGACATTTTAGGAGAGGGTTCAACCTTCTTTCCCTTCCTAGATTTTAATCTCTTTCCAATACTTGGGACAGCTCTTGCTATCACTTCATCATCTGATAGATCATCTACATTGATCACATCAGCATTATCATTACCAACAGAAGTGGATTCTGCAGATGTCCTAACATTCTCCTCAACATTTGTCTCTTCATGCATGTCTTCACTCTGATCAGCATCTTCAATAGCTGTTATTGCAAGTTGTTGAAGACTTGACTTACCTCCTTGCACGTTATCTTTCTCAG
This sequence comes from Lathyrus tuberosus, assembly GCA_022829125.1. Lineage (NCBI taxonomy): Eukaryota > Viridiplantae > Streptophyta > Magnoliopsida > Fabales > Fabaceae > Lathyrus > Lathyrus tuberosus. Next base: position 5,968,696 of record JALAZF010000289.1, on the reverse strand, counting down.
CTGGCATCTGATTCAGAGGAATTGAAATTCCTTTAACAGGGATGCCTTTGTCTAGAATTTTTGAGGCAAGATTACCCATCCTTTTGTCTACATCAAACTTCTCTTCAATAGAATGAGAAGTTGATGATTTTGGCACAGTTTTGTCGCCAAATAACACACTAGTAACAACTTTCTTTGTTTCAGGATTCTTAAAGACAGTAGCAGGTCTCTTAGGAGTTAGTTTAGTGGGTCTCGAAGTACCTGATTCAGGAAGAATTGTTGAGAGGGGCTCAATGTTCATAGGATCGGATGCTGAACCTTCGTCAGTGGAAACCCTAGCTATTCCTTTTGTAGAACTCTGAAATGCAGATTTCTTGGATGGAGAAGCCATGAATCCTTTGAGATAGGTGAGATTTAGTGAGGGTTTATTCTTCAATGCGAAGAAGATGAACAGTTGTGAGAACAGGGCTTTGAAGAAGCGTGATGTTGCAATACTAGGAAATGATGATCTAAGGCAAGGAGCTTGATTTTGAGTGTAAATGACTTTCTCCCTCTATACAAACTTTCCTTTTAAATTTTTAAAAGGATTTATATCAAAATTCATTAATTCTGATTGCCCTTTCAGTATTCTTTCATGCTTGATGTTACCATCTGATGTTACAACATCAATCATAACATTACCATATAAGCTGACCTCTTTTGGTATCCATTGATAGCAATTATCTTTGGATCTTATACCCTTTATCACAACCTGATTATGCTTATCAGATACCACACACTCATCTTTGGTGTAGTTAACTTTGTAACCTTCATCACACAACTGGCTTATGCTGATCAAATTAACATTTAAACCATTGACAAACAGAACATTGTCAAGTTCAGGTCCACCACCACACTTTACTTTTCCAACTCCTGCAACTACACCTTTTTCACCATTGCCAAAAATAACCTCATGAGAGGGACAATGACTGACTTCAACTAACAGAGTTTTGAATCCAGTCATATGCTTTGAACATCCACTGTAAAAGTACCATGTATCCTTATCAACCTGTCTATCTGAGGTGTGGGCTAAAAGACATTTTACCTTCTCCGTAGGAACCCATTGTTTAACAACTTTGGGTATGACCTCCTTTAGTTTTCTTTGAGGAGCATATTGTGGATAGCCATGCAGTTTAAAACAAGAGTACTGCATATGTCCAAACCTTCCACAATAGAAGCATCTAACTCTGTGATCTCTGAATTAGCTATATCTTCTATCATTTTGATGATGATATTGTTGGTGCTGCCACCCATAATGATGTCTCCTTCTACCATAGTTGCCCTGTCTTCTATGGTGTGGTTGTCTTCTCCTGTACTGAGGCTGTTGTCTCCTAGGCTGTCTCCTATGGTGATGAGGCTTCCTTCTTCCATAGTAATGAGGCACAGCATTGTTGTATCCGTATCCATATCCATCCCAGTTACCCTGATGTTGAGACATCTGATAAAACCTGTTCTGATTGGACCTAACAGCCTCCATGCTCTTGTGAAATTGAGGAGGCATATACTGGCTAGCTCCTTGAGGCTGCACCTTCCTTTGATGAGTATTTTTCTTCTCAACATTCTGTGGCTGAACAACCTTCTTAGGTGTAGGATCCTGTCTCTTAGTTTGATGTTGAGACATTGGTTGAGACATTTCCTTCTTGGTTCCTGAAGTGCTTGCTTCAGCAGATACCTTTTTCTCAGCCACATATCCTATACCTGATTTATCTCCAGCAGCTTTCTCTGACTGAAGAATCTTATCAAGAGTAGTTGTACCACTATTCATCATCCTAACGGATTTTGTCATCTGGTTAAGTTGAGATTTAATCAACAAAACCTCATTTTCCAGATCAGCTTTAGCAGTCTCAAGCTGAGCAATCTGTTGCTTGTGACACTTGTTTTCTTGACAAATCTCAGCACTTTTTAAACACAGCTCTTGATAAGTAGATGCTAACTCCTCATAAGTTATTTCTCCATCACTATCATCATCAGAAACAACAGTTCTTGTTAAGGCTCTAACATGCCTTGCTGACTCACCTTCACTTTCACTATCAGATTCAGACCAGGAAACTGACATGCCCTTCTTCTGCTTCTTCAAGAATGTGGGACATTCTTTCTTGACATGTCCATACCCTTCACATTCAAAGCACTGAACACCTTTATCCTGGGCAGTCTTCTCTTCATCTTTCTCTTTTGACTTGCTGATGTCAGAAGGTAAGTTCTTGACATTAGGCTTGTAGTTATTGTCCACCTCTTGAACACTTTGTTGAACTGCCTTCCCAACATAGCAATGGCTTGAGACAGATCTTCCTGAGAATCATCATCTTTGACTTTCTTAGCTTCTTGCTAATGTCTTGAGCTTCTTCAATTGCAGTCACCTTCATCTTGTACCTTTTAGGAAGTGACCTAAGAATCTTCCTTACAAGCTTTTCTTCTGATATTTTCTCTCCATGAGCACTAGATGCATTGGCCAGCTCAAGAACACTCATGTGGAAGTCATGAATAGTCTCATCTTCCTTCATCTTCAGGCTTTCAAACTTAGATGTTAGAAGCTGAAGTCTTGACATCTTAACTCTAGACGTACCTTCATGAGTAGCCTTCAAAATATCCCAAGCTTCCTTAGCAACTTCACAGGTATTGATCAACCTGAATATGTTCTTATCCACTCCATTAAAAATTGCATTTAAAGCTTTGGAATTACCAAGGGCAAGCTCATCTTCTTCCTTGGTCCATTCTTCTTCAGGCTTCGGCTTCGAGGTGCCCTCTTTATCTTTCCCAGCCTCATCTTTTTCAAACACAACAGGTGTTTTCCATTCTTTAATTATAGCCTTCCAAGCCCTGTTGTCCAAGGATTTCAAAAACGTGATCATCCTTGGCTTCCAATAATCATAATTCGAGCCATCCAAGATAGGGGGTCTATTGACAAATCCTCTAACCTCTTTGTCCATATTTACACCAGAAAGTAACTTCCCTAGATCTCACCCAGAGACAGACATGATGCCTGCTCTGATACCAATTGAAATTCTGGTACCAGATGTGTGATGTTAAGTGCGATGTCACAACAACACACTCTGAACAATGGACAAAATAAACAGCAAATGAACACACAGAATTGTTCACCCGGTTCGGTCTAACTACCTACGTCTGGGGGCTACCAAGCCAGGGATGAATTTCACTACTTCTAGAATTAAATTACAGACTCAACAACCCAGTTGACAATCTCCTAATCTTAATTCCTACTAGTGACTTTCTACCTAAGAAACCACTTAGATATGAGAACACTACTCAATCCCTAAAACACTTCAATGATAAAATTCAAAGATCACACACTTTGAATACCACTGCTTGATTCTGCTTCACAGCTTTGATCAAGAACAACTCAAATCAACAATACCAATTCACACTCGAATGGTTTACAAAACATACACGAAGACACAAACGAAACTCAGTCTTTAGCTCTCTTTCTTCGTTACTTTTCCTCCAGGAATGATGCGCATTATATAGCTCTTTGAATTGGACTTGGACCTGCTACAATATATGACCTGATTTGTTATTTAAAACTGAATATTCAAAACAGATTTTCTCCTAAAATATTTTCAAATCTTCAACCTTTTAAATCTCCTACAAATCTGCATCAAATCTCTATGCAACAGAAAATATCTATCCCAAGATATTCGCATCCAATGAGACTAACAGCTCTCCACAATTCTAGCTAACACACAAGCCCTAACAACATCACTAAACCTGATGTTATTAATTCTGTAGACCTGATGTCACAACATCGCATGTGACATCAGATATCCAAACTTCAGCAACTTAAACACTTAACACAGCCCAGTGTTAAGACTCAATGTTGTAACATCACCACCCTGACATCAAACATTGAACAGCTTCACTACTTAACACAGCCCAGTTTTAAGACTCAATGTTATAAAATCACCACCTTGACTTCAACATTGAACAACCTTTGTTTTACCAAAATTCCAGCCAATCCAAGAAACTAACAGGTCGGTAGGGAGAGGAGTTATGGTGTTTGATCTTGAACTCAGCGCACAATTCTTTCATCATCTTATTGTTCAAGTTGGATCCATTTTCAGTAATGATCTGGCTAGGAACACCATAACGACAAATGAGATTGTTTTTTGATAAAGCGGATCACGACTTGTCGGGTAAAATTGGCGTATGACGCTGCTTCGACCCACTTGGTGAAGTAGTCAATGGCTACCAGGATGAACCGATCTCTGTTTGAATCCTTGGGTTCGACCATGCCAATCATGTCGATTCTCCATATGGAAAAAGGCCGTGGGGAAGAAAGAACTTTGAGATGCGTTGGCGATACATGGATTTTGTCAGCGTATATCTAGCACTTGTGACATCTTCTTATGTACTTGTAGCAATCGGATTCCATTGTCAACCAATAGTACCCTGCTCTCAGAATTTTTCTCACCAATGTGTGTCCGTTGGCATGAGTGCCAAAGGATCCTTCGTGAATTTCTTTCATCAGCATGTTTGCTTCTGGTCTGTCTACACATCGGAGTAAGACCATGTTAAAGTTTCTCTTGTAGAGTGTATCACCGCTCAGGAAGAAGTTTTCAGCCAGCCTTCTGAGGGTCTTTTTGTCTTTTCTCAATGCCCCAGGTGAGTACTCTTGTTTCTGAAGGAAGCATTTGATATCACGATACCAAGGTTTGTCGTCTATGATTGCTTCAATCGTGAAGATGTAAGCGGGTCGTTCAAGGTGTATTATGTCAATCTTAGGTATGTCATTCCATTGACCTACACTAATCATGGAAGAGAGAGTGGCTAATGCATCAGCCATATGATTCTTATCACGAGGGATGTGATGAAACTCGATTCTATCGAAGAATGGTAACAACCTTCTCGTATAATCTTTGTAAGGAATCAGTCCTGTTTGGTATGTGTTTCAATCTCCTTTTATCTAATTGATAACCAGGGTTGAGTCGCCATATACATCCAAGTTCTTGATCCTTAAGTCGATCGCTTCTTCGAGACCCATGATACAAGCTTCGTATTCGGCCTCGTTGTTTGTACACTTGAATGTTATTCGGGCGGCGAAAGGAATGTGGGTACCCTGAGGTGTTATGATGATTGCCCCAATTCCATTTCCATAATGATTGACAGCTCCGTCAAAGATTAGTCCCCATTGGGAACCTGGTTCTAGCCCTTCACTGGGTAGAGGTTCATCGCAATCTTTCATTTTCAAGTACATAACATCTTCGTCTGGGAAGTCAAACCCGACTGATTCTTGATCGTCTATCGGTTGATGAGCCAAATGATCGGCTAAAATACTTCCCTTGACGGCTTTTTGAGCATGGTACTCTATGTCATATTCTGATAACAACATCTGCCAACGGGCGATCCTTCCCGTGAGAGCAGGCTTTCCAAAGACGTACTTGATTGTATCCATTTCAAAGATTAACCAAGTAGTGTGACAAATCATGTACTGGCAAAGACGTTTGGCTGCCCAAGCCAAAGCACAGCAAGTTTTCTCAAGCATAGTGTACCGAGTCTCGCAGTCAGTGAACTTCTTGCTCAAATAGTAGATGGCATACTCTTTTCTTTTTGGTTCGTCCTGTTGGCCAAGTACACAACCCATGGAGTCTTCCAAGACTGTTAAATAGATGATCAGTGGTCTTCCCTCTACTGGAGGTGATAGAATTGGTGGATTCAATAGGTATTCTTTGATACTGTCGAAGGCGTTTTGGCAGTCTTCTGTCCAAACGCAGTCCTGATTCTTTTTGAGTAATTTGAAGATTGGCGCACATGTCGCAGTCATGAGGAATATGAATCTGGAAATGTAATTCAAATGTCCTAGGAATCCCCTGACTTGTTTTTCAGTCTTTGGAGAAGGCATTTCTTGAATGGCCTTGACCTTGTTAGGATCAACCTCAATTCATTTCTGGCTGACGATGAACCCTAAAAGTTTTCCACCGAAGGTGCACTTATTGGGATTCAAGCGGAGTTTGTATTTTCTTAGCCACTCGAATAACTTTGACAGGTGGGTCACATGTTCCTCTTCCGTCTTAAATTTGGCAAACATGTCATCGACATATACTTCAATTTCTTTATGCATCATGTCGTGGAACAGAGTAGTCATGGCCCTTTGATTTGTTGCCCCGTCGTTTTTCAAACCGAACGGAATTACCTTGTAACAACAGGTGCCTCATGGGGCGATGAATGAAGTTTTCCCCATATCTTTCGGTGCCATTTTTATCTGATTATAGCCCGAGAATCCTTCCATGAAGGAGAAAACTTTGAACTTTGCGGTACTGTTGTAGCGAGCGATTTTGGACGCGGTTGCGAAGCGCTATCGCTCTTTGGTGTCTACAGCTCGATTCATTTTTTATCCTATTAAAGCTGATGAAGGAAGGGAAATAGATGTCTCAAATTAACCCTGCTTGCAAACTGAGGTTAAACAGCGGTCTGTTAGGTTACAGATGCTACAAAGATTCGGGGTCTCTATTGGGTGTAGTTTTTTAAAAGTGGTGTTCGGTCGATTGGTGGGATGTTAGGATGTTAGGACAGATGCTTCTTGATAGATATGTGAGAGTATGGGATTTTGGGTTTTTGTTTAGTGTGCTCGCTAAGATTTTTCTTTCAATCTTATGCATACGTATTCCCGTTTACCGAAACAGGGAAATCAGAGCGTTCGTAGTTCCTCCTATTCTATGGGGAAATGGTTGTTTTGGTGCCCTGTTCAAAGCCCAAGACGTGAAGTGAAAGGTGGTTTGTATCTTGTTCAAAGCCCAAGATGTGAAGCTGAAGGGGTTTGACTTTTAGAGAGAATCTGTCATCTCTAAAGGGGGTCTGTACGTCACAACTGTTTATAAAGGAGAATTACTTTAACCGGGATTTGTGAATCCGACAATGCCATAATTTCCTTTAAAGGGGATTTTAACCTGAAAGAGAAGACTTTAACTCAGTGTAGAGCAATGCTATCTTTCCTTAGGAATTTCTCATGCTAAAAGAGGGACAGTGGCGTGGATGTAGATGATCCAGAGGCTTGCCGCTTACAGCAATTAGATGAAGGGGAAGGAGTTGTTGATGTTTGTGTATTGTGAACGAGGCACAGCTTTGATGCTAAAAGGTTGATTGGATCAACCAGTGATTTTCTTATACAAAGCCTAAGATGAGGCTAATATGTGTCTCGTACAAAGCCCGAGAGAGAGGCTAAAAGGTTTTGATTCAACGAGGGAATCTTTTGGTATCTCGTATAAAGCCCGAGATGAAGGCTAATTGACTCAACAAGAGAGTTTGTTTTGTATCTCGTACGAAGCCCGAGATGGAGGTTGTTGTTTGTTTGGCTCAATAAGAACCTTTTTGTATCTCGTATAAAGCCCGAGATGGAGGCGAAAGGGGCGATTGACTCAACGAGGGAGTCTCTTATGTGTCTCGTACAAAGCCCGAGAGAGAGGCTAAACTTTTTTTGACTCCGCTGGGGAGGATCATTGTACAAAGCCCAATAGGAGGCTAAACTTTGTTTGACTCCGCTGGGAAGGATCATTGCACAAAGCCCAAGAGGAGGCTATGGTGGCTGTTTCAGTTGAGTGACAGATCTAGTATACTGATTTTGAAAGAGAAAATCAGTTCTTATATGAGCAACACTGTACTCAAGGATTTGATTCGAGGATCCGGGTTATTCTTGTTCTTTAAGGAAGTGGGAAATCCGAAGGGTATTGAGATTGTCTAAGTCTACGGGTTTTCTTCCTATTTAACGAAGGGGTCACTTGAGAATGTCTTTGAGACTCAAGGATATTAGACTGTCCAAGTCTAGAGTTTCATCTTTTGTACTATGCTTTGAGAAACAGTAGTAGACTCTTTGAAAGGAATGTTCTATGCAGATGATTAGGTTCTGTTCCTATACCTATATGAGGTCGTCGGGACAATTTGTATGAAGCCCAAGAGAAGGCTGGAAGCTTTTAAGAAGCTGAGAGGTCCTTGTATGAAGCCCAAGAGGAGGCTATCATTCCCGGAGGAAGAGATCATTATACGAAGCCTAAGAGGTGACTGTGAATACTTTTAAGAAGCCGATGGGTCCTTGTACTAAGCCCAAGAGGAGGCGGGGTTGCTTTTAGGAAGCCTGTGGGTCCTTGTATGATGCCCAAGAGGAGACCAATGCTTTTAAGAAGCCGATGGATCCCCAAACCCCGAGAAATTCAAGACATGCCACTCACCGAGAATAGATCAAGCCAGGAAAGTTCGAGAATTTGGAAGAAACTCAAGAGATGCCATTCACGGAGAAAATATCATCTCTGGGGAATACAGTTTCTTGACAAGTGCTTTTAAGAAGCCTGTGGGTCCCCAAACCCCGAGAAATTCAAGACAGGCTATTCACAGAGAATAGATCAAGCCAGGAAAGTCTGAGAATTTGGAAGAAACTCAAGAGATACAATTCACGGAGAAGAGATCATCTCTGGGGAGTAGAGTTTCTTTGACAACTTCTACGAGTGACAGTCTATGAAAGGGTTCACCGAGAATGCTGTCTTTCATGTCTCCATATTGTTTAACCCCAAGAGGAGGGAAGACTGTGTCTGGTAATCCTATGGGGATCTAGTTTTGACTATTCAAGAGTGATCAACGAGCTTAATGCTAGACGTAGTTGCCGGGGAAACTCTAAATATCTATACTATTATTACACAGTTGATATGAGTTTATGAAAGAAGACTTACAGCGAAACAGCCCCACAATACAGTTATATGTATATGAAAGCGGTAAATGAAAGCGTATAAACACTTACTCAGTTGTAGAGCTTCCATGCTGTTTGGTTAGTTGTTCAATAAAGAAAGATTAAAAACAACAGTATATTTCAAAATCAAAGGAGAAAGTGCTTTGAAAAAGAAAGATTTGGGGCTTACAGCTCAAGGAGAGGCCCAGACTTTTATCAGTGATTTCACTGTTGAGTTTGTACAGAGGGACTTATACAAGTGACTGAGGCCCAAAAAAGGTTTTCTGTACAAAGGGATGGGTCTTACACTCTCTCAAGAGGCTCAAAAAGTTTTAAAGAAAAGAAATGGATCTTACTACTCGAGGGTAGGCCCAATTGATTTTTCGTTTAAAAATGGCGATCGCGCCGAGGTTTTCTTTTAACGCAGAGGGACTTATACAATAAGTGAGGCCCAAAATTGTTTTGGTTAAAAGGGGATTGGGTCTTACACTCTATTAGAGGCCCAAAAGTTTTGAATGGGTCTTATAGCTCGAGGAGAGGCCCAGATGGGGTTTTTTTAAAAGGCGACGATCGCGCCGTTTGTTTTTTACGGTATCGGAACTTATACAGTACACTGAGGCCCAAAAATGATTTGGTCAAAAAAAGGATTGGGTCTTACACTCTATTAGAGGCCCAAAAGTTTTGAAAATGATTTATGAGGGTTGAATTAATCCAAAAACCCTAATTTATTTTCAAAAATGTATTTAATTGAATAAAAATTCAATTAAAATGAGCAAAATTGTTTAACATATGGAAAACAAATTGTGATCTTGGATTAATGCTTCAAAAATTAAGTATTGACCTACAAATAATTAGAAAGCATTAAAAGTTGCAAAATCAAGGTGGAAAAAATATTTTAAATGTTAAAAACAATTAAAACATTAATTCTTTGCAAAAATATCAATTATACAAAATAAATAATATTTTTGGGATTTTTTGGGAAAATATTTATTTTAACTTTTTTTGTGAATTATTAAAAAAAGAATCAACTCAAAATCGTTAAAACTCGGAGAGAAATTAATTTTTGAATCAATTAAATAAAATCACAAAATTCAAATATTTGAATTTTCAAAAAAATGGCGCCAAGAACACGCGCGTGTTCTGGGTTTTCCCAGATTTGCATTTTCTCTTCAATCTCACTTAATACTTAATCATATCATGTAATCCACATACCAAACAACTCGTTTCAACCTCACGATCATGTCTATGGTATTTAATTTCATTTAAATTAAACATATAACAAGAAATCATGAAAAATCCTCAAGAACCCTAATTTCTGCATGAAGGCTAGGATTTTTGATACACAATTCAAACAATGCAATTAATTAAGGGGAAACATTCCATGCATGATTATGAACATATGACCAAATTATTGTGCAGCAAAAATTGCATGGATCATAGAGTTAGAAGAGCTCATGCTTACCACTTGCAGCTGGTGATCGTGATTTGTGTTGGAGGTGTTACAGCTAGGTTCCAATGATCTGGATAGCTTCCCTAGGTGCCATGGAGTGTGTATGAATGCTTGGAATGGATTGAAATGATCTGGAACTTGAGATGGTACCCCAACTGCAAATCTGTCAAGAACTTGAGCAATTGGCTGGTGATTTTGTGAAATCTGTGTTCCAGATGTTATGTGAGTGTTTGGATCACTTCTATATGATGTATGTGAGGTGTGTGTGTGATTGGTTTGATTGGAAAAGCTCTCAAACTCAAAACCCGATAGTGACTTGCCTTAGAAGGCAAAATTGGAGTGAAATAAGAGATTTTGAGGAAAGCATCTGTTTAATGGCTTTGGTGTACTCAAACTGATCACAATTGAGTTCTATTTATAGTAGAGCAAGTTTGTTTTGCAAGGAATAGTGAATGGCAACTGCTGAGTAGGTTTGGCCAATGTTGGCAAATGAAAATCCAAGTCTCCTCTAGCCATTGACTAGAGGTTAGGGCACAGGCTGCTGGTCCCCTTGGTCTTGGATAAGTCTTGACTCAATTCAGTTGAGAATGGCTCAGTCCATGCCACCTTGATGCTTCCATTGAATGCTCCAATCCAAAATTGGAGTCTTGTCCCTATTTTGGCAATTCTAGGTTCAACATGCTATTTCTTGTTCCAAAGACTTTGGAGGCTTGGCTCAGTGATTGTCCCCTTTAGATTCAATCCTCAGAGGTGTCCAAGTGGATAGGAGCATTTAGATTTGGCTGATTTTAGAAAATCGACCAAAAGTGTAAAAATCTGCCTTGCCTTGGCAGATTTCAGCATGGCAACTTGCCAATGTCATATCTCATGACCCAAATTGAATTTGGTAATGTTCTTGGCCATTTTGGAAAGCCCTTACATGATACAACAACTGTTTGAACATATTTTGTTTTGATCTTTTTTGAATCCAAGTGAAAAATCCCCCTACATTTGGAAAAAAGTAAAGGCAAAATCTGACTTAGTGAAATTTTCACTAAGTGTTGGAACAAAGTGACTTTTCTTGATTTTGATCACTCCATAACTCAAAATCCATGAGGAATTTGGACATAGGTCAGTATGAAGCTTTTGTAGAGGGCAATGAGATCTACAAATCAAGCTTTGAATGGGGAACAATGGCCTTGTGGTTTAGGAGTTATGGTCCTCCAAAGTTGGCACATTAGTGTCACTTTTTCCATAACTTAGAAATTTTTTTAAGTTTTTATGGTTACCCCTTTTACAAGTTATCCCACTTTCTTTGATTTTTCTTGATGAATGATGATTCAAATCATACATTAACATCATTTTAGGGTTAAAAATCCATTTTGGTGAAAAATCTCAAAAAGTCAAAGTTGACTTTTGTGCACAGTTGACTTTTTATCAGATGAATTCCAAACTGTGCAATTCTTCATGAAATCATGTCCTTGACCTAAATCAAACTTGATGGACATGTTCCATGGGTGTCATAGGGTATATTGAATCATGTCTTAGGGCTTGGGAGCATGTCCTGGTCAAAAGTCAAAGTTACAGTTGACTTTCCTCGCGAAACCCTAATTGTGGTGCAGATGAAATTGAGACTTGTTGCTCAAGCTTCTTGGATTAATCCATTGTTCCAAATGGATCAATATAGTTCATTAGAGACCCTCAAACCCTCTCTTGAGGTCTTGGCTCATGATTTGCCCTAAAAGTCAACTTAGGGGTGAATTAGGTCAAGAAACTCTAATTCCTGATTTTTGATGAATGCATCCCCTGAGGCAAAATTGACTTGATGATTGGGTCCATGAGGTCCCATGAAGTATATTAGGTTATGTTTTGAATCACTGGCTTGTGCCCAGATGAAAATTTTCCATCTGGAGGCCCTGGTCGACCAAAATCCTAATTTGGTGACACTGTCGATCTTGAGACTTGATCCACCTAGAAGGGAGCAGCCTTGTGCTTGATCCTTGAAGTGGGAGTCCTTTTGATCCATTGTGGATGTTTAAGAGGTTATACAAGTTGAAGATCATGTCATTCCTTGATTGATCCTTTGTCTAAGGCTCTGAGAGGGCTTGAAACCCTAATTTTGATTGTAGTGGATGCTCACCCATCTTTGGGGAGACTGATGAAGTATGATGGTTTCTCCATATTGTGATGATGATTTTCACAATGATGGGAAATCTTAGTGGTCAAAATTTGGGGTATGACAACTGTCAACCAGCATGTCAATGTGCGGTAAGGGGAAGTCATCCTTTGGACTGGCTTTGTTCAGATCTCTGTAGTCTACACATATTCTGACTTTTCCGTCCTTTTTTGGAACTGGTACTATCTTGCCCAGCCAGTGAGGATATTCTGATGTGGCGAGGAAATCCGCGTCAATCTGTTTCTGTACTTCCTCTTTGATTTTGATGGCCATGTCTGGATGAGTCCGTCTCAACCTTTATTTTACTGGTGGACACTCTGATCTTAACGGTAGATGATGTTCCACGATGCTGGTATCCAACCCTGGCATATCCTGATAGGACCAAGCGAATACATCGGGAAATTCGTTGAGAAGTTTTATTAAACCCTCTTTGATAGTTGGACTGAGCAGTGTCCCAATCTTGATTTCTTTTCTCGCTTCTTCTGTACCCAAGTTGACTATTTCCAATGGCTCTTTGTGAGGTTTAATGGACCTTTCCTCTTGTCTGAGTAATCGAGAAATCTCTTCTGGAATTTCCTCGTCATTTTCTTCTTCAGCCTCAAATACCGGGAATTCCAAGTTGGGAGAAGGCATTGGATCGTATGTTTCAATGGGGTTTAAAACTAGCATTCTGCATAACGTGATGATTTATTTTTAGAAGAGATAGAGAGAATGCAAGAATGTGTGCAATGTAATTTTTGAAAAATGCTTGTTTTTATTATTTGAGTTATTTTTTAGGATTACCATTTTCTAAAAAAGCGAAAAGAGAAAACAACAATAAATGCGGAAATTACAGAATGACGTTATTTTATTTATCATTTGGTCGATTCTTGAAACTACAGCCCTATAAAACAAAACTCTGTCGCTTCGGGAAAAGCGAAGAGGTATATTTACAGAAAGTGAGCCCTATCAAAACATCCATTTCACCTGGGCAAGGTGAGAGGTTAAGATAAAGACGGCAATTACTTAGACTTATGAACAACTTTCGGAACGTTGACTGCAACCCATTGGCGGCGAACTCCTCGGTGAATCACAAAGTCTGGTGCTTTCTTTCTTGGCTTGTCTTCAGAAATAACGCTGATTTCTGGCGGAGCATGGTCGTTGGAAGATTCTTCAGCTGTATCTTGCACAGTGTTTACACTCTCAAGGGTATCTTCCCATCCAGTTGGTTGGATGTCTTTGAGCCTGATACGAGAGCTCTCAGGAGCGGTGTACTTGACTAAGAAGTCGAATTTGCCACTCGGTTGTCCTAAGGTGTCCCACACTTCTTTGGAACTGGAGGAGTCATCCCTTTCGATCACGTTGACCTCGAGAAAAGCATAATTAAGGAACTCTTATCCTGCAATCGTTGCAAATTCATCGTTGTACTGGATATTTTCTGAATGCCCTGAGTAATGATCCCATGATTCGGTGGGGACTCAGGTATTCTTTTCAATGATGCTCAGCAGATATGCATCGTTCGGCTGACTCTTTTGCCTCAAGTCTTCTGGGTACGGTTGCCACATCGGCAGGCCATCCATTGAGCCATAATAGTCGTGGTCAAAGTTGTATTTCATCAAAGTGTCCCCCTCTAATGAGTTTGGTGGAGCACGACATCCTTCTGGATCACAATCTCCGTATATCATCTTGACGTCTGACCTCAATATATATCTCGGACTCTGTGCGGGGTAGCAAAATGGCGTAGGCACTTCTCCCTGAGACATATAACCGTCTTCGTTGAGATAGGACTTCCAGTCTTCATCTGTATCAGAGGAATCACCCTCGTTGATGGTATGTACTTCTTGAGACACTGGGTGAAGGAAACCTCCACTATGGAAGAAGTTCTGAATGGGATAAAGGCTTTCATCGTTAGTAGCAGTCTGGGTACAGGTTGAAGAAAAACCAAGACCTTTCTTCACTTTGTTATCAGTAGGAATGACAAGTTGTCCCCATCCTTGCGCATTGTTACTTTTGATCACTTCGAGATCATCCTTGTATGAGGAAATCGATGTTCCCTTTTCTGATTGGTTGTCATTGCTCACCGAAAGTGCTTAGAACTAGGTTCTTACAACCTCCTATGGTTCTACACAAGTGGATGACGATAAGTTACTCACGATCAAGGCTTGCTCTCTGCAGACTGTGACTAGTTGGTCTTCCTTGACAAACTTTAGTTTCTGGTGAAGCGTTGAAGTGACTGCCCCAGCCTCGTGTATCCAAGGTCTTCCTAACAAACAGCTGTATGCTGCCCAGATGTCCATGACCTGGAAAGTAACTTTGAAAGTGTGAGGACCGATAGTTATGGGAAGGTTGATTTTGCTGATAACCGTTTTTCGGGATCCGTCAAGTGCTTTGACGATGACCGCACTGCCTCTCATCGGAGATCCTTTGAATGATAGTCGCATTAGAGTGGACTTCGGCATCACGTTTAGAGCTGATCCGGTGTCTACCAGTACGCTGGCTAAAGCATCGTCCTGGAAGTTAATTGTAATATTGAGTGCCATATTATGATTTTGGCCCTCTTCCGGCAGTTCCTCATCACTGAATACCAACTTGTTGCAGGAAGTGATGTTGGAGATGATGCTATCAAATTGTCTTATTGTTACATCTTGTTCCACAAAGGCTTGCTCTAAGACTTTCTGTAGAGCCTCTCGGTGGGATTCGGAACTGAGTAAAAGAGATAGCACTGAGATTTTTGAAGGAGTTTGCAACAGCTGATCAACAATGTTGTATTCACTCTTTTGGATGAGCTTCAGCATTTCATCATTGCTCTTTGAAAGGTTGGGATCACTGGACTGACCGACTTGTTGATTAGGAACTTCTGTTTGAGGTTCCTTGTCTCTAGTTGGTTCTCCAACTCCTCGGTTGAAGATCCGACCGCTCCGTGTTACTCGACTGATGTCTGCAATATTCACGACGGAGGGTAATGGAGTTTCCTTTCCATTTTCAATTGTTGTTGCACCGTATTTATAAGGGATAGCCTTATCAGATTTGTACGGTACTAGTCCCAGCAGATAGATAACTACAGGAGCCTTCTGATTTTTCTAACTATCATAGCCAGCCTCAATTGGTTCGAGGTTGAGAATCCTTCCACTATCGAGAGGAACTCTTGTTTCATGGAGTAGAGGGATTATGGCGTACACATCTTTGGCCACTTCTAGTTTAGGGATCAAGACAACATCTTTGCCCTGATTAGGATGATAGTCCAACATTGAACCAGAGCTCGACCATGGTTGAATCTCTTTGTGGCCCAACTGACTTTGAAGGGCTGCTCGTACGAGGTAACATCCTTGATTATTTTTAGAGCAAAATCTACAGCGCTCATAGTTGTGTGGTGGCACCCAGCCACGGCTGCTCTGTATGCAGTGTGACCTTACTAGATCTGTTTCTATTGATCGAACATCCTGATTCTGATGTCTAGTAGGGTTCCCGTTAATCATGCTGACTTATTATGTGTCTTCATCTAGATAGATCAGAAGCCACCAGTGGTTTAACAAGTGTTGCAGAGTCCTTTGAACGAGTGCACATCCTTGGTCACTCTCACGACATACTTTGCAGTTCTGATAATCATGCAAAGTTAGAAAACCGAGCTGGACTTGTGTAGCGTGTAACTCCACCAAGCTGGTATTCATCAAGCGAATATCAAAGATTTGAATCATATTCACTTGATAATGACTTCTATCGTGGTAATCCTGAATCCATCCAAGATCCATCTGACACTGGAGGGCCTCTTGTACAAAAGAGCATCCTTGATTATTTACCGAGCATGTCAGACAGGAATCGTAATCGTCTCGTGGCAGATTATGATGTTGGCTTTGCCTTGAGTGCATTGCCACTAAGTTGACATTCATCGTACGAATGTCGTGGTTTTGGATGATGTTGGAATTTGTATAAGTTATGTTGACCTCACAAATTCGGTGATCTTGGATCCATCCGAGATCCATTTGTTCCTGTAGATCTGATTGCACCACAGAACATCCTTGATCGTTTTTAGAGCAGATATTACACTGGTGATAGTTATGAGATGGTACATAATTGTATCCGCTCTGTCTGCAATGCATCTTGACCAGGTTAGTTCCTAATAAGAGTACATCGTGAACTTGATAGTTGTGCTTAAACTCTTCTTCTATTAAATTTACTGCAGCTTTCTCGTCTTGAGGCAATGGGTTCATCTGAACATTTGGATTTGTATCCTTGAAGGATACGACCCCGTTTCTAACAAGCTTCTATACATCGGATTTGAAGCTGAGACAGTTTTCTATGTTATGCCCTGGTCCTCCTTGATGGTAAGGGCAAGTTTGATCCACTTTGAACCAAAAGGGCGGATTTTCCGGTATTGTAAGAGGATACCGGGTTTGGACATGCCCCTTGACCAGTAGTAGTGGAAACAGGTCTGCGTACAACATCGGTATAGGGTCAAACCCTGGTGGTCGCGTTGTACGGTTGTTATTGTATTAAGGACGAGCCTGCTGAAGAGGCTGTTGTGTCCTTTGCTAATATTATTGTTGATTCGGTTGGCTCTAAGCAACCTGAGGTTGGTACGTTGGAGCAGGCGCAGGGTTGATAGCAGGAGTTACAGCTGCTACTGGTTGGTACCGTCACCTTTGCTTTACGAGAGAGATATTACCAATATCTTGCTCTTTTTTCTTAGGGGGAGCACTACCGTATCTTTTGGTACTGCTTGATGGTCCAGGGTGTTTTACTAAACGTCCTTCTCGGACCGCTTCTTCAAGAGGAACTCCCATGCCCACCATCTCAGTGAAGTCACTGGGCGTACTGGCGACCATTCGGTCGTAGTAGAATGAGCTCAAGGTTTTTAAGAAGATCTTTGTCATCTCTTTTTTCTCAAGAGGTGGAAAAATCTGGGTGGCAATTTCACGCTATCTCTGAGCATATTCCTTGAAGGTTGATCTCTATCTGGTGCCATGTCCAGATTATACTTATATTGTTAAACAAAGGCAGCGTCAAGATCTCTGAAAGGGACGATCTTAGTGCGGTTTAACCCCATGTACCATTTGAGTACGGCACTGGTTAAACTATCTTGGAAATATTGGATCAGTAGCGGTTGGTTCTCTGTCTAAGTTGACATCCTCCGAGCGTACATCACCAAATGACTTTGAGGGGAAGAGTTACCCTTGTACTTATCAAATTCAGGCACCTTGAACTTGGGCGGAAGTTTCACATTGGGGACCAAACAAAGGTCTGCGGCGTCCTTTCCGAATAGATCCTGACCGTAAATGGCATTCAGGTCCTTCTATATCTCTAGGAATCGCTCCTGGAACTCCTTCATTCTATCGTCCATACTTTCGTTTCCACCAGAAGGTATCTGTGGAATCTGCCCTTCCGGGACAGCGTGTACCACGGGTGGTGATATAGTCATTACGGCAGTGACTCTTGGTGCTCCCCTCTCCCGAAGTTTGTAACCTTTAGGAGTTGTTGTCATGCCCCTTGCATCTTCGCTTTCCCGAAGTTTGTAACTTTCAGGCCCAGCAGTTCCTGCTGCAATTTCTGGATCTTCCGTGATCGGCAGAATATATCCTTCCGGGATATGGTTGAGTGACATGCCCCAGGGACGATCTTTAGGCATGTTATACCGAGGATCATACTTCTCCACTATAGGCGTCGATGTGATCTCTGAGATCACAGTCCTTTGTTGTTGTAACTGAGCTGCTGCCAGAGCTTGCATGTCATTGTGAAGTTGCCTCAGATCTTCTTTCAGAGCGTCGAGTTCTTATCTTAAATCTCTGTTCACTTCCTCAAGATTATCCATCTTCTTTTGTCGGTTTGCCCGAGTATTGTACGAATGAGACAGTTTGACTCTAGAATCGAGACACAAACGTGAGATTTGTAGGTAAGAAGAATGCGTTATGTGAGAATGATGAATGATATGCAACGATTATATTATATTATATTTTAATCAAAATAAACCTTAACAATTGGATTGCAAATATCATATAGTGGGGAAACCCCATTTTATTGAATTCAAAGATTGCGGAAATGGAAATACAGTAATTTACAAAGTGCTATAAAAGGAAATGTTTAAGCTTATGGATCCTGAGTCCTCTCTGAGGAGGGCTCAGGTGCTGGTTCTAGTACTTTCCTTTTCTTTGACCAGAGCTCTTGAGCCGTTGTCAGGTTGTCATTCCTTTACCAAGTGAAAAGAGCGAGCAAATTCCTTTGGTCTTCTTGATTTTCTACAGCATGTTGCTCCAAAATCTCGATCAGAGCGTCTTTTTCTTTTAACAGTTGATGTATTTTGTTACACTCCACATTGAGAATACGGTACTTGTTCTTCCAAGAATTCTTCTCCTGTTGAACTTTGTTGAGAGTAACCTGAGTTTTTTCCATATCAGACATAAAATAAAGGACAGACTGTGTAACGCCCGAATTTAATTAATTATTTAATTAAATTATTAAAGGATTTAATTGTTGGAAATAGTCGAAGTTAAGAATTATCGGTATTATTCTAAGAAGTAAATGAATTAATATGTCGCTTGGACGGTTAAGTGGATAGTCGGATTATTTAGTCGGTTAGTCGGAGAATTAATTTTAGATATAATATTAGATTATTGGATTATTGATTTAATTAAGTTAGTTTAAATCGTTGAGTGAGAATTAGCAATTTTGGAGGTGTTGGCTAATAGGCCCATTAAGAGTATTATTTTTGTGTGGTTGGAGTTAAAAAGAAATAATACTATTATTATTAGTATTTTTATGAATTAGTGGAATACGGAGGTATCAGTGAGAGAAAAGGAGGTTAAGAGGAATAAAGGTTGTACGTGGTAGAAGAGAAAAAAAGAAAAAAAAGGAAGTTACGGAAGTAGCAATGCGAGGGTTTGGAAGCACCGGCGGTTGGAGAGGAGAGAACACGAGAAATTGCCGGAAAAAGTTCTAGTTTTCGACCGGAGATTCGAGCGGCCATCAATTAAGGTAAGGGTGGGTTCGACTATTATAATCGGGTTATGATGAATGTTATGTGGGTATTAGGTTGTATTGAATTGTTACTGTCTGTAATTTTGTTGAGTAATCTCTGTTTGGTCTCATACTGTCACACGATGTGAAATTGGGTTTATGGGAAATTATTGTTGTGATTGAAAATTGATGTTGCAGTAAGTATAAGTTGATTGTGTCTGAGATAGTTGATCGAAGAAAATATGTTGATGTGTTGATGTGTTATATGTCGTAATTGGTTAAATTGACATTGAGTGGAATCTGGAAAATCGTGAGCCAAAGTGTAGGAATTGGAGACGGGGGCCTCAGAGCAATGGAGGCGGGGGCCTCAGAGCAATGGAGGCGGGGGCCTCAGAGCAATTGGAGGCAGGGGCCTCAAAGTAATGGAGGTGAGCACCCCTATTTAATTAAAGGATGGAGGCGAGGGCCTCCAAGTATTGAGGCGGGGGCCTCAGGGCAATTGGGGGCGGGGGCCTCAGGGCAATGGAGGTATTTAATTAAAGGAAGGAGGCGAGGGCCTCCAAGAAGTGAGATGGGCGCCTCCTAAGGTGTGTGGATGTCTGTTACTTGAACTCAATTTAGTTTAATGCATAAGTAAACTATTTACTTAATTTAATGGGATAGTGTTTTATGATATCCATTAGACCTGATAGTATTTTAACACTTAACTAAGGGAGTCTATATATTGTTTATGGAATGAGACGGCTGTCCTCTTTAGGAGTGGGTTTAATTTTGCTTTGTTGGATTAATTTTGAAGCTTTAGTTGCAAATACATTTAGCACCAATGAAGTGTATCTTTCTGTGCTTTTGTAAAAGGCTATTTAATGAGTTAATTCCAAGAGATATTAATGTAGTAGTTTTAAATGGTGCAAGAATCTATATACATAAACGTATTGAAAAGCATCCAGTTAGTATAGCAGGTTTTATTTTAGTAGCAGCAAATTATACAAGGAGCAGGGATATATTCAGTAGTAGTGCATTCATGTACTGACATGGAATATAAATAAATAGCAGAAAACTGGAAAATGTAGCAGTAGCAGTGTTAACAGAAAATAGAACAAGTAGCAGGAGCAAAATTTTGGCAGAAGCTTGGAAATGATTTTAAGAAAATCGTAACAGAAAGTAGAATTTGGAAATAAACTGGCATTAAAATGACAGACGTTAAAATAGTGTTGTTTTAGTCGGTTTAGCCGGTTTAGGCGAAAAACTTAGTTGTCCGGAATTTAAAGAAAATTGTCGGGGTAAGTCGGGTAAATTAGTAGGTGACTTTTGTTGAATTGTTTTGTTGAAATTACGTTGAAAAAGTGGAATTGCAGGTACAGTTGGATAAGTTGTATTGTCCCGATTTACGGGCGAAGTATTTAAGTTGCAGGTCTTATGACCAATGTTGTTTGAGTTGTGTTGTTGTTGATTAAGTTGTAGGTCGAATGACCAATGTTGTTTGAGTTGTGTTGTTGTTGATTAAGTTGTAGGTCGAATGACCAATGTTGGATTAAGTTGATGCTATTGATGCATGTTTGAGTTGTTGTTTTCGTTGTTGTTGTTCTGGTTGTTCTTGTTGATGATGTAGTTGATTGTATGCCTTTGATAATTGTCGCATACATTGCATTCATGAGTCAGGGATGTATGCTCACACCACGTTGGCCTTGATGGCATTGATTAAGTTGGCCTTGATGGCATTGATTAAGTTGGCCTTGATGG
This sequence comes from Lathyrus tuberosus, assembly GCA_022829125.1. Taxonomy (NCBI): domain Eukaryota; kingdom Viridiplantae; phylum Streptophyta; class Magnoliopsida; order Fabales; family Fabaceae; genus Lathyrus; species Lathyrus tuberosus. The sequence continues at coordinate 5,947,741 of JALAZF010000289.1, read as the reverse complement.
CACCACGTTGAAGGCTTATGCCTTGTTGAAATGCCTCGATAACCTGGCATATGTTTAAGTTGGGAGTTTTACTCCGATGGTACCACATGCATGTGCATAGTTGTGTCACATTTTGAGTCGTTGTGAAGTGGCTGTTGTTGTGAAGTTGCCGTTGTTGTGAAGTTGTTGCTTGTTATAAGTTATTGTTGCTATGTCTTGTTGCTTGAGATAAATCACTAATGTCGTGAGCTGATGTTATATATGTTGTTATTACTATAATTTGCATCTTTTATATATGTTGTTGTTATATGTTATTATTTGCTGTCAATACAAGTTGGGGTTGCTATTAAGTTGTTTATTTCTGGTTGTTGCATGACTGTCGTATGAAGCGGTGGAATTTATATGATTCTAATCTAGCATATTAATTATCATATTTTGTTTATAATATTCGATATCTCACCCCTTCTGTAATGATGTTACCTATTATGGGTAACTGAGCAGGTACTCAAGAATAGCTGCAGAAGTTGAGGTATAATGTGAAGTCTTAGATGCTGTTAGCTCGAGTTGGTCTTGCTCTGATACGTAGCACTCGGGGGGGATGAACGATTGTTGTTTATTAGTTGTTATTGTCTTAGTAGTTGAATCTTAAATTGTTGTTATTAAAGAATCGTTATTTCAAAGTTGTTTTGAGGTGGACATGAGGTTATGTCATTATAAGTTGAATTAGGTGAAGCCGCTTACTAATAAAAATTGTTTTGTTTTCAAAAGGATAATCCAGGTTGTTATCAGTTCATTCGAATCAGTGTTATGTATCTGAATTATTTGTGATTAATATGAAGTTGTTTTCTGTTGAAAATGTGACATCCTGTTTATGTTGAAGAATTTTTAAAATGAAAACTCTGATTTTATTACTTATCCGCCGGGTAGAAATGGGGTGTTACAATAGTGGTATCAGAGGAAGTCGGTCTGTCCGGCCAATGTTGTCTAATGTTATTTCTTCCTTAGTACTCGACATGTGTGTGGAACACTGTCGGTGCTTGTTTGTTAGTAGTTTCTAGCAGTTGTCTACAAGGTTATTTTGAATTAAGTGGGGGAGAAGTGTGCTCCCGTACGTGTTGTTGGTATGTAGAAGTTGTTTCGAGGTGATGTTGCTTGCAAGAGTGCATATGTTGGAGCGATGTTATTGCGGACCGGCGAGAGTTTGGACTCGCGAATCCGTATCAGTCAAGCTGGAGATGTGCGTAGAGTCTGGACGGTGAATCGAAGATGATTGAAATTAAGGAATTATTCCGAATGGAATGATAAGTTGGTGGATTAATTCGGTAAGTTGTATATCTTGAGTATAGTTGGATTAAAGTTGAGTGATTTTCGTAGTTGGATGAGAGGAAAGGGTTGTTGGTAGATTTTGGAGCAAGTGGGAGAGAAATGGAACTTATGTTCATCGACCTCAAATTCTGGTTTTTGTGATTTTGGAGCAGCTGTCAGTAAACGAGGTATAACTTTTGACTCGTGATTCGGATGGAAGCGGTTCTGGACATTTTGGAAAGCTTACGAAATTCCCTACAGTTTGCATATAAGATTTATCTTCAGGAGGTTTGTGAAGAGGGAGAAAAGTGTGTTTTAATATTTGGGTCTGATGCTGATTTTTGGAAAATTCTGCATATGGAAAATTCTGGACCAGTCCCGTTGTGTGGCTGATAACTCTTTACTCGTAAATCGGATTTGAGCGATTCCTAAAGTTCTGAAAAATACACAAAATTCTCTTCATTTTGGAATATGATTTTGTGATTGAAAGATCTGTATTGAAGGAGATATATATGGTTGAAGTTGAGTGACATTTGCTGAAAAATTTGGAAGGATGAAAACAAGTGTGGAATATTATTAAGAATAAAATGTTCGTATTTGTAAGATGTGACTGTATCGGAGAATGCTTGGAGATGCAACTTATGTTGAATGAGGATGATTAAGACGATGATGCTAAGTAAAGGTAATGTTGAGAGAAATGTGAATGTTGATTTGTGTTGCTAAAAATTTTCACCTTGGTTGAAAGTTGTAATTGGAGCAACCTGAATTTGATCGTTCTCAATGTTGTAGCGATTTCGGTGTTGGAAAAATATTTAAAGTCGTGTTGTACCATGAACGTGCATAAGAGGATGCGTAATGGATTTTGGACGTTTTTGTATCGTTGACGAAGTTGAAACTAAAGAAACTAAGAGTGGCAGTGGTAAGCCTTAGGAAGTTGGCGGAGCATTATGCTTACGGACTTTGGGCACAAGTTGAAGTACGCTATTGTGTTGGGTACTGATGATTTATTTCACCGTTATGGTTGTCGGCTGTCTATTGAAAAATTGAGGAACTGATCACCCTTAATCCATTGTTGATAGTAGACGGAGTCATAATTGATGGATAGATGTGTCGTGCCAACTAGTATAGTATGTACGTGAATTGGTCGAAGTCAAGCCAAATGCTTGAAGATTGTTTGTTTTTGCTGATACAAGTTCATATGTTAGAATATTAGTTGAATTAAGGATGACAGCACGAAGCTGTGTTTGATTGATAAGTAGTGTGGAAAATTTCAGTTGAGACTGGAGAATGTGAGGGTTGAGTTACAGGTAGCACAAGAAGTTAAATTATAAGTTGATTTGTAAAAGTGGAGTTTTGGTTGGTAAAGATGATTGATCTTGTTGAATTTAAGTGGACTCAGGTGTCAAATGTTGTTGTAATGTTGTTATGCGCCTAAGGTGATTTTGGGAACTATGTTGATAAAAGATAGTAAAGTTGAAGTTTATGTGTGGTGTTAACGGGGAGATCCCGAAGAGTTAAGTCAAAAGCCTTGGTATTATGTCGATTTTAATGATTGGGAGTTGGAGGTCAACTGAGTAGAGTTAGTACCTTGAAAGTAATCAGAGTGCGCAGCGAACGCGTAGTGTATTGCGGTTGTTTAGACGTGAATTGTACCGATGTTGATATTTGATTACGTTGATGTTGTGTTTAAGTTGGTATTCTTAAGTTGTTGTGTTCTAGTTCTTAAACCGGTAAATTCTTAAGTTGGTTACTTCTTGTGTTGCGATGTTAGCTGTCAATTGCATCACTTGGGTAGTATTCGCGTTGTTGTAGCCGTTGAGGTTAAGAACCGTTGTTTGTGTTATACGTGGGTTTCCTTCAGAGTATGGAGATAAGGATCGTATATGTGTTTTGGTGTTGTTTACGTTGCTGCGGTAATGATGCGATGTTGTATATTCGAGTATAGGCAAGTGAAGGTTGTTACTATGTTGTAAGATGATGGTTTCCAAGGTATTACTAGAATGGTTGGCGAATAGTAACGATCATGATGTAAGAGTAATTGAAGTATCAGAGTATACATATTGGGTTTAAAACTGTGATTGAGTTGTTGTTGGACTGGAAGATTAAATACAAGAGTTGGGATGAGGATGGTGGTGTCGGATAGATTTTCGAGGACGAAAATATTCTAAGTGGGGGAGAGTTGTAACGCCCGAATTTAATTAATTATTTAATTAAATTATTAAAGGATTTAATTGTTGGAAATAGTCGAAGTTAAGAATTATCGGTATTATTCTAAGAAGTAATTGAATTAATATGTCGCTTGGACGGTTAAGTGGATAGTTAGATTATTTAGTCGGTTAGTCGGAGAATTAATTTTAGATATAATATTAGATTATTGGATTATTGATTTAATTAAGTTAGTTTAAATCGTTGAGTGAGAATTAGCAATTTTGGAGGTGTTGGCTAATAGGCCCATTAAGAGTATTATTTTTGTGTGGTTGGAGTTAAAAAGAAATAATACTATTATTATTAGTATTTTTATGAATTAGTGGAATACGGAGGTATCAGTGAGAGAAAAGGAGGTTAAGAGGAATAAAGGTTGTATGTGGTAGAAGAGAAAAAAAGAAAAAAAAAGGAAGTTACGGAAGTAGCAAAGCGAGGGTTTGGAAGCACCGGCGGTTGGAGAGGAGAGAACACGAGAAATTGCTGGAAAAAGTTATAGTTTTCGACCGGAGATTCGAGCGGCCATCAATTAAGGTAAGGGTGGGTTCGACTATTATAATCGGGTTATGATGAATGTTATGTGGGTATTAGGTTGTATTGAATTGCTACTGTCTGTAATTTTGTTGAGTAATCTCTGTTTGGTCTCATACTGTCACAAGATGTGAAATTGGGTTTATGGGAAATTATTGTTGTGATTGAAAATTGATGTTGCAGTAAGTATAAGTTGATTGTGTCTGAGATAGTTGATCGAAGAAAATATGTTGATGTGTTGATGTGTTATATGTCGTAATTGGTTAAATTGACATTGAGTGGAATCTGGAAAATCGTGAGCCAAAGTGTAGGAATTGGAGACGGGGGTCTCAGAGCAATGGAGGCGGGGGCCTCAGAGCAATTGGAGACGGGGGCCTCAGAGCAATGGAGGCGGGGGCCTCAGAGCAATTGGAGGCGGGGGCCTCAAAGTAATGGAGGTGAGCACCCCTATTTAATTAAAGGATGGAGGCGAGGGCCTCCAAGTATTGAGGCGGGGGCCTCAGGGCAATTGGGGGCGGGGGCCTCAGGGCAATGGAGGTATTTAATTAAAGGAAGGAGGCGAGGGCCTCCAAGAAGTGAGATGGGCGCCTCCTAAGGTGTGTGGATGTCTGTTACTTGAACTCAATTTAGTTTAATGCATAAGTAAACTATTTACTTAATTTAATGAGATAGTGTTTTATGATATCCATTAGACCTGATAGTATTTTAACACTTAACTAAGGGAGTCTATATATTGTTTATGGAATGAGACGGCTGTCCTCTTTAGGAGTGGGTTTAATTTTGCTTTGTTGGATTAATTTTGAAGCTTTAGTTGCAAATACATTTAGCACCAATGAAGTGTATCTTTCTGTGCTTTTGTAAAAGGCTATTTAATGAGTTAATTCCAAGAGATATTAATGTAGTAGTTTTAAATGGTGCAAGAATCTATATACATAAACGTATTGAAAAGCATCCAGTTAGTATAGCAGGTTTTATTTTAGCAGCAGCAAATTATACAAGGAGCAGGGATATATTCAGTAGTAGTGCATTCATGTACTGACATGGAATATAAATAAATAGCAGAAAACTGGAAAATGTAGTAGTAGCAGTGTTAACAGAAAATAGAACAAGTAGCAGGAGCAGAATTTTGGCAGAAGCTTGGAAATGATTTTAAGAAAATCGTAACAGAAAGTAGAATTTGGAAATAAACTGGCATTAAAATGACAGACGTTAAAATAGTGTTGTTTTAGTCGGTTTAGCCGGTTTAGGCGAAAAACTTAGTTGTCCGGAATTTAACGAAAATTGTCGGGGTAAGTCGGGTAAATTAGTAGGTGACTTTTGTTGAATTGTTTTGTTGAAATTACGTTGAAAAAGTGGAATTGCAGGTACAGTTGGATAAGTTGTATTGTCCCGATTTACGGGCGAAGTATTTAAGTTGCAGGTCTTATGACCAATGTTGTTTGAGTTGTGTTGTTGTTGATTAAGTTGTAGGTCGAATGACCAATGTTGTTTGAGTTGTGTTGTTGTTGATTAAGTTGTAGGTCAAATGACCAATCTTGGATTAAGTTGATGCTATTGAGGCATGTTTGAGTTGTTATTTTCGTTGTTGTTGTTCTGGTTGTTCTTGTTGATGATGTAGTTGATTGTATGCCTTTGATAATTGTCGCATACATTGCATTCATGAGTCGGGGCTGTATGCTCACACCACGTTGGCCTTGATGGCATTGATTAAGTTGGCCTTGATGGCATTGATTAAGTTGGCCTTGATGGCACCACGTTGAAGGCTTATGCCTTGTTGAAATGCCTCGATAACCTGGCATATGTTTAAGTTGGGAGTTTTACTCCGATGGTACCACATGCATGTGCATAGTTGTGTCACAGTTTGAGTCGTTGTGAAGTGGCTGTTGTTGTGAAGTTGTCGTTGTTGTGAAGTTGTTGCTTGTTATAAGTTGTTGTTGCTATGTCTTGTTGCTTGAGATAAATCACTAATGTCGTGAGCTGATGTTATATATGTTGTTATTACTATAATTTGCATCTTTTATATATGTTGTTGTTATATGTTATTATTTGCTGTCAATACAAGTTGGGGTTGCTATTAAGTTGTTTATTTCTGGTTGTTGCATGACTGTCGTATGAAGCGGTGGAATTTATATGATTCTAATCTAGCATATTAATTATCATATTTTGTTTATAATATTCGATATCTCACCCCTTCTGTAATGATGTTACCTATTATGGGTAACTGAGCAGGTACTCAAGAATAGCTGCAGAAGTTGAGGTATAATGTGAAGTCTTAGATGCTGTTAGCTCGAGTTGGTCTTGCTCTGATACGTAGCACTCGGGGGGGATGAATGATTGTTGTTTATTAGTTGTTATTGTCTTAGTAGTTGAATCTTAAATTGTTGTTATTAAAGAATAGTTGTTTCAAAGTTGTTTTGAGGTGGACATGAGGTTATGTCATTATAAGTTGAATTATGTGAAGCCGCTTACTAATAAAAGTTGTTTTGTTTTCAAAAGGATAATTCAGGTTGTTATCAGTTCATCCGAATCAGTGTTATGTATCTGAATTATTTGTGATTAATATGAAGTTGTTTTCTGTTGAAAATGTGACATCCTGTTTATATTGAAGAATTTTTAAAATGAAAACTCTGATTTTATTACTTATCCGCCGGGTATAAATGGGGTGTTACAGACTCCTTTAACGGAAGAACTTCTTGACGAGGGTAAGGCATCCTTAGCTTTAGAGCTCTAGTTTGTACCCAGTGGAGATAAGGTTCCACAGAGACACAGTCCGGTTTTCCTAGAGACTCTCTTCCTTTCCTATAAACATGTTTCCAGGCATGCACTATTTCTGTCTTTAGTGCCCTGTCATTTTCTCCTTCCTTGAAGAAAAGACCTTCCAGATGAGCATTACGCGGGACATGCCTCATCGGGTATCCGAATTGACGACGAACTAAAACTGGATGATAGTTGATTCCTCCTTTAGTTCCTATGAGGGGGTACATTAGGGAAGTTTCCACAATGGTCAATGATTCTTACCCCGTCATAGATCCGATTGTACCAATCGATGTCAGAGTTGGTAAGAGACATGATTCTCTGTGACTAACGTAAAGCACTCTTATGATCCCAAAAAGTGGCAGACTTAGGTAAATGGGAAGTGAACCATTTGTATAGCAGGGGTACACAGCATGTGATCATTCCTCCGCTATACAAATTCCTTAAGTGTACAGAATGATAAGCATCTGCGAGCAAGGTTGGTACAGGTTTTCCAATTAGAAAAATCTTAATGGCATTGATATCAACGAAGTTATCAATGTTGGGAAACAAAAATAACCCATAGGTGAGCAAAACAAAGATGCTCTCGAAGGCAGTCACGTTCCCTATACTAGCAAAGTACAGAGCTTTCTTTACCAAAAACTGGGCTGGCAAACCTTGGATTCCACCCTTAGTGGTCATGTGAGCCCTGACTTCTGACTCGTCCAAATAGATTGCTCTTGCAATGGTTTGATCCTTCGGAATTTCTTCCAGTCCAGAAAAGGGAGTTTGGTCAGTGATGGGTAAATCAGTCAGGTGAGAGTACTCCTCTAGTGTAGGTGCAAGTTGATAATCCAGGAATGTAAAACAGTGATAGATCGGATCGTAGAACTGGATCAGCGTAGCCAAGATTCCTTCGATTACATAGACTCTTAACAGAGACAGCAGTCCTCCGTTCTTAGCTCTGAAAGCATCAGGGTTGGTGATCATCCTTGCCAACCCTCTTAAATCCTCTAATTTTGGAACCTTGAAGGTGTACTTGTGAGTCTTCCTTCTACCGAAATCCATAATGCAATCATTCTCTCTGACATTTGCAATCATTGTCTTAGTTTAATTTGAAAAAGAGAGACTAGAAGAGAAAAGTTTTCTCTGGTTAAATGTTTTTTAATGAAATGAATGCAAGAGTGCGGCACACAAAAATATAGAAAAAACACGGGGTCAAAGGTTCAGTGTCATGAAGCCATGGCTCTAACCATCCCTAAAGGTTGTACTGGTGATTTTTTGTACCTATCCTAAAAATCGTTGACCCCTCTTGGGATAACAATAGCAGGTTGGTAAACCCGAGCGAGCTGCTGTATCTTAGAGTAATCTCATATGAGGGTAGTATCGCGTGACAACTATTTCCGATAGCTTCTGCACTACAAAATGGTAACATGGTCTCAGCCTACTAAATCCTCAGTTTCACGGACGCCACACTCGAATAATCTGCTTTCAACAACCGAAGTCGTATAGGCATTGAATCCGCAAAGGGTATCTCCACTGATTCGATGGTCGACCGGGGTCTCTTATTTGGGATCACTCCCTGTAAGATTACCCGTCTAGTGCCATCACTTATCTTAGGTGTCACACAAACTTTCCAGATACGGCATCACCCGCAGTCCCATTAGCAGAAAAATAAACACAGATATCGATTAGGAAAAGCAATATATATATATATTTATTCCTAAAACTAACATCCTAGACCACTTAAGAGCTATAGCCTAGTCGTATACAGACAATGACTCCCCAGTAGAGTCGCCATTTTCTTGTAGCGAGCGATTTTTATCGGTGACGCGACCACCTTATTGCTGGGTTTTCCTCACCGCAATGGTAGGAGGGGGTGCTACTTTCTGATTTCTTATTTTTCCCATGAAGCTGGAAGGGAAAGGGAAGCTATCTAATACTAACCTTGCATGCGAATGTTTAACTGAACAAACGCTTAAAAGATATTGGGGGGTCCGGGGTCAAGTTATACAATGGGGAGTTGTCAAATACACATCCTATATGTGGTTATCCACAGGATATTAGCTTTAGTTTTCGCTTTATACTTGATGGTGTTTATCCGTTAATGGGTTGGGAAAGTTTCTTGGGAAATATGAGTGAGTGAGTGAGTTTTCGTTGATGTTCGGGTTTTCCCGATGTTTTTTGGTAAGGTACTAAACCTAAGTTTTAAATAATGTGCGAAGGTACTAGACCTAAAGTTTTTTATTAGTATGAAGGTACTAGACCTAGAGTTTTGATTGGTATGCTCGCTAAGATTTCGGAATCTTATGCCTACGTATTCCCGTTTAAATGAAACAGGGAAATCAGAGCAATCGTAGTTCCCCCTATTCTAAGAGAGGAAGAAGATGTTATTTTGGTGTCTTGTTCGAAGCCCAAGATTGAAGCTAAAAGGTTTTGACTGAGAGAGAATTTGTCATCTCTAAAGAGGTATTGTTGATTTTTTTATGCCTTGATCAAAGCCTAAGGTTGAAGCTAAGAGGTTGATTGACTCCACTGGGGGAATCCTTACCCAAAGCCTAAGAGGAGGCTAGATAAGACCGACTCAACAAGAGAGTGTATATATTGGTGTCTTGTACAAAGCCCAAGATTGAGGCAAGAAAGATACTGACTCTTTGGGGATATCATTATACAAAGCCTAAGAGGAGGCTGAAATAGGTTTTGACTCCGTCGGGGAGGTTTGTATGTGTCTTGTAGAAAGCCCAAGATTGAGGCTAAAATCGTAAATTTAACTGACTCTGGTGAGGATACTTTTATACGCCTTGTACAAAGCCCGAGATTGAGGCTGAAATGAGTTTGACTCTGCTTGGGGAATTTATTTCTCGAAGCCTAAAGAGGGCTAGGAGGAATTGACTTCGCTGGGGAAGATGTTTGTCCCAAGCTTAAGAGAAGTTTATGAAGATTTATGTCTTATACAAAGCCTAAGATTGAGGCTAAAAGTGTTTGACTCAACAAGAGAGTGCCTTTATCTGTCCTGTATGAAGCCCAGGATTGTGGCTGAACCAGGTGCAGAAATCATTATACAAAGCCTAAGAGGAGGCTAACTTCTGCTAGGGGAAATCTTTATACCAAGGCTAAGATGAGGCTGGAAAAAGATTGACTCAACAAGAGAGTATTTTTATCTGTCTTGTGCAAAGCCCAAGATTGAGGCTAAAAAAGGTTGACTCAACAAGAGAGTCTGAAAAGGTGAGTTGACTCAACAAGAAAGTCTGAACAGTGATGGACTCAACAAGAGAGTCCAAAAAGGTGATTGACTCAACAAGAGAGTCTGAAAAGTGATTGACTCAACAAGAGAGTCTGAAAAGGTTAACTCAGCTGGGGAGAATAATTGTACAATGCCCAAGAGGAGGCTATCTGTGCTGAGGAAAGGTCATTATACAAAGCCTAAGAGGAGGCTATCTTTCTGCTGGGAATTATTGAGATCTCGAGGCAGGTCCAAATGGGAAATCAACTCTTGCTGAGGATTACAGAAGAGTTAAGGTATTAGGACCTTGAGGTTCTGATTTGGGATTTTTGGGAGAGAGACGGGGATTTAGCTCTGCTGGAGATTGATCCAGAGTAACCGGGGTTTCTTCCTATGTTTGTAGGGAACTTGAGAATGTCTTTGAGACTCAAAGGGATTATACTTGTTATTTCTTTGATTTTGTGGTTGGCATTTATTTTGCTAAAACTATTCTAGCAGCAAGATGTTGAAACAAGATGTTCTAATTTTCTGCATTCAACATGTCGAATAAAGATGTCCCATACTGGCTCATAGGACATCGCGTCTGATTTTGGTCTAAAAGGAAGATTCTGTTGCTGTTAATTGTTACTGAATATTCTGTGAATATTTAGTTATCCTATGTTGAATCCAAAGTATTTCGGGTTGAGTTTTTGTGTTGGTTTTCGGACTCTCAGCGTTTTCTAAACATGGAGACATTTTAGGAAACTTTATATTGAAGACCTATTTTCTTGGAGTTTATTTTGCAGATTTGTGAGCAGTCTCTTTGCTGCGTTTTTGAAGCCCAATCCAGTCCAGATTTAATTCTATATATTGATTGGTGTAAACCTAGTTTAGGTGTGGAACTTACGTGTGTTTTGTTAGGGTTTTTCGAGTGTTATTTGTGAGCCTAACTGGTATCATTCTGATAACAGTATAAGGACTGGTTTTTTGTGTTGTAAGTTCTGTCAGTTACTCATAAGCTTTTAAGCATTGAGTTACTTGTGTGTCAATTCTCATAAGCTTTGAAGTATTGAGAATTGTGTGTTTTGAAAGTGTGGCTTTCGTTTTGTTACTTGTGTTGAAAGGAACCAATCACGGGTTGTGATTGTAGAGGGATTTGAGGAGGGCCTCATACCTAGGTGAGTCTTAGGTAGAAGTCATAGGAAGGGTAGTGATTAAGTGAACAGATTGAAACCGGGTGTGGGTGTTGTATGATCTGTGAATTGATACTATCGTATATTGGTTTCGTCCCTGGCTTGGTAGCCCCTAGAGTAGGATTGTTGATCCGAACTGGGTAAACATATCACTGGGTTCTTTACTTTATGCACTATTATTATTGTTATATTGTTCATTGTGTTGGATATCTGTGTCTCAACATCTGTGTAGGACATCTGATATCTGTGCCAGAATTTCAATTGGTATCAGAGCTTGTACCCTTGTTTGGTTCTGGGTGAGATTCAGGGAAGGTACTTTCTAGTACAATGGACAAGGATGGAGGATTTTTGAACAAACCACCTCTGCTTGATGGTTCCAACTATGACTATTAGAAACCAAGGATGATAGCATTCATCAAATCCATGGATGATCAAGCATGGAAAGCTGTTATCAAAGGATGGGAACCCCCAAAGGTTAAAGATGGAAAAGGTAATCCTACTGACGTGGTGAAGGAAGAGGAAGACTGGGATGATGCAGACTACAAAGGGTCCGTGGGAAATTCGAAAGCCATGAATGCACTGTTTAATGGTGTTAATAAGAATATCTTCAGGTTAATTGAACATTGCACCATTGCAAAAGAGGCGTGGGAGGTTTTGAAGGTTGCTCATGAAGGGACTTCAAAGGTGAAGATGTCAAAACTTCAGCTTCTCACAACCAAGTTTGAGAGTTTGAAGATGAAGGAAGATGAGAGCATTCATGATTTTCACATGAACATTATTGAGATAGCTAATGCTTCAAGTGCCCTAGGTGAAAAGATGTCTGATAGCAAACTGGTCAGAAAAATCCTCAGATCTCTACCTAAGAGATTTGACATGAAAGTGACTGCTATAGAGGAAGCTCAGGACATAGATAAGATGAAGGTGGATGAACTTGTGGGATCACTTCAAACATTTGAATTAGGGATCAGTGAAAAGTCTGAAAAGAAAAAGAGTATAGCGTTTGTGTCAAATGCTAGTGATTCAGACGGTGAAGGTAACCTGGTCAGAGATGAAGGGGTATCTAAAGATCTGGTATTGCTTGGAAAACAATTTAACAAAGTGTTGAAAAGGATGGACTAGAAGTCAAGAGCTAATGTTCAGAACAAGTCACTCGACATCAGTAAAAATCAGGATGGAGCCAGAAGGTCCAGAACTGAAGAAGACTCCAACCAAGGGAAGAGAGTTCAGTGTTTTGAATGTGAGGGATTTGGGCACATAAAAACTGAATGTCCCACGTATCTCAAAAGGCAGAAGAAGGGCTTATCTGTGTCTTGGTCAGAAGGAGAGTCTGAGAGTGATCTTGAAGAAGAATCAGCAAAATGGGTAACAGCCTTGACCGGAATATGTAAGTCTGATGGAGAAACAACTTGTGAGTCTGATTCTGACAAAGAATCTTATATTGGAGAACTCACTAAGCAGGAAGTCTTCACTAGTTTCTCAGAGTTGTGTATCAAGAATGAAGAGAGGTGTCAGATAATATTAGAACAGAAGGTTCTGATAGCTCAACTAGAAGCTGAGAAGGAAGAACATCTATTAATCATTGCTGATCTTAAGGAGGAGGTTGCATGGCAAAAGTCAAAACTTGACAATATGACCAAATCTATAAGAATGCTGAACAATGGTACCATGCAGCTGGATGAGATTCTTCAGACTGGGAAAAATGCTGGAAATGTACAAGGTCTTAGTTTTAACAATCAAGCTGAGAACTACAAGAAGCCTGTATTAAAGTTTGTTCCTCAGAAAATAATGCAAGAGGAGGAGATGTCAAATCACATGTTTCAACATCAGATGAAGCATCAGAAAATAGTATGTAGTTCAAAGTATAAACCATGGAGATGTCATTACTGTGGAAAGATTGGTCACTTAAAGTCCTTTTGCTACAAGTTGCATGGTTGTCCCAAAACTGCTCATCAACAAAATAAAGGACAGAGTTGGCCTAAAGTAAAGAAAAGATGGACTCCTAGAAATATGATGGCTGGTTTCATAGCACATACCTCTCTCAGAGCATCTGCAAGGGAAGATTGGTACTTTGACAGTGGGTGTTCAAGACACATGACTGGTGTGAAGAAATTCTTGTCAGATATCAAGCCTCACTCCACCAATTATGTCACTTTTGGGGATGGATCAAAAGGTGAAATAAAAGGTGTTGGAAAGCTGGATTACACAGGACAACCAAATCTAGATAGTGTTCTATTTGTCAAAGGGCTGACTGCAAATTTGATAAGTATAAGCCAACTGTGTGATCTAGGACTCAAAGTAAATTTCACAAAATCTGAATGTCTAGTAACCAATGAGGAAGATGAAGTTGTAATGAAGGGAACCAGGTCTAAGGATAACTGCTATCTGTGGAATCCTCAAGAACCGGAAAGTTTGTCTACCTGTTTGATGTCAAAGGAAGATGAAACCAAAACTGTGGCATCAGAAATTGGGTCACTTACATTTGAAAGGGATGAAGAAAGTTATGTCAAGTGAGGCTGTTAGAGGTATTCCCAAGCTGAAGATTGATGAGGATAGAATATGTGGTGAATGTCAAGTTGGGAAGCAAACAAGAGTGTCACACAAAAGGCTTCAACATCTTACTACAACTTCTAGAGTTCTGGAACTGCTTCACATGGACTTAATGGGACCTATGCAGGTTGAAAGTCTTGGTGGGAAGAAGTATGCCTATGTTTTCGTTGATGATTACTCCAGATTCACCTGGATAAGCTTTATCAGAGAAAAGTATGAAGTATTTGCTGCCTTCTAAGAGTTGTGTCAAAGGATTCAATGGGAAAAGGATTGTGGTGTTGTTCGAATCAGAAGTGACCATGGGAAAGAATTCGAAAATAGCAGGTTTGAAGAGTTTTGTTTAACTGAGGGAATCACTCATGAATTCTCATCACCAATCACTCCTCAGCAGAATGGTGTAGTGGAACGCAAGAATAGGACTATACAAGAGTGTGCAAGGGTCGTGATTCATGCCAAGAAGCTTCCATATCATTTTTGGGCTGAAACCATGAATACCGCTTGCTATATACACAATAGGGTGACTATCAGATCAGGTACTTCTGTTACTCTTTATGAGCTATGGAAAGGTAGAAAGCCAAATGTGAAGTATTTCCATGTGTTTGGGAGTAAGTGCTATATCTTGGCAGATCGTGAGCAGAGGCGAAAGATGGATCCTATGAGTGAGGAAGGGATATTTTTGGGATACTCTACAAACAATAAAGCATATAGGGTATTTAATTCCAGAACTAAGGTGATGATGGAATCCATAAATGTGGTGGTTGATGACTCTGGAAAAGATGAAGATGTCCCAGATGATGTTGGAGCATGTTTTCCCATGAACAATGAAATCTCACAAGACACTGAGTCCGTAGAAGATAATGCTCAAGAGACCGACACTAGACCTGAGAATGAAGAGGTAGACGATGCTAACAGGGGACCCTCTGTAAGGATCCAGAAGGATCACCCTAAGGAGTTGATTATTGGAAATCTGGATAAGTGCTATGCAGGCTGAGCTTTGTCAATCAAGAGGAATGAAGTCTGGGAACTGGTACCACGACCAGCAGGAACAAATGTGATTGGAACAAAGTGGGTTTATAAGAATAAGTCTAATGAGCAAGGAGTTGTTACCAGAAACAAAGCCAGATTAGTTTCTCAAGGATACACACAGATTGAAGGAGTAGATTTCGATGAAACATTTGCTCCTGTGGCTCGATTGGAATCTATCAGATTGTTGCTAGGAGTGGCATGTTTTTTGAAATTCAAATTGTTTCAAATGGATGTCAAGAGTGCCTTTCTGAATGGCTATCTTAATGAGGAAGTTTATGTTGAGCAGCCTAAAGGGTTTGTGGATCCAAATTTTCCTGATCATGTCTTCAAGCTAAAGAAGGCTTTGTATGGTTTGAAACAAGCTCCACGAGGTTGGTATGAAAGGCTGACTGAGTTCTTAGTCAAACATGGATACAGGAAGGGTGGTATTGATATAACACTTTTTGTCAAGGAAAAGGATGGGAAATTAATGATTGCTCAGATTTATGTAGATGATATTGTGTTTGGTGGGATGTCGGATGAAATGGTCCAACATTTTGTCAACCAAATGCAGTCTGAATTTGAAATGAGCTTGGTAGGTGAATTGACTTACTTCCTTGGATTGCAAGTCAAGCAGATGGAAGATTCCATTTTTATTTGTCAGAGCAAATATGCGAGGAATATTGTGAAGAAGTTTGGATTGGATAATGCCAAGCATAAGAGAACTCCTGCTCCTACTCACTTAAAGTTATCCAAAGATGAAAAGGGAGTGAATGTTGAACAAAGTTTATACAGAAGCATGATTGGCAGTCTGCTATATCTTACAGCAAGTAGGCCAGACATAACCTTTGCTGTTGGCGTATGTGCAAGATACCAAGCAGAACCCAAGGTCAGTCACATCAATCAAGTTAAGAGAATTCTTAAGTATGTGAGTGGTACATGTGATTATGGGTTGTTGTACTCCCATGACTCAAGTTCCATTTTAGTAGGATACTGTGATGCTGATTGGGCTGGAAGTGCTGATGATAGGAAGAGTACCTCTGGAGGTTGTTTCTTTTTGGGAAATAATCTTATTTCATGGTTTAGTAAGAAGCAAAATTCTGTATCTCTTTCTACTGCTGAAGCTGAGTACATAGCAGCTGGAAGTAGTTGTGCTCAACTGGTGTGGATGAAGCAAATGTTATCTAAGTATAATGCCACACAAGATGTCATGACATTATTTTGTGACAACCTGAGTGCTATTAATATTACTAAAAATCCTGTTCAACATAGTAGGACTAAGCACATTGATATCAGGCATCACTTCATCAGAGAACTTGTGGAGGACAAAGTCATAACCCTTGAGCATGTGAGCACAGAAAATCAGCTTGCTGACATATTTACCCAGGCTCTGGATGCAGTTCAGTTTGAAAACCTGAGGAACAGACTTGGGGTTTGCATTCATGAAGAACTATAGCAATTAATGTTCCTTCTGGCTGCCAGATTGAAAAGATTAAAGGTGATTCTGGTAGTGCAGTGTGTGCAGGTGGCTATGAAGGGGAAGATGTTGCGGTTTGTGCATGACACTTGGTCATGTGACGTGGTTTGCATCTACTATCTGATGCTATTTATTCTGGTTTATGACTTGACCATTTCTCAAAAATTAATAACTGTTCTACTTGCCTTTGTCATATTTCTGGCTAAAAAGGGGGAGTAGTGTGCGTGTGCGTGTGCGTGTTGTGCTTGTACTGGTGTTGCAGCTGAGGGGGAGAATGTTGAATGTTGTTGTGTTGCTGCGGTTGAGGGGGAGTTTTTTTGCTGCTATGTTGTGTTGTGTGTTGGTTTTTTTGCTGCTATGCTATGCTGCGGTTGAGGGGGAGATTTTTTTGCTGCTATGTTGTGTTGTGTGTTGGTTTTTTGTGTTTTTCGCTGCTGTCTCTGATATGGATGTTTTGCTTGTGTTAGCTTTGCAAGATTTGTTTGGTGTGTAGTTTTAGCCAAAATAAGCCAAAGGGAGAGATTGTTATTTCTTTGATTTTGTGGTTGGCATTTATTTTGCTAAAACTATTCTAGCAGCAAGATGTTGAAACAAGATGTTCTAATTTTTTGCATTCAACATGTCGAATAAAGATGTCCCATACTGGCTCATAGGACATCGCGTCTGATTTTGGTCTAAAAGGAAGATTCTGTTGCTGTTAATTGTTACTGAATATTCTGTGAATATTTAAATATCCTATGTGGCATCCAAAGTATTTTGGGTTGAGTTTTTGTGTTGGTTTTCGGACTCTCAGCGTTTTCTAAACATGGAGACATTTTAGGAAACTTTAGATTGAAGACCTATTTTCTTGGAGTTTATTTTGCAGATTTGTGAGCAGTCTCTTTGCTGCATTTTTGAAGCCCAATCCAGTCCAGATTTAATGCTATATATTGACTGGTGTAAACCTAGTTTAGGTGTGGAACTTACGTGTGTTTGTTAGGGTTTTTCGAGTGTTATTTGTGAGCCTAACTGGTATCATTCTGATAACAGTATAAGGACTGGTTTTTTGTGTTGTAAGTTCTATCAGTTACTCATAAGCTTTTAAGCATTGAGTTACTTGTGTGTCAATTCTCATAAGCTTTGAAGTATTGAGAATTGTATGTTTTGAAAGTGTGGCTTTCGTTTTGTTACTTGTGTTGAAAGGAACCAATCATGGGTTGTGATTGTAGAGGGATTTGAGGATGGCCTCATACCTAGGTGAGTCTTAGGTAGAAGTCATAGGAAGGGTAGTGATTAAGTGAGTAGATTGAAACCGGGTGTGGTTGTTGTATGATCTGTGAATTGATACTATCGTATATTGGTTTCGTCCCTGGCTTGGTAGCCCCCAGAGTAGGATTATTGATCCGAACTGGGTAAACATATCACTGGGTTCTTTACTTTCTGCACTATTATTATTGTTATCTTGTTCATTATGTTGGATATCCGTGTCTCAACATCTGTGTAGGACATCTGATATCTGTGCCAGAATTTCAACATTGTCTGAGTCTACTGGTGTGGAAGAGTTTTATCTTTTGTATGATGCCCAAGAGGAGGCGGGTGTTTTAAGGGATGAGAATCAATCCTAAATTGGTCAGAGGTTTGACACTGGAAAGACTGCTCTAGCAGAGGATGACTAAGTTCTATCTTATACCTTTAAGAGGTCGTCAGGGTCCTTGTATTAAGCCCAAAAGAAGGCGTTAGAACTTCTAAGAAGCCAGAGGGTCCTTGTACAAAGCCCAAGAAGAGGTGGGATGCTTTTAGGAAGCCTGTGGGTCCCAAACCAAGAAACGTTCAAGAAATGCTATTCACCGAGAATAGATCATTTAGTGAAGGTTCGAAGGTTTGGAGAAACTCAAGAGATGCTTTTCACCGAGAATAGATCAACTCTGGGGAGTAAAATTCCTTTGACAATTTCTAAAGTGACAGCCTGAGAAAAGGTTCACGAAGAATACTTCCTTTGACTTTGTTCCATATTGTTTAAGCCCAAGAGAAGGCAAGACTGTATCTGGAAATCCTATGGGGATCTAGTTTTGTCTGTATTTAAAAGTGACCAACATGGCTTTACTTAGTTCTAGACCTAGTTACCAGGGACAACTCTAAATAACTATACTAGTATATATACAGTTGGTATATGACAAGCATTTAAAAGGGTATGAAAGAAGACTAACTGTGCGCAGCTTCCCACAATATAGTTATATATATATATATATATATATATATATATATGAAAGCGAGTAAATGAAAGTTGTTAAAACTTACAAGCGAGCAAGCTTCCATGCTGTATGGTTAGTTGTTCAAAAAAATTAAAGAAAGTTTTGATAACAATTGTATATTGAATCTAAATCAACAGGGGATTTGTCTTGAAAAGATTGTCGGGGCTTATACTCAAAGAGAGGCCCAAGGTTTAACAGTGATTGCACCGTTGTTTTGAATATCGTATCGGGACTTATACAATGATTGATGCCCAAAGATGTTTTCTGTACAAAGGGATGGGTCTTACAACTCAAGGAGAGGCCCAAAGATGTTTTGAAAAAGAAATATGGGACTTACAACACGAGGGGAGACCCAGATGATTTTGTTTTAAAAGGCGACGACCGCGCCGGGGTTTTGAAAATACAGTGGGGCTTATACAATGTCTGGGGCCAAAAAATTATTTATTTACAAAGGGGTTGGGTCTTACACTCTCTCAAGATGCCCAAAGAGTGTTTGAAAATTAAAAATCGGGAAGAAACCCTAATTTTTGAATTAACAAGGCATTTTTCAAAGGTAATTTAAATAATAAAGGATAAAATATCAATTATATTAAAAAAACAAGTTGTACACTTTGGAAAATATTTTGGAAAATCAAGTTTAATCATATGAAAGCTTAAAATACAATTAATTTTGAAAGATCAAAGTGAGAATTCCATTTAAAAAATGTTTACAAACAATTAAAATGAAATTAATTACAAAAATTCTAATTATATTAAATAAATAATATAAATTGGATTTTTTTTGTGGAATAAAATATTATAACATTTTTGTGATTTTTTGCAAAAAGAACCAATAAAAAATAATTAAAAGTGAGAGAGAAATTAATTTTCCAAATCATTTAAAATAATATGAAAAATATTTAAAAAATAGAAAAAGGGCTAAAAAAAGGGGTCCGGGGCGAGGGGGATTCGAACCCCAGACCTCTAGGTTGCAGTGTGCGCCTTCTACCACTGGGATGGTGATACATCCGTGTATCAAAGCCACCCTAGAAATAAATAAGCCATGCCTTGTTTTAGGCCTGGCCAAGGCAAGGCAAGGCAAGGTTTTGGACCAAAAACGTAAAGGCTATAACTTTCTCATTTCTCCATGGATTAGGACAAAATTTAGGTCTATCCTGCCTAGAACTTCACAAGGAATCCAATGGTGACCTTGGTTTTTTCAGATGAGGTCCCTATTTAAAAACCCGATAGTGTTTTTGAAATAGGCCTATAATTGCATTTGCTATACTAACACATGGTACAGGCAAGGATTACATGGAAAATTGGTTCAAAGACAACATATATAACATGCATGAGAGGTTTATGATCAGTGGACTTCAAAATAATGCATAATTTAGAAAGTTCAAGTGATGATGCACAAACCTCTTGGAGCTTCTTATGCAATCTGCCAAGTTTCTTGTGCCAGAAGTGATTTGATGCTTTAGACACTCTCAACTGATCCCTTAGAAGCTTTTAGAATGGTTAGAACTAGCTGGAATCCTCAGGAACAAGTTTGAGCTCTTTCTTGCAAAAGGGGCAAAAGTGACCAATATGGAAACTCTCTCAAATGGTGTTCCAGATGTGGGGAACCATTTGGGACAATTCAAGGATGATATTTGGAGTGTGTTTGAGGTTTTATCTGGTTTTGAAAGTGACTATATTAAGACATGGCTTGAAAAATGCAAAAAAGTCCAATTTTGAGGATTTGATAGGGGACTTGGTGATCGTGGTGTTACAGGTCACATATGAGAGTTTGGACAACTTAGATATGACATATTGGATGTGTTTGGATCATGAGCTGTGATGGAATTGCTCTCTAACTCAAAAACTCAGAGATACCTTACATAAGAAGGCATTTTGGCCTAAAGAGAGGGATTTTGAGGAAAGCATCAGTTTGGTTGCTTTGGTGTACTCAAACTGAGCACAAATGAGCTCTATTTATAGTAGAGTAAGTTTGTTTTGCAAGCAATAATGAATGGTGGCTGCACCAGGCCTTTGGCCAATGTTATGCAAAAGGAATCTCAAGTCTCCTCTAGCCATTGACTAGAGGTTAGGGCACATGTCTATGGTTCTTTGATTTAGAGCTTAGCCTTGACTCATTCAGTTAGGAATGTATCAGTCCATGGCACCTTGGTGTATCCATTAAATGAATTGCAACAAAATTGGAGTCTTGGCATCTTTTTAGCTCTTTTAGGTTTGGCATGGCTACTTGTAGATTCATGGACTTGTGAGGCTTGGAGATCAGATCATCCCCCTTGGAGTTGATCCTCAGATGTGTCCAAATTGATGACAAGGCTTGGATTTATCAGATTTGGACAAATCGAGCAAAATGCACAAAATCTACCAAATCTATCTTGAAAAGAATCAGTTCATGATGCCATGTTTCAAGGGTTGTATCTCCTTGCTCAAATTGAATTTGGAGATGATTTGGTACTTGTTGGAAAGCCCTCATGGCATACTTTAAACTTGATGTCCACCCCTAGACCTGGTTTGACTTGGATCAAGGTGAAAACTGCCCCTACATTTTGGAAAAAGTAAGGCAGATTTTGACTTAGTGAAAATTTCACTAAGTGTTGGACTAATGCCATTTTCATGTTTTCAGCCATTTTGATCGCTCCATAACTTAAAATCCATAAAGAATTGGAATGAGATGTATTTGACACTTTTGAAGTGTGCAATGAGATCTACAAATCCATCTTTGGACCATCCAAAATGGTTGCTTGGATCCCAAGTTATGGTCCTTGGAAGTTGGTACCCTAGCCACTTTGTTCCATAACTTAGAAAATTTCTAAGTTTTTTATGGTTACCCCTTTTACAAGTTAACTCACTTTCTTTGATTTTTCTTGATAAATGATGATTCCAATCACATATTAACATTGTTTTAAGGTCAAAGAACCATAATTGTGAAAATTTCCAAAAAGTCAAACTTGATTTTGTGAACAGTTGACTTTTTATCGGATGAAATTCAAACTGTGCGATCCTTTGTGAAATCAAGTCCTTGACCTAAATCAAACCTAATGGATATGTTCTATAGGTGTTATAGGGTGTATTGAATCATGTCGCAAGGTTTGGGAGCATGTCTTGGTGAAAAGTCAAAGGTACAGTTGACATTTCCCTCGAAACCCTAATTGTGGTACTGATGGAATTGAAACTTATGCATCAAGCTTCTTGGATCAATCCATTGTTGCAAATGGATCAATGTAGTGTATTGGAGACCCTCAATTCATGTCTTGAGGTCTTGGTTCATGTTTGGTCCCAAAAGTCAACTTATGGGTGAATTAGGTCAAGAAACCCAAATTCCTGATTTTTGATGATTGCCTCCCCTGAGGTTAAATTGACTTAATGATTGGGTCGATGAGGTCCCTTGGAGTATGTTGGGTTGTTCTTTGAAGCATTGGCTCATGCCCAGATGAAAATTTCCATCTGGCGGCCTCAGTCGACCAAAACCCTAATTTGGTGACACTAGCAATCTTGAGGCTTTATCCACTTAGAATGTTGCAACCTTGTGCTTGACTATTGATGTGGGAGTCCTCTTGATCCTTTATAGGTTTTAGATGTTAGACAAGTTGAAGATCATGTCATTTCTTGAATGATCCTTTGTCTAAGTGCTTTGAGAGGGCTTGAAACCCTAATTCTTGTTTGTGGTGAATACTCAACAATCCTTGAGGAGATTGATGAGGTATGAAGGTATATCCATATTGTGATTATGTCTTACACAATAATGGGAAATCTTGGTGGTCAAAATTTAGGGTATGACAGATGTCCCTATTTAATCTTCTTGGACCCGAAGGTGTGAATGGCGAAGGTATTCGAGCATTCGGGGTACAAGAGGATTAAATATTGGAATACCTGAAAATTTGATGGTGGTTATGAACGGTCGTTTGCTCATTCATCTTCTTTTGGCTAAGCGATGATACTTAGAAAAGGGAAAACTTCCCCTCGATCCTGGTCTTCAGCCAAGGAACCGGTCCTAGTTTCTTTTGTCAAGAAACTTCCCATCGATCCGGGTCTTCAACCACGGAACTGGTCTCAGTTTCTGATATAAACTTCCCCTCGATCCTGGTCTTCATCCAAGGAACTGGTCTCAGTTTCTTTTTTCAATAAACTTTCTTGACAAGGGACGCTATTTGTTAGTGGTTTTCCTCAAACTTCTCGCCGAATTTTCCTGGGGAGATGCCATTTGATGGGAAAAAGTTTCGATGTCGGACTTGTTGGGGAAACCCATTTATCTGAGCTGTAGAGGTGTACGAGCTTCTCTGTTGGAGACGCCATTGGTTGACTCTACTGGGGAATATGAGTCTCTTGAGAGACTGCTTCCCACTTGGGGATATTACATCATACTTTTACTCGCGATCTTCTCGGAAAAATGTCATGTGATGTAATCCAATTTTGAGGTATTGATGACCTTTTCGTCAGCGAATTCTCCAGAGAAAACTGTTGTATTGCTGAATCTTTGATAAAGGGGCTTTCTCTGGGGATTTCCTTAATTCGGGAAAGCGAAGATATCATCTTCAATGGCGAAGAGTGACATTTGCCGAAGGTCTTCTTGTCTTTTAGAGGTTCAAGTTATCATAGTGGTCAAGGGTCATACCTATTCCAGAAATAAACTGGAGGAGAGATTGTTCAGACAAAACATTTCCTAGCAAGGAAAGAACTGACAACTCGATTGATAAGAGAACTTTATCACTTGGGGACAAGACTGACTAGAGTGATAGTGATGCAATATGAATATGAATGTAAATCAATAATGCATGATGTATGTATGTATATGCTGACAAAACTGACGCGACATACAGACTAATGGATGAACACGACTGGATACTCGGCCACTGTAGGGGACAAAGAAATACCATTTGTTCAAGATAGCAATTCTTCCTTGCTTAGGATGGATAGTCCTTGTGGGGACAAACGTTGGTCGGGGTTAGGAGATAAGAACTCGGCCGG
Source organism: Lathyrus tuberosus (assembly GCA_022829125.1). Classification (NCBI taxonomy): domain Eukaryota; kingdom Viridiplantae; phylum Streptophyta; class Magnoliopsida; order Fabales; family Fabaceae; genus Lathyrus; species Lathyrus tuberosus. The sequence continues at coordinate 5,924,374 of JALAZF010000289.1, read as the reverse complement.
GGATGTCAAACAGAATATTCGCATCTGACACAGCTGATCCTTCATTCATGCGTACTGGCTTAGAATGAGTACTTTGATTCTGCACTTTAAAGTTCAATTACTTCCGAAGAAGCGATCGATGTTCTTTCGATGTTCAACAGTCAAAAGAAATTGCCATCTTTATTTTAAAAGAAGAAAAAAATTTGACAAGTAAATTCATTTTTGTTTTATTTCAAGAATCGTTAATCATGTTAAAATGTCGTTCTGTAAAGCTAAAACAAATAAGAATTGCAAACAAAAGCACTAGGGCTTAATTATTATTGATAGGATGGAAATCATCCAAACGCGTGATTCCATGGAGTATTTACAAAGTTAGAAAATGGTAATTTAAGGGAAAAGGGCTACATTGAAACATAACAACCGTTATCCTTCTACCAACTTTGAATTCTGGACATCCTGAGCTTTTTTCGAAGATGGCCTTGACTGGAATTTTCCCGATGGATGCCGTGACTGCTGAGGAGTTAAACTGATCAGACGTAGTTACTTGCCATTAATCCCTAACTTTTGCCTGGATTGTACTTTGAGATTTCCAATCCATCGAGATGATTTTTGCTTATGTCTCTAATTTTTTCCTAGACCGCCCTTTCGGGTTTTCAATCCACCGAGACGTTTTTTTTTTAGGCGAAGTATTTCTTGACTACGTCAACATTTATAGGGTAGGCAAATTCTTCTCCATCCATGGTTGTGAGTCTCAAGGCACCGCCTGAGAAAGCTTTCTTGACCACATAGGGGCCGTCATAATTCAGAGTCCACTTGCCCCAGGAATAAGTGAGGAATGATTGTATCTTTTTTAGCACGAGGTCTCCTTTCCTGAAGACATGAGGTCTGACCTTTTTGTCGAACGCCTTCTTCATTCTTTGCTGATATAACTGACCGTGGCATAGTGTCGTTATTCGCTTCTCTTCGATCAGATTCAGTTCGTCGTGTCGACTTTGACAGCATTCAGCTTCTGTTAGCTTAGCTTCCAGCAATACCCGGATTGATGGGATCTCTACTTCTAAGGGAAGGACTGCTTCCATGCCATATACTAGAGAGAAAGGGGTTGCCCCTGTTGAAGTGCGGACGTATGTGCGATAACCGTGAAGAGCAAAGGGTAGCATCTCGTGCCAGTCTTTATAGGTTACAACCATCTTCGGAACAATCTTCTTCTTCTTGATCTTCTTGTTAGCTGCTTCTACCACTCCGTTCATCTTAGGTCGGTAGGGAGAGGAGTTATGGTGTTCGACCTTGAACTCAGTGCACAACTCTTTCATCATCTTATTGTTCAAGTTGGATCCATTTTCAGTAATGATCTGGCTAGGAACACCATAACGACAGATGAGATTGTTTTTTGATAAAGCGGATCACGACTTGTCGGGTTACATTGGCGTATGACGCTGCTTCGACCCACTTGGTGAAGTAGTCAATGGCTACTAGGATGAACCGATCTCCGTTTGAAACCTTGGGTTCGACCATGCCAATCATGTCAATTCTCCATATGGAAAAAGGCCATGGGGAAGAAAGAACTTTGAGATGCGTTGGCGGTACATGGATTTTGTCAGCATATATCTAGCACTTGTGACATCTTCTTATGTACTTGTAGCAATCGGATTCCATTGTCAACCAATAGTACCCTGCTCTCAAAAATTTTCTCACCATTGTGTGTCCGTTGGCATGAGTGCCAAAGGATCCTTCGTGAATTTCTTTCATCAGCATGTTGCTTCTGGTCTGTCTGCACATCGGAGCAAGACCATGTCAAAGTTTCTCTTGTAGAGTGTATCACCGCTCAGGAAGAAGTTTCCAGCCAGCCTTCGGAGGGTCTTTCTGTCTTTTCTCAATGCCCCGGGTGAGTACTCTTGTTTCTGAAGGAAGCATTTGATATCACGATACCAAGGTTTGTCGTCTATGACTGCTTCAATCGTGAAGATGTAAGTGGGTCGTTCAAGGCTCATTATGTCAATCTTAGGTATGTCATTCCATTGACCTACACTAATCATGGAAGAGAGAGTGGCTAATGCATCATCCATATGATTCTTATCACGAGGGATGTGATGAAACTCGATTCTATTGAAGAATGGTAACAACCTTCTCGCATAATCTTTGTAAGGAATCAGTCCTGATTGGTATGTGTTTCAATCTCCTTTTATCTAATTGATAACCAAGGTTGAGTCGCCATATACATCCAAGTTCTTGATCCTTAAGTCGATCGCTTCTTCGAGACCCATGATACAAGCTTCGTATTCGGCCTCGTTGTTTGTACACTTGAATGTTAGTCGGGCGGTGAAAGGAATGTGGGTACCCTAAGGTGTTATGATGATTGCCCCAATTCCGTTTCCATAATGATTGACAGCTCCGTCAAAGATTAGTCCCCATTGGGAACCTGGTTCTGGCCCTTCACTGGGTAGCGGTTCATCGCAATCTTTCATTTTCAAGTACATAACATCTTCGTCTGGGAAGTCAAACTCGACTGATTCTTGATCGTCTATCAGTTGATGAGCCAAATGATCGGCTAAAATACTTCCCTTGACAATTTTTTGAGCATGGTACTCTATGTCATATTCTGATAACAACATCTGCCAACGGGCGATCCTTCCCGTGAGAGCAGGCTTTTCAAAGACGTACTTGATTGTACCCATTTCGGAGATTAACAAAGTAGTGTGACAAATCATGTACTAGCAAAGACGTTTGGCTGCCCAAGCCAAAGCACAACAAGTTTTCTCAAGCATAGTGTACCGAGTCTCGCAGTCAGTGAACTTCTTGCTCAAATAGTAGATGGCATACTCTTTTCTTTTTGGTTCGTCCTGTTGGCCAAGTACACAACCCATGGAGTCTTCCAAGACTGTTAAATAGATGATCAGTGGTCTTCCCTCTACTGGAGGTGATAGAATTGGTGGATTCAACAGGTATTCTTTGATACTGTCGAAGGCGTTTTGGCAGTCTTCTGTCCAAACGCAGTCCTGATTCTTTTTGAGTAATTTGAAGATTGGCGCACATGTCGCGGTCATGAGGAATATGAATCTGGAAATGTAATTCAAATGTCCTAGGAATCCCCTGACTTGTTTTTCAGTCTTTGGAGAAGGCATTTCTTGAATGGCCTTGACCTTGTCAGGATCAACCTCAATTCATTTCTGGCTGACGATGAACCCTAAAAGTTTTCCACCGAAGGTGCACTTATTGGGATTCAAGCGGAGTTTGTATTTTCTTAGCCGCTCGAATAACTTTGACAGGTGGGTCACATGTTCCTCTTCCATCTTAGATTTGGCAATCATGTCATCGACATATACTTCAATTTCTTTATGCATCATGTCGTAGAACAGAGTAGTCATGGCCCTTTGATTTGTTTCCCCGACGTTTTTCAAACCGAACGGCATTACCTTGTAACAAAAGGTGACTCATGGGGTGATGAATGAAGTTTTCCCCATATCATTCGGAGCCATTTTTATCTGATTATAGCCCGAGAATCCGTCCGTGAAGGCGAAAACTTTGAACTTTGCGGTACTGTCAACCACCATGTCAATGTGCGGTAAGGGGAAGTCATCCTTTGGACTGGCTTTGTTCAGATCTCTGTAGTCTACACACATTCTGACTTTTCCGTCCTTTTTTGGAACTGGTACTATGTTGGCCAGCTAGTGAGGATATTCTGATGTGGCGAGGAAATTCGCATCAATCTGTTTCTGTACTTCCTCTTTGATTTTGATGGCCATGTCTGGATGAGTCCGTCTCAACCTTTATTTTACTGGAGGACACTCTGATCTTAACGGTAGATGATGTTCCACGATGCTGGTATCCAACCCTGGCATATCCTGATAGGACCAAGCGAATACATCGGGAAATTTGTTGAGAAGTTTTATCAAACCCTCTTTGACAGTTGGACTGAGCAGTGCCCCAATCTTGATTTCTTTTCTCGCTTCTTCTGTACCCAAGTTGACTGTTTCCAATGGCTCTTTGTGAGGTTTAATGAACCTTTCCTATTGTCTGAGTAATCGGGAGATCTCTTCTGGAAATTCGTCGTCATTTTCTTCTTCAGCCTCAAATACCGGGAATTCTAAGTTGGGAGAAGGCATTGGATCGTATGTTTCAATGGGGTTTAAAACTAGCATTCTGCATGACGTGATGATTTGTTTTTAGAAGAGATAGAGAGAATGCAAGAATGTGTGCAATGTAATTTTTGAAAAATTCTTGTTTTTATTATTTGAGTTGTTTTTTAGGATTACCATTTTCTAAAAAAGCGAAAAGAGAAAACAACAATAAATGCGGAAATTACAGAATGATGTTATTTTATTTATCATTTGGTTGATTCTTGAAACTACAGCCCTATAAAACAAAACTCTGTCGCTTCGGGAAAAGCGAAGAGGTATATTTACAGAAAGTGAGCCCTATCAAAACATCCATTTCACCTGGGCAAGGTGAGAGGTTAAGATAAAGACGGCAATTACTTAGACTTATGAACAACTTTCGGAACGTTGACTGCAACCCATTAGCGGCAAACTCCTCGGTGAATCACAAAGTCTGGAGCTTTCTTTCTTGGCTTGTCTTCAAAAATAACGCGGATTTCTGGTGGAGCGGGGTCGTTGGAAGATTCTTCAGTTGTATCTTGCACAATGTTTGCACTCTCATGGGTATCTTCCCATCCAGTTGGTTGGATGTCTTTGAGCCTGATACGAGAGCTCTCAGGAGCGATGTACTTGACTAAGAAGTCAAATTTACCACTCGGTTGTCCTAAGGTGTCCCACACTTCTTTGGAACTGGAGGAGTCATCCCTTTCGATCACGTTGACCTCGGGAAAAGCATAATTAAGGAACTCTTGTCCTACAATTGTTGCAAATTCATTGTTGTACTAGATATTTTCTGAATGCCCTGAGTAATGATCCCATGATTCGGTGGGGACGCATGTATTCTTTTCAATGATGCTTAGCTGATATGCATCGTTCGGCTGACTCTTTTGCCTCAAGTCTCCTAGGTATGGTTGCCACAAAGGCAGGCCATCCATTGGGCCATAATAGTCGTGGTCAAAGTTGTCTTTCATCAAAGTGTCCTCCTCTAATGAGTTTGGTGGAGCACGGCATCCATCTGGATCATAATCTCCGTATATCATCTTGACGTCTGACCTTGATATATATCTCGGACTCTGTGCGGGGTAGCAAAATGGCGTAGGCACTTCTCCCTGAGACATATAACTGTCTTCGTTGAGATAGGACTTCCAGTCTTCATCTGTATCCGAGGAATCACCCTCGTTGATGGTATGTACTTCTTGAGACACTGGGTGAAGGAAACCTTCACTATGGAAGAAGTTTTGAATAGGATGAAGGCTTTCATCGTTAGTAGCAGTCTGGGTACAGGTTGAAGAAAAACCAAGACCTTTCTTCACTTTGTTATCAGTAGGAATGACAAGTTGTTCCCATCCTTGTACATTGTTACTTTTGATCACTTCGAGATCATCCTTGTATAAGGAAATCGATGTTCCCTTTTCTGATTGGTTGTTATTGCTCACCGAAAATGCTTGGAACTAGGTTCTTACAACCTCCTCTGGTTCTACACAAGTGGATGACGATAAGTTACTCACGATCAAGGCTTGCTCTCCACAGACTGTGACTAGTTGGTCGTCCTTGACAAACTTCAGTTTCTGGTGAAGCGTCGAAGTAACTGCCCCAGTCTCGTGTATCCAAGGTCTTCCTAACAAATAGTTGTATGCTGCCCGGATCTCCATGACCTGGAAAGTAACTTTGAAAGTGTGAGGACCGATAGTTATGGGAAGGTTGATTTCGTCGATAACCATTTTTCGGGGTCCGTCAAATGCTTTGACTATGACCTCACTGCCTCTCATTGGAGATCCTTTGAATGATAGTCGCATTAGAGTGGACTTCGGCATCACGTTTAGAGCTTATCCGGTGTCTACCAGTACGCTGGCTAAAGCATCGTCCTGGAAGTTAACTGTAATATTGAGTGCCATATTATGATTTTGGCCCTCTTCCGGCAGTTCCTCATCACTGAATCCCAAGTTGTTGCAGGAAGTGATGTTGGAGATGATGCTATCGAATTGTCTTATTGTTACATCTTGTTCCACAAAGGCTTGCTCTAAGACTTTCTGTAGAGCCTCTCGGTGGGCTTCGGAACTGAGTAAAAGAGATAGCACTGAGATTTTTGAAGGAGTTTGCAAGAGCTAATCAACAATGTTGTATTCACTCTTTTGGATGAGCTTCAACATTTCATCACAGCTCTTTGAAAGGTTGGGATCACTGGACTGACCGACTGGTTGATTAGTAACTTCTGTTTGAGGTTCCTTGTCTCTAATGGGTTCTCCAACTCCTCGGTTGAAGATCCGACCGCTCCGTGTTACTCGACTGATGTCTGCAATATTCACGACGGAGGGTAATGGAGTTTCCTTTCCATTTTCAATTGTTGTTGCACCGTATTTATAAGGGATGGCCTTATCAGATTTGTACGGTACTAGTCCCAGTAGATAGATAACTACAGGAGCCTTCTGATTTTTCTAACTATCATAGCCAGCCTCAATTGGTTCGAGGTTGAGAATTCTTCCACTATCGAGAGGAACTCTTGTTTCATGGAGAAGAGGGATTATGGCGCACACATCTTTGGCCACTTCTAGTTTAGGGATCAAGATAACATCTTTGCCCTGATTAGGATGATAGTCCGACATTGAACCAGAGCTCGACCATGGTTGAATCTCTTTGTGGCCCAACTGACTTTGAAGGGCTGCTCGTACGAGGTAACATCCTTGATTATTTTCAGAGCAAACTCTACAGCGCTCATAGTTGTGTAGTGGCACCCAGCCACGGCCGCTCTGTATGCAGTGTGACCTTACTAGATATGTTTCTATTGATCGAACATCCTGATTCTGATGTCTAGTAGGGTTCCTGTTAATCATGCTGACTTATTGTGTGTCTTCATCCAGATAGATCATAAGCCACCAGTGGTTTAACAAGTGTTGCAGAGTCCTTTGAACGAGTGCATATCCTTGGTCACTCTCACGACATACTTTGCAGTTCTGATAATCATGCGAAGTCAGAAAACCGAGCTGGACTTGTGTAGCGTGTAACTCCACCAAGCTGGTATTCATCAAGCGAATATCAAAGATTTGAATCATATTCACTTGATAATGACTTCTATCGTGGTAATCCTGAATCCATCCAAGATCCATCTGACACTGGAAGGCCTCTTGTACAAAATAGCATCCGTGATTGTTTACCGAGCATGTCAGACATGAATCGTAATCGTGTCGTGGCAGATTATGATGTTGGCTTTGCCTTGGGTGCATTGCCAGCAAGTTGACATTCATCGTACAGATGTCGTGGTTTTGGATGATGTTGGAATTTGTATAAGTCATGTTGACCTCACAAATTCAGTGATCTTAGATCCATCCGAGATCCATTTATTCCTGTAGAGCTGATTGCACCACAGAACATCCTTGATCGTTTTTAGAGCAGATTTTACACTGGTGATAGTTATGAGATGGTACATAACTGTATCCGCTCTGTCTGCAATGCATCTTGACCAGGTTAGTTTCCAATAAGAGTACATCGTGAACTTGATAGTTGTGCTTAAACTCTTCATCTATTAAACTTACTGCAGCTTTCTCATCTTGAGGCAACGGGTTCGTCTGAACATTTGGATTTATATCCTTGAAGGATACGACCCCGTTTCTAACAAGCTTCTGTACATCGGATTTGAAGCTGAGACAGTTTTCTATGTTATGCCCTGGTCCTCCTTGATGGTAAGGTCAAGTTTGAACCGCTTTGAACCAAAAGGGCGGATTTTCCGGTATTGTAAGAGGATACCTAGTTTGGACAAGCCCCTTGACCAGTAGTAGTGGAAACAGTTCTGCGTATAATATCGGTATAGGGTCAAACCCTGGTGGTCGCGTTGTACGGTTGTTATTGTATTGAGGACGAGCCTGCTAAAGAGGTTGTTGTGTCCTTTGCTGATATTATTGTTGATTCGGTTGGCTCTGAGCAACCTGAGGTTGGTATGTTGGAACAGGCGCAGGGTTGATAGAAGGAGTTACAGCTGCTACTGGTTGGTACCGTCGCCTTTGCTTTCCGAGAGAGATATTACCTATATCTTACTATTTTTTCTTAGGGAGAGCACTACCGTATCTTTTGTTACTGCTTGATGGTCCGGCGTCTTTTACTAAACGTCCTTCTCGGGCCGCTTCTTCAAGAGGAACTCCCATCCCCACCATCTCAGTGAAGTCACTGGGCGTACTGGCGACCATTCGGTCGTAGTAGAACGAGCTCAAGGTTTTTAAGAAGATTTTTGTCATCTCTTTTTCCTCAAGAGGTGGAAAAATCTGGGCGGCAATTTCACGCTATCTCTGAGCATATTCCTTGAAGGTTGATCTCTGTCTGGTGCCATGTCCAGATTATACTTATATTGTTGAACAAAGGCAGCGCCAAGATCTCTGAAAGTGACGATCTTAGTGCGGTTTAACCCCATGTACCATTTGAGTACGGCACCGGTTAAACTATCTTGGAAATAGTGGATCAGTGGCTGTTGGTTCTCTGTCTAAGTTGACATCCTCCGAGCGTACATCACCATATGACTTTGAGGGCAAGAGTTACCCTTGTACTTTTCAAATTCAGGCACCTTGAACTTGTGCGGAACTTTCACATTGGGGACCAAACAAAGGTCTGCGGCGTCCTTTCTGAATAGATCCTGACCGCGAATGGCATGCAGTTCCTTCTATATCTCTAGGAATCGCTCCTGGAACTCCTTCATTCTATCGTCCATACTTTCGTTTCCACCAGAAGGTATATGTGGAATTTGCCCTTCCGGGACAGCGTGTACCACGGGTGGTGATATAGTCATTACTGCAGTGACTCTTGGTGCTTCCCTCTCCCGAAGTTTGTAACCTTCAAGAGTTGCTATCATGCCCCTTGCATCTTCGCTTTCCCGAAGTTTGTAACTTTCAGGCCCAGCGGTTCCTCCTGCAGTTTCCGGATCTTTCGTGATCGGCGGAATATATCCTTCTGGGATATGGTTGATTGACATGCCCCAGGGATGATCTTTAGGCATGTTATACTAAGGATCATAATTTTCCACTATAGGCGCCGATGTGATCTCTGAGATCATAGTCCTTTGTTGTTGTAACTGAGCGACTGCCAGAGCTTGCATGTCATTGTGAAGTTTCCTCAGATCTTCTTTCAGAGCGTCGAGTTCTTCTCTTAAATCTCTGTTCTCTTCCTCGAGATTATCCTTCTTCTTTTGTCGGTTTGCCCGAGTATTGTACGAATGAGACAGTTTGACTCTAGAATAGAGACACAAATGTGAGATTCGTAGGTAAGAAGAATGCGTTATGTGAGAATGATGAATGATATGCAACGATTATATTATATTATATTTTAATCAAAATAAACCTTAACAATTGGATTGCAAATATCATACAGTGGGGAAACCCCCTTTTATTGAATTCAAAGATTGCGGAAATGGAAATACAATAATTTACAAAGTGCTATAAAAGGAAATATCTAAGCTTATGGATCCTGAGTCCTCTCTGAGGAGGGCTCAGGTGCTGGTTCTGGTACTTTCCTTTTCTTTGACCAGGGCTTTTGAGCCGTTGTCGGGTTGTCATTCCTTTGCCAAGTGAAAAGAGCGAGCAAATTCCTTTGGTCTTCTTGATTTTCTACAGCATGTTGCTCCAAAATCTCGATCAGAGCGTCTTTTTATTTTAACAGTTGATGTATTTTGTTACACTCCACATTGAGAATACGGTACTTGTTCTTCCAAGAATTATTCTCCTGTTGAACTTTGTTGAGAGTAACTTGAATTTTTTCTGTATCAGACATAAAATAAAGGACAGACTCCTTTAGCGGAAGAACTTCTTAACGAGGGTAAGGCATCCTTAGCTTTAGAGCTCTAGTTTGTACCCAGTGGAGATAAGGTTCCACAGAGACACAGTCCGGTTTTCCTAGAGTCTCTCTTCCTTTCCTGTGAACATGTTTCCAGGCATGCACTATTTCTGTCTTAAGTGCCCTGTCATTTTCTCCTTCCTTGAAGAAAAGACCTTCCAGATGAGCATTACACGGGACATGCCTCATCGGGTATCCAAATTGACGATGAACTAAAACTGGATGATAGTTGATTCCTCCTTTAGTTCCTATGAGGGGGTACATTAGGGAAGTTTCCACAACGGTCAATGATTCTTACCCCGTCATAGATCCGATTGTACTAATCGATGTCAGAGTTGGTAAGAGATATGATTCTCTGCGACCAACGTAAAGCACTCTTATGATCCCAAAAAGCGGCAGACTTAGGTAAATAGGAAGTGAACCATTTGTATAGCAGGGGTACACAACATGTGATCATTCCTCTGCTATACAAATTCCTTAAGTGTACAGAATGATAAGCATCTGCGAGCAAGGTTGGTACAGGTTTTCCAATTAGAAAAATCTTAATGGCATTGATATCAACGAAGTTATCAATGTTGGGAAACAAAAATAACCTATAGGTGAGCAAAACAAAGATGCTCTCGAAGGCAGTCACGTTCCCTATACTAGCAAAGTACAGAGCTTTCTTTACCAAAAACTGGGCTGGAAAACCTTGGATTCCACCCTTAGTGGTCATGTGAGCCCTGACTTCTGACTCGTCCAAATAGATTGCTCTTGCAATGGTTTGATCCTTCGGAATTTCTTCTAGTCCAGAATAGGGAGCTTGGTCAGTGATGGGTAAATCAGACAGGTGAGAGTACTCCTCTAGTGTTGGTGCAAGTTGATAATCCGGGAATGTAAAACAGTGATAGACCGGATCGTAGAACTGGATCAGCGTAGCCAAGATTCCTTCAATTACATAGACTCTTAACAGAGACAGCAGTCCTCCGTTCTTAGCTCTGAAAGCATCAGGGTTGGTGATCATCCTTGCCAACCCTCTTAAATCCTCTAATTTTGGAACCTTGAAGGTGTACTTCTGAGTCTTCCTTCTACCGAAATCTATAATGCAATCATTCTCTTTGACATTTGCAATTATTGTCTTAGTTTAATTTGAAAAGGAGAGACTAGAAGAGAAAAGTTTTCTCTGGTTAAATGTTTTTTAATGAAATGAATGCATGAATGCAGCACACAAAAATATAGAAAAAACATGGGGTCAAAGGTTCGGTGTCATGAAGCCATGGCTCTACCTATCCCCAAAGGTTGTACTGGTGATTTTTTGTACCTGTCCTCAAAATCATTGACCCCTCTTGGGATAACAATAGCAGGTTGGTAAACCTGAGCGAGTTGCAGTATCTTAGAGTAATCTCAAATGAGGGTAGTATCATGTGACAACTATTTCCGGTAGCTTCTGCACTACAAAATAGTAACATGGTCTCAGACTACTAAATCCCCAGTTTCACGGATGCCACAATTGAATAATCTGCTTTCAACAACCGAAGTCGTATAGGCATTGAATCCGCAAAGGTCATCTCCACTGATTCGATGGTCGACCGGGGTCTCTTATTTGGGAGTCACTCCCTGTAAGATTACCCGTCTAGTGCCATCACTTATCTTAGGTGTCACACAAACTTTCCAGATGCGGCATCACCCGCAGTCCCATTAGCAGAAAAATAAACACAAATATCAATTAGGAAAAGCAATATATATATTTATTCCTAAAACTAACATCCTAGACCTCTTAAGAGCTATAGCCTAGTCGTATACAGACAATGACTCCCTAGTAGAGTCGCCATTTTCCTGTAGAGAGCGATTTTTATCGGTGACACAACCACCTTAACGCTGGGTTTTCCTCACCGCAATGGTAGGAGGGGGTGTTACTTTCTGATTTCTTATTTATCCCATGAAGCTGGAAGGGAAAGGGAAGCTATCTAAAACTAACCTTGCATGCGAATGTTTAACTGAACAAACGCTTAAAAGAGATTGGGGAGGTCCGGGGTTAAGTTATACAATGGGGAGTTGTCAATTACCCATCCTATATGTGGTTATCCACAGGATATTAGCTTTAGGTTTCGCTTTATACTTGATGGTGTTTATCCGTTAATGGGTTGGGAAAGTTTCTTGGGAAATATGAGTGAGTGAGTGAGTTTTCGTTGATGTTCGAGTTTTCCCGATGTTTTTTGGTAAGGTACTAGACCTAAGTTTTAAATAATATGTGAAGGTACTGGACCTAAAGTTTTTGATTAGTATGAAGGTACTGGACCTAGAGTTTTGATTGGTATGCTCGCTAAGATTTCGCAATCTTATGCCTACGTATTCCCGTTTAAATGAAACAGGGAAATCAGAGCAATCGTAGTTCCCCCTATTCTAAGAGAGGAAGAAGATGTTGTTTTGGTGTCTTGTTCGAAGCCCAAGATTGAAGCTAAAAGGGTTTGACTGAGAGAGAATATGGCATCTCTAAAGAGGTATTGTTGATTTTTGTGTGCCTTGATCAAAGCCTAAGGTTGAAGCTAAGAGGTTTATTGACTCCATAGGGGGAATCCTTACCCAAAGCCTAAGAGGAGGCTGGATAAGATCGACTCAACAAGAGAGTGTATATATTGGTGTCTTGTACAAAGCCCATGATTGAGGCAAAAAAGAGACTGACTCTTTGGGGATATCATTATACAAAGCCTAAGAGGAGGCTGAAAAAGGTTTTGACTCCTTCGGGGAGGTTTGTATGTGTCTTGTAGAAAGCCTAAGATTGAGGCTAAAATGGGAAATTTAACTGAGTCTGGTGAGGATACTTTTATGTGCCTTGTACAAAGCCCAAGATTGAGGCTGAAATGTGTTTGACTCTGCTTGGGGAATTTATTTCTCGAAGCCTAAAGAGGGCTAGGAGGAATTGACTTCGCTGGGGAAGCTGTTTGTCCCAAGCTTAAGAGAAGTTTATGAAGATTTATGTCTTATACAAAGCCCAAGATTGATGCTAAAAGGGTTTGACTCAACAAGAGAGTGCTTTTATCTGTCCTGTACGAAGCCCGGGATTGTGGCTGAACCAGGTGGAGAAATCATTATACAAAGCCTAAGAGGAGGCTAACTTCTGCTAGGGGAAATCTTTATACCAAGCCTAAGATGAGGCTGGAAAAAGATTGACTCAACAAGAGAGTATTTTTATCTGTCTTGTACAAAGCCCAAGATTGAGGCTAAAAAAGGTTGACTCAACAAGAGAGTCTGAAAACGTGAGTTGACTCAACAAGAGAGTCTGAACAGTGATGGACTCAACAAGAGAGTCCAAAAAGGTGATTGACTCAACAAGAGAGTCTGAAAAGTGATTGACTCAACAAGAGAGTCTGAAAAGGTTAACTCAGCTGGGGAGATTAATTATACAAAGCCCAATAGGAGACTATCTGTGCTGGAAAAGTCGTTATACAAAGCCTAAGAGGAGGCTATCTTTCTTCTGGGGATTATTGTGATCTTGAGGCAGGTCCAAATGGGAAATCAACTCTTGCTGAGGATTACAGAAGAGTTGAGGTATTAGGACCTTGAGGTTCTGATTTGGGATTTTTGGGAGAGAGGCGGGGATTTAGCTCTGCTGGAGATTGATCTAGAGTATCCGGGGTTTCTTCCTATGTTTGTAGGGAACTTGAGAATGTCTTTGAGACTCAAAGGGATTATACTGTCTGAGTCTACTGGTGTGGAAGAGTTTTATCTTTTGTATGATGCCCAAGAGGAGGTGGGTGTTTTAAGAGATGAGAATCAACCCTAAATTGGTCAGAGGTTTGACACTAGAAAGACTGCTCTAGCAAAGGATGACTAAGTTCTATCTTATACCTTTAAGAGGTCGTCAGGGTCCTTGTATTAAGCCCAAGAGAAGGCGTGAGAACTTCTAAGAAGCCGGAGGGTCCTTGTACAAAGCCCAAGAGGAGGCGGGGATGCTTTTAGGAAGCCTGTGGGTCCCAAACCAAGAAACGTTCAAGAAATGCTATTCACCGAGAATAGATCAACTCTGGGGAGTAGAATTCCTTTGACAATTTCTAAAGTGACAGCTTGAGAAAAGGTTCACGAAGAATACTGCCTTTCACTTTGTTCCATATTGTTTAAGCCCAAGAAAAGGCAAGACTGTATCTGGAAATCCTATGGGGATCTAGTTTTGTCTGTATTTAAAAGTGACCAACATGGCTTTACTTAGTTCTAGACCTAGTTGCCGGGGAAAACTCTAAATAACTATACTAGTATATATACATTTGGTATATGACAAGTATTTAAAAGGGTATGAAAGAAGACTAACCGTGCGCAGCTTCCCACAATACAGTTATATATATATATATATATATATATATATATATATATATATATATATATATATATATATAAGAGCGAGTAAATGAAAGCTGTTAAAACTTACAGGCGAGCAAGCTTCCATGTTGTATGGTTAGTTGTTCAAAGAAATTAAAGAAAATTTTGAAAACAACTGTATATTCAATCTAAATCAACAGGGGATTTGTTTTGAACATATCGTCGGGGCTTATATTCAAAGAGAGGCCCAAGGTTTAACAGTGATCGCACCGTTGTTTTGAATATTGTATCGGGACTTATACAACGACTGAGGCCCAAAGAGGTTTTCTGTACAAAGGAATGGGTCTTACAACTCAAGGAGAGGCCCAAAGATGTTTTGAAAAATAAAGATGGAACTTACAACACGAGGGGAGGCCCAGATGATTTTGTTTTATACGGCGACGACCGCGTCAAGGTTTTGAAAATACAGTGGGGCTTATACAACGTCTGGTCCCAAAAATTATTTATTTACAAAGGGGTTGGGTCTTACACTCTCTCAAGAGGCCCAAAGAGTGTTTGAAAATTAAAAATCGGGAAGAAACCCTAATTCTTGAATTAACATGGCATTTTTCAAAGGTAATTTAAATAATAAAGGATAAAATATCAATTATATTCAAAAACAAGTTGTACACTTTGGAAAATATTTTGGAAAATCAAGTTTAATCATATGAAAGCTTAAAATCCAATTAATTTTGAAAGATCAAAGTGAGAATTCCATTTAAAAAATGTTTACAAACAATTAAAATGAAATTAATTACAAAAATTCTAATTATATTAAATAAATAATATAAATTGGATTTTGTTTTGTGGAATAAAATATTTTAACATTTTTGTGATTTTTTGCAAAAAGAACCAATCAAAAATAATTAAAAGTGAGAGAGAAATTAATTTTCCAAATCATTTAAAATAATATGAGAAATATTAAAAAAAAAGGAAAAAGGGCTAAAAAAATGGGTCTGGGGCGAGGGGGATTCAAACCCCAGACCTCTAGGTTGCAGTACGCGCCTTCTACCACTGAGGTGGTGATACATCTGTGTATCAAAGCCACCCTAGAAATACATAAGACATGCCTTGTTTTAGGCCTGGCCAAGGCAAGGCAAGGCAAGGTTTTGGACCAAAAACATAAAGGCTATAACTTTCTCATTTCTCCATGGATTGGGACAAAATTTAGGTCTATCCTGCCTAGAATTTCATAAGGAATCCAATGGTGCCCTTGGTTTTTTCAGATGAGGTCCCTATTTAAAAACCCGATAGTGTTTATGAGATAGGCCTATAATTGCATTTTCTATACTAACACAAGGTACAGGCAAGGATTACATGGAAAATTGGTTCAAAAGCAACATATATAACATGCATGAGAGGTTTATGATCAGTGGACTTCAAAACAATGCATAATTTAGAATGTTCAAGTGATGATGCACTTACCTCTTGGAGCTTCTTATGCAATCTGCCAAGTTTCTTGTGCCAGAAGTGATTTGATGCTTTAGACACTCTCAACTGATCCCTTAGAAGCTTTTAGAATGGTTAGAACTAGCTGGAATCCTCAGGAACAAGTTTGAGCTCTTTCTTGCAAAAGGGGCAAAAGTGACCAATATGGCAACTCTCTCAAATGGTGTTCCAGATGTGGGGAACCATTTGGGATAGTTCAAGGATGAAATGTTGAGTGTGTTTGAGGTTTTATCTAGCTTTGAAAGTGACTGAATCAAGACATGGCTTGAAAAATGAAAAAAAAGTCCAATTTTGAGGTTTTGAGATGGGACTTTGTGATTTTGGTGTTACAGGTCACATATGAGAGTTTGGACAGCTTAGATATAACATATTGGATGTGTTTGGATCATGAGCTGTGATGGAATAGCTCTCTAACTCAAAAACTCAGAGATACCTTGCATAAGAAGGTATGTTGGCCTAAAGATAGGGATTTTGAGGAAAGCATCAGTTTGGTTGCTTTGGTGTACTCAAACTGAGCACAAATGAGCTCTATTTATAGTAGAACAAGTTTTTTTTGCAAGAAATAGTGAATGGTGGCTGCAGCAGGCCTTTGGCCAATGTTATGCAAAAGGAATCTCAAGTCTCCTCTAGCCATTGACTAGAGGTTAGGGCACAGGCCTATGGTTCTTTGATTTAGAGCTTATCCTTAACTCATTCAGTTAGGAATGTATCAGTCCATGCCACCTTGGTGTATCCATTAAATGCATTGCAACAAAATTGGAGTCTTGGCATCCTTTTAGCTCTTTTAGGTTTGGCATGGCTACTTGTAGATTCATGGACTTGTGAGGCTTGGAGATCAGATTATCCCCCTTGGATTTGATCCTCAAATGTGTCCAAATTGATGACAAGGCTTGGATTTATCAGATTTGGACAAATCGAGCAAAATACACAAAATATGCCAAATCTGTCTTGAAAAGAATCAGTTCATGATGCCATGTTTCAAGGGTTGTATCTCCTAGCTCAAATTGAATTTGGAGATGATCTGGTACTTGTTGGAAAGCCCTCATGGCATACTTTAACTTTGATGTCCACCCCTAGAGCTGGTTTGACTTGGATCAAGGTGAAAATTGCCCCTACATTTTGGAAAAAGTAAGGCAGATTTTGACTTAGTAAAAATTTCACTAAGTGTTGGAAAAATGTCATTTTCATGTTTTCAGCCATTTTGATCACTCCATAACTTAAAATCCATAAAGAATTGGAATGAGATGTAGTTGACACTTTTGAAGTGTGCAATGAGAGCTACAGATCCAGCTTTGGACCATCCAAAATGGTTGCTTATGGTCCTTGGAAGTTGGTACCCTAGCCACTTTGTTCCATAACTTAGAAAAATTCTAAGTTTTTTATGGTTACCCCTTTTACAAGTTAACTCAATTTCTTTGATTTTTCTTGATGAATGATTATTCCAATCACATATTAACATTGTTTTAGGGTCAAAGAAATATAATTGTGAAAAATTCCAAAAAGTCAAACTTGATTTTGTGCACAGTTGACTTTTTATCGGATGAAATTCAAACTGTGCGATCCTTTGTGAAATCTAGTCCTTGACCTAAATCAAACCTAATGGATATGTTCTATAGGTGTTATAGGGTGTATTGAATCATTTCCCATGGTTTGGGAGCATATCTTGGTCAAAAGTCAAAGGTACAGTTGACTTTTCCCTCGAAACCCTAATTGTGGTTCTGATGAAATTGAAACTTGTGCATCAAGCTTCTTGGATCAGTCCATTGTTGCAAATGGATCAATGTAGTGTATTGGAGACCCTTAAATCATGTCTTGAGGTCTTGGTTCATGTTTAGTCCCAAAAGTCAACTTAGGGGTGAATTAGGTCAAGAAACCCTAATTCCTGATTTTTTATGACTGCCTCCCTTGAGGTTAAATTGACTTGATGATTGGGTCCATGAGGTCCCTTGGAGTATATTGGGTTATGCTTTGAAGCATTGGCTCATGCCCAGAGGAAAATTTCCATCTAGAGGCCTCAATAGACCAAAACCCTAATTTGGTGACACTGGCGATCTTGAGGCTTGATCCACTTGGAATGTTGCAACCTTGTGCTTGATTCTTGATGTGGGAGTCATCTTGATCCTTTATAGGTTTGAGATGTTATACAAGTTGAAGATCATGTCATTTCTTGAATGATCCTTTGTCTAAGTGCTTTGAGAGGGCTTGAAACCCTAATTCTTGTTTGTGGTGAATGCTCAACAATCCTTGAGGAGATTGATGAGGTATGATGGTATATCCATATTGTGATGATGTCTTGCACAATAATGGGAAATTTTGGTGGTCAAAAATTAGGGTATGACATCAGGGCTTGGGAACATATCTTGATCAACATCAAATACAATGGCTAACTTATCTTGACAAAACCCTAGTTTGAGGTCTGGTAAACTTGTGACTCAAGGCACTTGGTGATGGGAACCAAACACACTTTAATCCTTGTTGAATAAGACTTTTAGGATGTAAGTGAACTCCAATAGTTGCATTTCGGAGCCTCAGTCATCTTTCTTGAACAGATGGCATTCACACATCACTTCAAACAGCTAGTGAACACTTGTGAGAATTGTATGGAGCCAAAGAGTGTCTTAGGAGACCTTGAATCATGTGAGAGTCTGACTTAGGAGACCTTTCCCTCTTTCTGTTGTAGATCCTAGCTTTCATAAAAAGAACAAACTTGCAAGATGAAGTGGTTAGTTAACAATGCATAGATGATTGATCCCTACATGTAAGTGCAAGATGATATGACATCTAAGGGGTAAAATTTGGGGTACAACAACATGCATATGTATATGAATTATGCAGATCATATATGATCAAATGCAAATGCGATGCAGATGTTGACGACACAGCTCGACTCTTGGGGAGAAGACAAGACTGGACGACTGATTCCTTAATAAGTAAATCACTGTCAGTCTGCTTGGGGACTAAAGATGCAATTGTTGAGCACAATTCTGCCACACTGGTAAATTGTATCAACTTGCTGATCCTTGTAGGAAGGATGGAAATCTGCATGGGGATTCTTCAATTAAATTGCCCTAGATTAGCTGATTGTTGTAGGTGACATGATCGTTGCTTTAGTTTGTATGATTCTGAAATGATTGTTTTGCTGTACACTGGGAAAGCTTGCCCCAGTATGAGTCTGGAAAGGTTTTCTGTATAAACCAATTCAGAGAAGGACTTGCCCCCTGATAGGATCACCAACCAAGTTTCTCGATTGTTTGAAAATTCCTTGAAAGGAAAGCCAGTTTGCAAACAAAAGTATTCATACAAACATAGTAAATGCAAAGTTCATGCAACTTTTGAAATCAAAAAATTATATTTGGAAAGATGCAAAACACACGAGTCATTGGTCAGAAAACGGCGGTTCAAGACATCAAAGTGAGAAGGTAAAAGCACAGGTGTAATGACCTACAAAGATCCTTTGGAGTCAGTTTACGCAACCATGCTGCAGTATGCTTTCAAAATAACTTTGCTTCAGTTAGGTCTTTTGAGGGTTGTAACGTGGTTTGGTTCACGGTTTATGAAACAAAGGATAAAAGATCAAAGTTTATTTGTGCCCACCCAATCTTCGTGATAATCTCCAGTCCTATGCTAAGTTAACTCAAACTATGCACTCAGGTTCCCATAGGCTAGGAATTGAGCTGATGATAGTTGGTGATGATTAAGACACCTTGGGTTGTCATTACTCCCTTACAACATTTGGTTATCCTTTATTGCTGAGGTTTTGAGACCTCTTCTTGTCTTTGCTGAGGTTTTGGGACCTCTTCTTGTCTTCGCTGAAGTTTTGAGACCTCTTCTTGTCTTCTGAGATTTTGAGACCTCTTCTTTTTGCTGAGGTTATGAGACCTCTTATTTTTGGTTGTCATTTGATTTGAGAGAGCTGTCTGGTATCTTGCATGAAGCGCTTACGTTATAATGCACAACCAAGTTAAACTGAGAACTACCCTGCCCCCAGGTTGAGATTTAAAGGTTTTTTGTAAAGAAAGAAACTCCTACTTCTAGGCTCGAAGGGGTTGACAAGGGATTAACTTCCTTATTTCTCCAGTGTTTAGGGATTGAAACAATGCCTTACATCGTCGGCACAGTTTATTTGAAAGCATACCAGCAATTATGAGTATAACGTTTTCGTCATCCTCCCTCCAATCTTTGTACAATCGAAAAGAGAGTGGAAAAAGAGGTAATATATTATTTTTTGAAAAGAAAACATAAAGATGTAAATAGCAAACACAAATAAATTGAATCAAAATTTGCAATGCTCATTTCATTCATTAACAAAAGTACAAACATAATTGAAAGCAAATAGCTATTACACAATAAGGAAAATGCAAACAACAAGAAACAAGGCCTAGTGACTAATCAACAACAGGGGTGAGATGGCCTGTCTGAAACACTGGCTTTTAGGATGATAGTCTGTCTTGCTGAAGTTAACTGAAGCTTCACTTCTCATGCCCTGGCAGAGGATTGTTCTTGATATTCTGCATCTGATGTTAGCTCTAGTCCTGTGTCGATGTCGAGGAATCAGCTTGACGACTGACAGAAAACACTGGAAGATAGAGACACCTGGAGATGAGTTGCTGGACAGACTGGATGTATGCAATGAACCATGCAAAGGATGCAAATGATATGCAATATTATACAGCACAGGATACAGAAATAAAATGCAATGTAGGGTGATTAGGATCTGGGATAACACGAGTAAATCAGAACATCCTATTAGGTAGGTCTCCCTATAACAGATAGTTCTAGATTATCTACCCATAAACCCACTCACAGGATAATTTCTAGGTTTTTGACAAGGTTTCAGAGTCATGGACCTTAATCGTATCAACATCATGCAACGGGCTATCCATTTTATAACGAGAGTGACGAAAAGGTATATTCTGATCGGGGTTTTCATATTGGTTGGAGCAAGGAGATGTCCTTGAAGTCTAATATTACGCAACCACCAAAATAGCACTGGTTCTAAATGGGGGACCTAGAGTCACGGACCCTTCATGAATCAGCGTCATGCAATAGGCTAGCTATTTTATAACGAGATCTACAAACAGGTCTACTCTAGAGGAGCCTTCATGTTAGTTGCTACAAGGAGCTTGCCCTCGTAGTCTAACACTAATAACTACCAAATCTAACCTTATGTTTTCTCTCTAATTTTTCCAAAACTCAGGTGTACAGCTTTATTCAAGATATCAGATCCCCAAAGCCCACACATGATGTTCATATATATATGTAAAGCAAGAGCAATAAAACATATAATCAAAGAAGAAAGAGAAGCAAACAAAGCTAACACACACGAAAACCTAACTAAACTGGGCTTGACTCACTTAGGGATGAGGAGTCCCCAGCAGAGTCGCCATCTGTCGTACCTCGAAAAAAGAGAACGACCTCACGAAGCGCAATTGCACGCCCGCGGGATGGACTTAACAGAGTCGCCACCGATCTTTATTTATTCCCATAGAGGGAAAGGGAAAATATCGAATAAAACCCCTAAAAGAAGGATAAGGATATGGTCATCACAACCAATGTCTGAGTTCGGGAGTCAGTTACACAAGGGGAAGGTATCAGCACCCCTCACATCCGTTGTACTCAACGGGAACCATTTAGTTAAGGTTAAAATAGTGTTAGCTTAAAGTTTGTTTCTAATCTTCTACTTGAGGAAAGGGAGAGAGAGAAATGTTTTTGGATTTTTATATTAAAAGGGAAGAGAACCTAAAGAGGTTTTATTATTAGGGTACTCGACAAGACTTCGCAATCTCGTGCCTACGTATCCTCATAGTGTAATGAGGAAATCAGAGCAATCGTAGTTCGCCGACTACGGTGAAAATAGGAAAAGGTGGCTTGCCAAGGATTAGGGCTCTTGTGCCTACGTATTCTCATTGTAAAATGAGAAATCAGAGCGCCGGTAGTTCTGGCTACGGGTGAAAAGCTTGAAGGCAAAGCTTGCGAGGATTGATTGTTTAGGAGAAGAGATTAATGGCTATCTCTTATGGAAGGATTTGAATGAAGAATTAAAGGTTATAAAGGAAGAAGGGATTAAAAGTTATAAGAGATTAATGATTATCTCTTGGGAAAGCTAGTGGTTTAAAAGTGGCTTAAATATGTTTTAAGAATGACAAACAGTTGATGGTGATCGATAGTTCAAAGGGTTATGTTAGAGTGCTAGACTCTAATAGTCCTTATCATTCAAGATTGATTGTAAAATTGTTTATTAGACAATGAACATTGATAGTGATCAATGGTTCAAGAGTTGTGCCAGAATGCTAGATCATAATGTCTCTTATTGGTCCAAGTTTATTGTTAAGTGTCTTAAGGATGACAGAAAGGAATGACCGGCTATCCCAATGCGCAAGGCTTTAGACCAATCATTCAAGGGTTTTTTCAGAATGCTAGATTCTAACAGCCCTTATTCATTCCAGTTGATAATGAAAATTATTTGATGGACGATGAACTCTTGAAGATAATCAATTCTTCGAAGAGTTGTGCCAAGATGCTAGATCTTGACGGCTCTTATTCGTCCAAGTCGAGACTTAAAGTTATCTATCGGACAACAAACATTTGGTGAGAGTCAATTGTTCAAAGAGTTGTGCCAAGATGCTAGATCTTGACGGATCTTATTCGTCCGAGTTAACAAAATTTGTTTAATGAAATGGAAATCGAAGTGAAATCGAAATGGTCTCGTCTTAATCAAAATTTAATTGAGAAATCGATAATCTATGATATTTGACTTTCATTGACCGATAAAATAAAAATGAAATATGGCCTCATATTTATCAAGATTTTTAGTGATTTGAATAAAATTAACCAATCAAGATTTTTATATATCATTGGCCAAAGTTAAAATTGAAAAGAAAATCGGGGATGAAAATCAAGGTAGAAATGAAATCAAGAAATAAGATCTAAACAATATAACAACCAAAATGAAATAAAAAAATTTGAGAAAATAACAATAATTTTTTAACAAAGTGATTAACAAAATTATTGAAATGAAAATATCAAAGACATATCAAAGTTATTAAGAATTTAAAAGAAGAAGAAAACTAAAATGAAAATTCACAGAAAGAAAACTGGGCCAGAAAAAAAAGAATTTTAACATAAGCCCATGTAAGGAACTGATGGCCAGAAACAGGTTGGTTCAAAGTGTAACCCGCTTGGGTCTCCAAACCAACAAGGTTGAGGAAACCTAACACTCACCACATGGTTGCTTCATTTCAATTGTAGCATAACGCGTGAAAACAAAAGAAGATAACAGGTCCATGCTTAAAACACGGTTCAGAAATTGGGCCCATGAGTTCACATAATGAAATAACAACAACAGGGTTTCACGAGATAAACATAGTCAAAAAGCAGAAAATAAAAACCTGGTTTCCATTTTGAAAAATAAATATATACAAAAAGTGAAACATAATTTCTAGGTCAAAAGCACAAATTGAGGAGCCAATATCAGTATCAGCTTCAACTCCAAAACACGATGGAAGGAAAAGAAAAAGAACGACGCTCAGATACCACCATCATCATCGTGCACGACCACGACAACGAACGAAAAAGTGCTCAGAAGAAAACCTTCTTCGTCATTGTTGTGAAGATATGAACGATACAAGGGGAAAATCAACGCAACAACAGGATTTCACAACGGAACTCACTCCTACCTTCACCTTTGAACTCGGTCCATCTCAAACCTTCTTTCTTGTTTCAACTCAAACTTCTTCGGTTTCGATTTGTTCAATCAGGTTTGATTTTGATCAGTTCTGTTAGTTTGTACGATTTCATTCATGATTCCGATCCCTTCTTTATCTTCTTTTGATTTTCGATTTCTGGGTTGATTTTGGAAGTGTGGAGCTGAAAAAATGGCAAGGGTTTATTGTTACGAAAGGGTGCAGTCGATTTGAATAAGATGAAAGTTTGTGGGTTTGTGATTTGGAGCCAAGGGTGTTTGTGGTGGATGAAGAAGAATAAGGTTCAAGAAGGTTTCTGAAGAATTGTTGTTTGAGGAAGATTGGTGTGGTGTTTAAGGTTTTCTTGATGAGATCATTGTGGGTATGGATTCAATGATGTTATGTGGTGGTGCGTTACGAAAAACCGAAGAAGAAGAATAAATCTCCTCCGTGATATTTCTCTGTTCTCCCTTAAAACAAAGTGAAACTTCTTCACTAATTTTAACACAGTACATCAGTTTTTGTCTTGTGTGTTGATATGTTACTTTCAAATGGCAGGTCGCGTTTCTATGTTTGTAACAGAGCAGGTATAAGGCTTTGTCCAGCTTGATTCTTGTTGAGGTAGTGGTTTGGGTCACGTTGCTTTCAAGTATTACAGGTTGTAGCAGAAAGTGGGGTATTGTTGCTGTCATGCTGCAGGAAATGAAAGGGGATATGGTGTTGTCAAAGTAGCAATTTTGGACTTCTTTCTGATACAGTTTGCTGTGTGAGGTCTTGGTCTTAGGATAATGGTCAATGAAATCTAAAAAAGCTATAATAATAATACTATCTATACAAGTGAGATGAAATACAAAACAAGTTTGTAGAACCTAACAACCTGAAATGCCATAAAACAAGTATTTTGGATTCACTAAGAAAAAGAAAAGAAAATAATTAATAAAAATAAAATCAATTGAACTTAATGAAAAAAACTAAAACCTAAATAAGCCTGATTAAATTAAAAAGGCTATACTAAAGTTAAAATGAACTAAATTAGAATTTTAACTATGTTGAAGATAAACTGAATAAATAAAAAAAGCTATAAAAAAATATATAATAAACTAAATTGAAATTAAATTAAATCAATTCTAAATAAATTTTAAGGTAATGAAAATATATCTAAGATGGAATGATAAAATTGGATAAAAATGTATGATTGATGATCAACGAATCTGAGGGTAAAATTTGGGGTATGACAGTGAGATTAATTAAAAAGAAATTGATATGAAAACCTAAAGTAACTAGTTAAGGATAGTCGTTTAAAGCTCGAACTTTTATTGTTAACTTGCTAGAAAGTTCTTCTTAGATAAATCAAATGAAATATTAACTTGTTGGGCAGCTGGAGTTTCTTGCACTTGACTCATTTGGTAGTTAGCTGATGATATTTGTATTGAGCAACTTAACCTTGATGAGCTGGACATTATTGAACGAAAAATGTAAATCTCGCAACAGTTAATTTTATGCGTGTGTTTAACTTATTTGTTGTGATGCAGTGTAATCTGAATTTATTGGTTTTGGAATGGCAATTGTGGTTGAACTTGAAATCTTGTTACTTGTTACAATGTGTATCTTGCCATGAGTTTTGTCATGATGAACTTAGAGTAGATTGAATGCGTGTAGTTAGGACAGAATGTGGCTTATTGTGTGAGTCAAAATGAATTAGTGAAGTTAGATGGTTAGAGTTAGTTATGTTGAGGCTTGTTATGTTAGCTTCATATGGTAGGCAGTTAGAAACTTTGTTACTGTTAGTCGCAGCAAGTTCAAAATGTGAATGAGGTTTTGAATTAAAATCCCTCTAAATGCTTATGGATCACTTTCTAAGTTTCTGTTGGAGCTTTGGAAATTTAAACATGTTACTGCAGAGTAACAATATATAGTGGTGTGAAATTGCTTATATTATCCCTTATATTTTCTTTTTTATCATATATATTTGCACACTAAAAATGATCATGATATGTTGGTTTGCAGAGATTAAAAAATAGTGCTAATTGTAAAGTTATGTGATTCAACTCAGGACTGGTTTTATATAGTTATGAATTTCATACCATTTGTGTTTCGATCTGAATCGTGTCGGTATTGTCTTGCTTTCGTATATGGGATTTTGATCCAAAACCTTTACTGCTTGTTCATATTTGATCAAGCTATTGTTGGTAATGTTTACATGAATTTTGTGTGCTCACTAATTGATTGGTTTGTGTTATCAATGTGTACAGGAAAGATTCTGCAGTAGTTTAACACAAGCTGGTGATGAAGTGGAAGGATCAACAAGAATACAAATTTGGAAATAAGCTGGGGGGTAAAACACGGGGGCGGTGTTATGGAACTGGACAATTGGTGCATAACATAAGATATGGAGTGAACTTCTTGACACAGGTATCAATTACAAACCCACATAGAGAAGCAGATAACTAGGCCATTGAGGCTGCCAGAGCTGAAGCTGCTGCTGCACGTGAAGAGGTTGCACGGGCTAATGCGCGGACAAATGAATTGGCAAAGAAATTTGATGAATTGTCAAAGAAATTTGATATGTTGCATTCTCTTCAGGCGGGTCCTTCTAGTGCTCCTGCGAGTGGTCATCTTGATTATAACGATTCGGTACGTTCTATTTTTCTCTGAGGTTGTTAGGTTTTTTTGTATGGATTTTTGATTGATAGTTGCTTATGGTTGTTCTCCTATATGTTGCACTCTATATCTTGTCTGCCCATTGTTGAATTTGTGAATAAATTGTTAACATAGCTTAGTAACCAAAAAAAATTGGTTGCGACATTTTCGTTTGAATTTAACTGTGACTAGGCTGCAGGTGTAGTTTGTGAATCTGAAATCAAATAGGTTGGCTCAGATCAATAGTTTGTGACTAGGCTGCAAGTGTAGTTTGTGAATCTGATAAGTAAAGCTACAGAGGCAAGTTTATATGTCATTTACAAAACTACAGAGGCAAGTTCTCTATTTTTGTCCAAGCTGATAAGTAAAGCTAATATAGCAGCTATATCAATGGCTTTTAGATTGGTGGAGGTGGTACCAACTAGATTGGTGTAGAAGTTTACAATTAATCTCCTGTTCTATATCTTCATGTGTGCTCATCAGGGTACCATTCAGACCAGTCAACTTGTATAATCCTTTGTCCTTGTTTTTATCTCTCACAGATGCATGGAAGAATGCATTGTTTCCATCACCCAATTATAGCCAGTTTATCTTTGCCTATTGTCTCAGCACTTTCTCTTCAATTTGATTGAGTTGTGTGATTTTGGTTGTACAAATCTTGATCTTATTCATGAGTTCCACATTGAACAGTTCATGCCTTTGAGTGTCTTGGAGATGGTGTAGTTCCTGCCTTGCCTGAGTAATTTGAGTTTGGATATTAGTGTATTGTTTCATCACTAGCCTTAGATCCTGATGTTGGCGCCTAATTTTTTGCCACAGCTTTTGCATAGGCCTCCCTTGAACATTTTGTTGCCAATTTCCTTGTACTACTTGCATAAAAGAAGGGTTAGTTGTTAAGCAGTTCAGAAATTTAAAACTAGTCCATCTTTTCCTTGGTTGTTGATTTCTGCAGATTTTGATAGGATTGTGATCTGATATGTTGGGGGCAAGAGTTGTTACATAAATGTCATGGAATCAAGTTTTGCAATCAAGTTGTAACTAACATTCTCGTCTAAAAACTATGTTTTTTCGAGTAAAAATCTGGACATGGGGTAAAGATTTATTGAATGTGGTAATGATGTACTGGTACTGTTTCTGTGCATTTGCATTGATGCTTGGAACTGTTAACATATTTGGTTTATGAATTGGTATGGTGATGATGATTTGTTTGAAATGTGAGTGTGAAGGTTCATGTAATAAGGCCACGTGTGTTGGTACTATCATAATTGATGTAATGTTTATTCATGTTTAATCCCTCTTGGAACACTTCGTCCGATATTGGCCTTTTGTTTATTTCGATTCGTGACTATTTATTTTGAATCTTTATGTGTCTGACTCGTGACTATTTATTTTGGATGTTGCAAAAGGAGGAGGATTATGAGGATGATGATGAGGAAGTTGATGTTGGTTATCATGATTAGTACGTAGATCGTTTAGGAGATTATCAGTATTTTGGAACTCATTACTATTTTGATGTTGGTGTATTTTGGAACTCATTAGTATTTTGATGTTGATGTATTGGGATTATGTATTTTTAAATAAATTTGTTTTGGATCACCTGAGTTATGGATAAAATTAGAACTATGCTGGAATTGTTATGAATACCTGTTGCATTATTGTTAAGAGACCATGATTAGCTTGGTTAGACTGTGTTAAAAGGTCAGTGAATTTGAAGTTCTGCTAATTCTGTCATGCTTGGTATTAGAGTGATGAGCTAAGAAGTTAGCTATGAATGCATGCATTAAGTTTGCAATGATGTTGGATTAAATTAATAATAAACAGGTTTGCCGATCAGAATAGGTTACAATCAAACAAATCAATACTTTGTTGATCGCGACTTTGCGTATATTGTCAGATTACTGCTGCAAGTATACAGCTTATCGCGAAGTTTTAAAAGATTGTCGAACCCACAGGGATTAATAATCAACCTAGAGTGATCGATTATTGCGGTATAAAGCTAAGGCTAGATTTGGCGGTAAAAGAAATTTGGTTTTTAACGGGATTTGAAAAACAACAATAAAGACGAGACTGGAGAATGATTTCCGTGCTCCTTGGGACTCCGTAAAATCCGAGAGTTAACAAAGGTCTCGAAATTGGTCTGAAGGATATACCAGTTTAAAGGCTCGACCTCATGCTCTCGCGGTCTTAACCAAGCCACGCCTAATGACCCTAAGATTTTTCTCTCGCACGCTCGGTAGTTAAAAGGTGTGTTTTAAAAACTAACATAAACTAAATGAGGCCCTAAAGCGCTCTCGCTACATTTAGGCTCAATGTCCGATGCCTACTATCCAGCGATTACCTCAAACTCTCGCTCTATTGGACACGCCTTGGTGCGTTTCTCACTCTCGTGATGAAACACTGTTAAACAACCTCTCGCTCTCACGACAAGGCTGCTTAAATTCAGATTAGACACCAAAACCAGAATTTTAAAAACAAAAGTTAAACACAGATGGCTCTACAGAGTCCCGTCGGAATGACGGTCCTCAATCTACGGACTCAAAGCAATTCTACTCAGACATAATTAAATCTAACACTAATGCATTAACATTTCTGAATTTTAAAACATACATATTGGTTAGGTTTTGTTTAAGATCAGATTTACACTTTAATGATGAAACAAATAATAGAGTGTAAAAATCAGATTAAACAATGCAGTAAAATAGACAAATTGTAAATAACCTGAAATGCGAAGTAATTAAACGGAAAACAAATCTTCTATTAAGCAAATGATCCAAGTGTACATCAACGACAATAGAAATGAAAAGTACAACAGATGTATTAATCTCTCGGTGTGAGTGATCGATACTATGGCAAATGATATAAGTGGTTAGGCTAATGAAATTTCGGCAGCGCTTCCGCAAGGTTCTTGGATCCCCAAATGCAGACCTCTGATGCTCTATATATAGGAAATTTCTGGCTCCAAGCAGTTGAATTCGAAATTTGAAACTTAATTTGCAAACTGCCAGAACTGCATCAAGAAACTGCTCCCGCGAAGCAACGGCGGTCGCCTTAGGCCTAATAGCGGTCGCCATTCATTTAAATCTTTGAATTTTCCTCTTTTCTGCTATGGCGAGCGCCATTCAGTTGAACTGGGGGAATGGCGAACGCCGTTCAGATCAGGCTGGGGCAGAATCAAGCATTTCTTCACTTTTCTTCTCTTTTAAGCTCAATTCTTGATCTTTCCTTCTATGGAGCTGATGTAGGACCTGTAAATGGAAAAGGAACGAAAATATAAGAGAATAATACATGAAATGACAATGACTCGATAAAAATACTATAAAAAATGCACGAACTGAATTGAAATAAACAATACGGAATCGAGTCATCACTTGCCGACTAAATCTAGTAGTGTCGGCCACGACACCGACGCTACTATAAAATAATTTGCTGACTGAAAAAAAAATTTTGTTGACTAAATCTAATAGTGGCGGCCACGACACCGACGCTACTATAAAATAATTTGCTGACTAAATCCAGTAGTGGCGGCCACGACACCGACGCTACTATAAAATAATTTGCTGACTAAATCCAGTAGTGGCGGTCACGACACCGACGCTAATATAAAATAATTTGCTGACTAAATCCAGTAGTGGCGGGCATAACACCGACGCTAATATAAAATAATTTGCTGACTAAATCTAGTAGTATCGGCCACGTCACCGACGTTACTATAAAATAATTTGCTGACAAAATCTAGTAGTGGCGGCCACGACACTGACGGTAACGCAAAATAACTTGTTGTCTAAATCTACTAGCGGCGGGCTGGAAACCGACGCTACTGCGAAATAAGTTGCTTACTAAGTTTTGTTGTGGCGGCCACATGACCGACGCTACCTAATAACGTGGACATATCCTTGATGAAAGCCAACTCAATCAGGAAATGACACCTGGCATTACATATCGTCGGTTAAAACCAACGCTAACTTAGTAATTAGTTTCTCGTTTAGGGTTATCATTTAGTGGTGACATTAGCGTAAATCGAAGCCGACGCTATCCTAGTTTTTGGCAAAAGCCGACGCTAACTGTAACTAACTTCCAGCTTTGGAAAGTCCGCCCTGACCCCGACACTTGGCCGACGCTATACCCTTGTAGCGTCGGTTTTTGTTTTGTTAGCTGGGGCTTTTGGCCGACGCTAACTCTGTGTTTTCTTGTAGTGTTATGAGCAATTTAAATTAGTATAGTATAAATTGCAATGAGCGCCTTATTTATGTTTGATTGTCTCAAAAAATTTCACTTGAATTTCTATGTTCAATCTTCTTGTTCAACTTCATCATTGATATGCATGACACTTTTGATCCATTTCTTCTTTGATAATCTTTATCTTCATCAAAACTAAACTAGATATAAGATGTGTTCTTCACAATCTCCCCCTTTTGATGATAACAAACTCTTGTGTGTCTCCCCTTAATCGGTGAATCTTACGATGACATAGTCAAACTTTTGATGCCATTGTTTCGGCGTTTGTTTTAATCCATACAAGAATTTGACAAGTTTGCGCACTTTTGGTCACTACCAATAACCTTTTGGTTGCTCCATTAAAATCTCCT
This sequence comes from Lathyrus tuberosus, assembly GCA_022829125.1. Taxonomy (NCBI): domain Eukaryota; kingdom Viridiplantae; phylum Streptophyta; class Magnoliopsida; order Fabales; family Fabaceae; genus Lathyrus; species Lathyrus tuberosus. The sequence goes on along the minus strand of JALAZF010000289.1, from coordinate 5,893,801 downwards.
CATCGAGATATCTTTTTAGGAGTGTTATTTTGACATCCATTTCAGGAACTATAAGGTTATGCAAAAAAGCTAATGCAAACGATGCTATAATTTTTGTTATGCTTGCTACTAGTGCATATGTGTCAAATAATAAACAACTTCTTTTTGTTTAAAACACTCCTGGTCATTAACCTAGACTTGTATGTGTTTAGTGTACTATCACATTAAGATACTTCCTTCTAAACAATAGGAGTCTCTTGAAGTTATTGCTTCCTTATAAGTCTTAAGGTCATTTTCCACTTGAAGAATAATAAAAATATTACGAACAAAATTCTTACTATTTCCTTCCATTAGATAAAATAAATAAATTGACTATCAATTTTGTTCAGTCCTAGATCCTTAACCTTTCAGACTCTTTTGTTTATTCTGTGTTCGGGTTGTTTTTTCAATAATCCATGAAGAATCTTCCTCACGAGATTCTCCATTAGTGACGAACTTTCGGTTTGTGTTATATCAATTCGTGGAGAATATTCCTCACGAGGTTCTTCATTTGTGTAAATCTCAAATTTCTTATCCTTCGTAATAAAGATCTCAAAATTCCACATCTCAGAATTCAATAGTTACATTAGACTCAAAATTCAGACACCTATATTAGTCATGATTCATCTTTGAATTATCTTTATATCTCTTATAATAATAAGTCTCTTGAAACTTAAACATATTATTCACGTAGAATCAAAATTCAATTATAATTTAAAATTATAAATTTTTGTGAATTTAGGTAATTAACAAACTCTACACTTTACAAATTTCAAATTTAATTTAGGCTTCATGCAAATTAACTTTGGAAGATAAACAAAATCAACAAAACTTTACGATTAAATAGCATGTATTATATATTTGAAAATTGATTACTTATCAATGTATTGAACGGTAATGATAGCACAAATTTATAACACGTTATATACATTCAACGATTAAGATATAACATCAATTTCTAAAACATGAAATAATTATTATAATAGTTTTATTTGAACCATTATGATTTATATTAATACACCTCTGTCCCTAATTATAAGACTCTGTTGAGTTTTTTTCTTGTCCTTTTTTATAAGATCTTCTTCAACTTTTAAAATGCATTAATTATTTTTTTCCACACATACCTCTAATAATATTACTTTTTTTTTTTTGCACTATGTATGAATATAATTGCACACACATTAACTATTTCTCTCTCCTAAAGATAAGCTTGTTAAATTATACAAAATAATTAATAAATTTAATACTCTAACCAACTTTTTTAATTCGGGTAATTTTTTCAACGAGGTCTTATATTCAGGGAAGGGACGGATGTAGTATTATAATTAAAATTCAATTGTATATACATTCAACGATTATGATTTATATTATTTATGTAAGATGTTTTCATTATCTGTCGTTATTGCACGCATGAATATGCCAAAGTGAATTTATAACTAATATTGCGGTTACTGTACACATGGATATGTAAAGGTGAATGAATATGCCAAATTAATGAATGAATTTATTCGCTATATAGAAAACGAATGCACAGTAAAAAAATCTTTTTACGTGTAAACATTACAACACAATCAAACACATACTTACATACATATTGTTTTAAAAAAATCTTATTATTCATAACAATACTCTTATACCAATTGTTATAAAATTTTAATTTAAGATCTTAATATCATAATTTTCATGGTACTCTAATTTTTATAAAAAAACAATAATAAAAACATATCCAGATTCATAACAACGGATCTTAATACAGAAATCTTAGTTGTCATTATTTGCCGTATTTTTAAGATTGTTAGAAAAATTAATTTAAATCAAATGAATCGAGTCTAGAATTGTGAATGGTGTCATTTTCCTTAAAAGAATTTCAAACACCTTAAAATGTCTTAGATAGGAAACGCAATAATACTGAGGACAGTACAAGATCGATGAAAACTCGAATGTAGGGAAGAGTATACAGAATTTTAGTGAAGAGGATGTAAGTAGTTTGTTATGTTTTTCTGAATTCGGAATGAAGTATTTATAGGTTATATTGGTGTTGTTTCACAAGAATGTGATCCTTGGTGAAACAACTCATTTTTACCAAGATTTACAAGTTTTTATCAAAAGTTACAAATTTTTATAAAAAATTATATTGTTTCGCTTACAACAACATTATTCACGAGTTGCATATTTACATTCTGCAACACTATTTTCAAATTCAAACGTACTGCAACACTTCACAAGTGTTGCTTATTTCTAAATTCAAAATTAATTTTCATTTTTTTTTATTATTTTAAAATACACTCAAAATTATTAATTCTTAATAATTTACAATATATTATAGGTGTCACAATTATTAGGCACTTATCATATATATATAAATATATTTCCCGAGACAAGTGTAGAGTAAAAACATATGTGCTTCTTCCCTTTCAAACAATATATTATATGATGTATTAGTGTGAACAAGCTTTTTTATTTAAGCTTTATTCATAAATTATTATGACCAGGAGTAATATTAAAGAGTAATAGAAATAGATGTGTGTATGTTAATAAAGAAACATACACAATTCTAGGAACTAGCATAAAAAATCATATATAGTCATTGTGGTCGTTGTAAACGTAAATATAAATCATTGACTCAGGAGTGCACTTGGCATGCCATGGGAGATTCTAATTAACTATAAAAATAGACCATCTTCTTTAGTCCTTTTTTTTATCACGGGGAAAATGGGAGAAATAGACTATTCATAGTAAATTATATAATATATTTTCCAATCAATAAAAAAATTAAACAAACAAAATGCAACAAAGTGAGAAATTAAATTAAACAAAATGCAGTAGAAGTATCCCAAGAAGATACGGTGTTCACATGTACTTTTTTTATTGGCAACTGAGGGATAATATATAAAATAGAAATAAGTTCATGCACAAAGTATAAGTTGTACACCCAATAAACAAACATACAGCAAATAAAAACAAAATCGACATAAATACCACCAAACCCAACCGAACCTGGCCAAAAAAGGAAAGAACCACCAATAAAGATACCTCTACAATGCAGAACCACCATTGATAACCTTTTTCCTAGTCTTGTTGTCCAAGAACTTAAGAAAAGCCACAATGCAAGCCTTTAATTTTTTATAAGTAGTTCCATTGAGAACGGGAGGACGATTAACAAATAATCTTTCTTTGGTATTTTTCATCTTGAACATGATATATACTTTGGAATCGAGTCATCAAACTCCCCCACACTAAGGCTTTTGCTTGTCCTCAAGCAAACTCCCAATGTAATAAAACAGTAAGCATGATGTTCTGACTCTTAGGCACGACAAAAACAATCTAAGCACAAGGTTGCTAGGCTACAGTGAAACGGATAGGTACTGGACAATGAAAACAAGGATACCGTAGTGACACGATTCTAAAAAAGCGGGCGAATATTCCCTTCCTATGCAATACCAATTCAAATCACGACATTATAACTAGACCTATATCCTTCAACTTATTTCACCTCTTTTTCATTCGAGCGCAATCACATTAAGCCTGTTATCCTTTGTACTTACATGGTAAGCGAACCTGTTAGTGTTTATGATCTCTTATTCAACAATGTTTTTTTCTTTTTCGCATTTTATGCTTTATTTTGCTTACGAATTTCAAGAGTCCGAACCTTTAGGCTAAATGGTCGGGTGAGGACCACCTAACTTAGCGGGAACATGTCTTTCATTCATTTTTTTTCTATAAAAATCACATAAATCAACTTCTGAGATCACACATATTTGCATCGGTTCGTTACTTAGTTCGTACACACGGATGGTGCTGACTACTAGAATAAACTAATCAAGAGGTTACTTCTAAGAAACTAGGCATAAGGTCATGGCATAATGTCTATTTAAATCAATACCACATATTTAGGGAATCTAAGGTGTAGGAACGGTACCGATATTTTCAAAACTTTCCCATGTCCGCCTACCTAGCCTAAATCAAAGAATGAAACAACCTATACTATACGCGTCAAGTCTAACCAAAATTTTTGAAATTTGGGGTCAAATAAGGGAGTTATTAGACACAGGAAAAACGTAAAGTAAAAACGACTCAAACGTGCATATGACTCGATAATAAAAACAAACTAAACTAGAAAGCAAGAAATAAACAAAAGCAATAAACGGCTCCTCCCCCGCACTTAAATTAGACATTGTCCTCAATGTCTTAGTCTAAGGTGAAAGAAGGAGCGATAGAACCTGGATACATCAATGATAGCGAGCACGCCCTCCACGAGGGTGTCTATCCTGCCTGATGGCCGGGTTGTCCTGGGGCACATGCTGGACACAATCTGCAATTCGGTTCACTTCTCTGCGCAGTCCCGCCATCTCCGAGACAACATCTCTCAAATCCAACTGGGCTCTCTCCATAAACTCGGACTGCCTCCTTTGCATCTCCTGCATCTGCACATCACGCACGGCCTCTCTCTCTCTCTCTACTGCCTAACCTCTGACAGAACTTCATCCAACGATGAACGAATACCTGCAAAATCAGAAAAAGGTGCGGTGTGTGCTTGGGTGCTAGACCCAGGTATATCAGTGGTATGGCTATGAGTGTGGGGCTGCTCAGAATGATGCCCCATGATTTCACGGTAATGCCTTTCATCGTTCTCTGTCTCTAAATCACATGCTCCTAAATCAAATAGTCAATTAGTGCTTTGACGCACATTTATGCGCTCAGCATTTGGCAAAGAAAAACCTCGGAACTCATGTGTCTGGACCATAAAGTGATACTTGTTACGATGCAAACTCTTGACAAGCCGCGCATTACGGCAAAAGTCAATGTCGACATAGAGACAAGATATACTCTCTTCGTTTTCTAAATCGGCCTCTAAGTCTAAACAGATGGCAATGGCAGTAATGATACCGCCTATACATATGGAACCGCCGACTCTGCTCGCTACACTAATAAAATGGGCCAAAAGGAACAGTGTAGGATTCACTCGGGTTTGGAAAAGTGCACAGTGAATAAAGAACAGATCCTTAGAATTCACGTTCCCTGGGTTTTCTCGTCCGAAAATGGTGGAGGCGAGGGTGCGGTGAAAGTAACGAATAGCAGGGTTATGGATGACAGTGGCTTTCAAGCCCTCCCATTTGGTGGCTCTTGTGTTTATTATTTGATTCGAGAATTGGAAGGCGCCTTCCTCCCAGTCACTGTCCAAGGGTGCTTGAGTCGCAAGACCCTCACCGGTAGGAAAACTAAACTATTCAGCTATCTGCTCATGAGTGAGCGAATAGTCTATGTTAAACATTCTGAAGTAAATGGTTCCGGTGGTGCGGTTAAGATCATGGACATATCGGACTGAACTAAGAAACTCATAAGTAAGTCTAACGGAAGAGGGATTAAACATGGAGCAGAAACGAGTCATACCTAAGTTCCTGAGCATCCACGAGACGTTATCATAAAGACCCAAGGTGCGAAGAGTTTCCGACTCTGGATACCTTGTGGCATAGACTGGCCTTTTGGATACTCGGTGAAAGTTCGAACGCATGGTGGCTCCAATTTCTCCGTCGGGGAACTCAATGCCCATGTAATCTATCTCTTGGTTAGCAGCCATGGTTGTTTCTTAGGAGGATGGTGCTTGTGAATGTTTTCTGAAATGGGTAGAGAAATGGAAAGTGGGTTTGAGAAAGGTGAATGGTAATGTGTGGTTAGGGGTGTTTAAATAAGGATTAAGTGGGTGAATATGGATGGTTAGAAGTTAATGTGGGATGATGAAGGGTTTACTAGGTACTTAGGGGGTCTAGGAACATGCAAGAGTGTATTGAATGGGAATAAAGGAGGCAAAAGCGTGTTTCACAAAGAAAACAGAGCGTTCTGCCTGTTCGAATGAACGACGAGCGCCGTTATACATATGGCGACCGACATTTGCTCCAGGCGCGCCTTTTGGTTTCTGGCTTGGCAGAATGTAAACTTGTTACTATTTTTTTTGGTTTTTCTTGTTTTCTTGACGAACCTAAATTTGCTAAACATTAACAACTAGTTAAGTAAGGATTTAGAACACTAAAATAAAAACTTAAAGAGAAAGAAACTTGCATTAAACAAAACTGAAGTGCATTACATTTACACGTCGGCATCCCGACGGTACACTGTGGAATGGAAATTAACAGTACAAACGATACAAGAAAGGGAAACACTATACATGTAAACAAACTATCCTAAGAAAAACAGGGAAATATGTGCGGCTATGGATCATCCATGATGTTGATTAAGGGAGTAGACAATTTGGAACATATGGTCCAACTCCTCATGTACGACATCCATAAGTCCAATGAAATCGACTCGGAGAGAGGAAATCTCATCTCGGAAGGAATCCACTTCGGACTGGAGAGCATTAATAGCAGCAGCTACATTCAAAGGTGGTATATCAGGATTGACTTCGGAACCTTGAGTGGCCTCGGCAGACATAATGGTATCTCGGTTTTCGTAAGCCTGAGGAGAGTCGGGTGTAGTCAGAAACTCATTGACGACCTCCAAATCATAGAGCCAATTGTCCTTATTGTGCACACTGATCTTTTCATGGTTGGGTAAGGTGAAAGTATGGACTACAACATTATCGATAAGTAACTCGAATTCAACCGGGCCAAGATTAGCAATAATGTCTCTGTTGAAATAAAAACTAGTGTCCATCGGGCGAAAACCACCAAATACAAAGGAAAGGTTCAGATGGTACCTCATCCCAATTGCATCAGCAATCATAGTCACCAACCCACCTATTAAGATCGGCTCAAAGGAATCACGGGCAATACAATTGAAATTAGCAAGCAAATACGGGGCTGCATTGACAGGTTTTCCCTGGGATGCGCAGAGCATGATATATAGCTCATCCCTCGACACAGATGTAATGTTCTCTTCTTTTCTAAAGAAGGTGTGAGCAAGAACCTTACGGAAATATCTCCATCCAGGGTTGTGGATGCTTTCGGAGAACATAGCATCAGGTTCGGAAGTACTGTTTCCAGCTATGGTACCCCAAAAATGTTGAATATCATAGCTATTGAAGGCATCAGCAGGGGTCTTGGTCACAGCATCGGGTTCATTAGGAAAACCCAATCATTCAGCGAATTCATGGTGGGTGAATCTGCACTTGTTTCCAAATAACCTGAAGGTCGCTAATCCACAGCCAAATCCGAAACCACAGGTGGCATCATAATAGAGGGAGCTTAGGAACTCCAAGGTCAGGCTACGGTAAATGCTAAATCTCTTATCTAAAGAAAAGTGAGACCAGCCTATCTGGCTCAGAAGGAAAATAACATTGTCTCGGATGCTAAGGGTTTGCATAACCGAGTCGTCAGGATAGATGGACAGACCAAATTCTCTTTGAGACAAAGCCTCAAATCGACGCCTCTGGACATCGTTCCTGAAAACAACGGCACAGTTTTCAAATGTCTGCATGGTTGCTGGTCAAAGGTTTCCTAGAGAAGGGTCTCCTGAAAATTGAAAAACATTACAATGTTAGGGGAATAATACTATTAGCTACGCGTTAGTAAGATAAAAATAGTAATAATAATCATAATACTGATAATGATAGCAACAATAATGAGGTGCAACAAACAGTGATGCATATTGTATAGATTTTATACTAAACATGCATGCAGTGTCCTAAAACTAACAAAGTAAAATAAAAACTAAAGATCGTGGTTTAGCTCCCACAGAGCGTTTTGTTTAATGTCGGAAGCTCGACATTAGAATTGAAAAGGGCATCATTTGTCGGGAAGAGCGGGAAGCTCTTCCAACTTGTAATTAGTGATGAATTCCTTGTTTTCTACTAAGTGGTAGTGCTTGAGTCTCTGGCCGTTCACAAAGAACGTCTCATTCGACATTCCTCTAATTTCAACTGCTCCACTTGGTAGGACTTTTGTAACTTCGAAGGGACTAGACCATCTAGAACGTAATTTTCCGGGAAAGAGTTTAAGCCTAGAGTTAAAGAGAAGAACTATATCTCCTTCGTTAAAATCCTTCTTTGTTATTCTTTTATCATGCCACTTCTTGGTTCTTTCTTTGTATATTCGGGCATTTTCATAGGCATCTAGTCTTATTTCTTCTAATTCATGGATATCGAGAATCCTTTTCTCGCCTGCTGCCTTATAATTCATATTCAAAGTCTTAATGGCCCAATAAGCTTTATGCTCAAGTTCCACAGGCAGATGGCACGACTTTTCATAAACTAGTTTGTACGGTGTGGTTCCTATGGGGGTCTTGTAGGCTGTTATGTAAGCCCACGGAGCTTCATGAAGTTTAGTAGACCAATCCTTCCAAGAGTTTGCAACGGTTTTTTCTAAAATCTGCTTAATCTCCCTATTCAACACTTCTACTTGTCCACTAGTTTGAGGGTGATAGGGTGTTGCTACTCGGTGTCGTACTCCATATTTAAGCAATAGCTTCCCGAAAACATTCGAAATGAAATGGGAACCGCCATCACTAATGACAATTCTTGGTACACTGAATCTGGGAAAGATTATATTCTTGAAAAGTTTCACCACCACTCGTGCATCATTTGTAGGTGAAGATATCACCTCAATCCATTTTGATACGTAATCAACTACGACGAGTATGTATTTGTTTCCAAAAGAAGATGGAAAGGGTCCCATAAAATCAATGCCCCATACATCAAAGACTTCGACTTCCAAAATTCCCTTTTGCGGCATCTCATCGCGTCTAGAAACGTTTCCAATGCGTTGACACCGGTCGCAGTTCATAATGGCAATGTGAACGTCCTTCCAAAGGTTTGGCCAAAATAGGCTAGATTGTAATATCTTTGCGCATGTTTTTGATGTACTGGCATGTCCTCCATATGGTGCAGCATGGCATTGGGATATGACATCCTCTATTTCCGATTCCGGGACACATCGACGAAATATTCCATTGGCGCCTCTCTTGAATAATAGGGGTTCATCCCAGTAATATTGTTTAAGATCATGGAAAAATTTCTTCTTCTGTTGGTATGTTAGATCTGGTGGAAACACTTTGGCTGCTAGGTAGTTGACAAAGTCAGCATACCATGGCAATGTGGTTTTTGTATAGATTGTTTCTACTACTTCATTTGTCTCTGCATCGTTAAATAACAAGGAACATTCTACAGTTTTGCTTTCCCTTTCCAACTGGGCTACTAGTCTGTCGTAAGGAAAATCATCGTTTATAGGTACTCTTTCGGGCTTTAGATCCTCAATCCTAGAGAGATGATCTGCTACCACGTTTTCAGTACCTTTCTTATCTTTTATTTCTAAATCGAATTCTTGCAAAAGCAATATCCATCTCAAGAGTCTTGGTTTGGCATCCTTTTTAGCCAACAGGTACCTAATAACGGCATGATCGGTATAGATAATAATTTTTGCTCCTACCAGATAGGAACAAAATTTATCTAAGGCGAACACAACATCTAGGAGTTCTTTTTCTGTGGTCGCATAGTTCATTTGTGTGTTGTCTAAGGTTCTACTTGCATAGTAAATAGCATGAAGCCTTTTATCCTTTCTTTGTCCTAAGACAACAACGCCCACAGCATAGTCGCTAGCGTCGCACATTATTTCAAATGGTAAACTCCAATCAGGTGGTTGCATAATTGGTGCGGTAATAAGAGCATTCTTCAGATGTTCAAATGCTTTCACGTATTCTTCATCAAATATAAATTCAGCTTTTTTCATTAGTAGTCCAGTCAAAGGTTTTGTAATCTTAGAGAAGTCTTTAATGAATCGTCGATAAAAATCGGCATGTCCTAAAAAGCTTCGTACTTCTCTAACTGTTTTTGGTGGTTGAAGGTTTTTTAAGATTTCTATCTTTGCTTTGTCTACTTCAATACCTCTATCGGATACTACATGTCTAAGAACTATACCTTGTCGCACCATGAAATGACACTTCTCCCAATTTAACACAAGGTTCACTTTGACGCACCGTGCAAGTACCATCTCAAGGTTTGACAGACAGTGTTCGAAACTTCCCCCATATACAGAGAAATCGTCCATAATGACTTCCATTATATCGTCTATGAAATCAGCAAAGATCAACATCTTGCATCTCTGAAATGTTGCGGGAGCATTACACAGTCCAAATGGCATTCGACGATAGGCAAATGTGCCATAGGGGCAGGTAAATGTGGTCTTCTCTTGGTCATCAGGATGAATAGGTATTTGGAAAAATCCTGAGTATCCGTCTAATTAACAAAAATATGAATGTTTGGCTAGCCGTTCATGCATTTGGTCTATGAAGGGTAAAGGAAAATGATCTTTTCGAGTAGCCTTATTCAGCTTTGTATAGTCTATGCACATCCTCCATCCAGTTTAAGTTCGTTTGGCTACGGACTCGCCTTTTTCGTTAGTTACAACTGTAACACCAGCCTTCTTTGGTACAACATGCACTGGGCTGACCCATTTGCTGTCAGATATCGGATATATGATTCCTGCTTCCAATAGTTTTTGCACTTCTCTCTTTACTACATCGCTTAGGACAGGGTTCAAACGTCTTTGATGTTCTCTGGATGTCCTACAATCTTCCTCCATCATGATGCGATGCATACATATAGAGGGACTTATCCCTTTTAGATCGGAGATGTTATATCCAAGAGCTGTGGGATATTTCCTCAAGACTTCCGATAATTTCTCAGTTTCTATTTGTCCTAAATCAGCATTAACTATTACGGGTTTTTCAAGTCCAGTGTCTAGGAATTCATATCTTAGATCTTTGGGTAATGTTTTGAGTTCTACAGATGGTTTCTTTGGGCAAGGCATTGGTCGGGTGTGAGTGCTAGGCATTCTCTTAGACTGTCATCTTCATACGACTCACGCCAGTTATCGTCTTCGAATATTGGAAGGGCTGGAATCTTTAGTACTTCCGTGTACCATGTCGGTTCCTTCTCCAGTTCTCTGACGCATTCGTCGATAACGTCTAGAAAACAGCATGAATCGTCTAAAGCAGTAGCTTTTAGGAATTGGGCTAAGATAAATTCGACTTTTTCTTCCCCTACTTCGAAGGTTAACTTTCCTTTCTTTACATCTATTATAGCACCAGCTGTTGCTAAGAATGGTCTACCTAAGATGATTGGTATATTAGAATCTTCCTTAATGTCCATTATCACGAAATCTGCCGGAATATAAAACTGACCTATGCGAACTGGCACGTTTTCTAGCATACCTATTGGATATTTCACATAACGATCTGCTAGTTGTAAAGACATTTTTGTTGACCTCAGGTCTCCTAAGTCAAGTTTCTTACATGTGGATAAGGGCATTACGCTAACACTGGCTCCTAAGTCGCATAACGCTTTGTCTATGACAATCTTTCCGATTACACAAGGTGTGGAAAAGCTACCTGGATCGTTTAGTTTAGGAGGCATGTTATTTTGAAGTATGGCGTTACACTCAGCAGTGAGCATAATGGTTTTGTTATCTTCTAATTTTTTTCTTGTTTGATAGGTTCTCTTTAAGGAATTTGGCATATGAGGGCATTTGCGTAATAGCTTCTGTAAAAGGTATCGTTATATTCAGTTGCTTTAGAAACTCTACGAATTTCTTAAACTGTCCTTCGTTTTTGGATTTAGCTAGTCTTTGGGGATAAGGCATAGGTGGTTTATATGGTGGCGGAGGCACATAGGGTGTTTCTTTCTCTGCGGCCTTTCCGCTTTCATCTTCCTTCTCCATGTTAAGTTCTCTTATTTTCTCAGTTCCCTCTGGTAAATTTTGGTGCATGGCTGAATTTTGGAATCTCGGGTCAACGGGTTCATCGTACTCTACTCCGCTTCGCAAAGTAATAACGTTAGCATGACCTTTTGGGTTTGGTTGTGGTTGGCCAGGAAATGCTCCGGCGGGGGCTGCGTTAGTTGACTGTTGTTGGGCTACCTGAGTAATTTGAGTTTCTAACATTTTGTTATGAGTAGCCATAGCATCAAGCTTGCTTGACAATTGTTTCATCAATTCACTCGTGTGAGCATTTTGATTCGCAAAATCGCTGTTTTGCTGTGCTTGAGCATTCATAAAGTTTTCCATCATGATTTCCAGATTTGATTTTTTGGGTAGAGGTGAAGCGGGTTGTGCTCCTTTCTGAAATCCAGGTGGAATAGCAGATGTTGGGTTAGGTGGATGCAAGGCATTGTTATTCTTATATGAAAAATTCAGGTGATTTCTCCAACCAGGATTGTAAGTGTTTGAATACGGGTTCCCTTGAGCGTAGTTCACTTGGTCGGTAGGAGTACTAGCCAACACTTGACATTCAGCGTTTGTATGCCCAGGGTTTCCGCATATTTCACAATTTGGTGTCACCGCAGCTATGGTAGCTGCTGGTGGTGTTATTTCTAAACTTTCGATTTTTTGAGCAACCGCGTCCACTTTAGCATTGACTCGGTCTATACCGTTGACTTCGTGCATTCCTCCTTTCGGAGTTGGTTTCTCTATACTAGCACGTTCACCTCCCGATTGGAAATGGTTTTGAGCCATAGTCTCTATGAGTTCATAGGCTTCTGCATACGGTTTATCCATTAGAGCACCGCCTGCGGCAACGCACAGATTCATTTTGGTATTGTACAACAGCCCGCCGTAAAAGGTATGTATTATCATCCATTCTTCAAGTCCATGGTGTGGGCATAACCTCAACATGTCCTTGTATCTCTCCCAAGCATCGAATAAATATTCGTTATCCTTTTGCTTAAATCCGTTAATTTGGGCTCTCAGCATAGCTGTCTTGCTTGGTGGGAAATATCTGGCTAAGAAGACTTTCTTCAACTCGTCCCATGTCGTCACTGAGTGGGATGGAAGAGATTGGAGTCAAGCTCTCGCTCTATCTCTCAATGAGAACGGAAAAAGTCTTAGTCTAATTGCTTCTTGACTAACTCCATTTGCTTTTATAGTGTCTGAATATTGCACGAATATTGATAAGTGAAGGTTCGGTTCATCCGTAGCATTACCTGAGAATTGGTTTTGTTGAACTGCAGATATTAGCGATGGTTTCAGCTCGAAATCATTACGGTTAATAGCTAGGGCAGCAATGCTGTTATTTGGTTCTTGTTGTGATGGAACAGCATAATACTTTAGAGGACAGTTTCTCGGTCCTTCGGCCATGTTTTGTTCTGGTTCTGATTCGGTTTCCGAATCTGAGTAGGGAATAAGAGGATCTGGGATGTTATATCTAAGAAGGAATTCGTTAATTCGGCGTCTCAGAAGTATGTAACGTTCGATTTCGTTGATTGGTTGCTCCAACTCTTCGCCTTGTGAGCGAGTGTTTGGCATACAATTGACGAATCGAAAAGGTAAAATAAAAAGTTGCCTTAGTCTATACTGTGCAACGAAAATATCACAATATTGACTAAATTAATCCCCGACAACGGCGCCAAAAACTTGATCACGACTTTGCGTATATGGTCGGATTACTGCTGCAAGTATACAGCTTATCGCGTAGTTTTAAAAGATTGCCGAACCCACAGGGATTAATAATCAACCTAGAGTGATCGATTATTGCAGTGTAAAGCTAAGGCTAGATTTGGTGGTAAAAGAAATTTGGTTTTTAACGGGATTTGAAAAACAACAATAAAGACGAGACCGGAGAATTATTTTCGTGCTCCTTGGGACTCCGTAAAATCCGAGTGTTAACAAAGGTCTCGAAATTGGTTTGAAGGATATACCAGTTTAAAGGCTTGACCTCACGCTCTCGCGGTCTTAACCAAGCCATTCCTAATGACCCCAAGATTTTTCTCTCGCTCGCTCGGTAGTTAAAAGGTGCGTTTTGAAAACTAACATAAACTAAATGAGGCCCTAAAGCGCTCTTGCTGCATTTAGGCTCAATGTCCGATGCCTACTATCCAGCGATTACCTCAAACTCTCGCTCTATTGGACACGCCTTGGTGCGTTTCTCACTCTCGTGGCGAAACACTGTTAAACAACCTCTCGCTCTCACGACAAGGTTGCCTAAATTCAGATTAGACACCAAAACCAGAATTTTAAAAACAAAAGTTAAACACTGATGGCTCTACAGAGTCCCGTCGGAACGACGGTCCTCAATCTACGGACTCAAGGCAATTCTACTCAGACATAATTAAATTTAACACTAATGAATTAACATTTCTGAATTTTAAAACATACATATTGGTTAGATTTTGTTTAAGATCAGATTTACACTTTAATGATGAAATAAATTATAGAGCGTAAAAATCAGATTAAACAATGCAGTAAAATAGACAAATTGTAAATAACCTGAAATGCGAAGTAATTAAACAGAAAACAAATCTTCTATTAAGCAAATGATCCAAGTTTACATCAACAACAATAGAAATGAAAAGTACAACAGATGTATCAATCTCTCGGTGTGAGCGATCGATACTATGGCAAATGATATAAGTGGTTAGGCTAATGAAATTTCGGCAGCGCTTCCGCAAGGTTCTTGGATCCCCAAATGCAGACCTCTGATGCTCTATATATAGGATATTTCTGGCTCCAAGCATTTGAATTCGAAATTTGAAACTTAACTTGCAAACTGCCAGAACTGTATCAAGAAACTGCTCCCGCGAAGCAACGGTGGTCGCCTTAGGCCTAATGGCGGTCGCCATCCATTTAAATCTTTGAATTTCCCTCTTTTCTGCTATGGGGAGCGCCATTTAGTTGAACTAGGGGAATGGCGAACGCCATTCAGATCAGGCTGGGACAGAATCAAGCATTTCTTCACTTTTCTTCTCTTTTAAGCTCAATTCTTAATCTTTCCTTCTATGGAGCTTATGTAGGACCTGTAAATGGAAAAGGAACCAAAACATAAGCGAATAATACATGAAATGACAATGACTCGATAAAAATACGATAAAAATTGCACGAATTGAATCGAAATAAACGATACGGAATCGAGTCATCATTTACTGACTAAATCCAGTAGGGTCGGCCACGACACCGACGCTACTATAAAATAATTTGCTGACTAAATCCAATAGTGGCGGCCACGACACCGACGCTACTATAAAATAATTTGTTGACTAAATCCAGTAGTAGCGGCCACGACACCGACGCTACTATAAAATAATTTGCTGACTAAATCCAGTAGTGGCGGGCACGACACCGACGCTAATATAAAATAATTTGCTGACTAAATCTAGTAGTGTCGGCCACGACACCGAAGCTACTATAAAATAATTTGTTGTCTAAATCTACTAGCGGCGGGCTGGAAACCGACGCTACTGCAAAATAAGTTGCTCACTAAGTTTTGTTGTGGCGGCCACATGGCCGACGCTACCTAATAACGTGGACATATCCTTGATGAAAGCCAACTCAATCAGAAAATGACACCTGGCATTACATATCGTCGGTTAAAACCGATGCAAACTTAGTAATTACTTTCGCGTTTAGGGTTATCATTTAGTGGTGACATTAGCGTAAACCGAAGCCGACGCTAACTGTAACTAACTTCCAGCTTTGGAATGTTCGCCCCAACCCCGACACTTGGCCGACGCTATACCCTTGTAGCGTCGGTTTTGTTGTTGTTAGCTATGAACAATTTAAATTAGTATAGTATAAATTGCAATGAGCGCCTTATTTATGTTTAATTGTCTCAAAAATTTTCACTTGAATTTCTATGTTCAATCTTCTTGTTCAACTTCATCATTGATATGCATGACACTTTTTATCCATTTCTTCTTTGATAATCTTTATCTTCATCAAAACTGAACTAGATATAAGATGTGTTCTTCATAATCTCCCCCTTTTGATGTTAACAAACTCTTGTGTGTCTCCCTTTAATCGGTGAATCTTACGATGACATAGTCAAACTTTTGATGTCATTGTTTCGGCGTTTGTTTTAACCCATACAAGAATTTGACAAGTTTGCGCACTTTTGGTCACTACCAATAACCTTTTGGTTGCTCCATTAAAATGTCCTCATCGAGATATCTTTTTAGGAATGTTATTTTGACATTCATTTCAGGAACTATGAGGTTATGTAAAAAAGCTAATGCAAACGATGCTATAATTTTTGTTATGCTTGCTACTAGTGCATATGTGTCAAATAATAAACAACTTCTTTTTGTTTAAAACACTCCTGGTCATTAACCTAGACTTGTAAGTGTTTAGTGTACCATCACATTATGATATTTCCTTATAAACAATAGGAGTCTCTTGAAGTTATTGCTTCCTTATAAGTCTTAAGGTCATCTTCCACTTGAAGAATAATAAAAATATTACGAACAAAATTCTTACTATTTTCTTCCATTAGATAAAATAATTAAATTGACTATCAATTTTGTTAGGTCTTAGATCCTTAACCTTTCAGACTCTTTTGTTTATTCTGTGTTCGGGTTGTTTTTTCAATAATCCATGAAGAATCTTCCTCACGAGATTCTCCATTAGTGACGAACTTTCGGTTTGTGTTATATCAATCCGTGGAGAATATTCCTCACGAGGTTCTTCATTTGTGTAAATCTCAAATTTCTTATCCTTTGTAATAAAGATCTCAAAATTCCACATCTCGGAATTCAATAGTTACATTAGACTCAAAATTCAGACATCTGTATTAGTCATGATTCATCTTTGGATTATCTTTATATCTCTTATAATAATAATTCTCTTTGAACTTAAACATATTATTCACGTAGGCTGGACAATGGAAGAAGTTCAGAGTATGGCAGTAGAAAACGGATTAATCAAGGCAACGGTCGTTTCACTAAGTCGGGTAGAGGACTTCGTGTTAATGCAGGTTGTGGCGCCTTTTCGTATGCAGAGGTAACAAGACGCGATAAAGGAGTGGAGACGAAGCGTCCGGGCATGAGTTTTATGGTTGAAGAGGAGACGCTTTTAAGATTTACCAAAGCCTTTGTGGGAGAGGCCACCACTCCAGGTCTTGCATATAGCATGAAAGAGATTTTTCATGCAGAAGGCATATTTTCGATTAGAGTTACTCCGTTAGGAGCTAACTTATGTCTTCTTGAGGATCTAGTGGAGGGAGAGATGGAACCATTGATTTAGGAGAGCACAGATTGGATGAGAAAATGGTTCAAATCTGTTAGGCCTTGGGACTGTGAAGTGGTGGACCGAGAAAGACTCACGTGGATATCTTGTTCAGGCATCCCTTGCCATGCATGGGGGAATCCTTTTTCAAGCAGTTAACAGCAACGGTGGGGACCTTAGTCAGTTGCGATGAAAATACTTCCTTGGCTAGCAAGATGGACTTGGCTAGGCTATTGATCAAGACAACATGTAAACCTTTCATCAATGAGGTGTTGAATATTTCCATCAATGGCATAGTTTTAAGGATTGGCATGGTGGAAGAAATCTAAAGTTCTATGGAACTATTGTCAAAGAAAACTAAAAGGTCTGAGGTGGTTAGTGAAACTAGCGAGTCGGAACCGTTTCCCAGCTCCGGGGAGGACGAAGGAGGAGCTGACTTTCAACGGGGATATGTCAACGATGTTTTCAAGGAGGAGGTAGTTGGGACAGGCGGGGCAGTCAACTTTAACATAAAGGGTGCTGATTTGACTGGTAAGTCGTTCGAGGAGCAGATGTCAAACACGCAGGTTCTTTCACAGGTTAAGGAACCTGGATTAAATAGTCTGGACTCACCTATGGAGAGGGGGTCTACTTTGGTGAAAAAAGCAGATGATGGGACGTCTTCCTCTAAGAATGTGCCATCTGGGGAGGAGGTTTCTGGATCATTTTAGAGGTTAGTTGGGGAACGTACAGGTGGCGGATTAGAGACGGTTGGATGCAAGGAGACTCTTGCGGATCGGGATAAGTTTGAATCAACTGGGTCTGAGAGTATTGGGCCTTCGGGATATCTGGACAACCGTATGGGCCCTTTCTCTTTCGATAAGGAATGTCAGAAATTAAAGAGGACGAGGCCCAAACGGAAAAAGAAGAAAATGCTGGAGAACCTGGGGAAACAAGTTGAGTTTATGCCATCCTACTTTGCATGTCTTTTATCAAAATCGACGGCCTGCTCTGACGCTATATCATCATCACATATGGACGATAGGCTCGCCAATCATATTAGTATCGCGGACACGTCGGTTGAGGATTCGTTGACGGATTCGGTGGTGTTACGTTGTAACCAGAGATTCGTGAGGAAAGATACAGAGGTTAGCAACCATGTTTGGGAGAGGATGTCAAATATGGGGGTGACAAGCTCTAAGAAGAAGGAAGCCATAATCAAAGAGGTGGAGGATTTAGAGAGCAGGGACAGAGTAACGGCGACAACATCGAAGGCGGTCAAAGGAAGGTTACGATGATAGTGATATCTCTAAACATGCGTGGAGGGGGAATCAGGGATAAGAGATTGAGAGTTAGCCACCTAATCCAATCTGTTAAGTCCGATTTATGTTTCCTCCAGGAAACTAAGTTTTCTTGTTTCAATGATAGTTTAGCTAGAGATTTGTGGGGCAACAATAATGTAGAGTGGTCCGCTAGTAATTCTACGGGAGCGGCTGGAGGTATGGTTATACTGTGGAGGAAGGACTCTCTGAGTTTAAATTTTAGTTTCAAAGGCCAGGGTTTCATCGGTATAAATGTGAATTGGAGAGGAGGAGTGTACAATTTCGTCAACATATATGCATCGTGCAACTTGAATAGAAGAAGGATGATGTGGGATTGTTTATTAAGATGGGGCAACAGAGGTTTGAATGATTTTTGGTGCTTAGGTGGAGACTAGAATTCTATTCTCTATAAGGAGGAAAGATTAGGAGTGAGTGAGGGTTTCAATAGAAGAAATTCTGAAGAGTTCGCGAAATTCATCTCTGACATGGACCTTTTTGATCTTCCTTGCTGTGGTGGTAAATTTACTTGGTTTAGTAGCAATGGTTTGGCTATGAGTCGTCTTGATAGATTCTTGCTGTCTCAAAATTTGATTACGAAGTGGCAGATTTTTTATCAACGGATTGGGAAGCGAGATATCTCAGATCACTCACCTATATGGCTGAAATCGAACTTATCAAATTGGGGAACAAAACCTTTCATATTTTTGAATTGTTGGTTTAAGCACGAGAATTTCATGGCGTTCATTCAAGAGAAGTGGGGGAAACTTGAAGTTAACGGAAGGGGGGACTTTGTTTTATACGAAAAATTGAAGAAGCTGAAAGTTCAACTAAAAAACTGGAATGCTGACGTTTTCGGATGATTGGATCTCCAAGTTAAAACCCAGGTGGATATCATTAATGATCTGGATAATCTTTTGGTTGATAACTTTGGCGGTAATGTTGAAGAAATTGTCGACGAAAGGCAGAAAATCACAGGTGATTTCTGGAACAACCTTGCTTTGAAAGAAGGTTTGCTCAGATTGAAATCGAGGCAACTTTGGCTAAAGGAGGGGGATCACAATTCTCATTTCTTTCATCAGGCCATCAAGGAAAGGCAGAATCGAGGAAATATTACTGTCTTGGAAGGGGACACGGGCAGTGTGGAAGGTGTGAAAGAAGTAAAGGAAACAATAAGAGACCATTTCAAAAATTTCTTCACGGAGGAAATTTCCAACAGACCGGTTCCTGGTCGCATTAGTTTCAGCAGGTTGACGGTCGAAGATAGGATTTGGCTTGAGAGACCTTTCTCAGAAGAAGAGGTTAAAGCGGCAATTTGGACATGTGACGGGAACAAGAGCGCTGGTCCAGATGGTTACACGCTCGAATTCTTCCAAAAAGGGTGGCCTTTTCTAAAACATGATCTTTTACGATTTGTAGAGGATTTTCACAGAAACGTGAAACTAACCAAAGCTGTTACTGCTTCTTTTCTGGCTTTGATTTCGAAGTCGTTAAACCCTCAAAATTTAGGGGATTATCGACCTATCTGCTTGGTGAGTAGATTATACAAGATTTTGGCAAAAATTTTGGCGCTACGTCTCAAAATGGTCATTGGTAAATTGATTTCCCACAAGCAGTTGGCGTTTATTCACGGGAGGAATATAGTTGACGGGGCTCTTGTGGTAAATGAGGTGGTGGACCTTGCGAAAAAGGATAATCCTAGCTGTTTGATTATGAAAGTGGATTATGAGAAGGCCTACGACAGCGTCGACTGGAATTACTTAAGATATATGCTTGCATCAATGGGGTTCGGAGACCGCTGGAACAATTGGACGGAGAGTTGTGTTTTTTCTAGCTCTATGGCGGTCTTGATTAATGGTAGTACTACAAAAGATTTCTTGGTCAATAAAGGCCTGCGCCAAGGTGATCCGTTATCACCCTTCATGTTCGTGATTGCCATGGAAGGTTTGACTGGCTTAATGGAGAAGGCAGTGGAACTTAGAGATTTCACAGGCTTCCAGTATAATAGCAGTGATTCTTTCGATATCCTACAGTATGCGGATGATACCATTTTTCTGGGAGAAGGAACCGCGGAAAATGTGTGGAGCATCAAGGCCATTTTGAGAGGTTACGAGATGATGTCGGGCCTCAAAGTCAATTTTTCCAAAAGTAAGTTATTCGGGATAAATGTGTCGGAGTGGTTTCTTACGACAGCTTCTACTTTCCTAAACTGCAGTATAGAAGTCATGCCTTTCAAATTCTTGGGAGTGATTATGGGGGACAATCCGAGGAGATCTAAGATGTGGAAGGGATTGGTGGATTCAATGAAGATTAAGATGTCGGTTTGGAGAGGGAAAAATCTGTCGATTGCTGGCAGAATTGTCCTGATAAACTCAATTCTTAATGCTTTACCAGTTTATGTCATGTCCTTTTTTAAAGCGCCTCTGAAGGTGATCAGAGAGATTCGTCGCATTCAAAGCGATTTTTTATGGAGGGGGGGGGGGGGGTAGAGAAGACAAAAGGAAGATACACTGGGTTAGCTGGGGCGATGTGTGCAAGCCAAAGCATCTAGGTGGCTTGGGGTTAAAAGATATTGAGGTCATTAATAAAGATCTACTTCTTAAATGGAAATGGCGAATCATGACGGAGAAGGACGCCATATGGTATAAGTTGTTGCGGTTCAGATACGGTAACACAGCTCTAAAGGTGCAAATTGGAGACATATCGGTGCTGGGAAAGAAAGACTCGTTATGGTGGAGAGATGTCGTTTTGAACGACTTACAAACAGCAACGGGACCAGTTTTTTCTAACAATTTGTTTTGCAGGTTAGGCGACGGAGGCAGCCTTTCTTTTTGGCATTCTAGGTGGATGCAAGGTCTGGCTCTGAAGGACATGTATCCGTCCATTTTTAATGTTTCAAATATGCAGAAGAGCACAGTTGCGGAAGCAGGTCTTTGGCTTGGAAGAGTGTGGCATTGGAAGCCTCTCACAGAGGAAAATAATACAACTGTTGCTGGTTCAGGATTGATGACAGAATTAATGGAGGTATTACAAGAGCACAAGCCTCAACCGGATGCTGCAGATGAATTCTTTTGGTCGAAGGAGGAGGAACAACGTTTTTCGACAAGTTCCTGTACGAAGACTTATTGGGAGGAACAGCTGCATAGGTCGGAAAATTTGTCAATTAGGAAATCGATCGAGTTTTTGTGGACCCTTAAGGTGCCTTCCAAAGTCCTCGTTTTCGGATGGAGATTCCTTTTCAACAGGGTCGCGACGAAGGATCAACTTATCAAGAGAGGGATACTGTCGAACCCGAGGGACTCGGTTTGCATTTTCTGTTTTAGAGGAGCTGAATCTTTGTGTCATCTCTTTGCTGATTGTCATATTGTTTGTAGAATTTGGGACAACATATGGGAATGGCTCGGAGATGATCTGCAGATTATTACTTGCGAGCTGAAGGAGTTCCATCGTTTTCATCACAAAGTAACTAGAAGGGCTGTATGACAATCGATAGGCATGATTTGGTTGGCAGTGATTTGGAGCATTTGGAATCCTCGGAACGGTATTCAATTTAATGGCACGGTTTTCAGTTTTCTGGAGTGTATCTCGAGCATTAAACATAGGGCTTGGGTTTGGCTTGCCGCTGCCGATTTGTTGAAGGTGAATGTTAGTTTTGGAGAATGGAGCTTAGCTCCCATTTTATGTTGCAGACAGTAGTTACACACTGTCAGTTGGTATGTTTTAGATTGCTCTTTGGTGGTGTATCATTACTGTATTTGTTTAAGAGTCTTTGCACATCTTGTGTTTTGACTCTTCTTTTTAATGATAATTACTTATTAAAATAAAATTAATTATAATTTAAAATTATAAATTTTTGTGAATTTAACCACTTTTGTAATTAACAAACTCTACACTTCACAAATTTCAAATTTTCAAATTTAATTTAGGCTTCATGCAAATTAACTTTGGAAGATAAACAAAATCAACAAAACTTTACTATTAAATAGCATGTATTATATATTTGAAAATTGATTACTTATCAATGTATTGAACGGTAATGCTAGCACCAATTTATAACACGTTATATACATTCAACGATTAAGATATAACATCAATTTCTAAAACATGAAATAATTATTATAATAGTTTTATTTGGACCATTATGATTTATATTAATATTATAATTAAAATTCAATTGTATATACATTCAACGATTATGATTTATATTATTTATGTAAGATGTTTTCATTATCTGTCGTTATTGTACGCATGAATATGCCAAAGTGAATTTATAACTAATATTGCGGTTACTGTACACATGGATATGTAAAGGTGAATGAATATGCCAAATTAATGAATGAATTTATTCGCTATATAGATACATTTCGGATCAATTTATCAATATATATTTTACTCTATTACTCAAAACGAATGCACAGTAAAAAAAATCTTTTTACGTGTAAACATTACAACACAATCAAACACATATATACATACATATTGTTTTCAAAAAATCTTATTATTCATAACAATACTCTTATACCAATTATTATAAAATTTTAATTTAAGATGTTAATATCATAATTTTTACGGTACTCTAATTTTTATTAAAAAAAACAATAATAAAAATATATCCGAATTCATGACGACGGATCTTGATACAGAAACCTTTGTTGTCATTATTTACAGTACTTTTAAGATTTTTAGAAAAATTAATGTAAATCAAATGAATCGAGTCTAAAATTGTAAATGGTGTCATTTTCCTTAAAATAATTTCAAACACCTTAAAATGTCTTAGATAGAAAACCAAGAATACTGAGGACAGTACAAGACCGATGAAAACTCGAATGTAGGGAAAAGTATACAGAATTATAGTGAAGAGGATGTAAGTAGTTTGTTATGTTTTTCTAAATTCGGAATGAAGTATTTATAGGTTATATTGGTGTTGTTTTACAAGAATGCAATTCTTGGTGAAACAATTCATTTTTACCAAGATTTACAAATTTTTACTAAAAGTTACAAAGTTTTACCAAAAATTACATTGTTTCGCTTACAACAACATTATTCAAGAGTTGCATACTTATATTTTACAAAACTTCACGAAGCCTTGTCTATTTCCAAATTCAAACTTACTGTAACACTTCACAAGTATTGCTTATTTCTAAATTCAAAATTAATCTTATTTTTTTTTGTCATTTTAAAATACACTCAAAATTATTAATTCTTAATAATTTAAGATATATTATTGGTATCACAATTATTAGGCACTTATCATATATTTTTCCCGAGACAAGTGTAGTGTAAAAACATATGTGCTTCTTCCCTTTCAAACAATATATTATATGATGTATTAGTGTGAACAAGCTTTTTTATTTAAGCTTATTCATAAATTATTATGACCAGGAGTAATATTAAAGAGTAATAGAAATAGATGTGTGTATGTTAATAAACATACACAATTCTAGAAACTAGCATAAAAAATCATATATAGTCAGAGGATTTCTTAATACACCACCCAAGCTTCT
The DNA here is from genome assembly GCA_022829125.1 of Lathyrus tuberosus. Taxonomy (NCBI): domain Eukaryota; kingdom Viridiplantae; phylum Streptophyta; class Magnoliopsida; order Fabales; family Fabaceae; genus Lathyrus; species Lathyrus tuberosus. Next base: position 5,870,062 of record JALAZF010000289.1, on the reverse strand, counting down.
TAGGCACCACGTGAAATTTCATTTTTGCCCCCAGATTCCGGATTTGCACATCCGGACGCACCAAATTTGTAAAAAACGCTGATATGCAAATCCGGAAAAAATCAAAAGAATTCCATAAAATCCTTTACTTCTAAATATAATTAAATTCAATATAATTAAAATTAATATCATTTTTTCAATATAATTAAATCCAATATAATTAAAATCTATATTAATTAAAATTAATATGATATTTAATATGATTAATTTTTTTCAATATAGTTAATATGATTAATATGGTATTTAATTTTAAATGATTTTTTTATATTGAAAAAATTAATTTAATTATATTGGATTTAAAATTATATGGTATTTACTTCTAAAATTGGATTTAATTATATTGGTATTTAAAATTATATAGTATTTACTTCTAAATTATATGGTATTTACTTTTAAATTATAATTAAAATTATATGGTATTTACTTCTAAAATTAATTTAATTATATTGAATTTAATTATATTGAAAAAATCATATTAATTTTAATCACATTTATTTTAATTATATTATATTAGATTTAATTAAATTGGATTTAATTATATTGAAAAAATCATATTAAGTTTAATTATGTTGGATTTTAATTATATTGGATTTAATTATATTTAGAAGTAAATGATTTTATGGAATTCTTTTGATTTTTTCAGATTAGGAATTCTTCCGGATGTGCACATCCGGAAAAAACTGAAAATTTTTAGAGAAAGGGGTGCTTCCGGATGTGCACATCCGGAAAAAACTGAAAAATTTTAGAGAAAGGGTGCTTCCGGATGTGCACATCCGGAAAAAAAACTGGAATTTTAGAGAAAAGGTGCGTCCGGATGTGCACATCCGAAAATTGAAGACAAAAACAAAAATTTAGTTGGTGCCTAAGAAATAAGAATTGTGTAATAAGAAATTCTCTATAGTCATTGTGGTCATTGTAAACGTAAATATAAATCATTGACTCAGGAGTGCACTTGGCATGCCATGGGAGATTCTAATTAACTATAAAAATAGACCATCTTCTTTAGTCCTTTTTTTTATCACGCGGAAAATGGGAGAAATAGACTATTCATAGTAAATTATATAATATATTTTCCAATCAATAAAAAAATTAAACAAACAAAATGCAACAAAGTGAGAAATTAAATTAAACAAAATGCAGTAGAAGTATCCCAAGAAGATACGGTGTTCACATGTACTTTTTTTATTGGCAACTGAGGGATAATATATAAAATAGAAATAAGTTCATGCACAAAGTATAAGTTGTACACCCAATAAACAAACATACAGCAAATAAAAACAAAATCGACATAAATATCACCAAACACAACCGAAGCTGGCCAAAAAAGGAAAGAACCACCAATAAAGATACCTCTCCAATGCAGAACCACCATTGATAACCTCTTTCCTAGTCTTGTTGTCCAAGAACTTAAGAAAAGCCACAATGCAAGCCTTTCATTTTTTATAAGTAGTTCCATCGAGAACTGGAGAACGATTAACAAATAATCCTTCTTTAGTATTTTCCATCTTGAAAATAATATATACTTTAGAACATATCTAACTAGAACAGGGTAACTCTTCTAATACCAATTGTAATTATGTTTGGTTAAAACTTTTTTTTTGTAAGCAAGGTTTATTAATGAGAGTACTAGGGGTACTCAAAACCTTGATACAAGGACGCTCGAAAATGAGCATAAAAAAAGAGAATTCAAACCAACTGAAACAACTAACAAGCAACACAAGGGTGCTTGATAGAAATCTTAAAAATTACAGTAGGAGTACGAATTATCTCCAATAACTACCCACTTCCAACTGCGACTTTAATCTCCCAAAATATATCAGAAACCGAAAAAAAGAACCATTAAAGAATATCGAGTTTCTCGAATTTCAAATAACCCATAAAGTAGTCATCCAAATAACTCCAGCTTTGCCCGACCCCAAGGACTTGAGCTTTCCGACTCTATTCCAAGCCAAAAAACTATCCCACAACGGAATGCTAGGAATCCACTCAATATTGAGCTAATTACAAACCAGATTCCAAACCTAACTCGTGACTCTTTAGGAAGAAAATAAATGGTGCAGGTCTTTATCGAACTCAAAACATAGCACACACGGCCGATAATGAGGAGAATAAAGAATTCCTCTACGAAATAATTTGTTCTTAGTAGGAATTATATTTAAAAAACAACACCAAATAAACGCTTGAATCCTAAAAGCGATGACAGCTTTCCATACCAGATCGAGAGCAGAGATAATACCAGGTTCGACGACAACATGAGTGTTGCTACCCTCAAATGCCAAAGAACAAGATTTTGTTGTGAATCCTCCCTCTAAATCCAAATTCCACCTAGCCCTATCATTGAGATCCAAAGAAGGAGCAACATGCTCCAAAACCTACAGAAACAAGTTCAGACTTTCAAGAAAATCCCCTTCCCCCTGCTCAGATAACCCAAAAGAACCCCAATGCCACCTTCCGTCTATCCATTCTCCCATTGATCTGGCTTTCCCTTCTTCCAACGTACTACTCTGAAATAACACAAGACAATAATCCATCAACGGAGCCATTGAAATCCAATGATCATGCCAGAACCTAATGACCGAACCGTCACCGATACTGAAGGAAATATTCTTCTGAAAATCAAACAAGAAGCCATAAGACCTGCAATCAGACAAGATCAGATCATGCCACCAAAAAAAAACGATGCTTAGCTATCGAAACTGAATTATCCAACACAAATTTGCGAATATCCCCGTATCTGGATGCAAGAACATCAATCCAAAGCGCGCCATTTTCTAACAGAATTCTCCACTTCCACTTCTGCAGCAACGATAAATTAACAACGTCGATCTTCTTTATACCTAGACCACCTTCACTTAAAGGATTAAAAACAAGATCCCATGAAACCCAATGAATCTTCCTACGGTCCTCTGTGCCACTCCAAAGAAATCTTCTCCGAATTTTCTCAATTTCTTTCCAAACCGAAATCGGCACTTTAAAGAAAGACATAAGGAATATAGATAAACTCCCAAGGACAGACTTGATTAGCAAAATTCTTCCTCCAAATGACAGGATTTTGGCCTTCCAACAATCTAAACGGTTTCTAACTCTATCCAACATGCCATCCACGTTGCCACTCTCCTTGGGTTTGATCCTATTGAAATCCCAAGAAATGTGAACTCTTTTCCTTCAATCCTGCAACACAGAAAATTAGCAGCAGCCACGAGAAAGTTATAATTCGTATTAATACCGATCACTCTGCACTTGTGATAATTTACGCCAAGACCTAAAACGATTTCAAAACCACGCAGGATAGACTAAATAGCCCAAATATTCCTCCAATTTCCTTCACCTAAAAATAATGTATCGTCCGCAAATTGGACGAGATTGACACAACACGAACCACTAAAAGCAAAACCTTTGAAATCTCCACATTCAGAAACTTTCCTAACCAACCCCACCAATCCTTCCGCTACGACAACAAAAAGAAACGGAGAAATAGGATCACCTTGGCGCACACCCCTTTCCACCAAGAAATCTTCTGTGGGACTGCCGTTAACTAAGACCGACATATGACTTGAAAAACTTAGAGCTTCCATCCAACTCATCCAAATCCGACCAAATCCCATCCTCTTCAACATATATATAAGAAAGTTCCAATTAACCCTGTCGTAAGCCTTCCCAAAATCGACCTTAAACAGAAGGCATTCTTTTTTAGCACGAATTGCAAAATCTACCGATTCGTTGGCCACCAAAACTCCATCCAACAATTACCGGCCAGGAACAAAAGTTGTCTGGCTTTTGTCAATCAATGACCCCAAAACTTTCTTCAGCCGAGCTGCTAGTAACTTGCTCAAAATTTTATATAGGCTATTAACAAGACAAACCGGCCTGTACCCATCCAAACTAGAAGTAGCAAGGGATTTGGGAACCAATGTAAGAAAAGAAGAAGTAAAAGCTTTGGATAATTTAGCCTTACCATGAAAATCCTTGACGAACCGCACGATGTCATCCTTTATAATATGCCAACAATTTGTGATAAACACAAAGTTAAAGCCATATGGACCAGGGCTTTTCGATCCCTCGCAGCTCCAAACCACGTCCTTAATTTCCTTCTCAGAAAATTCCTTCTCGAGGCTTTCAGATTCCATCACAGAAAGTTGATTAAAATCTATACCGTCCAAAATAGGTCTGGATGTATCAAGCTCTTTGAATTTTTCAGAGTAATATCTCCTTACTTCCTCCTTAACTTCACTAACAGATTCGCGTAACCCTTGAACAGATTCAAGACTACCAATAAAGTTTCTTCTTCTACGACCTTTCAAAGCGGAATGAAAGAACGCACAGTTGAGATCTCCCTCTCTATTCCACTTAATGCTCGATTTCTGAATAAGCATCCGCTCTTGAGCTTTAAGCTTATTCCAAATCTCACTAGTTGCTAAGCTTCTTTTTGCAAATAAATCACCCAAATATCCTCTTTGCAGCTAACTAACAAAGCATCTAATGCATTCAGCTCCTCCTTATTCGATTCAATCTCCAAGGACACTTTACCAAACACTTCTTGATTCCACAAAATCATTTCTCCCGACGATCTTAGTACTCTTCCAAACATTTTCCACAAAACCTATAAAATCTTTATGGTCAAGCCAAACATCAAGGACCCTAAAAGGTTTTGGTCCCCAATCATCTTTATTAATCTCCAACCATATGGAACAATGATCTGATAAATCTCTCTTCCCAATTATTTGGCCAACTACTCCCCAGTTATCAATGAAACCTTCTGAAAGTAGAAAACGATCAATCCGACTCATTGATCTTCCATCCCCACTAAACCAAGTGAAAAGATTTCCTTTATAAGGTAAATCAATGAGGTCAACTTCTTCCATAAATTCAGAAAACAATCTCATTTCAGAGTTCCTATTAGAATGAGAACTCCCCTGCGTCTCCTTGTTACAAGCAATAGCATTAAAGTCTCCACCGACACACCAATCGCCGTCATCAAAACACCTTCTCAAATCAATAATCTTCTTCCAAAGAATTTGCTTCTTAGACAAACAACAAGGAGAGTAAATATTTACAAAGTAATAATAAGAACCCCTCCATAACACTTAAATCCCCAAATAACCTTCTCCTTTGAAAGAAAAAATAGGTTCAAAGATACCCTCTTTCCAGATTAAAAGAAATCCTTCCGAAGCACCAGATGAAGCAGAAAAAGACCATCCCACATTGTGGTTCGGCCAAAAACTACTAGCTAATTTCACATCAATCGATTTCAACTTAGTTTCTTGAAAAAAGAAAAGATCAACCTTACCATTCTCAATACCAATTCCCACTCTGCGCCTCTTCACTGCAAAACCACCACCTCTAATGTTCAAAGAACCTACTATCATTTCACCCAATTTTTTGACACCTTCACCGCTTCCATCCTTTCCTTATCAATCACTTACAGTTCATCAATCCTTTTCTTGTAATTCTGCCCCTTCTCGATCGGTACTACCCCTAACCTTAAAATAGCTTTCCAGACTTTGTCCCCAACATTCGAGTCAAAATTTGCCCAAAATCTAGAATTGCCCTGGCGAATGTCCGAATCGTTTATTGATTCGCATCACAAAACGTCTCCTCCTGAGAAGTTAGACTCCACTTTATTTTTTGAATAAGTAAATCTGCCAGAGGAGAGGTATAAGATAAGGAACAGGATCAGATAAGATCCTAACAAGTGAATCCCCTGCTGAACTATGCATATTGGTTCCCTTATCCTCAGGTACGATAATGGGTTTAAGCGAATTGATATTAATCCTAGGCCCATTAGAAGCTAACCTATCTGTATTGGATCCTTCACGAGGCCCAAATTCTTCCAAGCTAAGAACCTGGTCAACAAGTGTCAGATGTCAAACATGTTATATATTAGTATACAATAATTGGCATTTTTCATTAACTTTCCATGCGGAATTGTGAATTTAAGCGGTAAATTGTGTTGTAATGCTTACATTGGAATATATGTGTGGAGCTTGTAATTTGTGTGTTAATGTGCAGGTTTAGGCATAAGAGGAGAAAAAGTTTAAGACACATGGAGTGGATGCAAGTTCCACTGAAATTATTGCTGTAACAGAGCATTCGCAGTGCGAAGGATCTGGTGAAGGCCCAGCGAAGGTTCGCATTGCGAACGTCAGCGAAGGCGCCAGCGAATGATGGCAGTGAGTTCCAGTTTTGAGATGACAATGAGTTCGCACTGCGAACTCCTGGCGAGGGTCCAGCGAAGGCTAGCTGGTTGCTTCGCAGTGCGAAGATGCTGGCGAAGGGAGGCAGTAAGTTCTAGAATTTAATTGTCCTGGCTCGCTAGTTTATTCGCAGTGCGAATGAGCTAGCGAATGATTCGCTGTGCGAAGGAATGGTTCGCACTGCGAACGCGCGATTTCTGGTTGGGGCGGTTTAAGTCTCAGAGGCACTTGAGGTGTCATTTTCTCTCATTCGCAGTGCGAATGATGTGTTCGCAGTGCGAATGTAGCAGATTTTAGAAGTGTATAAATAGATTTTCACTTTATTTGTTTAAGGGATCTTGTTCATTTTCAGTAGAAAACATAGTTTACAGTATTTTGATCATCAAAGAGTGTATTTTCACTTGGAGAAGCTGAAGTCGCATCCATTCTCGATTATTCATCGTGGATGCTCATTCATCTCCTCTCTTTACTTGTTATCCAATCTACCATAAGAAGTGGTAGCTAAACACTCAATGTTGAGGTTAGATGTAGTTGATCCTAATTTTATGTATTGCTTTTGATCTATTGTGTATGAACAAAGTCTTTGATCAATATAGATGATGTTGTTTTCTCTTAATGATCCATGTGTGATTTGTTTTACTCTAGACATAGATTCTACAAATCATGACCTAACAATGTTATCTCTTAAAAACCAAACTCTAGACATAGATTTGGGATTTGCTATTCGCATTGTATTGATCTTAATGATCGTTGCTTAGATTGTTAGCATGAGACATGATCTAACGGTCTAAACAACGATACTCACGACTTCACTTTAGACATAAACTTAGTCGGGAGGATACGCGGTTATATTGGTCGGAAACCGAGTTCATATGCTTGATTAATCGTTTATACGTGAAAAGGATTGGCGAAACCTAACCTTAACATGCTTTTATAAAACTCTTACAAAATCTTTGTCACCAATTAATCTTTGCTACAAGTGAATGTTAAAAACAATTGAGAAACTTTTGAAACCGTTAACTTAGAATATCACAACTATTGAAAGGCACGCATCAAATATCGAACAATCCCTGTGGATACGATTAAAAACAACCCCCACTATTACTCTACTAACAAAATGGCGCCGTTGTCGGTGATTGCTAAGTGATATTGCAAGCATTGCGATAGCTGAGCTATTTTAAGCAGTTACCAACTTTATCTTGAACTTGTTAATCTGTTTTGTTTAGTGTGCAGACTTAGTTTATGCGAGGGAAACTACCGGCGGACTAACTTCTTTTCGATCCTGAGATTGAGAGAACCGCTCGTAGAATCAACAGCAGAACTAGACGAAGGAGGCAGCTAGCGAGACAGAAGCGAGAACAAGAGGAAAATACTTCTACACCACCACCAGTTCCACAAATACTTCCAGTTATGGAGGCAGATCCACCACCACCACCACCTGCTTCTAGGCCATGTACAAATAGTCCGAGACACAACGCCCAGTTCGCTCGCCATGCACACAATGGTCGTCATGCTGAAATGAAGACCGGTATTCTCCAACTGTTATATCAAAGTCCATTTACGGGTATGGATCATGAAGATCCTTTTACCCGTCTTACAAAATTCTAAGAAATAGCGGGAGCGACTGATGCACCGGAAGCAGAAGAGGAGTCTCTGTTCAAGAGACTATTCCCGCATTCCCTCATTGGGAAGGCAAAGGAATGGTATCTTGATCAGTCAACTGCCATAATGACGGATTGGAATGCATTGGAAGAGAAATTTTTGGAGAGATTTTTCCCTCACACTCAGTTTATGGAAGCAAAGACCGCCATCGCGGTATTCACACAAGGAGCCAATGAATCTCTCAACGAAGCTTGGGAGAGGTTTAAATCAATGTTAAGAAAGTGCAAGGGCCATGGTTTTGATGAATTGTCACAAATTCATATATTTAGAAATGGGCTGCAACTTGTACACAAAACCTTGTTGGATGCCACCGCTGGTGGATCCTTATTATGAAAAATCACAGCGGAAGCCACGGCTATCATTGATAAAATGGCCTTGAACGATCATCAAGGTAGTCACAACCGTGGACTTTCTCAACGAACTCCGGGAGTGTTGGAATTAGGAACAAACGATGTTATCCTTGCGCAGAACAAGTTATTATCACAACAGGTTGAGTTGTTAACTAAGCAAATGTCTAAATTACCGCAACAATTCAAAGAGATGCAGGAATCTTCAAGTAAAAATGTGCAAGTGTTAGTTTGTGAATTATGTAGAGGTGACCATCTGACCGGTTATTGTCCTCCCGTTGTGGAGGAAGCAAATTATGCAGGAAATCAAGGATACCAACCCCGACCTCCGTATCAACAAGGTAACCAAGGTTACCAACAAAGGGTTAACCAAGGTTATCAACAACAATGGAGACCACAAGAAGCCGGACCATCAAACCGTCAACAATACCAAAATTACACTCAACCTCCGCAAGCTCCCGTTGGAAATACAAAGATGGAAGACACTCTCACACAATTTATGCAAATGGCAATTTCCAACCAAAAGAACACCGATGCTGCCATAAGGAATCTTGAAACACAAGTCGGGCAATTATCAAAACAATTGGTCGACCAACAAAAAGGGCACTTTACGGAAAATACGCTTCCGAATCCTAAAGATTGCAAACCAACTCTAACAAGAAGTGGAAGGGAGATTGACATGGGTATAGGTAAGAAAGTAGTGGAGGAGGAGGTTGTAGTTGAAAATGAAAAAGAAAAAGATAGTGAGGAGATTGAAGTAGAAAAAAATGTTGAGGGTGTTTTAGTTGAAAATGAGAAGGAAAAAAGTGAGAATGAGAAAAAAATAGAGAGTGAAGAAAGAGTAAAGAGAACTAGGAAGGGAAAAGAGCCGATGAATAATATTCTGATTCAACATCTACCATATCTGCATGCTCCTACAAAGAAAGATAGTGCGCGACACTATTCTCGGTTTATGGATATCTTCAAGCAATTACAAATAAATATTCCATTTTCCGAGGCTTTGGAGCAGATGCCTAAATATGCGAAATTCATGAAGGATATCCTCACGAAGAAGAAAAGGTATACAGATCAGGAGACGATTATGGTAGATGCAAGTTGTAGTGCCATCATTCAACGGACTCTCCCGCGAAAAGAATGTGATCTGGGACGAGTTACATTGCCGGTTACGATAGGAAACATGTATGTGGGCAATGGATTGATTGATTTGGGTTCTAGCATTAACTTGATACCATTGTCGATTGTGAAACGACTAGGACACATGGATTTGAGGTCCACGCAAATGACGTTGCAACTCGCCGATAAATCCACTACCCGTCCTCACGGTGTAGCGGAAGACGTGTTGGTCAAAGTGGACAAATTTTTGTTTCCGATAGACTTTGTTGTAATTGAAATGGAGGAGGATGAGGATGCACCTTTGATTCTTGGAAGGCCTTTCATGAAAACTGCCCGAATGGCAATTGACATGGACGATGGTCTCATGAAAGTGAGAGTCCAAGATGAAGAGGTGTGTTTCAATCTTTATGATGCCATGAAGCACAAGAAAGATAAAGGTGATTGTTTCCGAATCGATGCAACGGAGGAAGCGAGTTTTGAAGTCACAAAGAAAATTCATGTCATTGAGCCTTTACAAAGAGCTTTGGATGATTCCTTGGAAATATTCTCGGTTGAAGAAGAGCAACCTCTTGAAGATTGTTTGTTAGAGCTTGAAGCTTTGGAAGAGTTGCAACCTTGGGAGTATGAAGAGGAAGATCTAAAAAAAGTGGTTAATGATGAACCACCCAAACTTGAATTGAAAGTGTTACCTTCAACCTTGAAGTATGCTTTTCTCGATGACGGTGGTAATAAACCGGTGATCATAAGTAGTATTTTGTATGAAAACGAGGAGAGCCGCTTAATTCAAGTGTTGAGAAAGAATCAAGATGCAATGGGATGGACGTTGTCCGATCTCAAAGGCATAAGCCCTTCATATTGCATGCACCGTATATTTATGGAGGAAGATTTTAAACCGGTTGCTCAACCTCAACGCCGGTTAAATCCAATCATGAAAGAAGTGGTTAGAAAAGAAGTGGTGAAAATGTTAGATGCCGGAATGATTTATCCCAATTCTAACAGCCCGTGGGTTAGTCCGGTGCATGTGGTACCAAAAAAAGGCGGATTAACGGTGGTCCGAAACGAGAAAAATGAGCTCATTCCAACAAAAACCGTTACCGGGTGGAGAATGTGTATCGATAACCGTAGGTTGAACAAAGCTACGAGAAAAGATCATTTTCCTCTACCTTTTATGGATCAAATGCTCGAAAGGCTTTCCGGTCAACAATTCTACTGTTTTTTGGATGGTTATTCGGGTTACAACCAAATTATTGTGAACCCGGAGGATCACGAAAAAACCGCTTTTACATGTCCTTTTGGAATCTTCGCTTATCGGAGGATGCCGTTTGGATTATGTAATGCACCGACGACTTTTCAGCGGTGTATGCAAGCTATCTTCTCGGATTTGATCGAAAAGACAATTGAGGTCTTTATGGATGATTTCTCCATTTTTGGGCAATCGTTTGATTTATGCTTGAAAAATTTGGTTACGGTGTTGGAACGATGTGTGGAAACCAATTTGGTGCTTAATTGAGAAAAATGCAACTTTATGGTGAACGAGGGAATTGTGCTCGGTCACAAAGTTTCTTCAAAGGGCCTTGAAGTTGATAAAGCCAAGGTGGACGTTATTGAGAAGTTGCCACCACCGATGAATGTCAAAGGCATAAGGAGCTTTCTTGGACACGCCGGGTTTTACCGTAGATTCATCAAGGACTTCGCCAAGGTCGCAAAGCCGTTGAGCAACTTGCTTGTCCAAGGTAAGATTTTTGACTTTGACGAGTCTTGTCTTTTTGCATTTAATTTTTTGAAAAAGAGTTTAACTACCTCACCGATAATCGTTGCACCTAACTAGAAATTGGATTTTGAATTAATGTGTGATGCAAGCGATTATACGGTTGGGGCTGTTTTGGGCCAGAGGAAAGTTTTAAACGAAGCTTAAATTAACTATGCAACAACCGAGAAAGAGTTTCTTGCCATAGTGTATGCGTTGGAGAAATTTCGTTCCTATTTGATTGGTTCACGAGTCATAGTTTACACGGACCACACGGCTATAAGGTATCTTCTCACCAAACCTGATTCTAAGCAGAGGCTTATTAGGTGGATCGTTTTGTTACAGGAATTTGATCTTGAAATTCGTGATAAAAAAGGATCGGAGAATTTGGTGGCGGATCACTTATCCCGCCTGGTAAACGTTGACGTGACCAAGAATGAATTTGAGGTCAAAGAGGAGTTCCCTGATGAAAAATTATTTAGAGTGCAGGTTAGACCATGGTTCGCCGACATGGCTAACCACAAAGCCACCGGATTGATACCAGACGGTCTAACGCACCACCAAAAAAGAAAATTTTTGTCTGACGCCAAGTCTTTCGTATGGGACGAACCTTATTTATTTAAACTTGGTGTCGACAATCTCTTAAGAAGGTGTGTCTCATTGGAGGAAGCCACGAATATTCTGTGGCACTGTCATAACTCTCTTTATGGAGGACACTTTAATGGGTTGAGAACGGCCACTAAAGTCCTTCATTCGGGCTTTTATTGGCCGTCCTTATTCAAAGATGTGCATGCGCATGCCCTTAGTTGTGTAAGTGCCAGAGAAGCGGCGGAATTTCACGGCGGCACGAGATGCCTTTACAGAATATGTTGGAAATCGAAGTTTTTGACTGTTGGGGGATCGACTTTGTCGGTCCATTCCCATCTTCCTTTTCCAATGAATATATTTTGGTCGCCATTGATTATGTGTCTAAGTGGGTGGAGGCGATAGCTTGCGCTAAAGCCGACGGTAAAACAGTGGTCAAATTTTTGAAAAAGAACATTTTTGCGTGTTTTGGTACTCCTAGAGTGTTAATAAGTGATGGAGGGTCTCACTTCTGTAACACTCAGCTCGACAAAGCTTTGGAGCAGTATGGTGTGAAGCATAAGGTTGCCACACCATATCATCCTCAAGCTAATGGTCAAGCGGAGGTTTCCAATCGTGAGATAAAACGTATTTTTGAGAAAACTGTTTCGGCCTCGAGAAAAGATTGGGCCAACAAATTGGATGATGCATTGTGAGCGTATCAGACCGCTTTTAAGGCTCCGATCGGTCTCACACCGTTTAAAATTGTGTATGGTAAGAATTGCCACCTGCTCGTGGAGTTGGAGCACAAGGCGTTTTGGGCCTTAAAATTTTTGAGTTTTGATCCAACTCTTAGCGGCGAAAAAAGAAAAGTGCAATTACAGGAATTGGATGAATTACGCCTTCAGGCGTACGATTCCAATAAACTGTACAAAGAGCGTGTAAAGTCTTACCATGACAAAAAAATAATCATCAAGCAATTTGAGGTGGGACAGCTGGTCCTGCTATTCAATTCTCGGTTAAAACTGTTCCCCGGAAAGCTAAGGTCTAAATGGTCGGGTCCGTTTCGGATCCTAGAAATCAAGCCTTATGAAGCAGTTATAATTGAAGACACAACAACCAAAGAGAATTGGACTGTGAACGGCCAAAGATTGAAAGTGTACCTAGGAGGTGATTTCGAGCCGAATCCCGCCATTGTTCCCTTCCGCGATCCGTGAGATTGCGGTGGACCGTCGAGCTTAGCCGACGTTAAACAAGCGCTCGTTGGGAGGCACCCCAACATTGTAAGTATTCTGCTTTTGTTTGCTGTTTGTAGTCATTTTTGTGAGACTAGTGTGTTTTTATAAGTATTATATCATGTACAGTATGGCAGCAAGACAGAACCAACAATTTTGAAAAATCTGTCTTGTTCGCTGGCTTGTTCGCACTGCGAATCTGGGGCGAGCATTCGCTGGCCATTCGCACTGCGAACATCAGCGAACCAGACTGGGTGGTTTTGCTGCCACATCATTAAAAAGTGAAGGTTGTGTATGGGTGGGCCTGCATGTAGGCCCAAGACCCATGTTGAAATTCTGAGAACTTGGGGGGACCAAACCCTAGTCCTTGCCTCTCACTTTCAGCCAAAAGTAAAAAGAGAAAAAAACCTCTAGTCCTCTTTCGTGCATTTTGTGTCCTTCTCTCAAATTTCTCCTTCAATTTCCATACTCCTGCCAAGTTTGAATGTCTTTTCTCTGTGCTTTCTAATTAATTTGATTGTGTTGTGAATTATGCATGAGAATGTGTAGAAAGTAGGGTTCAATTCTGTTGTTTAGAGTTGTAGGTTTTGCATGTCAAGTTTTTTACTTGTTTTAGGGTTTAAATGACATGTAGAATCATGTTATGTGTGAATTCTAGGTCTGCAATTATTTTTCAAAGTTTTCGTGCATTCCCTGGCTCGTTCGCACTGCGAAGCTGGGGCGAGCGTTCGCCAGGATTCGCAGTGCGAGTGTTCTAGCGAGCAGCCCATATTTTTGTTTTTTTAGTTCATTCTGATGCATGTGTGTCCTAATTGCTAATGATCTGTCTTGGTGTTTTTGTGTGGATTTATTTGTCATTTGTGAAGATGGGTCCTAAAACCATGATCAAGAAAAGAAAAACATCAACATCCAGACAGGTTCCGATCACGTTCGACGACAGTCGGTTCAAGGGTATTAGGCAAGCGCAGAGATATGAGGTATTGGAGACAAGAACCTTCCTTGCTGAAAAGAGATTTATTTTGAATGATTAAGGGACTTATCGATCGGTAGCTGCCCTCTTGCATGAAAAAAAGTGGGATCAGCTGATAACGCCCCTTGATTCGTACAATGTGGAGATGGTTCACGAATTCTATGCCAACGCCCTTCCCGATGAGGGAGACTTGTTTAATTGGACGACTGTTGTTGGAGGGAAAACTGTAAGGTTTAATAGAATGACTATTAACCGAGTGCTTGGAGACCCTCTTCCATTGCGTGCTAGTGAGGAAGATGATTACCACAGGAACCTAAACCGCAACAGGGATATCACACGAATGACCTCTGATTGTTGCGCCCGGGTAAAGATGTTAAGTTAAACCATTCGGGAGTTGCTGTGAGATATCATCGAGAGGACATGTTACCTTTGGCTCAGCTTGTTCTACTTTTGGTTGTCACCAACATTAAGCCAAAGTCACATTCCTCTACCGTTCCAATTCCTCTGGCTCACCTTGTGCACAGCATCCTTACAAACGTAGAAATTGATGTCGCGAGGATAATAGCTGATGAAATAAGGTCCATTGTCGAGAGTGGATTAGGAGGGAATGCCTCGAGGAAAAATTCCCCTCTTGCATTTCCGTGCCTAATCATGACCTTATGTGCTGAAGCGGGTGTTAATTTACCTTCGCGTCGTCAGGTCACTATCACGTCGGCTATCGATGATCGATATGTCGACAAATTTTGCAAACCAAAGGGTGGTAGGACTGAGTCTTCGGGGGCTGCTGCTGCAGGGGCTGGTACGAGTGGTGGTGATGCATTTGAGTCACCGAATTTCTATCTGTATCAGCAGGAGATCTGCCAATATAATTGGGAATGGATGGCTACCCAGCAGCGTGCCATGACTGATATTCATGATTCTTTGCAGGTTCTCCAATTGCAAATCCGTGACCCTTCTACGGAGCGTACTATAATGTCGAGGGAGCAATTCCTCGCACATGCTGGATGGCCTGAGGCCAGGCCAGTTTTCGGAGGAGGAGAGGATTCAGTTGGTCCTGCCGGAGAGAATGCTGACGAGGATGGAGATGGTGATGAGATAGAGGGTGATGGCACCGATGTGGAGGTCTGGGGGAATACTTCTGATGAGGATGAGATGGTTACCGAGATTTTGGAGACTGAGTCCGAAGAGGACTAATTTTGTGATTCTCAGATGTGTACACTTCCTTTGGTCTCAAAAGTGAAGTTTTCTTATATTTTGTATTTTTTCAGCTTTTACTAGTTTAGTGTATCCACATAGTGGAATAATTTGATATTGGTGTACTTGTACCCTAGTGGTACCATTTTGGATATTGTAGGTGTTCTTACACCAAGCACTTTATTTATTATTATTAGTAATGTTAAGCGTTTTGAGTAAATTATTTTGTTGCACTTCTACTTAAATTGTTAATGTTTCTTCTTTTATGATGGAATTTTGGAAGTAGGTTGGAGATTCTTGATTTTAAAGAAAGATTCCTCCATGATGTGAGGGCTATGATAGTATCTTAAGCATTGTGTTGCGACAAAGTGTCATTTTAGGATCAAAAACCATAAAAGTGAGAAGCCTTCAAAGTGTTATTATATGCTAAGGATTGTTGATGAATGTTGTTTTTACTTTTAATTCATGCCTTATCTTGTGACCATGTGATTTTGTGGAAGTAGGAGAAGTGATCAAGGCACTTGTTGAAAGTGAGCACAACCATGTCCATATATTAATTCACCCGTGAGTAATGAGCATTTGATAGCCCCTTTGAGCCTAAACAGTATAGAACTCAATTTAGTGATGAACTTGTTTTATGTACATAATTTGCAAGTTTGGTTCATCACTAAATTTGGTGAGTTTCTAACATTTTCTTCTTGAACCTTGGAAATTGTATATTTTTACTTCCTTGCCTTAAAAAGCAAGGAACATTCACTTTAGGTGAGTCGAAAATGAGTTGGGGAGAATAAAAAGAAGATGGGTGCATTACTCCAAATTTTGAAAAAAAATAAATTCAAGTAAGCATGTAAAGAAAAGAGTGTGAATATGTTGTACAAATAAGAAAATGCTTGCTTGAATGAAAAAAAAATGTAGAGTAAATAATTGTTCACGGTAGTTTGTGAAGGTGGAATGAAAAATTGGTGAAATGAAGTTGAGATGTGTGAATATATGTATAGTGAATGTTCTTTTGCTTCGGCAATTTCGTGTCAATGGCCATAAGAAATGTCCCTTTTTTGTTTACCCGACCAAGCTACAACCTTGAAGTCCTTAGTGATCTTTTACTTCCATGATTTCTTTTGTGTTTATTGAGATATGGTATGAATTGCTTAGTATTGCATCATTGGTCATTTGAGTGTATCTGTCCCGTGTTTGTATGCACGTTTGCCTTCAATCCTTTTTCGAAGAGGAGTGTAGAATGACATATGCAGGATGAGTTAGTTGTCTCTTGAAACATTGTTTGAAATTGTTTAAGAGGAAAGTTCTTTTACATTGTAGGTTCTTGAATTATGTAATTGTGCGTTGTTGTGATCGTTGTTTAGTTGAGCCGTTTTTCGCGTCTTGGTTGAATTGAATGCTCGAGCAAATCCTCTATTAGGCCATACTTTGCTTGAGGACAAACAAAGAGTTAGTTGGGGAGAGTTTGTTAGATGTCAAACATGTTATATATTAGTATACAATAATTGGCATTTTTCATTAACTTTCCATGCGGAATTGTGAATTTAAGCGGTAAATTGTGTTGTAATGCTTACATTGGAATATATGTGTGGAGCTTGTAATTTGTGTGTTAATGTGCAGGTTTAGGCATAAGAGGAGCAAAAGTTTGAGACACATGGAGTGGATGCAAGTTCCACTGAAATTATTGCTGCAACAGAGCATTCGCAGTGCGAAGGATCTGGCGAAGGCCCAGCGAAGGTTCGCACTGCGAACTTCAGCGAAGGCGCCAGCGAATGATGGCAGTGAGTTCCAGTTTTGAGATGACAATGAGTTCGCACTGCGAACTCCTGGCGAGGGTCCAGCGAAGGCTCGCTGGTTGTTTCGCAGTGCAAAGATGCTAGCGAAGGGAGGCAGTAAGTTCTGGAATTTAATTGTCCTGGCTCGCTAGTTTATTCGCAGTGCGAATGAGCTAGCGAATGATTCGCTGTGCGAAGGAATGGTTCGCACTGCGAACGCGCGATTTCTGCTTGGGGCGGTTTAAGTCTCAGAGGCACTTGAGGTGCCATTTTCTCTCATTCGCAGTGCGAATGATGTGCTCGCAGTGCGAATGTAGCAGATTTCAGAAGTGTATAAATAGATTTTCACTTTATTTGTTTAAGGGATCTTGTTCATTTTCAGTAGAAAACATAGTTTACAGTATTTTGATCATCAAAGAGTGTATTTTCACTTGGAGAAGCTGAAGTCGCATCCATTCTCGATTATTCGTCGTGGATGCTCATTCATCTCCTCTCTTTACTTGTTATCCAATCTACCATGAGAAGTGGTAGCTAAACACTCAATGTTGAGGTTAGATGTAGTTGATCCTAATTTTATGTATTGCTTTTGATCTATTGTGTATGAACAAAGTCTTTGATCAATATAGATGATGTTGTTTTCTCTTAATGATCCATGTGTGATTTGTTTTACTCTAGACATAGATTCTACAAATCATGACCTAACAATGTTATCTCTTAAAAACCAAACTCTAGACATAGATTTGGGATTTGCTATTCGCATTGTATTGATCTTAATGATTGTTGCTTAGATTGTTAGCACGAGACATCATCTAACGGTCTAAACAACGATACTCACGACTTCGCTTTAGACATAAACTTAGTCGGGAGGTTACGCGGTTATATTGGTCGAAAACCGAGTTCATATGCTTGATTAATCGTTTATACGTGAAAAGGATTGGCGAAACCTAACCTTAACATGCTTTTATAAAACTCTTACAAAATCTTTGTCACCAATTAATCTTTGCTACAAATGAATGTTAAAAACAATTGAGAAACTTTTGAAACCGTTAACTTAGAATATCACAACTATTGAAAGGCACACATCAAATATCGAACAATCCCTGTGGATACAATTAAAAACAACCCCCACTATTACTCTACTAACAACAAGTCTACCCTGGTGTGAATTATTATCCTCCCAAATACCCGCTTCACATGAACCAATAATTGCTTTTTCCTTCCCTTTTCTGCCTCCTGCAGACTTAACATCTGAACTGATTGGTACTTCACCATTTATACCTACCAGTCCCTCTCTGACTTCTAAAACAGACAAATAAAAAACAACCTTTCTTTTTTTCACTTTCTTAGTACCTGACCTAGAACAAGGCTTATTCCTTCCTGCTATGTTACTTTTTAGAAAAAGTGGAACTTTCTGCTGTGCATTGCTCAAGAATTCTCCCTCCTCGATATCCGAAAAGTTTTGAAAGTTGATTCCTTCGTTCATAGCTCCGGTGACCGGAGATCTCACCCGGTCGTCCTCTACTGATTCTTCATCCCAAACACTATCACCATCGAACGAATCTTCAGACGATGGTCTAAGCTCCGATTGTTTCCTCACGTTGATTCTCATAGGAGCATGAGAATCCTACATCATCTTAATAGTAAACACCTCGTCGTTGATCTTAACCCGAAAAGTATCATTCAAAGCAACAACACATCTAGTCCGAACAAGGATTCTAGCTTCATTCATACATTCTGGCTTCATGGTGTTTTCATCTGAACAAATCAGTGAGCTAACCATTCTAGCTAGGAACTCAAAGAAAGAATGGTTCCAAGCATGACAAGGGATACCAAAGTATCTAATCCAAGTTACTCTCTCTTTATCTACGTTCATTTCGCGCCATTTCCTTATTTCTGAGAACCACTGATTCCACCAACTCTTACCTTCCTTTATTAGATCCCTAATCTCCCCATCTTCTGTTTCTTCAAGAAGACATAAGTTAGCACCTAAAGGTGTAACTTTAATCGAAAAATAGCCCTCCATTTCAAAATGGGTCTGTATATTATACGAAGAACCAAGTGAAATCACTACACCGATGTAAGCTTTTCTGAATCTCGAAATGTCTTCTTTATTAGTAGAATACTCAAGACAAACAGGTGATTTGCAAAAATTTCCAACCGGAGTAGCCCCTGGTTTCCCTCCTACAACCTCTGCAAACGATCTTCATCCTACCTTGCCTTCTCCTGTATCATGCTTCCTCACTGGTGGACCACCAAACTTACTCACCCCTATATTAATCGTGTTCTTGTTCTTCATTCCTACTTGAGAACCTCCATTAGGACCAACCGTTCTTTCGAATCTTGGGACATTTGCGTACATCTTTTTGTAACCACTAAGAATATTATCGAGCGTAACCGTGTGCATTCTTACATCCGAGACTCCAGAGAACCTTGCAAACCCAAATCTTTTTTTTCGAATTTGTTTCTTTTAGTAGGAATCACAACTTCAAAAATATCACCATGATTCTTGAACATGTTGAAAATGTCCTCCGCCTTATAGTTATCAGGAAATTCCGAAAAATAAACCGATCTGCTACCTTCTCCTTCTACTCCCACAGGGAGATCCCTTACTTGAAAGATATCCCACCTTGCCGGAGATTGTCTCCCCCATTGAAGCTTTTCCTCTTTACCTTCTTCCAAACGTGAGGGTTGTCCTTATTGCTCATATGTGACAGAGTTTCTGGGGGCTGCGGATGAGATTTAAAAATTAAGAAATAAGCAAATCTTGAAACAACTTGGGCGACAAGATGTTTAATGGATCAAATCCAATAGAATTCAACCTAAAATCGATCAAATCCAATATTCAACAAAACTGATATTCAACAAATCATATCTTTTTAATGTAACCAAATCTTTTAATTAAAGCATATCTAATTAATTCCTCTTCATTCAGATTTATGATTTAATAAAATCTTTATCAAACTGATTTAGATAAAAAAATTCCTTTTAACAAAATCACAAGCTTTTGATTAAATTAAATCTGAAACAAATCTTTCAATAAAAGCTAAAGCGATCACATAATAGTCTGAACAACATGCACCTGTGTCAATTAGAAACACAATGTCTCACAAAAACTCAAGCCATCCTGTTAAATAAGTGGCATATAAAAATTAGTCAATCAACTAAAATGCCAGAAATAATTTTTTGCCATTGGTTTTCTTGTTCACCCCAATATATAGTAGGAGATCGTGAAGGTTATGTTCACTTCAACATAAATAAATAAATAAACAATTTACAATTCAAAGAGAAAAAATGTGCATAAAATATTAATAAAAGTATCAAATTTTAAATAGATATTAAGTTGTTACCATTATTAAGCATTTTTTCATATACTTTTGCCCCAAGACAAGTGTAGTGAGAACTAAGAACGAAGCATCTAGTCTTCACTTCCAAACTATATATTATGTGCAGCAGTAATGTGAACAAGATTTTTTATTTAAAATTATTATTGAAGTATTAAAGAGAGTTGCATTAATAATTAACAGTATGCATAAAGAAATATGCGCGTTAGAGTACAAATTAATGACACGCTAGCACATTTGGCATGGCATGTGAAATTCTAATTAAATATACCAACTTAGTCAAATTCTTAGTACGCATAATAAATAATTGAGTATTGATACCTTTAAGAAAAATTAATTTAAACTATTAATTTATTTTTAAATAATAAAGATATAAAATATGACATGACATTGATTGTAATTATATCATTGGATGTGAATACCAGTACCTAATTAAATTTAAGGGTACCGGAATATTCATCATACAAATAAACTACCTACCTCCGTGCGTATCTGTTTTTTTTTAATACTCAAATATATTTCATCAGGTCAATAAAAAGACCACAAGACCCCATCTACACAAATGCTGCCAACAATTGATGACAGTAATGTCAGAAGTTTCAAAACCTGAAACTCAACCAACCAAAACAGGAAGTATATACAAAGAAATAAATATAACTACTATCCTCCCCTACCCAAACCTCTAATTTCAACTCTGAGAAATCCAGCCAAACACTTCATCCACCCGCCTGATATCAAGAATGGTTAGTGATGTCCAAGGGGCTTAAACCAATCATAGAAACTTTCCCCATACACCCCCTTAGACTTCTTCTTCTTCCATCTCCAGGAAACCAGACTAATTTCCTCTACAATATACGAAGGATTTGGAATAGCATCGTTAAATATCACCCGATTCCTTGTATTCCACACACACCAACAAGAGATCAACCAAATATACGCAAGAGTTGAACCATAACCAATTGGCTTGGACCAGTTAATGAGCATTTCAGCTGCGTTTGAACCCCTTGGTAATAGAATCCCCAACCAGTTTTCTAAAGCCAACCATATTATCTTCATTTTCTCACAACTCAGGAAAACATGGTTGTTTTCTTCCAATTCCTTGAAGCAGAATACACACGATAATTGGTGTGGATCCGTTATCACACCTCTTCTACTCAGATTTCCTCTAGTTGGCAATCTATCTAGAAGTAATCTCCATCCAAAAATCAGAACTTTGAAAGGAGCCTTGATCCTCCACATGATCTTCAATGCCTCTAGAATCTTACCATCCAAATTTACCTCATCCCTGCTATTGTGCCAGTTCCTATAACAATCCCTAACACTAAATGTTCTGTCCACTTTTGTTGGACATCTCACCTCATCTTCCTGCCCCTTATGCAACACAATATTATTGATAATCACCAATAATTAACCTACTGTGGTTTCATCTTCATCAGCCCGAATAACATTATTAATGTTGAGATCCCATCTCCAACAGTCTTCCTGCCAGAATCCACATTCCTTCACCATGTTGTTTTGATTAGGAGAGGAGGAGAACATAGCTGGAAACTGATATTTGAGGGGTTCATCACCAACCCACTTTGAATGCCAGAATGATGTAAGGTTACCATTTCCAATTTTGCATATCAGTTGATCAAACATACCTCACTCATTAGTAGGCTTTGCCAAATAGATGAGATCTTTCCACCAGCATGACCAGATCTTAGAGTTACTAGTTGATGGGTTAACAATCAGATTATAAAAATCTCCTCCATATTTTGCAATCATAATTTCTCTCCAAATTGCTCCTGCGTCATTTGTAATTCTCCACATCCATTTAGTTACTAATGCCCTGTTAAAAGTGGAGATGTCCTTAATTCCTAGCCCACCATGTTTTTTGGATTCGCAGACCAAGGACCATTTCACCCATGACACACAGCTTTTGTCCCCTCCACCTGACCATAAGAATCTCCTTTGTATAGATTGTATTTCCTTTACTACTCTTGTTGGAGCAAGATAGAAAGAAAGAAAGTGAATAGGAAGGTTTGTTAGCACTGAGTTGATTAAGGTTACCCTGCCCCATATAGACAACATCCTGCCCCTCCAACTTGCCAGGTGATTTTTATAGATGCTAGCACCGGATACCAGAAGGAATAGTTTTTATGTTTCACCCCACCACCAGACCCAAGAACTTGAAGGGAAATTGGCCTGATTTGCAGTTCAGAAAAGAGGCCGCAGCTTCTGTCTGGTATCTCTCCACCCCAAAAGCCATGAGCACACTTTTATTGTAGTTCACTTTCAAGCCAGACAACACCTCAAAACCTCTTAATATAGACTTTATTGCCCATATATTTGTCCAAGCCTCATCACATAAAACTAGGGTATCATCAGCAAACTGAAGAAGAGAAATGCTTGTCACATTTTCAATCTTAATACTTGTCAATAAACCTTGTTCCTCCGCTTTCTTAAACAACTGGGACATACATTCAGTAATAAGCACAAATAAAAATGGAGATAAAGAATCTCCCTGTTTAAGACCCCTAGATATCCTGAAATCTTTAGAGGAACTCCCATTCACTAAGACAGATCCAAAGATGTTGCAAATCAGGCATCTCATCCAATCTTGCCAAATAGTACTAAAATTCATAGCTTTGAACACTTTAAAAAGAAAACTCCAGTCCACACAATCATAGGCCTGAGCAAAATCTATCTTGAACATATAACCTTTTTTATTCCTCTTTGTTACATAGTCCATAACTTCATTAGCAACTAACACACCATCCAATAATTGTCTTCCAGGAATAAACGTGGTTTGTGATGGAGAAACCAATTTGTGGATAACAGTTCTCAACTTCCCTGCCAGTATCTTTGAAATTATCTTATGTAGGCAACCAATAAGAGCAATTGGTCTAAACTCCTTTAAGTTTTGTGGACTTTCAACTTTGGGAATAAGAACTAAGAAACTAGAACAGAAAGTTTTTGATAGTGAGGCTTTCTCATGGAACTCAGTTATGCAATCAATAAACTCCTTCCCTACAATCTCCCAAGTCTTTCTAAGAAACTCCAAATTGAAACCATCTAGCCCGGGACTCTTGTCTCCATCACAGTCTTTAACAGCCTCGAGAATGTCTTCTGGAGTGAACAGAGCAGAAAGGGACATGTTATCTTCCTCAGAGAGTTTAGATAAAGAAGACATGTCCATCTCCAACTTATGAGTAAGAGCTGAAGACGTGTACTTCTTTGCAAAGTGTTGTTGGATCTCATTTTTTACCTCCTCCACTCCAGCTTCTTCATTTAACCCTACATTTAGTGCTGACAGTGAATTCATCCTTCTTCTTCTGTTAATGATTGCATGAAAGTATTTGGTGTTGTAGTCTCCCTCCTCGAGCCATCTTGTTCTAGCTTTTTGTTTTAGTACACTTTCCTTGCAATGTAGGTTATTCCACATTGCCTCCATAGATACCCCCCTCAACCTCATTTTGTCTTCAAAATTTTCATCCTCCTCCTCATTTAAATATTCCTCCACTTCATTGATATTCTTCACGTTTTCCTCAATTTTAAGATCAATAATTCTAAACACCTCTGAATTCCATCTCCTCAGACCATTTTTAAGATGCTTGAGTTTCTGAATCAGAATGTTTTCAGCACTACCCTGACAACTATTTGAGTTCCAACACTTTTTAACACAATCAAGAAACTTTGGGTGATCAAACCAAGCGTTTAACGTTTTGAAAGGTTTGGGGCCCCAATTCACATCATTTAGACTTAGTGAAACAGGCCTGTGGTCAGATATGTCTCTCACCCCAACTTTCTGATTCACTGCTTTCCACCTTTCACATAAGCTCTCATCCAATACAAACTTGTCCAATCTACTTTTACAGGATCCGTTGGTCTTAAACCATGTAAATTTATTACCAATAACAGGTAAATCTATCAAAGCCCGCGACAAACAATAACTTATAAAAAATGACAAGTGTTTATCACAAATTACATATTTCATCTCCCATCCAATAAATTAAATCACAACATGATAATATGGTCTCTTAGCTAAGAGTGTGGGTATATGGTCACTACAAGAAATACTCTATTTGATTTACATGTGGATTTAAGCTAAAAATCCGTAAGAAATACGTTTCCTGCGGTTTTTTCTGTCGTTACTGGTTCCTAGCTAAAACCTTTGTGGGTAATATTTTTGGTAGGAAGATCTGCAGGTTAATCTGCAAATAAATCCACAGGAAATAAGCCGCAGATAATACTACAGTAAATTCTGCACATAAATCCCTAGGAAATTCATAATCCTCAAGTAAATCCGCAGCTAATATTTTTTTAAAATTAAAAAAATTATTATACTTGTTACTAATGTGTCATTAAAGATCTTAGAATCTCTTCACCTTCATGCTAAATTAAAAAGATTAAACTAAACTTATTTTAATATAAACAAAACAAGACCACAATTAGTAGAGAACAATAATTATAAGCAATCACAATACTAATACAAACAATGTGAGGAGAGCTAAGAATATAAACAATGTGAGGAGGAGCTATAAGTGAAACCATGTTGTAGCGGTAAAAATCGTGAGGGTAAGCTATTGATTAACTTAACTCATAACGCAAGAGTCGCCACCGCACTTTTATTTATTCCACAAAAGGAAAAGGAAAAAAGGGCGAATAAATCCTAAGAAGTCTAAAAAAGCAAAAGCTAAGAAAGACAAAGAGAAATGGGTAAGGGGGGTTAGTTACGCAATGGGAAGGTATTAGCACCCAAAACGTCTATAGTACTCTATAGGAGCCCTTTGAAATATCTACCGCTTTTGGTTTGAAAAGGGTTTGCTTGAAAAGAGATTGGGGAGATGAGAAGAGAAATATTTTTTAAGATTTTTGTGTTTGGAGAGACTTATCGCCTCATGCCTACGTACCCACGAAGTGCAATGTAGGATCAAAACCTCGTAGTTCGTGGTACAAATAGCAAAAAATTATTGGTTATGATTCATTTTATCTTGAAAAAGACAACCCGTCATTCTAAAGAGAGAATATTCAACTAATTACCCAAAGGTATCGGAAAGAGGCATTTACATCACATTAAGATGGAAGATTTGCTTGGATAAAAATCAACAAGACTATCGCTTCAACATCTAAGTGGAAAATGGCCATACTTTACACAAAATACCATAGTTAGGAGCTTTACATCAACAAAAAAATGACTCATGTCTAATTCTTTTTGAAAAGTTTAAAAGAAAAAGTGCATAAAAGCACAAAAAGTTTGGATGAGTTTTTGTATTTTTTTTATGTTTTTTTGAAATGGTCAAAATATGATTAACATTGATTGACATTTATTAATGAAAACAAAGTTTAAAAATCACTTGACCAAAGTCAAGGTTTTATTATGAAAACGGTTTTAAATTTGAAAACAAGAAGATTTTGAAAAAAGGGAGAAGATTTTGAAAATTTAAGAAGGGGTGGAGAAGAAGAGACTATCCTAGTGCATAAAATAAAAGCTAAGATAAGAAAGATCTAACCACATGGAGGCACTCTTCAAAGCATAATAAGAAACAGAATTCCATCTTCTTGAGCCAATAAGCAAGCCAAATAAAAACTAGAATATCAAAATCCATAATGGTCTAAAGCACAAGGGAGAGAATCCTAAGTCTAAATCCATAAGTCCATAATCAAGCCAAGAATAAGAGTAGAGATCCTCCAATGCAAGGGATAGTAGCTATAGTCCAACGATTAAGAGCACACGTCTTTTAGTGGTTTAAGCCTTTATTAATGTTTTTGAGTCCAAATGGACGAAGAAAAAACAAAAGCACAAGATAAAATGGTCCAAGTGGACAAAAGAAAAATGACATAAACATAAACATAAACATGATATGATATAATGACATAAAGCATTAAAATAAAGAGAGATAGGGAGAAAGAAGGAAGCATAAAAATAAGGTTAGAAGTTAGTGATTAGTAGCACAAAGGATCTAGTGCTATAAGCCTTCACCGAGTATTCCGTTTCGCGTCTTGAACTATAGTGATTAAACAATGTACTTAGGTCAAGGTTAATGAAGACTTAACAGAAGATTGGTAGAACCAAAACCTCTACAACACCAAGTTTCAAAGATTTCGAACCTAATACAAAAGATTAACCAACATTGGGTTGACGCGACCAATCAAGGTCCGGACCACGAAAGATCAAGTTCTGAATTGAATAAAGAAGGACAAATGTAGCGCTATGTTAAGCAATCGTCGAGTAATTTACGTAGTAAGTACCCTACAATGAGGCCGATCAATAGGGATCTTTGTGTTAATGCATGCTAGATGAACGATATGTAGATCGTCATCCAAAAGCAATACCGCACGAAAAGAAAATAGGTAACGATCTAGTCTTGATCAAGAATTCCACAAAGAAATTCTAAGATCCATAAGACTTTCATCGATCCAAATAAAGGAGAAATAGATGAAGAGAAAGCCAAATTAAACCACAAAATTATGTGATCTAAGGCTAAGAACAAAGGGAAGGGGTTAGGAATGAAGAAACAACCAAAACAGTCCCAACAATAGGTGAAAAACACCATTCTGCACTGTGCAAATTGATTGCACCAGTGTGCAAATCGATTGCACCAGTGTGCAAATCGATTGCACAGCAGAAAAATCAGCAATTCTTAGGCAAAAAATACACTGTGCAATCTATTGCACAATAATGCAAATCGATTACACACTGACAGGCAGCACTAAAATCAGCATTTAAAGGGAAACCCATGATCAATCATTTCTCAAAACACCTCATGATCATGGAATCAAAATTGCACGAAATTTTAAGTAAAACAACAGTGAAAAACAGTAATTAAACACAATTACAAGATCCAAAGGATCAAGTAAAAAGGATCTCCAAAGATCTAAATTATGGAAGATGAAGATGAAGCTTCAACAATGGTGAGAGATGAATTACCACTTCAAATCTGAAAATTCCTTCAAATTGCTTCAAGATCCACACACCAAAGCCTTGATCTACAAGAATTAATGAAGAAAACAAGTTTGGATGAAGGTTTAGCTCAAAGTTGAACAAGATTTAATGTGAATTCTTGTTAACTTTCAAGAGAAGAAAAGTGAGCTTTGGTGAATTTTGTGGTTGGGAAGAGAATTTGCAAGAGGTTTGTTGGCTATCAAAAGCTTCAAGAGAAAATTTAGCAAGGTGAATTTGGCTATCAAAAGCTTGTGAAATGAATGAAATGAGGCCTCTATTTATAGAATTTAGGCTTGGAAAATTTGGTGGTTTGGAATTTGGTTTGGAAATGAAAATTAGGCTTGGAATTTGAATTTGGAGGAAAATCATCAAAAGAGTGGTGATTAGTGGAGGTACATGGTGGGAATTAATTGTGATTATGTAGGGGAATTATTTTTGGGTGATCTAGAATATTCTCAAATGATGAAATTGGTGCCAAATGCTTCAAAATTTGAAAAATGCTGATTTTGGCCAATTCTGTCTTTGTGCAATCGATTGCACTGTAGCGCGAATAGATTGCGCGGCTGAAAAATTCAAAATCTAGGCAAAAAAAGCATGGTGCAATCGATTGGACCAATTGTGCAATCGATTGCACAGTTGAAAAACTTGGAAAATGCCCTGTTGGCTGGATTGTTCTAGCTCTGGCTCGATTCTTCTTGCTTGTCAAAGAAGGCATGGAAATAAACACATGAACCTTGGAGTCTCTTGAATAATAATCAATTAAATATTGGAAACTCTTGACCAGATTATTTTTGAATTACTTGCAGGTCAACTTTGACTTTGTTCTGATGAAATTCAGACTGATTTTGATATCCTTGATCCAAATTCTTCCTGAAAAGGTTAGTAAAGGAAAAACAAAACATATTTTTGGATTTTAAATAATGGTTAGTAAACATAAATAAATACCAACATCAAACAAACAAGAGAACAGGGGTGCTTGGCGATCTCACTCAAGAACAAACTTTCAGGGGAGGGTAAGAGAACCAAAGCTTGTGATCTTGTTTGTGGTATGAGATGCAAATGATATGTTGGATCTTAGGGGTAAAAATTAGGGTATTACACTTGTCAGACGTTAATAGCGGAACATAGTAAAAATAAAATTTTACTATGTGAATCCAAATTCAAAACATTAGTCAAACAATTCACAAAGAGTTCACACACAAATATTCAGGTAAGGTACAAAACAGATATCCATTTTCATGTCGCACCTTGATTCTATTTCAACTTTAATTTCACAAGTTTACCTACAATAGTAAAAAAAATTGAAACCCTAACAATTGAATTAACTCTCTATCTAACCAAGAAAAACAAAAATGTGTATTATTTGTTTGGCTAAGCACCCTTTGAGGCATCTCCAGATTTTGCAACAGCTCCTCCATTCTCGGAAAGTTTGTGGTTTTCAATGTCCTCAACATAACATCTAGGGTAGTAGACTCCTTGAGCAACTCATACGTGACTTCAGATTTTTGAGTATTTATTTCCCTATACACCTCTATCTTTTCCTCTGTTGACTTCCCTTCCCAAACGTGCACCAGAGTAAAATAAAAATTAAACAGAATATCTCATTATGAGAGTAAATCGCATATTATAAAACATGAGCAAACTAGAGAGTTCGAAATACTTGCCTGCTTTAGAAAATGTTGCTTTGCTTTCTTCTCCAAAATAGTCTTATGAAGGCCCTCATAGAACCCAAAATCATTCCGAATGCAAGTCTTGATAGAGTATTCCTTAAAAAGCTCGATTAACTTCTAACCAGGCTCCAACAATACCTATAATCATAAACTTGATTAATCAGATGAGAACCCACTATTACAACCAATTGACAACTATGAGACCAAACCTTAATTATCTCATGTGTGTTCCTACTGTTTGTTACATGTTTATTTTCATTGTTAAGCAAAGTAATGTGCCTTAGAACATTGTTGGGAACATCCTTAGCAATGTGCCACTTCAAAGGAAAACAACAATTCCATTTGTCTTACTGCTAGTACTCCAAACTTTTGTTAAAATTAACAAGACTAATCATATCTGCAAGCCCAACAAACTGCTCACTTGTATTAATTTGCAAATAAGTTTATTATGAGCAAACTATACCAAACAAACAGAGGAAAACATGATTTGCAATGGACCTAGATGCTTCTTGAGAACAAAAGGAATATAGGGCAGCCACCAGGTTTCTGCTTGGCCTCTTGGTAAGCAGCATCTAGTTTCTTGTTTCCATTTTGTGTACTTTCCCATACATTATACTTTATGTTTTTGTGAATTTCATCCTCAATATAAGACTAGATGACAAAAATTTAGCATCATTGTATTCCCCGAGAAAATCAATCTAGTTGTATCACTCACCATAAACATAATGTAATATATATCCATTGAACTGGAACATATTACTTCAGTTAAGAGAAATTTGAATCCAAAGCAATAAGTATACACAATAATATCTACCAATAATTAATCTTCCAAATCCATATATTCTAAAGATGAAGATATTTTTATGCAGATATAACAGGTAGTGCACAGAAGACAACATGCCCAAATTCCATATGCAAGAAATTGATTTCTTGGATGACCACATCAATGAAATACATTGATCTATGCTTTAAGGACTTGCAATCTATCTCACATAATGGTATTGATGTTTTTGTTATTAAATTTTTGGAATAACCCTAAGTTAACTAATGGTGCTCAGCCGATAGATTGCAAGTGAAGAAAATCATTCTTTCTTCAATTTAATCAAAGTATGGAGTTAACCAACAATGAAGGGAGCTCAACCTTTGAAAAGAGCTCAGTTGATAAATTCCAAGTACAAAAAATCATTCCTGCTTCAAATTAAATAAAGCATTGAGCTTAACTAACAAAGAAGGGAGCTCAACCTTTGAAGAGTACTCTGTTGATAGATTGCAAGTGCAAAAATTCATTCTTGTTTCAAATATATTTGTTTTAATAGGTATCCAACAAAATCTGGATATTAACGAAGCTTTATTTTAAACAATATTTTTTGATATTTTGTGCAAACAATGTATATTAAAAATAATAAAAGAAATAGTTACCTCAGTTTTCTTTAAAACCGAGGTGTAGTTAAAATAAAACCTCAGTTTTATAGTCAAATTGAGGTGGTTATTAATAATATTTTACTAAATTATATGTAGGTACCTCAAATAGAGGAAATATTCACCATCGTCCATTTCTATCATGAGTTGCTACTACAGATCTCTGGGATGGATTGCAAGTGCAGAAAATAAAAATTCTCATTAGAAAACAAATCTCTAGCATCTTACATGGGACTTGGACATGTAAAATAAAATTTCTCATTGGGAAACATATTTTACAATGTATTTTTAATATTTTGTGTAAAAAATTTATTTAGAAAAATATCTTATTCACCTCGGTTTTCTTCTTGGCCGACGGGATATCTAAGGGTTTTTTTAACTATATGCATCGTCCTTAAACAAATATTTGTCGTCTATTTAATATTTATCAATGCTCAAGAATATGCCATTAGTTATCTGCGTGAAAACAAAGGGATATCCATTATAAAAGCATGCTGAATATTAAAAATATAACATAAATGAAACATGAAGGGCTTGAAACATTAAGACGTTTTGAAAAGTTCCCTAAGATGGATTGCAAAAGCTGAAAATTACTTGGGTTTAAGGTTTTTTTTCTTGAATATTTATCATGAAGACAAAATCATATATTTGAATTTTTTTTTATCTAACCCTTATTTTGTTTTACTTCAGAAACAAATGCATGCTAGATCCGTAGAGAATAATCTTGCAGCCAACATTTGATGTTCCCCAAGACTCATTAATTCAATGATCTAAGCTCTAGATCCTCGGTGAATTTGATTTTTACCTTATTCTCTCGAGAATTTGATTTTTATTTTAAACAATGTAATATTCTGTGTAAACAATGTAATATTCTTGGTAAACAATGTAATATAATGGGAAAACA
The DNA here is from genome assembly GCA_022829125.1 of Lathyrus tuberosus. Lineage (NCBI taxonomy): Eukaryota > Viridiplantae > Streptophyta > Magnoliopsida > Fabales > Fabaceae > Lathyrus > Lathyrus tuberosus. The sequence continues at coordinate 5,838,963 of JALAZF010000289.1, read as the reverse complement.
ATGTAAAAATTTAAAAAAAGAACATAATTATCTTACCCCTCGGTTTTCAAGATAAACTGCGATGAAAGATACGCTAGTTTTGAAAAAAATAAAGTGTTACTGCTGGGGTTTGAATCCATGTACATTTAACTTTACATATCGGTTTTAATTCCGCCGAGGTGATAAATGACGAGATTTCATGTGGCCCTTCGTTACCTCGCTTCTATAGCCAAGGTATTATGCATTTCGTGTCCGAGGTAAGAATCACTCTTTGTAATAGGGATGCATGCTACATCCCACCGAACAAAACAAATTTCTTATATTATACAATACAATAGTAAAATCATTAAGTCCTCATACACTTTTTACTTGAATATTTTTCCTAAATTCTAGATTTAAACCCATTAAAGAAACCTTTTAAACCATTGTGGAAAGTGTGTTAATGTTAATAGTATAACCTTTAAAACATTATTAAGGAATTAATAAAATATTATAAGTATGCTAAGATGAAGATCCAGTCAACAAACAAAATCTTGTAATAGATATACTACATTTCATACTGTAGAAAAACTTATTCGGGAATCACCATTAAACCAAAACCCTTAATATCAAACAAGTCTAATGGAGGAAATGTTCAAAAATTAGTGAGTCTTATAGTGTTAGAAAAAAAAACCCTGATATATAGAACAAATTAATGGTGTTATCAGTATTACCACACTTACATCACTGACAAGTACTCACTTCACTCCTCACACACTCACTCATCGGGTTGACCAAACTGTCGAAAGCGTTGATCAAATTCAAATTATGAGGTCCAAACGTGAGGTCCAAGCTTTAATTTAAGCAACCAAGTCCAACAAAAAATATCAATTTTGCCCAACATGTTTCGAATAATCACTACAACAAATAACGCTTTTCATGACGCATTTTTCACCTCAAATAAAATAAAACTGAGGTATAAAGACAAAACGCGCTATTTTTTATTGTTTAACAAAATAAAAAACTATAAATTCCCTCGATTTTTCATAACACCGATGTGAAAAAATAACTCAGTACAAGCTTCGATTCGCAGTTTATGATTTTATTTGTTTATAATTGTAAACAAAATGTTCTAACCCTTCGGTTTTCAGTTTAAATGAGGCATACAATAATAATATTTTACTACAAAAGCACTCGTTAAACAGATTTTACCCTAATCCTTATTAATATGAAGCCACCCTAAACTCGGAAGCATCATTCTTTGGGATGGATTGCAAGACAGATAAAACCTTCAATGTTCTTCTATTTTGAACAAAATATTTTTTTGCCCTTGCTATCATCCATACCAAAATAATGGTGTTGATGTTGTTGTTGTTGCATTGAGAGATATATCCAACCACCACAGAATAGGGACTTAAACGATATAAAAAGTATTCATACACTGGAAAAGAAGGACCACACTATTAATCCAAACAACACATTTGCGCAGATGGTGGGCGGCCAGCAAGTTGATTGGAGAGATACGCATATAAGAAGAAACAGAAGAAACTTTCGTAATGATTTCAAGATGGGCATAAATCCCTCTTTTGCACATTTACATTTCATGGATGGGGCAGAGGAGCTACAACGGTTTGAGAATGCTTTTGTTGGGGTGATGGTTGAACTTGGGACTACATATAATATACAAGACGCATTGTATACAAAAAGTTTTTTTTTTAATCAAAGCAATTCCCATGGGTGAAAACTTGTGCCTCTTGAAGGAGGAAAAAGTAGGTGATTTAAAGATGCTGATTAAGGAAGAAGAAGGCTGGGTATCTCGCTGGTTCTCCGAGGTTCATCCATGGTTACCAAACGACGTGGATAATGAGAGACTCACCTGGATACAATGCTACGGACTTCCTTGTCACACATGGTGTGACAGATTCTTCAAATTTGTCGCTGGCAGAATTGGAACGTATATTCACTCCGAAGAAGAAACACAAAGCTTGAAGACTTTGGATGTAGCCAGATTCTTAGTTAGAACAAAATTTGTGATTAGTCTGAGTGAGGTTTTCAATGTTGACGTTAATGGAGTTACATATAGAATTAAACTAGCTAGTGGAGGATTCACAGGGTCCTATGAGGATAAATCCTATGACTCACAGCAGATTTTCACATTCGTCGGAAAACTCTGATAATGATAGTGATGGGGATAATTTGGGAGATTTGGCGGAGGAGGACATGGAAGACAGTGGTGAGGAAGTACTAGAGGATTTTGGTAGGGAGGAAGAAGACACAACACTCAAAAAAGTAGCACATGATGACATTTTAGTAGGGGATGGGTAGATGAGAGCGTGTTGAGAAAGAAAACGAAAGTTGGTGGCGGTTTAGTAGTAGCAGACATTGGGAACAAGGAAGTTTTACTCGAGACATGTAGCGTGAAACAGACTAAGATACCTAGTAACAAGTCAAAATCAGTAAGGTTGCAGAATACTAGTAGGGTTGACATGGTTTCATTGGTTAATAAAAACTGTTTGAATATGGTGAATAGGGAGGTTGCTTCAGACGTGGAGGTAGTTGTCACCAGGCCCATTAATAAAAGTGGTGGAGGAGAGATATTATGTGAAGGCTCAATAGGCATTGTTGGCCCAGAAAGAAAAGCAAATACCAGAAAAAAAGGAAAAAAAAAAGAAATTGGTATTTGACATTTATGAAAACTTGAAAATCCCTTTCTCACCCTCATATTATTCTGCCCTAATTTTGGCAGAAAATCCCAAATTGACAGACCTTAATTGGTTATCCCTACCTCAGAAAGATGTAATTAGCCCAAGTGTTTCTTTCGTTGAAGATTCTATTTCTCATTATTCTAGTGGCTCGATTTTATGCTGTGAATCCATAAATTATTCAGATGTAAATTGAAGGTGCGAGAAAGACACAAGAAAGGGGGGGTTTGAATTGTGTATTTACTCTTTTAACAACTTTTCGCTTCTTGACGTTAAAGCACTTAGGATAACATCAGAGTTCGTTGAGAGACTCTGACTAACGAAGTTACATTCAGACTTGCAATGCATGAAGCATGAGAACCAACAAGAGTCTGAACATTATGTGTAACATTCAGAACTTGCAGAGTGGAAGCTTATCAGAGTTGCAAGGTTCTAACTTGCTTGTGTAAGGTTCTGATACTCAATATAGAAATATAAACAAGACATTAATCATAAGAGTAAAGAACACACGATATATCCCGATTCACCACAAAGGTTAATCCAGTCTACCCTCCTCAGGTGATTTTGCCTTGAACACAAGGTCTTAATCCACTATAATCAATCTCGATTACACATGCACGGGCAACAGTCGGTGACTAACAACCTGCACAATCGCACTGTGACTAACCCACAATAACTTACGTCAATGTCATCTCAAGTACCCAGATCATCACATGATCCCTTGAGGCATCTCTCTCAGTGAACCGTTCAGGGATCCAATCAGGATATAACGTTCACTAGAGGAATCACAATGAGTTCCATCAGGGATCCCACAAGAGTCTGATCAACATATGATCCTCTTTGAGATATGACTGTCATTGACCCAACGTTCCAAGATCTTCTAAGATCTCTAGCCATGATTTCACGATGACTAGTAGCCACCGTCTCCCCAAGTATTCCGATCAACTCGTGATCTACTTGAGGCTTCCATCAACAGTGACCCGTTCAGGGACCCAATCAAGATATAACGTCCATTGGAGGAATCTCAATTATTAAGTCAAATTGGCAGACTGGAGATGAGTATGGTACTTCCTTGTAAGCATATTCTCCTAAGTTTAAGTACAAAGAACACACAAGTGTTATAGCAAGATGTGAGCAACAGCTCCTTGCCTATCCTAAGAAACTACAGAGATGTATAATGATTTTACAGTGGTTGATATCTTGTAGATCTTCTTCTTCTTCGTCTTCTTGGGTGAGCAAGCTTTGAGCAACAACTCCTTGCTTCAGATCTTCAATGTAGCACTAACGAGAAGGTGGTTGATGACTTGACTGATTAGCAATGTTGTCTTCTTCATCAACAGCTTCTATACCAATTCATTGTTGTTGTGTTGAATGATGATCTTTGAGCTTCAACAACAATGGTCATGTGTAAATTGATGACAGCTTTGGATATTCTAAGTGTTACAACGAGAACTCATCGTTGTTGTTATCTTCACACAATGACTTGATCAGTTCATCTTTTGTGGAGTGAATCGATTCATGGACTTCGTCAATTTTTTGAAGTGAATACTCTTTCCTTTAAATAGCCCAGTAGAAATATAGCCGTTTGAAATATTGTTGGCTGTTGGAAAAGAGACGTTGCATAATAACTAGTTGTACTGACACATCTCCTTTTTGCTGTGGGAGAAGTGACGGGATATATCTTTCTTGGGCGCCGTGTACAGTTACTCACAACGGTAACATTTGACTTCCAAACTTCAGAGGCTTATGATGGTAACTTGATGAAGCATGAGTAGAGTCTTCTTAACAGGATATCAGATACGTCAAGTCTTCAGTCATTTGAAGAAGTCCATTAGGAATCAGTCTTCAGAACTTCAGTACTTATCTTTCAGAACATTATCCTTTATTTCTTCAAGTCTTCTAAAACTTTAGAACTCGTTTATTAGGAATTCGTCTTCAGAGCCTTCAGCACTTTGACTTCTGGACCGTAATCTTCAGAACACATAAGTCTTCATAGTCTTTCTGCACTTGGTATTCAGAGCCTTCCGCCTTCAAAACTTCAAGTCATGAGAGTCTTCAGCACTTTGGTTCTTTTCTTCAGAAGCTTTGCAATCTTCAAAATCTCGACCACTTTCAGAGAGCATCCACAAGAGCATTGCAACAGCAATATCGGCATCCTTGGATCTGACTGATCACGATCAGATACAGAAGCATTTTTGCTGCTTGCGACTTGTGTCACACATAGTAACTTCGCATATTGTCAATTACGCTCATCTGGTTAGTGCTTGTTGGATCTGATAACTTCTATGAGTATGATTTGCACACAACACTCGTTAGAACATAAAATGGTTCTTTCACAAATACGTATTGTTATCATTAAAACATAGATTGACTTGTAGAGACAACTCTTGCTCTCACATAAATTATAGTAACAATCGTATTCTGAAGAAGCTGGAAGAAACACCAGATAGGATTTGGGATTCGATTAAAGCGCTTGGGATTGGAAAAGGGAATGATGATGAGTTTTTCAAAAGAATTATCATAAAAATAGATGATAATGGAAATTTCAGAAATCTTATTCAGCAGGAGGCAACATGGGTGAATAGATGAATGTCATGACTTTCAATATTAGAGGATGCAGATGCAAGGAAAAGCGCAACAGAATCAAGAACATCATCAACAAAGGCAATGCATACATATGCTTTCTTCAAGAGACTAAGTGCAATAATATAGTGGATAGTATGGTGTTTAGTATGTGGGGTGATTCAGATTGCAACTGGTCGGCGATAAATTCTTCAGGTTTATCAGGAGGGCTCCTAACAATTTGGAGAAAAGACTTCTTAACTCCAATTGCTAGCTTTCGTGGAAATGGTTTTCTGGGGATAAAAGCAGTTTGGAATCGAGAAACACTTATTTTCTAAACATTTAGTCATCTTGCAATTTCGGTGACAAAAGACGAATGTGGACGGAAATTATCAACATAAAAAACAAGCGTGAATCTGGTGATTGGGTGGTAGTAGGTAACTTCAACACAATCAAGTATGCTGAGGAAAGTAGAAGTAACAGGTCATATAGAAAGACCGAGATGGAGGACTTCAGATCATTTATTGAGATGATGAACTTGACTGATCTGCCAACATCTGGTAATAGATTTACATGGTTCTCCTCTAACAGAAGAAGCTGCAGCAGGTTAGATAGAATCTTGTTATCCAGCAATATTATTAAAGATTTGAATACGTCTAGCCAATTGGTGGGTGAGAGGGATATCTCAAATCACATGCCAGTTTGGCTTAAGGCGAGACATGTAAATTGGGGCTCCAAACCATTCAAAAGCTTCAACTATTGGTTTTAACACCCGGAATTCGACAAGTTTGTTAAGGAGGAATGTGATTCATTTCAAGTTCAGAGGATGACAACACATATTCTCATCACTAAATTCAAACTTCTCAAGGAAATACTTAGATGGTGGAATGCCAACATCTTTGGTTATCTAGATTTGAATGTAGAACGTGAAGTTGTCATAATCAACGAGGTTAAACAGAAATTGTCAGATTCAAATGCACATATTACGGAGGCAGAATTAGAGGTGAGATAGCATGCACAAATCAACCTTTGGAAGAACCTAAGAATCATAGAAAGCATCCTAAGACAGAAATCGAAGGCAAAATGGATTTTTGATGAGGATTTAAACACAAAGTTCTTCCATGCTAGGTTGAAACATAGGAACAGAATCAATACCATCTCTTCTGTCAAAATAAACGATGAGTTGTTGGAGGAGGTTCAACAGGTAAAAGGAGCGACTAGACAATATTTTCGAGAAAAATTTAGTGCTGATGCAGGTAGCAGACCAACTTTTGATTTTGCTGGTATTTCAAGTTTATCACAGGAAGAGGCTTGTATGCTGGAGGAAAATTTTAGCAAAGAAGAAATAAGAGAAATAGTATTTTAGGGTGGTGGAAACAAAAGCCAGGGTCCTGAAGGATTTACTGGGGATTTCATCAAGCATTATAGGAAAATTATTGGTTCTGATTTCACCAACTGCATTCAAGAATTTCAAGTTTCTGCGAGGCTACCCAATATCCTTGCTTCCTCATTCTTACCACTGATACCAATGTTGGATAATCCTCAAACTTTCGATGACTATCGACCTATATCTCTTATTGGAAGTGTTTACAAGATCATCACTAAACTCTTGGCAACACAATTGAAACATCACATGGGGAAACTTATATCCGCTACTCAAACAACATTCATTCAAGGGAGGCAAATACTCGATGAAGTAATGGTTCTTAATGATATACTGGATTTTGCAAAGAGAGATAAAAAAAGCTGTGTTCTGTTGAAAATAGACTTCGAAAAAGAATACGACTGCGTGGATTGGTCGTTTCTAAAAAACACGATGCTGGCCATGGGATTTGGGAAGACCTGGGTGAGATGGATTGAAGAAACTGTCATGAATAGTTGTGTCGGTAATCAATAATGGCAGTCCAACAAGCGATATCAGTGTATCGTAGGGGGTTCTCCAGGGAGATCCTTTATCTTCGCTCCTATTTGCTATGATTGGTGAATTATTGGCACTATTAGTGGACAGGGCAATTAGGAATGGATTTCTTCATCAATTCAAGATTAATGACAAGGTGTCACATAGTATACTCCAATATGCAGATGACATCATCCTAATATGTGACGGTTCATGGTCAAACCGTTGGGCATTAAAGGCAATACTCAAGGGGTTTGAATTAGTTTCGGGGCTCAAAATCAATATTGCAAATAGTTCTTTGTTTGGAAATAGAGTATGCTTACATACAAGCTGTACAACAGTTCTTAGGCTGCAAGATAGGCAATATGCCTTTCAAATTTCTGGGCATTACTGTGGGTGGCTGCCATAGGAGACTCTCATTTTGGCAACCTGTTTTAGAATGCTTAAAGAGGATATGGCGAGATGGAAGTCTAAGTTATTGTCAATGGGGGAGGGGGGCGAATCACCCTTATTAATGCTGTTATATCCAACATACCAATACATTACATGTCTTTCTTTTGAATTCCTAGGACAATTATACAAAATATGGTGGCTTTACAAAGAAATTTCTTGTGGTGTGGTTCAAAAGAGTCACAAGGCATTGCTTGGGTAAAGTGGAAATCGGTTTACAAATCAAAAGCTAACGATGGATTAGGGATTAAAGATGTGAATCTGTTTAATAAGGCACTGCTGACTAAGTGGTTGTGGAAGTTTCTCAATGACTCGAATGCTATTTGGAGAGGCATTATAGATGCTAGATATGGTGATGTAGTAAAAATTATCTTGTATAAAGAAAATGTCAAGAAGACAATATCACAATCCTAATGATGGAAAAATCTAATGTCTATTAATGCAGACACAACTGAAGGTAACTTTGTTGATTTTTTAACACATAGGTTGAGAGATAGGAGCAGGATATTATTCTGGAAGTTAAAATGGCACGGAGATGAACCGCTACAGCTGCTGTTTCCAAATCTTTTCAACAATTCTATGACGCAGTTGGGATACGTAGAGCAAATGGGTGCGTGGATTGAAAACAAGTGGGTTTGGAAGGTGGACAGTGATACTTATGGTGAAGATCCGGTCATGATTGAGGAAGATCGTGCCTTAATGACTTTACTGTATGGGATTGGGCCGATGATAGCAGGTTGTGATACGGTGGTCTAGCCATATTCAGCTTCAAAGCTCTTCACAGTTAAATCTTATTATTCCAAGTTGTTAGCTGATCAAGTAAATGTGTTGGGAGATGAAGATTTAGAGTATGCTTTGAAACTCAATTGGAAGGCCACAATTCCACTAAAGATCAAAGTGTTTGTTTGGCAAATGATGCTTGCCAGATTACCAACGCGAAGCAACTTGGCGAAATGAGGTATTATTTCTAATCCTCATGATAGGCTGTGTGTATTCTGTTTTTTAGTTGAAGAAGATGCACAACATATGTCCTTCGAGTGTACCAAATCCAAGTTGGTGTGGGGAGCTATTTGTCGTTGGTTTGGTGTTGAATGGATAACTGCATCCTCTTGTTGTGTCCACTTGCGAGCATGGATTTAATTGACTTTACCGTACATTTCTATTACTAACATGGTTGGTATTTGGGGTACGGTATGTCGGAGCATTTGGTACGAGCGAAATCAAATTCTATTTAATGATAAAGTTGGTGATAATGAGGTTATGGTTCAAATTAATGCTTGGTGGTGGCTAAGAAAGTAAAAAACAAGCCATGGGATTTGCTCTTACTATGAGTGGTGCAATTTCCCTTAAGTTTTTATACAACTTTTTGATTGATTTTATTGACTCTTAGAGTGGGGTGGTCAAAGTTCATAACTTATATTGGTGATTATATATGGGGTGGGATTCCCTTAATCCCTTGTTTATTTTTTTTTCTGAAAGCCAATGGATTAAAATAAAGAACACAAAATGTGTTCCTCAAACAGTAACAAATACAATAAGGGACATAAAGAAATTCCCAACCAACTCAAACCTAACTACCCTCTTAGAGGGTCCATACAAAACGCTAAAAAGTCGGAGTTGGGATTACAAATTTCTTCCACCTTTAACCATTTCCAAGCCCTAATCTTAATATCCCAACAAAGATTATCCAAATTGAAGGAACCATTTTTGAAAATAATATTGTTTCTGCAACACCAAATACTCCAAATAATTATTAACCAGATCATCCCCATCTTCAAGCTCCCACTTGATGTATTACCAAAGCCACACTAATCCAAGAAAAAATCTATTCTGTTACCAACATATAAACTATCATAGCCAATCCGATCTCCAATTCTATCCCAAATGTTCTTAATCCTACTGCAACCAAAACAAAGATGCTCAATATCCTCCACTTCCAATCCACAGAAAACACAGTTAGGATTCAAATCCAAACCTCTCTTAATTAATTCGGACTTGACCGGCACCCTCCCCCACAAATCTCTCCAGCCAAAGATTATCAATTTAGGAGCAAGTTTAAGTTTCCAAAGCCAATCGAAAGCCAATAAACTAGACTGAGAAGAAGAAGGATATATAAAGTTCAGAGAGTTATTCACCAGCTGGTTGTAAACTTCTTTAACTGAGAAAGTGTTACTCGACTGGTCCGACCACCTAGCTGCGTCAATCTTTCCTTCCTGTACTATCACATCTCTGATAAAATTTTTCAGCTCCATCAGTCTAGTTCTGTTCTCTTGCTGAATCGAAGTAGACAGACCCACAGAGTTCCAATTGAAGTCGTGTAGATTTTCCACTTCAAAATCTCTAACGTACACTTCTTTATTCAAACTGATGCGAAAAAGATCTTCAAATTCTTTTGAAATTCTAGGTCCTTTCCTCCAATTCGCCGACCAAAAAGGAATATTAGAGCCATCACCCAAATCGTAAGCGACTTTATCTGCAAAATAAAAACTTTTGTTAGTAAGAAAAATCCCGCTATTGATGAGGTCTTTCCACCATTGAGAGGAAGAGGAAGCTTTCTTCAAGTTATCAGCTAAAACGTGGTGTTGTATAGCTCCGTAACGAGCCTTTAGAAAATCTTTCCAAAGCGCCGGTTTGTCAGCCACTATCCTCCATTTCCATTTAGTTAACAACGCGTAATTGAACTCTTTCATTTTCCTTATTCCTAGACCACCTTTAGACTTAGCAGAGCAACAAATATCCCAGCTTATCCAATGAATCTTGAACTTCTCCTCCACTCCTCCCCAAAGAAAATTACTCCTAATAGAATCAACTTTCTTGAGGACCGCCTTTGGTGCTTTGTAAAACGAGAACCAATAAGTTGGTAAGCTAGAGAGAACCGAATTAATGAGAACCAACCTGCCAGCCATAGAAAGAGTTTTTGCCTTCCAAGAGTTCAGTTTCTTTTTAATTCTCTCAATGATTGGGTTCCAGCCACTGATCCTTCTAGGATTAAATCCTATTGGGATGCCCAGGAACGAGAAAGAAGAGGTTTCGATCTTACAGCAGAGAAAAGAAGCAGCAGCATTAAGAAAATGAGTGTTAACATTCAAACCAACCAGCCTACTCTTATTGAAATTGACTTTCAGCCCAGAAATCAGTTCAAAGCCTCTTAAGACTGATTTAATGCACCAAAGATTACTCCAACTTCCTTTCCCTATTATAAGAGTGTCGTCTGCGTATTGGATCAGCTCCACAGAAACTTCATTATCCACTCTAAAACCTTCAAAACTGCCATTAACAACTGCCTTGTTCATTAACCCTTTAAGACCCTCTGCTACCATCAAAAAAAGAAACGGAGCTAAAGGATCTCCTTGACGGAGGCCCCTTTCAGCTTCAAAATCACGGGTTGGACTTCCGTTAACTAAAACAGAGAGATGACAGTTGAAAATTGTCGCCTCCATCCACCTTCTCCACCTAGCTCCAAAACCCATTTTCTGTAACATAAATCGAAGAAACTCCCAACTAACGCAGTCATACGCTTTCGCAAAGTCAACCTTGAAAAAGATACAATTCAAGTTGTCCCTGGTAGCCATGTCCAATGTTTCGTTCGCGATCACCACACCATCCAAGAGATTTCTGTCAGGGACAAATGCGGATTGGCAGGGAGAAATGATTTTACCTATCACCATCTTCAGTCTCTGAGCTAAGAGTTTGGAGAGAATCTTGTAAATGCTGCCAACAAGACATATGGGCCTGTACTCACCAAGGGATAAAGGAATCTCGACTTTGGGAATAAGCGTCAGAAATGCAGAAGACAAAGCTTTTGAGAGATAAGCAAACTCATAAAACTCTCTAAAAAAAAGAATAATGTCAGTTTTCATGAAGAACCAACATCTTTTGATGAAATTGAGATTGTATCCGTCTGGGCCAGGACTTTTGGATCCGTCACAGCTCCACACCGCAGCCTTGATCTCTTCCTCTGAAAACTGAATCTCTAATAACTTGGCATCATTCTCAGAGAGACTACTAAAAAAACCATCTTCAAGAATCGGTCTTGATTTCAAAGGTTCAGAATAAGCTGACTTGTAAAACCTGTAAACTACATCCTTCACTCCCTCCACAGAATCTACCATACCTTGCTCAGTTTCTACCCTACCAATGTATTTGTTTCTACCCTTAATCCCTTGTTTATAATATACTCTTTTATTTATATATATAAAAAAGGTTAAAAAAAACACATTCCGGTCTTGCAAAATAATTAGAGAATCCCTTTGGATTGTTGCATAACCTTTATTTTGTATTATTTTATAACGAGTGGGGTGCATCAAGAGAGTGAACCCATCCAACATTATTGGACTCAAAAATAAAATTTTAATTAAATAATATTCCTATTTTTTTTTAGATAACTATATCTCCGAATAATTATCCTTTAGTTGATATAAATATTTTTTTGAATTTCATAAATAAGCCATTGAAGATTGGTATAAAACTAATTTATAGCCACTATTTATATTCTTTAAACTTAAAAGTACTTTAACTTAATGAATAGTAAGAAAGGATAAACAATGCATTATGCGTCGATGGATATAGAGCACGAGAATATACGAGTCAAACTTGTACCAAATTGAAAAATAATGTAACATCAAAAGTCAAGTCTGCACTTCCCTAAAACTCATTATTATGTATGTTTCAAGTCTCATTTAGAGAAATAAAAAAGTTTATCTCAAATAAATATAAAATAATGTACGAGATCTTTAAGTATATCAATTTTGTGTCGACTCATAGAATGTAATCGAGAGTTTTTAAGAAATTTATAATTTTAAACTGTTTAAATTATTTAATTGAAATTTATTTATATTAAATTTTTTTGTTTAGATAGAATATTAAAATGATTGATTATTAAATTTTTTGAGTCATTTATATAAATTTTAAAAAATTTTAAGTCAAATTTAAAATATAAAAAATAGAGATTAATTTACAAATTTTGGAATTTGAAGGACCAATTTATATATTTAAAAAATTATTTAGGACTTATTTGTAATCTTTTAAAAATTTTGAGGGTGAATTTGAATTTTCATAAACTATGAGGGTGCATTTTCAAATTGTTTAATTTTTGGTGTCATTTGGAATTATTTAAATTTAATTTGAATAAAATATTTTATACATTTCGAACAATTTAACAATTCTCCATATTTTGCATCAAATAATAAATTTTGGTCAAGTCATTTTAAATCCCCTAAAAAAATTATTTTTCCACATTAAAATGCATCATGTTTGGATGGGGTAATTTATAAATTTTAAGGAATTCAAAATTTTAAGAAATTTAAATAATTCAATTGAAATCAATTCAATTTGAAGTTCTTTTGTTTGGATAGAGTATTAAATAATTTTTTTGTTAAAATTTTGGGATCATTTTCATAAAATTTAAATCTTTTGGATCAAATTTAAAATATAAAAAAGAGATTTATTTGCAATTTTTGAAAATTTTAAGGGACCAATTTGTTAAATTTAAAAATTATTAAGGATTTATTTACCTTTTTTTTTTTTTTTTTTGGGATGAATTTGATATTTTTATAAAATATAAGAACTATTTTGTAAAAATTAAAAAAATTAATAATAAACAATTCAACATTTAGATTATGGAACAATTTTTTTTTCAATAAGCAATTGATTGAAAATGAGCACAAAAAGAAATGCCCGAAAAAAATTACAACATCAACATAATTTGAGATAGTCTATAGGATTTCTCCACCAATTATAAAAATACAAGACCATTTTACTACTAACTCCTAATCCCAACCACCTCCACAACAGATATTTGATGTAATATCACGTTTCGTCAAGATTCCAAACCTCCTTATCGAAAATAATATTATTTCTCCGGGTCCACATACACCAACAAGCTGCCATCCAGGATAAAGACTTCCTTGCTCAAGCCCTCCAGGATAAAGACTTCTGCTTAGACCCACGGTCCAAGACTTTCTTACTCAATTAACAAGTAATTAAGACTTCAATGCTCTAGGACATAGCAAGGAACTTACTTGGCTCGAGCTTCACAGCAAGATACTTTGATGCTTAAGCACATAGCAAGAAACTTTATCTAAACTACTAAACAACTTGTTTAGCATAATAGAGAACAAGGTGTATTTGATACATAATCAGAGGTATAAAGCAATAACCATAACAAATAACACTGCACTTAAAATTTCTAAGATATTCAATGTTTAAGAAATCTTAAGGATTTGTACAATTTACAACATATAACAAAAATTCTGCATACTCGATTGTGTTGCTATTGTTGATCTTATTATTCTTCCGTTTTGATAGGAGTGTGGAATGGTTCTATCCTTCTTGGCTCTTCTTCTTTATTCTCCTAGTTCCTCGTTGAAAATCCTTCATGAATTTTTAGCTACTTATATAGCAGTTTCATAGGAGCAGCCATTGGAATAGATAACTTGTATAAGTGTCTTTGTTACTCCATAGTACAAGAGACGTTGAAGATAGATATACCAAAAGATCTTGATCCATTGTGTAACTTATTTAACCATTCTAACTTTCATGTGATCTTGTACTATAAATAAGTTGAGAGTAGATATCCGTAAAGCATTTCAACTCTTCTAGAGCCTTGTGAACACAGACTCTAGCTAACAAACTGATTTGACATCGTAGCTTGCTTTTTGCAATATGGATAGTTTAGATTTATCGTTGGTTAGAATGAACACACGAAGCTGATACATTCAATAAGTTTAGAGACAATATATTTATCTTCTGATGCTAAGGCCTTCAGCTTTAGCGTCTACACAAACCTACATTATTAGTCTTCACTTAAAGAACGCTCTTCAGATTCTGAACTACCAGAAGCCAATAACTTAGGTTCTCTCAAGTGTGTCCTTATATCAGATTCTGAATATATTCTTCTTTTAGCTTTGGAACCTGCACACTTAGAACACACATTAGATAACATCATTGTTCTTTCAATACTTTGTTATCATCAAAACCCAAAAGATTTATGTCATGATCAAATCTTTTTCTAACACATGGTTGAGAGGCAAAGTGGTCACATGCTCAAGATGCTCTCGAAACTGACGGTGAAAGAGAATATATTTCAAAATACTTTGAGAGAATATATTTCGTCCATTTTACACTTATGGCCGAATACAAACCCGTTAAAATGGAAGAGACTTTACGTGATTGTTTACCTTGAAAATTGGTAAACAACCGCAGATCTTCTAAAACTATAAAGTTCTAGTAACTTATAGGATCGATCAGATTGATCCTAGGACATGTGTTGTACGTGTATTCAGGATATTTCACAATTTGGTAAAGTATGCCTTTCGACAATGCTTATAAATAAAAAAAAAGGTGCTTGAAATATAAAGGAAAGCGATAAAGATCAAAGAAATAACTAAGTCGAACAATGCATCAAAGAAAAGAAAAAAATGAATGTAAAAGGTTTGATAAAGAAAAACTGAAGTTAAATGCTGGAAAGAAATGCATAAAGATCTTAAAATGCAAAAAGGTAAATGCTTGAAAGTAAAGGCTTTTAATAAAAACTGCAGAGTAAAGACTTGGTAATGTAAACGACTTGAAAGGTAAAAGTTCGTGAAAAAATATTTCAAAGTAAAGAATCTAAAACAGACACTTCAAAGTAAATTGCATTGCAATAAAGGATAATGGTGATTACAATCACGTACATTCTCACTTCACTGGTTTCTCGACACACCTGATACTTTGAGTGAATATAGAGTTACTTGTACAATTTGATTTTTTCACACTATTCTAACTCTAAGACTAACCTATTTATAATACTCTAATGTAACCACCCTTTGACGGTTTTATTCTTAGATTACGCCACTTGGCACTTTGCATGTCTTCACGGTTTGGATCTTCGCCACATGTCCTCTTTTCAAATTCAAATAGTGGAACTTCCCTCCATTATTCAGTTGTAACTGCAGCGCGTTATCCATAGCCACTTCACTGTGTCGAATTGACTCCTTGGACTTTAGCAACATTTGAAGTCCTAAAATCATTCTCTTCGACTCAGGCATTGCACAAACATGGTCGAAGGCCTTCTAGTCGAAGCCTTCTTTTTTTTAGCTTTATTATTTTAAAGAATAACTTCTTTTAAAGCCAAATTGTCTGAAATCATGTAGCGTCGAAATTAGGAGCTAACAAATTGCCCCCCAAAAATGCCCTTTCGCCAGTATTGGCAGGAAGGTAATTTTTTGATAAAATAATGTTTCGACGCCTGGTCATTCGACTATGAGAGACATGGTCATAACTGACCAACCCACGATTTAGAAACTATTCAGTTTCTTCCAACCATGCTTATGACGTCATGTCATGATGGCAAATCTCCAAACGTCTTTTCAGCCGTATTTGCGAACAGTTTTCATTATTACTTTTCTTGGGATTAAGCATTTACAATCTGACCACAACCACCACCATCCAACGATCTCCAAAGAGGACACGCGTCCCACTATCGTATCCATTTTAACGGTGGATTCACAGTCCCCTCATCTTCCAAGCATCTATAAATACCCTTTTTTCCCCAACTTGAAACTCTTTGCATTCTCAAACTTTTCTGCAACTTATTTTCCTTGTTCTCTAAACTCTCTCAAGAAAACTCAGAACACACTCTCGTTTTCTCTTCAACTTCCAACAATGGCGTCTTTACAACCCATCCGTCAAGAAACGAAAAACCAAAAGGGTAAAACCACTTCGTTTGAGCAAACTCTCCCGCCATTTTCAAACATCCCTGGACCAAAGGTGGTAAAGAACCAATAATTCATGCCGGAACCTCTTCTTGAAGAAACAAGGAGCATTTATGAATCTCAGGTAATGATCCCTCTTCTTGTATCTGATAAACCCTATGCTTTAGGTGGCCCCCTAGCTGATGTAAAACCTACTGATGAAAAGCTGGCTGAGTTCTTTCCTTCTTATCGTAAGTCCAGACCTTTAGGGCAAAAAAGTAACCCTAATGAGGAGGGAACCTCTCCCAATACACCCACTCTGACGAAAATGGATCTGAGGTACCTTCATGATGGCACGAGGCTGGTAAGAGCTGTCAATCCTTTAAAGGATTTTGACCTTTGGATAACCAGAATGGAAAGGGTCAAAGCTAATCACTGGAAAACCATAGGAATCTATGATCAGCTTATGCTGTCGAAGACCAACATCCCTTATTGTTTGAACTTGCTGGCAGCGTCGCTTTATTTTTGGGATAACACCCACTACACCTTTCATCTTCCTTGTGGGATGGTTACTCCCATACTTTTCGACCTTGCTGCCATTGCAGGTCTTCGACTAGATGGCATTTCCTATGACCCTGATACTGATGCAGAGGATACCATAGGGATCTCTGACTCCAAACTCACGTACACCCACTTCATCAACCACCACAAATGTGATACTGCAAAAATCACTGATAAGGAACACATTGCATTCCTCACTGTATGGCTGTCGAGGTATGTATTTTGTTCAAAATCTTTGCAGGTGGCCAAGAAGTATCTCACTCTGGCCAACCAACTTCACCACAATAGAGGAGTCTGCCTAAGTGGGTTGATCCTGGCGAACCTCTACGAGTCTCTCAGTGAAGGGGCGGCTCGACTCAAAGACTTGGAGAGCCAAGGTACTGTTCACTTGAATGGCTCTCTCTGGCTACTTCAGTTGTGGCTCAACGCAACCTTTGAAGCTAGCCTTCCTAGGAAAGGTCAGGTCGACGAAGATTCTACTGAAATCAAATAGATGAGGGTCGAAGGTACCCGCCTGGTGAAACTTACGCCAAATGACGATGGGGAAACTCTCAAGAGAGCCTTCTCCAGTTATATTATGATGTTTGCAAAAAGGCATGAGTTCACACCTAGTATGGCTCCCTTTGCTGAGAGAAAATGTGGGCCTAAGTGGTTTACAAGGCCATTCCCTGATCCATCCACCAACCTCGACGCTGAATCTGTTTCGATCTGGGAATCCTTCTTGATTCCTAGATTTATCGTTGACAGGCTGAATCTTGGGAGGGACCTGGCAGCCTTAATTGCTTACCAACCAAATCTTATCTCTCGATAATTTGGGTTGGCTCAGATCTTCCCCAAGTGTCTATATGGGAAGAAAGGCCATGTGGTCCTTCACACCGCCAGTTTTGATGAAGGTAGTGCTGCAGCCACTTTCGACCGATGGAACGCTAGGAAAGCAACCCTTTCCCCTGTGTATTTTCAACCCACCTTCTTGTGTACCAAACCCTTCCATAACTGGTGGTCGAAGCACTACAGTGAGCAATTTCTTTATGTTGCTGCTTTCTCTTCCTTACTTGACCAAGCTTTTCTTGATGTGAAGGAGAAGACCAAGAAGAGTAAGTCCATTCATTTCAAAGAAATTCAAGCCTTTCAAAAATACTTTGAAACTGTCTATCGACCAGATGATATAAGTCGAACCGTTCGTGAGGCTGCTGTCACTTTGAAGGAGAAATTTCTACAAAAAATGGATCAGTTAAAAATCCCTTCAAACGTTCCTGTTGAGAAACGTTATAAGGTAGCTTTTGAACTCTTTCCTCCAAAGTTTCCTCGACTGCCTAACGCTGATTTTGGAGTGGCACTTGCCCCCCTATTTCCAGACTGGTTTGTCTGTGGTGAGCACTTAAAACTCTTTCGACAACAGTCTCAACCGGAAGCCCAACGGGTGGTTGCGACTAAACATACGCTAGACAGTTTCAAAGGACACCTTCATATAGGGGTCGAGGATGTCCATGTCGAATCCGAAATATAGAAGGTTTGAGGCCCTTGATTTGTGATTTTTTAACTAACCACTCAATTATTAACCTTGTAATAATCGTCTGTCTTTCAGCCATGGCCAGGAAGACCAGCTCGTCGAAGGGTGCTGCGAAGGTCGAAAAGGACGCTGAAGGCACAAAGGTACTCTATATCCTTTTCCTAAGTCTTTTTGTGTAACCAATCCTCTAATATTTGCGTCACCTTTCAGGCTGCTCGAAAACCTCCAACGCCTTCAAAAAAGGGCAAGAAAGGTACTTAAGCAGTTGTTCCTCCAGATACTGATGATGAGACCCCTGAGGAGATAGTAGTTAAGAAGAAAAGGAAGCTTGTCAAAGCTTCTGGAACTACCACCCAATCTCCCTCAAAGGCGGCAAGAATCCTTGAGAAGACACCTGCTGGTAGTGGTGTCAAGAAACCACTCTTCAGGGTTGCATCGAAAACGACTGCTGGTGATCCTGAGAGTGCGAACTCAAGTCCTGATGATGCGGCTGTACAGGTATGCGTACTATCCTCATTCAGTATTTGGATTCCCTACTTAGACTTCTCTCAATCTTATTCTCTTTACTTGTGGTTTTTTTTTTCAGGATGATGTAGGTGGTTCTAACCCACCACAACCTTCCTTCAGCTTTACAACAACTCTGCTGAATAGCCAAGGTGAGCCAACTTATCACCCTACCTCTGACCTTGGTTCTGGATATAGCTCAATTAGCGAAATTAACCAACCTATCTCTCTTACAGTTCCTCCTCCTACAACAGATGAAACAAACCAAAGTTCTCCTGCCAGGACCACTACTCAACAATCCCAGACCGATGGTTCTGATCATGAAGAAGATGATGTCTCTCATCAACAACCTTTCGACCAAACAGAGCCTATTGGTATGGACACAGAAGAAAGTCCCACCGAAGCCAGAGAGGAGGAAGTCGAAGAAGATGAAGAACTAGAAGAAGAGAGGGAGAGGACTGAGCAAGATCACACCCCTTCGACTGTGGCTGAGGCAGATCCTGTGAACAATCCAACTCCTAAGCCTATGGTCACTTCAACTACTGGAGGATCCCCTGCTGGAGACCCACTGGCTGCTCTCAAATGGTCAAATCCTCGAGAGTATGCCAGGATGATACTTGGGAAGAAGTACAGCTCTTAAGGTACCAGTCTCAGCACTTCGACCAGCTCTGGGGGTCCAGTCCCAGATGATTTTGCCAGCCCTATCCTCCAAAAAATCAAGGACAAATTCTTCAAAGGAGACATTCACAAAGTCTTACTTTCAGATCCAACTGCTCCTCTCTTTCTGCAAGACAACCTTCAAAAATTGGACCTTTCGACCCTTAGCAAAGATGTTTCTGAATTCCTGCTGGAGCTAACTGCTTTAGTGAATCAAATGTCTAAAGACTTCAAGCTCCTTCCCAAGATCCAAAACAACATTGAAATCACAACGGGATTGGAGGCCTCAGCTTGGGATGAAGCGCATGCATCAGAAGCTATGGTCGAAAGTCTAGAGACTGAACAACAGAAAAGGCAGGCAGAAGTGGAGTCGAACCAAAAGAACATTGATGACTGAAAATGGCAAATTGAAGAGCTGCAGAACAAGATTTCTAAGGCTGAAAAATGCAACCTTGAGCTGGGAGAGTTCGACGATACTGAAATGGCCAGAGAGCTGAAGCGCACCATAGACTTTCTTGACAAGGCCCAAACGCTTGAAAAAGAACTTTCAGCAGCCAAACTCGACAAAGCTCTATGTGAGAAACGCCTTCAGAATTACAAGGTCAACTTCCTCGAGTTGAAGTCGAAGCTCCCCTTCTGATTGTCATATGATTTCTTGTTTGTAGTTCCAATTTTTATTCATCATGTTTTATGGTCCTTTTAAGGCGCCATGTATAGACAAACTTAATGCCCCATGGCCTTTATCTAAATTCTTCTGTTTGTTACTAACTCTTTGACTTGCAAAATTTTCTCTCAAACTTTGCTAACTGAGTAATTAAAGTATTCTGCCTCTCTTATTGGAAATCATGAAAATAGCGCAGCTTTTAACAGCTTAGTGTTCCAACGGCACAAGTTTCTATTCCATAAAGGAATATTAATAGCGCAACCCTAGGGTCTATTCCCAAGGGTCATTTCACGTAATTCCATCATTGACTGGCCAATCTTCACAAAGCCTTGCCTCTATAAAACCCTCTTCCCTCTTGGGATATCTTGCACCTACTACAACAAGCATGAGTACTTCTTCAAAGAAAGCAATGACCAAGAAGATGGCTGAAGAGACAAAGAAAGTTGAGGCAACAACTACTGCCCTCAATAGCACTTCAACTGGAGCAACATCTCGCGACAAGAAGAGAGAAACCAAGATGAAGGTACCCAAGAAAGGATATTCCATAGCACAAAACTAGGATGATGAAGCTGACGAAGATTATGTTGCCTTCCTCAACTCTATTAATTGGAGAGACTATGCATAATCTTTCTCTTATGTTTTATGTTATTGTACTTGTTTTCCTTCCTTTGTATGCCATTTTGGCCTCACATGGCCTATTTTGGCTTTTATAATTTGAATAAAATTTACGTCTTAATATGAATTTCTTGTAAACTAGGCTTATATTTTTTCAAATATTTCCCATTCACCCTTAAGACTCTTAAATCACCCTCCATCTCTTGAATCTCATAAGCATTATTACTAAATGCCTTAATAATTTGAAAAGGACCTTCCCACTTAGGAGACCACTTCCCCAAAGTTCTGGTCTTTCGATCCATAGGTAAGATCACTTTCCACACTAGATCTCCAGTTGAAAAGGCTTTAATCTTGACCTTTTTGTTATAAGACTTCTCCACCCTTTTCTTTTTCCTTTTCAGCAACTCTAATGCATGGAGCCTTTCTTCATCTAGGTCTACTAATTCATCAAGCATCATATTCCAATAAGACTCAAATGGAATCTCATGATGCCTTTGAATCCTTATTGATTGAAGATGAATTTCCACAGACAAAACTACATCATGACCAAAAGTCAGTCGAAATGGGGTAGTATTAGTTGCCCCTTTTAGGGGACGTTCGACATACCTAGAGTATTTGGTCCAATGTCCTGTGCCAATTTCTTGGCTTTTTTCCCACATGTTTTTTTATCAACCCAATAACTACTTTATTTGCTGCTTCGACTTAGCCATTAGCTTGAGCATAATAAGGTGTGGACGTTACAAGCTTGAATCCCATTTCTTTAGAAAATTCTTGCATTTTTCGACCAGTGAAGACTGATCCTTGGTCTGTTGTAATTGTCTCTGGGATTCCAAACCTATAGATGATGTGCTTCTGGATAAATTCAATCACATCTTCCTGATCAACATTTGGTAATGGGATAGCTTCGACCCATTTGGTAAAATAATCAATACCCACCAAAATGTACTTATGATTTTTAGATGATGCTGGTCGAATTTTTCCAACCAAATCTAAAACCCATCCTCTGAAAGGCCAAGGCTTCACTATAGAGTGCAGCTCATTTGCAGGGACATGTTGAATGCCAACGTGAACTTGACATTCCTGACAACCCTTAGCAAATTCAATACAATCTTTTAACATGGTAGACCAATACATGCCTTGTCGAAATAATAACCATTTCATTTTATGGCCTACCTGATGTGCCCCACATGCCCCACTATGGACAGTCGAAAGGGCTAAGTATGTTTCTGCCTCACTGAGGCACTTAAGCAATACTCAGGGTCTTTTTGAATAATTCATTACCCAACAAGACATAACTTAAAGCTTGATACTTGATTTTCCTTTCTGTCGAAGTTATTGGATTTTTCAGGTAATCCATTATAGGTTTCCTCCAATCCTTGTCAGTTATACTATCAACTGCCAGAATTGCGAAATTGTCTTCGTCAACATATCCAAGCTTAGTTTCTTCCAAATCTGATGGGGCTAATCCTACCAACACCACCCTTCCTCTGACTTCGACTTCGATTGCATCTTGTAATTTGTCTTTCGAAATTTTATACCCTGATGCAATCTGAGCCAAGTCATTAGCTACCTGGTTTTCCAACCTAGGGATGTGTCGAAAACTAACTGCGTCGAACTTTTTCAACAGTCGATTCACAACTACAAAGTACATAATCAAGTTTTCTTTTATGCACTTGTACTCTTTGGTCATTTGTTTTATGACCAGTTCTGAATCTCCCATTATCTCGACATGAGTTGCCCCCAATTCCAACAATACTTCAAGTCCAGCAATTAAAGCTTCATATTCAGCTTTGTTGTTAGAACAACGACCTTCAATTTTATACTTAAGTATTGTTGGAATTTTATTAGGAGAAATAACAAGTACTCCTATGCCTGTCCCATCTTTGTGGCTTGACCCGTCGAAATATAACTTCCAAGGTTCCACCTCAAGATAGTTCAGGGGGGGTCTCATTTGTAGAATGGTCAGCAATGAAGTCTGCCACTATTTGTCCTTTAACAGCTTTTAAAGGCTTATAAGTTAAAGAATATTCAGTTAATGCTAATGCCCATTTTCCAATTCGACTATGCAAAATAGGTTTGGACAACATATGTTTAATGACGTCATAACGAGAAGAAACATACACATCAACTGGTTTTATATAATGCTTCAATTTGGTACAAGAGTAATACAAACATAAACATAGTTTTTCAATCATGCTATATCTAGTTTCTGCATCATTTAAAACTCTACTAAGGTAATAAATGACTCTTTCGACGCCATCATCATCCTCTTGAGCTAACATGCTCCCTAAAGTTTTATCTGACGCAGCTATGTATAATCTCATACACTTATTCCCACGAGGTGGTGAGAGAATAGGGGGGTGACTCAGATACTCCTTGATCTTGTCGAAGGCTTCCTGCTGATCTTGTCCCCAGTCGAACCCATCCTTGCTAGCTCGAAGCAATGGTGAAAAGGCTTGCGTTTTCCCACTTAAGTTACATATAAATCTCCTCAAGAAATTTATTTTGCCCAAGAGAGACTGCAACTCCTTCTTTGTTGATGGCACTTTTGCTTCCATGATGGCATTGGTTTTATTTTGGTTAATTTTGATCCCCTTCTTGTGGACCACAAAGCCTAAGAAATACCCTGCCTGCACACAAAAAGCTCATTTGAGAGGATTCATTTTCAGACCATGCTTTCTCATTCTTTCAAAGGAATGTCGAAAATGGCTTATATGATCTTTTCCTGAAAAGGACTTAACAACAATATCATCAATATATATTTGCATAAAAGTCTCAATAAAATCATGAAAGATCGAATTCATTGCTGTCTGGTAAGTTGCCCCAGCATTTTTTAGACCGAAAGGCATCACTACCCATTCATAAGTACCTAATGCCCCTGGACATCGAAAAGCAGTTTTTGGGACATCTTCCTCAGCAATGAATATTTGGTAATAACAAGAATAACCATCCAACATGCTCAAATATTCATGTCCTGCAGCAGAATCAATTAGCATTTCAGCCACGGCATAGAATATTCGTCTTTAGGGGTTGCAGAATTCAGATCTCTAAAATCTATACAAACCCTTAAAGAACCATTCTTTTTAATGACTGGTACAATATTAGCTAGCCATTCGACATACCTAGCTGTACGGATGAACTTGCATCTAAGTAGCCTTTCGATTTCCTCTTTGATCTTGGAAAGGATTGTTGGGGCAAACCGTCTTGGATTTTGCTTGACTGGCTTTTTCCCAGGTATGATTGGCAACTTATGTTCAACAAGCTCTCTCCTCAAACCAGACATTTCATCATAGTCCCAAGCGAAGCAATCCTTGAATTCCTTCAATAGTTGGACTATTTCGACTTTGAGTAGTGGGTCGAGATTAGCGCTAATATAAGTAGGCCTTTTTACTCCCCCTTCACCCAAGTCAATTTCTTCTAAAGGATCTTGCACCAGCATTTTAATATTATCTGACAGTGGATCCTTTTCAAAACCTAGAGGCTCGTTATCATAAACAGCATCAAGCCTTTGGTCTTGGTCTTCAATTTGAGGCCCATCAGGTGGCTCAAGTTCAAAGTCCTTACCAGGGCCTACTTCACAAATTTGAGTTTTGGCTTCGACAGCCATGTGGTTGTGTGCATCCTCTAAAGCCGCTTGTAACTTGGATTCGGCCGCATAGGCCGAAATTTTTTGTAGTGCGTCGAACTCAGTCATTATTACTGAATTCACTTCCCCGCCCTGAGGGGTCAACCTCAGGCAGCCCATAGTAGGTGACATTGCATTCTTCTCTTACGACCTCTCTGTCCCATCGAAACCCCTCCAGTGGGTGCAAGTGTAATGAACAGAATGCGTGGTCATCTGGGGAGAGATCGAATTCTACTGGAGTACAAGGCGCAATATGCGCCAAATTTTTGTCGAACTCAGAACCATCAATATGATTAACAGGCACCTTAAAGTAGCCTTGATCAACTTCAATGTTTTCTACTATTCCATCAGGCCTCCAGATTGTTATTCGTTGGTGCATTGATGAAGGCATTGCCCCAATGCCATGGATCCATTCCCTTCCTAGCAGAAGGTTGTAGTTAGCTTTACTTTCGACCACCATGAACAAGGTGGGTCTTGTCACTGTACCCACAGTCAAGTCAACCTGTAAGACACCTAGAGTGGTCCCAATCTTCCCTTCATAGTCAGAGAGGACCATGTTGTGGGGTTTAAGATCAGTGTCGAATTTACCAATTTTACTTAGCAGAAAATATGGCATTAAATTGACAGTAGCCCCACAATCTACCAAGATCTTGTTAACAGCTATGTTCTCTACTTTCCCTGTAATATACAGAGGTTTCAAGTGTCCCTTCATGGCTTCAGTTGGTCGCTCAAAGAAAGCATTTTGTTCTTCGACACATCCATTGCTCATTACATAATAGCACACAGGTTGGTGTGCTGCCATTTCTGCCTCAGCGTTGGCATCCAAATTCCCCACTTCGAGTACTCTGTCATACTCCATTGGCATTACTGACACTACATTGACAATGATGTTAAAATAAGCATCAGAGTCTGAATCAAAATTGTGGGTCGACGCTTCATCTTCAACTATTTCGACCACAAATTTCTCAGCTTCCTTCTGGGTAGTAAACAACTTTCGACCCACCGGCAGCTGGTTTGTTGTTCTCATGTCAACACCTTTGTTGCTAGTGGGCAGGACATTAGTGCTGGTCGCCGTCGAATCTTTAGCCTGAGCTTCTCTTAGAGCTTTCCTTCGCCTCTGTTCTCTCCTCCACTAGGACCTAGACATGGGATTTTTTCCTTTGTAATTCTCAGACACATAGGCAGCTTTGTTGGAGGACTTGAATTCTTTCCCATACTCAATTGAAGAACCTCTAGCCACATCAAAACTTTTCCATCCTTGCTTCCCTTTTCTTGCTGCTTCGACGGGTTTAACCCAATTCCCAGTTGGTACTTCGCCGCTGGGTTTGAAAGTAGCTTGCTTGGCCCTTGGAATTTGTGGCCTTGGGCCATATTGTCTCTGAGTAGCTTTCCTTGGGTCGAAGCGCCCTGGCTTTTGAGCAGCTCTCCTCTCACGTCCAGATTTGGCCTCTTTCCCCGCTTAGAGGCCATGAGCAGCTTCTTTGTCGAAGATAGCACTGCATCGAGGGTACAACATGACTTCAGAATTCTTCCCCTGGCACCTGTGGAGAAAATCAATGATGGTCTCATCCTCTCTGGGATAAGCCAGTTTGTCGCAGTCCTCTTGTTCATTAATATCCATGGCCTGTCTGTTAGTAACTTTGACCATGTTCACGTTAACTTCATCTTTTAAATGCATCTTAGAAAAGTCAATATCAAGGCCTGTAGCAGCCTCGCCCATCTGTCCAAAATGATCAGCAATCTCTCTGGTCACCATCTGCAATTTTGGCTCTTCAACTTCAGCATGGGTCTCGACTGTACTCTCAGTGTCGAACCTTTGAACTTCAAAGAGGTACTAAAGTAATGTTCAGCAGCCATACATATCAAATGCTCAAGCTGATAGCCATCCATTTCCTCAGCCTCTCTAATAAACACAACTTCATTGGTAAGGTCCTCAGTAACCTCCACCACCGTGGCATTTCTGCCCAGAGCTTCGTTGGTACTAACACTACCCGAACTGCTGTCAGATAATTCAACCAGTTCGACCATGTTGACCTCCTCAGGCTCTGCATAGTTTGCTTCAGCTACTTCAAGGGGGTTGGTATCAATCTTTATCTGGGTCTTAGTCTTCTCCCCAAACTTGAGCCTTCCCTCATGAATAGCATTCTGTACCAAATCCCTGAAAAGAAAACATTGAGACGTCTTATGACCCAAGTAATTATGGTATTTACAAAAACCTCTCTTTTTTCTTTGCTCCAAAGGTGGTATTTTAGCACCAGGAGGCACTAATATTTGACCATCCTTAACCAACAAATCAAAAATTTCGTCACATTTAGTGATGTCGAAAGTGTATGTTTTCTTTGGGAACCTATCATTCTTTTCGGTTTCGACAGGGTTTTTTCCATTCGAAGGAACTAATAATTTACAAGAATAATGAGGGGCCTTCTTAAGTTCAGTAAGGTCTATCTCATTTTCGTCGAACCTAACGGACTCATCATACAGTTCTTCAATGCCCTCCTGGTATTCAACGTAAGCTACCTTCTTGTTCTTATTCACCCTAGCTTTCTCATCTTTGAGACGCTCTAGCTGTCGAACTCTGTCAGCTAACTGGGCTATATCCCTCAAATACTGGGTGTCCAGTTTTTTCCTGATAGAGTAATCAAGGCCATCAGCGGCCATTTCGACAAGCTCATGCTCAGGCACTTGTTTGAAACATCTAGCCTTGAGCAGTCGAAACCTATTTAAGTAATAGTCTATTGACTCATTGAACTTTCATTTTACACTAGCCAATTCTTTCAAACTAATTTTCGTTTGACCCATGTAAAATTGCTCATGGAACAAACGTTCTAACTGGGTCCAATTACAAATCGAACCAGATGGTAACATAGTGAACCACGTGAATGCATTTTTAGTGAGGGAACTAGGGAAATACTTCACCCTTAAACTCACATAATTTGCAATCTCACCAGCTTCGATCAGGTAGCGCGCCACATGATCGACGGTAGATTCTGTAGTATCTCCTAAAAACTTAGTAAACTTTGGCACTTTGGTCCTTGGAGGCAATTCAGCTTGAAGTATATAGTCTACTATAGGCGAAGAAAAGTTTGGCCTAGAAAAACCCATATTCAGGCCATTTCGAGCCATTATTCTTTCAACCAAGGCTTCCAAATTGTTCTCAGCTGCTACATTGTTGCATCGAACCTGATTCACCACACGATCAGCGTCTTGATTTCTGTTCACTAGCACCATCCTTGGTTCCTCCTCTTCAAGTATTGGTATTTGATTTCTAGGAGGCTCCTCCCTAGGTGGTTCGACCAACCCTGGATTCACTGGGTTAACTTGTTGAGCATTCTCCCTCATCTCGACTCCTTGAGTTTGGTGTTGAACAAGAGCTGACACCCCCATGAACTCTGCTATTCGTGCCATCTGGGTTGTCATCATTTGATTGGTTTGAGTAGTATTCTGGATCAATGGTTGGAAAATTTCTCCCATTGTTTGAGACAAAGTATGTACCATTTGCATATTGCTCTCATCCATCTGTTGCCTCAAATATGCTGCAGACCCATTTGTTAAGTTGGGCCCTTGAGCAGAATATCCCAAACCTATGGACTGGCTGTTTCCACCCATGTTAATTCTAGAACCTGAGTCCTGCAAAGGGGAATATATCACATTTTCTGAATATATTGGGGGTGCAGTACGCAGATTCTGCATCATTTCCGTTGGCATGCCATAGATTGGGTTCATAGGCAAAGACTGTGAAAATCCTGGGGGAGGAAACTGCTTGTACGTCGAACCTCCTCCTGGCGGAGTCTGAGGATTTGTCACTGATGGGCCAATGTACTCCAAGACTGGCTGAGTGTAAGGCCTCACGTATGTCGCCCCTAGTCCCGCCGTCGAAGACGCTGACTCCGTCACCATGGCTAACACTGTCGACCCTCCTGTCGAAGGAATTGGAGTTGGCGCCATAGTACTTCTTGGTAATTCTTGAGGATTGATGGTGCTGTTCTGAACACTTGAACTGCTTGGTTGAGTATTGGTCCCAGCAGAACTGGGATTTGAATTTCCTTGGCCAGATGTCATTCTCCTCATGTTTCTTCTCTTTGGTCTATATTCGTTTGAACTGGCTACCTTTCCACTTCTCAAGTGCATACAATAGTTTACCACAATCTTGACCAATGAAAAAAAAACTTAAGAAGGCAGTTATAAAACTTCCTTTTGGCGGTTATTTAAAAATTACAGACGTCTTAATCCACGTTTAGCACTGTCCCACTGGGCGTGCCAATTTGTTTACCTTGAAAATTGGTAAACAACTGCTGATCTTCTAAAACTATAAAGTCCTAGTAACTTACAGGATCGATCAGATTGATCCTAGGACATGTGTTGTACGTGTATTCGGGATATTTCACAATTTGGTAAAGTATGCCTTTCGACAATGCTTATAAAAAAAAAAAAGAGGTGCTTGAAATATAAAGGAAAACGATAAAGATCAAAGAAATAACTAAGTCGAACAATGCATCAAAGAAAAGAAAAACTGAATGTAAAAGGTTTGATAAAGAAAAACTGAAGTTAAATGCTGGAAAGAAATGCATAAAGATCTTAAAATGCAAAAAGGTAAATGCTTGAAAGTAAAGGCTTTTAATAAAAACTGCAGAGTAAAGACTTGGTAATGTAAACGACTTGAAAGGTAAAAGTTCATGAAAAGAGATTTCAAAGTAAAGAATCTAAAACAGAAACTTCAAAGTAAATTGCATTGCAATAAAGGATAATGATGATTACAATCACGTACATTCTCACTTCACTAGTTTCTCGACACACCTGATACTTTGAGTGAATATAGAGTTACTTGTACAATTTGATTTTTTCACACTATTCTAACTCTAAGACTAACCTATTTATAATACTCTAATGTAACCACCCTTTGACGGTTTTATTCTTAGATTACACCACTTGGCACTTCGCATGTCTTCACGGTCTGGATCTTCGCCACATGTCCTCTTTTCAAATTCAAATAGTGGAACTTCCATCCATTATTCAGTTGTAACTGCAGCGCGTTATCCATAACCACTTCACTGTGTCGAATTGACTCCTTGGACTTTAGCAACATTTGAAGTCCTAAAATCATTCTCTTCGACTCAGGCATTGCACAAACATGGTCGAAGGCCTTCTAGTCGAAGCCTTCTTTTTTTAGCTTTATTATTTTAAAGAATAACTTCTTTTAAAGCCAAATTTTCTGAAATCATGTAGCGTCGAAATTAGGAGCTAACAATGATCCAAAATGAATTTGTAATATGAAGGAGGAGTTGGAATCCATTAATAAAACAAGATTTGGGAGTTGGTTGATCTATCAGACGGGAAGAAGCCAATGTGTGTAAGATTAGTGTTCAAAGTGAAGGGATTTTTGCATGATGAGGATGCGCAAGATGTGAATCCAACTCAGTATAGGAGGCTGATTGGATCCCGACGTTAATTATACATTACGCAATAAGACTTGGCGTTTAGTGATGGTATTGTGAGTAGATTCATGGAGAGACTGAAAGTGTCTCACTTGCCAGAAGTCAAGAGGGTCCTAAGATACATAAAAGGATCGATTGGCAGCGGAATTCTTTTCTCGCAGCAGACACGGGCATAAAATGTAATTTGCTCGGTTTTACTGACTCCAATTGGTGCGAAGATAAATATTATCAAAATTATATAGCTCGATACATCTTTATCCTCGTCGGAACACCAATCTCATGGTGTTCGAAGAAGGAAACGATAGTTTCACTCTCTTCTTGTAAGACCGAGTACACGGTCGTTTTGTTATCTGCGTGCCAAGTCGTGTGGCTAATGAATCTATTGAAGGAGCAGGGCAATAATGAGGGTGATTCTGTTAAAATTCTGTTTGATAACGTTTCCACGATTAATCTTGCTAAGAAACTAATTGCTCATGAGAGCAGCAAGAATATTGAGATGAAGTTGAACTACTTGAGGGAACTTGTTAGTGAAGGAATGTTGAGATTGAGAAATTTTAGAAGTTAAGAACAAGTTGCTGATTTTTTTACCAAGGGTGTCACAATTGAAGTGTTTAAGAGTTTGAAGATGAACATGGGCATGGAAGACTTGGAACACTTGAATTAACGTGGTTTGTTAAGAGTTTTTATAGTAATTTAAGTGTTGTAACTGATTAACACGAGTGTGTAACCGATTACAGGTCTCAAAATAAATGAATTAAGCTGAAGAAAAATTATTATGCCGTTGACGTAATCGGTTATTCATTCGCAGTAATCGATTACCACTGTAAATTAATTTCTGCTTGTTTCAGTTGTAATCAGTTATATGTTTTGTGTAATCAATTACAAGGTTGCAAATTTTGTTTTTCTAATAGTTGACTTATGTCTCAATCAACTTATAATATTTATATAAATATCTTGGAACCATCATCAATTACAAAAATATTTTAACCCTTAATTAATTTTTCTCTCTCCCTCTTCACACTTTAATTTTTCAATTATTCACTAATTCTAACACATGTGAACACCGTATCTGTTTGGGTGGGGTACTTCTACTTTTTTTGTCAAAGTTGATTTCTCCCATTTGGCACGTT
Source organism: Lathyrus tuberosus (assembly GCA_022829125.1). NCBI lineage: Eukaryota > Viridiplantae > Streptophyta > Magnoliopsida > Fabales > Fabaceae > Lathyrus > Lathyrus tuberosus. The sequence goes on along the minus strand of JALAZF010000289.1, from coordinate 5,808,024 downwards.
ATAAAAAAGGGACTAAAGAAGATGGTCTATTTTAATAGTTAATTATACTCTACCATGGCATGCCAAGTGCACTCGTGAGTCATTGATTTATATTTACATTTACATGAGCATAATGACCATATATGATTTTTTTATGCCAGTTCCCAGAATTGTCTTGAGGAATATATAATTTATGAATAAACTTAAACAAAGAAACTTGTTCACACTAATACATCATATAATAAATAGCTTAAAAGGAAGAAGCACCTATGCCTTTTATCACAACACTTGTCTTGAAAAATATATATGATAAGTGCCTAATAATTGTGACACCAATAATAGTCAACTAAAATAAATGTAGTATTTGATATCCTTATATTTTAATCCCATTTTTTAAAGATGGACTTTGAGAAAGTGTTAGATTTAGTTAATTTTAATTTTTGGGATTATATTTATCTGGTTTGGTTTTAGTATTAAGTGGAGATTTTGAAATTATTAGGGTGTAATTTAAATTTAAATTTGTTGTATTTAGGTTTAATTTTAATTTCATTTTCAGTGGTTTTGCAAGTATATAAATTTTTGTTGTAATAGATTTTTCAGAGTAATCAAATTTCTATTTTCCATCGAAAAGTTAGTTAGAGTTTTTTTCTCTTTTTTTTTTTCATTATCTTCTTCATCTTTAATCTTCTGTACCAATAATTGGTATCTAGAGTTCTGGTTCTGATTCAGATCGGGAAACACGAGTGTACGTGAGACGTGTGTGATTGATTTCGGTTATGAAATTCATAATGAATTCAAGTTCGAAATCGGAACAAAATCACATTTCTTGATTGTGAGGGATTGGGAAACACGAGTGTTTGTGCGATTTGAGTGAATTTGCATAAGATCAAAGATAAACGACAAAAACAGTAGTTTGAACACAAAACTTTCTGTCTTTAATGAAAAGAATTTGAATCGATGGATGATTCAGATGCGTGTGTTGTTTGGCGCTCAAGATGTTCTTGATCTCGTCAATGACAATTTCGCAGGGGTTGCAGTAGATGGAACTGAAGCACAAAGAAACACACAAAGAGAAACGAGGAAGAAGGTCAGAAGGCATTGTTCTATATCCATCTGTGTGTGGATATAAATGTGTTTAATTAGATCGCTAATTCAACAACGGCGAATGCTGCGTGGGAAACAATGGTACGATGCTACGACGATGATACATTAGTGAAGAAGGTGAAGCTTCACTCTCTACGTAAGCAGTACAAGAATGTCAACATAAAGTACAATGAGAAGCTGTCGATTACATCTCCAGAGTGATTCTGATCACATATGAGATGAAATCTTGTGGGGAGACTCTCTCTAAATAAGTCATCATTGAAAAGTTACTGATTGAGAGTAATGGACCTCTCTAAATACCTCACAAGAGTTGTGTCTGATTGACAGAACCTCAGAAAGAGTGGTAGAGCAGGCTTTGAAGGCGTCTTCTAGTAAGAAGAATTAGAAGGAGTCTTGTTCAGAGGCCAAGAGCAGACAAGGTGGTGGTTATCAGAAGTCAGAAGCCTCAAACTTTGATGAGAATAAACATCATAAGGGTAAAGAGAGGTTTGAGAAGAAGAGGGTTCAATGCTACTATTGTAAGAAGTTTGTTCACTTTGCTGCTGATTGTTGGTCAAATAAGGAAAGAAAATCAGAAGAATAAAACACAGCCAAAGGAGAGTCTGATGATGAACCTATACTATTGACGGCTTCTGAATCTGGTGGTGGATATTTGGTAGACTGGTGGTATCTAGACGCTGGCTGCTCAAATCACCTAACTTGAAACAAACATTGGCAGACTAATTTTGACTATAGAAATAGGACGAAGATCAGATGTGCTGATGATAAGTATCTGATTGTTGAAGGAACGTGAAATATCAAGTTCAGAGCGAATAATGACAAAGCTGTTCTGATCAAGGATGTTTGGCATGTTCCTGACAGGAAGAAAAATATGATGAATGTCAACTAAAATTTGTTTAGTAGTTGATATCTTTATATTTTCAGCCCAATTTTTAATATGGACTTTGAGAAAGTGTTAAATTTAGTTAATTTTAGTTTATAAAATTACATATTTATCTGCTTTGTTTTTTTTGTGTTAAGTAGAGATCTTGAAATTATGTGCGTGTCTTTGTATAGAATTTTTAGCTGCTAGTTAATGGATTCTCCATCCAAGAGATTAGTATCTAAAAGGTCGAAGTAAGGTGATCCCATTCACTCATTTTCTCTTCTTACTTGTGGTCAAATGCCTTAGTGGATCTTTTATTTAGTTTAAGGGTGTGTACTTTAGAGGGAAATATGTTTCCTTTTTTCACTAGGGAACCTATGTCAAAGTTCCAGTCATTTTGAAAAGAGTGCAATGCAAACTAGAAAGAATATCAAGGAGGTGAAGCCTGTGTTCCAAGACACGAGTGTGATGAGGAGAATACACACTTGATCAAGATCACAAAAGGAGACCGCAACACCAGATTGCAGGGCAGTAGCAACAACAGTTTTGAAAAATGTTGCAGAAACATGTTGGAATTGGTTACGTAAAAGCTTTAACCGATTACAGGAAAAATAAAACGTCATGATGAGTATGAGAGGTTAAGTTTAATGCAGCGAAGAATGGTATTTGGACTCTGGGTGTTCTATTCATATGACTGGGAGGAATGATTGGTTGGTTAAAATCAATCATGCCATGAAGTATAAAGTGAAGTTTATAGATGACACCACTCTAGCGGCCGATGGTAATGATGATGTTTTGATCATATGATGGGATGATGCACATTCCTTGATCAAAGATGTATTGTAAATTCCATGAATCAAATGTAACCTTCTAAGTATTGGCCAATTGCTTGAGAAGGGTTACAAGATTCACATGGAAAACGAAGATACAAACAGGGTTTTGGTCCTTAAAGCTCCTATGGTTTCCAATAGAACCTTCAAGGTTGAAATGAAGGTTATGCAGCATAAATGTCTTGCTACATCGGCCAGTTGAGAAAATTGGATATGGAACTATCATCTCAGACATCAGAGTTTGCGAGATCTAAAAGACTAGCAAAATAATGGAATGCTAACGGGGTTGCCATTGATAAAGATACAAGCTAAAATTTGTGAAGAATGTGTGCAAACAAAGCAATATAAGGGTAAATTCAGCAAGAATGCAGGTTGTAGAACCAATAATCACGTTGAGGTTGTGTATTCAGATGTCTGTGAATCGATGCAAGCAGATTCTGTTGATGGCAATAGATATTTTGTAACATTCGTCTATGATCATAGTAGAAAGTTATGGAAATACATAATCAAGAGAAATAATATGAGTTATTCGAAGTGTTTAAGAAGTTCAAGTCCGTGGTGAAGGTGAGAAAAATATACAAGAATGGGGGGTTGAATTATGTTCTCCGAATTCGATGCTTCTGAACAGGGTTTAGATTCTAAACTATAGTTCAAAACCTGATTAACTAGTTGCAGTGGAATAACATTAGAAGCAAGTAAATGACAGTAGAACACACAAAGATTTATCCTAATTCCTCTCCAAATGAGAGTAGTCCAGTCCCCTTGCATCACAAGAGATTTTTTCACTATAATCAAAATATGATTACAACTGCTTATACACTTAAGTATAAGACTTTTCTGCTCAGACCCTTGCTTAATCAAAACCTAATCAAAACTTCCTGCTTAGATCCCTCGAATCCAAGACTTCCTTGTTTAAACCCCTAAGGTTCAAGACTTCTGCTCTGGCCATTAGTCTAAGACTTCCCTACTCAGATTCCATGAATCCAAGACATTTGCTTAGACTGTAACTTCATGTTTAAATCCCACATATTCAAGACTTCCTTGCTCAAACCCTCTAGGATAAAGACTTCTGCTTAGACCCACGGTCCAAGACATTCTTACTCAATCAACAACTAATTAAGACTTCAATGCTCTAGCACATAGCAGGGAACTTACTTGGCTCGAGCTTCACAGCAAGATACTTTGATGCTCAAGCACATAGCAAGAAACTTTATCTAAACTACTAGACAACTTGTTTAGCAGAATAGAGAACAAGGTGTACTTGATACATAATCAGAGGTACCAAGAAATAACCATAACAAATAACACTGCACTTAAGATTTCTAAGATATTCAATGTTTAAGAAATCTTAAGGCTTTGTACAATTTACAACATATAACAAAAATTCAGCATACTCGATTGTGTTGCTATTGTTGATCTTGTTATTCTTCCATTTTGATAGGAGTGTGGAATGCTTCTATCCTTCTTGGCTCTTCTTCTTTATTCACATAGTTCCTTGTTGAAAATCCTTCTTGAATCTTTAGCTACTTATATAGCAGTTTCATAGGAACAGCCGTTGGAATAAATAACTTGTATAAGTGTCTTTATTACTCCATAGTATAAGAGACGTTGAAGATAGATACACCAAAAGATCTTGATCCATTGTGTAACTTATTTAACTATTGCATCTTTCATGCGATCTTGAGCTATAGATCAGTTGAGAGTAGATATCCGTAAAGCATTTCAACTCTTCTTGAGCCTTGTGAATACAGACTCTAGCTGACAAACTGATTTGACATCGTAGCTTGCTTTCTGCAATACGGATAGTTTAGATTTATCATTGGGTATGAATGAACACCAGAAGCTGATACATTCAATAAGTTTAGAGACAATATATTTCTCTTCTGATGCTGAGGCCTTCAGCTTTAGAGTTTACACAAACCTATATTATTAGTCTTCACTTAAAGAACGTTCTTCAGATTCTGAACTACCAGAAGCCAATAACTTAGGTTCTCTCAAGTGTGTCCTTATATCAAATTCTGAATATATTCTTCATTAAGATTTGGAACTTGCACACTTAGAACACACATTAGATAACATCATTGTTCTTTCAATACTTTGTTATCATCAAAACCCAAAAGATATATGTCATGATCAAATCTTTTTCTAACACATGGATGAGAGGCAAAGTGGTCACAAGCTCAAGATGCTCGAAACTGACGCTGAAAGAGAATATGTCTCAAAAGACTTTGAGAGGTTCTAGGATCAATAAAAGATAGTACATGAGGTTTTACCACCTTATACACCGCAGCAAAACGATGTTGCCGAATGGAAGAATCGATCGATCATGAACATGGTAAGAAGCATGTTAAAAGGAAAAACTTGCCAAAAGAGTTATGGGGAGAAGTAGTATCCACAACTGCCTATTTGTTGAATAGGTGTCCAACAGAAGCTTGAGAAGGTAACACCGGAGGAAACATGATCAATATTCAAACCGAATCAAAACCATTTGAGATTTTTTGGTTCCGTAGAGTATCGATATGTTCTGGGGAAGCTTAGAAAGAAGATGGATGATAAGGGAGATGTGATTATACTTGCAGGGTAATACTCTATCGACGGTTACAAGTTGATTGATGCAGCGAACAAGAGAGTTATGATCAGCTGAGATGTCGTTTTTGACGAGATAAAGCAATTGCAGCAACTTGTAACCGATTACGTAAAAGCTCTAACCTGTTACATCTTTGAAAACTCAGATTCTGTAGAATTGGGAAGTGCAAAAACCCCATTGCCAAAGCCTGAATTGAAGAGAATGTGAGAAGATGAACAAGGAAAAGAGGGTTACCTTAAAGACTCCAAGATTGTGAACTGTTCCGAGATAACAACGTTGATGATGATGGTGATTTCGTCCATTTTACACTTATGGCCGAATCCAAACCTGTTAAAATGGAAGAGACTTTAGGTGATCCAAAATGAATTTGTGATATGAAGGAGGAGTTGGAATCCATTAATAAAACAAGACTTGGGAGTTAGTTGATCTATCAGACGGGAAGAAGCCAATGTGCGTAAGATTAGTGTTCAAAGTGAAGGGATTTTTGCATGATGAGGATGAGCAAGATTCTAATCCAACTCAGTATAGGAGGCTGATTGGATCCCGACGTTAATTTTACATTACGCAATAAGACAAGGTGTTTAGTGATGGTAATGTGAGTAGATTCATGGAGAGACCGAAAGTGTCTCACTTGCCATAAGTCAAGAGGATCCTAAGATACATAAAAGGATCAATTGGCAGCGGAATTCTTTTCTCGCAGCAGACACGAGCATAAAATGTAATTTGCTCGGTTTTACTTACTCCAATTGGTGCGAAGATAAAGATGATCAAAATTCTATAGCTCGATATATCTTTATGTTCAGCGGAACACCAATTTCATGGTGTTCGAAGAAGGAAATGATAGTTTCACTCTCTTCTTGTAAGACCGAGTACACGGTCGCTTTGTTATCTACGTGCCAAGTCGTGTGGCTAATGAATCTATTGAAGGAGCAGGACAATAATGAGGGTGATTCTGTTAAAATTCTGTTTGATAACGTTTCCACGATTAATCTTGCTAAGAAACTAATTGCTCATGAGAGCAGCAAGAATATTGAGATGAAGTTGAACTACTTGAGGGAACTTGTTAGTGAAGGAAGGTTGAGATTGAGAAATTTTAGAAGTTAAGAACAAGTTGTTGATTTTTTTACCAAGGGTGTCACAATTGAAGTGTTTAAGAGATTGAAGATGAACATGGGCATGGAAGACTTGGGACACTTGAATTAACGTGGTTTGTTAAGAGTTTTTCTAGTAATTCAAGTGATCTAACCGGTTAACACGAGTGTGTAACCGATTACAGGTCTCAAAATAAGTGAAATAAGCTGAAGAAAAATTATTATGGCGTTGGCGTTACCGGTTATAGATTCGCAGTAATCGATTACCACTATAAATTAATTTCTGTTTGTTTTAGTTGTAATCAGTTACAAATTTTGTGTAATCAGTTATAAGTCTGCAAATTTTATTTTTCTAATAGTTGACTTATGTCTCAATCAACTTATAATATTTGTATAAATATTTTGAAACCATCATCAATTACAAAAATATTTTAACCCTTAATTAATTTTTCTCTCTCCCTCTTCACACTTTAATTTTTCAATTATTCACTAATTCTAACACATGTGAACACCGTATCTGTTTGGGTGGGGTACTTCTACTTTATTTTGTTAAAGTTTATTTCTCCCATTTGCCGCGTTATGAACCGTCACTTCTCATGGCCTGTTAACCATCGCGAGTCTCTTTACCCGTAGGCTCTATTCGTACTAACCGCGGGAATCAAACCTACCAAGTAATCGTGCATATATTCCAGAGGAGCCCGAAGCTCATGGAACGACAAGTCTCAGAGAAACAGTTCCGATTACGTGATCTCACACACAAACGTGATTGTATTCGACAATCACAAGGCCACATTCGCCTTAAAGCCACATTCTCCTTTTCTCATAAAACACAAAGGTTTACTCACATGTTCCATACTAGTGTCTCACTCTCCTCTAGACCATTACTCGTCAAGGATGCCCACTTAGGCATCGAATGCACGAGCATCGCCATCTAGGTTCTCTACTCTAGACCATTACACGTCAAGGATGCACATCTAGGCATCGAATGCACGAGCATCGCCATCTAGAGTTTCTATCACAATCCTAGTCACAACTAGGTCACAAACTTAAACTATACCATTTGGTTTTGGGGTAAGGTTTCCCCACTCTTCCTAGTTCATTTTAAGCATGCATATTCTCTCAATCTTACTTAACAACAATTAGTTAGACATGGCATAATACAATTTACATAAGTAAACATTTATCACAACACATCACATAAAACATTATTTTCATTCAATTGCCACCAAATAAATAATCTCACATTTCTTGAGCTTCCTCCGATTTATTTAATCGGGTAACAAAATCAATATTTTTCACTTTCATTGCGTAGGATATTCCCATAGCTCTCCAACGACTATTACTACGCTTCAATCGGAGTAACGATCTAAAAGATATGAATTTTTTAATATTTTTCCTCAACCTATAGTGGTAATCGATTACTCAATATGGGTAATCGGTTACTCACGTTTCACAGTTCATATAGAGGCTAAATGAGAGTTAGAGATATGCGGAGTAATCGGTTACTCAATTATGGGTAATCGGTTACTCAATTCAAATTGGGTACAGAATGTCATTTTTCCACATAGTAATCGGTTACCCAATTTCTGCTAATCGATTACCCTGTTACAGAATAGAAAAATTCTGGTTTTTCTTGATACAAAACTCAACCAAACTCTTTCAAAACATGTCCCAACACAACAACAAGTATTATCGATTATTTCCACATATAACCCGACTATACTACGCAGTTTATTTCACATTTGAACCGTTAAAATATTGATTCCAACATAATCACTCATAACCTAACAATTTCTATTCTAGGTTTTCCAACTATAACTTCTACACTTAGAGTTCTACCTAGAATCCACCTGATAATCGAAGAGGAGGTTGAAGAAGATAATGAATAATGATGATCCAAGCTTCTTCTTCTACCCAAATGTTTCCTTCTTCTTTCGGGTTCTTCCTTTCTCCTTTCTCGTCCTTTTCGTCTTCTTCTTACTAACTTCTTCTTTTCTCTTCTTTCTAACAAATATATATATATATATATATATATATATATATATATATATATATATATATATATATATATATATATATATATATATATATATATATATATATATATATATAAAATACCAATATTATATAATATAATCCAATAGAGTAAAATATCTCCAATTGATATTTTATCCTCTCACACCAATTGATCAATTATTAGAGTTACCTTAAAATCCTTTCTTGAACTAATAACATTGATTTGTTTCTTCTAATAATTAATCGATCTCTTCAGAGTTCACTGGTTGCTCTGTTGATCCCAATTGACAATACTTAAAGTACTAAGAGAATTCCATTAATCCAATTCACCAATGATAGAGCACATAGAGACTCATCTGATCTTATCCGATATCCAATTGAGCGTTTAGATAATATGGGGTATTACACACTCCCCCCCCCCCCCTTAAATTGAAATTCGCCCCCGAATTTCTTCCACTCATCAATAACCACAACTTGTAACATTTTCTAAGATCCACACTTGACTTCACGCACTAAAATCCTTGTTTCCACAAATTATCAAATTTCACGTCCTTAGTCATACTCTTGTTCCAATATTGGGTTAACTTCTAACTTTACCTTTTTCGTAATGCACCTGTTGTTTCATACGAAAACACTTGGTCACATCTTACCTTAGAAAGAAAATACCATTCTATACTCTTCTACTGAGTCACAAAACAAAACCATAATACCTTATCTAGGTTTAGGACAAAAAAAACTCTCATCAAATCTTCGCGAGGTAATTCAGTGATTCCTTACCTTTATGCAATCACTGACTACTATCTTTTCATAAATCCTTCAACGTTCAAAACCACTTCATGGATTGCCAAACAACTTTTTTACCAGTTCCAACTGATCTGATGCTATACACCGTACCCATCACATATGATATTTCATCTCTTTAGCGTCACACCAAAAGGTAATGCACTTGGAACGAGATCTTATTACTTCCATACTTATGAGCAACAATCCTTCTAATCCTTATTATTCTGACTGAACTCTTTCATCTGTAATCTTCTACTGCCTAAACCAAAATCTAACAATGGAACACCACGAATTCTTAAGCACTACTAGGTAGCTAACAGTCGGCGGAGAAACACACTTATCCATTGGGGTCATTACTAACCAATGGTACAAGAAACTAGCTGACGTCCTATGGTAGAATAATTTCCTCGCCAACACACAATATTATAACATCTGTCCAACACTCTCCAGGTGATAAAGGTGCAGGAGTTACACTGTTACAACCATAACATATACAACTCCAAATCCATTCTAAACCCAAACCAATACATCCAAAAATACCTTAACAACCTCCGATTATGGTTACCAAATTCCATATCAATTCTTCTTATGGGTTTTCCGACTTACTCAAGGTTTCTTGTTGATTTGAGACCTCAACCAATAAGACATAACACCATCGAGGAACTTCAATCAAAAGTGAGTCACCACTTATCAAAAAGTTAAACCATCCAAAGCGCAATTGTGAGTTTCCATACCACTCACCAATTCACATACAACACTCCACATACACACACACCTTCGAAGTCCACACCACGTTTCTCAATTAAATCCACCTCTCTCAATCGCTTTTGTTCCATATACGATCCAAGTTGCATACTTAACTTCGGAACGCCCAATTCTCACTCTTACTTGGAAGGATAACCTTCAAACCCCCCGTCTGGGTAAAACACAACTGCACACATCTGGTACCACTCTCACGGAGTCCACATCAGATGCCATGAACTCGCGGAAAGTAGCAATTACTAAACTCTGACCAACCGCTCATACCTTACTAACATCATAATTATATACTGAAATATTCCTTGCGAGATAAAAAGTTAGTGAGCATTCTCTAACTTCGCCCTTAAGGACTTCAACAATAATGATAGCAATGCGCCTAAGACTTTCTCACACTCAACACAATTCACAAGATTACTTCCCCAAAGTCAAATTCTCTTGTCGTCTAAACAGATGGTCAACTATGTGACACCCTTCCAAAAGTTCTGATTTCAAAACATAAATCTGTCTTTTATTTTCTTGCAATCCAGTTCTCCATTCACACGACACTCTCCAATTGGGGTAACAAATTGCAGATGATAGTTTACAAAGGATTTCACAATTTACACACATGTTAATCAATTAACCGTCTGAGGTTAATCGGTTAACTCCTTAAAATTCAGCGTAAAACACTATCCTTGCACGTGTTAATAGGTTAACCACATTGTGTTAATCGGTTAACACTGCTGCAGAAGCTGAAAAACCAGTTTCTTATAAGTCAAAAGCCATCCCAGCTCAAAACCCTCAATCCGGCTAGTTCTAACTTGAAATATCATTCTCAACTCACGACTCCTTAACTTGTATAAAATTCACCAACCATGACCAACTCAAGGTAATACAGAACAAAGTTAAAACATGCGGATGACACACTCCCACCAAGTGACAAGGCAGAATTCCAAATTCTGACGCGATCACACGACAAATCTTCAGTGGAATAGTTCGTCTTCTGTTCATACAACTACGCTAGCGGGAAGCCAATAATGACGACATTCTAAGGTTTTAGCCACGACTCATACTTGACTCGCCCTCAAGCAAAACCCAACACACAATCATTATACGGTACCACAAAAGCGGCGGACATAACATGTCGAGCATACAACCTTGTTCTCTCACTCGAACTCCTTGGGGAGAATTAATACAACAAGGTTCTTAGTCCAACAAAAGGTAGATTCCGAATACTCCGACCATTCACAATACGAAAATTTCCCTACACTTGAAAATCGAGGTAATGCATCCTCTTGAAGAACCTTTCCATTTCTACGTACACATTAACTGAGATTTCTTACCCTCAATTATCCATTGCACACCACACTTACATCAGGTCAGTTAATGAAAGAATCGCAACCGACAATTCTCATCGACTATTTACAAAACCTTCCGATATAAATCGTTCCATGTTTTACACTTAGTCCATAATAAATCTCGGTTTTCTTCTCGTTGTTTACCGCAATCTTACTTCTTAGAATACAATACTGACTGCCCCACAAAGTACGTCCCTTCACACTTGTCTAAAGACTAGGAATCCATCACGTACACTTGTGACCACGGTGCTACCACTACGCTTGTTCTTAATACCAAGGTGTAACTTTTCCCATTCCACGTCATACTACTAGGGTTCTCGTGGGTGAACCATCATTGATTACACTTCCTTAATTTTAGCTTCAACAACATCTTAATAACTCTATTGCACACTCGTCCAAAATACATTTCGTTGTCACTTCCTCATAACATACTATTAATACCGTTTTCCATATTGCGTTTACTTCGCTCTCCATTGTAATCCTCTTAGGTTCAAATATAAAACCATCATACTAAAATTTCCTTGAGTCCAAGGTACTTACTCTGTTTCTTGACACAAACTTCTTCTGGTCCGTATCACTACACCTTCTGTTACTAAATGAAGCTCAATCTTTCTCCGACACAATACCTTATAATGTTCCTTGGATAATTTAACATTTCCAAATCGGTCTCTCACCGAATACAGAAATCCTGATGTATCATCTCAAACCTGATCTCCCTTTATAACTGAGCATACGTGACTTATCTCCCACTCTTCGTCCGGCGCATACTTGTTTCACTTGAAGCGTGTAAACACATCCTGGTGTCCCTTCTCACACTTCTATACTACTTTAGGTTCCCATAAAAGCCGAACGTCCTTAACTCTCAACTTTTAACCATTTGGAAGATATTATTTCGAACACATTCCCTGATGTATTCTCGTCCATCTAAGATGCCATAGCGACTTTAGAAACTGAAACACCAATAATTATCTCGCTTCCGGACCTTACGTCACACGTTTCACAAAACATCTTTTCCTCTTCACCGAACGAGATTACTTGAAATCCTTATCCATACTAGTGGTCAATCTAGCTTTACTAGCGATTTTACATATTCCTCAATACCTTGACCAATCGTCCGATAGAGATCCTTAACTTCAGACTCCATCCACTCCAAAGGATTGTTTGAACAACACACCACTCTTCAATTCCATGCTACCCAAAGCACAACTTCTACTAAGACCTCAACTGAGCTGACCAAAACTCCTCACTACTAACTCTTGGCTTGAGCCTACCCTCACAGCACAAGTTTCGACAACACTTCGGAGTCCTCGTGGTCGTTCAACCATGATTCTACCTATCACATACATAGTATTAGGTTGATCAGGCCCAACACTACATAATATGATATTAAAAGTCATGCTGGCAAGACACACTAAAGAGGCAGGAATAAATTTACTTATGATGTTTAAAGGCTAGGTCGAGGACACGACCTGCTCTGATACCAACTGTAACGCCCTGTATAATATATACCTAGAATAATACTATACAAGCGTTTATTTGGTACTGACACCATCATAAGTGCCTAATGGCGTAATTCACATACTTGACCATTCTATAAACATAAACATAACCTTTGGTACAAGATATGGAAACTAACCAAAACAATAAAAACTAAGATCAATATACAATATCCTCAATTGTATATAACAAAATACACAGCGAAAAACTAAAGCTAAGCTTCTCTGGAAACATCCAAGCATAGCTCCACTTGTAAATCAAACCTGTAACCAACGCCTGAAAAATAACAACAATAATGGGGTGAGATATTAATCTCAGTGAGTTCCCTATCTTATGTATTCTCTCGGCTTTACAGGGTTCTAGCCAATCCTAACTCAAGTCAAAAGGGAAGGGAAATGACCCCGAGTTCACAATCTCACACTATATGGAAACAAGTCATGACTTCAACAACTCAAATATCACTAATCGGTAACCTCATCAAGGCATCCCCTATTCCCGTCCGCTTCTACGTCTAGAAGTCCGCCCGAGTCATGGATCCTTGTAATTTACTTAACATGCGAAATGGATTCGGGTCCTACGGCCTGTTAACCGTGAAGCGTCACTTTTCATGGCCTGTTAACCATCGTGAGTCTCTTTACCCGTAGGCTCCATTCGTACTAATCGCGAGAATCAAACCTACCAAGTAATCATGTGTACATTCCAGAGGAGCCTAGAGCTCATGAAATGACAAGTCTCAGGGAAACGGTTCCGATTACGTGATCTCACACACAAACGTGATTGTATTTGACAATCACAAGGCCACATTCGCCTTTTCTCATAAAACACAAAGGTTTACACACATGTTCCATACTAGTGTCTCACTTTCCTCTAGACCATTACTCGTCAAGGATGCACACTTAGGCATCGAATGCACGAGCATCTCCATCTAGGTTCTCTACTCTAGACCATTACTCATCAAGGATGTACATCTATGCATCGAATGCATGAGCATCACCATTTAGAGTTTCTATCACCAAGTAATCATGCGTACATTCCAGAGGAGCCCGAAGCTCATGGAACGACAAGTCTCAGAGAAACGGTTCTGATTACGTGATCTCACACACAAACGTGATTGTATTCGACAATCACAAGGCCACATTCGCCTTAAAGCCACATTGTCCTTTTCTCATAAAACACAAAGGTTTACACACATGTTCCATACTAGTGTCTCACTCTCCTCTAGACCATTACTCATCAAGGATGCACACTTAGGCATCAAATGCACGAGCATCTCCATCTAGGTTCTCTACTCTAGACCATTACTCATCAAGGATGCACATCTATGCATCGAATGCACGAGCATTCTAAACTATACCATTTGGTTTTAGGGTAAGGTTTCCTCACTCTTCCTAATTCATTTTGAGCATGCATATTCTCTCAATCATACTTAACAACAATTAGTTAGACATAGCATAACACAATTTACACAAGTAAACACTTATCACAACACATCACATAAAACATTATTTTCATTCAATTGCCACCAAATAATTAATCTCACATTTCTTGAGCTTCCTCCGATTTATTTAATCGGTAACAAAATCAATATTTTTCACTTTCATTGCGTAGGATATTTCCATAGCTTTCCAACGACTATTACTACGCTTCGATCGGAGTTACGATCTAAAAAATATGAATTTTTCAATATTTTTCCTCAACCTACAGTGATAATCGATAACTCAATATGGGTAATCGGTTACTTACGTTTCACTATTCATAAAGAGGCTAAATGAGAGTTAGAGACTTGCAGAGTAATCGGTTACTCAATTATGGGTAATCGGTTACTCAGTTCAACTTGGGCACATAATGTCATTTTTCCACAGAGTAATCGGTTACCCAATTTCTGCTAATCGATTACCCTGTTACAGAACAGAAAAATTCTGGTTTTTCTTGATACAAAACTCAACCAAACTCATTCAAAACATGTCCCAACACAACAACAAGTATTACCGATTATTTTCACATATAACCCGACTATACTACGCAGTTTATTTCACATTTGAACCGTTAAAACATTGATTCCAACATAATCACTCATAACCTAACAATTTCTATTCTAGGTTTTCCAACCATAACTTATACACTTAGAGTTCTACCTAGAACCCACCTGATAATCGAAGAGGAGGTTGAAGAAGATGATGAATAATGATGGTCCAAGCTTCTTCTTCTACCCAAACTTTTCCTTCTTCTTCCATGTTCTTCCTTTCTCCTTTCTCTTCCTTTTCCTCTTCTTCTTACTAACTTATTTTCTCTTCTTTCTAACAAATATATATATATATATATATATATATATATATATATATATATATATATATATATATATATATATATATAATACCAATATTATATAATATAATCCAATAGAGTAAAATATCTCCAATTGATATATTATCGTCTCCCACCAATTGATCAATTATTAGAGTTACCTTAAAATCCTTTCTTGAACTAATAACATTGATCTGTCTCTTCTAATAATTAATCGATCTCTTCAAAGTTCACTGGTTTCTCTGTTGATCCCAATTGACAATACTTAAAGTACTTAAAGTACTTAGAGGATTCCATTAATCCAATTAACCAAAGATAGAGCACATAGACACTCATCTGATCCCATCTGATATCCAATTGAGCGTTTAGATAATATGGGGTATTGCACCAAGAACAGACAAGGTGGTGGTTATCATAAGCGAGAAGCCTCAAACTCTGATGAGAATAAACATCATAAGGGTAAGGTGAAGTTTGACAAGAAGAGGGTTCAGTGCTACTGTTGTAAGAAGTTTGTTCACTTTGCTATTGATTGTTGGTCAAATAAGGAAAGGAAATCAGAAGAAGAAAACACAGCCAAAGGAGAGTCTGACGATGAACTTGTACTATTGATGGCTTCTGAATCTGGTGGTAGATTTTTGGTAGACTGGTGGTATATAGACACTGGCTGCTCAAATCACCTAACTTGAAACAAACATTGGCAGATTAATTTTGACTATAGAAACATGACGAAGATCAGATGTGCTGATGATAAGTCTATGATTGTTGAAGGAATGGGAAATGTCAAGGTCAGACCGAATAATGACAAAGTTGTTCTTATCAAGGATGTTTGACATGTTCCTGTCAGGAAGAGCAATCTGATGAGTGTAGGTCAGTTACTTGAGAATGATTTCTCAGTTACTATGAAGGACAATCTCTTGAACTTGTATGATTCTGATCAAAAGTTGGTTAGGCATTATGAATAGGGAAGCAATAGAACATTCAAGTTGAATGTTGAAACAATTGAAACTAATTGCCTTAGTGTCGAAGGTACTGAATGTGACAGTGAGATGTGGCATAAGAGATTGTGGTATCTAAACTTCAAAATCTTAGGGCATTTGAGTTTTAAGAAGCTGGTACATGGAATTCGTAAGATTGTGAATCCTGAGAATTCATGTGAGATATGCATGAATTGCAATCAATCTAGATTTCCATTTGCATCAGAAGTGGCCCCAAGGGCAAAACATGCTTTGGGAGTAATGCATTATGATGTATGTTGACCATTTTAAGTACCTTCACTTGGAGGAAACAAATACTTTATGTCTTTTGTGGATGAGTTCACAAGGATGAAATGGGCAACACTCATCAGGTTTAAACTTGAGGTGTTTACTGAATTTCAGAAGTTCAAGGTGAAAGCTGAAAAGCAAAGTGGTCAGAAGATGAAAATTCTCAGAACTAATGGTGGAGGTGAGTACAACTCTATAGAGTTTAAAAGGTTCTGTGAAGAGAATGGGATTAATCATAAGGTTACTGCTCAATCCACTCCTCAACATAATGGTCTTGCTGCAAGAAGAAACAGAAGATTGTGTAATATGACAAGGAGCATGTTGAAGGAGAAAAATCTTCATCACCCTTTTTGTGGGGATACGATATTGCCACTGCACCATATTTGCTCAATAGGCCTCTAACCAAGAAGTTTAAGGAAATTGTTCCTTTAGAGAACTGAATTGGAGATAAGCAAAGTGTGATCCATCTAAAGGTGTTTGGTTTTGTTTGTTATAAACATGTACCAGATGCTAAGAGAAAGAAGTTGGATGACAGAAGCAGAGTTATGTTACTTGCAGGGCACCATAATACAAGTGCTTATAAACTCTACTATCTTGTCACTAGTGAATTTAAATTCAGTAGAGATGTCATTGTGAAGTAAATAGAAGCATGGGATTGGAACAAGTCTCAATTCAACTTTGGTGTAGTGTTAACTCCTGAGTTAATCTCTGAAGATATTCTACCAAGAAGATTTACAAAGTTTGACATGTTGCAAGATACTTAGATAGACTCTGAAGGGAAAGTCATTCAGTGTGCCTTATTGGTAGAATAGAATCAATTAGTACTGAAGAAGCTCTCAAGAAGAAACTGTGGCTAAAAGCCATGAAAGAAGAACTTGAGGCTATTGAAAGAAACAAGACTTAGGAGTTGACTGAGCTTCCAAGATGTACGCGGTGAGAACCAGAGACCAAGCTATTACATTAACTTGACTCGTAAAATATAAGATGTCACCACCAAACTTTTATTTTATCCAAGGGAAGGGGGAAAAGATCAAACCAAAACTCTAAATAAAAATGTAAAGCAAAAAAGCAAGGCCTGAAGCTAAGCAAAGAGATCAAAGGTACGGGGGTTGGTTATACTAAGGGAAGGTATTAGCATCCTAAGCATCTGTAGTACTCTACAGGAACCTCTTGAAATATCTATGTTTTCTCTATAATTTTTTTACTATTGTTTGGGAGAGTTTATTGTTTTTGTGATGATGAGAGTGTGAATTAAAACTAGGGTAAAGAAGGTTAATAATAAAAGGGTATAGAATAAAAGGGGAGAAAAATAAAAGGTAGAAAAATAAAAAGTAGCTCGTTATGATCTCGCAATCCTATGCCTACGTATCCTATATAGGAAGTCGGAGCAATCGTAGTTTGGAGACTACATGTATACAAAGAAAAGGGTGAAAAAGAAAAAGAGTGCGAAAAAGAGTGTAAAAATGAAAAAGAGTGCGAAAAAGAAAAAGAGTGCTCGCCAAGGATTGGGAACTTGTGCCTACGTATTCTCAAAAGGAACTTGAGAAATCAAAGCGTTTGTAGTTCGGAACTGCGGGTTGTTAGGGTTCTAATAACCATGACAATAAAGGGGAAAAGCTTGAAAGCAAGACTTGTGAGGATTAATTGTAAAGGTGAAGAGATTAATGACCATCTCTTATGAAAGAATTTGAATGAAGAGTTAAAGGTTTGTAAAGGGAGGAGAGATTAATGGTTATCTCTATGACAAGGTTGATTGTAAATGTTAAGCCAAAGGTGGCAAATGGAGAAGAGATTGATAGCTATCTCTATGGCAAGGTTTGAAGGAAGGGTTAAAAAGTTATAAGAGATTAATGGCTATCTCTTGGGAAGGTTGATGGTTTGTAGATAAAATGGTTTAAAAGTACTAAGTTTGAATTAGGGGTAAACAAAATGAGTAAGGAAAATGCAGTGGCTATATACAAATGCATGTGAATGACTTAACAAGTCAACAATAGATCTTTCCCTTGGATTAGGTATAAAGAAACAAGATGGATTCACAAGAATATACATGATGAATCAAATGAGATTAAAGGCATTATATGTGAATACACAAAGAATAAACATAATGAAATGTATGCATAAACAAGGTTCAAACATGAGCAAAGATCAACCCTAAATCAACAATTAATAGGCATATCACAATGGTTATCAAAGATTAATCAATGGAAGAACATCATAGATCAATAAAAGGAGGCAATATGTATATCATCAAGTAATGGAAATGAACATGAGAATCAAGGATTAAGTCAAGGTGAACAACAAAGGCACACTATTTAAAACATGGTATAAGACATATCATGATCACTCAAACATTCATGAATCATTTGGTCAAGGAAATAATTCAAGAAACATCAATGAAAAGTCCTAAAAAATCACATAAAACTACAAGTTTTCAACATAATGAAAATGAGTAAAATAATTTATATTTTTGGGATTTTTTTCATACATTCACAAAATATATATGACAAACAAGGGATGTGTAAAAAAACAGCTCAAAATGATAAAAGGAGTATGAGATATGATTGAAAAAAAATGACGAAAAAACATAAAACAACAAGTGATAAAAATAAAGATTTTGCTGCCACTGGGACTTGAACACACGCACCCTGGCTTGCATCCTAAAACATTGCCACTGAGGCATGTGACTTGGGTGTGACATAATACGCGCACGTTAAATAATAAAAGAAACTTCACTTGAAAAATAAACAAAATAAAAATCACCAAAAGGTTTGGGGCGAGGGGGATTCGAACCCTAGACATTGAACACACATCACACACTCAAACACACACAATGACCATTATGGTGCAATGCCTATTCAATGTATGGAATGGAAACATTAAAATAAATAATAAAACTAGTTTAAAAACTGAAATATGGCACCATCATCGTCTTCATCATCTTCCACCATTTTTAAATTTTTCTGGAAATCGTATCTCTCTGAATACTTGATGAAATGCAAAGATGTAAACATGAAATTTGCTTGGATTTTAATGAGGATCATGATGGTACCATTTTATTTCATTAGTTTTTAACACATAAAAAACAATAATGCACTAACAAGAAAGAAACCTAATATGAAAATTCAAAGTTAAATCACGTACAACAACGATTAAGAGCAATTGACATTGGGTAAATACTATCTACATCATGGGAAATGGTTTAGTAACTTAAATGATCAAGCATGATGCATGAATCATAGAGTTTGAGAAATAAGAAAACTTACCTTCAAAGTGAAATCCTGTTTTGACTTGGAGTTGTTACAGAAGCAAGGTGATGATCCTAAATGCTTATTTGACCTCCAAGGAATGTGTTGAAGTGGTTGAATTGTGTTGAGACCTTTTGTAACTCCTTGACGAAATTAATATGCAGTTTGAAGCAAGTGAGATATGGTGGAAGTGTTCAAGCTGTTAAAGAAGTGTTTATATGGTTTGGATCACTTTTATTAAGTGTTAGGAAGGTGTTTGGATGGATGAATCGAGTGGAAAGTGATTACAATGAAGAATTCGAAAGTTCTTGCAAGTTGTGCAACAATGTGATATGAAAATGCAACTTCTAGTTATGAATGGTTTGGTGACGTTTAAAGTGTTTCAGAAGCTTAAGTTAGTGGTATGAGATGTGTTTGAAGTGTTGGAATGAAGGTTTAGTGGTTGGTTTGTGAAATTCAAGTTTTCACTTTGATGGATTTTGAAATTTTGCAAGAATATGCGATTTTGATATGGAGAGATCTTGGCAATGTTTTGGTGTATTTTTATCTTTAATTGATCAGAATGATCACTATTTATAAAAAAAGTTAGTTTTTTTTGGAGGAAAAGTTTTGGATTGAGATGCATCCTATTATCCAATGGTTTATGTCATGTTCCTTAACTCGAATGCTAAGTTACAAGTAACTTTCTTTCTAAGCATGATCAAATTTTTTTGACCATGTAGACCGTTATCTTTCATATTGCAACTTAGTCTTGATGCCTACACCAAATTCTTGACTTGGTGGATAAGTTTCTTGACTAATTTACTTTTTCACTTAATGCACCAAAACAAAACTTAAGTTCATGCATTGGGATGAGTTTTTCCACTATACAAAGAGATAGAAATTTGATAAATTTGGTACTATCTTGAAGATCTCATGGGATACTAAATGATTTGTGTTGATCTGGTGCAGAGATAATGCTTGCAAAGTGATCAAAAGTGATCTTGAACTTGTGTGACACAAGAATCTGTCTTGAATTCAGCTATATCAATGCTTGTTGCAAAAGTTATAACTTCTAGCTCAAGCAAGATAAATCTTTGTTCTTGGACTCTTTGGAAAGCTTGAAACATCCTCTACAACTTTCATGTTGACCACATTTCTTGATTCAATTGGGATCATGGTGAAAAATGCCCATAAAGTCAGCTACTTGACATAGGCAGAATTCGTTGAAAATTTATCTAAGTGTTTTTGTTCAAAAAGTTAGTGAACCCTTCACTTCATGGCCTCATATCTCTTCATCCATGCACTTTTTGGAAATCATCCCCTAGGAAAAAGTTTGAGTATAAAACAAGATCTTCAATTTGGTCATTGGAGCAAAGAAAATGGTTGTTTGAAGAGGAAGTTATGGACTTGGAAAGTAAGGAAAAAATCATAGGATTTCCATTACTTAGTGAAATTTTCAAAAACCCTAATTTTGAAATTTTTATATTTTCTTTGATTTTCTTGATTAATCATGATCAAATGCATCACTCAACCATATTTTCAAGATTCTTGACTTGAGGAGTCCATGGTTGACCAAAAGTCAAACTTTGACTTTATGTACCAGTTGACCTTGTATCAGATGAATTCAAATTTTCAATCATCAAAGGATCAAACTTCTTGGGGAATTTAAATCATGTGATTGGACTGTAAAGATGCATTTGAGGCCCTTGAATAATTTCTTGAAGAATAGGATCATCCTCAGATGAAAAAGTCAACTGTAAGCATTCTTGGGTCAAAACCCTAATTTGGTGAATCTGATGAACTTGAGGCTTGATGAGTTTGAAATGATGCAATCTTGCACTTGGTTGTTGATAAAGGGAAACTCATGATCTTCATAAATTAATAAGAGACTTGGGAAGTTGAAGATCACAACAATCCCTAGCTAATCATCAATTTGAGCATCTTGAGGCACAACCTAACTTGTAAAGCAAGCAAACACATATTTTTGTATTTTCAATTGGTTAATAATTCATAAAAACACACACATATGTAATGTTAAATAAGATAAAAATGATGTAAATGAGGTGGAATCTTATAGGGTAAAAATTAGGGTATGACACAAGGAACAAGAAAGCCATCAGTGTGAGATGGGTTTACAAGTTGAAACTAAATCAAGATGGATCAATTGGAAAACACAAAGCAAGATTAATAGCTAGACGATTTCTACAGAAATATGGTTTATACTACTATGAAGTGTTTGCACCTTTATCTAGACATGAAATAATCAAATGGGTGATACTTTAACTACTAGTAGAAATTGGTCTCTAATGCTTTTAGTTATGAAATCTGCATTTATAAATGATCCTTTACAAGTGGAAGTTTATGAGTAACAACCTCTTGGATTTGTAAAAAAGAATCAGGAAGGGATGGTGTACAAGTTGCATAAAGCCTTGTATGGACTGAAATAAGTTCCTAGAGCTTTGAATTTAAAAATTGATTCATTTTTCAAGCTTCAAGGATTTAGAAAATGTGATATGGAGTATGGTGTTTATGTTCATCATACATCTGATTCGGTGTAGGAGAAGGATACATGTCGGTCTAAGACGGATATAACTCGAGGTTTAATGTTTTTATTGCAGAGGCACCAAAGATTGGGAGGGAGACCAATCCTTAGATTATAGGCAAACAATTTAAGATGAAGGGCTTCAAAAACGTTGTAAGGCATGTTATTATAATCCATCCAGGGTTCAAATATGAAACAAAAATTTGGGTTGTATGTCTTAATATGCTTCTTTAAAACCAATCTTATTGGGGGATTGGTCAAGCCCCTTACATTCCAATAAAGGCACTTCATTGCAAAGGGGTTAAAGTTATCCATATTTTCCCTAGTTATGTAACTTCCATTAGCCTTGGATTTCTATCATAGGTTTTTCTTCCTTGATTTTAAAACTGCTACTTGGAATCCTTTATTGTTAATGCTTTAACCCTCATCTGTTTCTGTTAACAATTCATCGTCTTTTTGCTCAGACATATTGACTCAGGATTGCTTCAAAAAGTCCTCATCTACTTTTTGTGTTAAGGATAATTTGTCTTCAATACTGTGATTTTGTGTTGCATCAACAAATTCAAAGTCATCTGAGCTACTAACTTCCAATATGGCTAGTTGTCTGTTTTTCTCTTTCTCTATGTAGTTTCTTTCAATTTTATCTCTTTCTAGGTTTATGTCAGCTGGTTGTTCATCAGTGGAAGGTTCCTACATAACTTCTTTTTTCCTCTCATTATTCTTATTAATTAATCCACTTGTTTCTCTCAAACCGTCAACTTTCCTTGCTTTTTATATTTTACCAGCCTCATTATTTTTATTTCTAGCCACTATTAAAAATAATACATTTCATGACAACGATTTCATCTCACGTATTAAGAAACTGAGGTATAATTCATGTATGCCCCATTTAAAGAAAAATACAATATATTTCGTCGGTTATTTTGAAAACCAAGAGGTAAACATATCCAGTGTACATGCTTTGAATCCCACCAGCCTCAGTTTATGTTTTAATCTCATTAAAAGTGGTGGCTTCTTGAGTATTTTATTATTAATATAAAAATACGCTACATTTCACCTCCGTTTTCTTTCCAACTGAGGTGAATAGGTTTCTCTGATATATATATATATATATATATATATATATATATATATATATATATATATATATATATATATATATATATATATATAGGTTTACCTTGTAGCATTCAGTTTCACTTGTCTAAACAACACAAATAGAAACCTAATGAAGAGCCCTAAACAACGAGATTCATAAACACATAACAAATCATTCTCGTTTCTTCTTCATAGGTCCAAATCATTTTCTTTTACATCTTCTTCAAAGATTTGGTACGTCAAACATCACTACTAATATTGTTGTCATATTGTTTTTGTTGTTGTTGTTGTTGTTGTTGCTATTTTTACTGTTGTGGTGGCGATGTTTGTGAGATCCGAAACCCTTGAGTTTTTCTTATTTTGGTTGTTGTTATTGATTTTTTTCTCGATGTTGTTGCTCTTGTTGTTGAATCCTAAATACTATAGGTTGTTTATTTTCATTGTTGTTATTAATATTGTTGATTGTTTATTGACGTTGTTGTTGATGTTGTTGTTGTTGTTTTCTTGTTGTTTTTTGTTGTTGACATTGATATTGAGATTATGTTTTTTTTTGTGATTATTTGTACAAATCTCATCTTGTTCTGTCGAGTTGAGCTTATTATATCTAATGTCAATTGTTTGATTCACTAACCCCTCTTTGAACATCTAACCTAGTAAATTAGTTTTGGAAATAATCATATGAAAAATTATGTTATATCTGAAACCTATCTTACACTGATTAATGATTTTCTAGCATTGTGCAACTCATCTTTCATCTCATGTTGTTTTATCATTAAAATCTCTCAAATACTTCTAGTTCTCGTTTAACTTTCTTCCATATTTGTTCATTTTTCAAAGCATCTAATTTTATGCTTTCAAGAATGAATTAGTAGAAATAGAAGTTGTGAATAAAGAACTTGAAACATTGGAGAGATTTTAACAATGAAACAACGTGAGATTAATGATGAGTTGCAAGATGCTTCAAAATCACTAATCAATGTAAGTTGTTCTTCAAATATAATCCAATTGTTCATATAATTATTTTCCTAACCAATTTTGAGAAGTTATATGTTCAATATAAGGTTTAGTGAAATAAAAAAACCACATTAGATTTAATAAACTAAAAACTATTTTACCCCTTGGTTTTATGAAATAATCGAGATGAAAATGTGGTATATTCGTCAGTGAAATGATAAAACCGAGGGGACATGTGTTTTCGCCATTTCAGAATTACAAAATGGTCTCCCTGAAAATCAAACCCATGACCTTAACACATATCCATCAGTCCTTTTAAAACAAAGAGGTAATGTGTACACTTTTCATGACGCCCTTCGGTACCTCGCCTATGAAACCTAGGTAAGACCTTTTTCTCAACCGAGGTAAAATGCGTTATTTGTCGTAGTGATCGTGACTAAAAGACTTTAGCCCTTATGTAAAATTGTTAGGTCCATTACCATTCTCAAAAGCAACGTTTCTTCTTCGACAAATACCAATAGAGTGTCCAATCATCTTTAAATGAGATCATATTT
Source organism: Lathyrus tuberosus (assembly GCA_022829125.1). Classification (NCBI taxonomy): domain Eukaryota; kingdom Viridiplantae; phylum Streptophyta; class Magnoliopsida; order Fabales; family Fabaceae; genus Lathyrus; species Lathyrus tuberosus. The sequence continues at coordinate 5,783,235 of JALAZF010000289.1, read as the reverse complement.
ATGGGAGTTATTTGATACTCTATTTCCACAAAGAAAGCAAACCTAACACGTTCAACCAGTATTCTGTAAGCTACACTATTACAAATAATCCATTTTATGACAAAGTTGTCACCTCACCCAACCAAAAACCGAGGTAAAATGCCAAGGAAGTTTTATTTATTTTCAAATAAATACTACATATTTCCTTGGTTTTTAAATATAACAGAGGGGAAAATAATTTAGGACATGTTTCGAATCCCTGCAACATCACTTTTATGTTCTTGTTTGTTTACAAGTCGTGCATTTCTTTTTATTTTTTTTAAATTCATGTTTTATTTCTTCGATTATATTTAATAACCGAGAGATTAGATTATCATATTTTACTTTAAAAACCCTTGTTAATCAGATTTTACCCTAAACTTAACTTATATGTGTAAACAATGTAATGAGTATTATATATATATATATATATATATAGGCCTCCAATATGATGTTCCTAAGCTGCTAGCAACAATGAAGATGATTCTAGGCCTCCAATATTTTTGGGGTGCCCATGAGTTCTGACCCATACCTGGGCGAGTGTTTGATTGACATTGGAAGGTACACAATCTTTGGTCCAAAGAAATAGTTTGATTATAATTGGATTTAGGTTCTAAGAGCTAGTAGATGTGACAACTTGTACATCCTCAAGATAAGAGAAGGTGAACTCGAAGGAGTCTTTCCCTAAAGAGGTTATTTCCCACGTTCCAATGGATGTCCATTTTGAAGCGAGTTTTGATTTTACTGCTTCAACAGTCAAAGGCGTTGCTCCTTTTTTATCATGAAGGTTGTGCTTACATGATTTAAGATCAAGTTTGTATTCTTTCTCATATATTATTATTGCTAGATAGTCCCTTTTTAGGCATGGAGTCGACAACTGGCTCGGTAGTATTTTGTAGACATTAGCCATTGCATTAGCGATGGTTTTCTATTTTGGTTTCTCTAATTGATTATTTTTGTTGATTTGCGTGTATTCTTTAGGGTCGGTACAATGGCCATGTGTTTCAGGGAATAAGTGTATGTTACTCATTGTGAAGAAGACTGAAGAAAGGGTTGAATGGAGGATAAATTAGTAACCAAGTGTTTAAGGCAAAAAGAATGTGTTGATTATTTCAACACATATGCACCGCTAGCACGGATGACAACAATTAGAAGTATTCTTTGCATTAGTTTCTTTGCATAAACTTATAATTCATCAAATAGATGTCAAAAAGAAATTTCTAAATGGAGATCTCGATCAGGAGATTTACAAGGAGAAACCATAAGATTATGTGCTTCCTGATAATAAACAAAAGTGTGAGAGTTTGTCAAAGCCTTGTATGTATTAAACAACAGATTTGTATGTTGGCAGATTTGTATGTTCTGCTATAGCTAGTTCAGTTGGTTAGACAACAACCTGATCGGGTGGTGTGGTGGAGAAATTTAGTAGGTTTTACGATAACGCATTGTTATGACAGAGTTGTGGCATGCTGTAACGATGGTGTTGTGTTCGATGTGGATGTTTTGGAGGCTCTTAGATATTTGAGGCAGGCGAAAGTCCCTAGAAACTTTTTGATTTTCAGTTGAAGGTTGGTGCTAAATTGCCTTCCTACTAGATTGAATTTATAGCCTCAAGGAGTTTTGTTCAACAGTTCAAATGTGTGGCGTCCTTTATGTAGTGGGGAGATTGATGACTCAGACCATTTGTTTGGAGGTTTTCTGCTTTCAAAGATTTGGTGGAGGCAAACATTTGATTGGCTTCATATCGCGATAACTTTTGATTCGTTGGCTCTCATCAATCGCTTGCTAGCGATTGAGGTGGCGGTTAAAGTAAATTTAAAGGTTGATTTAGGCGATTTGCCGGACTATTTTGGATTGCAAAATTCCATTCTCTCTGCCGGTGGTTCTTTGGTTAATTTTGACGGGTTGAGTTTGACTAAAAGATTGTCATGAGATTGACTTTTGGTGGAAAATTTTTTGGATTGTCTGTTATCTTGGTCGGAGTGATGTGTCACTCTGGCTTTGGGCTTGGGATAGTTTTGTTGTAGGCGTTCGTGTTTCTGTTATTTCCTCTTTAAAATAGTATTTGTATTTGGGTTGTGCACCTCTTGTAACTTTTTTAATTGTAATATGCTTATAAAAAAAATTAATAATTAATGTAGGCTCCAATTTGAGAAAGCTAGCGTCCCATTTTTTATTACTATATTCGTATAGAAAACAAGAATCGCATGGCATGTCAAAGCGTACTCTTTCATTTGGTTGTACATATATGACCAAATAATTTTCCTAATACTGTGAGTTGCTCTCTTTGGTCTGATAGAGTATCTTTTGTTATTTCAAATTATTAGATATTTTATCATAAAGCTTAAAAATAAAATAACTGTTCAGACAGCGTATAATTTAGCTTGTACTAGTTTGGAATGGAAAGATGCTTCCTTACAAAAAAACTGTTCAGACGGCGTGTAATAATTATACTGAAAGTCATGTGGTAACTAGGGATGGCAACATAACCCGTAACCGTGGGTACCCACTCGAACCCGCCTTAAAATTGACGGGGAAAATCTGCTTTGATTGAGTTTGGGTTTTCTCCGATTATAAAATATGAGGTCGGGGCGAATAATTGAGACACTAGTATCCATCCCGAACCCGTCTCCAAACCCGCCCCATTTATTTTATTATGTACATAATTATTTATTTTTGATAATTTAGAATATTAAATATGTGGTCAATATTTTGATATTTTGATTTTGTATTTATTATTTAAAATATTTGAAATGTATATATGGAGTATTTTTAAATTGTTTTATTTTATTATTTGTAATGTAACTTGATTTTGGAAAAAAAATAAACATTTTTATTAAAAAAATTAATCTCACTAAATAGATGGTGGCGGGGCGGGGATACCCGAACCCGTTTGGGTTTTAATTTCTCATCCACGTTTGGGTTTGGGGCGGAGAACGGGGATTGTTTGGGGATTTGGGTTTGGGTTTGGGGATGTTAAAACCGTCTCCGACCCGCCCCATTGTCATGCCTAATGGTAACAACACTAAGTAACATCTATTAATATTTTAAGAATAGAAAACTAACTTTTAATATCTAATTATTTTTTAGGGTTAAATATACTTTACCCTCTGCTATTAAGGAGAGTTTTGGTTTTGCCTCCTAAAGTATTTTTTTTAAACGCCCCCTCACCATACCAAGATTTTATTTTCACTCCCCTGTGCTGACTGGACGAAGAAATCTACACACGTGACGAAGGAATATGCACACGTGGCATTTACTGACTGAATTATTTTTTTTATTTTTTTTATTTTGTTTTTATTTTTTATTTTAACTTTTTTAATTTAATTTTTATTTATTTTAATTTTTTTAATTTTTTTAATTTAATAAAAACGGAAAAAAAAATTAAAAAAAATAATAATAATAAAAAAAAAAAAAAATTATCCAGTCAACAAATGCCACGTGTGCAGATTCCTTTCCCACGTGTGCAGATTCCTTCGTCCAGTCAACACAGAAAAAGTAAAAATAAAATATTAATTTAGTGAAGAGGCGTTAAAAAAAAATATTTCAGGGGGGCAAAGCTAAAACTCGCCCTAATGACAGGGGATCGTATAATTAACTCTATTTTTTATATGTTTTGAAGCAGATATAACTTCATGATCTCTTCCTATAAATTGGGGTGAAGTAGGAAGCAAAAGGCAAAAAGTCCTTCCAACTATTAATTAATACCTTTGGTGGTGACTTTGGAGAAGTACTTAAGTACGTACTTAACAGTAATTGCTTCTTCTTTCTAATTATTTCTAGATTTAATTTCCCTTGCTTTTATATGATAATTTATAATGCTTGATTATTAATTATGCTTGCCTTGTTTGTCTCAGATATGGATTATGTGAGTAGTGCACTGCTCTTTTTGTTGACATGCATTGTCACATACTTTACCACTTCACTCTATGCAAGAACCAAAAATTCAAACTACAAGCTTCCACCTGGACCTTCCTTTTTCACTATCATGTCTAACGTTGTTGATTTCTACAACAAACCACAACAAACACTTGCAAAATTTGCTAAGTTCTATGGTCCTGTTATGCTTATTAACCTATGCACTGAAACCACTGTCATAATCTCCTCATCAGATATGGCCAAAGAAATTCTCCATACTCATGACTCTTTGTTCTCTGATAGATCTGTTCCTCATAACACAACAACTCATGATCACAATAATTTTAGCTTAGTCTTCCTCCCATTTTCACCTCTTTGGCAACACCTTAGGAAAATATGCCATAATAATCTATTCTCTAACAAAACTCTTGATGCAAGTCAAGAACTTAGACGTATGAAACTCAAAGATCTTCTCGATGATATGCGTAAAAGCAGTTTAACCGGCGAAGCTGTTGATATTGGAAGAGCCGCTTTCAAGGCTTGCATTAATTTTTTGTCTTACACTTTTGTGTCTCAAGATTTTGTTGAGTCATTGGAAGATGAGTATAAGGATATAGTTTCCACTCTCCTGAAAGCTGTTGGAACACCAAACATCTCTGATCATTTCCCTGTGTTGAAGATTTTTGACCCACAAGGCATTAAAAAACACACTACAAATTATGTTGCAAAGGTGTTCTATGCCTTGGATATCATAATTGACAAGCGAATGAAGTTGAGAGAAAGTGAAGATTATATCTCAAACAATGACATGTTAGACACCTTGTTGGACATTTCCAAAGAAGATAAGCAGAAGATGGATAAAAAACAGATTAAACATCTATTACTTGTATGTATTTTTATTTCTCTTTCACCCTTTTCTCTTCTACTTTTATATAATCATGCACTAGTGATTTACATGGTCATCTTAAATTTTCAGAGGCCCTATATAAGTTAGACACAATTCAACCGTCTTGCACATTCTTAAAAACGGCCTTGATGATTTGCTTAACACGTAACTGTTGTACTTTTACCAGGATTTGCTTGTGGCGGGAACAGATACAACAGCATATGGATTAGAAAGAGCAATGAGTGAACTAGTACGCAATCCAGAGATTATGTCAAAAGCCAAAAAGGAACTTGAGGAGATTATTGGATTAGGAAATCCAGTTGAGGAATCAGACATCGATAGGCTTCCATACTTACAAGCAGTGGTAAAAGAGAGTTTACGTTTGCACCCTCCAGCTCCACTATTGCTCCCTCGAAAAGCAAGGGTAGATGTGGAAATATCAGGATACACAATTCCAAAGGGTGCTCAAGTTCTGATCAATGAATGGGCTATTGGTAGAACAGATATATGGGAGGATGCTCATTTGTTTTCACCAGAAAGGTTTGTAGGATCTGAGATAGATGTGAAAGGTCGACACTTTAAGCTGACACCATTTGGTAGTGGGAGACGTATATGTCCAGGATCACCATTGGCAGTGAGAATGTTGCATTTGATGTTGGGATCATTAATCAACTCATTTGATTGGAAACTTGAAAATAATATGGAGTTTAAGGACATGGATTTGGACAAATCTTTAAGGGCTGTTCCAGTTGTACTAAACAAAGTACAATATTAACTAGTTGAAAGGAATGTAACATTTTTGTTTTGTGCATTTATCTTTATTTTGTTCCAGTGAATTTAGTTTTTTGTTTGTGTTTGTCGGCTTAAGTGCCTCCCAGAGTTTGAAGCCTTTGTATGGGGATGTAAAATAAGGTGGCTTAAAAAAAGTTTTTTTTGGTTTGTCTGCGCTTTTTTTTTCTTTGAGTTGTGAACAAAACCTTATTGAAAACAATTTATGTTCAAGTAAAAACAGTAATTGTTGTAAGGAAAAAAAATTAAGAAAACGATTTGAAAACATGTGCTGTGATGGTTGAGTTTTAAACTAGTGTTCAGAGCTTCTGTGTATTCGGCCAAGAGAATAGTTCTAATTTGGTCAGTTGCAAAGAAACACAAATAATTGAGATTTTATGCTGACACCCTAAAATCTGACTCGGTAGCCCCACGTATTTTTATATATTATCCAAAATAGTAAACGAATAATTTGGCATTGCAGTTGAAAATTTTAGTATAAATAGAAAATTTGGTTGTGTATTCTGAAAATTTAATATATTTTAAAGTTTTTCAGATTTTTCTAGAACATCAATAGAATTTTTTTTTTAAAATAACACATTTTTTTAAAAATTTTTTCAAAAAAACTAAATTTTCAGATTAATTACAGAAATGACGCCTCAGTTGGAGGCCACAAGCCATTTCATATGGCGCCTCAAGCCATATAAATTTCATAAAAAGATGCCTGAGGTCAAGCCATATGATATGGCGCCTCAGGCCATTTCCTTGTTTTTTTTTTTTTTTTTATTGTTTGTTTTTAATTTTGTGCAGAGGTATGAGTATGAACAGTAGAAAAAGAGTGTATGCATGCATTGTTGAGTCATGCAGAGTGTGATCTTGTCAATAGTATAGTCATGTAGAGTTGTGTGGTCTTGTCAAGCTTAGTGTAGGCATGCAGTCTTGTGTGGTCATGTCAAGGATAGTGTGTAGGCATGCAGAGCAGCATATGGCTCTTTGACAATGCTTTTCTGAAACAATTGACAATCAAATATTTTTCTGCCTATTAATACACATGAATTTTACATCCTATCATCACTTACATTCAAACCAGTTACAATCTGCAAACTATTTTTCTTCCAAATTTTCAGATATGGCTCAAAGACCACAATACTTGATAACTGCACATATCCTTGGTGAGATATTTGATTGTCCAATGAGTGGTTTCAATTTTAGAGATACAGAAGTGACTAGGTTGTTAATTGATAGAAGAACAAATTTCTATCATTTGAAAGCCCGGTTAGAGAAGAAATTGCAGTGCGGTCCAGTTGGGCAAATTATATACAAAAACCCTATCTTTTTTTAGGGGCATGATGTGTGCAAATTTTTTCAGATGAAAATACGGGATGATGAAGATGTGCGTAATATGTTTCTCAGCCATGAGCATTCCGGTTTCAATGAGGTTGAGTTATATGTTACGTTACAAAATCAACCATTGTCTCAACAACTTGAGGTATCGCAGGTTTTCAACGATTCTGACAATGAACAAGCTGAGGTGGATGCAGTTGACGAGGAGGAAGAAGAAGCGGAGGACGTTGTTGACGAAATGATAAACGGCGACGACGCAGACCAATTGCCAGACAGTCATGTTTATCGCCCACCCCAACACATGACAACACTAAGCCTAGGCGACGATCAACCATCAATAGATATTTTTTACGACCCATACAAACAGACGGATGAAGTACTAAAAGTTGGAGACAATTTTCGTACAAAAGAAGATTATGTTCGAGCAATTAAACAATACCATATGACCTTGGCTGCAGATTATAGAGTCGATCGAACAAATTCGACTCTATACAAGATCTACTGCCGCAACGAGGCCTGCCCTTTTAGACTAATGGCATCTTTCAGGAAGCGAAGCGATTCCTGGAAGATAGGGTCAATGGGTCCGGAGCACACTTGCATACTAACCAATCCAAGTCAGGATCATCGCAAGCTCGGCTCTCAGATGATCTGCAACGAAATTCTATCAATCGTGAGCGACAACCCTTCTGTGAAAGTCAGTACCATCATAACTCATATGATGCAAAGATACAACTATACTCCCTCGTACAGGAAGGCGTGGATTGCTAGGACGAAGGCAGTTGAAAGGATTTTTGGAAATTGGGAGGACTCTTACAAAGAACTCCCAAGATACCTTGTGGCCCTAAAACAATATGCTCCAGGTTCTGTTGTCTTGTTAGAGACGTTGCCGGCATACACGCCTGACGGGAATTGTGTAAGTGGAAATGGCATTTTCCACAGACTCTTCTGGGCGTTTGAACCATGCATCAAAGGATTTATGTTTTGTAAACCTATAATTCAAATTGATGGAACATGGTTGTACGAAAAATATAAGGGCACGCTACTAATGGCTGTGGCACAGGATGGCAACAACAACATTTTCCCTATCGCATTCGCTCTAGTTGAAGGGGAGACTGCTAGAGGTTGGAGGTTTTTCTTAAAAAATCTCCGACAATATGTTGCTCCCCAACCTGACGTATGTCTGATCTCCGATAGGCATCCCTCAATCGATAATGCTTACAACAATCCTGATAACGGCTGGCAGGATCCTCCATCGAGCCACGTGTATTGCATTAGACACATTGGGCAAAATGTCTTGCGGGCGTTCAAAGACAAGGGCCTAAAGCAGCTGGTTACTAATGCGGGATATGCATTAACAGAGCCTACGTTCAGATACTACCGGGATGAGATCAGACAAACAAACCCAGAAGCATTGAGTTGGATTGATAACATACCACGGGAGAAGTGGACAAGGGCGTATGACAATGGGCGGCGATGGGGCCATATGACAACAAACCTCGTTGAGTCTATGAACTCAGTATTCAAAGGCATCCGAAACCTGCCGATAACCGCTCTTGTGAGGTCAACTTATTTTAGGCTCGTTGTGCTCTTTGATACCAGACGTACTAAGTGGGTTTCGGTGATACAATCTGGGCAGCTGTTTAGTGACTATTCCATGGCATTCATGAAGGACGAGGCTGCAAAGGCTAACACACACATCGTCACGGTCTTCGACCGTTTTGCAGGACACTTCAGTATTGCAGAGTCTATTGATCACAACGAAGGATTGTCTAGGGGATCTTATCGAGTAGAACTAGATAGGAGTTGGTGTGACTGTGGAAAGTTTCAGGCATTTCGTATGCCTTGCTCCCATGTCATAGCAGCCTATTCCAAGGTCCGACTGGACCCAACCAACTATCTCTATGTTCTTCACCAAGTCAGTACTCTATGTAATATGTACCGTAAAAGCTTTCAAGTAGTCGCAAAGGAGGACTACTGGCCTACATACGAAGGCGAAATTGTGTGGCATAACGACTTGATGCGAAGAAATAAAAAGGGTCGCCCTATCAGCAGCCGGATTCAAACGGAGATGGATACATGTGAAAAAATGGTGAGGTTGTGTAGTTTGTGCCGCCATCCAGGCCACAATCGCACTAAGTGTCCAAATGTATTAGGTCCTATCACAGCGGCATAATTACTTATGTAATCTTGTCTATTTATAATAAGAACAAATTTCATTTCATTGATGGCATACATAACTCAATACAACAACATAACAAACCTAAACGAAGCATCACTTAACGAAACCTATTACCAAATCATAAAATAACAATAACAATAATAATAACAATAACAATAATAATAACAATAACAATAACAATAACAATAACAACACATAAAAGCAGCTTATCTAGGCAATTACAACCATCAACTTAATTTCCTCTTGTAACATCATCATCATGAGGACACCAGCATCATTTTCAACTTTCCTCCAAGTCCGGGTGACTCCGTCTGGACCAGACTTCTCAACCTGCCTTTCTATCTTCCTGATCTTTTCACCTGCCTGAAATTCTTCTGGTAGCCAGCGGCGAAGTTCCCTGTGCAAATGCTCCAACGTCTGGGTGTTCCAGAGTAGCATCTCCAACGGAGGCTTGACAGTTGAATATATAACTAGGGTATTTCGTTTCATCAGTGGAAACTCTGGCCACTTTTCCTCCGTTGCTGATGACGACGAGGGCCGGCTATTTGAGGATGAAGACATCGTGTTGAGTAAGGGAGAGTTTGGGAGAGTTTGGGATATTGGTGAGGGAAGGGAGGCAATTAGGATTTGGATGACAATTGCTGTGCAAAAACAAGTGAGGGAGAGCCCTTATTTATAGGCACAACATAACATATAAAATAATATAATTTTTATTATATTAAAAAATATAAATTAAACATAAAAAAATTATAAAAAAAAAAAAGGAAATGGCCTGAGGCGCCATTTCATATGGCTTGACCTCAGGCATTTTTTAGGGCATAGCAAATGGCCTGAGGCGCCATATGAAATGGCTTGTGGCCTCTAACTAAGGCGCCATTTCATATGGCGCCACCCTTATATTTGGTTTTCAAACCCAGCCATTTCTGTAATTAATCTGAAAAATGGGTTTTTTTGGAATTTTTTTTGAAAATGTATGTTAGTTTAAAAAAAAATCCACATCAATAGTTCATTTTTGATAGGTAAAAAAAAAATAATTTCAGAGTAAAAAATTATAATTGTTAAAAAATCTGATAAAAATTCGATCAAAATTCATAATTTTTTTAAAAGTTCAATAGAATATTTTTAAAAATCCGATAAAATTTTATAGTTTTTTGAAAAGTCCAATAGAATATTTTAAGTTTAAAGCCTTTGTATGGGGATGTAAAATAAGGTGGCTTAAAAAATGAATTTTTTGTTTGTGTGCATTTTTTTGTCGAGTAGTAAGCAAAAGATTCAAAATAATTATTTTTGGTTTTCACCACTAATATCCGGTCTATTGAATCGATTAATCTGTTTTAAGAGTCAATTTAAGTATTAAATGGTTCCAGCTACTCTCAATCGCAATTGTAGATGATCAAATCATAATCTTCCTTATTAATTTCAGTGTTAATCAGTATTAGACCAACTAATAATTGGTGATTGAAAACGTTCAACTAAAAACAATAATCGTTGCATGGAAGGAAAATATTTTGCAGAATAAAAAAAAGGAAAAGATTTGAAAGCATGTGATGGGGTGTCTCGCGCTCTTAGGTATTCTCTACCTACCCACCTGTGTCGGTTTGCGGTACAAATATCCTCTTGTTGTAGGTCGTTCGAGCTTTTCTTGGGGGTATGGTATCAATTACTTAAGTACTCGAATTTTGGCTGGAGGCATTTTCTCTACCCCTTCTTACCTTGAAAAAACAGGGAGTCACCTTATGTTCTTGAACCAATAACCATCATTCGGCTAACCTAGCCTCCTCCGTCCATGGGACCAACAAGGGACAGTACAGTAATATTAACATGTTGTCCATCGACTACGCCTTTCGGCCAAATCTTAGGTCCTAACTTACTCTCCGTGGACGAACCTTGCAGAGGAATCCTTAGGTTTTCGGGGCATTGGATTCTCACCAATGTTTTTGTTACTCAAGCCGACATTCTCGCTTCCGCTTTGTCCAACCCTGCTCGCGCGGGTACTTCTTTCTAAGGCAGAACGTTCCCCTACCGATTCATTTTTACATCTCACAACTTCGGAAGATCGCTTAGCCCTGTTCATCTTCGGCGCAAGAGAGCTCAATCAGTGACCTATTACGCACTCTTTGAAGGGTGGTTGCTTCTAGGCAAACCTCTTGGCTGTGTATGCATTCCTACCTCCTTTATCACTAAGCGATCATTTAGGGGCCTTAGCTGGTGATCTGGATTGTTTCCCTATCAACGATGAAACTTATCCCCCATCGTCTCACTAGTCGACCTTGACCCGCCGAGGTCATATCTAGTATTCAGTGTTTGCCTCGATTTGGTACCGCTTGGAGGCCCGCGCCAAAACAGTGCTTTACCCCTAGATGTCCAGTCAACTGCTGCGCCTCAACGCGGGCCAAGAGAATAGTTCTAATTTGGTAAGTGGTAAACTAGTTACAAAGGAATTTGAATAATTGAGTAAGAATTTCTTAAAGCATCTTATATGTTTCTATTGCATTATGCAAAATTTTAAAAATGTTTTTCCTTTTTAGAGATATATCTTCGAACGCACTAAAATACATACATGTCATTTGTTTTTGAGTCACACCTCAATTTTATGAATAAATTTATCCCGAAAATATATTTCTGATATGTTTCTAAAAATATATTTCCAAGAAAAAAACTTAAAGCAAAATCAATTAAAGTAGTTGGCACTTAACATAACTGTTTTAAAAATTCCCATGCAAGTACACACTCTATGCACCTATAAAATAAACATGGAACATTCATTATTATCTGATGACAATCATAATAGCAGTAGCACTTGTAAAATAAAGATGGTATATTTCTGTTTTTAGTTTTCAGAAATATATTTTCAAAAATATTTCGAAAATATATTTCTGAAATAAATTTATTCATAAATTTGAGATGTGATTTAAAAACAAATTAAATGTATGTATTTGGACGCGTTCAGAGATATATCTTCAAAAATAAAAAAATATTTTTAGAATCTTATGTGGTGCATTATAAATGTAACACCCCCTTTCTATACCCCAAATAATCACATAAATCATTTAGGCACATATATAAAAAAATATAAAAATTCGCCAGAGTACGATTAAAACATGGTATAAAAGAGGCATGTCACATCATACACGCAATTAATACATACAACACCTGCTCATTCTATTGATATGCAACAGTGGGGTAACTTATCACAGAGGAACTTTGTCCTTACACCCACATCTCAATATTTAGAATAAAAGCGGAAACATCTAAAATATTGAAGAACAACACATATGTACATCATCCAGTATGAATCACTAGCAACATCATGTTTGTACACAAATTCATCAGCAAGATACATATGCAAATGTATCACAAAAGAATAATATACATCCTAGCTACCCGGTGCTACATATCAGAGCCAACCGACCAAAGGAATGAAGACACGCTTCACAAAAAGACCTCCAGCATACCTACTCTGCAATGCCTCATAGAGCATCATAAAACAGCAGAAGGGTGAGAAATATTATCATAATAACAATGCATACAATTATATATATCTTAACATAAAAATACACATATTACACATTCTCACCACAATTCATCACATTTTCACCTATATACATCACAATGTATATATATATATATATAACAAGTATATTCATCATGCACACTTTCACATTTCTCAATCATTCCGTATAAACATACACAATTATGTTCATTCAACAACACATCATTATAAAGATGATAAATGCAAATCATAGAGACCGACTCACGACTCTATGCAAATGCAATGCGGTACCGACTCAATCATCACTAGTTCACTCAGGAACTCTGCTGGAACCATCGCTCGTTACCGAAGTAACTCCCCGCCGGGCCTACGATGTTCACCCATTGCTCACACCCCACATGGGCACACAATGTTTATGGATCGCTCACACCCCACATGGGCACACGACCCGATCGCTCACACCCCACACGGGCACACGATCCGATTGCTCACACCCCACATGGGCACACAATCATTCGTAATCATCGCTCACACCCCACATGGGCACACGACGTTACGACGGATTCTCATTAGAATCGCACAACACAAGAATGTATTTCATGATGCTTCATATGCAAAATGACACGAGACATTCTTGAAATGCATACATATTCACAATATATTCATGCATTCATCTCATACAATCACATACAATCTATATACATTCGCATTAATGCACTATTGTATGATTCACATTCAAACACACAGTCAAAACGGTAAAAGTCGCTAAATAGCACTATTTCTGACTTTTTCGACTTATTTAATCGGCTAATAATTTCCAATTCATCATATTAAGAAAGAACATTCCATAAGCTTTCTAAGGCATCAAACCACGCCTCAAACCGAACCACAGATCAAAAGTTATGCAGAAAACAAAATTACACGAACAACACTGTTCGCTGGGCGAACCTCCTTCGCGAGCCTTCGCTAGCTCCTTCGCTAGGCGAACATCCCTCGTGAGCATTCGCTAGCTCCTTCGCTAGGCGAATGTTCCAGCGAACGAACTGTTAGCTAAAAACAGACACAAAGTTCGCTAGGCGAGCACATTGGCGAACCAAGTCAGAACCAAACAGAGCCAAAAACACCCAAAGTTCGCTAGGCGAACACTCTAGCGAACCTTCGCTCATGCCTTCGCTAGGCGAATACCCGTAGCGAACCTTCGCTACCCTTCGCTGATTGGTTCGCTAGGCGAACCTGCGAAAACTCAGAATCCTTCAGCGCTGTTGAAAACCCAAAAACCCTATTTTTCAACCCAAAACATTTTCAAAACAACATACATCCATCAGAACTCAACCTAATCATGGCAACAAGCATTCTACCACATTTTCGTCGATTTCCAACCGCGAAAACATCGATTTCTCATTATCGACCTAAAATGGAAAACTATGAAAACACCACAACCATTCCAATACACACATACACAATCATACATAATACTATACATTGATAAGATAACAATGTTTCACACCCTTACCCGGATTCCAAGCTTGCTAATTGATTGATCTTGATGAATTTCTAAGTTTTTCCTCCTTCCCTCTTCTTTTCTCTTCCTCTTCTTTCTTTCTCTCCTTTTTCTTTCTATCTTTCTCTATTTCTCTCTTATTTCTCTTTTCTTTCTATTTCTTTTCTCTTCTATTTCTTTTCTCTCATTTTCCACTAAATCAATTTAATTCATTTTTCTCACACAATTCTAATTCCACAAAATTTCTAACTTATAATTAATTGAGAAAAGACTAAAATGCCCTCCATTCTAATTTCCCCGAAAACTCTCGAAAACGGTAAAATAACATTTAACGCACCAATTTAACAAATAAAAAATAATTTATCACCCAATTAAATTAAAAGACTCAAGAATAATGGAATAATCAAAATCGGGGCGTTACAACTCTCCCCCACTTAGAAATTTTCGTCCTCGAAAATAATACCTGATTCAAATAACTCCGGATACGACTCTCGCATCCCACTCTCTAGCTCCCACGTCATATTGCCTTCCGCAGCGCCTCCCCACGCTACTTTCACCAGCGCAATATCCTTACCCCTTAGTTTCTTAACTTCGCGGTCCAAAATCCTAACCGGTAAAGCTTCCACCGTAAGGTTATCTCTCACTTCAACCTCGTCCATAGGGATAACATGTGACGGATCCGGAACATATTTCCGAAGTTGCGAAACATGGAATACGTCATGCAAATTCGAAAGGTTCGGAGGCAACGCCACACGGTAAGCCACAACACCAACTCGTGAAGTAATCTGATACGGACCAATAAAACGAGATGTCAACTTCTTCGACTTCAAAGCACGACCCACACCAGTAACTGGTGTAACTCTCAGAAACACATGGTCGCCTTCTTGAAACTCAAGATCCTTCCTTCTCTTGTCATGATAGCTCTTTTGTCTACTTTGAGAAGCTTTCATCTTCTCCCGAATAAACTTCACTTTCTCCGTTGTTTGTTGTACCATTTCCGGTCCAACTATCGTCCTCTCGCCGGTTTCATGCCAACACAAAGGTGTTCGACATCTCCGACCATACAAAGCCTCAAATGGTGCCATACCTATACTCGAATGAAAACTGTTATTGTAAGTGAATTCAATCAACGCCAAATAACCATCCCAAGCACCACCTTGCTCGAGTACACAAGCACGTAGTAAATCCTCCAACGATTGAATCGTCCTCTCGGTTTGACCGTCCGTTTGCGGATGGTAAGCCGAACTCAATCTTAGCTTAGAACCCAAAGCCTTTTGTAAACTCTCCCAAAACCTCGATGTAAACCTTGGATCTCTATCCGATACAATACTCTTAGGAACTCCATGTAACTTCACAACCACAAGAACATAAATCTCGGCTAACTTCTCCAAAGGATAACTAATATCAATTGGAATAAAGTGAGCAGATTTAGTAAGCCTATCAACAATTACCCAAATAGCATTATGACCTCTTTGCGTATTCGGCAATCCCGTAACAAAATCCATCGATATACTATCCCATTTCCATTCCGGAATATCCAACGGTTGCATAAATCCACTTGGTTTTTGATGTTCCACCTTAGACTTTTGACAAGTTAAGCATGCATACACAAATCGAGCCACATCCCTCTTTAAACCGGACCACCAAAAGATCTTCTTCAAATCTTGATACATCTTATTCGCACCCGGATGAATACTTAAATTACTTCGGTGTCCTTCCTCTAAAATCATCTTTTTCAACTCCACATCATCGGGAATACAAATACGACCACGGAATCTCAAAACTCCATAATTATCAACCTTGAAATCCTCATTCTCATTCAACATCAAATCAACGAATTTCAAGTCCAACTTTTGCTTTTCACTAACCGTTGCAAGAAAATCATTCGTAACTTGTAGCATACCAAGTCGCACACTTCTCGGTGTCATTTCACAAACCAAACTCAAATCTCTGAAATCTTCCAAAAGTTCCCATTCTTCCATCATCAATGCGGACATATACAACAACCTCCGACTTAAGGCATCGGCCACCACGTTTGCCTTACCCGGATGGTAATTCAAACTAAAATCATAATCCTTCAAAAGTTCTAGCCACCTCCTTTGTCTCATATTCAATTCTTTCTGATCAAATAAATACCTTAAGCTTTTGTGATCACTAAAAACTTCAAATCTTGCACCATAAAGATAATGCCTCCATATTTTCAAAACAAACACCACCGCCGCTAACTCCAAGTCATGTGTAGGATAATTCTTTTCATGCACTCTCAATTGTCTAGAAGCATATGCCACCACTTTTCCATCTTGCATCAAAACACCACCTAAACCTGTCAATGAAGCATCACAATACACAACAAATGGTTCATTAGGATTAGGCAAAATCAAGATCGGAGTCGTTGTCAACCTTCTCTTTAACTCATTGAAACTCTCTTCACAATGAATATCCCAAATGAAAGCCTTTCCTTTACAAGTCAATTGCGTTAAAGGAAGTGCCAATTTCGAAAATCCCTCAATAAACCTCCGATAGTAACCCGCCAAGCCTAAAAAGCTTTGAATCTCCGTAACCGACCTAGGAGCCTCCCATTGCATCACCGCATCTATCTTGGATGGATCAACACTAATACCACTACCGGAAATAACATGCCCAAGGAAACTTACTTCCGACAACCAAAATTCACACTTCGACAACTTAGCATACAATTGTTTATCTTTCAAGATTTGCAACACAATTCTCAAATGCTCTTCATGCTCCTCTTGAGACTTAGAGTAAATCAAAATATCATCAATGAACACAACCACAAAACGATCTAACTGTTCATGAAAAATACGATTCATGTATTCCATAAACACACTCGGCGCGTTAGAAACCCCGAATGGCATCACGGAATATTCGTAATGGCCATACCGTGTCCTAAATGCCCTCTTTTGAATATCCTCTCCTTTCACACGAATCTGGTGGTATCCTGATCTCAAATCAATCTTGCTAAAAACATTCGCACCAACCAATTGGTCCATCAAATCATCGATCCTTGGAAGCGGATACTTGTTCCTAATTGTCACTTTGTTCAACTGTCGATAATCAATGCATAACCGCATACTCCCGTCCTTCTTCTTTACCAACAATACCGGAGCACCCCAAGGAGAAACACTTGGCCTTACAAATTTCTTGTCCAACAAGTCATTCAATTGCTTTTTCAATTCTACCAATTCCGATGCCGACATACGATACGGTGCCATCGAAATCGGTCTAGTACCCGGAACTATATCAATAGAAAATTCAACTTCTCTTTCCGGCGGTACATCCGTAATATCTTCTGGAAACACTTCTGGAAATTCGCACACCACTGGGAACACATCAAGCTCAACTTTACTCTCCACCGACAATGATGCAAACAAACCAAACAATTGAGCTTCGTCCGCTAAAAGTTTCTTCAACTCTTTAGTGGATAGGAAACTCTCAAATTCATCATCTTCCAAAGAAGGAAACCTTACTAACTTGTGATAGCAATCTATATGAACTCGGTTAAATTGCAACCAGTTCATACCCAAGATTACGTCCAATCCTACCAACGACAAACATACTAAATCCATAATGAAGTCTTTACCATACATGGTCAAAGGACAACTCATACACACCAAAGATGTATTTACCGACCCTGAAGCAGGAGTCTCAATAACCATTTCAGCACCCATCAAAGTTAACGCAAGATTCAAACGCTTCGCGCACTCAGACGAAATAAACGAATGAGTCGCTCCCGTATCAATAACAGCAACTAAAGGTGTACTATTAATAAAGCATGTACCTTTAATCAAACGGTCCGCATTCGTAGTTTGAGTCCCCGCCAATGCAAACACCTTTCCGCCCGCTTGAGCTTGTTTCGGCTTAGTACACTTAGTACTAATGTGACCCACTTCTCCACAATTATAGCACTTCACCATATTTCTTCTACAATCTGTAGCAGCATGCCCAAGACCACCACAATTAGAACATTTCGCTACAGGCTTCCCACACTCAAAAGACTTATGACCTATGTCACCACATTTGTAACACCTAACAACACCGGAACCTCCTCCTCCAGATCTCCTATCAAAGCTTCCCCTATGCTTGCCCTTATCAACGGGTGTCACATAAGGTCCACTTCTAGCTTGTTGCTTCCCCTTCCTCTCATTCAAACTTTTGTAATGTGTAGAACGAGCCTTACTATCTTCTTCGAAGATTCTACAACATTCCGTCAAATCCGCAAACCTCCTTATCCTTTGATATCCCACAGCTTGTTTGATCTCAGGACGTAAACCATTCTCATATTTAATACACTTTGAGAACTCAGCAGTAATCGCAGCATAATGAGGATGGAATTGAACCAACTCCACAAATTTGGCAGTATAGTCCACCACAGACATACTACCTTGTTTCAGTTCAAGAAACTCCATCTCCTTCTTTCCCTTCACACTCTCAGGGTAATACTTCCTCAAGAATTCAGTACGAAATAAATTCCAAGTTATCTCTTCATCATCCACCTCAAGAACTTCACGCATACCGACCCACCAATCGTCGGCTTCTTCCTTCAGCATGTGAGACCTAAGCCTCACCTTATTCTCCTCCGCACAGCCCATAACTCTGAAGATTCTTTCAATCTCCTTCAACCACAATTGAGCTCCATCGGGATCAAATCTTCCTTTGAAAACCGGTGGTTGATTCTTCCTGAACTCGTCATTAGCATTCACGTTAGGTGCACCTTGCACCGCCCTAGCCATTGCTTCCAAAGCAGCAGCCATCGCATTGTCGTTTCTACCAGCCATCTTCCGATTATTCCCAAAAATGACAACAAGGTTAAACAACAGTTCAACCAACACAACAACAAGACAGACACAACTGACTCAACTCTGGCTCTGATACCACTTAATGTAACACCCCCTTTCTATACCCCCAAATAATCACATAAATCATTTAGGCACATATATAAAAAAATATAAAAATTCGCCAGAGTACGATTAAAATATGGTATAAAAGAGGCATGTCACATCATACACGCAATTAATACATACAACACCTGCTCATTCTATTGATATGCAACAGTGGGGTAACTTATCACAGAGGAACTTTGTCCTTACACCCACATCTCAATATTTAGAATAAAAGCGGAAACATCTAAAATATTGAAGAACAACACATATGTACATCATCCAGTATGAATCACTAGCAACATCATGTTTGTACACAAATTCATCAGCAAGATACATATGCAAATGTATCACAAAAGAATAATATACATCCTAGCTACCCGGTGCTACATATCAGAGCCAACCGACCAAAGGAATGAAGACACGCTTCACAAAAAGACCTCCAGCATACCTACTCTGCAATGCCTCATAGAGCATCATAAAACAGCAGAAGGGTGAGAAATATTATCATAATAACAATGCATACAATTATATATATCTTAACATAAAAATACACATATTACACATTCTCACCACAATTCATCACATTTTCACCTATATACATCACAATGTATATATATATATATAACAAGTATATTCATCATGCACACTTTCACATTTCTCAATCATTCCGTATAAACATACACAATTATGTTCATTCAACAACACATCATTATAAAGATGATAAATGCAAATCATAGAGACCGACTCACGACTCTATGCAAATGCAATGCGGTACCGACTCAATCATCACTAGTTCACTCAGGAACTCTGCTGGAACCATCGCTCGTTACCGAAGTAACTCCCCGTTGGGCCTACGATGTTCACCCATTGCTCACACCCCACATGGGCACACAATGTTTATGGATCGCTCACACCCCACATGGGCACACGACCCGATCGCTCACACCCCACACGGGCACACGATCCGATTGCTCACACCCCACATGGGCACACAATCATTCGTAATCATCGCTCACACCCCACATGGGCACACGACGTTACGACGGATTCTCATTAGAATCGCACAACACAAGAATGTATTTCATGATGCTTCATATGCAAAATGACACGAGACATTCTTGAAATGCATACATATTCACAATATATTCATGCATTCATCTCATACAATCACATACAATCTATATACATTCGCATCAATGCACTATTGTATGATTCACATTCAAACACACAGTCAAAACGGTAAAAGTCGCTAAATAGCACTATTTCTGACTTTTTCGACTTATTTAATCGGCTAATAATTTCCAATTCATCATATTAAGAAAGAACATTCCATAAGCTTTCTAACGCATCAAACCACGCCTCAAACCGAACCACAGATCAAAAGTTATGCAGAAAACAAAATTACACGAACAACACTGTTCGCTGGGCGAACCTCCTTCGCGAGCCTTCGCTAGCTCCTTCGCTAGGCGAACATCCCTCGCGAGCATTCGCTAGCTCCTTCACTAGGCGAATGTTCCAGCGAACCAACTGTTAGCTAAAAACAGACACAAAGTTCGCTAGGCGAGCACATTGGCGAACCAAGTCAGAACCAAACAGAGCCAAAAACACCCAAAGTTCGCTAGGCGAACACTCTAGCGAACCTTCGCTCATGCCTTCGCTAGGCGAATACCCGTAGCGAACCTTCGCTACCCTTCGCTGATTGGTTCGCTAGGCGAACCTGCGAAAACTCAGAATCCTTCAGCGCTGTTGAAAACCCAAAAACCCTATTTTTCAACCCAAAACATTTTCAAAACAACATACATCCATCAGAACTCAACCTAATCATGGCAACAAGCATTCTACCACATTTTCGTCGATTTCCAACCGCGAAAACATCGATTTCTCATTATCGACCTAAAATGGAAAACTATGAAAACACCACAACCATTCCAATACACACATACACAATCATACATAATACTATACATTGATAAGATAACAATGTTTCACACCCTTACCCGGATTCCAAGCTTGCTAATTGATTGATCTTGATGAATTTCTAAGTTTTTCCTCCTTCCCTCTTCTTTTCTCTTCCTCTTCTTTCTTTCTCTCCTTTTTCTTTCTATCTTTCTCTATTTCTCTCTTATTTCTCTTTTCTTTCTATTTCTTTTCTCTTCTATTTCTTTTCTCTCATTTTCCACTAAATCAATTTAATTCATTTTTCTCACACAATTCTAATTCCACAAAATTTCTAACTTATAATTAATTGAGAAAAGACTAAAATGCCCTCTATTCTAATTTCCCCGAAAACTCTCAAAAACGGTAAAATAACATTTAACGCACCAATTTAACAAATAAAAAATAATTTATCACCCAATTAAATTAAAAGACTCAAGAATAATGGAATAATCAAAATCGGGGCGTTACAACTCTCCCCCACTTAGAAATTTTCGTCCTCGAAAATAATACCTGATTCAAATAACTCCGGATACGACTCTCGCATCCCACTCTCTAGCTCCCACGTCATATTGCCTTCCGCAGCGCCTCCCCACGCTACTTTCACCAGCGCAATATCCTTACCCCTTAGTTTCTTAACTTCGCGGTCCAAAATCCTAATCGGTAAAGCTTCCACCGTAAGGTTATCTCTCACTTCAACCTCGTCCATAGGGATAACATGTGACGGATCCGGAACATATTTCCGAAGTTGCGAAACATGGAATACGTCATGCAAATTCGAAAGGTTCGGAGGCAACGCCACACGGTAAGCCACAACACCAACTCGTGAAGTAATCTGATACGGACCAATAAAACGAGATGTCAACTTCTTTGACTTCAAAGCACGACCCACACCAGTAACTGGTGTAACTCTCAGAAACACATGGTCGCCTTCTTGAAACTCAAGATCCTTCCTTCTCTTGTCATGATAGCTCTTTTGTCTACTTTGAGAAGCTTTCATCTTCTCCCGAATAAACTTCACTTTCTCCGTTGTTTGTTGTACCATTTCCGGTCCAACTATCGTCCTCTCGCCGGTTTCATGCCAACACAAAGGTGTTCGACATCTCCGACCATACAAAGCCTCAAATGGTGCCATACCTATACTCGAATGAAAACTGTTATTGTAAGTGAATTCAATCAACGCCAAATAACCATCCCAAGCACCACCTTGCTCGAGTACACAAGCACGTAGTAAATCCTCCAACGATTGAATCGTCCTCTCGGTTTGACCGTCCGTTTGCGGATGGTAAGCCGAACTCAATCTTAGCTTAGAACCCAAAGCCTTTTGTAAACTCTCCCAAAACCTCGATGTAAACCTTGGATCTCTATCCGATACAATACTCTTAGGAACTCCATGTAACTTCACAACCACAAGAACATAAATCTCGGCTAACTTCTCCAAAGGATAACTAATATCAATTGGAATAAAGTGAGCAGATTTAGTAAGCCTATCAACAATTACCCAAATAGCATTATGACCTCTTTGCGTATTCGGCAATCCCGTAACAAAATCCATCGATATACTATCCCATTTCCATTCCGGAATATCCAACGGTTGCATAAATCCACTTGGTTTTTGATGTTCCACCTTAGACTTTTGACAAGTTAAGCATGCATACACAAATCGAGCCACATCCCTCTTTAAACCGGACCACCAAAAGATCTTCTTCAAATCTTGATACATCTTATTCGCACCCGGATGAATACTTAAATTACTTCGGTGTCCTTCCTCTAAAATCATCTTTTTCAACTCCACATCATCGGGAATACAAATACGACCACGGAATCTCAAAACTCCATAATTATCAACCTTGAAATCCTCATTCTCATTCAACATCAAATCAACGAATTTCAAGTCCAACTTTTGCTTTTCACTAACCGTTGCAAGAAAATCATTCGTAACTTGTAGCATACCAAGTCGCACACTTCTCGGCGTCATTTCACAAACCAAACTCAAATCTCTGAAATCTTCCAAAAGTTCCCATTCTTCCATCATCAATGCGGACATATACAACAACCTCCGACTTAAGGCATCGGCCACCACGTTTGCCTTACCCGGATGGTAATTCAAACTAAAATCATAATCCTTCAAAAGTTCTAGCCACCTCCTTTGTCTCATATTCAATTCTTTCTGATCAAATAAATACCTTAAGCTTTTGTGATCACTAAAAACTTCAAATCTTGCACCATAAAGATAATGCCTCCATATTTTCAAAACAAACACCACCGCCGCTAACTCCAAGTCATGTGTAGGATAATTCTTTTCATGCACTCTCAATTGTCTAGAAGCATATGCCACCACTTTTCCATCTTGCATCAAAACACCACCTAAACCTGTCAATGAAGCATCACAATACACAACAAATGGTTCATTAGGATTAGGCAAAATCAAGATCGGAGTCGTTGTCAACCTTCTCTTTAACTCATTGAAACTCTCTTCACAATGAATATCCCAAATGAAAGCCTTTCCTTTACAAGTCAATTGCGTTAAAGGAAGTGCCAATTTCGAAAATCCCTCAATAAACCTCCGATAGTAACCCGCCAAGCCTAAAAAGCTTTGAATCTCCGTAACCGACCTAGGAGCCTCCAATTGCATCACCGCATCTATCTTGGATGGATCAACACTAATACCACTACCGGAAATAACATGCCCAAGGAAACTTACTTCCGACAACCAAAATTCACACTTCGACAACTTAGCATACAATTGTTTATCTTTCAAGATTTGCAACACAATTCTCAAATGCTCTTCATGCTCCTCTTGAGACTTAGAGTAAATCAAAATATCATCAATGAACACAACCACAAAACGATCTAACTGTTCATGAAAAATACGATTCATGTATTCCATAAACACACCCGGCGCGTTAGAAACCCCGAATGGCATCACGGAATATTCGTAATGGCCATACCGTGTCCTAAATGCCCTCTTTTGAATATCCTCTCCTTTCACACGAATCTGGTGGTATCCTGATCTCAAATCAATCTTGCTAAAAACATTCGCACCAACCAATTGGTCCATCAAATCATCGATCCTTGGAAGCGGATACTTGTTCCTAATTGTCACTTTGTTCAACTGTCGATAATCAATGCATAACCGCATACTCCCGTCCTTCTTCTTTACCAACAATACCGGAGCACCCCAAGGAGAAACACTTGGCCTTACAAATTTCTTGTCCAACAAGTCATTCAATTGCTTTTTCAATTCTACCAATTCCGATGCCGACATACGATACGGTGCCATCGAAATCGGTCTAGTACCCGGAACTATATCAATAGAAAATTCAACTTCTCTTTCCGGCGGTACATCCGTAATATCTTCTGGAAACACTTCTGGAAATTCGCACACCACTGGGAACACATCAAGCTCAACTTTACTCTCCACCGACAATGATGCAAACAAACCAAACAATTGAGCTTCGTCCGCTAAAAGTTTCTTCAACTCTTTAGTGGATAGGAAACTCTCAAATTCATCATCTTCCAAAGAAGGAAACCTTACTAACTTGTGATAGCAATCTATATGAACTCGGTTAAATTGCAACCAGTTCATACCCAAGATTACGTCCAATCCTACCAACGACAAACATACTAAATCCATAATGAAGTCTTTACCATACATGGTCAAAGGACAACTCATACACACCAAAGATGTATTTACCGACCCTGAAGCAGGAGTCTCAATAACCATTTCAGCACCCATCAAAGTTAACGCAAGATTCAAACGCTTCGCGCACTCAGACGAAATAAACGAATGAGTCGCTCCCGTATCAATAACAGCAACTAAAGGTGTACTATTAATAAAGCATGTACCTTTAATCAAACGGTCCGCATTCGTAGTTTGAGTCCCCGCCAATGCAAACACCTTTCCGCCCGCTTGAGCTTGTTTCGGCTTAGTACACTTAGTACTAATGTGACCCACTTCTCCACAATTATAGCACTTCACCATATTTCTTCTACAATCTGTAGCAGCATGCCCAAGACCACCACAATTAGAACATTTCGCTACAGGCTTCCCACACTCAAAAGACTTATGACCTATGTCACCACATTTGTAACACCTAACAACACCGGAACCTCCTCCTCCAGATCTCCTATCAAAGCTTCCCCTATGCTTGCCCTTATCAACGGGTGTCACATAAGGTCCACTTCTAGCTTGTTGCTTCCCCTTCCTCTCATTCAAACTTTTGTAATGTGTAGAACGAGCCTTACTATCTTCTTCGAAGATTCTACAACATTCCGTCAAATCCGCAAACCTCCTTATCCTTTGATATCCCACAGCTTGTTTGATCTCAGGACGTAAACCATTCTCATATTTAATACACTTTGAGAACTCAGCAGTAATCGCAGCATAATGAGGATGGAATTGAACCAACTCCACAAATTTGGCAGTATAGTCCACCACAGACATACTACCTTGTTTCAGTTCAAGAAACTCCATCTCCTTCTTTCCCTTCACACTCTCAGGGTAATACTTCCTCAAGAATTCAGTACGAAATAAATTCCAAGTTATCTCTTCATCATCCACCTCAAGAACTTCACGCATACCGACCCACCAATCGTCGGCTTCTTCCTTCAGCATGTGAGACCTAAGCCTCACCTTATTCTCCTCCGCACAGCCCATAACTCTGAAGATTCTTTCAATCTCCTTCAACCACAATTGAGCTCCATCGGGATCAAATCTTCCTTTGAAAACCGGTGGTTGATTCTTCCTGAACTCGTCATTAGCATTCACGTTAGGTGCACCTTGCACCGCCCTAGCCATTGCTTCCAAAGCAGCAGCCATCGCATTGTCGTTTCTACCAGCCATCTTCCGATTATTCCCAAAAATGACAACAAGGTTAAACAACAGTTCAACCAACACAACAACAAGACAGACACAACTGACTCAACTCTGGCTCTGATACCACTTAATGTAACACCCCCTTTCTATACCCCCAAATAATCACATAAATCATTTAGGCACATATATAAAAAAATATAAAAATTCGCCAGAGTACGATTAAAATATGGTATAAAAGAGGCATGTCACATCATACACGCAATTAATACATACAACACCTGCTCATTCTATTGATATGCAACAGTGGGGTAACTTATCACAGAGGAACTTTGTCCTTACACCCACATCTCAATATTTAGAATAAAAGCGGAAACATCTAAAATATTGAAGAACAACACATATGTACATCATCCAGTATGAATCACTAGCAACATCATGTTTGTACACAAATTCATCAGCAAGATACATATGCAAATGTATCACAAAAGAATAATATACATCCTAGCTACCCGGTGCTACATATCAGAGCCAACCGACCAAAGGAATGAAGACACGCTTCACAAAAAGACCTCCAGCATACCTACTCTGCAATGCCTCATAGAGCATCATAAAACAGCAGAAGGGTGAGAAATATTATCATAATAACAATGCATACAATTATATATATCTTAACATAAAAATACACATATTACACATTCTCACCACAATTCATCACATTTTCACCTATATACATCACAATGTATATATATATATATAACAAGTATATTCATCATGCACACTTTCACATTTCTCAATCATTCCGTATAAACATACACAATTATGTTCATTCAACAACACATCATTATAAAGATGATAAATGCAAATCATAGAGACCGACTCACGACTCTATGCAAATGCAATGCGGTACCGACTCAATCATCACTAGTTCACTCAGGAACTCTGCTGGAACCATCGCTCGTTACCGAAGTAACTCCCCGTTGGGCCTACGATGTTCACCCATTGCTCACACCCCACATGGGCACACAATGTTTATGGATCGCTCACACCCCACATGGGCACACCGACCCGATCGCTCACACCCCACACGGGCACACGATCCGATTGCTCACACCCCCACATGGGCACACAATCATTCGTAATCATCGCTCACACCCCACATGGCCACGACGTTACGACGGATTCTCATTAGAATCGCACAACACAAGAATGTATTTCATGATGCTTCATATGCAAAATGACACGAGACATTCTTGAAATGCATACATATTCACAATATATTCATGCATTCATCTCATACAATCACATACAATCTATATACATTCGCATCAATGCACTATTGTATGATTCACATTCAAACACACAGTCAAAACGGTAAAAGTCGCTAAATAGCACTATTTCTGACTTTTTCGACTTATTTAATCGGCTAATAATTTCCAATTCATCATATTAAGAAAGAACATTCCATAAGCTTTCTAACGCATCAAACCACGCCTCAAACCGAACCACAGATCAAAAGTTATGCAGAAAACAAAATTACACGAACAACACTGTTCGCTGGGCGAACCTCCTTCGCGAGCCTTCGCTAGCTCCTTCGCTAGGCGAACATCCCTCGCGAGCATTCGCTAGCTCCTTCACTAGGCGAATGTTCCAGCGAACCAACTGTTAGCTAAAAACAGACACAAAGTTCGCTAGGCGAGCACATTGGCGAACCAAGTCAGAACCAAACAGAGCCAAAAACACCCAAAGTTCGCTAGGCGAACACTCTAGCGAACCTTCGCTCATGCCTTCGCTAGGCGAATACCCGTAGCGAACCTTCGCTACCCTTCGCTGATTGGTTCGCTAGGCGAACCTGCGAAAACTCAGAATCCTTCAGCGCTGTTGAAAACCCAAAAACCCTATTTTTCAACCCAAAACATTTTCAAAACAACATACATCCATCAGAACTCAACCTAATCATGGCAACAAGCATTCTACCACATTTTCGTCGATTTCCAACCGCGAAAACATCGATTTCTCATTATCGACCTAAAATGGAAAACTATGAAAACACCACAACCATTCCAATACACACATACACAATCATACATAATACTATACATTGATAAGATAACAATGTTTCACACCCTTACCCGGATTCCAAGCTTGCTAATTGATTGATCTTGATGAATTTCTAAGTTTTTCCTCCTTCCCTCTTCTTTTCTCTTCCTCTTCTTTCTTTCTCTCCTTTTTCTTTCTATCTTTCTCTATTTCTCTCTTATTTCTCTTTTCTTTCTATTTCTTTTCTCTTCTATTTCTTTTCTCTCATTTTCCACTAAATCAATTTAATTCATTTTTCTCACACAATTCTAATTCCACAAAATTTCTAACTTATAATTAATTGAGAAAAGACTAAAATGCCCTCTATTCTAATTTCCCCGAAAACTCTCAAAAACGGTAAAATAACATTTAACGCACCAATTTAACAAATAAAAAATAATTTATCACCCAATTAAATTAAAAGACTCAAGAATAATGGAATAATCAAAATCGGGGCGTTACAACTCTCCCCCACTTAGAAATTTTCGTCCTCGAAAATAATACCTGATTCAAATAACTCCGGATACGACTCTCGCATCCCACTCTCTAGCTCCCACGTCATATTGCCTTCCGCAGCGCCTCCCCACGCTACTTTCACCAGCGCAATATCCTTACCCCTTAGTTTCTTAACTTCGCGGTCCAAAATCCTAATCGGTAAAGCTTCCACCGTAAGGTTATCTCTCACTTCAACCTCGTCCATAGGGATAACATGTGACGGATCCGGAACATATTTCCGAAGTTGCGAAACATGGAATACGTCATGCAAATTCGAAAGGTTCGGAGGCAACGCCACACGGTAAGCCACAACACCAACTCGTGAAGTAATCTGATACGGACCAATAAAACGAGATGTCAACTTCTTTGACTTCAAAGCACGACCCACACCAGTAACTGGTGTAACTCTCAGAAACACATGGTCGCCTTCTTGAAACTCAAGATCCTTCCTTCTCTTGTCATGATAGCTCTTTTGTCTACTTTGAGAAGCTTTCATCTTCTCCCGAATAAACTTCACTTTCTCCGTTGTTTGTTGTACCATTTCCGGTCCAACTATCGTCCTCTCGCCGGTTTCATGCCAACACAAAGGTGTTCGACATCTCCGACCATACAAAGCCTCAAATGGTGCCATACCTATACTCGAATGAAAACTGTTATTGTAAGTGAATTCAATCAACGCCAAATAACCATCCCAAGCACCACCTTGCTCGAGTACACAAGCACGTAGTAAATCCTCCAACGATTGAATCGTCCTCTCGGTTTGACCGTCCGTTTGCGGATGGTAAGCCGAACTCAATCTTAGCTTAGAACCCAAAGCCTTTTGTAAACTCTCCCAAAACCTCGATGTAAACCTTGGATCTCTATCCGATACAATACTCTTAGGAACTCCATGTAACTTCACAACCACAAGAACATAAATCTCGGCTAACTTCTCCAAAGGATAACTAATATCAATTGGAATAAAGTGAGCAGATTTAGTAAGCCTATCAACAATTACCCAAATAGCATTATGACCTCTTTGCGTATTCGGCAATCCCGTAACAAAATCCATCGATATACTATCCCATTTCCATTCCGGAATATCCAACGGTTGCATAAATCCACTTGGTTTTTGATGTTCCACCTTAGACTTTTGACAAGTTAAGCATGCATACACAAATCGAGCCACATCCCTCTTTAAACCGGACCACCAAAAGATCTTCTTCAAATCTTGATACATCTTATTCGCACCCGGATGAATACTTAAATTACTTCGGTGTCCTTCCTCTAAAATCATCTTTTTCAACTCCACATCATCGGGAATACAAATACGACCACGGAATCTCAAAACTCCATAATTATCAACCTTGAAATCCTCATTCTCATTCAACATCAAATCAACGAATTTCAAGTCCAACTTTTGCTTTTCACTAACCGTTGCAAGAAAATCATTCGTAACTTGTAGCATACCAAGTCGCACACTTCTCGGCGTCATTTCACAAACCAAACTCAAATCTCTGAAATCTTCCAAAAGTTCCCATTCTTCCATCATCAATGCGGACATATACAACAACCTCCGACTTAAGGCATCGGCCACCACGTTTGCCTTACCCGGATGGTAATTCAAACTAAAATCATAATCCTTCAAAAGTTCTAGCCACCTCCTTTGTCTCATATTCAATTCTTTCTGATCAAATAAATACCTTAAGCTTTTGTGATCACTAAAAACTTCAAATCTTGCACCATAAAGATAATGCCTCCATATTTTCAAAACAAACACCACCGCCGCTAACTCCAAGTCATGTGTAGGATAATTCTTTTCATGCACTCTCAATTGTCTAGAAGCATATGCCACCACTTTTCCATCTTGCATCAAAACACCACCTAAACCTGTCAATGAAGCATCACAATACACAACAAATGGTTCATTAGGATTAGGCAAAATCAAGATCGGAGTCGTTGTCAACCTTCTCTTTAACTCATTGAAACTCTCTTCACAATGAATATCCCAAATGAAAGCCTTTCCTTTACAAGTCAATTGCGTTAAAGGAAGTGCCAATTTCGAAAATCCCTCAATAAACCTCCGATAGTAACCCGCCAAGCCTAAAAAGCTTTGAATCTCCGTAACCGACCTAGGAGCCTCCAATTGCATCACCGCATCTATCTTGGATGGATCAACACTAATACCACTACCGGAAATAACATGCCCAAGGAAACTTACTTCCGACAACCAAAATTCACACTTCGACAACTTAGCATACAATTGTTTATCTTTCAAGATTTGCAACACAATTCTCAAATGCTCTTCATGCTCCTCTTGAGACTTAGAGTAAATCAAAATATCATCAATGAACACAACCACAAAACGATCTAACTGTTCATGAAAAATACGATTCATGTATTCCATAAACACACCCGGCGCGTTAGAAACCCCGAATGGCATCACGGAATATTCGTAATGGCCATACCGTGTCCTAAATGCCCTCTTTTGAATATCCTCTCCTTTCACACGAATCTGGTGGTATCCTGATCTCAAATCAATCTTGCTAAAAACATTCGCACCAACCAATTGGTCCATCAAATCATCGATCCTTGGAAGCGGATACTTGTTCCTAATTGTCACTTTGTTCAACTGTCGATAATCAATGCATAACCGCATACTCCCGTCCTTCTTCTTTACCAACAATACCGGAGCACCCCAAGGAGAAACACTTGGCCTTACAAATTTCTTGTCCAACAAGTCATTCAATTGCTTTTTCAATTCTACCAATTCCGATGCCGACATACGATACGGTGCCATCGAAATCGGTCTAGTACCCGGAACTATATCAATAGAAAATTCAACTTCTCTTTCCGGCGGTACATCCGTAATATCTTCTGGAAACACTTCTGGAAATTCGCACACCACTGGGAACACATCAAGCTCAACTTTACTCTCCACCGACAATGATGCAAACAAACCAAACAATTGAGCTTCGTCCGCTAAAAGTTTCTTCAACTCTTTAGTGGATAGGAAACTCTCAAATTCATCATCTTCCAAAGAAGGAAACCTTACTAACTTGTGATAGCAATCTATATGAACTCGGTTAAATTGCAACCAGTTCATACCCAAGATTACGTCCAATCCTACCAACGACAAACATACTAAATCCATAATGAAGTCTTTACCATACATGGTCAAAGGACAACTCATACACACCAAAGATGTATTTACCGACCCTGAAGCAGGAGTCTCAATAACCATTTCAGCACCCATCAAAGTTAACGCAAGATTCAAACGCTTCGCGCACTCAGACGAAATAAACGAATGAGTCGCTCCCGTATCAATAACAGCAACTAAAGGTGTACTATTAATAAAGCATGTACCTTTAATCAAACGGTCCGCATTCGTAGTTTGAGTCCCCGCCAATGCAAACACCTTTCCGCCCGCTTGAGCTTGTTTCGGCTTAGTACACTTAGTACTAATGTGACCCACTTCTCCACAATTATAGCACTTCACCATATTTCTTCTACAATCTGTAGCAGCATGCCCAAGACCACCACAATTAGAACATTTCGCTACAGGCTTCCCACACTCAAAAGACTTATGACCTATGTCACCACATTTGTAACACCTAACAACACCGGAACCTCCTCCTCCAGATCTCCTATCAAAGCTTCCCCTATGCTTGCCCTTATCAACGGGTGTCACATAAGGTCCACTTCTAGCTTGTTGCTTCCCCTTCCTCTCATTCAAACTTTTGTAATGTGTAGAACGAGCCTTACTATCTTCTTCGAAGATTCTACAACATTCCGTCAAATCCGCAAACCTCCTTATCCTTTGATATCCCACAGCTTGTTTGATCTCAGGACGTAAACCATTCTCATATTTAATACACTTTGAGAACTCAGCAGTAATCGCAGCATAATGAGGATGGAATTGAACCAACTCCACAAATTTGGCAGTATAGTCCACCACAGACATACTACCTTGTTTCAGTTCAAGAAACTCCATCTCCTTCTTTCCCTTCACACTCTCAGGGTAATACTTCCTCAAGAATTCAGTACGAAATAAATTCCAAGTTATCTCTTCATCATCCACCTCAAGAACTTCACGCATACCGACCCACCAATCGTCGGCTTCTTCCTTCAGCATGTGAGACCTAAGCCTCACCTTATTCTCCTCCGCACAGCCCATAACTCTGAAGATTCTTTCAATCTCCTTCAACCACAATTGAGCTCCATCGGGATCAAATCTTCCTTTGAAAACCGGTGGTTGATTCTTCCTGAACTCGTCATTAGCATTCACGTTAGGTGCACCTTGCACCGCCCTAGCCATTGCTTCCAAAGCAGCAGCCATCGCATTGTCGTTTCTACCAGCCATCTTCCGATTATTCCCAAAAATGACAACAAGGTTAAACAACAGTTCAACCAACACAACAACAAGACAGACACAACTGACTCAACTCTGGCTCTGATACCACTTAATGTAACACCCCCTTTCTATACCCCCAAATAATCACATAAATCATTTAGGCACATATATAAAAAAATATAAAAATTCGCCAGAGTACGATTAAAACATGGTATAAAAGAGGCATGTCACATCATACACGCAATTAATACATACAACACCTGCTCATTCTATTGATATGCAACAGTGGGGTAACTTATCACAGAGGAACTTTGTCCTTACACCCACATCTCAATATTTAGAATAAAAGCGGAAACATCTAAAATATTGAAGAACAACACATATGTACATCATCCAGTATGAATCACTAGCAACATCATGTTTGTACACAAATTCATCAGCAAGATACATATGCAAATGTATCACAAAAGAATAATATACATCCTAGCTACCCGGTGCTACATATCAGAGCCAACCGACCAAAGGAATGAAGACACGCTTCACAAAAAGACCTCCAGCATACCTACTCTGCAATGCCTCATAGAGCATCATAAAACAGCAGAAGGGTGAGAAATATTATCATAATAACAATGCATACAATTATATATATCTTAACATAAAAATACACATATTACACATTCTCACCACAATTCATCACATTTTCACCTATATACATCACAATGTATATATATATATATAACAAGTATATTCATCATGCACACTTTCACATTTCTCAATCATTCCGTATAAACATACACAATTATGTTCATTCAACAACACATCATTATAAAGATGATAAATGCAAATCATAGAGACCGACTCACGACTCTATGCAAATGCAATGCGGTACCGACTCAATCATCACTAGTTCACTCAGGAACTCTGCTGGAACCATCGCTCGTTACCGAAGTAACTCCCCGTTGGGCCTACGATGTTCACCCATTGCTCACACCCCACATGGGCACACAATGTTTATGGATCGCTCACACCCCACATGGGCACACGACCCGATCGCTCACACCCCACACGGGCACACGATCCGATTGCTCACACCCCACATGGGCACACAATCATTCGTAATCATCGCTCACACCCCACATGGGCACACGACGTTACGACGGATTCTCATTAGAATCGCACAACACAAGAATGTATTTCATGATGCTTCATATGCAAAATGACACGAGACATTCTTGAAATGCATACATATTCACAATATATTCATGCATTCATCTCATACAATCACATACAATCTATATACATTCGCATCAATGCACTATTGTATGATTCACATTCAAACACACAGTCAAAACGGTAAAAGTCGCTAAATAGCACTATTTCTGACTTTTTCGACTTATTTAATCGGTTAATAATTTCCAATTCATCATATTAAGAAAGAACATTCCATAAGCTTTCTAACGCATCAAACCACGCCTCAAACCGAACCACAGATCAAAAGTTATGCAGAAAACAAAATTACACGAACAGCACTGTTCGCTGGGCGAACCTCCTTCGCGAGCCTTCGCTAGCTCCTTCGCTAGGCGAACATCCCTCGCGAGCATTCGCTAGCTCCTTCGCTAGGCGAATGTTCCAGCGAACCAACTGTTAGCTAAAAACAGACACAAAGTTCGCTAGGCGAGCACATTGGCGAACCAAGTCAGAACCAAACAGAGCCAAAAACACCCAAAGTTCGCTAGGCGAACTTTCTAGCGAACCTTCGCTCATGCCTTCGCTAGGCGAATACCCGTAGCGAACCTTCGCTACCCTTCGCTGATTGGTTCGCTAGGCGAACCTGCGAAAACTCAGAATCCTTCAGCGCTGTTGAAAACCCAAAAACCCTATTTTTCAACCCAAAACATTTTCAAAACAACATACATCCATCAGAACTCAACCTAATCATGGCAACAAGCATTCTACCACATTTTCGTCGATTTCCAACCGCGAAAACATCGATTTCTCATTATCGACCTAAAATGGAAAACTATGAAAACACCACAACCATTCCAATACACACATACACAATCATACATAATACTATACATTGATAAGATAACAATGTTTCACACCCTTACCCGGATTCCAAGCTTGCTAATTGATTGATCTTGATGAATTTCTAAGTTTTTCCTCCTTCCCTCTTCTTTTCTCTTCCTCTTCTTTCTTTCTCTCCTTTTTCTTTCTATCTTTCTCTATTTCTCTCTTATTTCTCTTTTCTTTCTATTTCTTTTCTCTTCTATTTCTTTTCTCTCATTTTCCACTAAATCAATTTAATTCATTTTTCTCACACAATTCTAATTCCACAAAATTTCTAACTTATAATTAATTGAGAAAAGACTAAAATGCCCTCCATTCTAATTTCCCCGAAAACTCTCAAAAACGGTAAAATAACATTTAACGCACCAATTTAACAAATAAAAAATAATTTATCACCCAATTAAATTAAAAGACTCAAGAATAATGGAATAATCAAAATCGGGGCGTTACAATAAACATACAGGGTGCTTTAATAAATTCTCCTTAAAAATTACTAATGAGAATTCTAGTATCTAGTTATGAAAATTTTACCCCATACCCCTACATTTATCCTCATACCCCTACTCAACAATTTTTTGGACGAAAATACCCCCATATAAATAGTCTATATTTCAAAAATTTCATTTTTTCCTCATTTTGTCTTTGTACGAACAGTAAAAATCGCACAAAAATTCACTCCCGGAGAACCCACACAAGCTACATCCGGAACACAAAATTTTACAAACTAGAGAACTAGAGTAAGCTACATCTGGTTTTTTTTTTTTACACCCCGGATAACTTGGCATCGTGTTATCTGGTTTGTGTAATTCCTACACCGGATAACCTGATGTCCTGTTATTCGGTTCGTAAAATTTCTTCACCGGAGAACTTAATGTTGGGTTTTTCGGTTTTGTTTTGTTTTTTAA
The DNA here is from genome assembly GCA_022829125.1 of Lathyrus tuberosus. Taxonomy (NCBI): domain Eukaryota; kingdom Viridiplantae; phylum Streptophyta; class Magnoliopsida; order Fabales; family Fabaceae; genus Lathyrus; species Lathyrus tuberosus. The sequence goes on along the minus strand of JALAZF010000289.1, from coordinate 5,747,654 downwards.
TTTTTAAATTTTTTTTTTATATTGGCTCGTTTTAGAGGACGCGACGGATTTATTTATCAATGATACGCTGATGGATTGGTAGTTCGAGCACAGTATATTCGAGATGAAGATCGGATAGCTGATCCTGCACCTGTACCAGCAGCGGCTCACATTCCACCGCATCCACCATTTCCTGGAGGACCGACTGATACGTCACTTTTGGTGAGGTATCAGAACCACATGGCTCGTTATCTGTGGGATGGCCAAGTAAGTAAATCTATGACCTTTCTATGGTGGAAAAAATGTAATTTTAATTATTTATGTATTATGATATATTCTACGAATTATTTTTCAGGAGAGAGTTCCAAAGAAGGAGCTGAAGGTTGTTGTACATGGCAGCAAACTGATTGGATGAGTTCCATCACATCTCCCACCTATGATTGAGCGGTGGGTATCTGGTTCTGGTTTATCCTCTCTGCTGAATACCAGTTTATCGAGGATAGATCAGAACTTGTTATCTGCATTTGTGGAGAGGTGGCATCCCGAGACATCGTCATTCCATATGCCGTTTGGTGAGATAACGATTACACTGGACGATGTTTCTTGCCTCCTTCATATACCGATTAAAAGGGAGTTATGTAACCCTGCACAAGGGTTTACTGACTCGGATGCTATTACCCAGGCTATTGGTCTGATGGGTGTTTCACTGGAGGATGCAGCTGAGGAGATTTGTATAAACAGGTGTCCTTACTATAGACTAGATTGGTTGAAGAAGCTATTTGTCCGTTAGCAAGCTGAGAGCAGATTTGATTGTGCAGCTAGGGTGTATATGTTGTTGCTACTAGGCTGCACTATTCTTACAAATAAGACCTTTACTCTTGTAGAGGCAAAGTATTTGCCACTCTTTAAGGACTTGGACAGATGTGGTAGATACTGTTTGGGGGCTGCTGCACTTGTCACACTATATAGATATCTCGGATATGCTTCGTTCTATAGTTGCAGACAACTTAATGGATATGCCTCTCTACTACAGGTACAAATGCTTAATTTAATTTCATTTAGACTTGTATTATATTATTTATAATACCTTTAATTGATGATATTCATGATGTGTCACAGTGTTGGATTCATGAGTATTTCCCAACTGTTGGGAAGAGAGGATTTTTGAAGATTGCTGGTGTTGGTAGTCCACTTCCCAGGGTGATGAAGTGGCAATACAAGCAAGTGACGCAGAAGGTTGATGAGATTATGGCAGTGCTGGATGGATTGACACCTACTGATGTCATTTGGCGCCCGTTTGAGGATCACAGACAGCACATACCATTTACTGATATTTGCATGTACAGGGGTGGCATGAAGTGGTATGGTACAACTGTTCTTTATTTATCTGACAGATGTTTACGTCAGTTTGGATACAGGCAGTTCATACCATCTCATCCACCTGATATTGACACACTTGATATAGACTTTGAGTTGGTTACTTACCATGCGAGCATCTCGCAAGTGATACATCAGGCCGAGTTTGCAGATACTCTGTATGATATGGTGGCTGATTACATGGCTTGGTACTACACAGTTTACCATCCTCGTTTGATACCACCACATCAGAGGGAGGTGAGAGAGGTTCCAGTTCCTGAGTTTGATGATGGACCGGCAGATCCGAGGTTACGACATATTTCACATGAGCTGCATCGCTATCTCGCTCGTCACGAGGCCGAGGAGGATGATGATGATTATGTTGAGATCTTTCGAGCACTACGTCTAGCTCAGGGTGGACCGGTACCTCAAGGTGGACCAGTTACCTATGTTAGTGAGGACGATGCTTGATGTATTATTCAGACCAGTTACTTATGTTACTTATGTATTATTCAGACTTATGATTTATATTTATGTGATAATATTCAGAATTATATTATGATTGATGATGTATAAAAAATATAAAAAATAATATGAAGTTAAACGTCACTCATAAAAATGTAAAAAATTATATGAAGTTAAACGTCACTCATAAAAATGTAAAAAATAATATGAAGTTAAACGTGACTCATAAATTAACATGTTTTGGGAGCAGAGGCGTAAGTTGTTGCCAGTGTTGTAAACGTCCAACAAAACCAGTTATCCATGATGTTGTATCTGATGTCCAATGTTTCCTCCAATCTGCTGTGACTGGTGCAAGGGAAATCCCTCATTCATGTTTACCTGTTAAGAAAGTTAATAAGTAAGACGTAAATCGTATACAATGAAGTAATATAAAAAACTATAATATTTACCTGAACCCAATGATTTGAGTTTACAAAACCAATGCAGTAAATTGACACATTAGGATTATGTGAAGTCGTCATAGGGAAGTAACTCAAACTAAGAGGACTTAGTGAGACAAGAATGATGTTGTACCGATTTGCTATAACATAGTCCATTTCTGGTAGTGCCATCCATTTATCTACTGGATGAGAACCTAAAGATGATATCAACAAGGATTCTCTCACTTTTGAATAACGAGTTTCAAATAACTTCTCATAGAGACTCTTTCTGGGACCTCTCATTTCATTACCCAAATCACGACGAACCATTGACCACCCTTCCTCACCATATCCATGCAAAGATGCAATAGCTCTAAACCCACAATTTCCATCATCCTTTACATCAACAATGTCATCAATAAATGGTCTGATATGTTCTGGAAATTGTACAATGTACCTATGAGATGGTTTTTTCTATGAGGTATGGGATAACTGTAAACAAGGCCTCTTTGAATATTTTTGGGAATTGCTGTGTTCTTGATCAACATACTCTTGATATGAAGGATCACGATAAACGTCATACCCAACAGGTTTCTTCCCTTTTCTCTTTACTCCTCCTTTGGTCTTTATTTTTTCAGGTGGTGGTACCATCTTTGTTGTAGTGGGGTAAGCAATTTCGCACACCCTGCTTTTTAGTGCTCTCTTTCTGCAACATCTAATGAATGAAACCTCTTCCACAGTGCTTCAATCGCATTTGTCATGTCCACCTATGCTCCATCCTCTGAATCTACCTCTTGTTCACCTTCCATACTCAGTTTCCTTCAATGGATATGAATAACATCAATTGGTATTGCTTCACCACTCAATGTGTATCTCCCTAACTCACAGGCACAAGGTAACCCGTACACTGTTCTACGAAAACACCTGCACATCTGGGTGTTTGTACCCACCATGTCAACCCTATACCACTCTTCAGCAATGTGCCGCAAAGTAGCTCTAGATAATGATCCATGCAAATTCAAATAATATGGACTAGTGTGTGCATGCTCAACCTCATAAAAACTCTTCTGAAATGAAACTTTAATATTGGCCACTTGAACATTGATGTTGCCATTCATAGCCTCCCAGCATTTGCACATATCACCTAAACTGTTCTCCAACATCTGCTTCAGCTTCCAATGCGCAAATTCGACCCTAACAAAAAAAAAGAAGTTTAGTATAAGTATCATTAATATTACCATAAACAACCTATGGCTATAAAACAAACACATTACCTGTCAGTCGTAATGTTGCCTAAATGCAACACTTTATTGATTCAAGCTTCAACAAATCTATACCTATGAGGTGTCAACCATGTGTCTTTCACATAATCCAGAAAAGATCCATATTCTAAACAGGCATGCTCAAGCAATTTCAACTATTGATGGTATTCCACCTCATCACTAGCTTTTACAAGTTCGTACCAAAGCTCCTCTATCAGTTTTCGCATATAATTCATAACATACTCCTTGTACTTCACTTTCACATTCTTGTTTATGTGAAATTGGCAAAGCAAATTAACTGTCACAGGAAATACTGTTTCAATTACTTTCATCAAAGCAAGATCTCTATCAGTTAAAATTACTTGTGGCCATAACCCTTGTTTAGTGAATAATTGTTTCAATTTATCTAGTACCCAACACAAAGTATCTGTTTGCTCGGATTCCATATAGGCAAATGCAACAACAAATGTTAACTCAGTTGATGTCAAACCAACTATTTCAAACAAAGGTTGCCTATACTTATTGGTTTTGTAAGTACTATCCATAATCAACACAATAGGAAACATATTCAACAACTTCACAGAGTCTAGATGGGCCCAGAAGATATCTCTCACAACTTCTGACTCATCTTTTTTCCTACTCCAATAAACATAATCAGATTCCTCTATCAACTTAAAAAAGTGTTGCATTTCCATTCTAGGTCCCCTGATGTTTTTTTTAATCTTACTCTTATGTTTATATATTTGGGTGATTCGAGTCACATTCTCCGGATCTCGTTCTTTCAATGACAACAATATGTGTCTTGGAGGAACATGACATTTTGACAAATCAACAATATTGTAACACCCATATATAACATCATACATCAAAGCATATATATTATACATGAATCCAAGTTTTGGTATTGAAATACCATAAGTTCATAGTTAACACATTGTACATATTACATGCCCAAAATACAAAAGAACTAAAACTATGGCATAATGTATACAAGATGTTCTAAAAGACTAAGAACTAGATCAAAACAATGATCTCAAAATAAATATCCACAAAGGAAGCCATGCCATCCCAAAATCTAAGACAAGTAAGGATAATTAAACGGCCTTATCCTTACCCTTCGCAGAACCTGAAGTACCTGTAATATAATCAACAACATGGGGTGAGATATCAAATCTCAGTGAGTTCCCTATCTTATAGATTCTCTCGGCTTTACAAGGTTCTATCAATCCTAGCTCAAGTCAAAGGAAAGGGAAGTGACCTTGAGTTCACAATCTCACACTATATGGAAACATGTTCATGAGTTCACCAACTTAAAATATCACTAATCGATAACCTTACCAAGGCATCCCCTTTTCCCGTCCGCTTCTACGTCTAGAAGTTGACCCGAGTCATGGATCCTTGTAACTTACTTGACATACGAAATGGATTCGGGTTCTATGGGCCATTAACCGTTGAGAACCGTCACTTCACACGGACAATAAACCGTCACAAGTCTCTACCCTTAGGTTCCATTCATACTACACGTGGGAATCAAACTTGCCAAGTAATGATGCGTACATTCCAGAGGAGCTTCAAGCTCATGAAACAGCAACTCAAGGGAAACGGTTACGATTACGTGATCTCACCACAAACGCGATTATATTCGACAATCACAAGGCTAAATTCGCCTTAAGGGCCTTTCACCTTTTCACAACACACAAGGTTCACACATGTTCCATACTAGTGTTTCACTCTCCTCTAGACCATTACTCGGCAAGGATGCACCTTCCTACATCGAATGCACGAGCATCGCCGTCTAGATTATCTATCAATTCCTAGTCACCCTACTAGGTTCTACATAGATTCATGGTAAAGTTCCTCACTCTTCCTATTCCATATTTTAAACATGTTATCACCCAATTTCCTTTTACAAAAGAGGTTAGATGGATCACAATACAATAGAATAACCAAAAGCATAAAATAAATCAATCCATAAGATTAATACTATTTTGGGTTCCCTCCGATTTATTTAATCGGGTAACGAAATCAATATTTTTTCCTTTATCACTGTCGTAACCCGAAATTTTCCCTCCCTCTTTTGCCTTTTGCATAAGCATAAGCATTCGCATCGCTAGCATACGCAGTCGCACTTTTTTTCGTGTGTTTTTTGTTGCAGGATATTCAGGTTTTCCAAGCCCGATTAATTATATCCTCACATCGTCATCACATCATTAAAACAAGCACAAAATAAAGGTTTCTATGCCTATTCATCAAAATAAGAGGTGGAAAATCGAAGTCGGGACCACAGCATCATTTTTCAAGCAAAATGGGCAAAATTTGGTCTGAGTAACCGGTTAACACAATTTCTTTGTAATTCTGTTAACCGGTTAACACAGGCAGATTTTGTGATTTCTGCTGCATTTTGGGACAGCATCCATGCACTCTCTTTGGGCTTTGGTTCTACTTGATTCTAGCAGTGTGTGGAACATTCTAGACATCTTTAGATATTTCAACACTATTCATTTCAATCCAAATACATTTATTCCAATGCACCACTCTAATTTAAGTGCACCATGTTACCTAATTTACCAACATGTCAACCTTTGGATTTTGAAACTCACATTGGGATTGTTGCCGAGTTGGTTCTAACTAACCGAGTTAACTGCCTTGACTCGGTGAGTCGAGTCCAACTAACTCCTAGCCTAGTTCCAAACCCAAAGCTAATTCCAAACCAAATTCCAAAGCTTCTCACACTCCAAACCTAAAATCTATATAAACTCACCTTCACTCATTTTCAAGGACCTTCAACCATTTGCTCCATTTCACTCTCAATTCTCCCACATTCTCTCTGAATTTATCTACTACATCTTCATCTTCATCTCAATTCTCTTCCAAAACCTCACCAAAGCTCATTTCTACTTTGAAGGATAATCACTTTTACATCAAAAGTGATTATTTCTTGAGCTCAACCTTCATCATTCTTGCTATTACGCTTGGATTTCGGGAGTTATTTCAGCTTTTGGATTAATCTTGAGTATTTGCTGCAACTTCCAACGGTTCGAATTCGCATTTTGGAGCTTTATCGTATTTTGCTCGATTTCGATACGGTTCGTCTACAAATTGAATATTCCTCTGGTTTTCTTTGATTTTCTGCATCAAAAATCCTTTGCAACATTGACCAAGCCAAATCTCCGGCTTGTAGGTTGGTGGATCTAACTAACTTTACCGTTTCGCACATTTTCGTATCGCTCGCAATATAGTCGATAATTATTGTGTGTGGTTTGGTTTTGCATTTGTTTGATCCATGATCCAATTGTATTAGTTGATTCTATCTCTGTTTATTTGTTGTTTTTCAAGTTCAATTTTCATGCACAATCTCAGTTCCTAGCATGTGGTAGTTTGTATAAGTTATTATGTGTTGAAAACCACTTTTTGCATATGCTGTTTTTTCTGTTTTTTTTCTTCACAATTGTTCAGTGTTAACCGGTTAAAACTCGGTAAGTAACCAGTTACTCAGTTCAATTTTCACCAAAAACGCAAATTTTCAAGCAAGTAACCGGTTAACGCATGGTGAGTAACCGGTTAACACTGTACCAGAATGCCATTTTCTTGCATTTTCAAGTGTGTTTGCCATGCTTTCTCCATTTTTATTTCCATTGATCATTATGCTTGATTTTATGGATGTTTTTAATTACATTTCACTTCTGGTTGAAGCATGTTTACGAACTTTCGATGCACGTTTTCGATTATTCATTTGCTCCATGTTCTTAGCATTGTATGAACATAATCCTTCTTGCACTATCTTTGTTCACATGATACATGATTTTGTGTGACATTTTGATGATCATTTGGCACTGTTTTCCACTTTCCATTTTAGTTTGCATTAGGTTTATTCTTCATGGATAAACTTAATCTTGTATAATCAATAATTCACTCCTTTTTGCTTTAATGACTTTTCATCCTCTTTGGAAAGTTGTTAGCATGTTTCTCCCTTGATTAATTGATCGAAACTTTGTTTCGATTAGTCGATCTTCCCTTTTCCTCTCTTTAGGCCTCCTTTAGAGCTTTCTCTCTCTTTCCCCCCTGTGGAGTTGGAGTTTCATGTTGCGCCTTGCATCAGAGCACTGTACAAATTGACACCGTTATGCTGTCTGCAGGAGCATTGTACAACATTAGAGCAGTTGCGCTGTCCGTTTCACTTTCCACACTATATTTTGGGTGCTAGAGAAAGAATGAGGATGAAGTCTTTCCAACCTCATTCTGGCTATGTCTTTGGTAAGGGCGTCTTGTCCTCTCCTCGAGAATAGTCACCTCTATTCTCCAGCTATAGCGTTTCTCATTCCCCTGTCGAGTTGATCCTTGATCACTCTTCTCTCTTTGCGATCCTTTTCGATCCTCGATCACTCCGATCTCTTTCAATCTTTCCTTTTGATCAATCACCATCCTTCTTGGTTGAGATCATTTTTCTTGCGCTAGCAATCTCCTTTAGTTCTATTACTCCTTTCTTCTTGTAATCAATCATTGCTTTTGATTCCCTTGAAGAGTCTCAATTCTCTTTCTTTAGTCTAACACAGTTTTCCTATCACGTCCATTATTCCCCAGGAGTTCGCAACCTTTTCTTTGGTTCCTCTCCCTTTGATTGGTTAACCACTGCCTGTCAGTTAAAACACCAATGCTTGCAATCTTTCCCAGTTAATCACAGTCCGCCTGTTAATCACTGAGCTTCTCTTGGGTTAATCACCTTCTCTTGGTTAATCACCCGTCTCTTCAGTTAACCACTGTCCATCTGTTAAAATACTGAACCCTTTTTTGAGTTAATCACATTCTCTTGGTTAATCACTCGCTTTTCCCTTCGGTTAATCACAGTTCGTCTGTAAACACCGAATCCCCAGCAGTTGGCAACCTCCTCTTGGTTCGAATACTTGCACCTTTGGGTTCGTAACCTTCTTTTGGTTCAAATACCCTTTCTTCGGTCATGCACTGTTTGTTCAGTCAATTTACCGAACCCCTTTGGGTCACGACCTTCGCTTGGTCCTACACCCGTCCTTTGGGTCACGACTTTCGCTCGGTCCTACACCCGTCCTTTTGGGTCACGATCTTTATTCGGTCCTACACCCGCTTTTCTGGTTAATCATAGTTTTCTCTGTTAAACCAATTTTTATCTATCCCCACAGAGTTGCAGTCTTTTCTTCCTCGGTTAACCACTGCCATCCAGTTAATATACCGAATTTCCTTTTTCTCTTGGTTATGACACCATCCCCTTATTTGGATCCCCAGTGGAGTTTCTTTCATTCTTGGTTATGACATCATCTCTTTCGCATCCCCATTTCTCTCTTACTCTCTTATCCCCTTGGTTTGGACACTATTTCTCTCTTATTCCCTTATTCTATTGGTTTGAACACCATTTCTCCTTTATTCCTTTATTCTCTTGGTTTCGACACCATTCTACCTTATTCTCAGTACAATTACTATTTCTTTCCTTTACACCCTTTTCTTGGTTTTGACACCATTTCTTTGGAATCCTCAGTCGAATTTCCTTCTTTCTTTTGCTCTCGGTTTTGACGCCACTTTCTTTTCCTTTTCCTTTTCCGTTCAGTTCCCCGAACTACGGAAGCTCTGATTCTGCATTCTTCTGAATGTCATATACATAGGCACGAGGACCTTGTTCCTCTGCGAGCACTCTCTTTCCTTCTTTCTTTTTTCCCTTTCTCTCTCTCTCTCCTCCTTCTTTTAGTTAGAAGCCTTTAGATAGATAACCCATCCAAGCCTAGAAGCAAGCGAAATGGTTCCTGTCGAGTACGACGGATGCGTTAGGTGCTAATACCTTCCTTTCGCATAACCGACCCCCCGTTCCCGTTTCTCTTCCCTTGGGTTTTATCGATATTTTCCCTGTCCTTTGGGACTAAATAAAGTTTGGTGGCGACTCTGTTGTATCTTTGAGTGTGCGATTCACTCAGGTAGATTTCCAGCCATCTTCAGCTATCAACTCTGCTGGGGACTGGTTGACCTATTGCTGGTCCATCCCTCGAGGGGTCTCGCCTACTTTCGTTTGCTTTCTTGCTTGCTTGGGTGTTTATCTTTCGCGCTTTACTAGATTTATATTACTTGCTTTAGCTTTATGTTTATTTATTGCATTTCTTTACTGCTTTGAATATTTATATGCTGCATATTCTGGATATCTGCTATTTTCTCTGTTGTTGTCGGTTGGGTTGCTACTTGAGAGATAAGCCCATTACACAGGCTTTAGCGTACATATAGGATTAGAGTGGAAAGTAGTGTGGCCTACGTAGCGTCTTGGTACGTATGGTTTACATGAAATCCACACCCAGACGAGGTTTTCTTGGGAGATGCTCTGATTTGCGCGTCTTGTGCATTTCGGGGTGTTAACCTAGAAAGCTGTCGACTCTGGCGACCATTCCCGAGGACTTAGTTGCGGCACTTCTCCCAAGGAATGATAATGGCAGACCAGAAATGGCAAACCCATTACGCTTCCTTGATACGAGGACCCAAAACTGGGAACTCGCCATAGGATGACCTTTTTGGGGGACTCAGTGAATGACCTCTTTGTTTGGCGATAGTATTGTACCCCGAGGGATGAATGTACTATTGCTTCTCAAATCGAGAATCCGAAACTGAGAATCCCGCTTTCTAGATCACACCTGTGAGGGGGATATTGGGTTTTTCTGCAGGAAACCAAGACTCTTCCGACCTTTGTTCTCTCATTGCGTCAGATCTCGCACCGACACAACACTACCTTTGCAGATGTTCAGATTTGACTATTCAGACTATGCTAGCCTGTTTGTTTCTGTTGTTGCACATTATCTCATCATGTCAAGTTAATCTTTTGCATAAGCATTTTAAAAGTTTATTTTTGCATGGATTGCATTCACTCATGCCTACATATGCATGTCCTTCATCCGAAACTGTTGCTCATCCTTGTCCGCATTCCTTGTAGCAAGACGACGACTCAACATCAATATTTTACTCGCTCAAACAAATCCAGAATCATGGCTGACTTTGAAGCTGAGAACGCTGCTTACAAGGAAACTCTGGCACAATTCCAAGGTCAGATGGATCAGTTTCAGACGAACATGGATGTCATTATGGAGCTCCTTCGTGCTTAGAGGGATACTGCTGTTGCTGCCACTATTGTTGCAACTACTACCAATGCAACTGTTGTCACTCCTGTGACTGTTCCTCCTATTGTTACGGCTACTCCTGCTGTCGTTGTTCCTTCTCCTACTAGAGTTGAAGTGCCAGTTGAGCCTGTGAATCAGCCTGCTGTTCAGCCTAGTTAGAACCAGATGCCCGCTGGTTTCCCTTGGGGCATGCCTCCGAATTACACTCCTCAGATCGCAAATAATGGTAGTGCCTTCATGCCATATCAGCCTTTTGTTGCACCCATGCCTAATGGGAATGTTGCCGCCTATCCATGGGTCATGCCTACTCCAGTCCCGCCTCTAGTGGTGAATGATGATCCTGAGAATCTTCAGGCTCAAACTTATCAAACTACCGGATTGGTCGACACTGAAACTCCTGATGATGAAGAGCATGTGTATAGGGGCCCTCCTATTCATGTTCCGGTTCATCTCAGACTGCTCAAACTGCTGTGCCGAATGTTCATCCTGGGATATTCTATCCTGGGGCATCTTCCTCAGCTGCTGTGATACCTCCTCCAAATCATTTGTATGGTGTCCCAAGGGGTCAGAATGTTGGTCAAATGGTTAATCCGGGTTTGGTGTATCCTTCTCAGTTTGCTACTCCACAAGTTCACGCTCCGGCCGCTTCTCAGCTGCCAAATCCTCAGATTCTTATTAGGCACACTAATTAGAATAGATCGATTAATTACAAGTTGTTAGAAGACTGTATCAGGGCTATCGAAGGGTTCTCTGCCTTTGGTATGGAAGCCAAAGATTTGTGTTTGGTTCCGAATGTTGTGCTGCCGCAGGAATTCAAGATACCTGATTTGCCAAAGTATAAAGGCTTGAGCTGCCCGCGTAGTCACATCACTATGTACTGCAGGAAGATGACATCCCATATTGATAATGATGAATTGCTAGTTCATTGTTTTCAAGATAGTTTGTCTGGAGCCTCGTTGAATTGGTACATGGGCCTGGAGCGCAGCAAAATCCATACTTGGAGAGATTTTTCTAAAGCGTTCGTGAGACAATACAAGTATAACCTTGATCTGGCGCCCACTAGATTGCAATTGCAGAATCAGTCACAACGCTCATCTGAAACATTCAAGGAGTATGCACAAAGATGGCGTGAGATGGCATCTCGTGTGCGACCTGCTCTCTCTGATAATGAGTTGGTTGACATCTTTATGGGTACGTTGCAAGGATTTTATTACGAGAAGATGGTGGGTAGTTCTTCATCGAACTTTGCTGACGTGGTGACGATTGGTGAACGGATTGAGAATGGTTTGAAAACTGGAAAGATTCCTGGAGCTGCTTCCCAGCAGCCGGCCACTAGGAAGTCTCAGAACAGTCATTCCAAGAAAAAGGAAGGTGAAGCCAACGCTGTGACAGCTCAAGTTTCTCCTCAGTATCAAGCGCCCATGGCTCCCTTGCCATATTATCTATATTCGTACATTGCTGCTGCACAGTGTCAACAACCTCCATATCAGTATCATCCGTAATAACCAGTTCAGAGTGCTCCGAATCAGCAATAGAATCAACAGAACAAAAATCAGCAGAATCAAAACCGTTAGAACAACAATAATCAAGGAAACCGTAAGCGTCCGAATTTTGATAGAATTCCAGTGTCATACACGAAACTGTTTCCTTACTTGGTTCACCAAGGGGCGATTGTCCCCAAGCAGATTGCGCCTGCAATTCCTCCATTTGGCCTGAAGCATAACCTAAATGCATCCTGTGCTTATCATGCTGGGTACATAGGGCATGCGATAGAGGATTGCTTTGTTTTCAAAACCAAAGTTCAGGAACTCATTGATAAGAAGGTTCTGACTTTCGCTGAGGAAGGACCTAACATTCAGAGTAATCCATTGCCGAATCACAGTGGGCCCGCGGTTAACATGATTGGGGATAATTCCATGGCTGAATTGATCATGGGTGTCGACGAAGTAAAGACCCCGATGGTTGTGGTTTTTAAGAGATTGAACGAACATGGGCTGTTGAAAGGTTTGCATGGTAAGTGTCAGATTTGTGACGATAATCCCAACCAGTGTCGAAGGCTGAAGGGTTGTGTCTAGATTCTGATGAACCAAGGCGAAGTGCAATTTGCCAGATCTAAACATGTTGAGGAGGTTGCTGCCATTAAGCCATTCACCATTGTCTATAGGAAGGTTCCTGTGGAATCCCCTAAACAGAAGAAGGTGCAACCCATCGTGGTTTGTCCGCCGAAGCCGTTTCCGTATCAGAGTTCTAAAGAGGTACCATGGAAGTATGGGTCTTCTGTGTTTTCTAGAGGTCAAGAGATAAGGTTCACTGAATTAGAGATCGTGAATGTTACAGCTGGTGGAGGTATGACTCGTAGTGGACGTGTGTATGCTCCAAAGGTTACTACAAAGCCTGTTCAAGTTCAGACTGTTGTTCCTCCTAAAGAAATGCCTACAGCCGCAATCCCTGTTGTTCAACAAGGGGCATCTTCTACTGCAATGCCAGTACCGACTATCCCGTTTGAGGATATTTCAAAGAGCAAGGAGACCCTTGATGATCGAGAGTTCCTTAAGCTGATCAAGAAAAGTGACTTTAAGATTGTGGATCAGTTGAGTCAGACTCCCTCGAGGATCTCAATTTTATCTTTACTTATGAGCTCGCCTGTGCACAGATCAACTTTGTTGAAAGTGTTGAACAGTTCCCATGTCATGCAAGATATATCTGTCGTTGAATTCGATGATGTAGTGGCCAATATAACTGCAAGTCGGTATTTGGGTTTCAGTGAATCAGAATTACCTCCTAAAGGAACTGCCCACAATAAAGCACTGCACATATCTGTAACCTGCATAGACATCCTGTTATCCCGTGTTCTAGTGGATACTGGTTCTTCTCTCAATGTGATGCCTAAGGGCACATTGAGTCAATTACCGGTGGAAGGAATTGAGATGAGACCAAGTGCCTTAGTTGTCAGAGCCTTTGACGGTTCTCGAAGGCAAGTCATTAGAGAAGTGGACTTACCCATCAACATTGGGCTGCATCTGTTTACCATTAATTTCCAAGTGATGGATATCAATCCAGCGTACAGTTGCCTTTTGGGTCGTCCATGGATCCACGCGGAAGGGGCAGTTACCTCCACGTTACATCAGAAGTTGAAATTCATGTTTGGCGATCAGCTTGTCATTGTTTGTGGTGAAGAGGATCTAATTGTAAGCGAGTTATCATCTTTTCGATATGTCGAGACCGAAGAGGGCATAACTGAGGTGCCGTTGCAGTGTCTCAAATCCGAAGATGTCAGCTCTGCTTCAACTAGTTAAAGTAGATCACCGCAATTGACTTTAGCATCTACTAAGAGTGCTAAAGAAACCATCGATAGCGGTGCCTTACCAGGTTGGGGGCACGTGATTGATGTGGTTGAGAAGCATAATCGTTTTGGAGTGGGTTATCATCCTGGTCGTCAATCTAGTTCCTCTGATCAGAAGCAAAGCAACTTTGTCAAGTTCCACAGCGCGGGTTTCCAGCAAGGTGACATCGTGGCAGCTGCTGATGATGCTGGTTCCAGTAATCAGATTTCAAGCTTTGTACGCAAGCGTCTTCCAGGTTTCAAGCTCAACAATTGGACCTCTACCGTGATCCCTGTGGTTTTCCCTTATAACATGTAATGCATTTTGCTTTTTCATTCCCTCGTCCTCGCCCGAGACGAGTGGATAGCTTGTAAATGGCCTCGCGCTTTTGCAATATTATGTGATCAATAAATAAAATTTTTTGCATTCAAAATCATGCTCTATTTTCTTTCTTTATTTTACTTTTCACAAATAAATGGCAAAAGTTTCTTTTCTTTTTTCTTTTAAAAATAGCTCATTCTAAATATATTCATAAACATGCATAACTAATAAAAGCATTGATAACAACATGGCAAACATCCATTGTAATTCTGGAATTCCAATTAACCAAGCCAAAGAAGATGGTAAGAAATATTGTTAATTACCGGCTGAACTGGCAAGGCTCCTTGAGCACGAGCGTAGAGAGATTCAGCCACACAAAGAGCCAGTGGAAGTTGTCAATCTTGGTACTAATGAGGTCAGAAGAGAAGTCAAGGTTGGCGCATCCCTCGTAAGGCATGTACACTCTGAGTTGGTCAAGTTATTGAAAGAGTATGTTGAGATCTTCGCCTGGTTCTATCAAGATATGTCTGGGTTGGATACCAACATCGTTGAACATCACTTGCCACTCAAGCCCGGATGTCCTTCTGTCAAGCAGAAACTCAAAAGGACTAGACCCGACATGGCACTCAAAATCAGAGAAGAGGTAAAGAAGCAGCTTGACGCTGGGTTCCTCGCCACTTCCGAGTATCCTGAATGCATTGCCAACATCGTCCCGGTTCCTAAGAAGGACGGCAAAGTCAGAATGTGTGTGGATTATCGAGATCTCAACAAAGCAAGCCCGAAGGATGATTTTCCTTTGCCTCATATTGATGTCTTGGTAGACAACACGGCGCAGTTCTCTGTCTTTTCCTTCATGGACGGTTTTTCAGGATATAATCAGATCAAGATGTCCCCAACTGATATGGAGAAGACTACTTTCATCACACCATGGGGTACATATTGCTACAAAGTCATGCCATTCGGTCTGAAGAATGCAGGGGCAACATACCAGCGTGCCATGACAACCCTCTTTCATGATATGATACATAAAGAGATTGAGGTTTACGTGGACGATATGATTGCCAAGTCCAGAACTGAGAATGATCACTTGGTCCATCTGAAGAAGTTGTTTGACAGACTCCAGAAGTTTAGACTGCGGTTGAATCCTGCGAAGTGCACCTTCGGAGTCCGATCTGGTAAACTATTGGGCTTTAGTGTAAGTCAGAAGGGCATTGAAGTTGATCCTGATAAGGTTCGGGCAATTCAGAACATGCCGCCTCCCAAAACAGAAAAAGAAGTCCGTGGCTTTCTGGGCAGACTTAATTACATATCAAGATTCATTTCTCATTTGACGGCTACCTGTGAACCAATGTTCAAATTACTAAGAAAAAATCAATCGGTTGACTGGAATAATGATTGTCAGGAAGCATTCGACAAAATAAAACAATACTTGTAAGAACCACTGATCTTAGTACCGCCGGTTCCTGGTAGGCCTTTAATCATGTATCTCACTGTTCTCGATGAATCGATGGGATGTGTATTGGGTCAACATGATGACACTGGCAGAAAAGAACATACAATATACTATCTGAGCAAGAAGTTCACTGATTGTGAGACCAGATACTCACTCTTGGAGAAAACTTGTTGTGCTCTGTTCTGGGTTGTTCGACGCCTGCAACAATACATGATTTGCCATACTACTTTGTTGATATCCAAAATGGATCCGATAAAGTACATATTTGAAAAGCCTGCTGTCTCTGGAAGGATTGCTCGGTGGCAAATGCTGTTAACTGAGTATGATATCCAGCATGTTACCCAGGAAGCGATAAAGGGGAGCGTCTTGTCTGACTACCTTGCCCATCAACCTATAGAGGGTTATCAACAGATGAAGTTTGACTTTCCCGATGAGGATGTTCTGTTTATCAGAGATTATGAGACTCCGGACCCTGATATAGGACCTGAACCAGGGGCACGATGGACGCTCGTGTTCGACGGTGCCTCCAATTCTAAAGGTCGTGGAATCAGTGCTATCCTTATCTCTCCAACGGGTTTTCACCTTCCCTTCACTGCCCGATTATGCTTTGCATGCACCAACAATATGGATGAATACGAAGCATGTATCTACGGTATTGAAGCAGCAATTGACATGAGTATCAAGATTCTTGAGGTCTATGGAGATTCTGCCTTGGTCATCGGTCAAGTCAGAGGGAACTTTGTGACTCGGGATTCCAAGCTGGTTCCGTACCAACAACACATAGCGAAGTTGATTCCTTACTTTGATGAGATTTCTTTTCATCATATTTCCAGAGAGGAAAATCAACTAGCTGATGCTCTTGCCACTCTAGCATCCATGTTCAAGGTCAAGTGGAAGAATGAAGCTCCTCATATCCGCATTGATCACTTGAACGAACCAGCACACTGTTTAGCAATCGGGGATGAGTCTGATGACAAGCCTTGGTTCTACGACATTAAAAGATATCTGGAAAAACAGGAATATCCCGAGGATATCACCATCACTGACAAGAAAGCTCTTAGGCGGCTTTGCGCCAAATTATTCTTAAGTAGTGGTATACTGTACAAGAGGAATTATGATTCCTTGTTGCTCAGATGCGTGGATAGACACGAAGCAAACACGATCATAAGGTCCATACATGAGGGGTGCGAGGGTGTACATGCTAAAGGTCCTGCTATGGCTAAGAAGATCCTTCGAGCTGGGTATTACTGGACAACAATTGAGGTAGATTGTTACAACTTTGCCAAAAGATGTCACAAGTGCCAAATTTACGGAGACAAGATCCATGTGCCTCCTACTCCATTGAATGTTTTGACTTCACCCTGGCCATTCTCCATGTGGGGTATAGATATGATTGGAATGATCGAGCCGAAGGCTTCAAATGGTCATCGATTCATTCTAGTTGCTATCGACTACTTCACCAAGTGGGTTGAAGATGCTTCCTATGCAAACGTTACACGACAAGTGGTTGCTAGATTTATCAAGAAAGAAATAATCTGTCCCTATGGCATTCCTAGTAGCATTATCACGGAAAATGCAAGCAACCTAAATAACAACATGATGAAGGAGTTGTGTCAAGAATTTAAGATCGAGTACCACAACTCTTCACCATATCGGCCCAAGATGAATGGCGCCGTTGAAGCAGCAAACAAAAACATCAAGAGGATTGTCCAGAAAATGGTCAAGACTTATAAGGATTGGCATGAAATGCTTCCCTTTGCACTGCATGGTTACAGAACTTCAGTTCGCACATCTACTGGGGTAACTCCGTACTCACTTGTGTATGGTATGGAGGCTGTTCTACCCATCGAAGTCAAAATTCCTTCGCTCAGAGTCATCATGGAAGCAGGTCTTGATGAAGCTGAATGGGTTCAATCCAGATACGACCAGCTGAATCTCATCGAAGAGAAACACCTTGCAGCCATTTATCATGGGCAATTGTATCAGAGACGCCTCAAACAAGCTTTTGACAAGAAAGTTCTCCCTCAAACGTTCTGCGAAGGCGAACTCGTGCTCAAGAGATATTCACCTGTTCACTCGGATCCACGAGGCAAGTGGACTCCTAACTACGAAGGACCTTTTGTTGTCAAGAAGGCCTTCTCAGGCGGAGCCCTGATCCTCACCACAATGGATGGGGAGGAGTTGCCATCGCCCGTGAACTCCGATACAGTCAAAAGATATTATGCCTGAAAAAAAGGATAAAAGTCCGCTAGATTGACATCCGCAAGGGAAATCTAGGCGAAAATGGACGTCCCGATGGACCAAAAAAAAGAAATGTCTATGCAAAAGTTAGGGACAATGAAAAAAAACAATAATAACCCACTAAGTTGAAATCCCGAAAGGGCGACTTAGGCAAAAATGGGCATCCCGGTGGATGAAAAAAATGAGAAAACATGTCCAGGAAAAAATTAGGGATAAAGGCATTGACTGTGAACACTTGAGCCTCTCTTCCTCATGGCTAGACCTCAGACGGTAACAGAGCAGTCCAATCGTCATCGACTGGTGCAAGGCGTTGGAACCTAGACTTACAGTGGATGATGGCCAATGTTGTAATCAATGCAAAGCATAACTTCCCTTTGCCATTTACATTTGTTTTTCAATTTTATTGCAAATTTCCTCATCAAGGTTTTTGCATCCTTATTGTAGCACCCCAAAATTTGCTCTCCTACCTTTAGTACAAACTGACTTATGTTTCATTTCATTTTGTATTATCATGTGTGCATATCATTGGTTCTTAGCATGGGGTCAAGGTGCCTGAGGCAAGTTCAAGAGGAGAAGATGTTCTTCAAAGGGTCAAGCAAGAGAGTTCAAGTGGATCACTCTCTCCTAACCAGTGCAGAAACTAGGGTTTTGAGATTCTTGGGTTTATTGCTCCAATGGGCAAGTTTCTTGGGTTTTTATCATCACCAAATGGCATATCTTATCTTTGTTGGAGAGGATACACATCATATTCAGAGGAATTTGGATTTGGAGACTGTGTTATTTCCTCCTAGACTGAGGGTACCAAAATTAGGGTTTGCTATAAAGTCAGTTTATTTCTGATTTTTTGGGCAAGACTTGATTCCATGGTATTCCTTGGGTCCCTAAGTATCTAGGAATAGAAAATTGTCCATCAGTTTGGTTCAGGAGAAGTTCAATTGGCCAATGGATTGGGAATCAGGAGAATCAGGAGAAAAGTCAACAGTGAGAGGGGAGTCAACTGTGAAAGCTTGAGGTTCTTTTCAAGGTTTTCAAGGTCTCACATCCTCATATGGTCTTCAAGAGTCAAGTTTCACACCATTTATCAAGAATCAAGGGTTGGTACAAAAGTTACTAAATATGGAAATGACCTATAATTTGAAAGTTTCCTTTTTGGGCAAGTTCTTACACTACATTCAACTTGACTTTTCATCATCAAGAAAGCTTCAAATGAATTTTCCTCAAACATGAAAGTTGAAGATCTTTTTCTCCCCTTTCCAAAAAGTACTAGATGGTCTCCATATCATTTGTGAAACTCAAGTTATGATCAAAAGAAGGCAAAGTGGTTTTTTAGGGTTTTCTCATGGTTCCATTTGCATTTTGGGACATAGTGACCTATAATTGATTCCATTGCTTCATGTCACATTCTAACATCAAAGAACACTCCTTAAGGATCATTTTAGGCCTTTGAACGAAGAAATTTCATGACTTATTCATTACTTATTTCACATGGTGCAAAATTGCCAAATTATTGAAAACTCATGAACCAATACATCTCAAGGCCCAAATCAAATTCAGGTGTGATTAGTAATTGTTAAATAAGTGATCCATCATCAAGGGTTTGGATATGCATGCATGGAGGAGGGTGTATTTCACATTATGTAATTTTCCAAAATCACCCAAAACTCATCAAGTGGGGAATTACCAAGGCCCAAATGCTGATCAGTGGATTAACCTAGTCTATTTAAGCTAACTCATGCTAGGGTTAGAGGAAAGACACGTGCTTTTGAGGAGAATTCAAGTGTGAGCCCTAAAAATTCATTCCTTCGAATCTCACAATC
Organism: Lathyrus tuberosus; assembly: GCA_022829125.1. NCBI lineage: Eukaryota > Viridiplantae > Streptophyta > Magnoliopsida > Fabales > Fabaceae > Lathyrus > Lathyrus tuberosus. The sequence continues at coordinate 5,727,900 of JALAZF010000289.1, read as the reverse complement.
TACAAAGGCTTTGGGCAAAGTTCTTTCACATTCTTCATCCTTGGTGTCCATAGAACACAAACCAACTATCACTTGAAGCTAAGAGCAAGCGTACAGGTTGCACAATCTCAGGTTAGTGGTTTTTTTCATGATCATAGAACTCAAACTTTTGACTTGCATAATGATCTGTGATTATTGGTAATGATTCTGATGTATTTATTTTTGAGATTAGACGTGTATATTGGTTGTTTCGTGAGTTTCAAGTTTTTGAACCAAACCTCTTTTCATTCGTGTTGCCTTATGCATTACTTATTTGCGATTTTTGACGTGGTATTATTAATCCTCGTGGAATTCTGGACAAGATAGTGTATTCGCGTGTGTTTTCTGGGTTCTTTTTAGTTGCAGGTGTGAGCAAGCTTTTAATTTTTTGTATGATAGCAAATTGTGTGATAAATGCATAATTAAATGCCTAAGTGTTTGATATGCATGATATAAGATTAGTATGCATGATTAGTTGGTACATACATGTGATTTCATACCTATACTATGTTTTAAAGACAATGCAATTGATACATATCCTCATTGAAGTCATAAAAACAATTCCTTTGTTAAAATCACAAAAACGGATTTGCTTATGTATGTATCGATTCATACGCATCTTGTATCGATACATGCTCCTTTGGAATTGTGCTATGTATCGACTCATTCGCATCCTGTATTGATGCATGATTAAATTTACATTCTGGAATTTAACAAAGTTACAGTATGCATCGATGCATATAACCATGTGTCGACTCATGTATGTTATATACCTACCATGTATCGACTCATACGATGTTCGTATCGATACATAAAGCTGTTTTACTTTTAACCATTTCTGTTTTCATATATAAGCAGTCATGATAGTTCAGTTTGGTGACATGAATTCGTTAGAGTAAAAAATTGTGTAATCACAGCAAAAGCAAGCTTGGTGTGCATCAATTTTGTGAGCAGTTTTAGAGACCTGAAAGATACTTTATCTTCATCATCTTCTCAATCACTTTAATTCAAGAACATCAACACATAATCATTCTTGTTCATTGGATTAAAGGATCATCGAGATAACATTCAGTGGTACGATCAAGGATCTAGCTGAGTTGAAGATTCAAAGGGGGTTTCGAGGAAAAACCATCTGGTTTGTCCTTCAAGAACTGGTGTGTTCTTGAGGGTTTGTTAGTCACGTTTGCAGAACATATTCAGCCATAGCGTAGGGTTTGGAAATTTGATAATTTCGCAAACAGGTCGTGGTACCGGTGAATTGTTTGTAATTCTTGCAGGGGAAATTCTTGATTAAGCTCAGATCAAGTGAAGGTTCTTACAAGAAGAAGATCTTGGGGTTTAGATTTCTGTCTTTGTATTGTAATCTTGTAAACAACGAATTCAGCATTATTGATATAACAGGTCTCAATTTTAGTTTGAAATTGAGAGGGAGACGTACCCACACGCGAGGACGAAAGTGGGGAACTTCCTTACCAAATCTCTGCGTATTGTATTCTGTCCTTATCTCTCTTTACGTTTTCAACAATTTTGTGATTCATTTGGTGTATTGTGTCTTAACGTTTTATGATACAATAGTGGTAAGAAAACTTTTATCAAATCACCATTATTGTTAATCATTGAACGCTCACACGCCAAGTGTTTGACAAAACTGTCAGCTGAGTTTTTGTTCATTGGAAATAGTATTTGTATGATAAGTGCATTTGATTCGATCCTAATCTGGTGTTAATAAATCTTTATCATCCTAATATAAATCCAGCATTAATTCGTGTGTCCGGTTTTCTAGTAGCTGGTTCAGAATAGACGGAAGTCGATTCAGGATCGTAATTTTCCGCTAACTTTCAAAAACTCTGATAAGTATTTTTAAATCCTTGAGTTTCAAGGAGGTGATCTATTCACCCCCCCTTTCGATCACTAGCCACACCGTCTAACAAGTGGTATCAGAGCACCGGTTCGCTTCGCTGGTGCTTTGTGGCTGCTTGTAACGATATGGATTCTGAACCAAAGGGGGCGTACAATAGAGCGCCTGTTTTCAACGGTGAAAATTATGGCTACTGGAAAGACTGCATGCGAGTTCATATAAATTCTGTGGATAGGAATGTGTGGGCTGCCATTCAAAATGGTCCTTTTCAAATTACTATGAGAAATGAGGCTGGCGCCATAGTTCCTAAACCAGAAGAGGATTACGATGAGAAAGATGAGAAAAAGTGGTCGTGTGATTGGAGAGCTCGAAATATGCTAATTTCAGCACTTGGTGCTGATGAGTATTATCGGGTATCCCATTGCACGACAGCTAAAGAAATGTGGGATGCTTTAGAAATTGCCCATGAGGGTACTACTAAAGTTAAACAGTCCCGTATTAACACACTTAATCAAGAGTTCGAGCTCTTTCGCATGAAACAAGGAGAATCTATCTCTGACATGCAAAAGAGATTCGTTCATCTCATCAATCGTTTGAATGCACTTGGAAAATCTGTCTCCAATGAAATAGCCACTAATAAAATTCTGAGATGTCTTAGCAGGGAATGGCAACCTAAAGTAACAGCTATTAAGGAAGCCACCGACCTCACGACGCTTACGATTACAACTTTATTTGGCAAGCTGGAAGAACATCAGCAAGAACTGGAAAGTCTTGAAATATTTGAGAACAAGAGTAAAAAGGAAAAGAATAAAAACAAAGAGAGTGAGAAGAAGCCAATAGCTCTTGTGGCCTCTAGCTCAAAGTCCTCACAAAAAGAGCAAAGTGACAATGATTCAAGTAGTGACGAAGATTCGGGTGATGAGGAAATGGGACTTTTTGTTAAGAGATATAATAGATTCATTCGAAAGAATGGAATCAAGCATTCCGACAAAAATCTCATTAAGTTCCGAAGACAATCTATAGAGTTAAAACAGGAAGAGAATAAGAAGCATAGAGTAAAAGGATCTTGCTTTAATTGTGGTAAATCTGGACATTATAAGACAGAATGTCCTATGAGGAAAAAGGATAAAGGAAAAGCTTCACCAAAAAGGTTCAATAAACAAAGAAGAGCTTATATTGCGTGGGAAAGTGATAGTGATTCATCAAGCTCACAAAGTTCAAATGATAGTGATGAGACAACAAATCTGTGTCTTATGGCTCACACCAAAAATCAGTCCCACCACAAGAAGAAAATCAACGATAAGAAAGTAAGACAAGCCTACTATAGTAATTTTTCTTCTATGTCTTTTTCTGAACTGAAAATAGCTTTTGAAAAACTGCATAACGAAGCTCTAGATGCTTTTAAAAGATTATCTTCCGATAAAAAAATTTTTTCATTATTGGAAGGTAAAGTATACAAAGCTGAAAAAGATTTAGAAAGTCTGAAAGCTAGTATTGCAGAAAATTCAAAAGATATCAATATTAACGGATGTAGTAAAATTAGGTATTGTGAAGCTTGTCATATTTGGCAACAAGAGGTTAACACTCTTAAAGTCAAATTGGAAAAAGCTTTACAACCCAAGGTTACTTATGCCGTTGATTCTAGGTTGTTTAAGAAGTCATTAAATCCACCATATGCAAAATACTCTTTTATTCCAAAGGATTTAATGAACAAACATAAACAAATACATCGTCATGGCTTATGTCATTATTGTTGTCGTGCTGGTCATACCATTGAAAAATGCAAGTTTAGGAGATTTCTTGTTCCTAAAGGCATTTATCAATGGAAGCCTAAAGGCAACCATGTTACCACTTACCCACATGGACCCAATGAAAATTGGGTACCTATTTCTCTCTTTTGATATTGTAGGATGAGTGTCTTGCATCCGTAGATAGAAGATGGTTTCTAGACAGCGGGTGCTCAAGGCACATGACGGGTGATATATCGCTTTTTATAGACTTCAAAGCAAAGAAGAAGGGATATGTTACTTATGGAGACAATAACAAAGGAGCTATACTTGGCAAAGGTAGTGTAGGTAATCCCTCTACCACTACTATTTCTGATGTCCATCTAGTAGAGGGACTTAAACACAATTTGTTAAGCATTAGTCAATTGTGCGACAAGGGTTACAAGGTTTCTTTCACAAAAACTTGCTGCATAATTGAACATACTGAACAGAATATTGTGTTTAAGGGTGTAAGAGTAAACAATATCTATATGCTTGATCTTTTTTATGTATCTTTAACAAGCACTAAGTGTTTAGTTGCCTTGAATGATGATTCTTGGCTTTGGCACAGACGTTTAGCGCATGTTAATTTCAATTTGCTTAATAAGGTTGTATCCAAGGATCTAGTAGTCGGTCTTCCAAAAATAAAATTTTCAAAAGACCACCTATGTGACGTGTGCCAAATGGGAAAACAAACAAGGATCTCTTTTAAGTCCAAAAATGTAATTTCAACTTCACGACCTCTTGAGCTTCTCCATATGGATCTCTTTGGACCTTCTAGGACAAAGAGTCTAGGTGGAAATTATTATGATTTCGTAATCGTTGATGACTATTCTAGATTTACTTGGACTATATTCCTTCATAGCAAAGATGAAACTTTTTCCGCTTTTAAGAGTTTTGCAAAACTGTCCCAAAATAAAATGAATTCCAAAATAGTTACAATTCGAAGCGATCATGGAGGTGAATTTCAAAACCACCTCTTTGATAAGTACTGTGATAAGTATGGTATTGAGCATAACTTTTCAGCTCCTCGAACTCCACAACAGAATGGCGTTGTGGAGCGCAAAAATCGCGTCTTAGAGGAGTTGGCAAGAACAATGCTAAATGAGGGTGGATTACCAAAATATTTTTGGGCTGATGCAATTAGTACAGCCTGTTATGTTTTAAACAGGGTTTTAATTCGTCCTATTTTAAATAAAATCCCTTATGAGCTTCTAAAAGGAAGAAAACCAAACTTGTCACATCTTCATGTATTCGGTTGTAAGTGTTTTGTTTTGAATAACGGTAAAGAAAAACTTGGGAAGTTTGATGCAAAAGCGGATGAAGGTATCTTTCTTGGATACTCACAATCAAGTAAGGCATATAGAGTGTATAATAAGCGTTTACTTTCTGTTGAAGAATCTGTCCATGTTTCTTTTGATGAGTCTTATCCGAAAAATGTCGGAAAAGGTATTTCTTTTGATGACGCAGGTGTATCTACATAAGACATACTCAAAGAAGCTGTTTCGGAAATTGATCAGTCCAAAACAGAAGACAATGAGGAGGAGGAAGATACCAGTCATGTAAAAGATAAGGAAGAAGGGCAAGCTGAAGTGAATGACCTTCCACCATCTTGGAGATCTTCGAAAGACCATCCTATTGACAACATTTTGGGAGACATCTCAAAGGGAGTAATGACTCGTTCTAGGATAAGTAATTTTTGTTCTCACTTCGCTTTTGTTTCTCAAGTAGAACCTAAAAATGCCAAAGAGGCCTTGATTGATGAATTTTGGCTAATGGCCATGCAAGAAGAGCTTAATCAATTTCAAAGAAATGACGTTTGGGAACTTGTTCCTCGTCCGCGAGATCATCATATCATAGGTACTAAATGGGTTTTTAGAAATAAGCTTGATGAAAACAGAGTGATAACTAGGAACAAAGCACGTTTAGTGGCACAAGGGTATAACCAAGAGGAGGGCATAGATTATGAGGAAACTTATGCTCCAGTTGCTCGCCTTGAAGCTATATGTCTCTTGCTTGCTTATGCGTGTTCTAAGAATTTTAAGCTTTACCAAATGGATGCAAAGAGTGCGTTTCTAAACGGTGTCCTAAATGAAGAGGTATACGTCTCACAACCTCCTGGTTTTGAGAATGCTGAATATCCAGATTATGTTTACAAATTAAAACGAGCTTTGTACGGTCTTAAGCAAGCCCCTCGGGTTTGGTATGAAAGACTTAGCAAATTTCTACTTGATCATGGATATTCAAGAGGTAAAGTGGATACCACTCTCTTCATTAAACACAAGGGAAAACACATTCTTTTAGTTCAAGTTTATGTAGACGATATAATTTTTGGTTCAACTAACATACACTTGGTCGAAGAGTTTTCAAAGGTTATGCAGGGTGAATTTGAAATGAGTCTTATGGGGAGCTAAATTACTTCCTCGGTCTCCAAATAAAGCAGCTTGATGAGGGTACAGCTGTGTGTCAAACGAAATACTGCAGAGAGCTGCTCAAGCGCTTTGGAATGAACGATTCAAAATCAATCGACACCCCTATGCCTACCAACGGGAATCTAGATAAAGATGAACACGGTAAGAGTGTAGATGTCAAAAGGTATAAAGGTATGATAGGGTCTCTCTTGTATCTTACTGCATCTAGACCTGACATCATGTTTAGTGTTTGTATGTGTGCACGATATCAATCAAATCCTAAGGAATCACACTTGAAAGCTGTTAAGCGTATATTTAGATATCTTCATGGAACATCTAAATATGCGCTCTGGTATTCCAAAGGAAGTGATTGTAGCTTAGTAGGTTACTCCGATTCTGATTTTGCTGGCTGCAAATCAGATAGGAAAAGCACTAGTGGTACATGTCACTTATTTTCAAATTCTTTGGTAAGATGGCATAGCAAAAAGCAGGTGTCTGTAGCATTGTCAACTGCTGAGGCTGAATACGTTGCAGCCGGTAGTTGTTGCGCTCATATTTTGTGGCTGAAGCAACAACTACAAGATTTCGATATTCAACTCAAACGTATTCCAATAAAATGTGATAACACAAGTGCTATAAATCTTACTAAGAATCCTATTTTACACTCACGCACTAAACACATCGAGATTAGGCATCACTTTCTTCGCGATCATGTTGAAAAAGAGGATGTTGTATTTGAGCATGTTGATACTAAAAACCAACTTGCTGACATTTTTACTAAACCATTAGCAACGGAACCGTTCTTCAACATTCGTCGTGAATTAGGGATTTTAGATCTCTCTTCATTGATGTCTTAAGCATGTTGGTTCTTATTTATATATGTCTCACTTTGTTTGTTGAGATTTGTCTTTAGAACTCATTCGTACTTCATCAGGTTACATCAACAGAGGTAATATCATTCCTTTCTATATCTCTTTGGAACTATGTGATTTGTGTATGTTTGAACAAATTCTTTAAAATCGTTTATATGTATTCCTTTGCATATGTTGTTTGAACATTAATGTTTGCTTTGTGGATTATACTTGAGCATAATCATCATGACATAATTCATATTGCATTGACTTAGAGCTGCTAACAGGTTTCTATACTCAACTGGTATTCAACAATTAGTTAAAACTTAGTTTAGCATCAGTATGTATCGATGCAACAAGTGCATGTGTCGATACATTCTAGTTTCTGGTCGATGCATTCGTGCTATGAGTCGATTCATGTCTTTTTATTTCACATTTTTCAAACTTGTTTCAGTATGTGTCGATGCATCCGTATTTTGTGTCGACACATAGGACATTTTCAAAACAATTATTTCGTGAAATGAATCAATCCATAACCCTCTGTATCGATGCATACTGATTCTTTTACAATAAATGGATGTTAAATTCAGTTGTGGATCGACACATCAGCCAAATTCAAAGGGTTCATTCACTCTAAACTCTTTCCTCCTCTCATACCCACACGGCTAACCCTAATTTCTTCAATCATCTTCATCTCCTAAACCCTAATTCACTTCCTATCCTTCACTCATCCTAACTCCTCTACAATTCATCACCATGCCTCCAAGAATCATCCCGGCTAGACAAAGAGGAAGAGGAAAAGGAAAGGAACCCATTGGGACTTCTAGTCAGTCTCCACAACCTCCAAAAATCCCTCCTAGTGCGATAACTCTCCTTCATCCTGCCATCGCTGAGGAGTTTGAGGCCTCTTTCAAGACAAGGTTAGTTATGAAACCCCATGTCTTTAATAAAACTGATGCATCTGCCCTACATCTTAACGATGTTGTTGATCTGTTGAATGCACAAAACCTTGGTACATTTTTTACCATAAATGATGATTATCATGAGGACTTTATTCGTATATTTTATGCTGGTCTGCAATCTGGTAGAGGCTATATGTTCAAATGTTCTATTGGGACCAAAACTTATACCTTTGAAGCTACTGATTGGGACAAAGTGTTTCAAATCCCTTTTGGGTTGCCTGGATTAAAGAACTGTCATGACCAAAATTTTGATACCAACTTTAAAATAAGGGAATATGTTGCATCCATTTCAAAATTGGATAGACCTCTGGGTGAGGATGAATCACTCACATCTGGTATGATTACAAGCATACCTAGAATACTTCACTGGATTGTCTCGCACATCTTGCGTCCAAAGTCCGGTGGTCATTCTAGGTTGGATAGATCAGATATTCATCTTGTGTACCTTCTTCAAAATAGGGTTTCATTGAATTGGCCAAACTACTTTGTGAAACGCATGTTTCTTATGCGTAACAGTGCGAAGAATATTACACTTGGATATGCTGCCCAGATTATGAGAACCATTAAATACTGGAATATAACCATACCTTTAGTACCTCTTATATCTCCCTCTTCTGCTCAAGAGTTCAACACTGCCACTTTATCTCATATGGGATACCGGTGGGATAAGGAGCGTCAATGTTTTTATTTTCTGGAAAGAGGATCCAAAACACGGGTGTATAATTTTGATGTGCCTTCTGAACAAGTGTTTGTGACTGAAGAACAAATGGATGAAGAAATGAATGATGCAAATGAAGATAATCAGCCTGAAGCAAATGTAAATGCTGGTTGGGTTGATTGGGTGCCACAAAGGTGGTCTCCAACAAATTATGAACCAGGTCCAACTGTTCCTCCGTTCTCTGGTGCTGCTTCTTCTTCAATTGCTCCTGCGTATTTGACTCAAATGTTTCAGCAAATGGAGCTTGCTAATCAAGCCCGTCATGAACAGGCGCTTGCTTGGCATAACCAACAAAATGAGTGGCATAAAGAGCATCGTGAGTGGCATGATGAGCACACACGGATGTATCATAATCAGCATGCTTGGCACACGGACTTGGTTAAATGGCATCAAGTTTTTTACAATGAAATGTCTGGTTTTATGGATGATTGCCGTGCCAATCCTGGTATCATGGACAGGTTCAGAAGTGTTGAAGTTCAGAACCGGTTCAGGCGACATAGTTTCATGGGCCATAATCCTGATGAGATGCCTCCTCCGCCGCCTCCACAAAGCTTCAGAGATCCTGATAGAAATGATGAGGAGTCCTGTGGAGGCCATAACCCTTTTTAAGCCATCATTATGTCATTTCATTGCATTTCATTTCATCATCATGTTGCTCAAGTTTCTTTGTTAAATTGTTCAAACTTTGTATGCTTTGGTACTGCTTATGTAACTCTAAGTACTTTCTTCACAGTTTAATGCTTATTTCTTTTAGTTCTGTTTACTTGTGTTAGTTTTGCCCCTTCTTTGTCATTCTTTGTGAATGAGTGTTTTATGTTCAGCTTTTTTCTTGGTGATTGTGAGCTTCTATATCAATTTTGTTGTTTATTGCTACATCAATTTTGTTGTCTAGCTTTGGGACTATTTCAACAGATTGTTTTTTTTTCCTTTTTGATGTTGACAAAGGGGGAGAAGAAAGACAACAAGATGTTGACAGCCATGCACAAACTCAGGGGGAGTGTTCTATCACACATCTTGCAAATTTGCCATCATCAAAAAGGGGGAGTTTGTGAGCAAGCTTTTAAGTTTTTGTATGATAGCAAATTGTGTGATAAATGCATAATTAAATGCCTATGTGTTTGATATGCATGATATAAGATTAGTATGCATGATTAGTTGGTACATACATGTGATTTCATACCTATACTATGTTTTAAAGACAATGCAATTGATACATATCCTCATTAAAGTCATAAAAACAATTCCTTTGTTAAAATCACAAAAACGGATTTGCTTATGTATGTATCGATTCATACGCATCTTGTATCGATACATGCTCCTTTGGAATTGTGCTATGTATCGACTCATTCGCATCCTGTATCGATGCATGATTAAATTTACATTCTGGAATTTAACAAAGTTACAGTATGCATCGATGCATATAACCATGTGTCGACTCATGTATGTGATATACCTACCATGTATCGACTCATACGATGTTCGTATCGATACATAAAGTTGTTTTACTTTTAACCATTTCTGTTTTCATATATAAGCAGTCATGACAGTTCAGTTTGGTGACATGAATTCGTTAGAGTAAAAAATTGTGTAATCACAGCAAAAGCAAGCTTGGTGTGCATCAATTTTGTGAGCAGTTTTAGAGACTTGAAAGATACTTTATCTTCATCATCTTCTCAATCACTTTAATTCAAGAACATCAACACATAATCATTCTTGTTCATCGGATTAAAGGATCATCGAGATAACGTTCAGTGGTACGATCAAGGATCTAGCTGAGTTGAAGATTCAAATGGGGGTTTCGAGGAAAAACCATCTGGTTTGTCCTTCAAGAACTGGTGTGTTCTTGAGGGTTTGTTAGTCACGTTTGCAGAACATATTCAGCCGCAACGTAGGGTTTGGAAATTTGGTAATTTCGCAAATAGGTCGTGGTACCGGTGAATTGTTTGTAATTCTTGCAGGGGAAATTCTTGATTAAGCTCAGATCAAGTGAAGGTTCTTACAAGAAGAAGATCTTGGGGTTTAGATTTCTGTCTTTGTATTGTAATCTTGTAAACAACGAATTCAGCATTATTGATATAACAGGTCTCAATTTTAGTTTGAAATTGAGAGGGAGACGTACCCACACGCGAGGACGAAAGTGGGGAACTTCCTTACCAAATCTCTGCGTATTGTATTCTGTCCTTATCTCTCTTTACATTTTCAACAATTTTGTGATTCATTTGGTGTATTGTGTCTTAACGTTTTATGATACAATAGTGGTAAGAAAACTTTTATCAAATCACCATTATTGTTAATCATTGAACGCTCACATGCCAAGTGTTTGACAAAACTGTCAGCTGAGTTTTTGTTCATTGGAAATAGTATTTGTATGATAAGTGCATTTGATTCGATCCTAATCTGGTGTTAATAAATCTTTGTCATCCTAATATAAATCCAGCATTAATTCGTGTGTCCGGTTTTCTAGTAGCTGGTTCAGAATAGACGGAAGTCTATTCGGGATCGTAATTTTCCGCTAACTTTCAAAAACTCTGATAAGTATTTTTAAATCCTTGAGTTTCAAGGAGGTGATCTATTCACCCCCCCCCCCTCTCGATCACTAGCCACACCGTCTAACAACAGGTGGCCGGAAGTGGTGGCCGGAACCCTAGCTCCGGCGGCTGGTGAGGGTTCCGACGAGATTAGGGTTTGAATGGGGAAGACGAAATCCCAGCCCTTCGTTTTGTTGATCCGACGGTCCACGTAATGCCACGTTTTTTAAATTTTGTTTTTATTTTATTTAGTTATGTGTGTGGCGTCCCATGGTTACTATCGTGTGCATCATATCCTGATCTCTCGTTTTAATTACTTTTTAAACATTTGATTTAATCTTGGACGTTGATATGATCATGTGGCTGACATTGTGCCAACAAATTAATGAAATCACGTGCTGCTCACGTGTGATTCCATGGTGTGCTAATCAGTTTGGTGTGTGCGTGTTCATTTCATTGTGGTGTGCGTGTGAATCATGGCCTTTAATCTTGATGACTGTGCTGATATGTTGACCTATTGTGGTGCGCATGATTGATCTAGTGGTGGATATTGAATTGAAATGTTGACTGCATTATATGCTCTTCATTGACTTCGCTGGTGGATTTGTTTGTTTTGGGCTCACTAATTACACCCCCTCCTTTCAGCCCATTCTCATTTTTAACGTGTCTGGCTTGCTGTTCATACCCCCCACTTGTTTTCAATTTATTTTATTTTATTTAATTGGCATTAATTCATTTTTAATTTTTAAAAATAGATAATTGAATTAAAAAATCCCCAAAAAATTCAAGAATCATATTTATAATTTTATAAAATTTTCTCAAATTTTATATTTTATTTTTATTTTATTTTCATCATCTGAATTAATTATTTGGTTTATTTTCTTTTGAGCATATTACAGTACATAATAGCAGCCATGGAAAGTACTTGGCATACATGGAATGTTGAGGTCAATTGCACAATTCAAAACCATATAATGTTAACAAATTCAAGGTGCAGTTCAGAAGTAAACAAGTCACATTTCACAACAACAGAGGGTGTCAAATTCTGGGGTAAATGGCTCATATCAAAGTGTATCAGCTATAAATCACAATGTCATATTGCACATGGAGAAGAAGCATAGCGCATACAAGAAAAATGAAGTTCAAGAAAACAGAAGGATATACAAGTCAATACCAATATGTACGTACCATAACACATACACAAATATTACCACAGTGGGACCACATTACTGTTAATCCTTCTAGAATGGCAGAAGAGGACAAAATGAAGATTTTCACAACAAAAATAATATTTCACGTAGCACATGAAATCCCACACAATCAGGGGACTGCATACACAAAGGTCTAACGGCTTGATTCTCAGAATTGCCACCTCATCATTCTCTCTAACAAACTCACACGAATTTGATTTTCACCTACACATATCAAGCTCCTATATATTACCTACTGTTCATTTGAGAAAACACACAAGAACACCTGGAGAAAAAACCCTAAAGTTCATTCTACAATTCCTCACCCTCTCACTAAAGCTCATTTCCCGTAAAACCTAATCAGAGTTCCACACTGAAACTCTGATATAGGTGAGCTAAGCTACAACATAACAACACACACACACACACACACACACACACACACACACACACACACACACACACACTAAGAAGCATAGAAGAAAGAGGAAGGAAACGAGCTTAAGGAGAAGGGATACGAAACCAATACCTGGACACGTCCTAAAAGCTCTTCCGAAAAAATCTTCATGAGGTAGCATTTCTGAATCTCAAATGTGAATTCCCTTGCTGAAATTTGTGTTGTTTGTTGCTCCATGACTTGATTACTTGCCTTAATTTGTTGATTTGCTTGATTCTAGCTTAGTTTAGAAGTTAGGGTTTAATTGGGAAAACCTTCGAAATTTTTTTGATTTGAGGTGGTCTCGCCGGAGAAAACGGCGGCCACCATCTTCTTCGGTCAAAATTAGGTTTCGGCGGAGGTTTTTTTTTGTAGAGAGAGGAGAGAGAGAAACATTGAGAGAGAGATTTGAAATATGAGAATGAGCTGGTTTTCCACCTTTCCCTTGTTTAGTTGCATCATCAATGATGCGTTTGGGTGGCTGAAAGAGGAGGTGACACTTGTCCCTCCCTTTGACAAGTGTCACCGGGAGATTCTTCTCCCCATGATCCTATGCGCATGAGCATATATCCCATACTATGCACCCTTTCATCTCAGCCTTCAGATTAGAGTCAGATGGACTCTCTGATGAGATCAACGTTCCAGATTCCCTTTGGGTGGTCAACAAGTTGACCAGAGTCCACCATGGACTCTCCCAGCGCGAGGCTTCACTGGTTTGGGCCTAGGTAGTAATTTCTCATCACACCCCCTTGTTGATACTATAATCCTGGCCCATTTCCTTTTTTGTTTTAGGTTTTGTAGTTTTGTTTTTTTTTTAAAAAGCATTTAAAAAAACCAAAAACACTTTTAATTATCTTCTTTATTTTTTCAGAAAAATCCAAATATTATTAATTAATTAATTATATTAAAATCTTTTATTTAATATTAATTAATCTATTTAATGATTAATTTTATTAAATATTTGAATTTAATTTAATTAATTATTCTTTTTTAGTTTCCTTATTTCTAAAAAACTAAAAAATCCTTTTAATTAATTCCCAAACCTTTTTATTAACTAAATCTCAGTTAATTCTATTAAACCATTTTGTATTGCATTTCATTTTTACTGCATTGCATTTCATTTTTATTACGGTCATACTGGATATTGCTGTGTTGTGCTGGTTGTTTCTATTTTGCAGGTTGGGTTGTTCTGAGAGATAAGCCCAATACCCAGGCTTGAGTACACCCTAGGACTAGAGTGGAGAGTAGTGGGACCTACGTGCCCGCTTGGTACGTTTGTGTGTTCACGAAATTCACAACCAGACGAGGCTATCTTGGGACGCATTCGAACGTGTTTGTCTTGTGCATGTTAGGATGTCGATCTAGAGAGCTGCCGACTCTAGTGACCGATCATCGAGGACCTTAGTGGAAACATCCCTCTTTAGTGGTGACAGTGGCAGACCACATTTTGTGGCAAACCCATTCGCACCCGAGGGACCACTTTGGAACTCGCATAGGATGGCCCCTATCTTTTGAAGAGAATCAGTGGAGGTACTCCTCGATTGACGATAGTACCGTACCCCGAGGGATGAATGTACTATTGTTTCTCGACCTCAGTGCCAGAAGCTGAGGACCTTCCATTTTGGAGAATCAGTTGAGGCCTCCTCGATTGATGATGATGCCAAACCAGAAATGGTGAACGTATCATCATTTCTTGACCTGAGAGCCCGGGATACTGAACATCCTAGTACCCACACGTGAGAGGGGATGGGTGTTTGCAGGTTTGCAGGTAACCAAAACCTTCAACCTACCCAGTTTTTCTGGATTTCTCATTAATGTTTAATTATCTGGGTTCCTGGTTATCTCAGTGGTTCGATATTTTGGAATTCTGGTTTTCTGGGTTGTGGTTCTCGTTTAGTTAATAGCACAGCACATCCAGCAGTGTTGCCTTGATCCCATGTTTGCATGAGCATATCATTTTTCTTGCATTCTGACATGTTTGACATTTTTCAGGGCTTGCATCTTACTCTTGATTCCGGTTTTCTGAGGTTACCTTGGCATGGATGTCCAGAGAAAGAAGACTATTGCCTATTCATTCCCAGATCCGACCTTGACGTTGATTCACAAGCTGATTAGTATGGCTGGTCCCGGAGTTCGTACAGAGTTCAGTGGAGGGTATGGGAGACTTCTGAAGTTTGTCTACAATATCTCCAAGTATGAGAAGGATGCCATTCATACACTTCTTCAGTTTTACGATCTGTCTTTGCGTTGCTTCACTTTCCCAGACTACATCTTGGCCCCAACGTTGGAGGAGTTCTCATTTATTTTGGGAATCCCCATCAGGCATGACATAGTATTCTTTTCTGAAGAACACCCCGAGATTAAAGAAATGGCTATTGCTCTTCATATTGGTGAATTTGTTCTGAGCAGTAATATTGAGGAAAAACAAGGAGCTAAGGGTTTCTTATTGAAGTTCTTGTTTGATCAAGCTTGCATACATGTTAAAGAGAAGAATTGGACTGCTTTCCAAGCTATTCTGGCTATGTGGATCTATGGGATTGTCCTATTTCCCAATGTTCCTGATCTGGTGGATATGCATGCTGTCAGAATCTTTATTTCAAAGAATCCTATACTACCTTGCTAGGTGATGTGTATCACTCAGTCCACTACAAGAATGAAAATAGGCGGGGAAAAACCGTGAGTTGTTGTCCATCGCTCTTATCTACTTGGTTTCTGTGCCATCTCCCCGAAGCTGGCGCCTTCGTTGATACGAAAGATTCTCTGAAGTGGTCAAAGAGGTTAATGGGCTTGACTGCTGACAACATTGTCTGGTTCAACCGTGACTTGCTAGGAATAGAGATTATTTGCAAGTGCGGAGAATTCCCTAATGTACCCTTGATAGGGAGAAGAGGTGGAATTAACTATAATCCTTCCCTTGTTATCAGGCAGTTTGGTTATCCTTTGAAAGGTCCACCTGAAGAGCGAGATGTCAGAGAGTCCTTATTCTTCAATGGTACTGGGGATCAAGAGACGATAAGGAAGATTGTGAATGCTTGGAAGCAGGTGACCAAGAAGGGAAAAACTTCATTCGGGAAATGTAACAACCGGGTTTTCCCTTCCTATAAAGAGTGGATTAAGAAGAGAGCAGAAGAGGAGCTTCTTCCCTTCCCGGTAGAACCACCATCTTACCCCTTGCTGATTGAGCCTCCTACCACAGTTGAGATAGAGAAGTTTAACAAGTTGTGGGCTGAAAAGGAAAAGCTGCGAGAAGAAAACAGTGAGCTACAAAGAGAGATTTATCAGTTGAAGCATGAGCGGGGTGAAGTTGTTCATATCGCCGAGTTGAAGACAGAGCTTCTCGCTGAGGCAGAAAAGGAGCTAGTTGACAAGGTTGCATCCAGACAAAGGATGAAGCAAGCTCTAGATGGTATCAGTAAGGTTCTCGAGTCTAAGAAGGAGGAATTGGACAAGGCTTTGTTGAAAATTCACAGGTTAAATGCTCACCGAGACACTGCAATGGCTGAAAATAAGTGAAAGGAAGACGATTATCTAGCTCAGATTGATCAATTGAAGTTGAAGCTCAAGAAGAAAGACGCTGAGATCCTATCAGGGGTATTCCAGAGACAAGCAGTCGAGGGTCGACTCAATGAAGCCATAGCCTCCATAGAGGAACTGAAGATCCAAGCTGAAGTGAAGAGACCTAGAAATGAGGGTCCTAGCATGGATGGTGTTTCTGGAGAAGACGCTTGGGAGTTGCATTGCCGATACTTGGAGGGGATCATGCACAGGAGAGACATCCTCATTCAAGAGCTAATTCAGAGACCAAAGCATCCCGACACTAAAAAGTTGTTCAAGGAAATTCAAGACTGGAGCAGAAAGCATAATGGATGGGGGGATTGACACTTGTGGACTTTGATGACATGCCGTAGTTTTCTATTTTCTTTCATTATTTGGACCACCGCCAGGCTTGTTGGTTGGGATCTATGATTATTGTGTTTAGACTTGTTATCTTGGATTTGTGATTGTTGACATTTGGTTTTCCTCTGGTTTTCTTAATATATGAGCAGGAGTTCCGTTCTATCTTGTTGTTAAACTGGAATCAAGGGGTGGATCGCCCTGCGAATATTCAAACATGTTCATTTGCATTTGCATATTCATAATCATTTTGCATAATAGGTGTTTATCTCTAGTGTTCTTATTTTGTTCTCCTCCTCAGTCAGGATTGATCAGCCAGTTCATCGGTATTCTACTCAGTCTGTGATAACCAGTGGATGGCCATGGAGCAACTCCGTGCAGAGATGCTTGAAATGAAGGTTCAGATGAGGCAGTTTGGGGAAGACATGCTGGTCATGTCCCAGGAGCAGAAGATGCTGAGGGAGGAGGTCAATCAGGTGAAGACTCAGATGGGTTTGGTCATGGAAATTTTGAAAACAGTGCTAAAGAAGGAAAACAGTCATGTGCTCGCTTCCACGACAGAGGTCCTTACTCCTCCCATCCCTTTGGGATTTGATCATGGATTGCCTCGTGAATCTCTTCCAAAAGCTGAAGTTCCAGGACTTTCCCAACCGCAACCAGGTAGTGTCTCCCAAGATAAGCCTAAGAATAAAAAATGTGCACAGAGACCGAAGCAGCCTGAAAGAGTTTTTCATCCACTTCCTATGCCATATTCTCAACTATTGCAGCATCTCCTTCAGTTGCAACTGGTACAGAAAAGGACTTTGGCTCCTTTCACTGGTAATCCCCCACCAGGCTACAATGCAAAATCCTATTGTGATTTCCATTCTGGGGCACAAGGGCATACTGTGGAGAAATGTAGGGCCCTTCAGCACGCTATCCAGGATCTGATTGATTCGAGGAAAATTGAATTCACACCGAGCGGCGTAAGCATACAGGGTGGTCCAACTCTAGCTGTTGAAAAAGAAGTGGGTATCCCCGTTGCTTCTCCCAAAGCCACATCAGGTCAGGGGCATTTCTTGCAGCCCTTGGTCTTAGAATCCCCACATCTGCAAATGCTGCCTACGCCCCGACCAAGTCTAAGAGAAAAATGCCTGAAAAGATTATGCGCTCGAATCGGGGTCAACAAGAGAATTGCTCTAGAAAGAAACAGCAAAGATCACGAAGGCCTGAGAGAAGGTTCGATCCACTCCCCGTTCCTCACAGCCATGTTCTTGCCCGTCTACTTGAAAGTTCTTTGGTTCAACTAAGGGATGCCAAGCCTGTCCCTGACCCTATTCCTCCTGATTATGATCTGGATGCCAGATGTGAATATCACTCAGACACATTGGGTCATTCAATTGAAAACTGTAATGTGTTCAAGCACAAGGTGCAAGACCTGGTAGACTCAGAGATCATTGTATTCACTGAAGATGATATGTACATCAATGGAAGCCTCCTTTCTCAAATGAACACTCAGTCTGCAAGTACGTCCAGACAGAATTAAGCTTCCTCAGCAATGGCAATCTTCAGCTTCTTTACTGCATTTTCATTTGTAGTTTTTCATTTCTTGTTAAAGCATCGTATGCATGTAAGACTTGTTTGTTTGTTTTTTATGATGATATTAATGCAATGAGTATGTTTTTCTTGAAGTAATCCATTCGTGTTCACTCTTAAATGTTTATATGCACTGCAATACCAATTTTCTTGTCTAGAACTCTCGAGGGAGGATGACGAAATAAGAGCGCAGATTTCTAATGGTGCGCGTTTGGATAAAACCCTGTTAAGGATGTACAGGCATTGTTTCCAATTCACAAACACTGGAGAGATAAGGAGATAGACCCTCGTTAACCCCTTTGAGCCTTGAAGTAGGAGCTTCTTTCGTACGAAAAAACCCTCATACTTAACCCAGGGGCAGGGTAGGCTTCAGTTAGTTTGACCGAGCGTTCAAATTCCAAGGAGAGTGTGCATCCGAGGAACCATTACCTTCTATATCCCACCGTCAAGAGGTCAAGAGATGTGAAACCACAATGGTTATCCATCAACGACCAAGGAGTGAGGCAGTCACAACCCTGTCGGGTAAGTAAGACAACCAGTGTCACATGCTTTGTTCAAAAGGGGAATGAAAAAAAAAGAATAAAAAAAAGAAGAAAGAAAAGAAAGCCCGCTAAGTCGAAATTTGAAAACAAGCGACTTAGGCAAAAGTTAGGGCATCCCGCTGGACTTCAAAATAAAAAAAAAAACTCAAAAGAGTCAGTCCAGGCAAGAATTAGGGATCAAAAAAGGCAGAAGAAAGAAAAACGAAAAGCGAAAAGGATTACAAAAGAAAATCCTCGATAAGAACAAATTTGTGTGATTTCAGGAACAAAAGATAAAAAGGGGTGACTGTCACTCCAAAACTTCCTTAGGTGCCAAACCATTAGTGGCATAGGTTCCTTAAAGATCATAAACCTTTTGAGAGATGAGCGTTTGGGTCAGATTAACTGAACATAGGACTGGAGGACATCATGAAGAGTGGGTGGGCACCGATAAATTTTGAGTCATAAATCCTTTTTCTGAAACCGTGAACCAGACCACGTTACAACCTTTAAAAGTCCTAATTGAAACAGGGTTTATTCCGAAAGCGTACTTCAACAGGATAGCGTTCCTGACTCCTATGAGTTGTGCTAATAAGATTTATTGGTATTGCATGTGCGCATTGTTTTGCCATTCAAAATCAAGGTCGCATCTCAGCTAGTGATTCGTTCACAAGGCTTGGCGACGCATTTTCAATAAAGCTTCAAGGTTAATATGAGTGTTGCATTCGAATTGTCATTCTCATAATAAACATTTTCTGCTTGCATGTGTTTGATATCCAAGAAGCTTACACGATGAACGTCAGTCGAGAAGCTCGATCACGCCAAGTTGAGATGGTGAAAACTCTGAAGGACAGCCATGTCAAGGGGCATGTGGCCAAGAGACTGTACGCAGCCTGGGGGGTTCCCGATAAATGGTGATAAGATGCAGCTAATCTGGAGCAGTCACTTTGAAAACTCTCCCTAAAGCAGTCAAACAGGGGCAATCAGGTCAATTTGACAAATCTCTGCAAGATCAGTCAGGGGAAAATTTTCTTCAAGACTTGGGGCAGGCCACCTCTAGAGCGTGAGAAATTGTCCACTCCTGGAAATGGTTAATTGAAAACACCTCTTCAAAGTTCAGAATACTGGGACAGAGTATTTTCAAGTCATTACAAATCCTTTCGAGGTAATGTATTTCAGGGATTATGAAGTCTGGGGCAGTTATGTCAAGATTTGATAAATCTCTCCAAGAGTTTGAAGACCCTGGGGCAGTGCGAACGCCCGGTCTTCTATAAAATCCTATTGAGATGATTTCTTCCATTAGACCTGGTGGTCTGGGGCAAGTGGAAAGTTCAAAGGGTCGTTTATGACCGTAGGGACAGGTCAGGTTGCAGGGCAACAGGATTGTATTTCCCCAGCAGTTTGCTTTCCCCAGCATTGAGATTGCACTTTCCTCAGCAGAGCAGACCTTCCCCAGCAGGAGACCTGGAAAGTATTTTCTCTGAATCAAGACGTTATCTCCCCACAGAATCAGGGTTTTCACTTCCCCCATCCAGTCAGGAAGCGTGCTTTCACCGACAATGTCATATTCTAGTCCCCAGCAAGGTGGGAGTAAAGTCATTCTCCCCACCAGCAGGCTAAGTTCAGCAGTATCCCCAAGCAGGATGGTATTATGGACTATTTTCCCCAAGCAGGATGGTATTATGGGCTGGCATCCTCCAGCAGGTTCTGAGCCCAATTGGATATTAGCAATCTTCAGTAACAGACTTCCGGTTCCGTTATTGGCGTTCATTCTCAACTCCCCCAGCAGAGGAGAAATCTCAGGTTTTGGATGTTACCTTCAGTGAAAGACAGGTGTGGCCCCTGGTAGTTCTTTCGGGATTTCATCCCCATCAGAAAGTGTTGATCCGAAGAGTCGATCAGGATGACCCTTCTCAGCAGAGTTCCTGGATTCAGAGGACAATTTACTTTTGTCATCCCCGACTGAATTGGTCTTTTCTCTCCAGCATTTATTTTGCTGGAGGGACCCCTTTTGCATATCATAAGCATTGGCATTGCATCCTTAAAACGCGTAGCATTTCCACTTTGTGTGGAGCATTACGACAAAATTCAAACATTTGCATTTGAAGCATAAGCCAGGTTTGATGGTTTCCTTGCCAGTTCTCTTTCCCAACAGAGATGGCATAACTCAGGAGATTTTGGAGGGATGCGTTCCTCATACTTGTGCTCCCTGGCAGAATCTTTTATTTAGACTTCTCCTTTCCCCGTCAGAGTCATCTTATCTGTGGATCGTGAGTCCGTTAGAAGTTTGCCTTGTTTGGCCTTTCTCTTTTGTGAAATCCAGTTCTCGCCTGGTATTCGGTTCTCGCTTGACATATTTTGTTTGCCAGTAGGGGTGGTTTAAACCAGAAGTTTTGTTTCACGTTATCCCCAATGAAGTCCACTTTATGTTAGTTATCCTTTGCGGATACAATTGAGGTTGTATTCGTTTTGTGGGTGCGATTGAGGTCGTATTCATATTTTCCTTGTGGGTAGAGTGATTGAGGTCAGTCTTCCTTTGCGGGTGCAATTGAGGTTGTATTTGTAACGCCCCGGTTTTGTTAGATTTATTTAATAGAGTAGATTTAATTGGTTTTGGTTTTATATTATTTTATTATTGACTTTTATTTGACAAAATGTTATTTTTCATCATTGTTTATGTTTTATCGCATTTTGAGGGCGTTTGCGAGATATTTGAGTTTGAGGGGTAAAATAGTCTTTTAGGGGTTTAGATATTTTATATAAATAGGAAGTGGAAAGAAAAAGAGAGAAAAGAAAGAAAAAGGAAAGAAAGAGAAGGGAAGGAAAAGAAGAGGAGAGAAAAGAGGAGAAAAGAGGAAATCAAAGATTCTCCGTTTCGAGCGCGAATAATCGGGTAAGGGTGAGAAGTTTCAATTATATCTTGCTTGTGTATGTATATGTGTTGTTTGTTGTAATTGTTTTGGTGGTTTCGCGACTTTTCTTATCGATTCAAATTAGGAGCAATTGATAGAAATTGATGTTTTCACGGATGAAATTCGATATAAACCGCGTAGAATACTCGTTGATTATGTCTAAACATGTTTTGGTTGTTCTGGTATGAATTAGAAGTGTTTGGGTGGTAAAAATGATGTATTTTGGTCCCATATGACCTAGGTTGACGCTGCTGCGAATTCTGGGTTTCGCAGGTTCGCCTAGCGAACCCCAGCGAAGGAACTGGCGAATGTTCGCTAGAAGGTTCACCTAGCGAACTTTATGTCTGTTTTCCACTGCCTTGGTTCGCTAGGGTTCGCCTAGCGAATACTGGAGCGAACATGATATTTTCCAATTTTGTTTTCGTCGTAATTTTCAAACCGTAAGTCCGTTTTGGTCGCCGTTCGAAGCGTTGGAAAGCTAATGAAAAGCTCTTTCTTTTTAAAATGGTTTGGAGGGCAGTAGATGAATTATTTAAGTCGTGATTTTGAAAAAGTGTTGGTTTGTCGGATTTTCACCGTCGTATTGATGTGCGAATGATGTGTTATCATGCTATATGCTTTTAATATGTATCATATGGCTTGTGTGCTGGTATATTATGCGAATATATGTGATAAGTGTTGGTGATGATGGTTTGTGGTGTTATGCAGGAATAAATGTGTGTTTTGGGTTTTGATTTCAATGTGCGATAATGATGTGTTGTGAGTAGCATTTGATATGTAAATCCCTTGTGTGAGGAACTATGATGTTGTTGTGATTTGTGGTATGTGATATGATTGTGGTATTTTATGGCTTGTGATGAAGTGCATTGTTTATGTGAAATTTCAATGTATGTTGTGTGGTGGCATTTAGGGTTTGAAATGCATTGTTTGAATTGCTTTGCAATGCATGAATGTGATGATGTGGAAGCATGTGATAAGTTGTTGTAATTGTTGTGGTTGTGATTTGTGGCCGAAAGGCAAGAAAATGCCAAGTGTTGTATTTGATGATTTATGCATGATTATGAATGTGTGCATGGATGCAATGTGAGTGTCATGAGTCATTGTATGCCAAGCATCATAATGTGCATTGTGAAAACGTCCTGAGTGACGGTTTGATTCCTGAGGGAATATGCTATACCATCGTGGGCCTCGAAAATATGAGGCGATGCCTGAGGACTTAAAGCGATGGGTATAGATGATTGTGGGCTCCTTTGGAGACTTAAAGCAATCCTTAACGTCGTGGGCCTCGAAAATATGAGGCGATGCCTGAGGACTTAAAGCGACGGGTGAACATCGTAGGCCCGACGGGGAGTTACTTGAGATTCTCAGTAACGAGCGATGGTTCCAATAGTTCCTGAGTGGACTAATGACGTGACAATGGAAGTCGGTACCGCATGGCATGTGCATAGAGTCGTTGTGTCGATCTATGTGCATTTGCATAAATCATGAATTAATTGTGCATGGAAATGTGATTGTGATTGATGAGATGAAATATGTACAATTGAATTGAATGGTATATGTTTGATTGGAATATGTGATTATGTGTGAGAATTGTGAATGGATGCATTATGTGTGGAAAATCATGATTTGATTGATTATGTGTGGAAATTGTGCATTGATTTGTTATGTGTTGAGATTGTAATAGCATTGGTAATTTGATGTGCATATGTGATAAATGCTATGACTTGGTATGCCTTATGTGCAAATGTGTAATTATGTTGGTATAATTGTTATATGCTATGTGGTTGGATTGTTAGAAATATGTTATACATCTATGGCTTGCTATATGTATTGGTATGTGACGTGTGGGGTGAGAATAACTGTGTATGTGATTTTATGTGTTTTTGCATATTATTATGCAATCTTGGTTTAGTTGTTATTTCTCACCCTTCTGCTGGAATATGCTTTTTATGGCATAGTGCAGATTGTCAGCTTTAGAGGCGTGGAGGCAAGTGGGAGAGTTAGATCTTCGTTTGCTTAGGTCTTGGTGTCTGCTCTGATACGTAGCACGGGAGTCTGGGAACGCTTTAAGTTATTTGTATACAATTGTTGAATATGTTTTGTATGATCTTTGTATGTATATTTTGATGTTCTAAAACGATTCATTTTGTAAAACAAGTCGGTTATGGATCTTTCCGCTTTATTCCATAATTGACATTCATTTTATATGGAAAAAGGTTCCCTATGGGGTTATCCTATTTTGTGCTATGTATCAAAATAATTGAGCAGGGTTTGTATTTTCTTTCTTTAAGTGTGACATCCCTGTTTCCTGTTGGAAAAATAAATTTTTAGTTACTCTGATTTATATTTGTATTATTTATTCGCGAGGGGAATTGGGGTGTTACATTAGTGGTATCAGAGCAGGTCGGTCCATCCGGCCAAGTTGTTGAGTCAGTTGGTGTGACAGTTGAATACTGTCATTGTTGTCTGTCCCTTAGTACGTGATATGTGTGGGAGGCACTGTCAGTACTTTCTGGTTTTCTAATCCTTTGTTTTCAGGAGTTAGAATGAGATAAGTGGGGGAGAAGCTGGTACTTCTCCATGTTGCTTCAGGTGTGGAACACTGGCTCAGTGTGTTGTGAATTGCAAGATTGTAAGTGTTGTTTGGACAGTGTTGTTTCCGGTTCCGGAGGGAATGCGGAGGTAAGGTTTATGTCAACTAAGGATTGGTACCTTAGGTAGTTTTGTGCGTGAGATGTAAGTAACGCTATTATAGTTTGGTAAAGATGGTTTATGCCCCATCATGATTGTCGGCTGTCTATTGACAAATTGAGGAACTGATCACCCTTAATCTCTTGTTGATAGCAGACGGGAATTATGTTGGATGGAATAGGCATGTCTTTCCAGCTTGGATAGTGTGTGCCATGAATTGTATAGAATTGAGAAAATGATTACGGATTGTTTCGATGAGTTGAGGAAGATTCTTATAGCTGAAGGTGAGACGGATTGTAGGTTTTGGTATGTTGGTCTAGTGGGAAGTAGAGTTACCATCTTTAAGGGTAATGAGGGAAGCCAAACTGGATGAGGCAGAGTGGATCCAAGAAAGACTTGACCATTTGAATCTCATTGACGAAAGGCGCTTAACTGTGATGTGCCATGGTCAGTTATACCAGAAACGGATGAAGAGAGCCTTTGACAAGAAGGTTCAAGTCAGGGAGTTCCGAGAAGGAGAACTGGTACTTAAGAAGATTTTGCCTGTTCATAAAGATATGCGTGGAAAATGGGCACCCAATTATTAAGGCCCATTTGTCGTGAAGACAGTCTTCTCAGGAGGATCGTTGATGCTCACCACAATGGATGGAGAAGAGCTTGCCCATCCAGTCAATTCTGATGCCGTCCGAAAGTATTATGCATGAAGAGTCCGCCGCGACCAAAGCATAGTTTTGGGGTCTTAGTTGTAGGGTTAATAAGTGGCGTGGGATTCAATGTAACCTTACGCTATTGCCAATTTCAATTGTAACGCTCCTTGAAGCTTTTCACTGTGTACAACTATTATTTTGAATAAAATCAGACTTTTACTTTTGTCTCTTTGTTTTGACCTATTCATTGATGATAATTTTGAAAGTGGAAAATTTTCAAACTTAACTTTTTCCGAAATTTCCGGTAAGATAAATTGCTTTGACTCATGAAATGATCCGAAGGAAGTCATTGCTCCCCAGCAAGTCGTTACTGCAGGAATTCACGACGATTCCCCAGTGAATCATTATTTTAGGCAAGAATGGCAGATCACTACAAGAATGCAGCATCTGGTTGACCTAAGGATCCCCAGTGAACTTCCTCGGTCATCAATCTTCGTCAATAAAGCAGCGAATATCTATCCCTATCAAAGTCTCTATGAATACAAGTGATCCGTGCCCAGTGGATCTTTCTCATACTAGTAATTGGATTCATCTTGACAGTCCTCTAAGTGAAGTCGTATCTCCAAGTGGATTACTATTTCCCCAGAGAAATTGGAACTGACGGTGCCACTTTGGATTTCTATACAAAGCTTGATAAGATGTATCTCTCGTGCAGAGGATGGACGGGCTTCCTCTTTGTTTTCTTTTCCTCTTGTTTTCTTTGCCTGTTTTGTCAGCATGAGCATAAGCATCGCATGGCATCTTTTGCATTTCGCCTCCGTGCGTGTTCGCTTCCTATTTTGTTTCTTGTCGCTTTATCTTTATCTTCGTTTGTGTTTACGCCAGTGTTGGGTTTGTCTGATCTCTCCAAGTAGGTCGTCAACCTTAGGCAGAAAGTGTTAATCATTTCTAAGTTTCCCCACAGAGTTCAACCCTCGTGGATGATGGTTGTTTCAGTTATCTTTTTCCTTGCTTGGATAAGATAAAATCGTCGCTCGAGTTCATTTCTCAATGACGAGTCTTGTTTGACCGTTTCATTCTAGTTTGATCCTAGATTGAACTTTGGTCTTTGACAACTTACCTTCTAGTCGCCTAGCAAAGTTTAAGCGTGCACCTTTGCTGTGTACTTTTTGAGTCGTTGTGCTTTACATTTTAATTTTGCGTCGCCTTGTTTTTTAGTTTCGAGCCGCCGAGCTCCTTGCCTTTTGTTTCGAGCCGCCGAGCTCCTTGCCTTTTGTTTCGAGCCGCCGTGCTCCTTGTTTTTCTTTTTTGGCGTCGAGCCGCCGTGCTCCTTGTTTTTCTTTTTGGCGTCGAGCCGCCGTGCTCCTTGTTTTTCTTTTGGTGTCGAGCCGCCGCGCTCCTTATTTTTTTCTTTTGGTTTCGAGCCGCCGCGCTCCTTGTTTTTCTTTTTGGTGTCGAGCCGCCGCGCTCCTTGTTTTTCCTTTTGGTGTCGAGCCGCCGCGCTCCTTGTTTTTCCTTTTGGTGTCGAGCCGCCGTGCTCCTTGTATTTCTTTTTTGGTTTCGAGCCGCCGCGCTCCTTGTTTTTCCTTTTGGTGTCGAGCCGCCGCGTTCCTTGTTTTTCCTTTTATTGTCGAGCCGCCACGCTCCTTGTTTTTCTTTTTGGTGTCGAGCCGCCGCGCTCCTTGTTTTTCCTTTTGGTGTCGAGCCGCCGCGCTCCTTGTTTTTCTTTTTTGGCGTCGAGCCGCCGTGCTCCTTGTTTTTCTTTTTGGCGTCGAGCCGCCGTGCTCCTTGTTTTTCTTTTTGGCGTCGAGCCGCCGTGCTCCTTATTTTCCTTTTGGTGTCGAGCCGCCGCGCTCCTTGTTTTTCTTTTTGGCGTCGAGCCGCCGTGCTCCTTGTTTTCCTTTTGGTGTCGAGCCGCCGCGCTCCTTGTATTTCTTTTTTGGTTTCGAGCCGCCGCGCTCCTTGTTTTTCTTTTTTGGTTTCGAGCCGCCGCGCTCCTTGTATTTCTTTTTTGGTTTCGAGCCGCCGCGCTCCTTGTTTTTCTTTTTTGGTTTCGAGCCGCCGCGCTCCTTGTTTTCCTTTTTGGTTTCGAGCCGCCGCGCTCCTTGTTTTTCTTTTTTGGTTTCGAGCCGCCGCGCTCCTTGTTTTTCTTTTTTGGTTTCGAGCCGCCGCGCTCCTTGTTTTCCTTTTTGGTTTCGAGCCGCCGCGCTCCTTGTTTTTCTTTTTTGGTTTCGAGCCGCCGCGCTCCTTGTTTTCCTTTTTGGTTTCGAGCCGCCGCGCTCCTTGTTTTTCTTTTTTGGTTTCGAGCCACCGCGCTCCTTATTTTTCTTTTTTGGTTTCGAGCCGCCGCGCTCCTTGTTTTCCTTTTTGGTTTCGAGCCGCCGCGCCCCTTGTTTTTCTTTTTTGGTTTCGAGCCGCCGAGCTCCTTGTTATTTTTGTTTCGAGCCGCCGAGCCCCATGTTGTCTTCTTAGTGGTGTAAGTCCCGTGCAACGATGAGTCACAGGGCGTCCTCCCTACGAAGTCCATTTACTTGGCATACAGGAGAGTTTTAATAACCCTGTTCTTTTCCTTGGTGGTTCCTGAAGATCCCGTTTGATCTCTTCGTTTGAAGGAATTTCCAGGTCTTTTGTTTTTTGTTTGCATGATCCTACCGCCGTGTGGATCCTATCCTATCTTATTATATCTTAGATATCAACCGGTCACGCTTGAACCTGCTGGGTCATCGCTCTGGTCTCCCCAGTGTTGTTTCTTTTCCCCGGTGCGTCTGGTCGTCCTCAGTGAGTTCGTTGCTCATTGCGTTCGTCTTCCGCTCTGTGTTCGCTTTCGTTTTTGTCTGCATTTTTGCATTTTATCATCCCATCATTTTCATCATGCTAGAGTTCATGGCATGTCAGCATTAGGTCCAGTTTTGTCCATAGCATTGCATGATCATTGCATCTAAGGGCAAAATTTTCGGTTATCTATATTTAAATATCTCTCACCATGACCTAATGACGATTTTCATCGTTCATGTCATCCGGAAGATATTTAAATAGGGGCAACTGTTGTACCCCAAATTTTTCCCTTAGATTCATTAACTTGTCTGCATAACATCTTAGGCCAATCATTCGTGCATGGCTAACCGTTTTTAGACTTTTTGTCTGTTTGTCTCATTTGTGATAGTAGGTGTTGATACCGAGGGTTCGAAGTCATGGAAGTTGTGTGCATGTTTGTGGAGACTATGGGTTTTGCAACTTCTTTGTGTTGATTGTGATGGAGGGGCCAGGAAGAAACGTGTTTGAGTTGTGATTTAAACTGAAGAAGGATGTCTTATTTGGTTTGCTTAAGGTTCAGATAATTATTTTGCTGTTCAAGGTCATCATTATTCCCCGTGCTTAGTACAAGAGTGTGGATCAATTCAAGATATGGGTACAGAGCGTAAGATCAATATACATATTAAGGTTTTAATCTCGAGGATCCATTCCAAGATTCAAATTCAACCCAAATCCAAAATTCAATCGTAATTGGATTCATGAGTTTCAAAGTTACAAGTTCAAATTCAATGATTCAAATTGCAAGAGTCTCATGGTGGTTTCATCAAGTTCTAAATCTGTTTCTTTTTTTTCAAACGTAATTTGATTACATGGTGCTTTTATGCCTCCAGCCCAGGAGTATTTTTTTTTACAAATGGAATCCCAAGTTAAGTTCATTCAAGGGATGGCAGTACAAAATTAAAACATAAATCGAAGAAAGTTCAAGTTAACTTCATTACAAGAAGTTCAAAGAGATTCAATTTCTATCAAAGCATACAGGTACAGGATTTATACGTCTCGGGCTGCTACAACGGGAATGGTATCTTTGCAAGTTCCAACTAAAATGCACATTAAAAGTTCCATGTTCAAACATAAGGGTCCAACTTACAGCATTTTGTAAATTACAAGGCGCGTATTGCAAATTTCTACGACATCCTAATCCTAGAACGGTTCTCCTAAGTTTCACAAATCCAAGACAAGCATGGGAGATCAACGGGGCAATAAGTACATGCCTAACGCTACAGCAAGCTTTAGTCTAAAGGAAACTAAGTTTCGCTCCATCCGTCAAGCCGGTTTGCTATCCAAGACTTCATCAATCTTCAAGCTACCAACAAGTTTGTTCAAGCCATCATCCACCATTCGCTTTCATGCCGCAGCCAAGAATTCACCAAGTCCTCTACCTACAAATAACGAGCGCAAGAGAATCAAACTTTAAGTGTGAGATTATGCGCAAATTTAATTTGAACATCAACGAGTTTGATTAAATCCAAGTGTTGCATACCGCCTAGGTGTTTATCTCAGCTGGTTCTGCTCTAATTGGCAAGGCAGAGCGTGGAGCTTGTGGCTTGATACCAATTAAATAAACAAACAGGTCACTAATTTGAAATATTAGCAAACAAAGAAGGAAAAGCCATTCTAAATCATCACCATTTCAGAACCATATTCAAACCATTCAAGTCCAAGTTTCACATCAAACCAGGATCCACAATTCAAACTCATACATATCATATGCCAAATTTACAAAGTTCAGGATATAATACCTGTGTGTCAGTAGAGAATTATCCCGGTCAAATTTCAAATCAAAAGAGGGGACAACATTACCGCGACGCAAGTCTTGGTCGATGCCCTCGACGTTCTGCTGTCGGTAACACCACAAGTTCGGTTCAGGGAGCTGCAAAACAAGCAAAAATAAATTTCAATAATATCAGTCAATTATCTCCAAACAAAACAGGAAATTCTGTTAACTTCGAGTTCGATTTGTTTACAGAATACTTTAGAGGGCACATAAAAAGAGCTGTTTTGAATCCAACATCACCTTTAACAGTAAAGCAGTGTCGTGATGAAGGTTGCTACCGTTAAAATCCTTAGCAGGAGAGTTACAGATCTTGAACATCCGCTTCCTTTTGGACTATACCGCCAAGTTTTCACCTCATCCAAAAGCGCACATTTCACCTGCCGTATGGAAATCACAATGAGTTTTGAACTAATGAAAGTTAACATTCCACGCAGGTCCAAGGAACTTACCGAGATATATAGCAGTACCACAATTATGTTCTGAAACCACCATGCCTAACCCTTCAGAGGACCGTGCTCCATTACCGATACCTAGGAAAAGAACTAATGAAGTCAGATTCAGTCGTGTGAACGATAACTGGAAGAAACCATGTGAGTATTGCACTACTGTCATAAGCTCCCTTTCAGAGGAAGTAGAACTAAGAAATTCGGTTGTCATTAAAAGAAGTAAATAAAACCGGGAAGCATTATGAAAGCAAGAAGATTCTTCGCGTAATCGTGGAAAACGCAGGAAGGCATCACCCATCGTGTACAATTCTTCGTCGTTAAGCCACAGCCTTGGTAAGTTTTGAAAATAGACATCAAGCTGCAATAAAATCCTACACGTTTCCAAGACAAGACAGCATAATCAAATACCATTAAAACCATTTCAAACACATCCAAAACGTGCATAAATGAATAAATCAGTCTAAGTTGACCAAGGTCAAGAGAATACCATGCCAAGACCTTCCACTTGATAGCCTCCAAGTGTTTTAAATTCATTTGACTCATACCAAACAGCTTCCATCTCATCCTAAATTTGGACACATTAAGCAGCACGTATCCAAACTAGTTACCCCGATTAGCACTGCAATCATTTGGCATCAAGGTTACAGGCAACAAAATAATGAATAGACTTGTTACAGATAGCAGTTCATGTGCAGAAAGGCGCATTTGTACAATTCGGAGGATTTTCAAACTTAGCATATTTTCCAAAACAACAATTCTAAACATTAGACACACTTCCAACACGCTCAAAGACCTTCCAAATTGGATACCAACATGTTGTGACAAGCTTTTAACACATTTCAAAATCAGAAAAAACAATCAGGCATCATTAAGTGGTTTCCAAAACCCAAACGCGACATTCAACAAATTCTCAGCGTATGAGATTAAAAAATGGATTGATTTAAGTGAATTAAGGCCTCAGAAGTTTCCTGATTCAGAATTTCATCATTTATCAGATAATTTGAAATGGCGTCGCTTTGATTACTGGACCTTTTGTTCCTAAACCAGAAAGGACACTATTCCTAAAGAGATTTTATTTTTAACACAGAAGTGGTTGAGAATCATAGGCATCTGATTTGAATTTCGAGACATCATGAAAGTTTAGAGAAGTTTCCAAACTAAGTGACATATCAGACAGCGATTAAGTCTTTCCCAAAACAATTCTAGACTTTGATTCAAACATTCCAATACGAATTCAATACCGCATTAAAGAGTAAATCATCATTGGCCTAGTAAGGAAAGGAGAAGAAGTAAGAAGGAAAAGATTGCGCCAAGAGCAGATTCAGATAGTGTCATCATCATATTCAAAAAGGAAATCGAATATATCACAGTGATTACAGGTTTACCCTAAACCAGAAAGTGTATCTCCTTAGCATTCAATCAAGTATCAGATATTTCAACGATGATTTCCAACGTTTCCAAACTTCCCAAATTGGGACCTCATCAAATCACAAAATCAAATCGGGCAAGAATAATATCCACCATCAATACCAACATTAAAAGCATTCCAAAATTCATCATTGGCCGTGTCTATATAAGGGTCACTTGGCATCAGAGAAAGGGACGGAAAAACCAGAAAGGAGAAATCGATACGAAAATCACAAAAGATCACAAATCAACAAAAGCACCCAACTATTTCCAAACCCAAAAGCACGAGCTCAGAACACCGGAGGTGTTCATCATCGCTTCAAACCAGAGAAGAAGAAGAATCGTTACAACACAATCGCAAACTCACAACAAGAGGTAAAGAGATAAAGGAGGTCTTCCCTGACGAGTCGCAAAGTCGCCATCACCGTCGCTGGACTCTTTTCCCTTTTATTTTTTTTTCGTATCGCTTTAATTTCAGCATCTTGTAACATGTAACCATCAATAATATAATGAAATCGGGGGATAGGGACCGACTGGGGTGGGGTTTCGTTGCTTGTGTTTTTTTACAGGTCGCGTGAGAGGCCGAGAGAGAATCGAGAGAGAATCGAAAGAGGGTGGCGGCGAGATTAGGAATAAAACCCTAATTTCTCAGAATTTGGGGAGATGCGAGAGAGAGCAGAAACGTCGTTTGATCCGGTCAACCTCTCACTTTATTTTTCGTTTTATCAAAAACCCTTTTCTTGTAATAAAAAAAAAACCCAGCAAATTCTTTTTATAAAATTTATATTTAAAACCTTTTGTTAACTATTTTATTAAAACATAAAAAACTTTTTCTTTAAAATAAAAATAAAAAAGGCTCTTAATCACTCTTTTCTTTCAATAATTAAAACTAAATTAATCTTTTAATTTAAGTAAGAAGGTCTTTAACTTTTTTTTTTTTTTTTT
Organism: Lathyrus tuberosus; assembly: GCA_022829125.1. Lineage (NCBI taxonomy): Eukaryota > Viridiplantae > Streptophyta > Magnoliopsida > Fabales > Fabaceae > Lathyrus > Lathyrus tuberosus. The sequence continues at coordinate 5,695,536 of JALAZF010000289.1, read as the reverse complement.
AATTTTTTTTTTTTTTTTTTATAATCCTCAAGTAAGATAAACATTTTCAAGAAATCCTAAGTAAATTTATCATCCATACAATTTCTTACAATACGTAACCGATTAGCTCTTTTATTAAATAATTTGTTAATCAAAGTTATTCTAACCATTTAAGTTAATAGTTATCTTCAAGCATAATTCTAATTCTAAATAACTTTTATAATAAACCTTAAAATCAATCTTTTCCTAATAAACTCTCCTTTTAAATCAATTCGTTAGATCCTACGTGAGTGAATCGCTTGATGTGTGCCTTTTTATGATTGATATTTTGCTTGCTACATATTTATATTGATATTGTTTACTATGTCTAAAACCTTTTCAAAAATACTAAAAAACTCTCGATCCAACGTCGAGCCACTTTTCTGCCTATGTAAGTCGAGTGCCTTCGGGCCTCGCATTCAACCTTTTCGGTCACCATACACTTTTGCTAGCCCACTTTGCTAGTATGCACAACTAATCTAAGTTGGGTCCCTCGACATTCCAAAGGAAAGGTTATTTATAATTGACTAAACCGTCATAGGATTAACGCTTTAGAACCCTTGGCCATAGGATTCGGAGTCGCCGTACTCCATGTCTTGCCGTAGACACTTAGAATCTTAGCCTTAGGATCGGAGTCGCCGTACTCCAAGTAAATGCTCCGCCGCGAACATTTACAATCCTACCCCTCTTAAACCAACCTACAACTTTAGAGTCGCCGTACTCTATGTAAGGTCTTGCCCAAGACTTTACTTCCCCTTGGAACCTTGACCCCGTCAAGAAGTTCCTCTTTGCAGAACTACGCATACTCTGATTCTACTCCAGAGGATACGTAGGCGTAAGGTGTGATACCTTATCGAGTATACTTAGATACTAACCCCTAGGGTTCAACCTTTAGCATAGCACCCTTAGCAAGCGAATGAGAGATAACATATGTACTAACGAGAGGTTCCCGTAGAGTACTACGGACGTTTATGATGCTAATACCTTCCCTAGGCGTAACCAACCCCCGAACCTTAGATCTTTAGGTTTTTTCGCTTTTGAACCTTTCCTTTGGATAAATCAAAGACGGTGGTGAACATTTAAAGAAATGTGATCCTAGTTCATTAATAACTATGGTATCCAATTCTCACCGCAACAATGCGTATGATGGTATTGGTTTTGAGACTATGGAAAGCGAAACTTAGAGTTCTGGTGAGGTTTGGAGTCTTTGGAGTTTTAGTGCATCAATGGAAATTTTGCGAAAACCTTAAGTGTGAATGTACTATTTGAGAGTTCTTTTGGGATGGTTGTTGCTACACGTGGGGATTTATGGAATTTGGACTGTTAGGAGAAGAAATTGTGTATGGATTACTAGCAGTTGATTAAGGTAACAATTAAGAGTAAGTGTCCACTCTCGGGAATAGATGATTGGAATGGTTTGGTTGAGTTTGAGTGAAATCGCAATTGGATGGAATGTTTGATAAGAGTGGTGAATGGTGTGAGTTAAGGCTTTGATCGATTTGATGTGACTGGTTATGTTGTTATCATCGGAATAGGCTGTTAATTACTCGGTTAAGCTTGTGTGTGAGTAGCCAGTTACCCAGTGCAAGGTTTTGCAAAAGCTTTGAAGATTTATATCTTTTGGAGTTTGGTTGGACATTACAACGTGCAGTGATGTTGTTTGGTGTTAGTAATGCGTCGGTAATGTTTGTGGAGTAGAGGAATCGTATCACCCATATTTATTTGGATAAGTTCGTAAGGGCTTTGATTGAGGATATTGGGATGCGTCTTTGATGAGTTTAGTCAGTGTGTTAATGCAAGAGGGTAAAGTCGTGGCTTATGCTTTACGACAATTGAGGATTCATAAAAGGATCGATACTATTCAGGATTTAGAATTGGGCGCGATTGTATTGTGTTGGAGAATCTGGAGGTATTATTTTAAGGGTTTTAGGTTCAAGGTGTTTGGATGGAGGAATTGACAGTTTTGGATATGTAACAAGACTGTTGTAATTCTGAGTTTTCGCAGGTTCGCCTAGCGAACCATTCAGCGAAGGGTAGCGAAGGTTCGCTACGGGTATTCGCTTAGCGAAGGCGTGAGCGAAGGTTCGCTAGAGTGTTCGCCTAGCGAACTTGGTGTCTGTTCTTATCTAACAGTTGGTTTGCTGGAACATTCGCCTAGCGAAGGAGCTAGCAAATGCTCGCGAGGGATGTTCGCCTAGCGAAGGTGCTAGCGAATGCTCGCGAGAAGGTTCGCCCAGCGAACAGTGCCGTTTGTGTAATTTTGTTTTCTGCATAACTTTTGATTTGTAACTCGGAGTAAGGCACGGTCGGATGGTTGGAATTCCTGATTAGTTATGACTTTGGCTCGAATTATCCTATTGGTAAAGTTTATGTCGTGCGTGATGAGTTAAGTCGAGAGTTTTACTTATGTCTGCTTTGATGGTTAAAGAGTGGGAACTTTTGGGAGAATTTAGAGATTTGGGTTGGTGTGTGAATTGACGTCTGATAGTGTGCAGTTGGATATATTAACAGTGAACAGTGATTTTTGGTGAATATGAGAGAGAGTTAGACTTTGGACGTGAGATTGGTAGTTTTGATGGTTACGAGTAATCAGAGTGCGCAGCGGAAGCGTGATATGGCACATTTCGTATATACGTGTGGGACTGGTAAGAGTTCATAGGTTGAACATTGGGAACATGTAGGAGTGTTGAGACCATTGAACGCTTCTGGATGGAAGTCATATGTGAAAAGTTTAACTGTTATCCGTGGGCTGCTATGTAGTTGGGTGTTTTGGTTATATGTTCGATTGGTGAATTATAGCATTGTTGTAGTATGGTTGTGTGACAAGGATGTTGGTGTTCTGGTTTTGTTGATGTTGTGGAGACCTTGTGGTGTCGTGGAACTTTATGTTCTTGTTTGTGTTGTTGTCTCGTTTCCATTGTGTTGGTATCTTGGCTTTTCTTTGAATCGCGAGTTAGTCGTCAAGTGCATTGTATGGGCTTTGCATCTTGTCGTCGTTGTGGTCGTCGTTGTCGTGTCGTTGTTGTATCTGCTATTGGCAAGGTGGTTTGCCAGTTGTGTTATTCGTGGTGTGCCTTTTGTTGGCATGTTGGGTTTTTAGTCGAATGCGGGAGTCGCGTCCGGAGTTGTTCGTCTCGATATATTTTCGAGGACGAAAATGTCTAAGTGGGGGAGAATTGTAACGCCCCGGTTTTGTTAGATTTATTTAATAGAGTAGATTTAATTGGTTTTGGTTTTATATTATTTTATTATTGACTTTTATTTGACAAAATGTTATTTTTCATCATTGTTTATGTTTTATCGCATTTTGAGGGCGTTTGCGAGATATTTGAGTTTGAGGGGTAAAATAGTCTTTTAGAGGTTTAGATATTTTATATAAATAGGAAGTGGAAAGAAAAAGAGAGAAAAGAAAGAAAAAGGAAAGAAAGAGAAGGGAAGGAAAGGAAGAGGAGAGAAAAGAGGAGAAAAGAGGAAATCAAAGATTCTCCGTTTCGAGCGCGAATAATCGGGTAAGGGTGAGAAATTTCAATTATATCTTGCTTGTGTATGTATATGTGTTGTTTGTTGTAATTGTTTTGGTGGTTTCGCGACTTTTCTTATCGATTCAAATTAGGAGCAATTGATAGAAATCGATGTTTTCACGGATGAAATTCGATATAAACCGCGTAGAATACTCGTTGATTATGTCTAAACATGTTTTGGTTGTTCTGGTATGAATTAGAAGTGTTTGGGTGGTAAAAATGATGTATTTTGGTCCCATATGACCTAGGTTGACGCTGCTGCGAATTCTGGGTTTCGCAGGTTCGCCTAGCGAACCCCAGCGAAGGAACTGGCGAATGTTCGCCTAGCGAACTTTATGTCTGTTTTCCACTGCCTTGGTTCGCTAGGGTTCGCCTAGCGAATACTGGAGCGAACATGATATTTTCCAATTTTGTTTTCGTCGTAATTTTCAAACCGTAAGTCCGTTTTGGTCGCCGTTCGAAGCGTTGGAAAGCTAATGAAAAGCTCTTTCTTTTTAAAATGGTTTGGAGGGCAGTAGATGAATTATTTAAGTCGTGATTTTGAAAAAGTGTTGGTTTGTCGGATTTTCACCGTCGTATTGATGTGCGAATGATGTGTTATCATGCTATATGCTTTTAATATGTATCATATGGCTTGTGTGCTGGTATATTATGCGAATATATGTGATAAGTGTTGGTGATGATGGTTTGTGGTGTTATGGAGGAATAAATGTGTGTTTTGGGTTTTGATTTCAATGTGCGATAATGATGTGTTGTGAGTAGCATTTGATATGTAAATCCCTTGTGTGAGGAACTATGATGTTGTTGTGATTTGTGGTATGTGATATGATTGTGGTATTTTATGGCTTGTGATGAAGTGCATTGTTTATGTGAAATTTCAATGTATGTTGTGTGGTGGCATTTAGGGTTTGAAATGCATTGTTTGAATTGCTTTGCAATGCATGAATGTGATGATGTGGAAGCATGTGATAAGTTGTTGTAATTGTTGTGGTTGTGATTTGTGGCCGAAAGGCAAGAAAATGCCAAGTGTTGTATTTGATGATTTATGCATGATTATGAATGTGTGCATGGATGCAATGTGAGTGTCATGAGTCATTGTATGCCAAGCATCATAATGTGCATTGTGAAAACGTCCTGAGTGACGGTTTAATTCCTGAGGGAATATGCTATACCATCGTGGGCCTCAAAAATATGAGGCGATGCCTGAGGACTTAAAGCGATGGGTATAGACGATTGTGGGCTCCTTTGGAGACTTAAAGCAATCCTTAACGTCGTGGGCCTCGAAAATATGAGGCGATGCCTGAGGACTTAAAGCGACGGGTGAACATCGTAGGCCCGACGGGGAGTTACTTGAGATTCTCAGTAACGAGCGATGGTTCCAATAGTTCCTGAGTGGACTAATGACGTGACAATGGAAGTCGGTACCGCATGGCATGTGCATAGAGTCGTTGTGTCGATCTATGTGCATTTGCATAAATCATGAATTAATTGTGCATGGAAATGTGATTGTGATTGATGAGATGAAATATGTGCAATTGAATTGAATGGTATATGTTTGATTGGAATATGTGATTATGTGTGAGAATTGTGAATGGATGCATTATGTGTGGAAAATCATGATTTGATTGATTATGTGTGGAAATTGTGCATTGATTTGTTATGTGTTGAGATTGTAATAGCATTGGTAATTTGATGTGCATATGTGATAAATGCTATGACTTGGTATGCCTTATGTGCAAATGTGTAATTATGTTGGTATAATTGTTATATGCTATGTGGTTGGATTGTTAGAAATATGTTATACATCTATGGCTTGCTATATGTATTGGTATGTGACGTGTGGGGTGAGAATAACTGTGTATGTGATTTTATGTGTTTTTGCATATTATTATGCAATCTTGGTTTAGTTGTTATTTCTCACCCTTCTGCTGGAATATGCTTTTTATGGCATAGTGCAGATTGTCAGCTTTAGAGGCGTGGAGGCAAGTGGGAGAGTTAGATCTTCGTTTGCTTAGGTCTTGGTGTCTGGTTTGATACGTAGCACGGGAGTCGGGGAACGCTTTAAGTTATTTGTATACAATTGTTGAATATGTTTTGTATGATCTTTGTATGTATATTTTGATGTTCTAAAACGATTCATTTTGTAAAACAAGTCGGTTATGGATCTTTCCGCTTTATTCCATAATTGACATTCATTTTATATGGAAAAAGGTTCCCTATGGGGTTATCCTATTTTGTGCTATGTATCAAAATAATTGAGCAGGGTTTGTATTTTCTTTCTTTAAGTGTGACATCCCTGTTTCCTGTTGGAAAAATAAATTTTTAGTTACTCTGATTTATATTTGTATTATTTATTCGCGAGGGGAATTGGGGTGTTACAGTATTCGTTTTGTGGATTCGAATGAGGTCGTATTCATATTTTCCTTGTGGGTAGAGTGATTGAGGTCAGTCTTCCTTTGCGGGTGCAATTGAGGTTGTATTCGTTTTGTGGATTCGTTTTGCGGGTAGAGTACTTTTATGTGTCTTGTACAAAGCCCAAGACGGAGGCTAAAAAGGTTGACTCGACAAGAGAGTACTTTTATTTGTCTTGTACGAAGCCCAAGACGGAGGCTAAAAAGGTTGACTCAACAAGAGAGTACTTTTATCTGTCTTGTACGAAGCCCAAGACAGAGGCTAAAAAGGTTGACTCAACAAGAGAGTCTGAGAAGTTGATTGACTCAACAAGAGAGTCTTTTATACTCAACAAGAGAGTGCTTTTATATGTCTTGTACAAAGCCCAAGACGGAGGCTAAAAGGAAAGTGACTCAACAAGAGAGTCTTGTAAAGTAATGGACTTAACAAGAGAGTCTGAAAAGGTTAGCTCCGCTGGGGAGAATCATTATACAAAGCCCAAGAGGAGGCTGACTTCCTGAGGAAGGATCATTATACAAAGCCTAAGAGGAGGCTATACTTCTGCCGGGGATTCTTGAGATCTCGAGGCAGGTCCAAGTGGGGAATCAATCCTTACAGGGGACTGCAAATGGATTGATAGATCAGAAACCTTGAGGTTTTGATTTTGAGATACTGTTATCTGACCCTGGTTGGGGAGATTCGGGAAAAAGACGGGGTCGTAGAACCCACAAGTTCAAACTCGGCTGGAGGTTAATCCAGAATCTGGGGTTTCTCCTATGTTTAAAAGGTGCTTGAGAATGTCTTTGAGACTCAAGAGAATTAGACTGTCCAAGTCTACTGGAAGAGTTTTATCTTTTGTATGATGCCCAAGAGGAGGCCGACCTGTTTAAGGGATGAGTATCAACCCTAAAATTGGTCTGAAGGTTTTTGGTGACCTTTTAGAAAGACAGCTTTAGCGAATGATGACTAAGTTCTGTCCTATACCTTTAGGAGGTCGTGAAGGTCCTTGTACGAAGCCCAAGAGAAGGCATGAGAACTTCTAAGAAGCCGAAAGGGTCCTTGTACAATGCACAAGAAGAGGCGGGATGCTTTTAGGAAGCCTGTGGGTCCCCAAACCAAGAGAAGTTCAAGAAATGCAATTCACAGAAAAGAGATCATTCCAGGAAAGTTCAAGAATTTGGAAGACCCTCAAGAGATGCCATTCATGGAGAAAAGATCATCTCTGGGGAGTTAGAGTTTCTTTGACAATTTCTAAAGGTGACAGACAGTCTAAGAAAAGGTTCACCGAGAATACTGCCTTTCTCTTTGTTCCATATTGTTTAACCCCAAGAGGAGGGAAGACTGTATCTGGAATCCTATGGGGGATCTAGTTTTGTTTGTATTTAAGAGTGACCAACGGGCTTTACCTAGTTCTAGACGTAGTTGCCGGGGAAAACTCTAAATAACTATACTAGTATTACACAGTTGATATATGACAAGTATATAAAAGGATGTGAAAGATGACTTACAGTGAAGCAGTCCCACAATACAGTTATATATATATATATATATATATATATATGAAAGCAGTAAATGAAAGCGGATAAATATTTACCCGTTGTAGAGCTTCCATGTTGTTTTGTTAGTTGTTCAACAAAGAATTTAAAGAAAGTTTTTATAACAACATGACTTCAAAATCAAAGAAAAGATTGTTGGGGCTTATAGCTCAAGGAGAGGCCCAAGTTTTCGACGATGATTGCACCGCTGTTTTGAATTTGTACAGGGACTTATACAAGTGACTGAGGCCCAAAAAAGTTTTCTGTACAAAGGGATGGGTCTTACACTCTCTCAAGAGGCCCAAAAGTGTTTTAAAGAAAAGAAATGGGACTTACAAAACGAGGGCAGACCCAGTTATTTGTTCGAAAACGGCGATCACGCCGAGGTTTTTAAAAATACAGTGGGACTTATACAATGACTGAGGCCCAAAAAGTGGTGTATTTACAAAGGGGATGGGTCTTACACTCTAATAAAGGCCCAATGTTTATTTAAAGAAAAGAAATGGGACTTACAACATGAGGGGAGGCCAATTTGTTTGACAGTGATCGCATCGTTGCTTTAGAAACTGTACTGGGACTTATACAATGACTGAGGCCCAAAAAGGTTTCTTATTTACAAGGGATGAGTCTTACACTCTATTAGAGGCCCAAAGATTTATTTTTGTACAAGAGATGGGGCTTCCAACTCAAGGAGAGGCCCAGGTGATTTTATTAAAAAGGAGACAATCGCGCCGTTGTTTTATAAATTGTACTGGGACTTATACAATGGCTGAGGCCCAAAATGGTTTTTTATTTATAAGGGATGGGTCTTACACTCTATTAGAGGCCCAAAAGTGTTTGAAAAAGATTTGTTTAGGGTGATAATGATCAAAACCCTAAATTTATTTCAAAATGTATTTTAATTAAATAAAAATCCAATTAAAATAATCAAAATTATCAAACATGTGTGCAAAACAAGTTATGATCTTGGATTAATGTTTGAAAAATCATAATTATATCCACAAAATGATTGGAAACCAATTACGTTTGGAAAATTAAGAAGGAAAAAATATTTTAAATGTTAAAAACAAATAAAAGATTAATTCTTTGCAAAAATATAAAATAAATAATATTTTTGGGATTTTTTTGTAAAATAAAATATTTTAACATTTTTGTGAATTGTTAAAAAAAGAATCAACTCAAAATCATTAAAAACCAAAGAGAAATTAATTTTTGAATCAATTAAATAAAATCACAAAAATTCAAATATTTGAAAATTCAAAAAAGGGCGCCAAGAACACCAAGTTCTTGCCCGCACCCTCTGTTTTGCCCAGATTTGCATTTTCTATCCAATCTCGCTGAATACTTGATGAAATCACACAAACCATATATCAATATGCTCGTTTTCACCTCACGATCATGTCCATGGTCTTTAATTTCATTTATTTTAAGCATGGAAAAAGAAATCAAGATAAAACCTCAAGAACCCTAAAATTTGCATGAAGGCTGAGATTTTTGATACACGATTCAAACAAAGCAATTAATTGAGGGGAAATATTCTATGCATGATTATGAACATTTGGCAAAAGTATTGTGCGAGGAAATATGCATAGATTAAGAGATGACCAAGTTTAGGCTTACTTGAGGGTCGTGGCAGCAAGAGCAAAGTGATTTTTGAGTTGGAGGTGTTACAGATGAGTTGTGATGATCTGAAAAGCTTCCCTACACCATATGGAGTGTGTTTGAATGTTTGGACTTAATTGAAAATGGCTGGATCACTTCATGGCATCTCAGCTGCAACTTGGTTAAAACCTTGAGCAACTGGCTGGTGATTCTGAGAAATCAGTGTTCCAGATGTTGTTTAAGTGCTTGGATCACTTCTATATGATGTTTATGAGGTATGTGTGTTAGGTTTGGTTGGAATTGTTCCCAAGCTCAAAACTCGATAGTGACTTGCTTTGGAATGCAAGTTTGAGAGTGAGAAGATGATTTTGAGAAAGGCAAGTGTTGTAGGCCTTTGGTGTACTTAAACTGAGCACAAATTAGCTCTATTTATAGTAGAGCAAGTTTGTTTTGCAAGCAATAGTGAATGGCAACTGCTGCAGAGGTTTGGCAAATGTTGATCAATAGGAATCCAAGTCTCCTCTAGCCATTGACTAGAGGTGAGAGCACAGGCCTTTAGTTCCCTAGTTCAGATCTTATCCTTGACTCATTCAGTTGGAAATGGCTCAGTTCATGCCACCTTGGTGCATCCATTGAATGCTCCAAAACAAAGTTGGAGTCTTGTCCCCCTTTAGGGTTTTTAGGTTTGGCATGCTATTTTTAGTTCCAAAGACTTGGGAGGCTTATGGATCAGCGTTTGTCCCTCATTGGTCTCCCCCTGAGGTGTTCAGATGGATAGACTTGTTGGTCATTTGCACAAATTGTTCAAATCGAGCAAAATGCACAAATCTGCCTTGTTATGACAGTTGCAGCAAGGCATATTGCCACTGTCATAACTTCTTGCTTAGATTGAGTTTGATGGAGTTCTTGGCCATTTTGGAAAGCTCTCATATGATACAACATATGTGTGATCATAGCTTGTTTTGATACTTTTTGGATCCAAGTGAAAAATGCCCCTACATTTTGAAAAAAGTGAAACAGATTCTGACTTAGTGAAAATTTCACTAAGTGTTGGAAAAAGTGACATTTCATGTTTTCAGCCATTTTGATCCAACCATAACTCAAAATCCATGATGAATTGGAATGAGGTGTAGTTTACACTTTTAAAGTATTCCATGAGAGCTACAAATCCATCTTTGGATCAGCCAAAATGGTTGCTTGGATCACAAGTTATGATCCTTGGAAGTTGGTACCCTAGCCACTTTGTTCCATAACTTAGAAAATTTCTAAGTTTTTTATGGTTACCCCTTTTACAATTTATCCCACTTTTCTTGATTTTTCTTGATGAATGATGATTCCAATCACACATTAACATCATTTTAGGGTTAGGGAACCATAATTGACCAAAAAAATCAAAAAGGCAAACTTTAACTTTTGGGCACAGTTTACTTTTTATCAGATGAATTCCAAACTGTGTGATCCTCTATGAAATCAAGTCCTTGACCTAAATAAAACTTGATGGATTGATTTAATAGGTGTTATAGGGTGTATTGAATCATGTCCCGAGGTTTGGGAGCATGTCCTGGTCAAAAGTCAAAGGTACAGTTGACTTTTTCCCCAAAACCCTAACTGTGGGCCAGATGAAATTGGAACTTGTGAATCAAGTTTCTTGGATCAATCCATTGTTTCAAATGGATAAATGTAGTGTATTGGTGACCCTAAAATCATGTCTTGAGGTCTTGGCTCATGTTTTGTCCCAAAATTCAACTTAGGGGTGAATTAGGTCAAGAAACCCTAATTCCTGATTTTTTATGAATGCATCCCCTAAGGCTAAATTGACTTGATGATGGGGTCCATGAGGTCCCTTGGAGTACCTTGGGTTTTGTTTTGAAGCATTGGCTCCTGCCCAGAGGAAAAATTCCATCTGGAGGCCCTGGTCGACCAAAACCCTAATTTGGTGACACTGGCGATCTTGAGGCTTAATCCACTTGGAATGCTCAACTTTGTGCTTGATTCTTGATGTGGGAGTCCTCTTGATCCTTTGTGGGTGTTTGAGAGATTTAGACAAGTTGAAGATCATGTCCTTTCTTGATTGATCCTTTGTCTAAGTGCCCTGAGAGGGTTTGAAACCCTAATTCTTGATTGTAGTGAATGCTCACGCATCTTTGGGGAGATTGATAAGTGTGAAAGTTCATCCATATTGTGGTAATGCTTTGCACAATGATGGGAAATCTTAGTGGTCAAAATTTGGGGTATGACAAAGCCCAAGAGAAGGCTATGTGAGGTTGATGGCGATCGTGAAAACGATTAACTTATAAGGTGTTTGAGAAGGGCTTGACATTAAGTCAAGGTATTAGTTTGAAAAAGGTTGGTTTGGACAAGTATATGATGAATGACATAAGTATAATTGAGGCATGATAAAGCACACGTGAGCAATATGTAAAGCACCACACAAAAAAGTCATAAAACTAGGTAAAAATTGGGAAGAAGTTAACCAAGACATGTTAGTCTAATTAGTAACCTAATCCTAAGGTTAATCTAAAGGAGGGGAATCTCACAACTCAAATATTTTAGATTTTTTAGAATTAAAAAAGAAAAATTAAATAATTAATTAAATTAAACTAAAATATTTAATAAAATTAACTATTAAAGTTAATTAATATTATACAAAATGGTTTAATAGAATTAACTGAGATTTGGTTAATAAAAAGGTTTGGGAATTAATTAAAAGGATTTTTTAGTTTTTTAGAAATAAGGAAACTAAAAAAGAATAATTAATTAAATTAAATTCAAATATTTAATAAAATTAATCATTAAATAGATTAATTAATATTAAATAAAAGATTTTAATATAATTAATTAATTAATAATATTTGGATTTTTCTGAAAAAATAAAGAAGATAATTAAAAGTGTTTTTGGTTTTTTTAAATGCTTTTTAAAAAAAAAAACAAAATTACAAAACCTAAAACAAAAAAGGAAATGGGCCAGGATTATAGTATCAACAAGGGGGTGTGATTAGAAATTACTACCTAGGCCCAAACCAGTGAAGCCCTACGCTGGGAGAGTCCATGGTGGACTCTGGTCAACTTGTTGACCACCCAAAGGGAATCTGGAGCGCTGATCTCATCAGAGAGTCCATCTGACTCTAATCTGAAGGCTGAGATGAAAGGGTGCATAATATGGGATCATGGGGAGAAGAATCTCCCGGTGACACTTGTCAAAGGGAGGGACAAGTGTCACCTCCTCGTTCAGCCACCCAAACGCATCATTGATGATGCAACTAAACAAGGGAAAGGTGGAAAACCAGCTCATTCTCCTATTTCAAATATCTCTCTCAATGTTTCTCTCTCTACAAAAAAAACCTCCGCCGAAACCTAATTTTGACCGGAGAAGATGGTGGCGCGCGGCGGTGGCCGCCGTCTTCTCCGGCGAGACCACCTCAAATCAATAAATTTTCGAAGGTTTTCCCAATTAAACCCTAACTTCTAAACTAAGCTAGAATCAAGCAAATCAACAAATTAAGGCAAGTAATCAAGTCATGGAGCAACAAACAACACAAATTTCAGTAAGGGAATTCACATTTGAGATTCAGAAATGCTACCTCATGAAGATTCTTTCGGAAGAGCTTTTAGGACGTGTCCAGGTATTGGTTTCGTATCCCTTCTCCTTAAGCTCGTTTCCTTCCTCTTTCTTCTCTGCTTCTTAGTGTGTGTGTGTGTGTGTGTGTGTGTGTGTGTGTGTGTGTCGTTATGTTGTAGCTTAGCTCACCTATATTAGAGTTTCAGTGTGGAACTCTGATTAGGTTTTACGGGAAATGAGCTTTAGTGAGAGGGTGAGGAATTGTAGAATGAACTTTAGGGTTTTATCTCCAGGTGTTCTTGTGTGTTTTCTCAAATGAACAGTAGGTAATATATAGGAGCTTGATATGTGTGGGTGAAAATCAAATTCGTGTGAGTTTGTTAGAGAGAATGATGAGGTGGCAATTCTGAGAATCAAGCCGTTAGAACTTTGTGTATGCAGTCCCCTGATTGTGTGGGATTTCATGTGCTACGTGAAATATTATTTTTGCTGTGAAAATCTTCATTTTGTCCTCTTCTGCCATTCTAGAAGGATTAACAGTCATGTGGTCCCACTGTGGTAATATTTGTGTATGTGTTATGGTACGTACATATTGGTATTGACTTGTATATCCTTCTGTTTTCTTGAACTTCATTTTTCTTGTATGTGTTATGCTTCTTCTCCATGTGCAATATGACATTGTGATTTATAGCTGATACACTTTGATATGAGCCATTTACCCCAGAATTTGACACCCTCTGTTGTTGTGAAATGTGACTTGTTTACTTCTGAACTGCACCTTGAATTTGTTAACATTATATGGTTTTGAATTGTGCAATTGACCTCAACATTCCATGTATGCCAAGTACTTTCCATGGCAGCTATTATGTACTATAATATGCTCAAAAATTGTGATTTGATATTGAATTGTACACATACTGCTAGTGTATATTTGGAATGGTCTTGCACTTTGTTTTAGAATTAGTATTGTACCCATTGCTTTTGAATTGCTCACTGATCATAATCTTGTTTTTGTTGTTGTTTTTCATATGTGCCCTTGATATGATGATGACCCAAGCCTGAATGGTGTACTTGGAAGTTTGGCATGAAGAAACCTTGTTGGTGATGGCAGCTTGTATGGCATAAGCATGGATGAAGAAAAATGGCTCAAGAAAAACAATGTTTAGCTTGAATGGCTTGGCATGAAAATGAAGGAGTTGAAAGCTTCTTGGATTGATGAAGACTTGAAAGAGGCGCATTGGTAAGACTTTAGTAACATTGGCATTAGAACCAGAATACCGTTTGTTGTAGATCCAATTTGTGAATTTCTTCTCTTTTAAATTTCTCTTGTAGCAACTTTTGATACTGTTAAAATTTTGTGCAAATGAACTTCTGGTGCATTGTCTTGTAATTTATTCCATGGAAGCTCTTTATTTATTTTATTTGGATCTTGTGATTTGCTTGTTTGGTAAATGTATGAGCAATGGCTGTGATTTCTGTTTTACACTTCTTGTTCATGTGGAACTTTCACACCACATTGTTTAATACTGTTATCCGAGCATGGCCTTAGCTTTGCACTTTTCTTTTGGAGTTGTACTTTTTATTTGGATTGTATTTCATGGATGCTCTCACTTGGGGATGTTAATTGTTAAGAACTATGCTTGTAAGAACAGTGATATGTTTTGTTCAATCTTTGACTTGCATTGATCATTCTTTTATTTTCTTCTAATCTTCACATGTTCAATTTCATTCCATGTGCAAATTTTGGAGCAATCTTGGTGCTATGTTGAAGATTGGCACCTTGATGATGGAGAGTTTGTGAAATTGGACAAGAGGATTCATAGCTTGGCTTGGAGCGCGTTTGGTAACTTGACTTTATGTGCATTACATTAACATGGTATTTTGGCCTGAATCTTAGCAACATCATCACTAGAATGTAATCTTTTTGGTCTTTTGTAGGTTGAAGATGAAGGCATGAAGAAACTTTGGAGAATCAAACAACCGTGGCCTTGGAATTAACATGAAGCGCAAAGTTACATTTTGCATTGCCTTAGTCCTAACTTTAGTATGACTTGTAGAATTAGGCTTAGTATAACCTTGTATCAAAACTTGCACTTCTTGGAATCTTAGGCAAATGATACTTGGTTATTCTTGCAATTGTTCTTTGGACATCATCCTTTGTAAATTGCAAATGTACTTTCTTTTGTTTGTGACCCTTTTGTGAACATTTTGAGTTTAAATTTAATGTTGTTATGCTTTGAGAGTAACTTTGTAATTCCACTTTTTGTAGCGCCCTTTTACAATTCAATACAGTTTGCAAACTTTTTGGGATGACAAGAATTTAGCTCTTGAATTGTAATGAAATGAGTCTGCACATATCATGACTTCAACTTGATGGCTCCCATGGCTTGTTATTTTACTTGGCCAAGACTTGGCTCAAGAGACATCAAAACACCAAGCGTAGCTCGTGTTTGGACACGGTTTGATCATGGCTTAATACTTAGCTATGTCTTGAAAATAATGGCTCAAATCAAACTAATTTAAATTTCATGATCCATTTATAACAAGACTTAACTTGAACGAATTCTAATTATGGTTGGAAATCAACTTGAAACAAATCAAGATAAAACTTGAAATAAACCTCCTAAAACGGCTTGCAAATAGGCTCCTACCACTTTTGGCCATGGATTGGTTGAAAGCAAACTTTAGGAATGACTTAAATGGTTTTGAGATAATTTGGCACCATGAAATATAGGAGCACAACCAAGCATGACCAAAGAAAGAGTTCAAACCATAGTCATGTATCACCTTGAAGCATACAAATGTCTTGTTCATAACATGCCACAAACCTCTTGCAAACAAAAAATGAATGACCTAAGGATGAAACCTGAGCATTCATTTCTTGGACAAACTAGTAATAAATCTAGCCAGCATCTAGCTTACATAACCTTGGGGTGCATTGAAACAAGACTTCGAACCATTAAAACAAATTATTCGAAAACCACTTGTAAGCAATTGATCACGCCTTGAAATGGGTTGGTCATATAACCTGGACCCTTGACTTTGTCACAATTGCTTGATCATGAGAATAATGACACATTTCTCCTCTTATCTCCATCTGAATTTAACCACACTTGCAAGAGCCTACCACCACAATGATCACAAACAAAAATTCCATGGCCTAAATTGGATGATCAAGGCCAGAGGCTAGATGATCATCTTAAAGGAATATCACTAAGCAACACCAATACTTGGCACAAGAAAAAGGAAAAGGGTAGGACAAATTTGGCGTATGGCACATGGGAAGATAATGAGATAAGTTCTTCATCAGATTCGGATAACGACGAATGTGAAAATTTAGTGTTGATGGTTTCACACCATTTCGATAATGAAGATGAAGAGGTTAGTAATGAATTTTTCATTTATGATAATGATGCACAAGGTGCTATAGATGAACTTCTTAATGAATGCAAAATTATGTACAAAACATTTTCAAAACAAAAGAATCAAATTTCATCTTTAGAAGAAAAAATTGAGATGATGGAAAAATATTTTGAAGATGAAAAACAAGAGATTATGTGAACAAAAATAGAATTTTGTATGCAAAGAATGAGAATCACTTTCTTTTCAAATTGCCCAATTAAAAAGAGTTCTTGAAAGATATGAAAAAGGAAAAATTGGATTGGAGGGTGTTCTTAGTCAACAAAGATATTCTAATGATAAAGGTGGTATTGGTTATTAAAAATTTAGTAAACCAAGTTCTAGAAAAACTATCTTTGTGGCTAGTAATCAATCCACCAAAGAGAAAGTAAACAAAGCCAAAGTTGTTCATCCTTATCCTAAAAGGAAAATATTTGTTAAATATAAATCATATGTTCCTAGATATAGAAGTAATTTTGTTCCTACTTGCTTTTATTGTGGTATAATTGGTCACTCACCTAATGCTTCCTATGTTAGAAATTTTAGTGTTGCTAGTGGGCATTATGTGTGGGTCAAGAAAGGAACTAATTATGAAGGACCCAAGGAAATTTTGGTACTTAACAAAACTTAATTTGTTTTGTAGGTATGCTTGAAGACCACTTCTAATCTATGGTATCTCGATAGTGGTTGTTCTAAGCATATGACGGAGATATCAACAAATTTTCAAATCTAGTGCTTAAGGCCAACGGATATGTCATTTATGGGGACAACAACAAAGGAAAAATTCATGGCATAGGCAAAGTTGGAATACCACCTTTCACATCCATTGAAAATGTTCTTTATGTTGAAGGACTAAAGCACAATCTTCTAAGTGTTAGCCAACTTTATGACAAAGCCTTCAAGATTAAGCTCACCAATGATAAATGTTTGATTGAAGATGAAGTCACACATGAGGTAAAACTCAAAGATAAAAGATTTAATAATATATTTATGATTTCCCTGGATGATCTGTCTTTGAAACTAAAATGTCTAATGGACTAAATAATAATAATAATAATAATAATAATAATAATAATAATAATAATAATAATAATTAATTAGAATTAGAATTAGAAAATCCTAATTTACCAATACTTGATTCATTTCTTCCACCATTCCCTGTAAAATTCACACGGTGCGATCAATAAAAAAACAAAAATTAGAAAAAAAACTATAAAAAATGAAGATGTATTTGGAGTTGTAGCAGCTCGAGAACAATTAATGCAAGAAAAACAACTCATCTAACACACAAACCACACACAGAAACTCAAACTAAAAAGTGATACATACCATGTCTAACACGGTAGATTAGATTCAGACGATGTCAAAAGACAATAATACCTCAGATGAAATGGCAAGAAGCTGGATCTGGAAGGAATTGATGTTGTTATTGTAGGAAAAAGAATAGAGGGACAAGTAACAAATGAAATGCAATGGTTTGAAAGGATAAAGGAATTGTTACCCGGGTATATGCATGTAACACACTTGAATGAAAACAACAATAAACTTCTGCCACTTGGCAAAATATGTGGCTCTGATTGGGCAATGCAATTTGATTTAGTCAATTAAATTTAAGGATAATTTATAGTATAAAGCAATTAGGTTAGAAAGGGTAAATTATGGTTATGGGCAATTGAGTGTGTAACTTTAGCTAATAAAAAGGTTAAATTAGGGATTATGTGTGTATCTAATTTTCTTATGTAAGATAGTTGAAGTCCGTGACACATTGAATCTTAGATCTCACATGTAGGTTAATGGCCAAAACTTACGTGTCAGAGGGATATAAAGTGTATCGAAGATCCAAAAACTTGGGATATTTCCTCTCACGTTTCATTCGTAAACTTTCCCATTATGTTTCGTTTCGCAAACCCTAATTCCTATTCTTCAGTGCGATGTCGCTCTCTCACCTTTTCAAATCAATTTGCATAGCTTCAAATCGAAATGACGCTCTCTCACGAATTGCTTTATATGCTTTATATAGAGCAAGTCATACAAACATTATGCATCACCAGAAGATACTTGCAGAGATCAGAAACAAACGTGCACTGGATTCTATGGTTTTGGATCAAAAGTATAAAAAAGAAGGTGATGCCTTGATTATGTCTTCGTTGTTGGCTTTAAGGTTGATGATATGTCAATTGGCTAAAGAGAAGTTTTTAAATGAGTTTGCGTCTAAAAGATTTGAGATATGAGGCTACATACATGGGCAAATTGGAATACCACCTTTCATATTCATTGAAAATGTTCTTCATGTTGAAGGACAAAAGCACAATCTTCTAAGTGTTAGCCAACTTTGTGACAAAGGCTACAAGATCAAGTTCACGAAAGATAAATGCCTTATTGAAGATGAAGTCACACATGAGGTAAAACTCAAACGTAAAAGATTTAATAATATATTTATGATTTCCTTGGATGGTCTATCTTTGAAAGTAAAATGTCTAATGGACTAAACAACAATGATTGTGTATCCTGAAAACCTTAGTCTCCAAAAAATAGAATGTCTATAATAATAATAATAATTATTATAATAATACTAATTAATTAGATTTAGAAAACCCTAATTTACCATTACCTGATTCATTTCTTCCACCATTCCCTGTAAAATTAACACTGTACGATCAATACAAAAAACAAAAATTAGAAAAATATATAAAAAAAAACGAAGATGTATCTGGAGTAGTAGCAGATCGAGAACCATTAATTCAAGAAAAACAAATCATCTATCACACAAATCACACACAGAAACTCAAACTAAAAAGTGATACAGACCATGTCTAACTTGTTAGATTAGATTCAGACGATGTAAAAAGACGATAATACCTCAGATGAAATGGAAAGAAGCTGGATCTAAACGAAGGAATTGATGTTGTTATTGGAGCTTAAAAAACTAACTGAGAGAGAGGGAGGTTGTACGAAAAAAGAAGAAAGGGACAAGTAAAAATTGAAATCCTATGGTTTGAAAGGATAAATGAATTGTTACCCGGGTATATGCATGTAAAACACTTGAATGAAAACAACAATAAACTTCTGCCACATGGCAAAATGTGTGGCTTTGATTGGGCAATACAATTTGATTTAGTCAATTACATTTAAGGAGAATCTATAGTATAAAACAATTAGGTTAGAAAGGGTAAATTATGGTTATGGACAATTGAGTGTGTAACTTTAGCTAATAAAAAGGTTAAATTAGGGATTATGTGGGTATCTTATTTTCTTTGGTAAGATAGTTTAAGTCTGTGACACAATGAGTCTTAGATCTTATTTGTAGGTTTGATCTAATGGCCAAAACTTACGTGTCAGAGGGATATAAAGTGTGCCGAAGATCCAAAAATTTGAGCGATTTCCCCACAAGTTTCATTCATAAACTCTCGCATTCTATTTCGTATCACAAACCCTAAATCCCATTATTCTGCGCAATGTTGCTCTCTCACCTTTTCAAATCAATTCGCATTGCTTAAAATTACAATGACGCTCTCTCACGAATTGCTCTATATACTTCATATAGAGAAAGTCGTACAAACATTATGCATCACCTGAAGATACTTGCAGAGATCAGAAACAAACCTGAACGGGATTTTATGGTTTTGGATCAAAAGTATAAAAAAGAAGGTGATGCCTTGATTATTTCTTCATTGTTGGCTTCATGGTTGATGCTACGTCATTTGGCTAAAGAGCAGTTTTTACATGAATTCGCGTCTAAAAGGTTTGAGATATTGTTCTACATACATGGGCAAATTGGAACACCACCTTTCATATTCAATGAAAATGTTCTTCATGTTGAAGGACAAAAGCACAATCTTCTAAGTGTTAGCCAACTTTGTGACAAAGGCTACAAGATCAAGTTCACGAAAGATAAATGCCTTATTGAAGATGAAGTCACACATGAGGTAAAACTCAAACGTAAAAGATTTAATAATATATTTATGATTTCCTTGGATGGTCTATCTTTGAAAGTAAAATGTCTAATGGACTAAACAACAATGATTGTGTATCCTGAAAACCTTAGTCTCCAAAAAATAGAATGTCTATAATAATAATAATTATTATTATAATAATACTAATTAATTAGATTTAGAAAACCCTAATTTACCATTACCTGATTCATTTCTTCCACCATTCCCTGTAAAATTAACACTGTACGATCAATACAAAAAACAAAAATTAGAAAATTATATAAAAAAAAAACGAAGATGTATCTGGAGTAGTAGCAGATCGAGAACCATTAATTCAAGAAAAACAAATCATCTATCACACAAATCACACACAGAAACTCAAACTAAAAAGTGATACAGACCATGTCTAACTTGTTAGATTAGATTCAGACGATGTAAAAAGACGATAATACCTCAGATGAAATGGAAAGAAGCTGGATCTAAACGAAGGAATTGATGTTGTTATTGGAGCTTAAAAAACTAACTGAGAGAGAGGGAGGTTGTACGAAAAAAGAAGAGAGGGACAAGTAAAAACTGAAATCCTATGGTTTGAAAGGATAAATGAATTGTTACCCGGGTATATGCATGTAAAACACTTGAATGAAAACAACAATAAACTTCTGCCACATGGCAAAATGTGTGGCTTTGATTGGGCAATACAATTTGATTTAGTCAATTACATTTAAGGACAATCTATAGTATAAAACAATTAGGTTAGAAAGGGTAAATTATGGTTATGGACAATTGAGTGTGTAACTTTAGCTAATAAAAAGGTTAAATTAGGGATTATGTGGGTATCTTATTTTCTTTGGTAAGATAGTTTAAGTCTGTGACACAATGAGTCTTAGATCTTATTTGTAGGTTTGATCTAATGGCCAAAACTTACGTGTCAGAGGGATATAAAGTGTGCCGAAGATCCAAAAATTTGAGCGATTTCCCCACAAGTTTCATTCATAAACTCTCGCATTCTATTTCGTATCACAAACCCTAAATCCCATTATTCTGCGCAATGTTGCTCTCTCACCTTTTCAAATTAATTCGCATTGCTTAAAATTTCAATGACGCTCTCTCACGAATTGCTCTATATACTTCATATAGAGAAAGTCGTACAAACATTATGCATCACCTGAAGATACTTGCAGAGATCAGAAACAAACCTGAACGGGATTTTATGGTTTTGGATCAAAAGTATAAAAAAGAAGGTGATGCCTTGATTATTTCTTCATTGTTGGCTTCATGGTTGATGCTACGTCATTTGGCTAAAGAGCAGTTTTTACATGAATTCGCGTCTAAAAGGTTTGAGATATTGTTCTACATACATGGGCAAATTGGAACACCACCTTTCATATTCATTGAAAATGTTCTTCATGTTGAAGGACAAAAGCACAATCTTCTAAGTGTTAGCCAACTTTGTGACAAAGGCTACAAGATCAAGTTCACGAAAGATAAATGCCTTATTGAAGATGAAGTCACACATGAGGTAAAACTCAAACGTAAAAGATTTAATAATATATTTATGATTTCCTTGGATGGTCTATCTTTGAAAGTAAAATGTCTAATGGACTAAACAACAATGATTGTGTATCCTGAAAACCTTAGTCTCCAAAAAATAGAATGTCTATAATAATAATTATTATTATTATTATAATAATACTAATTAATTAGTTTTAGAAAACCCTAATTTACCATTACCTGATTCATTTCTTCCACCATTCCCTATAAAATTAACACTGTACGATCAATACAAAAAACAAAAATTAGAAAAATATATAAAAAAAAACGAAGATGTATCTAGAGTAGTAGCAGATCGAGAACCATTAATTCAAGAAAAACAAATCATCTATCACACAAATCACACACAGAAACTCAAACTAAAAAGTGATACAGACCATGTCTAACTTGTTAGATTAGATTCAGACGATGTAAAAAGACGATAATACCTCAGATGAAATGGAAAGAAGCTGGATCTAAACGAAGGAATTGATGTTGATATTGGAGCTTAAAAAACTAACTGAGAGAGAGGGAGGTTGTACGAAAAAAGAAGAGAGGGACAAGTAAAAACTGAAATCCTATGGTTTGAAAGGATAAATGAATTGTTACCCCGGGTATATGCATGTAAAACACTTGAATGAAAACAACAATAAACTTCTGCCACATGGCAAAATGTGTGGCTTTGATTGGGCAATACAATTTGATTTAGTCAATTACATTTAAGGAGAATCTATAGTATAAAAACAATTAGGTTAGAAAGGGTAAATTATGGTTATGGACAATTGAGTGTGTAACTTTAGCTAATAAAAAGGTTAAATTAGGGATTATGTGGGTATCTTATTTTCTTTGGTAAGATAGTTTAAGTCTGTGACACAATGAGTCTTAGATCTTATTTGTAGGTTTGATCTAATGGCCAAAACTTACGTGTCAGAGGGATATAAAGTGTGCCGAAGATCCAAAAATTTGAGCGATTTCCCCACAAGTTTCATTCATAAACTCTCGCATTCTATTTCGTATCACAAACCCTAAATCCCATTATTCTGCGCAATGTTGCTCTCTCACCTTTTCAAATCAATTCGCATTGCTTAAAATTACAATGACGCTCTCTCACGAATTGCTCTATATACTTCATATAGAGAAAGTCGTACAAACATTATGCATCACCTGAAGATACTTGCAGAGATCAGAAACAAACCTGAACGGGATTTTATGGTTTTGGATCAAAAGTATAAAAAAGAAGGTGATGCCTTGATTATTTCTTCATTGTTGGCTTCATGGTTGATGCTACGTCATTTGGCTAAAGAGCAGTTTTTACATGAATTCGCGTCTAAAAGGTTTGAGATATTGTTCTACATACATGGGCAAATTGGAACACCACCTTTCATATTCAATGAAAATGTTCTTCATGTTGAAGGACAAAAGCACAATCTTCTAAGTGTTAGCCAACTTTGTGACAAAGGCTACAAGATCAAGTTCACGAAAGATAAATGCCTTATTGAAGATGAAGTCACACATGAGGTAAAACTCAAACGTAAAAGATTTAATAATATATTTATGATTTCCTTGGATGGTCTATCTTTGAAAGTAAAATGTCTAATGGACTAAACAACAATGATTGTGTATCCTGAAAACCTTAGTCTCCAAAAAATAGAATGTCTATAATAATAATAATTATTATTATAATAATACTAATTAATTAGATTTAGAAAACCCTAATTTACCATTACCTGATTCATTTCTTCCACCATTCCCTGTAAAATTAACACTGTACGATCAATACAAAAAACAAAAATTAGAAAATTATATAAAAAAAAAACGAAGATGTATCTGGAGTAGTAGCAGATCGAGAACCATTAATTCAAGAAAAACAAATCATCTATCACACAAATCACACACAGAAACTCAAACTAAAAAGTGATACAGACCATGTCTAACTTGTTAGATTAGATTCAGACGATGTAAAAAGACGATAATACCTCAGATGAAATGGAAAGAAGCTGGATCTAAACGAAGGAATTGATGTTGTTATTGGAGCTTAAAAAACTAACTGAGAGAGAGGGAGGTTGTACGAAAAAAGAAGAGAGGGACAAGTAAAAACTGAAATCCTATGGTTTGAAAGGATAAATGAATTGTTACCGGGGTATATGCATGTAAAACACTTGAATGAAAACAACAATAAACTTCTGCCACATGGCAAAATGTGTGGCTTTGATTGGGCAATACAATTTGATTTAGTCAATTACATTTAAGGACAATCTATAGTATAAAACAATTAGGTTAGAAAGGGTAAATTATGGTTATGGACAATTGAGTGTGTAACTTTAGCTAATAAAAAGGTTAAATTAGGGATTATGTGGGTATCTTATTTTCTTTGGTAAGATAGTTTAAGTCTGTGACACAATGAGTCTTAGATCTTATTTGTAGGTTTGATCTAATGGCCAAAACTTACGTGTCAGAGGGATATAAAGTGTGCCGAAGATCCAAAAATTTGAGCGATTTCCCCACAAGTTTCATTCATAAACTCTCGCATTCTATTTCGTATCACAAACCCTAAATCCCATTATTCTGCGCAATGTTTCTCTCTCACCTTTTCAAATCAATTCGCATTGCTTAAAATTACAATGACGCTCTCTCACGAATTGCTCTATATACTTCATATAGAGAAAGTCGTACAAACATTATGCATCACCTGAAGATACTTGCAGAGATCAGAAACAAACCTGAACGGGATTTTATGGTTTTGGATCAAAAGTATAAAAAAGAAGGTGATGCCTTGATTATTTCTTCATTGTTGGCTTCATGGTTGATGCTACGTCATTTGGCTAAAGAGCAGTTCTTACATGAATTCGCGTCTAAAAGGTTTGAGATATTGTTCTACATACATGGGCAAATTGGAACACCACCTTTCATATTCAATGAAAATGTTCTTCATGTTGAAGGACAAAAGCACAATCTTCTAAGTGTTAGCCAACTTTGTGACAAAGGCTACAAGATCAAGTTCACGAAAGATAAATGCCTTATTGAAGATGAAGTCACACATGAGGTAAAACTCAAACGTAAAAGATTTAATAATATATTTATGATTTCCTTGGATGGTCTATCTTTGAAAGTAAAATGTCTAATGGACTAAACAACAATGATTGTGTATCCTGAAAACCTTAGTCTCCAAAAAATAGAATGTCTATAATAATAATAATAATAATTATAATAATACTAATTAATTAGATTTAGAAAACCCTAATTTACCATTACCTGATTCATTTCTTCCACCATTCCCTGTAAAATTAACACTGTACGATCAATACAAAAAACAAAAATTAGAAAAATATATAAAAAAAAACGAAGATGTATCTGGAGTAGTAGCAGATCGAGAACCATTAATTCAAGAAAAACAAATCATCTATCACACAAATCACACACAGAAACTCAAACTAAAAAGTGATACAGACCATGTCTAACTTGTTAGATTAGATTCAGACGATGTAAAAAGACGATAATACCTCAGATGAAATGGAAAGAAGCTGGATCTAAACGAAGGAATTGATGTTGTTATTGGAGCTTAAAAAACTAACTGAGAGAGAGGGAGGTTGTACGAAAAAAGAAGAGAGGGACAAGTAAAAACTGAAATCCTATGGTTTGAAAGGATAAATGAATTGTTACCCGGGTATATGCATGTAAAACACTTGAATGAAAACAACAATAAACTTCTGCCACATGGCAAAATGTGTGGCTTTGATTGGGCAATACAATTTGATTTAGTCAATTACATTTAAGGACAATCTATAGTATAAAACAATTAGGTTAGAAAGGGTAAATTATGGTTATGGACAATTGAGTGTGTAACTTTAGCTAATAAAAAGGTTAAATTAGGGATTATGTGGGTATCTTATTTTCTTTGGTAAGATAGTTTAAGTCTGTGACACAATGAGTCTTAGATCTTATTTGTAGGTTTGATCTAATGGCCAAAACTTACGTGTCAGAGGGATATAAAGTGTGCCGAAGATCCAAAAATTTGAGCGATTTCCCCACAAGTTTCATTCATAAACTCTCGCATTCTATTTCGTATCACAAACCCTAAATCCCATTATTCTGCGCAATGTTGCTCTCTCACCTTTTCAAATCAATTCGCATTGCTTAAAATTTCAATGACGCTCTCTCACGAATTGCTCTATATACTTCATATAGAGAAAGTCGTACAAACATTATGCATCACCTGAAGATACTTGCAGAGATCAGAAACAAACCTGAACGGGATTTTATGGTTTTGGATCAAAAGTATAAAAAAGAAGGTGATGCCTTGATTATTTCTTCATTGTTGGCTTCATGGTTGATGCTACGTCATTTGGCTAAAGAGCAGTTTTTACATGAATTCGCGTCTAAAAGATTTGAGATATGAGGCTACATACATGGGCAAATTGGAACACCACCTTTCATATTCATTGAAAATGTTCTTCATGTTGAAGGACAAAAGCACAATCTTCTAAGTGTTAGCCAACTTTGTGACAAAGGCTACAAGATCAAGTTCACGAAAGATAAATGCCTTATTGAAGATGAAGTCACACATGAGGTAAAACACAAACGTAAAAGATTTAATAATATATTTATGATTTCCTTGGATGGTCTATCTTTGAAAGTAAAATGTCTAATGGACTAAACAACAATGATTTTGTATCCTGAAAACCTTAGTCTCCAAAAAATAGAATGTCTATAATAATAATAATTATTATTATAATAATACTAATTAATTAGATTTAGAAAACCCTAATTTACCATTACCTGATTCATTTCTTCCACCATTCCCTGTAAAATTAACACTGTACGATCAATACAAAAAACAAAAATTAGAAAAATATATAAAAAAAACGAAGATGTATCTGGAGTAGTAGCAGATCGAGAACCATTAATTCAAGAAAAACAAATCATCTATCACACAAATCACACACAGAAACTCAAACTAAAAAGTGATACAGACCATGTCTAACTTGTTAGATTAGATTCAGACGATGTAAAAAGACGATAATACCTCAGATGAAATGGAAAGAAGCTGGATCTAAACGAAGGAATTGATGTTGTTATTGGAGCTTAAAAAACTAACTGAGAGAGAGGGAGGTTGTACGAAAAAAGAAGAAAGGGACAAGTAAAAATTGAAATCCTATGGTTTGAAAGGATAAATGAATTGTTACCCGGGTATATGCATGTAAAACACTTGAATGAAAACAACAATAAACTTCTGCCACATGGCAAAATGTGTGGCTTTGATTGGGCAATACAATTTGATTTAGTCAATTACATTTAAGGAGAATCTATAGTATAAAACAATTAGGTTAGAAAGGGTAAATTATGGTTATGGACAATTGAGTGTGTAACTTTAGCTAATAAAAAGGTTAAATTAGGGATTATGTGGGTATCTTATTTTCTTTGGTAAGATAGTTTAAGTCTGTGACACAATGAGTCTTAGATCTTATTTGTAGGTTTGATCTAATGGCCAAAACTTACGTGTCAGAGGGATATAAAGTGTGCCGAAGATCCAAAAATTTGAGCGATTTCCCCACAAGTTTCATTCATAAACTCTCGCATTCTATTTCGTATCACAAACCCTAAATCCCATTATTCTGCGCAATGTTGCTCTCTCACCTTTTCAAATCAATTCGCATTGCTTAAAATTACAATGACGCTCTCTCACGAATTGCTCTATATACTTCATATAGAGAAAGTCGTACAAACATTATGCATCACCTGAAGATACTTGCAGAGATCAGAAACAAACCTGAACGGGATTTTATGGTTTTGGATCAAAAGTATAAAAAAGAAGGTGATGCCTTGATTATTTCTTCATTGTTGGCTTCATGGTTGATGCTACGTCATTTGGCTAAAGAGCAGTTTTTACATGAATTCGCGTCTAAAAGGTTTGAGATATTGTTCTACATACATGGGCAAATTGGAACACCACCGTTCATATTCAATGAAAATGTTCTTCATGTTGAAGGACAAAAGCACAATCTTCTAAGTGTTAGCCAACTTTGTGACAAAGGCTACAAGATCAAGTTCACGAAAGATAAATGCCTTATTGAAGATGAAGTCACACATGAGGTAAAACTCAAACGTAAAAGATTTAATAATATATTTATGATTTCCTTGGATGGTCTATCTTTGAAAGTAAAATGTCTAATGGACTAAACAACAATGATTGTGTATCCTGAAAACCTTAGTCTCCAAAAAATAGAATGTCTATAATAATAATAATAATTATTATAATAATACTAATTAATTAGATTTAGAAAACCCTAATTTACCATTACCTGATTCATTTCTTCCACCATTCCCTGTAAAATTAACACTGTACGATCAATACAAAAAACAAAAATTAGAAAATTATATAAAAAAAAACGAAGATGTATCTGGAGTAGTAGCAGATCGAGAACCATTAATTCAAGAAAAACAAATCATCTATCACACAAATCACACACAGAAACTCAAACTAAAAAGTGATACAGACCATGTCTAACTTGTTAGATTAGATTCAGACGATGTAAAAAGACGATAATACCTCAGATGAAATGGAAAGAAGCTGGATCTAAACGAAGGAATTGATGTTGTTATTGGAGCTTAAAAAACTAACTGAGAGAGAGGGAGGTTGTACGAAAAAAGAAGAGAGGGACAAGTAAAAACTGAAATCCTATGGTTTGAAAGGATAAATGAATTGTTACCGGGGTATATGCATGTAAAACACTTGAATGAAAACAACAATAAACTTCTGCCACATGGCAAAATGTGTGGCTTTGATTGGGCAATACAATTTGATTTAGTCAATTACATTTAAGGACAATCTATAGTATAAAACAATTAGGTTAGAAAGGGTAAATTATGGTTATGGACAATTGAGTGTGTAACTTTAGCTAATAAAAAGGTTAAATTAGGGATTATGTGGGTATCTTATTTTCTTTGGTAAGATAGTTTAAGTCTGTGACACAATGAGTCTTAGATCTTATTTGTAGGTTTGATCTAATGGCCAAAACTTACGTGTCAGAGGGATATAAAGTGTGCCGAAGATCCAAAAATTTGAGCGATTTCCCCACAAGTTTCATTCATAAACTCTCGCATTCTATTTCGTATCACAAACCCTAAATCCCATTATTCTGCGCAATGTTGCTCTCTCACCTTTTCAAATCAATTCGCATTGCTTAAAATTACAATGACGCTCTCTCACGAATTGCTCTATATACTTCATATAGAGAAAGTCGTACAAACATTATGCATCACCTGAAGATACTTGCAGAGATCAGAAACAAACCTGAACGGGATTTTATGGTTTTGGATCAAAAGTATAAAAAAGAAGGTGATGCCTTGATTATTTCTTCATTGTTGGCTTCATGGTTGATGCTACGTCATTTGGCTAAAGAGCAGTTTTTACATGAATTCACGTCTAAAAGGTTTGAGATATTGTTCTACATACATGGGCAAATTGGAACACCACCTTTCATATTCAATGAAAATGTTCTTCATGTTGAAGGACAAAAGCACAATCTTCTAAGTGTTAGCCAACTTTGTGACAAAGGCTACAAGATCAAGTTCACGAAAGATAAATGCCTTATTGAAGATGAAGTCACACATGAGGTAAAACTCAAACGTAAAAGATTTAATAATATATTTATGATTTCCTTGGATGGTCTATCTTTGAAAGTAAAATGTCTAATGGACTAAACAACAATGATTGTGTATCCTGAAAACCTTAGTCTCCA
This sequence comes from Lathyrus tuberosus, assembly GCA_022829125.1. Lineage (NCBI taxonomy): Eukaryota > Viridiplantae > Streptophyta > Magnoliopsida > Fabales > Fabaceae > Lathyrus > Lathyrus tuberosus. Next base: position 5,666,310 of record JALAZF010000289.1, on the reverse strand, counting down.
AAAAATAGAATGTCTATAATAATAATAATTATTATTATAATAATACTAATTAATTAGATTTAGAAAACCCTAATTTACCATTACCTGATTCATTTCTTCCACCATTCCCTGTAAAATTAACACTGTACGATCAATACAAAAAACAAAAATTAGAAAATTATATAAAAAAAAAACGAAGATGTATCTGGAGTAGTAGCAGATCGAGAACCATTAATTCAAGAAAAACAAATCATCTATCACACAAATCACACACAGAAACTCAAACTAAAAAGTGATACAGACCATGTCTAACTTGTTAGATTAGATTCAGACGATGTAAAAAGACGATAATACCTCAGATGAAATGGAAAGAAGCTGGATCTAAACGAAGGAATTGATGTTGTTATTGGAGCTTAAAAAACTAACTGAGAGAGAGGGAGGTTGTACGAAAAAAGAAGAGAGGGACAAGTAAAAACTGAAATCCTATGGTTTGAAAGGATAAATGAATTGTTACCCGGGTATATGCATGTAAAACACTTGAATGAAAACAACAATAAACTTCTGCCACATGGCAAAATGTGTGGCTTTGATTGGGCAATACAATTTGATTTAGTCAATTACATTTAAGGACAATCTATAGTATAAAACAATTAGGTTAGAAAGGGTAAATTATGGTTATGGACAATTGAGTGTGTAACTTTAGCTAATAAAAAGGTTAAATTAGGGATTATGTGGGTATCTTATTTTCTTTGGTAAGAAAGTTTAAGTCTGTGACACAATGAGTCTTAGATCTTATTTGTAGGTTTGATCTAATGGCCAAAACTTACGTGTCAGAGGGATATAAAGTGTGCCGAAGATCCAAAAATTTGAGCGATTTCCCCACAAGTTTCATTCATAAACTCTCGCATTCTATTTCGTATCACAAACCCTAAATCCCATTATTCTGCGCAATGTTTCTCTCTCACCTTTTCAAATCAATTCGCATTGCTTAAAATTACAATGACGCTCTCTCACGAATTGCTCTATATACTTCATATAGAGAAAGTCGTACAAACATTATGCATCACCTGAAGATACTTGCAGAGATCAGAAACAAACCTGAACGGGATTTTATGGTTTTGGATCAAAAGTATAAAAAAGAAGGTGATGCCTTGATTATTTCTTCATTGTTTGCTTCATGGTTGATGCTACGTCATTTGGCTAAAGAGCAGTTCTTAAATGAATTCGCGTCTAAAAGGTTTGAGATATTGTTCTACATACATGGGCAAATTGGAACACCACCTTTCATATTCAATGAAAATGTTCTTCATGTTGAAGGACAAAAGCACAATCTTCTAAGTGTTAGCCAACTTTGTGACAAAGGCTACAAGATCAAGTTCACGAAAGATAAATGCCTTATTGAAGATGAAGTCACACATGAGGTAAAACTCAAACGTAAAAGATTTAATAATATATTTATGATTTCCTTGGATGGTCTATCTTTGAAAGTAAAATGTCTAATGGACTAAACAACAATGATTGTGTATCCTGAAAACCTTAGTCTCCAAAAAATAGAATGTCTATAATAATAATAATAATAATTATAATAATACTAATTAATTAGATTTAGAAAACCCTAATTTACCATTACCTGATTCATTTCTTCCACCATTCCCTGTAAAATTAACACTGTACGATCAATACAAAAAACAAAAATTAGAAAAATATATAAAAAAACGAAGATGTATCTGGAGTAGTAGCAGATCGAGAACCATTAATTCAAGAAAAACAAATCATCTATCACACAAATCACACACAGAAACTCAAACTAAAAAGTGATACAGACCATGTCTAACTTGTTAGATTAGATTCAGACGATGTAAAAAGACGATAATACCTCAGATGAAATGGAAAGAAGCTGGATCTAAACGAAGGAATTGATGTTGTTATTGGAGCTTAAAAAACTAACTGAGAGAGAGGGAGGTTGTACGAAAAAAGAAGAGAGGGACAAGTAAAAACTGAAATCCTATGGTTTGAAAGGATAAATGAATTGTTACCCGGGTATATGCATGTAAAACACTTGAATGAAAACAACAATAAACTTCTGCCACATGGCAAAATGTGTGGCTTTGATTGGGCAATACAATTTGATTTAGTCAATTACATTTAAGGACAATCTATAGTATAAAACAATTAGGTTAGAAAGGGTAAATTATGGTTATGGACAATTGAGTGTGTAACTTTAGCTAATAAAAAGGTTAAATTAGGGATTATGTGGGTATCTTATTTTCTTTGGTAAGATTGTTTAAGTCTGTGACACAATGAGTCTTAGATCTTATTTGTAGGTTTGATCTAATGGCCAAAACTTACGTGTCAGAGGGATATAAAGTGTGCCGAAGATCCAAAAATTTGAGCGATTTCCCCACAAGTTTCATTCATAAACTCTCGCATTCTATTTCGTATCACAAACCCTAAATCCCATTATTCTGCGCAATGTTTCTCTCTCACCTTTTCAAATCAATTCGCATTGCTTAAAATTACAATGACGCTCTCTCACGAATTGCTCTATATACTTCATATAGAGAAAGTCGTACAAACATTATGCATCACCTGAAGATACTTGCAGAGATCAGAAACAAACCTGAACGGGATTTTATGGTTTTGGATCAAAAGTATAAAAAAGAAGGTGATGCCTTGATTATTTCTTCATTGTTGGCTTCATGGTTGATGCTACGTCATTTGGCTAAAGAGCAGTTCTTACATGAATTCGCGTCTAAAAGGTTTGAGATATTGTTCTACATACATGGGCAAATTGGAACACCACCTTTCATATTCAATGAAAATGTTCTTCATGTTGAAGGACAAAAGCACAATCTTCTAAGTGTTAGCCAACTTTGTGACAAAGGCTACAAGATCAAGTTCACGAAAGATAAATGCCTTATTGAAGATGAAGTCACACATGAGGTAAAACTCAAACGTAAAATATTTAATAATATATTTATGATTTCCTTGGATGGTCTATCTTTGAAAGTAAAATGTCTAATGGACTAAACAACAATGATTGTGTATCCTGAAAACCTTAGTCTCCAAAAAATAGAATGTCTATAATAATAATAATAATTATTATAATAATACTAATTAATTAGATTTAGAAAACCCTAATTTACCATTACCTGATTCATTTCTTCCACCATTCCCTGTAAAATTAACACTGTACGATCAATACAAAAAACAAAAATTAGAAAAATATATAAAAAAAAACGAAGATGTATCTGGAGTAGTAGCAGATCGAGAACCATTAATTCAAGAAAAACAAATCATCTATCACACAAATCACACACAGAAACTCAAACTAAAAAGTGATACAGACCATGTCTAACTTGTTAGATTAGATTCAGACGATGTAAAAAGACGATAATACCTCAGATGAAATGGAAAGAAGCTGGATCTAAACGAAGGAATTGATGTTGTTATTGGAGCTTAAAAAACTAACTGAGAGAGAGGGAGGTTGTACGAAAAAAGAAGAGAGGGACAAGTAAAAACTGAAATCCTATGGTTTGAAAGGATAAATGAATTGTTACCCGGGTATATGCATGTAAAACACTTGAATGAAAACAACAATAAACTTCTGCCACATGGCAAAATGTGTGGCTTTGATTGGGCAATACAATTTGATTTAGTCAATTACATTTAAGGACAATCTATAGTATAAAACAATTAGGTTAGAAAGGGTAAATTATGGTTATGGACAATTGAGTGTGTAACTTTAGCTAATAAAAAGGTTAAATTAGGGATTATGTGGGTATCTTATTTTCTTTGGTAAGATAGTTTAAGTCTGTGACACAATGAGTCTTAGATCTTATTTGTAGGTTTGATCTAATGGCCAAAACTTACGTGTCAGAGGGATATAAAGTGTGCCGAAGATCCAAAAATTTGAGCGATTTCCCCACAAGTTTCATTCATAAACTCTCGCATTCTATTTCGTATCACAAACCCTAAATCCCATTATTCTGCGCAATGTTGCTCTCTCACCTTTTCAAATTAATTCGCATTGCTTAAAATTACAATGACGCTCTCTCACGAATTGCTCTATATACTTCATATAGAGAAAGTCGTACAAACATTATGCATCACCTGAAGATACTTGCAGAGATCAGAAACAAACCTGAACGGGATTTTATGGTTTTGGATCAAAAGTATAAAAAAGAAGGTGATGCCTTGATTATTTCTTCATTGTTGGCTTCATGGTTGATGCTACGTCATTTGGCTAAAGAGCAGTTTTTACATGAATTCGCGTCTAAAAGGTTTGAGATATTGTTCTACATACATGGGCAAATTGGAACACCACCTTTCATATTCAATGAAAATGTTCTTCATGTTGAAGGACAAAAGCACAATCTTCTAAGTGTTAGCCAACTTTGTGACAAAGGCTACAAGATCAAGTTCACGAAAGATAAATGCCTTATTGAAGATGAAGTCACACATGAGGTAAAACTCAAACGTAAAAGATTTAATAATATATTTATGATTTCCTTGGATGGTCTATCTTTGAAAGTAAAATGTCTAATGGACTAAACAACAATGATTGTGTATCCTGAAAACCTTAGTCTCCAAAAAATAGAATGTCTATAATAATAATAATAATAATTATAATAATACTAATTAATTAGATTTAGAAAACCCTAATTTACCATTACCTGATTCATTTCTTCCACCATTCCCTGTAAAATTAACACTGTACGATCAATACAAAAAACAAAAATTAGAAAAATATATAAAAAAAACGAAGATGTATCTGGAGTAGTAGCAGATCGAGAACCATTAATTCAAGAAAAACAAATCATCTATCACACAAATCACACACAGAAACTCAAACTAAAAAGTGATACAGACCATGTCTAACTTGTTAGATTAGATTCAGACGATGTAAAAAGACGATAATACCTCAGATGAAATGGAAAGAAGCTGGATCTAAACGAAGGAATTGATGTTGTTATTGGAGCTTAAAAAACTAACTGAGAGAGAGGGAGGTTGTACGAAAAAAGAAGAGAGGGACAAGTAAAAACTGAAATCCTATGGTTTGAAAGGATAAATGAATTGTTACCCGGGTATATGCATGTAAAACACTTGAATGAAAACAACAATAAACTTCTGCCACATGGCAAAATGTGTGGCTTTGATTGGGCAATACAATTTGATTTAGTCAATTACATTTAAGGACAATCTATAGTATAAAACAATTAGGTTAGAAAGGGTAAATTATGGTTATGGACAATTGAGTGTGTAACTTTAGCTAATAAAAAGGTTAAATTAGGGATTATGTGGGTATCTTATTTTCTTTGGTAAGATAGTTTAAGTCTGTGACACAATGAGTCTTAGATCTTATTTGTAGGTTTGATCTAATGGCCAAAACTTACGTGTCAGAGGGATATAAAGTGTGCCGAAGATCCAAAAATTTGAGCGATTTCCCCACAAGTTTCATTCATAAACTCTCGCATTCTATTTCGTATCACAAACCCTAAATCCCATTATTCTGCGCAATGTTGCTCTCTCACCTTTTCAAATTAATTCGCATTGCTTAAAATTACAATGACGCTCTCTCACGAATTGCTCTATATACTTCATATAGAGAAAGTCGTACAAACATTATGCATCACCTGAAGATACTTGCAGAGATCAGAAACAAACCTGAACGGGATTTTATGGTTTTGGATCAAAAGTATAAAAAAGAAGGTGATGCCTTGATTATTTCTTCATTGTTGGCTTCATGGTTGATGCTACGTCATTTGGCTAAAGAGCAGTTTTTACATGAATTCGCGTCTAAAAGGTTTGAGATATTGTTCTACATACATGGGCAAATTGGAACACCACCTTTCATATTCAATGAAAATGTTCTTCATGTTGAAGGACAAAAGCACAATCTTCTAAGTGTTAGCCAACTTTGTGACAAAGGCTACAAGATCAAGTTCACGAAAGATAAATGCCTTATTGAAGATGAAGTCACACATGAGGTAAAACTCAAACGTAAAAGATTTAATAATATATTTATGATTTCCTTGGATGGTCTATCTTTGAAAGTAAAATGTCTAATGGACTAAACAACAATGATTGTGTATCCTGAAAACCTTAGTCTCCAAAAAATAGAATGTCTATAATAATAATAATTATTATTATAATAATACTAATTAATTAGATTTAGAAAACCCTAATTTACCATTACCTGATTCATTTCTTCCACCATTCCCTGTAAAATTAACACTGTACGATCAATACAAAAAACAAAAATTAGAAAAATATATAAAAAAAAACGAAGATGTATCTGGAGTAGTAGCAGATCGAGAACCATTAATTCAAGAAAAACAAATCATCTATCACACAAATCACACACAGAAACTCAAACTAAAAAGTGATACAGACCATGTCTAACTTGTTAGATTAGATTCAGACGATGTAAAAAGACGATAATACCTCAGATGAAATGGAAAGAAGCTGGATCTAAACGAAGGAATTGATGTTGTTATTGGAGCTTAAAAAACTAACTGAGAGAGAGGGAGGTTGTACGAAAAAAGAAGAGAGGGACAAGTAAAAACTGAAATCCTATGGTTTGAAAGGATAAATGAATTGTTACCCGGGTATATGCATGTAAAACACTTGAATGAAAACAACAATAAACTTCTGCCACATGGCAAAATGTGTGGCTTTGATTGGGCAATACAATTTGATTTAGTCAATTACATTTAAGGACAATCTATAGTATAAAACAATTAGGTTAGAAAGGGTAAATTATGGTTATGGACAATTGATTGTGTAACTTTAGCTAATAAAAAGGTTAAATTAGGGATTATGTGGGTATCTTATTTTCTTTGGTAAGATAGTTTAAGTCTGTGACACAATGAGTCTTAGATCTTATTTGTAGGTTTGATCTAATGGCCAAAACTTACGTGTCAGAGGGATATAAAGTGTGCCGAAGATCCAAAAATTTGAGCGATTTCCCCACAAGTTTCATTCATAAACTCTCGCATTCTATTTCGTATCACAAACCCTAAATCCCATTATTCTGCGCAATGTTGCTCTCTCACCTTTTCAAATCAATTCGCATTGCTTAAAATTACAATGACGCTCTCTCACGAATTGCTCTATATACTTCATATAGAGAAAGTCGTACAAACATTATGCATCACCTGAAGATACTTGCAGAGATCAGAAACAAACCTGAACGGGATTTTATGGTTTTGGATCAAAAGTATAAAAAAGAAGGTGATGCCTTGATTATTTCTTCATTGTTGGCTTCATGGTTGATGCTACGTCATTTGGCTAAAGAGCAGTTTTTACATGAATTCGCGTCTAAAAGGTTTGAGATATTGTTCTACATACATGGGCAAATTGGAACACCACCTTTCATATTCAATGAAAATGTTCTTCATGTTGAAGGACAAAAGCACAATCTTCTAAGTGTTAGCCAACTTTGTGACAAAGGCTACAAGATCAAGTTCACGAAAGATAAATGCCTTATTGAAGATGAAGTCACACATGAGGTAAAACTCAAACGTAAAAGATTTAATAATATATTTATGATTTCCTTGGAGGGTCTATCTTTGAAAGTAAAATGTCTAATGGACTAAACAACAATGATTGTGTATCCTGAAAACCTTAGTCTCCAAAAAATAGAATGTCTATAATAATAATAATTATTATTATAATAATACTAATTAATTAGATTTAGAAAACCCTAATTTACCATTACCTGATTCATTTCTTCCACCATTCCCTGTAAAATTAACACTGTACGATCAATACAAAAAACAAAAATTAGAAAAATATATAAAAAAAAAACGAAGATGTATCTGGAGTAGTAGCAGATCGAGAACCATTAATTCAAGAAAAACAAATCATCTATCACACAAATCACACACAGAAACTCAAACTAAAAAGTGATACAGACCATGTCTAACTTGTTAGATTAGATTCAGACGATGTAAAAAGACGATAATACCTCAGATGAAATGGAAAGAAGCTGGATCTAAACGAAGGAATTGATGTTGTTATTGGAGCTTAAAAAACTAACTGAGAGAGAGGGAGGTTGTACGAAAAAAGAAGAGAGGGGCAAGTAAAAACTGAAATCCTATGGTTTGAAAGGATAAATGAATTGTTACCCGGGGTATATGCATGTAAAACACTTGAATGAAAACAACAATAAACTTCTGCCACATGGCAAAATGTGTGGCTTTGATTGGGCAATACAATTTGATTTAGTCAATTACATTTAAGGACAATCTATAGTATAAAACAATTAGGTTAGAAAGGGTAAATTATGGTTATGGACAATTGAGTGTGTAACTTTAGCTAATAAAAAGGTTAAATTAGGGATTATGTGGGTATCTTATTTTCTTTGGTAAGAAAGTTTAAGTCTGTGACACAATGAGTCTTAGATCTTATTTGTAGGTTTGATCTAATGGCCAAAACTTACGTGTCAGAGGGATATAAAGTGTGCCGAAGATCCAAAAATTTGAGCGATTTCCCCACAAGTTTCATTCATAAACTCTCGCATTCTATTTCGTATCACAAACCCTAAATCCCATTATTCTGCGCAATGTTTCTCTCTCACCTTTTCAAATCAATTCGCATTGCTTAAAATTACAATGACGCTCTCTCACGAATTGCTCTATATACTTCATATAGAGAAAGTCGTACAAACATTATGCATCACCTGAAGATACTTGCAGAGATCAGAAACAAACCTGAACGGGATTTTATGGTTTTGGATCAAAAGTATAAAAAAGAAGGTGATGCCTTGATTATTTCTTCATTGTTGGCTTCATGGTTGATGCTACGTCATTTGGCTAAAGAGCAGTTCTTACATGAATTCGCGTCTAAAAGGTTTGAGATATTGTTCTACATACATGGGCAAATTGGAACACCACCTTTCATATTCAATGAAAATGTTCTTCATGTTGAAGGACAAAAGCACAATCTTCTAAGTGTTAGCCAACTTTGTGACAAAGGCTACAAGATCAAGTTCACGAAAGATAAATGCCTTATTGAAGATGAAGTCACACATGAGGTAAAACTCAAACGTAAAAGATTTAATAATATATTTATGATTTCCTTGGATGGTCTATCTTTGAAAGTAAAATGTCTAATGGACTAAACAACAATGATTGTGTATCCTGAAAACCTTAGTCTCCAAAAAATAGAATGTCTATAATAATAATAATAATAATTATAATAATACTAATTAATTAGATTTAGAAAACCCTAATTTACCATTACCTGATTCATTTCTTCCACCATTCCCTGTAAAATTAACACTGTACGATCAATACAAAAAACAAAAATTAGAAAAATATATAAAAAAAAACGAAGATGTATCTGGAGTAGTAGCAGATCGAGAACCATTAATTCAAGAAAAACAAATCATCTATCACACAAATCACACACAGAAACTCAAACTAAAAAGTGATACAGACCATGTCTAACTTGTTAGATTAGATTCAGACGATGTAAAAAGACGATAATACCTCAGATGAAATGGAAAGAAGCTGGATCTAAACGAAGGAATTGATGTTGTTATTGGAGCTTAAAAAACTAACTGAGAGAGAGGGAGGTTGTACGAAAAAAGAAGAGAGGGACAAGTAAAAACTGAAATCCTATGGTTTGAAAGGATAAATGAATTGTTACCCGGGTATATGCATGTAAAACACTTGAATGAAAACAACAATAAACTTCTGCCACATGGCAAAATGTGTGGCTTTGATTGGGCAATACAATTTGATTTAGTCAATTACATTTAAGGACAATCTATAGTATAAAACAATTAGGTTAGAAAGGGTAAATTATGGTTATGGACAATTGAGTGTGTAACTTTAGCTAATAAAAAGGTTAAATTAGGGATTATGTGGGTATCTTATTTTCTTTGGTAAGATAGTTTAAGTCTGTGACACAATGAGTCTTAGATCTTATTTGTAGGTTTGATCTAATGGCCAAAACTTACGTGTCAGAGGGATATAAAGTGTGCCGAAGATCCAAAAATTTGAGCGATTTCCCCACAAGTTTCATTCATAAACTCTCGCATTCTATTTCGTATCACAAACCCTAAATCCCATTATTCTGCGCAATGTTGCTCTCTCACCTTTTCAAATCAATTCGCATTGCTTAAAATTTCAATGACGCTCTCTCACGAATTGCTCTATATACTTCATATAGAGAAAGTCGTACAAACATTATGCATCACCTGAAGATACTTGCAGAGATCAGAAACAAACCTGAACGGGATTTTATGGTTTTGGATGAAAAGTATACAAAAGAAGGTGATGCCTTGATTATTTCTTCATTGTTGGCTTCATGGTTGATGCTACGTCATTTGGCTAAAGAGCAGTTTTTACATGAATTCGCGTCTAAAAGGTTTGAGATATTGTTCTACATACATGGGCAAATTGGAACACCACCTTTCATATTCATTGAAAATGTTCTTCATGTTGAAGGACAAAAGCACAATCTTCTAAGTGTTAGCCAACTTTGTGACAAAGGCTACAAGATCAAGTTCACGAAAGATAAATGCCTTATTGAAGATGAAGTCACACATGAGGTAAAACTCAAACGTAAAAGATTTAATAATATATTTATGATTTCCTTGGATGGTCTATCTTTGAAAGTAAAATGTCTAATGGACTAAACAACAATGATTGTGTATCCTGAAAACCTTAGTCTCCAAAAAATAGAATGTCTATAATAATAATAATAATAATTATAATAATACTAATTAATTAGATTTAGAAAACCCTAATTTACCATTACCTGATTCATTTCTTCCACCATTCCCTGTAAAATTAACACTGTACGATCAATACAAAAAACAAAAATTAGAAAAATATATAAAAAAAACGAAGATGTATCTGGAGTAGTAGCAGATCGAGAACCATTAATTCAAGAAAAACAAATCATCTATCACACAAATCACACACAGAAACTCAAACTAAAAAGTGATACAGACCATGTCTAACTTGTTAGATTAGATTCAGACGATGTAAAAAGACGATAATACCTCAGATGAAATGGAAAGAAGCTGGATCTAAACGAAGGAATTGATGTTGTTATTGGAGCTTAAAAAACTAACTGAGAGAGAGGGAGGTTGTACGAAAAAAGAAGAGAGGGACAAGTAAAAACTGAAATCCTATGGTTTGAAAGGATAAATGAATTGTTACCCGGGTATATGCATGTAAAACACTTGAATGAAAACAACAATAAACTTCTGCCACATGGCAAAATGTGTGGCTTTGATTGGGCAATACAATTTGATTTAGTCAATTACATTTAAGGACAATCTATAGTATAAAACAATTAGGTTAGAAAGGGTAAATTATGGTTATGGACAATTGATTGTGTAACTTTAGCTAATAAAAAGGTTAAATTAGGGATTATGTGGGTATCTTATTTTCTTTGGTAAGATAGTTTAAGTCTGTGACACAATGAGTCTTAGATCTTATTTGTAGGTTTGATCTAATGGCCAAAACTTACGTGTCAGAGGGATATAAAGTGTACCGAAGATCCAAAAATTTGAGCGATTTCCCCACAAGTTTCATTCATAAACTCTCGCATTCTATTTCGTATCACAAACCCTAAATCCCATTATTCTGCGCAATGTTGCTCTCTCACCTTTTCAAATCAATTCGCATTGCTTAAAATTACAATGACGCTCTCTCACGAATTGCTCTATATACTTCATATAGAGAAAGTCGTACAAACATTATGCATCACCTGAAGATACTTGCAGAGATCAGAAACAAACCTGAACGGGATTTTATGGTTTTGGATCAAAAGTATAAAAAAGAAGGTGATGCCTTGATTATTTCTTCATTGTTGGCTTCATGGTTGATGCTACGTCATTTGGCTAAAGAGCAGTTTTTACATGAATTCGCGTCTAAAAGGTTTGAGATATTGTTCTACATACATGGGCAAATTGGAACACCACCTTTCATATTCAATGAAAATGTTCTTCATGTTGAAGGACAAAAGCACAATCTTCTAAGTGTTAGCCAACTTTGTGACAAAGGCTACAAGATCAAGTTCACGAAAGATAAATGCCTTATTGAAGATGAAGTCACACATGAGGTAAAACTCAAACGTAAAAGATTTAATAATATATTTATGATTTCCTTGGAGGGTCTATCTTTGAAAGTAAAATGTCTAATGGACTAAACAACAATGATTGTGTATCCTGAAAACCTTAGTCTCCAAAAAATAGAATGTCTATAATAATAATAATAATTATTATAATAATACTAATTAATTAGATTTAGAAAACCCTAATTTACCATTACCTGATTCATTTCTTCCACCATTCCCTGTAAAATTAACACTGTACGATCAATACAAAAAACAAAAATTAGAAAAATATATAAAAAAAAAACGAAGATGTATCTGGAGTAGTAGCAGATCGAGAACCATTAATTCAAGAAAAACAAATCATCTATCACACAAATCACACACAGAAACTCAAACTAAAAAGTGATACAGACCATGTCTAACTTGTTAGATTAGATTCAGACGATGTAAAAAGACGATAATACCTCAGATGAAATGGAAAGAAGCTGGATCTAAACGAAGGAATTGATGTTGTTATTGGAGCTTAAAAAACTAACTGAGAGAGAGGGAGGTTGTACGAAAAAAGAAGAGAGGGACAAGTAAAAACTGAAATCCTATGGTTTGAAAGGATAAATGAATTGTTACCCGGGGTATATGCATGTAAAACACTTGAATGAAAACAACAATAAACTTCTGCCACATGGCAAAATGTGTGGCTTTGATTGGGCAATACAATTTGATTTAGTCAATTACATTTAAGGACAATCTATAGTATAAAACAATTAGGTTAGAAAGGGTAAATTATGGTTATGGACAATTGAGTGTGTAACTTTAGCTAATAAAAAGGTTAAATTAGGGATTATGTGGGTATCTTATTTTCTTTGGTAAGAAAGTTTAAGTCTGTGACACAATGAGTCTTAGATCTTATTTGTAGGTTTGATCTAATGGCCAAAACTTACGTGTCAGAGGGATATAAAGTGTGCCGAAGATCCAAAAATTTGAGCGATTTCCCCACAAGTTTCATTCATAAACTCTCGCATTCTATTTCGTATCACAAACCCTAAATCCCATTATTCTGCGCAATGTTTCTCTCTCACCTTTTCAAATCAATTCGCATTGCTTAAAATTACAATGACGCTCTCTCACGAATTGCTCTATATAATTCATATAGAGAAAGTCGTACAAACATTATGCATCACCTGAAGATACTTGCAGAGATCAGAAACAAACCTGAACGGGATTTTATGGTTTTGGATCAAAAGTATAAAAAAGAAGGTGATGCCTTGATTATTTCTTCATTGTTGGCTTCATGGTTGATGCTACGTCATTTGGCTAAAGAGCAGTTCTTACATGAATTCGCGTCTAAAAGGTTTGAGATATTGTTCTACATACATGGGCAAATTGGAACACCACCTTTCACATTCAATGAAAATGTTCTTCATGTTGAAGGACAAAAGCACAATCTTCTAAGTGTTAGCCAACTTTGTGACAAAGGCTACAAGATCAAGTTCACGAAAGATAAATGCCTTATTGAAGATGAAGTCACACATGAGGTAAAACTCAAACGTAAAAGATTTAATAATATATTTATGATTTCCTTGGATGGTCTATCTTTGAAAGTAAAATGTCTAATGGACTAAACAACAATGATTGTGTATCCTGAAAACCTTAGTCTCCAAAAAATAGAATGTCTATAATAATAATAATAATAATTATAATAATACTAATTAATTAGATTTAGAAAACCCTAATTTACCATTACCTGATTCATTTCTTCCACCATTCCCTGTAAAATTAACACTGTACGATCAATACAAAAAACAAAAATTAGAAAAATATATTAAAAAAAACGAAGATGTATCTGGAGTAGTAGCAGATCGAGAACCATTAATTCAAGAAAAACAAATCATCTATCACACAAATCACACACAGAAACTCAAACTAAAAAGTGATACAGACCATGTCTAACTTGTTAGATTAGATTCAGACGATGTAAAAAGACGATAATACCTCAGATGAAATGGAAAGAAGCTGGATCTAAACGAAGGAATTGATGTTGTTATTGGAGCTTAAAAAACTAACTGAGAGAGAGGGAGGTTGTATGAAAAAAGAAGAGAGGGACAAGTAAAAACTGAAATCCTATGGTTTGAAAGGATAAATGAATTGTTACCCCGGGTATATGCATGTAAAACACTTGAATGAAAACAATAATAAACTTCTGCCACATGGCAAAATGTGTGGCTTTGATTGGGCAATACAATTTGATTTAGTCAATTACATTTAAGGACAATCTATAGTATAAAACAATTAGGTTAGAAAGGGTAAATTATGGTTATGGACAATTGAGTGTGTAACTTTAGCTAATAAAAAGGTTAAATTAGGGATTATGTGGGTATCTTATTTTCTTTGGTAAGATAGTTTAAGTCTGTGACACAATGAGTCTTAGATCTTATTTGTAGGTTTGATCTAATGGCCAAAACTTACGTGTCAGAGGGATATAAAGTGTGCCGAAGATCCAAAAATTTGAGCGATTTCCCCACAAGTTTCATTCATAAACTCTCGCATTCTATTTCGTATCACAAACCCTAAATCCCATTATTCTGCGCAATGTTGCTCTCTCACCTTTTCAAATCAATTCGCATTGCTTAAAATTACAATGACGCTCTCTCACGAATTGCTCTATATACTTCATATAGAGAAAGTCGTACAAACATTATGCATCACCTGAAGATACTTGCAGAGATCAGAAACAAACCTGAACGGGATTTTATGGTTTTGGATCAAAAGTATAAAAAAGAAGGTGATGCCTTGATTATTTCTTCATTGTTGGCTTCATGGTTGATGCTACGTCATTTGGCTAAAGAGCAGTTTTTACATGAATTCGCGTCTAAAAGGTTTGAGATATTGTTCTACATAAATGGGCAAATTGGAACACCACCTTTCATATTCATTGAAAATGTTCTTCATGTTGAAGGACAAAAGCACAATCTTCTAAGTGTTAGCCAACTTTGTGACAAAGGCTACAAGATCAAGTTCACGAAAGATAAATGCCTTATTGAAGATGAAGTCACACATGAGGTAAAACTCAAACGTAAAAGATTTAATAATATATTTATGATTTCCTTGGATGGTCTATCTTTGAAAGTAAAATGTCTAATGGACTAAACAACAATGATTGTGTATCCTGAAAACCTTAGTCTCCAAAAAATAGAATGTCTATAATAATAATAATAATAATTATAATAATACTAATTAATTAGATTTAGAAAACCCTAATTTACCATTACCTGATTCATTTCTTCCACCATTCCCTGTAAAATTAACACTGTACGATCAATACAAAAAACAAAAATTAGAAAAATATATAAAAAAAAAACGAAGATGTATCTGGAGTAGTAGCAGATCGAGAACCATTAATTCAAGAAAAACAAATCATCTATCACACAAATCACACACAGAAACTCAAACTAAAAAGTGATACAGACCATGTCTAACTTGTTAGATTAGATTCAGACGATGTAAAAAGACGATAATACCTCAGATGAAATGGAAAGAAGCTGGATCTAAACGAAGGAATTGATGTTGTTATTGGAGCTTAAAAAACTAACTGAGAGAGAGGGAGGTTGTACGAAAAAAGAAGAGAGGGACAAGTAAAAACTGAAATCCTATGGTTTGAAAGGATAAATGAATTGTTACCCGGGGTATATGCATGTAAAACACTTGAATGAAAACAACAATAAACTTCTGCCACATGGCAAAATGTGTGGCTTTGATTGGGCAATACAATTTGATTTAGTCAATTACATTTAAGGACAATCTATAGTATAAAACAATTAGGTTAGAAAGGGTAAATTATGGTTATGGACAATTGAGTGTGTAACTTTAGCTAATAAAAAGGTTAAATTGGGGATTATGTGGGTATCTTATTTTCTTTGGTAAGAAAGTTTAAGTCTGTGACACAATGAGTCTTAGATCTTATTTGTAGGTTTGATCTAATGGCCAAAACTTACGTGTCAGAGGGATATAAAGTGTGCCGAAGATCCAAAAATTTGAGCGATTTCCCCACAAGTTTCATTCATAAACTCTCGCATTCTATTTCGTATCACAAACCCTAAATCCCATTATTCTGCGCAATGTTTCTCTCTCACCTTTTCAAATCAATTCGCATTGCTTAAAATTACAATGACGCTCTCTCACGAATTGCTCTATATACTTCATATAGAGAAAGTCGTACAAACATTATGCATCACCTGAAGATACTTGCAGAGATCAGAAACAAACCTGAACGGGATTTTATGGTTTTGGATCAAAAGTATAAAAAAGAAGGTGATGCCTTGATTATTTCTTCATTGTTGGATTCATGGTTGATGCTACGTCATTTGGCTAAAGAGCAGTTCTTACATGAATTCGCGTCTAAAAGGTTTGAGATATTGTTCTACATACATGGGCAAATTGGAACACCACCTTTCACATTCAATGAAAATGTTCTTCATGTTGAAGGACAAAAGCACAATCTTCTAAGTGTTAGCCAACTTTGTGACAAAGGCTACAAGATCAAGTTCACGAAAGATAAATGCCTTATTGAAGATGAAGTCACACATGAGGTAAAACTCAAACGTAAAAGATTTAATAATATATTTATGATTTCCTTGGATGGTCTATCTTTGAAAGTAAAATGTCTAATGGACTAAACAACAATGATTGTGTATCCTGAAAACCTTAGTCTCCAAAAAATAGAATGTCTATAATAATAATAATAATAATTATAATAATACTAATTAATTAGATTTAGAAAACCCTAATTTACCATTACCTGATTCATTTCTTCCACCATTCCCTGTAAAATTAACACTGTACGATCAATACAAAAAACAAAAATTAGAAAAATATATTAAAAAAAACGAAGATGTATCTGGAGTAGTAGCAGATCGAGAACCATTAATTCAAGAAAAACAAATCATCTATCACACAAATCACACACAGAAACTCAAACTAAAAAGTGATACAGACCATGTCTAACTTGTTAGATTAGATTCAGACGATGTAAAAAGACGATAATACCTCAGATGAAATGGAAAGAAGCTGGATCTAAACGAAGGAATTGATGTTGTTATTGGAGCTTAAAAAACTAACTGAGAGAGAGGGAGGTTGTATGAAAAAAGAAGAGAGGGACAAGTAAAAACTGAAATCCTATGGTTTGAAAGGATAAATGAATTGTTACCCGGGTATATGCATGTAAAACACTTGAATGAAAACAACAATAAACTTCTGCCACATGGCAAAATGTGTGGCTTTGATTGGGCAATACAATTTGATTTAGTCAATTACATTTAAGGACAATCTATAGTATAAAACAATTAGGTTAGAAAGGGTAAATTATGGTTATGGACAATTGAGTGTGTAACTTTAGCTAATAAAAAGGTTAAATTAGGGATTATGTGGGTATCTTATTTTCTTTGGTAAGATAGTTTAAGTCTGTGACACAATGAGTCTTAGATCTTATTTGTAGGTTTGATCTAATGGCCAAAACTTACGTGTCAGAGGGATATAAAGTGTGCCGAAGATCCAAAAATTTGAGCGATTTCCCCACAAGTTTCATTCATAAACTCTCGCATTCTATTTCGTATCACAAACCCTAAATCCCATTATTCTGCGCAATGTTGCTCTCTCACCTTTTCAAATCAATTCGCATTGCTTAAAATTACAATGACGCTCTCTCACGAATTGCTCTATATACTTCATATAGAGAAAGTCGTACAAACATTATGCATCACCTGAAGATACTTGCAGAGATCAGAAACAAACCTGAACGGGATTTTATGGTTTTGGATCAAAAGTATAAAAAAGAAGGTGATGCCTTGATTATTTCTTCATTGTTGGCTTCATGGTTGATGCTACGTCATTTGGCTAAAGAGCAGTTTTTACATGAATTCGCGTCTAAAAGGTTTGAGATATTGTTCTACATAAATGGGCAAATTGGAACACCACCTTTCATATTCATTGAAAATGTTCTTCATGTTGAAGGACAAAAGCACAATCTTCTAAGTGTTAGCCAACTTTGTGACAAAGGCTACAAGATCAAGTTCACGAAAGATAAATGCCTTATTGAAGATGAAGTCACACATGAGGTAAAACTCAAACGTAAAAGATTTAATAATATATTTATGATTTCCTTGGATGGTCTATCTTTGAAAGTAAAATGTCTAATGGACTAAACAACAATGATTGTGTATCCTGAAAACCTTAGTCTCCAAAAAATAGAATGTCTATAATAATAATAATAATAATTATAATAATACTAATTAATTAGATTTAGAAAACCCTAATTTACCATTACCTGATTCATTTCTTCCACCATTCCCTGTAAAATTAACACTGTACGATCAATACAAAAAACAAAAATTAGAAAAATATATAAAAAAAAAACGAAGATGTATCTGGAGTAGTAGCAGATCGAGAACCATTAATTCAAGAAAAACAAATCATCTATCACACAAATCACACACAGAAACTCAAACTAAAAAGTGATACAGACCATGTCTAACTTGTTAGATTAGATTCAGACGATGTAAAAAGACGATAATACCTCAGATGAAATGGAAAGAAGCTGGATCTAAACGAAGGAATTGATGTTGTTATTGGAGCTTAAAAAACTAACTGAGAGAGAGGGAGGTTGTACGAAAAAAGAAGAGAGGGACAAGTAAAAACTGAAATCCTATGGTTTGAAAGGATAAATGAATTGTTACCCGGGTATATGCATGTAAAACACTTGAATGAAAACAACAATAAACTTCTGCCACATGGCAAAATGTGTGGCTTTGATTGGGCAATACAATTTGATTTAGTCAATTACATTTAAGGACAATCTATAGTATAAAACAATTAGGTTAGAAAGGGTAAATTATGGTTATGGACAATTGAGTGTGTAACTTTAGCTAATAAAAAGGTTAAATTAGGGATTATGTGGGTATCTTATTTTCTTTGGTAAGATAGTTTAAGTCTGTGACACAATGAGTCTTAGATCTTATTTGTAGGTTTGATCTAATGGCCAAAACTTATGTGTCATAGGGATATAAAGTGTGCCGAAGATCCAAAAATTTGAGCGATTTCCCCACAAGTTTCATTCATAAACTCTCGCATTCTATTTCGTATCACAAACCCTAAATCCCATTATTCTGCGCAATGTTGCTCTCTCACCTTTTCAAATCAATTCGCATTGCTTAAAATTACAATGACGCTCTCTCACGAATTGCTCTATATACTTCATATAGAGAAAGTCGTACAAACATTATGCATCACCTGAAGATACTTGCAGAGATCAGAAACAAACCTGAACGGGATTTTATGGTTTTGGATCAAAAGTATAAAAAAGAAGGTGATGCCTTGATTATTTCTTCATTGTTGGCTTCATGGTTGATGCTACGTCATTTGGCTAAAGAGCAGTTTTTACATGAATTCGCGTCTAAAAGGTTTGAGATGTTGTTCTACATACATGGGCAAATTGGAACATCACCTTTCATATTCATTGAAAATGTTCTTCATGTTGAAGGACAAAAGCACAATCTTCTAAGTGTTAGCCAACTTTGTGACAAAGGCTACAAGATCAAGTTCACGAAAGATAAATGCCTTATTGAAGATGAAGTCACACATGAGGTAAAACTCAAACGTAAAAGATTTAATAATATATTTATGATTTCCTTGGATGGTCTATCTTTGAAAGTAAAATGTCTAATGGACTAAACAACAATGATTGTGTATCCTGAAAACCTTAGTCTCCAAAAAATAGAATGTCTATAATAATAATAATAATAATTATAATAATACTAATTAATTAGATTTAGAAAACCCTAATTTACCATTACCTGATTCATTTCTTCCACCATTCCCGGTAAAATTAACACTGTACGATCAATACAAAAAACAAAAATTAGAAAAATATATAAAAAAAAACGAAGATGTATCTGGAGTAGTAGCAGATCGAGAACCATTAATTCAAGAAAAACAAATCATCTATCACACATATCACACACAGAAACTCAAACTAAAAAGTGATACAGACCATGTCTAACTTGTTAGATTAGATTCAGACGATGTAAAAAGACGATAATACCTCAGATGAAATGGAAAGAAGCTGGATCTAAACGAAGGAATTGATGTTGTTATTGGAGCTTAAAAAACTAACTGAGAGAGAGGGAGGTTGTACGAAAAAAGAAGAGAGGGACAAGTAAAAACTGAAATCCTATGGTTTGAAAGGATAAATGAATTGTTACCCGGGTATATGCATGTAAAACACTTGAATGAAAACAACAATAAACTTCTGCCACATGGCAAAATGTGTGGCTTTGATTGGGCAATACAATTTGATTTAGTCAATTACATTTAAGGACAATCTATAGTATAAAACAATTAGGTTAGAAAGGGTAAATTATGGTTATGGACAATTGAGTGTGTAACTTTAGCTAATAAAAAGGTTAAATTAGGGATTATGTGGGTATCTTATTTTCTTTGGTAAGATAGTTTAAGTCTGTGACACAATGAGTCTTAGATCTTATTTGTAGGTTTGATCTAATGGCCAAAACTTACGTGTCAGAGGGATATAAAGTGTGCCGAAGATCCAAAAATTTGAGCGATTTCCCCACAAGTTTCATTCATAAACTCTCGCATTCTATTTCTTATCACAAACCCTAAATCCCATTATTCTGTGCAATGTTGCTCTCTCACCTTTTCAAATCAATTCGCATTGCTTAAAATTACAATGACGCTCTCTCACGAATTGCTCTATATACTTCATATAGAGAAAGTTGTACAAACATTATGCATCACCTGAAGATACTTGCAGAGATCAGAAACAAACCTGAACGGGATTTTATGGTTTTGGATCAAAAGTATAAAAAAGAAGGTGATGCCTTGATTATTTCTTCATTGTTGGCTTCATGGTTGATGCTACGTCATTTGGCTAAAGAGCAGTTCTTACATGAATTCGCGTCTAAAAGGTTTGAGATATTGTTCTACATACATGGGCAAATTGGAACACCACCTTTCATATTCAATGAAAATGTTCTTCATGTTGAAGGACAAAAGCACAATCTTCTAAGTGTTAGCCAACTTTGTGACAAAGGCTACAAGATCAAGTTCACGAAAGATAAATGCCTTATTGAAGATGAAGTCACACATGAGGTAAAACTCAAACGTAAAAGATTTAATAATATATTTATGATTTCCTTGGATGGTCTATCTTTGAAAGTAAAATGTCTAATGGACTAAACAACAATGATTGTGTATCCTGAAAACCTTAGTCTCCAAAAAATAGAATGTCTATAATAATAATAATAATAATTATTATAATAATACTAATTAATTAGATTTAGAAAACCCTAATTTACCATTACCTGATTCATTTCTTCCACCATTCCCTGTAAAATTAACACTGTACGATCAATACAAAAAACAAAAATTAGAAAAATATATAAAAAAAAACGAAGATGTATCTGGAGTAGTAGCAGATCGAGAACCATTAATTCAAGAAAAACAAATCATCTATCACACAAATCACACACAGAAACTCAAACTAAAAAGTGATACAGACCATGTCTAACTTGTTAGATTAGATTCAGACGATGTAAAAAGACGATAATACCTCAGATGAAATGGAAAGAAGCTGGATCTAAACGAAGGAATTGATGTTGTTATTGGAGCTTAAAAAACTAACTGAGAGAGAGGGAGGTTGTACGAAAAAAGAAGAGAGGGACAAGTAAAAACTGAAATCCTATGGTTTGAAAGGATAAATGAATTGTTACCCGGGTATATGCATGTAAAACACTTGAATGAAAACAACAATAAACTTCTGCCACATGGCAAAATGTGTGGCTTTGATTGGGCAATACAATTTGATTTAGTCAATTACATTTAAGGACAATCTATAGTATAAAACAATTAGGTTAGAAAGGGTAAATTATGGTTATGGACAATTGAGTGTGTAACTTTAGCTAATAAAAAGGTTAAATTAGGGATTATGTGGGTATCTTATTTTCTTTGGTAAGATAGTTTAAGTCTGTGACACAATGAGTCTTAGATCTTATTTGTAGGTTTGATCTAATGGCCAAAACTTATGTGTCATAGGGATATAAAGTGTGCCGAAGATCCAAAAATTTGAGCGATTTCCCCACAAGTTTCATTCATAAACTCTCGCATTCTATTTCGTATCACAAACCCTAAATCCCATTATTCTGCGCAATGTTGCTCTCTCACCTTTTCAAATCAATTCGCATTGCTTAAAATTACAATGACGCTCTCTCACGAATTGCTCTATATACTTCATATAGAGAAAGTCGTACAAACATTATGCATCACCTGAAGATACTTGCAGAGATCAGAAACAAACCTGAACGGGATTTTATGGTTTTGGATCAAAAGTATAAAAAAGAAGGTGATGCCTTGATTATTTCTTCATTGTTGGCTTCATGGTTGATGCTACGTCATTTGGCTAAAGAGCAGTTTTTACATGAATTCGCGTCTAAAAGGTTTGAGATGTTGTTCTACATACATGGGCAAATTGGAACATCACCTTTCATATTCATTGAAAATGTTCTTCATGTTGAAGGACAAAAGCACAATCTTCTAAGTGTTAGCCAACTTTGTGACAAAGGCTACAAGATCAAGTTCACGAAAGATAAATGCCTTATTGAAGATGAAGTCACACATGAGGTAAAACTCAAACGTAAAAGATTTAATAATATATTTATGATTTCCTTGGATGGTCTATCTTTGAAAGTAAAATGTCTAATGGACTAAACAACAATGATTGTGTATCCTGAAAACCTTAGTCTCCAAAAAATAGAATGTCTATAATAATAATAATAATTATTATAATAATACTAATTAATTAGATTTAGAAAACCCTAATTTACCATTACCTGATTCATTTCTTCCACCATTCCCGGTAAAATTAACACTGTACGATCAATACAAAAAACAAAAATTAGAAAAATATATAAAAAAAAACGAAGATGTATCTGGAGTAGTAGCAGATCGAGAACCATTAATTCAAGAAAAACAAATCATCTATCACACATATCACACACAGAAACTCAAACTAAAAAGTGATACAGACCATGTCTAACTTGTTAGATTAGATTCAGACGATGTAAAAAGACGATAATACCTCAGATGAAATGGAAAGAAGCTGGATCTAAACGAAGGAATTGATGTTGTTATTGGAGCTTAAAAAACTAACTGAGAGAGAGGGAGGTTGTACGAAAAAAGAAGAGAGGGACAAGTAAAAACTGAAATCCTATGGTTTGAAAGGATAAATGAATTGTTACCCGGGTATATGCATGTAAAACACTTGAATGAAAACAACAATAAACTTCTGCCACATGGCAAAATGTGTGGCTTTGATTGGGCAATACAATTTGATTTAGTCAATTACATTTAAGGACAATCTATAGTATAAAACAATTAGGTTAGAAAGGGTAAATTATGGTTATGGACAATTGAGTGTGTAACTTTAGCTAATAAAAAGGTTAAATTAGGGATTATGTGGGTATCTTATTTTCTTTGGTAAGATAGTTTAAGTCTGTGACACAATGAGTCTTAGATCTTATTTGTAGGTTTGATCTAATGGCCAAAACTTACGTGTCAGAGGGATATAAAGTGTGCCGAAGATCCAAAAATTTGAGCGATTTCCCCACAAGTTTCATTCATAAACTCTCGCATTCTATTTCTTATCACAAACCCTAAATCCCATTATTCTGTGCAATGTTGCTCTCTCACCTTTTCAAATCAATTCGCATTGCTTAAAATTACAATGACGCTCTCTCACGAATTGCTCTATATACTTCATATAGAGAAAGTTGTACAAACATTATGCATCACCTGAAGATACTTGCAGAGATCAGAAACAAACCTGAACGGGATTTTATGGTTTTGGATCAAAAGTATAAAAAAGAAGGTGATGCCTTGATTATTTCTTCATTGTTGGCTTCATGGTTGATGCTACGTCATTTGGCTAAAGAGCAGTTCTTACATGAATTCGCGTCTAAAAGGTTTGAGATATTGTTCTACATACATGGGCAAATTGGAACACCACCTTTCATATTCAATGAAAATGTTCTTCATGTTGAAGGACAAAAGCACAATCTTCTAAGTGTTAGCCAACTTTGTGACAAAGGCTACAAGATCAAGTTCACGAAAGATAAATGCCTTATTGAAGATGAAGTCACACATGAGGTAAAACTCAAACGTAAAAGATTTAATAATATATTTATGATTTCCTTGGATGGTCTATCTTTGAAAGTAAAATGTCTAATGGACTAAACAACAATGATTGTGTATCCTGAAAACCTTAGTCTCCAAAAAATAGAATGTCTATAATAATAATAATAATAATTATTATAATAATACTAATTAATTAGATTTAGAAAACCCTAATTTACCATTACCTGATTCATTTCTTCCACCATTCCCTGTAAAATTAACACTGTACGATCAATACAAAAAACAAAAATTAGAAAAATATATAAAAAAAAACGAAGATGTATCTGGAGTAGTAGCAGATCGAGAACCATTAATTCAAGAAAAACAAATCATCTATCACACAAATCACACACAGAAACTCAAACTAAAAAGTGATACAGACCATGTCTAACTTGTTAGATTAGATTCAGACGATGTAAAAAGACGATAATACCTCAGATGAAATGGAAAGAAGCTGGATCTAAACGAAGGAATTGATGTTGTTATTGGAGCTTAAAAAACTAACTGAGAGAGAGGGAGGTTGTACGAAAAAAGAAGAGAGGGACAAGTAAAAACTGAAATCCTATGGTTTGAAAGGATAAATGAATTGTTACCCGGGTATATGCATGTAAAACACTTGAATGAAAACAACAATAAACTTCTGCCACATGGCAAAATGTGTGGCTTTGATTGGGCAATACAATTTGATTTAGTCAATTACATTTAAGGACAATCTATAGTATAAAACAATTAGGTTAGAAAGGGTAAATTATGGTTATGGACAATTGAGTGTGTAACTTTAGCTAATAAAAAGGTTAAATTAGGGATTATGTGGGTATCTTATTTTCTTTGGTAAGATAGTTTAAGTCTGTGACACAATGAGTCTTAGATCTTATTTGTAGGTTTGATCTAATGGCCAAAACTTACGTGTCAGAGGGATATAAAGTGTGCCGAAGATCCAAAAATTTGAGCGATTTCCCCACAAGTTTCATTCATAAACTCTCGCATTCTATTTCGTATCACAAACCCTAAATCCCATTATTCTGCGCAATGTTGCTCTCTCACCTTTTCAAATCAATTCGCATTGCTTAAAATTACAATGACGCTCTCTCACGAATTGCTCTATATACTTCATATAGAGAAAGTCGTACAAACATTATGCATCACCTGAAGATACTTGCAGAGATCAGAAACAAACCTGAACGGGATTTTATGGTTTTGGATCAAAAGTATAAAAAAGAAGGTGATGCCTTGATTATTTCTTCATTGTTGGCTTCATGGTTGATGCTACGTCATTTGGCTAAAGAGCAGTTTTTACATGAATTCGCGTCTAAAAGGTTTGAGATATTGTTCTACATACATGGGCAAATTGGAACACCACCTTTCATATTCAATGAAAATGTTCTTCATGTTGAAGGACAAAAGCACAATCTTCTAAGTGTTAGCCAACTTTGTGACAAAGGCTACAAGATCAAGTTCACGAAAGATAAATGCCTTATTGAAGATGAAGTCACACATGAGGTAAAACTCAAACATAAAAGATTTAATAATATATTTATGATTTCCTTGGATGGTCTATCTTTGAAAGTAAAATGTCTAATGGACTAAACAACAATGATTGTGTATCCTGAAAACCTTAGTCTCCAAAAAATAGAATGTCTATAATAATAATAATAATAATTATAATAATACTAATTAATTAGATTTAGAAAACCCTAATTTACCATTACCTGATTCATTTCTTCCACCATTCCCTGTAAAATTAACATTGTACGATCAATACAAAAATCAAAAATTAGAAAAATATATTAAAAAAAACGAAGATGTATCTGGAGTAGTAGCAGATCGAGAACCATTAATTCAAGAAAAACAAATCATCTATCACACAAATCACACACAGAAACTCAAACTAAAAAGTGATACAGACCATGTCTAACTTGTTAGATTAGATTCAGACGATGTAAAAATATGATAATACCTCAGATGAAATGGAAAGAAGCTGGATCTAAACGAAGGAATTGATGTTGTTATTGGAGCTTAAAAAACTAACTGAGAGAGAGGGAGGTTGTACGAAAAAAGAAGAGAGGGACAAGTAAAAACTGAAATCCTATGGTTTGAAAGGATAAATGAATTGTTACCCGGGTATATGCATGTAAAACACTTGAATGAAAACAACAATAAACTTCTGCCACATGGCAAAATGTGTGGCTTTGATTGGGCAATACAATTTGATTTAGTCAATTACATTTAAGGACAATCTATAGTATATAACAATTAGGTTAGAAAGGGTAAATTATGGTTATGGACAATTGAGTGTGTAACTTTAGCTAATAAAAAGGTTAAATTAGGGATTATGTGGGTATCTTATTTTCTTTGGTAAGATAGTTTAAGTCTGTGACACAATGAGTCTTAGATCTTATTTGTAGGTTTGATCTAATGGCCAAAACTTACGTGTCAGAGGGATATAAAGTGTGCCGAAGATCAAAAAATTTGAGCGATTTCCCCACAAGTTTCATTCATAAACTCTCGCATTCTATTTCGTATCACAAACCCTAAATCCCATTATTCTGCGCAATGTTGCTCTCTCACCTTTTCAAATCAATTCGCATTGCTTAAAATTACAATGACGCTCTCTCACGAATTGCTCTATATACTTCATATAGAGAAAGTCGTACAAACATTATGCATCACCTGAAGATACTTGCAGAGATCAGAAACAAACCTGAACGGGATTTTATGGTTTTGGATCAAAAGTATTAAAAAGAAGGTGATGCCTTGATTATGTCTTCATTGTTGGCTTCATGGTTGATGCTACGTCATTTGGCTAAAGAGCAGTTTTTACATGAATTCGCGTCTAAAAGGTTTGAGATATTGTTCTACATACATGGGCAAATTGGAACACCACCTTTCATATTCAATGAAAATGTTCTTCATGTTGAAGGACAAAAGCACAATCTTCTAAGTGTTAGCCAACTTTGTGACAAAGGCTACAAGATCAAGTTCACGAAAGATAAATGCCTTATTGAAGATGAAGTCACACATGAGGTAAAACTCAAATGTAAAAGATTTAATAATATATTTATGATTTCCTTGAATGGTCTATCTTTGAAAGTAAAATGTCTAATGGACTAAACAACAATGATTGTGTATCCTGAAAACCTTAGTCTCCAAAAAATAGAATGTCTATAATAATAATTATAATTATTATAATAATACTAATTAATTAGATTTAGAAAACCCTAATTTACCATTACCTGATTCATTTCTTCCACCATTCCTTGTAAAATTAACACTGTACGATCAATACAAAAAACAAAAATTAGAAAAATATATAAAAAAAACGAAGATGTATCTGGAGTAGTAGCAGATCGAGAACCATTAATTCAAGAAAAACAAATCATCTATCACACAAATCACACACAGAAACTCAAACTAAAAAGTGATACAGACCATGTCTAACTTGTTAGATTAGATTCAGACGATGTAAAAAGACGATAATACCTCAGATGAAATGGAAAGAAGCTGGATCTAAACGAAGGAATTGATGTTGTTATTGGAGCTTAAAAAACTAACTGAGAGAGAGGGAGGTTGTACGAAAAAAGAAGAGAGGGACAAGTAAAAACTGAAATCCTATGGTTTGAAAGGATAAATGAATTGTTACCCGGGTATATGCATGTAAAACACTTGAATGAAAACAACAATAAACTTCTGCCACATGGCAAAATGTGTGGCTTTGATTGGGCAATACAATTTGATTTAGTCAATTACATTTAAGGACAATCTATAGTATAAAACAATTAGGTTAGAAAGGGTAAATTATGGT
This sequence comes from Lathyrus tuberosus, assembly GCA_022829125.1. Lineage (NCBI taxonomy): Eukaryota > Viridiplantae > Streptophyta > Magnoliopsida > Fabales > Fabaceae > Lathyrus > Lathyrus tuberosus. The sequence continues at coordinate 5,638,214 of JALAZF010000289.1, read as the reverse complement.
TATGGACAATTGAGTGTGTAACTTTAGCTAATAAAAAGGTTAAAGTAGGGATTATGTGGGTATCTTATTTTCTTTGGTAAGATAGTTTAAGTCTGTGACACAATGAGTCTTAGATCTTATTTGTAGGGTTGATCTAATGGACAAAACTTACGTGTCAGAGGGATATAAAGTGTGCCGAAGATCCAAAAATTTGAGCGATTTCCCCACAAGTTTCATTCATAAACTCTCGCATTCTATTTCGTATCACAAACCCTAAATCCCATTATTCTGCGCAATGTTGCTCTCTCACATTTTCAAATCAATTCGCATTGCCTAAAATTACAATGACGCTCTCTCACGAATTGCGCTATATACTTCATATAGAGAAAGTCGTACAAACATTATGCATCACCTGAAGATACTTGCAGAGATCAGAAACAAACCTGAACGGGATTTTATGGTTTTGGATCAAAAGTATAAAAAAGAAGGTGATGCCTTGATTATTTCTTCATTGTTGGCTTCATGGTTGATGCTACGTCATTTGGCTAAAGAGCAGTTTTTACATGAATTCGCGTCTAAAAGGTTTGAGATATTGTTCTACATACATGGGCAAATTGGAACACCACCTTTCATATTCATTGAAAATGTTCTTCATGTTGAAGGACAAATGCACAATCTTCTAAGTGTTAGCCAACTTTGTGACAAAGGCTACAAAATCAAGTTCACGAAAGATAAATGCCTTATTGAAGATGAAGTCACACATGAGGTAAAACTCAAACGTAAAAGATTTAATAATATATTTATGATTTCCTTGGATGGTCTATCTTTGAAAGTAAAATGTCTAATGGACTAAACAACAATGATTGTGTATCCTGAAAACCTTAGTCTCCAAAAAATAGAATGTCTATAATAATAATAATAATAATTATAATAATACTAATTAATTAGATTTAGAAAACCCTAATTTACCATTACCTGATTCATTTCTTCCACCATTCCCTGTAAAATTAACACTGTACGATCAATACAAAAAACAAAAATTAGAAAAATATATAAAAAAAAACGAAGATGTATCTGGAGTAGTAGCAGATCGAGAACCATTAATTCAAGAAAAACAAATCATCTATCACACAAATCACACACAGAAACTCAAACTAAAAAGTGATACAGACCATGTCTAACTTGTTAGATTAGATTCAGACGATGTAAAAAGACGATAATACCTCAGATGAAATGGAAAGAAGCTGGATCTAAACGAAGGAATTGATGTTGTTATTGGAGCTTAAAAAACTAACTGAGAGAGAGGGAGGTTGTACGAAAAAAGAAGAGAGGGACAAGTAAAAACTGAAATCCTATGGTTTGAAAGGATAAATGAATTGTTACCCGGGTATATGCATGTAAAACACTTGAATGAAAACAACAATAAACTTCTGCCACATGGCAAAATGTGTGGCTTTGATTGGGCAATACAATTTGATTTAGTCAATTACATTTAAGGACAATCTATAGTATAAAACAATTAGGTTAGAAGGGGTAAATTATGGTTATGGACAATTGAGTGTGTAACTTTAGCTAATAAAAAGGTTAAATTAGGGATTATGTGGGTATCTTATTTTCTTTGGTAAGATAGTTTAAGTCTGTGACACAATGAGTCTTAGATCTTATTTGTAGGGTTGATCTAATGGACAAAACTTACGTGTCAGAGGGATATAAAGTGTGCCGAAGATCCAAAAATTTGAGCGATTTCCCCACAAGTTTCATTCATAAACTCTCGCATTCTATTTCGTATCACAAACCCTAAATCCCATTATTCTGCGCAATGTTGCTCTCTCACCTTTTCAAATCAATTCGCATTGCTTAAAATTACAATGACGCTCTCTCACGAATTGCTCTATATACTTCATATAGAGAAAGTCGTACAAACATTATGCATCACCTGAAGATACTTGCAGAGATCAGAAACAAACCTGAACGGGATTTTATGGTTTTGGATCAAACGTATAAAAAAATGCAGGTGTTGCCTTGATTATTTCTTCATTGTTGGCTTCATGGTTGATGCTACGTCATTTGGCTAAAGAGCAGTTTTTACATGAATTCGCGTCTAAAAGGTTTGAGATATTGTTCTACATACATGAGTAAAGTTGGAACACCACCTTTCACATCCATTGAAAATGTTCTTTATGTTGAAGGACAAAAGTATAATCTTCTAATTGTTACCCAATTTTGTGACAAAAGCTTCAAGATCATGTTCACCATGGATAAATGCTTGATTAAAGATGAAGTCACACATGAGGTAAAATCAAAGGTAATAGATTTAATAATATATTTATGATTTCCCTGGATGGTCTATCTTTGAAAGTTAAATGTCTAATGGACTAAACAACAATGATTGTGTATCCTGAAAACCTTATACTCCAAAAAATAAAATGTTTATATTATTAATAATAATAATAATAATAATAATAATTAATTGGAATTAGAAAACCCTAATTTACCATTACTTGATTCATTTCTTCCACCATTCCCTGTAAAATTAACACTGTACGATCAATAAAAAACAAAAATTAGAAAAATATATTAAAAAAAATAAAGATGTATCTGGAGTAGTAGCAGATCGAGAACCATTAATTCAAGAAAAACAACTCATCTATCACACAAATCACACACAGAAACTCAAACTAAAAAGTGATACAGACCATGTCTAACTTGTTAAATTAGATTTAGACGATGTAAAAAGACGATAATACCTCAGATGAAATGGAAAAAAGCTGGATCTAGACGAAGGAATTGATGTTGTTATTGGAGCTTGAAAAACTTACTGAGAGAGAGAGAGGGATGTTGTACGAAAAAGAAGAGAGGGACAAGTATAAAATGAAATCCTATGGTTTGAAAGGATAAATGAATTATTACTCGGGTATATGCATGTAAAACACTTGAATGAAAACAACAATAAACTTCCACCACTTGGAAAAATGTGTGGCTTTGATTGGGCAATACAATTTGATTTAGTAAATTACATTTAAGGACAATTTATAGTATAAAGCAATTAGGTTAGAAAGGGTAAATTATGGTTATGGACAATTGAGTGTGTAACTTTAGCTAATAAAAAAGGTTAAATTAGGGATTATGTGCGTATCTTATTTTCTTAGGTAAGATAGTTGAAGTTCGTGACACAATGAATCTTAAATCTCATTTGTAGGTTTGATCTAATGGCCAAAACATACGTGTCGGAGGGATATAAAGTGTGTCGAAGATCCAAAAACTTGGGCTATTTCCTCTCACGTTTCATTCGTAAACTCTCCCATTCTGTTTCGTTTCGCAAACCCTAATTCCCATTCTTCTGCGCAATGTCGCTCTCTCACCTTTTCAAATCAATTCGCATAGCTTCAAATTGCAATGAGGCTCTCTCACGAATTGCTCTATATACTTCATATAGAGCAAGTTGTACAAACATTATGCATCACTTGAAGATACTTGCAGAGATCAGAAACAAACCAGAACGTGATTCTATGGTTTTGGATCAAAAGTATAAAAAAAGCAGGTGTTGCCTTGATTATTTCTTCGTTGTTGGATTCATGGTTGATGCTACGTCATTTAGCTAAAGAGAAGTTTCTACATGAGTTCACGTCTAAAAAGTTTGAGATATGGTTATACATACATGAGCAAAGTTGGAACACCACCTTTCACATCCATTGAAAATGTTCTTTATGTTGAAGGACAAAAGCATAATCTTCTAATTGTTACCCAATTTTGTGACAAATGCTTCAAGATCAAGTTCACCATGGATAAATGCTTGATTGAAGATGAAGTCACACATGAGGTAAAACTCAAAGGTAATAGATTTAATAATATATTTATGATTTCCCTGGATGGTCTATCTTTGAAAGTAAAATGTCTAATGAACTAAACAACAATGATTGTGTATCCTGAAAACCTTAGACTCCAAAAAATAAAATGTCTATAATAATAATAATAATATTAATAATAATAATTAATTAGAATTTGAAAACCCTAATTTACCATTACCTGATTCATTTCTTCCACCATTCCCTGTAAAATTAACACTATACGATCAATAAAAAAACCAAAAATTAGAAAAATATATAAAAAAGAGACGATGTATCTGGAGAAGTAGCAGATCGAGAACCATTAATTCAAGAAAAATAACTCATCTATCACACAAATCACACATAGAAACTCAAACTAAAAAGTGATACAGACCATGTCTAACTTGGTAGATTAGATTCAGACGATGTAAAAAGACGATAATACCTCAGATGAAATGGCAAGAAGCTGGTTCTAGAAGAAGGAATTGATGTTGTTATTGGAGCTTGAAAAACTGATTGAGAGAGAGGGATGTTGTACGAAAATGAAGAGGGGGACAAGTAAAAAATGAAATCCTATGGTTTAAAAGGATAAAGGAATTGTTACTCGGGTATATGCATGTAAAACATTTGAATGAAAACAACAATAAACTTTCGTCACTTGGCAAAATGTGTGGTTTTAATTGGGAAATACAATTTGATTTAGTCAATTACATTTAAGGACAATTTATAGTATAAAGTAATTTGGTTAGAAAGGGTAAATTATGGTTATGGACAATTGAGTGTGTACCTTTAGCTAATAAAAAGGTTAAATTAGGGATTATGTGCGTATCTTATTTTCTTAGGTAATATAGTTGAAGTCCGTGACACAATGAATCTTAGATCTCATTTTTAGGTTTGATCTAATGGCCAAAACATACGTGTCAGAGGGATATAAAGTGTGTCAAAGATCCAAAAACTTGGGATATTTCCTCTCACTTTTCATTCGTAAACTCTCCCAATCTATTTCGTTCCGCAAACCCTAATTCCCATTCTTCTGCGCAATGTCGCTCTCTAACCTTTTCAAATCAATTTGCATAGCTTCAAATTGCAATGACGCTCTCTCACGAATTGCTCTATATGCTTCATATAGAGCCAGTCGTACAAACATTATTCATCACTGGAAGATATTTGCAGAGATCAGAAACATACCTGCACGGGATTCTATGGTATTGGATCAAAAGTATAAAAAAAAAATAGGTGTTGCCTTGATTATGTCTTCGTTGTTGGCTTCATGGTTGATGTTACGTCATTTGGCTAAAGAGAAGTTTCTACATGAGTTCGGGTCTAAAAGGTTTGGGATATGGTGCTACATACCTGGGCAAAGTTGGAACACCGCCTTTCACATTCATTGAAAATGTTCTTTATGTTGAAGGACAAAAGCATAATCTTCTAAGTGTTAGCCAACTTTATGACAAAGGCTTCAAGATCAAGTTCCCCAAGGATAAATGCTTGATTGAAGATGAAGTCACACAAGAGGTAAAACTCAAAGGTAAAAGATTTAATAATATATTTATGATTTCCCTGGATTATCTATCTTTGAAAGTAAAAGGTCTAATGGACTAAACAATAATGATTGCGTATCCTGAAATCCTTAGACTACAAAAAATAGAATGTCTATAATAATAACAATAATAATTATTATTATTATTATTTCATATTATTATTATTATTATTATAATATTAAGAATAATATTAATTAATTAGAATTAGAAAACCCTAATTTACCATTACCTGATTCATTTCTTCCACCATTCCCTATAAAATTCACACAGTATGATCAATAAAAAAACAAATATTAAAATAAAATATATAAAAAAACCAACATGTATCTGGAGTAGTAGCAGATTGAGAACCATTAATGCAAGAAAAACAACTCTTCAATCACACAAACCACACATAGAAACTCAAACCAAAAAGTGATACAGACCATGTCTAACTTGGTATATTAGATTTAGACGATGTCAAAAGACGATAATACCTCAGATGAAATGGCAAAAAGCTTGATCTGGAAGAAGGAATTGATGTTGTTATTGGAGCTTGAAAAACTGACTGCGAGAGAGGGTTGTTTTACGAAAAAGAAGAGAGGGACAAGTAAAAATTGAAATCCAATGGTTTGAAAGGATAAAGGAATTGTTACCCTGGTATATGCATGTAACACACTTGAATAAAAACAACAATAAACTTCCGTACATTGGCAAAATGTGTGGCTCTGATTGGGTAATGCAATTTGATTTAGTCAATTACATTTAAGGACAATTTATAGTATAAAGTAATTAGGTTAGAAAGGGTAAATTATGGTTATGGACAATTGAGTGTGTAACTTTAGCTAATAAAAAGGTTAAATTAGGGATTATGTGCGTATCTTATTTTTTTAGGTAAGATAGTTGAAGTCCGTGACACAATGAATCTTAAGTCTCATTTGTAGGTTTGATCTAATGGCCAAAACTTACGTGTCAGAGGGATATAAAGTGTGTCAAAGATCCAAAAACTTGGGATATTTCCTCTCACGTTTCATTCGTAAACTCTCCCATTCTGTTTCGTTTCGCAAACCCTAATTCCCATTCTTCTGCGCAATGTCGCTCTCTCACCTTTTCAAATCAATTCGCATAGCTTCAAATTGCAATGACGCTCTCTCACGAATTGCTCTATATGCTTCATATAGAGCAAGTCGTACAAACATTATGCATCACCTGAAGATACTTGCAGAGATCAGAAACAAACCTGAACGGGATTCTATGGTTTTGGATCAAAAGTATAAAAAAAGCAGGTGTTGCCTTGATTATTTCTTCGTTGTTGGCTTCATGGTTGATGCTAAGTCATTTGTCTAAAGAGAAGTTTTTACATGAGTTTGCGTCTAAAATGTTTGATATATGGTGCTACATACATGAGCAAAGTTGGAACACCACCTTTCACATCCATTGAAAATGTTCTTTATGTTGAAGGACAAAAGCATAATCTTCTAATTGTTACCCAATTTTATGACAAAAGCTTCAAGATCAAGTTCACCATGGATAAATGCTTGATTGAAGATGAACTCACACATGAGGTAAAACTCAAAGGTAAAAGATTTAATAATATATTTATGATTTCCCTGGATGGTCTATCTTTGAAAGTAAAATGTCTAATGGACTAAACAACAATGATTGTGTATCCTGAAAACCTTAGACTCCAAAAAACAGTATGTCTATAAGAATAATAAAAACAATAATAATAATAATAATAATTAATTAGAATTAGAAAACCCTAATTTACCATTACCTGATTCATTTCTTCCATCATTCCCTGTAAAATTAACACAGTACGATCAATAAAAAAACAAAAATTAGAAAAATATATAAAAAAGCGAAGTTGTATATGGAGTAGTAGCAGATCGAGAACCATTAATTCAAGAAAACCAACTCATCTATCACACAAACCACACACAGAAACTCAAACAAAAAAAGTGATACAAACCATGTCTAACTCGTTAGATTAGATTCAGACGATGTAAAAAGAAGATAATACCTCAGATGAAATGGCAAGAAGCTGGATCTAGAAGAAGGAATTGATGTTGTTATGGAGCTTGAAAAGCTGACTGAGAGAGAGGGATGTTGTAGGAAAAAAAATAGAGGGACAAGTAAAAAAATGAAATCCAATGGTTTGAAAGGATAAAGGAATTGTTACCCAGGTATATGCATGTAACATTCTTGAATGAAAACAACATTCTTCAATTACATTCAAGATCAATTTATAGTATAAAGCAATTAGGTTAGAAAGGGTAAATTATGGTTATGGACAATTGAGTGTGTAACTTTAGCTAATAAAAAGGTTAAATTAGGGATTATGTGTGTATCTAATTTTCTTAGGAAAGATAGTTGAAGTCCGTGACACAATGAATCTTAGATCTCATTTTTGGTTTGATCTAATGCTTAAAACTTACGTGTCAGAGGGATATAAAGTGTGTCGAAGATCAAAAACTTGGGATATTTCCTCTCAGTTTCATTCGTAAACTCTCCCATTCTATTTCGTTCCGCAAAACCTAATTCCCATTCTTCTGCGCAATGTCACTCTCTCATCTTTTCAAATCAATTCGCATAGCTTCAAATTGCAATGACACTCTCTCACGAATTGCTCTATATGCTTTATATAGAGCAAGTCGTACAAACATTTTTCATCATCATAAGATATTTACAGAGATCAGAAACAAACCTGCACGGGCTTCTATGGTATTGGATCAAAAGTACAAAAAATCAGGTGTTGCCTTGATTATGTCTTCGTTTTTAGCTTCATGGTTGAAGCTACGTCATTTGGCTAAAGAAAAGTTTTTACATGAGTTCGCGTCTAAAAGGTTTGGGATATGGTGCTACATACATGGGCAAAGTTGGAACACTACCTTTCATATCCATTGAAAATGTTCTTTATGTTGAAGGACAAAAGCATAATCTTCTAAGTGTTAGCCAACTTTGTGACAAAGGCTTCAAGATCAAGTTCACCAAGCATAAATGCTTGATTGAAGATGAAGTCACACAAGAGATAAAAATCAAAGGTAAATGATTTAATATTATATTTATGATTTCCCTGGATGATCTATCTTTGAAAGTAAAAGGTTTAATGGACTAAACAACAATGATTGTGTATCCTGAAATCCTTATACTACAAAAAATAGAATGTCTATAATAACAATAATAATAATAATAATAATAATAATAATAATAATAATAATAATAATAATAATAATAATAATATTAATTATTTAGAATTAGAAAACCCT